>JAJKLE010000005.1:0-1432679 GCA_022593225.1 Xylaria sp. FL0064 | reverse complement strand
ATCGACGAGGTCGTCGTCGACAGCATCGATCCAAGATGGGATCGATGGAGTCGCTGTCGACTATATTGATCCAGTCAGGATCGACGGGATCAATGTCGACCGGAGCGACAGAGTCGCAGCCAACCCCCTTATGCAGTAAGCGGGGTCCGTATAAGCGTTAATAATGGGAGAACGAGTGTGAGAGCGCAACGCGCGCTAGGCCTTCTCTTGGGCCACCCCTCTTCGTAACAAAAGAATAGAATTATAAATATAATTAATATTATTTTAATATAAATTATAAATAATTTAAATAATTAATATTTAAAGATATTTAAAAAAGTAAAATAGTTTATTAAATATTAAAAAATAAAAAGATTAAAAAAATAAAAATAAAAGAAACTACCTTAAGCGAGCTTAAAAAAATAAAAAAGGTTTTTTTATAGCTTAAACTATAAAAAATATAAAGAAATAATAAAATATTATTAATTAAAGCCAGAACTAATATTATATATATTTTTTAATTAATTATTTAATTAATTATTAAAAATTATAAATATAATACAATAATAAAGAAAAAATAATAACTTTTTAATATTTAAATATTTAAAATATTATAGAATTATATAAATATATTATATAATATATAAATATTATTAATATTTATAAAATAAACTAAAGAATATTTAGTTTTTAAAATAAATTATATAAATAATAATAAATTATAAAATTATAATATAAATAAAATATTAAAATAAACAAGCATTTATAATATTTAAAATAAATAATAATTATAAATATTATTAACTATTAAAAATATAATTAAAAATAATAATTAAAGAATATTTTTTATTTAAAGAAAAATTAAATAAAGAAAAACCTATATTATAAAAAACTAAAGAAATATTAAACCAGATACCCACCAGAATATCTTATATAGAAAAATCAAAAAAACAAGAACTGAAAAATAAAAAAGGTTCTCGCCTTAAAGGCAGTAAATAACCAATATAGTTAAAGCCCTATAAAAAATTTAATATAAAATAAAAAAAAACTAATTTAAAATCAAATTTAAATATTAAAAAATATATATATAAAGCTTTAATAAATTTTAAAATATAAATAAATATTATATTATTAAAAATAATAAAATAATATTATATCCTTTAAAAATATAAATTAAAATCTTAAGAAATTATAAGATTTAATAAAAATACTATTAATTATAATAATAATTAAATATTTAAAAAAATAATATTTTTTTATATATTTATATAAAAATATAAAGATATTACAGACCTCTTATATATCAAAAGATATATAAGATATACGCTGGGGTTCTTGATTTGCAGGTAATAATAACACTAACAGCAGGTGGTCCGTAAGGGAGATTTGCTGGTACTCCCACCACTAATCTAGTTGCTATAGAATAGTAGTCGCTTATATAGAATAAGAACTGAGAGATTAATAGCTAGAGAGCTAAACTAAACGAGTGACTAAATACAGGAGAGTCATGAGATTATATAGACATAGGAAATACAAACGAAACGAGGCTCACCCTTTCTGGTGATCCAAGGCTCACTGGCTCACCAACATGATCCAGTGATCCAGGGCTCACTGGCTCACTTCCACGATCACGTGACCTGTGCCAATCGTGGCTTTCCTCCTCCACATCTGGCCTAGTACCTCCTCTTTTCCACGCCTGGCCTGTCGAACTGGCCACCCCTTCTGTTGGTTCATAACAAAAAAATAAATTATATTTAATATTGTTAATATTTCTAAATATAATATTATTTTAAAAATATTATAATTAATAATTAATAATTTTATAATTTAATAAAAAATAAAAATAATTAAATAAAAATTAAATTAATAAAAAAAAAAAAAATAAAATTATAAAAAAATTATTAAAAGAATATTAAAAAAATATTATAGATTTTATAAATTATCTTTAAAAAAAAAAAGCTTTTTAAATATAGTTTATAGAATTATTATATTTTAATTAAAAAATTTTTTTAATTAAAATTTTATTAAATTTATTATATAAAACCAGATAAAATAAAAACTTAATTAAAAGATTTATTAAAAATTTATAATATTAAAAATAAAAAAGAAAAAATAAATATTTAATAAAAATAAAAATTTAATATAATAAATTATAATAAACTATTAATTATTAAATAAAATTATAATATTAAATAAATATTTATTTATTTTATTAATAATAATAAAAATATTAATTAAATATAATAGTTTATAATATTTAATATATTAAATAAATATTATATTATTTCTATAATAAAATAAAATAAAAAATAATTATTTAAATAATATATAAATTGTATTTAATATTATAAAAATTATAAAATGTATTAACTAGTTTTTAATATATAATAATTATAATATTATAATAATATTTTAAAAGGGTAGACTATACTTAAATCTAAAAGAATATATATAATATATATAAAAAATTAACTTTTTAAGATTTATAATTATACTTAAATAAATAAAAATATAATTATTAAAGATTAATATAATATATAATTAAAAGATTTTAAACCTAGTAATAATTATAAATATTAAATAAATTTTAAGATTTTTTTATGTTTATATATTTATTAAAAACTTTAAAAATATAATATAATATTTTATAAAATATATAATAAACAAATATAAAAAAAATATTTTTTTAATTTTTAAAAAAGTATAAAAAGCTTTTAAAAAATTAAAACTTAGAATAACTTTTAACCTGGTAGTTAAATTATTAGATTTAATAAAAGAAAAAACTTAAAATAAATATTTAAATAATTTAAATATAATAAAGAATAATATTTAATAATTTATTATTTAAAAATATTAAAGAATTATTAAATAATATAAAAACTAGATAGTTTTTTTTTAAAATTTAATTTTAAAATATATTATATTAAAAAAAAATATTTAAACTAATATATTTAATTAATAAAGTTAAAGAAAATTCAAGGTTTTAAAATAAAATATTTAAATATTATACCTTTAATAAAATAAGAGTTTAAGAATCTTTTAAATATATAATTATAATAAATATATAATTTAAAAAAGCTAGTAAAATTATATAAACAAGAAAAATCAAAAAATAATAAGTTAATATATAAATAAGAAATTTATATATTAAAAGTTTTATAAAATAAGGTTATTAAAGACTTTTATAAATATTTATTATATAAATACTAAAAGATAATTAAAACTATATGATAATTATAAAAAGAATATAATCTTTTAAGATTATAAAAAATAATTAAGTTTATAATACAAGGTTATAATATTTATAATAAAATTAGAGTTTTATAATATAAACCTTATAAAATATTATAATTAATATAAATATTTAAATAAATATAATATATAATTGTTTAAGATTTTATTATTAGATTATTTTTATTAATTAACCTAGTTATAAAAATATAATATAATAAAATATAAATAACTATTAACCAATTTATAAAATATAATTATTTTTTATTATTAAAAAGTAATATAACTATTAAACAGCTTATATATACTTTTATTTACTAATATTTAAACAAATATAAAATATTAAAAAAAATTATTTCTGATTATAATAAACTTTTTTAAATAATTAAATATTAAACTTAAGTTTTTAATTATTTATTATTTTTAAACAAACAAATAAATAAAAAAGTTAAATTAAACCTTTCAATAATATTTTTAAAACTATATTAATTATTAATAAAATAATTAAATAGAATTATGATTAATTATATAAATTATTTATAATATATTAATTAATAAAAATATAAATATATTATTTTATAAAATAGTTTATAAATAACTAGTTATTATTAAAAAACAAGAGAAATTATTAAAAAAAATATTTTTTATTATACTTATAATACCTTAAGCTTAGGTTATTATTATAAAAGTTAAAATATTATAAATAAAACTATAAATATAATTTTAATTTTTTTAATAATAAATATTATAATATTATAATAAAAAAAATTAAAAAACTAATTTTAATAAAAGAAAATAAAGTTTATTTATTATACTAAAAATAAAATATAACTTTAAAGATTTTATAAATTAAATTTTAAAAAACTTGGTTTTTTTAAAATTAAAAAATTATTTAATTAATTAATTATAAACTATTATTATTTAAAAAAATATAAATTTATTTTACTTTTTATATTTTATTATTTAAACTAATATTAAAAAATATCTTAATAAAAACTTAGCTTAAAATAAAAAATAATTAAAATATTTATAAAATTAAAAAAATATTTTAAAATTATTATAATTATTATAGATCGGTTTTATTAATACTTTAATCGCCCAAGACTAAAAATAAAAGGTCGACTTTTTAAAAATTAATAATATTTTAGTTAATAATATTAATAACCCTAGTAGTTTATATATTAATAACTACCTCAGACTTATTATAGTTTTATTACTCTAGTTTATTTAATATATAAAGGCCTTAGTTAATAAAAGATATACTTTTATTTTAATAAAAAGTATATTAATAATATATATAATTAAAATAAATAAAAGCTTTAAAAGATTATTATTTTATTTAATATTCTTTTTTAACTTACCAGTTAGATTTTTTAATAAACTTATTAATAATAATAATGAAAACCTTAAAACTATTATATAACCAATTATAATATAAATATTTTTTATAATAAAAATATTATTTATTATTTTATATGTTTATCTTTTTAATTTATATCATAAGTATAATATAATTTTAAATCCTTTTTTATTAATTAAAAATATTAAAACAAGTTATTATTTAATTTTTAAAAACTATAAGCGTTTTTTAATATAATTAAATATTATAAACAATAAAAGAAAAAAAAGCATATAAAAACCAAAGAATAAAATATATATATTTGTTTTTTATTATTAAAATAATAATTTCTAAAAGAAAAATAATATTATAAACCAATAAAAAGAATAACCAGTTTAATAAGCCAGGCATAAAAAAAAAGAAATATTAAACCAGATATAAAAAAATAAAAGCTATAATTAATATAAATTATATAATTATAAAAATAAACCAGTAAGCTTTAAATTATTAAATCATAATAATAAACTAATAAACCTTAGATTATTAAAAAAAGTAAGCCTTATTTTATTTATATTTTTTGTATTTATATAATCTTATAATTGTTTTATATTTAATTATTTATTTAATCTAGCTTTTGAATTATTAATTTTATTTTAAATTTTATTTTAATATTTATAATCACTTAAAAATAATTATTATATTTAACAACACCTAGTATAATAATAAAAGTACTAATAAAACCTCTCTTATAAACCACCTATTATTAGTTTTATTATTACCTGTAAATCAAGAACCCCTGCGTATATTTTATATATCTTTTAATATATAAAAGGTTTATAATAATATTTTATTTCTACAATATTTTTAAATAATATTCTTATTTATTTTTTAAAGTTTTTATAGTCGGTAAAAATATTTTAAGTCTTTTATTTAATTTTATTTAATATAAAAGATTTTAAATAGTTTTTTAATATTAATTAAAATTATTTAAATAAGTTTTTTATTAAGAATTAAAAAATTATTATTATTTTTTAATAATTTCTTTAATTATTAATTTATATTATTTTAAATAAAGTTTTATTTATATAAAAGATATTTTTATATTTATAAACTTATTATATAATTTAAGAAATATAAATTTAAAACTATTAGTTTTTAATAAATTAATTATAATAATTCTTTCTTTTTAATTTTTCTGGTTTTTTTGGTTTTTTAAACTCTTTTAGTTTTTTTGATTTTTGATTTTTATTAGCTGGTTTAAGAATTAATATACTTAAGGTCTGAGTGAATCATAATTTTATTGGTTAAAATATTATTAAAGCAAGTATTTATAAAATTATTATTATTATTATTATTATTATAATAAATATTATTATTATTATTTTTTAATTTTATAATATATTAAGAATTATTATTTTAATTAATATAAATATTTTTTAAAAATTCTTTTTTAAAATAAATATAATTAATTTATAATTTATTAAAATATTTATAAAGTTTTAAATTTATACTTTGATTTTATATTTTAAATTTTATAATTTATTAAATATATGTTACGGACCTCTTATATATCGAAAGACATATAAGACGTACGCTGGGGTTCTTGATTTGCAGGTAACAATAAGACTAACAGCTGTCAGATATAAGGGGTTATATCTTAAGCCAGAATATCTGACTAACGGGTATCTAAGGGTAGACCCATGTCCAGGAGACAGGGGCCCTCATACAAATTCCGCGTAGCCTACTAGTCGCGTCTACTTGACACATACAACACACAGGATCAATACAATCAATCAACCCAACGTTACATGCCATCACTTATATCTGACAACAGCAGGTGGTCCGTAAGGGAGGTTTTACTGGTACTCCCACCACTAATCTAGTCGCAGTAGAATAGTAGTCGCTCTTAGATGTTCAAGGTATGAAGTAAAATAAGAGTGTGAGATTGATAGCTAGAGAGCTAGAATAAACGAGTGACTAGATACAGGAAATCATGACCATTATATAGACATAGGAAATGTAAGAGATCCAAGACTCACTTCCTCCTCTTGGTGATCCAGGGCTCACTGGCTCACCACCGTGATCCAACGATCCAAGACTCACTAGCTCACCACCGTGATCCAGTGATCCATCACGTGACCTGTCCCAATTAGGACCTCTCTTCCCCTCTTCTGGCCCGGCGCCTTATTCTTTTCCTGCGCTTGGCCCATTGTGTCAGATATAAGTGATGGCATGTAACGTTGGGTTGATTGATTGTATTGATCCTGTGTGTTGTATGTGTCAAGTAGACGCGACTAGTAGGCTACGCGGAATTTGTATGAGGGCCCCTGTCTCCTGGACATGGGTCTACCCTTAGATACCCGTTAGTCAGATATTCTGGCTTAAGATATAACCCCTTATATCTGACACATTGAGTTGGCCACCCTCTCGTTGGTTCGTAACAATATATTATATTTTTTAAAATAAATATTTATAAATATATTTATATTTTATTATTTTATTAAATATCTTTATAATATTTTTTAATAAATTTATTTTATAAATTAATTATTATTTAATTTTTTTATATTAATATTTATATTATATTAAATTTTATTAATTAAAAAATTATTAAGATATCATAAACTTTGTATATATTAAAAAATATATAAAATATATATAAAAGTTTTTAATTTATAAATAATAATAAAATTAATAATAAATAATTTATAAAAAAGATTTATTAATATTTTTATTATTAATTTAATTATAATAAAATAAAAATTATTTATATACAAAATAAAAATAAAAATTAATAATTAAATATAAAAAATTATAAAATTATATAAATATAATAAATAATAAAGAATAAAAATTTATTTAAAAATTAATAAATTTAATAAACCTAAATTATTATAAATTAAATAAGCTTAGATGATTATAAGCTAGGTAAGCTAGTATATAATCCTTTAATAATTAAAAACAAGTTAAAAAAACACTGGCTTTTCTTTATAATCTTTTACCTGACCAGGCTATAACTATTTTAAAATATAAATATTATTAAAAGTTTTATTTTTTATATTTTTTATTTTTATATTTTTAAAAATTCTTTTTAATTTATTTAATTTATTTATATTATTAATATTATAAATAATAATTTAAATTATTTTATTATATTATAATTCTTTTTATATTTAAAAATAATAATAAATTACTTTTTATAAGTATTATAATAAAAGTTTTTATATATTATAGTTTTTTTATTTAAATTAAATATATAATATATATTAATTAAAATTAATAAAAAGAATTTATAAAATAAATTATAATATTTATAATAAAAATATTTAAAGATTATAATAATTAATTAAAAAAATATTATTTAAAAAGAAATATTTAATAATTTTATATTAAAAAATAAAATTAATAGTATATTTCTTTATTTAATTAAATATTATTATAGAAATATATAAAAAAAAATAATATTTATAAAAAATAATAATTTAAAAAAAAACTTAATATATATTATATTTTTATATTTATATTATAGACCTTTCATATATTAAAAAATATATAAGATATATATAAGGGTTCTTGATTTATAGGTAATAATAAGACTAATAGCAGATAGTCTATAAGGGAGGTTTGCTAGTACTCCTACCACTAGTCTAGTTATAATAGAATAATAATTGCTTAAAATAAAAACTAAAAAATAAAGATTAATAGCTAAAGAATTAAACTAAACAAGTGATTAAATATAAAAGAGTTATAAGATTATATAAACATAGGAAATATGCTTTGTCAGGGCGTAGACGGCCCAGGATCGACAAGGTTGTCGCCGTCGACTATATTAATCCAGTCAGGACCGACAGGATCAATATCGACCGGAGCGACAGAGTCGCAGCCAACCCCTTTATACAGTAATGTTACGGACCTCTTATATATCGGAAGATATATAAGACGTACGCGGGGGTTCTTGATTTGCAGGTAACAATAAGACTAACAGCAGGTGGTCCGTAAGGGAGGTTTGCTGGTACTCCCACCACTAGTCTAGTCGCAATAGAGTAGTAGTCGTCAATAGAAATTGAGATGAGATTGATAGCTGGAGAACTAGAATAAACGAGCGACTAGATACAGGAAATCATGATCATTATATAGACATAGGAAATACGCTTTGTCAGGGCGTAAACGGCCCAGGATCGACGAGGTCGCCGTCGACAGTATCGATCCAAGATGGGATCGATAGAGTCGCTGTCGACCGCATCGATCCAGTCAGGATCGATGGGATCGATGTCGACCGGAGCGACGGAGTCGCAGCCAACCCCCTTATGCAGTAAGCGGGGTCCGCATAAACGTTAATAATGGAAGAACGAGTGTAAGAGCGTAATGTGTGCTAGGCCTCTTCTTGGGCCACCCCTCTTCGTAACACTATATAATTTATAATTAAATATATATAAAAATAAAAAATAAATAAAGATTTTATAAAAAAACTATTTCTTTTATTTTTTATTATTATTATTATTATAATATTTTTTTTAATATTATTATTATTATATTTAATTATAATAAATTTTAAAAATATAATTTTAATTATAATTATTTTTAAATTATAAAAAATAATTAAAATAATTAATTTATTTTTATATATAATTTTATATATTTATATAATTTCTAATTTTTAAAAAAAATAATTAAAATTATAAAAAGAAATAAATAAAATTATAAAAAGATATTAAAAATATTAAAAATTAAATATTTATTAGAATATTTTAAAAAGTTAATAAATATATAAAGATTTAAAATATAATTAAATATAAATAATTAATTATATAATAATAAATTAAATAATTTAATAAATTTTAATAATCTATTTATAATTTAATATAAAAATATTATAAAAATATTTTTATAATTAAAACTCGATTAAAAAATATTAATTAAAAAATATTATTATTATATAAAAAAAAAAACTATTTTTAATATTTTAATTATTATTATATTAATAAATAAAAGAAATATTAAAAACATTATTAATAATTAATAAATTAATTATTTATAATTTAATAAAAAGTTTAATTTAAAGTTTTAATTTAATAATTAATTAAATTAATTAATTAATAATATATTATTTAATTATATTATATTATATAAAATATAAAATATTAAATAATTATAAATAAACTAGAATTTATATATAATAATATTTTAATTATTAAAGATTTAATTATAATAAAGTTTTTTATTTAAATTTATAATTCTTTTTTTAAAAATATTATATAATATTAATATTTAAAAGTTTTATAATTATAAAAAAATTATTAAATTTAAAATATTAATTTTATTAAATTAATAAATTAATTTATATAATATTTTTAATTAATTAATTAAAAATAAATTATTAATTAATATATTTCATTTAAAAAGAAATAAAACTTTATTTTTTTAAATTATTTTTAAAAAAAAACTTATATTTAAATTAGAAATATTAAAATAATATAAAATTTATAGTTTTATTTTTAAATTCTTTATATTAAATTATTTAAAAATATTTTATATATAAATTGAATATATTTATTATAAATAGATTTATTTTATGAATTTATATATTTATTATATATATTTTTAATTTAATATTAAATTATAAAATTAATTAAAATATAAAATATAATTTAATCTTTAATTCTTTTAATTAAAAAAATTAATTTTATAATATTTAAATATAAATATATATAAACTTATTAATATAATAAATAAAAACTTTTTAAATTAAATAATTATATTAATATTAATAATTAAAAATAAAAATTTAAAAAATTTAAATTTTTAATTTAAATTATATTTTATTATAATCTATATTAAAAGTTAAAATAACATATTAAAAATAAATTTTGTATTATTAATTAATATATATATTAATCTTTTAAATATTAAAATATAAAGATTAAATTATTTTAATTTATTTAATATATTATTATATATTAATCTTTAAAATATTAAAGTTTTTTTAATTATAATTAATAAAAATATTTTAATATTCAAATTAAATATTATATTATTTAAATTACTATTATATAATAATCTTTTATTTATAAAAAGATTATAATATTTATAAATATAAATTTTAAAACATTATAAAATTTATTTATAAATATAAATATTATTTTAAATTTATTATAATATTTATTTTTTATATAAATTATTATTTTTAAATATTAAAAAAAGTTATATTTATTAAATAAAAAATTAAAGTTTTTTAATATTAAGATTATTTATATTAAAAAAATATAATAAAATTATTAATACTTTTTTAAAAATAACTTTTATTTTAAATAAATCTTAAAATAAACTTTTTAAATTAAATTATATTAATTAATTAAATATTTAAATTTAAAAATATAATATTAAAAATTATAAATAATCTATAAAAAAAACTTATAAAAAAATTAATTATTAAAATTAAAATTATAATTTAATAAAAATAATAAATATATAATATAATTTAAAAATTCATTTATTTTAAAATATTATAATAAATTAAAAAATATTATATTAAAAATATTAATTTTTAATATTTATATATTTATTTAATATATTTATTAAATTCTTAATATTAAAGTATAAAATGTTATTTTAATATTTTAATATTTAATTATATTTTTAAATATATATAATATATAAAATTTAATTTTATAAAATTAACAATATTTTTAATAAATATAAATAAATATATTTTATAATTTTTATAATATAATTATAATTATAATTATTATAATAAAATAAAAAAATAAAATTAATATTATATTTATAAAAATATATTTAAATTTTAATAATATATTTTATTTTAAAAGATTTTAAAAATAAATTTAATTTAAAAAAATATATATATTAAATATTTTAATTAAATTTTATAAAAATATTAAAATTATTAAAAGATTTAATAAAATATTAAATCTATATATAAAAAATATAAAAAGTTTAAAATATTTATTTTTTAAAATTATATATAATTATTTAATTAAAAATCTTTTTTAAAATAATATATTATTTTTTATATTTTATAATATTAAAAAAAATTTATTATAAATAATTTTATATTTTTTAAAAATAAATTATTTAAATATTTAATTTTAAAATATATAATATATATATAATATTATTTAAAATATATTAAATTATATATAAAAAATATTTATTAAAAAAAAACTTTTATAATATTTTTATAAAAAAATAATTAAAGTTTATATTTAAATAAATAAAAATTTTATTATTAAAAAGAATTTAAATATTATATTAATTTTTTAAAATTATTTATATTTTAAATAAAATATTTAAAAATTAATATAAATTTAATTTTATTTTTATAATAAATCTTTAAATAAAAAAATATAATAAAAAAATTAATAAAAATTAATAAATTATTTAAAAAAAAACTTTATATATATATATATATATATATATTTAATTAGTTTATTTTAATTATAAAAAGCAAGGCCGTTTTTTTGTTTGCCCGGGAATAATTATAATAAAACATACTATAGGTAGACTATGGCCTATTTTTACCTCCTCCCTGCTATAGTGTCAGACTAGTCTCCACTACTAATATAACACCTTTTTCCTACTAACCTTGTCTCTTTACTGCATCAAGTTTAGTCTTTGTACAACATCGAAGCGGTCGGCCCCGCGGCTACACAGGATCTCCGCTGCAGCAAGCCTCCGGGACGCCTAGTAGGAACCAGCCAATCCAGGCATAGCGCTCGGTACCCATAGACCTATTGACAACTCGCTTTATGTTAATAATTAGTAGATTGTGTTACAGAATGCAAAGGACAAGCTTGGCATTAAGCATCGAATTGTATGTATTAAAATTAATGAACTGTCTAACTGATTTATCATTATGTGGCATATATAAACAACCCATTATTGGATTTGCGGACCATCGATGCTGCTCGATGACCGAGCCATCTCGCACGCGAATTAACGTAGGTTGGAAGTCAAGACTGAACGATGATCAGTGTCTACTCAACCAAAGCCTGTAAGTCTTTGGACGATCACCCGCAGCCCCGAATGTATTTACCATCCGTCATCTTCATAATCTTCCGCAGCCGAGTCGGGAAACTCGGTATCAGAGAACCCTCGCCCTTCGTCATCTTCAGACAGTTCCTCCCCACCACGTTCTTCGACTGATGAGTTTTGGGAATTGCGCTCAGGGGAGACCGGGATATCAGAGCGGAATTGACGAAGTCTTGCTAGGAGAGACACTGGCTTCGAGACTGGCCGTTCCTCTCCACTCCCGTCGCCATCTTCATCCTCAGTTACATCTTCATCCTCAGTTACATCTTCATCCTCAGTTACATCTTCATCCTCAGTTACATCTTCCTCGTCCTCGTCATCCTCGCCATCTTCACTCTCATCCTTCTTTTCATCTTCGTCCTCAGATTCACTATCTGAGAGCACGATACGTGGACGTTTCTTTAATCGGGAGGGTCCTTGTGTCTCAGATACAGGGCTATTTCCACTCCCCTCTTCGTCGTTCTCGCTATCCGATAGGATGACACGCGCTCGTTTCTTAACACGCGAACGAGTTTGAAGGGTTTCTTCGCCGTCATCTTCGCCATCATCTTCGTCGTCCGAAGACAAAACGTGACGTTTACGTCGGCCGGCTTTTGTTGCGGCGCGTGGTTGCTCCTGAGGGGATTGCGCATCTGACGAGTGGTGTTCGTCAGATTCGGAGTCACTAATGGTGATGGCAGCGTTTGGCAAATTGCCAGTGCCCTCATCATCGCTAAGCTCCTCTTGAATAGGCGAGAACCCATTGAAAGTGTCAGGGTCTGGGTCAAATCCAGTGTTGTCCCCGCCTCCATCTTCATCGGCCAAATCTTCATGCTCGCTAGACTCTTCACTTCCTTCCGAGGGACTTCTAACAACAAAGTCGTCCAGTTCATAGTCATCTGATTCAGACTCGTAAAAGGATTCGCCCGACGACGATGACGATGATGACGACTCAATGGGTGAGTCAGGTCCAGTCTTCCGACTGATATGTCTTTCATGACGGCGTTTCACCTTGTGATACAATCTGATGTCGGCATCAAGGGAGTAGAGTGCCATCGGCCATACGGGGATGGAGCTACTAGGGGGCATATGTGGGAGATGCAGCAGGTCCTCCCTGACGGGCGCAGCAAAGTTTGCGTGAAGTTTGGTGTCAGGCCAACAATATAGTGCGTCGGGCTCATCGCTCCTCGATGTTCCAAAGTAGAACTGTTTCGAGGAATCGGACACCGTCCAGTCAAGGAGGCGGTGTCCGAGGAAGGGTGCATTAAAGCAACAGAATACGGCCTCGATGTTTTTGCATACTTGTGAGAGACTGTTCTCGCTGGAATATAGTTCGTGAGGAATAGAGGGATATTCAAAACCGAGGTATTTGACATTACCGAACCAAGGCCCAAAGACGCGTATATCCTGGATATGGTGAGCCCTGTAAAGGAGGATGATGTCGTTGGCACCGTTGAAGCGGAGGTCACCAAGCCCATTTCGTATTGGAATAACATCGGGATAGTACCGTAATGCGAAGCTACGAGATTCCCTACAGGTGGCAAGGAGCTGCCTTGCTGGAGCGGTCTGACTTGCCAAAAGGGCTGTTTCCCATACGTCTGGGGGGTTGATAACCAAGTGAAGAGGGAAAACTCTTGCTTTGGATTTTAGATGCGGGTCGACGGCTTCCCATATCGTTATACGGAGTTCCGGTGGTAAGCGAGAGAACTGTGGAAAGGAGACGTGGCGGCCGTAGTTAGAATGGCCGTCCTGCTCGTCCTGCTCGTCCTCACCATAGCCATCGGATTCTTCTGCCTCCATGTTGAAGAACCCATCGATCGATGAATCGCCTTGCTCGGTTCCAGACTCGTCAGAGTCTTGTTCGGATGAGATATCGGCGGCATTTGAAGGGATATCATCCTCCTCATGGTCAGTTTGGCCCGACATTGTGCGACACGCAAGTCGTGAAACGTCTTCACTGAATTTGTGATCGAAGTTGGAGATTAAAGGAAGATAGCCACAGTCCTAGCGATTGCGGCGGCGAATGAGATAAGATTCATCAACGTTGCCGAAATAAGAGATGAAAAGATGGCGCGTAATGGGAGATGAGATAAGATGGAATGTCGCAGGCAAAAGGCTAAATTATGGCTCCGTACCAGGTACCATGTAGGGTACCTCTTAGGTATACCAGCGCTCACTTAGGTACCTGCGTGGCTATGGGCTACAGCAGCCTGTACTTAGGAGTTGTAGTTGCTTGGCAGCTACATGGATGTACCTGCCTAGGAGAAACGAACCGCGTCGCATCCCCAAATAGCCGCATGCATACCTACCCTAGGTAGGTAAGTTACCACCAGGTAAACATCAACGCTTCGTAGATAAATTTGCGCAGACACGAACCTATCCAGAATCTACACTGCACCCAGCCGTACAGAGCCAAATATTCTCCAGCTTTGCGGCTTGGTTAGCTCTGCTCAATCGCTTCAGTGCCTAGTAGTGTATGTTTGCGATAGGCTGGCAGTCAGTGAGTAAGAGCATCTTGAAACGTTAGAACGTTTTTGCTTTGATGAACGGCTTGCCATTTTCACCTTTCTTTCTATCTATGGTATCTTGCTGGCAAGCCTATAATCGCAGAATATTATTCATCCATCTCGCTACAGGTGCTGTGCAGCGCGGTCCTTTCCCACGGACCCTCCGCTCTTTCCTCCTGAAAACCGCCACCTTTCATGAACCAAATGATGGCGGCAGCTTGAGTCTAAGCGCTTGAGATTGGTTTTGAAGACAGCGCAATCTGCAATCATCGTATTACAGAGAAACCCACCTTTCTCGCATCATGGATGTGTTCGAGAACCTCTGTTATTCCGAGATAAGGTCTGTGGTGGAGGCGGCGAGCTGGCGGAGCCCTTGGCTAGCTCTCGCTGCTTCGCTTCTCTGATGGTGTAGCAGCGCAAGACGCTGAGGTAGAAGCTGACATTACCGGCGAAGTTCCATTGCCAGGCAACCCACTTCTCCTGGCCCGAGCATAAACGGCGCTGTTCGGCGAGCAGCACGAAGCGCACGAGATGATCTGCCAAGTCCCAGTCCTTCTTGTACACCTTGGCGTCGGCCCATCGCGCCGCGTCTGCATCCCCTTGCTTCACGGCCTGTAGGTCGAAGAACAGGTCCTCGGCTGCCCAGTAGGCTTTCTCCTTCACTGCGTCTTCCGAGTAGTGCCGCGCGAACTCACATCCGAGATCCATCATGTCCGGGGAGCTAATGTACTCTTTCAGTGCCGTCTGGTCGATTTTGAACTGCTGTGCCACTTCGTTCTGTGATTGTTCAAGCTCGTTCCATACTAATTAGAGGCATATTCAGTTAGCAACCACGCGGCTTGCGTACAGCGACGGTTGCGCCCGCGTCAAACAATCAAATGTGTGTGACCATGGTTACGCGGATGGCCAGGCTGGTAAAATAGATATGTTCTAGTCGCCAACGATAGGCGGGACGACAATCTCAGGACTCTGGATTAGTACTTACAGACACCCTCGGTAGTCTCGTCCCAGCCTTTTTTCGAGGTCTTCGGTCTCCAGCGCGACCCGATCGAGCCCTTTACGCTCTTCTGTGAACCAGTGGAGTTGTTCCGTTTGGCGAGGGGGTCGGCTAGATCTCCCGCATAAGGAGAGATAGCATCGACCGGGCGGAGGTTGTCGATCAGTGTCGCGAATTCCGACACAGTCTTCTCGGCGTCGCGAAGGTCCTCCATTCTAGTCTAGCTGCTTCTGCGCTCATAAGAGGCGGCGTGATCGGTCCTGTACACTGCAGATCAAATCGGCGTTTGTCGAAGCTGGAATGGGGCGCACATGCGAGAATGAAATATGGCGAGAAAAAGGTGTGCTACAAATAGTGTTTGTTGTAAGCCTCGTGAAAGGTATGCATGCCTGTAATTCCTGTAGTTGATATAGTCTGATCCAGTATCCGACGTAGATGATGAGTGTTAATGTTGGAGCATGATAGCGGGCATCTGAGGTGTCACGGAGTCAAATGAAACTGTGGTGGCATTGTGTGTGTGTGTCTGTGTGTTGTGTGACTTTGTCGTGATATTTGATCGGAGTGACAGGCACCGCTTGTTTGCTATGCAGCACACCCGAGCTTCGGACTCTGCCAGTGTTTTGTGTTTTCTAGGGACATGCGTCACCTTGCCTATACCTTCCCAAGCTGCAGTTCCTTCTTTTTATATAATTAAGTATAATCACGCTACTTCCACATACTTTCTGACATTCATATTACCGCATTAGAAGACCACACGTGGCTAAAGTTAAGCATACGCTAATCAACCACTGGTAGCTACAATAAGGTGCGTTATCGCTTATTTGCTCATTGTACATTCAATTTACAGTTGTGCGCTACAAAGTACTTGCATCTACCAATACATGGAAATGCAATGCAACTACCTGGGTAGTTAATGGGCTAAAAATGAATACTTAGATAACGCTCTTAGGGATTGAGCACAATCCACCCGTAAGTCCAGCGGCTCTCGGTGCAAAAGCTGCCAGGAAGCCTCGGTGATTCTTAAACGGCCTTTCGATGAAGGCTTTGTTGCGGGCATGGCTGGCATGCTGTGCCAGCTTCGCAACACAACGGACCGGGACTGTTTTGAAACAAATACTGGCATACGAGTCGGTAATGGCACATGGCTAGCGGATACTATGAGTAGGGCCGTCGAAGTAGAAACAAATGTCTCCGAAGTAAGGTTATTTCTCATGCTCCGCTCAAGTCCTCGGTATTCCACCACTATCATTCCGCCCTAAAAATTTTGGCAAATATTCCGAACCCTTATGAGTCTGAGCAACCTGGCGAAAGTTAGGCCAGTGAATATTGAAAATTTTCCGCAGTAGAATAAAGGAATTATATCAAAGGATTAAATGATAATAATTTTGCCGCAGCTCGAGGCTTAGGTCCTAATACTTGAGAATGGCTAGGATATATGTATGGCTCCTCTCCTTAAGATAAGCCAGAGTCTATCATATATCAAAGCTATATCGCCAAGATGCGTTGTATGTAGAGCATACCAGAGAGAGGAGCAGATACGCCTTTATGTGTTTCTGACAATTATCACATGTTTCAGTAATGACACCTACTGGAGACGAAGCGCTTCGATCTTATTACCAACGCCTTATGTGCAACGATCCCGTGACTGCTGACCATCGAGCCTCGATTGATAAGGCATTGATACGGTATCCCACGAAATGGTATGTGATATTAACGCCCTAATCGGACACATTTCTCACCAAATGCCGGTTAGGGCCGTCTTCCGGGAGCTCATATTTGTCACATTTGTATCAAAGCAAGGGACTTCATGTCATGCCAAGCCAGATCCAGTCGAACAATAGTCCCAGTGATGAGTGTATATATCTAGCTGTGGTAGTATAAGAAGTATTCATTTTTCATTAAGCTCATTATATTTTGAGTTGAAATTTGGACTCTACAGCACATTAGACACCTAGGTGTATAGTAGATATGGCGTATATTGGGGGAGCGTAAGCCCACTAGGTCTAATCCATGCTCCATATAGCTGAGGATATGGGGCTAGGATAGGCTTAATGCTACCAGACTTAAAGAAAAATAAAAGTATCTAAACTATTTATATAGTATTTATAGCGGTAGGTAGGTAGGAAACGCGTTATAAAGAAATCGAAAGTGCCTCGTTGAAGTGTGAGGTAAGTTGCGCTTAACTGCCTCACTTCTTTGTGAGATGGCGTTTATAACCCGCGTTGGGGGACCTTCTTCATGTTAAAGAGAAAATAAAGAAAAAGAAATATTAAAGTAGAGATTCGGGATTTTGTCTCAGCTTAACCAAAATCTCACCTGGATTAGGGAGGATGAATTCGTGTGCCTAAGATTGGCAGGTCTCTGGCCGTTCACTAGCTTGAAATCATAAGTCATGAGGAAATGGACCAAGATGTACTTGATTTCAAGGCTTGCGAAGAAGCGTCCGGGAGCAGGTGGCGCGACCATGGCCAAAATGCAATTGTGTCTTCTTCGTCATTGCAAACTGATGACGGTGCGCTTCATCCGTCACTTCGCGATATTCCTTAGTCTTCCCTTATGATCCGCAGTAGTTCGACGCCTCGGTCTAATTCACCAAGAATAGTTAGTGATAGAGTAAATCTTTCAGATCGAGAAAACACTGACTGACATGAGTGTTTCTAGTTTTCATTACCTGGTTTCCATGCGCCTTTTCTCATGCGGGACACATGGTCTGCTGTCGTGGTTTCTCCCTTCCAACTATCGCAGCGCCCGCTACATCAGAGAGGTTCAGAAGTTGTTCGTGCTCGAGATAAAACGGCGTCAAGCACTTTTGGCCGCGGGCAATTTAGATGCCACAGACACACTCTTATCATGGATGATTGAATGGGCACAGGGTGCAGCCGAAGACCCCCTTCATTTAGCTCATCCCGAAATCGTCATCTCCCTCGCACTAATTCACACCTCTCAGATGAACGTAGTTCACGTACTATATGACCTTGCTGCACGCCCCGAGTATATCGCGGAACTTTGCGATGAGATCTGCAACGTTGTTAACGCGAAAGGTTGTGTTACGGACCTCTTATATATCGAAAGACATATAAGACGTACGCAGGGGTTCTTGATTTATAGGTAATAATAAGACTAATAGCAGGTGGTCTATAAGAGAAGTTTGCTTATACTCTTATTATTAATTTAGTTATAATAAAATAATAATCACTTATATATAAAATAAAAATTAAAATTAATAATTAAAAAATTAAACTAAATAAATAATTAAATATAAAAAAGTTATAAGATTATATAAATATAAAAAATAATAAAAAACAAGGATTTATTTAAAAGTTAATAAGCTTAGTAAGCCTAGATTATTATAAGCCAAGTAAACTAGTATATAACCTTTTAATAGCTTAAAACAAGTTAAAAAAATACTAGCTTTTTTTTATAACTTTTTACTTAATTAAACTATAATTATTTTATAGTATTATCTTTTTTATTATTTTAATAATATATATATATATATATTTTTTTATAATATTTCTTTATAATATCTTTTTATTTTTTTTAATTAATTAAAAATATAATAAACTTGATAAAATTAAATAATAAATTATTTTAATAAATTTAATTAATTAAATTAATTTTAAAATTATATTTTATTTTTAATATTTTAATTAATTATTAAATAATTATATAATAAATGAAAATCTTTAATATAAAAAATATATTTATATAAATTATTTTTTTAATAATTTAAATATATTTATAAATATTATTAATAATATTATTTTTAAAGATTATTATTTAAAAGAAATATAATATTAAATATTATATAAGATTAATTAATTTATTTATAAAAATAAAGATAATATAATATAATTTTCAATTATTAAATAAATTTAAAATAAAATAAAAAATATAAAAAATATAAAAAATATAGTATAATATTATTTTTTAAAAATAAACTAAAATATTAATAATAAAATAGATTTATTATACTTATAATAATTTTTAAATATTATTAATATATAAATATCTTTTTATTTTAATAAAAGTTTAATATTTGTTTAATTTTATAAATATTTTAATTATTCTTTATTTTAAATTAAGTTTTTATTAATATATTTTTTAATATTAATTTAAATAATAAAATATAAAGAATAAAATAGATTTATATATTTTTATATAGTAATAAAAGTTTTTATTAATAATTTCTTTTATTTTTTTAATAATAATTAATTATTTATAAATTATTTTATAAAATAATATATTTTTATTTTTATTAATTAATATATTATAAATAATTTATATAATTAATAATAGTTTTATTTAATTATTTTATTAATAATTAATATAATTTTAAAAATATTATTTAAAAGTTTAATTTAAATTTATTTATTTATTATTTAATTATAAATAATAAATAATTAAAAACTTAAGTTTAAGTTTAAATATAAAAAACTTATTATAATTGAAAATAATTTTTTTTAATATTTTATATTTATTTAAATATTAATAAATAAAAATATATATAAATTATTTATATTTTATTATATTATATTTTTATAATTAAATTAAATAATAAAATATTAAAGATTATATATTATATTTATTTAAATATTTATATTAATTATAATATTTTATAGAATTTATATTATAAAATATTAATTTTATTATAAATATTATAATTCTTTATTATAAACTTAATTATCTTTTATAATTTTAAAGAATTATATTTTGTTTATAATTATTATATAATTTTAGTTATTTTTTTAATATTTATATAATAAATATTTATAAAAATCTTCAATAAATTTATTTTATAAAGCTTTTATTTATATATTAGTTTATTATTTTATGATTTTCTTTATTTATATAATTTTATTAATCTTTTTAAATTATATATCTATTATAATTATATATTTAAAAAAACTCTTAAAGATAATTAAAATCTTCAAGCTTTTATTTTATTAAAGGTATAATATTTAAATATTTCATTTTAAAACCTTAAATGTTTTTTAATTTTATTAATTAAATATATTAATTTAAAGATATTTCTTTAATATAATATATTTTAGAATTAAATTTTTAAAAAAGAATTATCTAGTTTTTATATTATTTAATAATTTTCTATATAATTATAGGTTTTAATTAATATTATTATTTTAATAAAAAATGGTTTTTATTTTTATAATTATTCTATTTAAAATATTTATTTTAACTTTTTTTTATTAGATTTAATAATTTAATTATTAAATTAAAAGTTATTTTAAGTTTCAATTTTCTAAAAGCTTTTTATATTTTCCTTTTAAAATTTGAAAAGTTTTTCTATACTTTTTTATTATATATTTTATAAAATATTATATTATAATTTTAAAGTTTTTAATAAATATATAAATATAATTAAAATTTTTTAAAATTTATTTAATATTTATAATTATTATTAGGTTTAAAATCTTTTAATTATATATTATATTAATCTTTAATAATTATATTTTTATTTATTTAAATATAATTATAAATCATATAAAATTGATTTTCTATATATATTATATATATTCTTTTAAGTTTAATTATAATTTAGCCTTTTAAAATGTTTTTAATATTAAAATTATATATTTCTTATATTTTTTAAATATATCTAAATAAATAAATATAATTTTATTTAAAGATTATTATAATATTATTATTATTATATATTAAAAACTAGTTCATATATTATTTAAATAATTTCTTTCTTTTTATATAAATAATATAATATTTATTTAATATATTAAATATTATAAACTATTATATTTAATTAATATTTTCTTTTATTATTATTAATAAAATCAATAAATATTTATTTAATAATTAATAGTTTATTATTATTTATTATATTAAATTTTTATTTTCATTAATTATTTATTTTTTATTTTTTATTTTTAATATTATAATTATTAAATAATTATAAAATAATTATAATTCTTTAATAAATCTTATAAATACTATTTTTAAAATTATATTAATTATTAATAAAATAATTAAATAAAACTATTATTAATTATATAAATTATTTATAATATATTAATTAATAAAAATATAAATATATTATTTTATAAAATAATTTATAAATAATTAATTATTATTAAAAAAATAAAAGAAATTATTAATAAAAACTTTTATTATTATTATTTAAAAATATACAAATCTATTTTATTTTTTATATTTTATTATTTATAAAATTAAAAAAATATTAAACATTTATTAAAATAAAAATAATATTAAATATCTTATTAAATAAAAAAGATATTTATATATTAATAATATTTAAAAACTTAGAAAATATTTAAAAAATTATTATAATTATTATAAATTAATTTTATTATTAATATTTTAATTATTTAAAACTAAAAATAAAAAGTCGACTTTATAAAAATTAATAATATTTTAATTAATAAGATTAATGATTATAATAACTTATATTTTAATAATTATTTTAAATTTATTATAATTATTTTATTTTAATCTATTTAATAAATAAAACCCTTAATTATTAAAATAAATAAAAGCTTTAAAAGATTATTATTTTATTTAATATTTTCTTTAATTAATTAATTAAATTCTTTAATAAATATATTAATAATAATAATAAAAACCTTAAAATTATTATATAACCGGCTATAATATATATATTTTTATAATAAAGATATTATTAATTATTTTATTCTTTTATTTTTTTAATTTATATAAAAGATATAATATAATTTTAAAATTGCTTTTATTAATTAAAAATATTAAAATAAATTATTATTTAATTTTTAAAAATTATAAACGTTTTTTAATATACTTAAATATTATAAATAAAAAGAAACAAAAGTATATAAAATAAAAAATAAAGTATAAAATAAATATACTCACTTTTTATTATTAAAATAATAATATTATAAACTAATAAAAAAGGTGGCTAGTCTAATAAATTAAGCGTAAAAAAAGAAAATATTAAACCAAATATAAAAAAAAAAAAGGTTATAATTAATATAAATTATATAATTATAATAATAAATTAATAAACCTTGGATTATTAATAAAAATAAGCTTTAATCTTTTTATATTCTTTATATTTATATAATTTTATAACTTTTTTATATTTAATCACTTATTTAATTTAGTTTTATAATTATTAATTTTATTTTAAATTTTACTTTAATATTTATAAACACTTAAGAGTAATTATTATATTTAATAATATTAAATATAATAATAACAGTATTAATAAACCTTTTTTATAAACCACTTATTATTAATTTTATTATTATTTATAAATTAAAAACCCCCGCGTATATTTTATATATTTTCTAATATATAAAAGGTTTATAATAAAAAGTTTTATAAGAAATTAATAAATTAATAATATATCTTTAATAAAACATATTAAAAATAGTATAATAAAAAATATTAATTAAAAATATATAAAATAAAATAATTAATTATTTTATTTATATAAAACTTTAAATTTAAATATTTTAAATTATTATTTAAATTAATAAATTTATTTAAAATATTAAATTAAATAGATTTATAAATATATTATTTTATATTTTTAATATAATATAATTATATTTATAATATATTTTTAATTTAATTATTAAACGTTTAAAATATAAATATTTATAATAATTTATTAATATTAAATTTTAAAAATAAAAATAATAAAGTAAAAATAAAAAATATAATAAAATAATAATAATATAAAAATAAACTATATTATAAAATTAAATAAAGAAATAGTTTTTAAAATATAATTAATCAATATTAATTATTTTAAATATAATATAAAATCTTTTAAAATATATTTAAAATTATTAATTATTTTATTTAAATATAAAAATTTCTTTTATTAATATATAATAAAAATTAAATTTATATTTAATTATTAAGTTTTATATAAAAAACTTTAAATTTTTTATTTCTTAAATAAAGAAATATTTATATTAATTAAACGATTTTAAATTCTTTTTTATTTTAATATAAAGAATAAATATAATAATATATTAAATAAAAAGATTTTAGTTTAAATGTTATATTTATAAAAATACTTAATAAAAATATAAAGTTTATATATTATTATTTTAAATTATACATAAATATTTTAATTATAATATTAAACTATAAACTATAAAAAAAAGAAAATATAAAATACTTTTATACTTTTTATTTTATTAATTAAATAATTTAAAATATCATATATTAAATATAATTATAAAAATAATTTTAACAAATAGAAATTATAACGTTATAATTTTAATATAAAGACTTTTAAAAATATGATTAATTAATTAATTATTTATATTTATTCTAATATTAAAAATATAAATATTTTAATTTATAAGTTTAAATAAATAGATTATATTAAATTAATTTATAATTAAAGATTAAACTTAATTAATATAATAAAATTAAATATAAAATAAATATAAATATTATATTTATTTATATAAATAAATTAAAATAATAAATTAAAATTAAAAGAATTATATTTAAAAACTTTTAATAAACTTTTAATAAAATTATATATTTTTTAATTTAATTAAAATAAACTTAATATATTTATATATTATATATAAATAATAAATTAATGCGTTAATTATATTATTTATTTTTAATTTTATTAAAAAAGAATTTATTTTTTTAAAACTAAAATTATTAAAAGAAACTTTTAAAATAAAAAATAAATTATTATATTTTTAAAAATAATTATTTTATTATTTAAATATTAATAAATAAAAAATATTTTTTAATAAATATTTTTATTAACATTATTATAAATTATAATAATAATAAATATAAAAGATAAAGAAATAATAATAAAAGATAAAATAAAAAAAGTTAAAAATAATAAAAATATAAATATTAAAAATTTAAGATTAAATAATAATTAAAGAAATTAAGATTAATTAAATAATTAAAATATTTTATTATAATAATATATTTAAAATATATAAAATAAATATATATAAAAAAACTTCGGTTTATTTATAATTATTTAATAATTTATGTTCATATAATATAATATAATTAAATAATATATTGTTAATTAATTAACCTAGTTTTTTATTTAACTGTAATTATATAATAATAATTAAAACGTTAAAAATATTTTTTTTTATATAACGATAATTTCTTTTAATTAATATTCTTTAATTAAACTTTAATAATTATAAAAATGTTTTTATTATATTTTTATTTTAAATTATAAATAAATTAACTATATTTAATTATATTTTAAATATTTATATATTGATTAATTCTTTAAAATACTTTAATAAAAATTTATTTTTTTAACTTTTTACTCTTTTTTATAACTTCAATAATTCTCTTTAAATATTAAAAATTATATAAATATATAAAATTATATATAATAATAAATTAAAATTTATTAATATTATATAATTTATTAATATTTTATAATTTAATATTTTTAATTATTTTTAATAACTTTAAAATAATTATAATAAAAGTTATATTTTTAAAGTTTAATATAATTAAACATAATAACAATAATAAATCTGTTACGGACCTCTTATATATCGGAAGATATATAAGACGTACGCTGGGGTTCTTGATTTGCAGGTAACAATAAGACTAACAGCAGGTGGTCCGTAAGGGAGGTTTGCTGGTACTCCCACCACTAGTCTAGTCGCAATAGAGTAGTAGTCGTCAATAGAAATTGAGATGAGATTGATAGCTGAGGAACTAAACTAAACGAGTGACTAAATACAGGAGAGTCATGAGATTATATAGACATAGGAAATACGCTTTGTCAGGGCACAGACGGCCCAGGATCGACGAGGTCGTCGTCGACAGCATCGATCCGAGATGGGATCGATGGAGTCGCTGTCGACTACATTGATCCAGTCAGGATCGACGGGATCAATGTCGACCGGAGCGACGGAGTCGCAGCCAACCCCCTTATGCAGTAAGCGGGGTCCGTATAAGCGTTAATAATGGGAGAACGAGTGTGAGAGCGCAACGCGCGCTAGGCCTTCTCTTGGGCCACCCCTCTTCGTAACAAAATCTTTTTTTAAGCCGAAATAATATTTAAAAAAATTATTAAAAAACTTTTTTATATTAATTAAAATAAAAAATATAATAATAATAATAAATAAATAAAAGATTATTTTATAAAGTTTTTATTTATATATATATTTAATTATAAGTTATATAAATTATAATTTAAATATATATAATATATTTAATAAAACTTAATCAATAAGTCTTAAATAATTATTTTTTTTATTAAAATAATAAAAACATGTTTAATTTAATATATATGTTAAATTAAAATTATATTTATTATATAAATAATTATATAAAATAATTTTAACAATATTATTAAATATTTATATAAATAATTATATAATTATTAACTTTATTATATATATATTTAAATATAAAAAAAAATAAACGTTATAAATTAAATATTTTACTAAAAGTTAAACTATTATAAATATATATATAAATTGTTTTTTAAATTTTAATTTTATTATATATTAATTATTATTAATAATTATTTGTTACGAAGTGGCTGTGGCCCGATCGGGTGAGGAGCCACAAGGAGGGGCCAGTGTTTCTCTGGCCCGCACTGGGCCACTGAGGGGTCACGTGCTGGCTCACCCAGTTCACGGTGATCCAGGCTCACTCGGCTCACAGTGATCCAGGCTCACTGGGCTCGTTAACCTTCGAGTGGGCTCTCGTTTCTTATTGTTTATTATGTCTATATAATCTCATGACTCTCCTGTATTTAGTCACTCGTTTAGTTTAGTTCCTCAGCTATCAATCTCATCTCAATTTCTATTGACGACTACTACTCTATTGCGACTAGACTAGTGGTGGGAGTACCAGCAAACCTCCCTTACGGACCACCTGCTGTTAGTCTTATTGTTACCTGCAAATCAAGAACCCCAGCGTACGTCTTATATATCTTTCGATATATAAGAGGTCCGTAACATTATTATATTTAATTTTAAAAACCTTTTATTTATTTGTAATATAAATTTTATATAATTTTTAAAAAAGTTTTTTTTTATAATTATAATAATAATATAAATAATTTCAAGTTAATAATTAAATATAATAATTTAAATATATAAATTTTTTAATAAAAAATTTAAATATAAATATTTAAAAAAAATTTTTAAGTTTTAAATAAAAAATTTTTATTATAAAATCGTTTTTTTAATTTATATATATATATATATTTTTTTCATAAATTTAAATAATAAATTATAAATAATATTATAAAAAAATTAAATAATAAAAACTATAATTAATTAATTAAATATATTATAATAATAAAATTTAAATAAAAACTTAATATTAATAATTAAAAAATTAAATTTATTTTTAATTATAAAAAAAAAATTAAAGAATTATATATATAATATATAAACTAAATAAATTAAAAAAATAATATTAATTAATTTAAATAAAATAAAAAAATTAATATTAATTAATAAAAGAATATATATAAATAATTTATATTTTATAATAATTAAAAAAATTTTAAATTTATAATATTTATAATATAAAAAAGCTTATAACGTTTATATAATACTTTTATAAAAATTAAATTAAAAATAATAAAAATAATATTAAAAAAATTAAAATTAATTAAAAAATATAAATATAATAATTATTTAATAAATTAACTAACGCGCAGATAATTATTAATAAATCTAAAATAAAAGCACTAAAAAAACAAAATTAATAAAAAAAAAGTATTATATTAGTAATAAAGACTAGTCTAATACTATAGCAGGGAGGGGGTAAAAATAGGCCACAGTCCACCCACAGTGTTCCCCACTATAACTGCAGTTGTCAGATATAAGTGATGGCATGTAACGTTGGGTTGATTGATTGTATTGATCCTGTGTGTTGTATGTGTCAAGTAGACGCGACTAGTAGGCTACGCGGAATTTGTATGAGGGCCCCTGTCTCCTGGACATGGGTCTACCCTTAGATACCCGTTAGTCAGATATTCTGGCTTAAGATATAACCCCTTATATCTGACAGCAGTATGCTACGGGGAGAGGTACTACTAAAGCTACTTTGAAATCCCGGGAGAGGCTTATCTAATTATAGAAAGCGCATACCTATTTTTCACGTTGATCACCACGTAATCCTGCCGCTGGACAATGTCGCGTGGAAGGAAGGACGCGCTATGAAATGACAATCCGTTACTACTAATTGCATAGGTCCTTGCTATATACATATGATTCCCAAATATCGGCTGAAATTTGTCCTTTATCAATCTGCGCGCAGCTTACACCCCTGTTCTTCCTGCCAGGCAGACTTCATGAAATCCAACAGCCGGACTGGCATACATCCAGACAGTGGCTCGCCCAGTCTGCCTAGAAGACCGTTTTGGAAAGACGTGCTGACACGATAGAGGATCTGTTCGCAATATATATTGCTCTTGCTCTTGTTATTCAGGCTGGAAAGTCAGACCGGAGCGCGGTCGTAGATCACGAGAATGGCTGAGGTGAGCCCCGAGGGAGCCTGGAGACAACATCTCTATCTCCAGACAAGACTGAAGGAGACGAACGGCCGCATTCGTCTACTCACAATTCAACCGCGGCAGTACACCGCATCAAGACCTGAAGCACCGCCGGATACGATCCATTGTTTCTTGAGACTGGCGGAATTGAAGGAGCATCCACAATTCACTGTGGTTTCACACCGTTGGAAACCCACAGATGCAGCAGATGAGACCAAGTCTCTTCTCGTGAATGGCGCACGCGTTTTCGCCTCTACTGGCTTGTTCGAGGTTCTCTATAACTGCCAGAACGAGACTGAACCAGTTGTTGTCTGGATCGATGCGCTCTGCATCAACCATGCAGATGAGGATGAGAGAGAGAAGTCTGTGCAGGTCGCTCAATTGGCCAAGATCTTTGCCGCTGCAGAAAAGACGTTTATATACTTAGGTGCGGTCACAGAGAAGAGCGACGAAGCTATGAAGGTCCTGAGGCGGCTTGCTGATGAGCAACTTACGCTGAGTGCTTATGTTGCAAATTGGACTCCTCAATTAGGGTACCAGCTCGTGCAGAAGGTCCTTCCGGCTAGATTCGCGAGCTCTGGACCTGTTGCGTCCCCTGAGCCTCCCGGAAATAAAGAACCGCTGGGGTTGCAACAGGAATTAGAATCCCTCCGAGCACCGCTAAAGGCCCTAATGGAGCGTACCTACTGGACAGAGCTGTGGTCCCTCGTTGAGCTCTGCTTGTCTCACAAGGGGCTTATCATCTGCGGGAGCCATGGTTTACCACTCGACCACTTCTATTCAGCCGCTAGGGCCTTAGATCACATCATCAACCACCTCACATACTCAAAGTGGCTCGCATCTACCACGAACTCATCGACACCAAGCGCACAGAATGCCGTGCTAAGCGGCGAAGAGGTCTCCAACCTCTCCAAGTCGCCTGCGCTGCGCATTCTCGGCCGACGGGAAGACTACCGAAAGGATGCCGACTCCTGGCTGAAATCCCCAGATAACCCTCTATTCACACTCCTCAGCCGATTTTATGCCGTCCCACCCGAAACTCAGCTCCCCCTCCGCGTCAGCGATCCGCGCGACAGAGTCTACGCTCTGGCGTGTCTAGCCACGGACATCGCGGAGCTTGGACTCACAGTGGATTACCACAAAGACGTCAACCAGGTCTACGCGGAGACATCAGCCGCATTCCTCCAGAAACACCCGAAAGTCTTACAGCTGGCGCGAGGCACCCTAGCGGCAGGCGAGGACTTGCCGTCGTGGGCAATCGACTGGGAAAATGTGAGATCACCCCCTTCCTCCCTGGGAGCCTCGGAACGACACTTCAACGCCTGCGGACCGGCCGATATCCGCTACTACCGCGCTGACGTGGGCGCGGCGAACCAAATCGCGCTCAAAGCCGCCGTCGTCGACAAGGTGGCTGAGATCGGCGCGCCGTACGAGCCGGGGAACCACGCAGATGGGCAACGCGCTTATCTCTCTGAGATCAGGCGGTTCTGGGAGGACTCCACGGCCTCGCTCAACTCGCCTTATTTCGCGGAGCAGGCCGCTGTGGCGCTGGCCAAGATCCCCGTCGGAGACATCGAGGCTGGGTCCGCGTCTGGGCCGCTTGCGAGGGCTTCGAGCGTCACTATTGAGGGGTACAAGAGGACTGTCGAGGCTTTGTTTCCCGCCGACTCAGAAGAAGACAACGAGGCCTCCGGAGAAGCCCAAATAGGGCGGGAGGAATCTAACTCTTACGAATCTGCCCCGAGTATACCCTACCTCGCGGCTATGGCTCGCATGGCCGGGCGGAGACCGTTCCGGTCGCATAATGGGTATGTTGGCCTAGGCCCTACGGACCTCAGCGTTGCCGACACGATTGCTATACCGTATGGCTCGGCGGTGCCCTTTGCATTTCGTCGCTGTGAGGAAGGTGGCGAAAATGCCGTTTATAGATTAGTGGGCGAGGTGTATGTCTTTGGGATCATGGACGGTGAGTTCATGAAGGTACATAGACAGGAGACCGTGCTGCGTATTGTATAGACCGCCTAGGCATATGACTTGGCGTGAGAATGCTGGATTTCAGCAAACGGCGCACGGTAATTATAGACTTTCCATATTTTCCTCATGGCACTGGTATCGGCATTGACATGGATAGGAAGCTGTCGACGGATCCGTTGATTCGTCTCTCTAGGGACGCAATAGAATTATACCCTTTGTACGCCACCCTGGGCTCTTGTGAGATCGTCGGTGTTAAAATCTTGTTAGAGTTCTTTCTTAAACAGGGATAGACCATGGATTTATTATGGATGATCATATGTATCTCCATGCCAAGTCGAGGACCCCTAGCGCTGACATACACATATAAAAGCTTCACTACTCTCTATAGATACGCAGTCTCTGAAAAGAAAGAGATGCACTTTATTATTTACTGTATTATTCTACAAAAGGCAATACTGCACTACATTATTTGTTAGCAAATGGGTTCGCTATGTATGTATATGAACCTTTACCACGGGGTGCCTTCATCCGGTTGTTGGATATTGTCGAATTGGACCCCGCAGATGGACAACCCCCCCTGTGCAGCTTCCGCAGAATCTCCCTAGACGGTGGTGCTGACGGTGACGGTGACGATGGGGGCATCCCTGAATTCACCGCCGTCTCGTATACGTGGGATCACCCGGCGACGCCCGTGAGCAGTATCGCGATTTCTCACAGCCCCTTATCTTCTTTGCCCCTGAGTAGCACCCTACACGAGCTCTTCGCAGAACTCCGCGCCCGCCAGCGTAAAGGCGTCCCCTCATTGTCCTCGTTATGGATCGACGCGCTATGCATTGACCAATCGAACCCCGTGGAGCGCGCGGCGCAAGTCGCGCAAATGGGCCGCGTCTTCGCGAGCGCTGGGCAGGTCATGGTGTGGCTAGGTCCTAGCACGGCAGAAACGCGCGAGGCCTTCGATTTTGTTAATTCCCAGGGACGTCGCTCGTGGCCCGGAGGTTGGGACGGCATCCCCGAGGCCGAGGTGGGCGGTGTCAGGGCCGGCCTCGAGGGCGTGATGAATGCGGTCTTGGCTCGGCCTTGGTTCAGACGGATATGGGTCATCCAGGAGGCGGCGGTGAACCGCTGCGTGACGGTTTCGTGCGGTGCTGACAGTGTAGAGCTTGAAGCGCTGCGGCGATGTGTGCTGGCTGCGTGGAGGTTCGTGGCGGATTGGGAGCCGTTTGATCCTGAGGCTGCTGTTTTGGGGCTGGTAAGTGAGAATTTATTTCTTGGGATTACCTATATCAATCGACCAAGTAAGCTTCCAATCAGCTCGCTGCTACGATCACGTCTCAGGGGCAGCTCTCCTACCTACCTACTTGCCTACCGTTCTTGATTATTTTGCTTTCTTTGGTTAAGAAGGAATCTGTTAGACGTCTCTCCCCTCCTGCAATACATCTTAAAGAACATATAATAAGATGAAGAGTATTACTGACTCTGTCTGTTTGTTCGTTTTTCGCCAGTGGTGTGCCACGCGCCTCCTTGCCATCCGCGACGAGTTCCTAGAGCGCGGCTCAGTGCGTTTCGAGAGACTGCTGCAACAGGCCTACTGCTGCGCCAGCACCGACAAGCGGGACGCCGTGTTCGCTTTTCTGGGGCTCGCGGACAAGAAACTTGTATCGGCGCTGCCGGCACCGAACTATACTGTGCCCGTACCTGTGTACGCACCCGCGCCCACTTACGACGACGATGAGGAAGGGGAGAAACGGGAGCCTACTGAGTACGACGCTGCCGTCGACCGCGTGTACTACGAAGCGGCGGTCGCGCTGCTATGTCACGGCTCGTCGTTAGACGCGCTGGCGCTCGCTGGTGTCGGGCTGAGTCGTCGCGACGGCGTGCCGAGCTGGGTCCCGGACCTAAGGTATATATGCTTCGAGGACCCCTTTACTATCGTCGATAAGGCGCGCTGGGACGCTGGGGGTCCAATGGTGGCCAAGGCTGAACTCGTTGCGCCGGGGAAGCTTAAGGTGCGGTGTTCCGTCTTTGACACTGTCGAAACGGTGTGCGCTGTGTTTAAAGAGACGTCGGTCCTGGACCATCAGGAGGCCATGAGGGGTGCGCTAGCGCTGGCGGAGAGGCTGCTCAGGAAGAAGGGGGAGGAGATGTCTGCTTCCTTCTCATCATCCTCCTCCTCTCGTGTTATGGATGAGAAGGACGACGGAGACAAAGATGAAGGAGGAGAAGAAGAAGGAGAAGATAATGCTTGGCTGGACCGGTTGGTCTCGATATTGACATATGGGCTCGGCGTCGACGGCAACCCAATGGGGCCCGAATACAGAGGCTTTTTCGACAGCTGGCTGCGATGGCTGCAGCCCAGCAGCCCAGCAGACGCAGATTTCGCCCAGATCCGCGACAATGCGTTCTACCGCGCCTTGTACATGCGACTGGAGTCGTGGCGGGTGTTCGGCACGAGCCACGGGTCCTTCTGTATTGGACCGAGTGAAACCGAGGTCGGCGACATGGTGTGCGTCGTGCCGGGGTGTCGATTTCCCTTGATGGTGAGGCCTAAGACACCCAGTAGCCGTCAGTATTCAACGTTTTCTATCGAGGCTACACTTATCTACTGGTGCTATGTTGATGGCTTCATGGGCGGTGGTTGGCTCGATAAGAATCAGGCTGATGTTGTGTTGATACTGTGCTGAGAGGCCGAGATTTACTAGTGAATAGTTTTCGGCTGGTTTTAACAAGCCTTCTGGACGGTATCACGGATATCATGTCACGGAGAGCCGCTGACAACAGCATTCGCCGGGAATAGGGCTCATGTTCCGCTTGGCAAGGGAAAAGGCCATTAAATGATCTTAGGAGTGTGGAGTTAAGAAAAGGGCGTAGTTTAATTCCAGGCACTCAAGTTTTTTTACTTGTAGCATCGTCCTTACATTTATCCTGACGAGTGGTATACTAGATATTGAAGTGGTGTGGGTAAGCCACGGCCATATTACTCAGTCGGCCAAAGCGGTGGCTTAGCTGAAGAAGATATAGAGGATTTGGGAAGGGCTGCAATAGCAAGGACACGTAGACAGCATGCGCTTGCTTTCTCTAATGAATGTAACGATCTTTTCTCGTGGTCAGTCAGTTATCCGTCTTATTTTTGTGAGAATTCTAGGCTTGACGGCCCGAAGAAGTGTAGGTGCAGTGTGCCTCCTGAAGGTGTGAGCCCCAGCATGGGCACTGGCCGATGTGGTTCACTCCAATATATCATCATTTTAACTAGTTAGTTAACGAGGATAGCAGTGGAAAATGAAGGGGAAACGAATTATTGGTAGAGCAAGGGCATTTACTTCATAAATGCCTAGAACATTTGATCTACAATAGATAGAGCCGCTTAGGCCTGTGTATATTTAGCAGTTGCGCCGTGGAGGAACATGCTTAGAGACGAAATGTAAGTTAGGGATACCTCGGATGCATGGGACCTTGGCCAATGTCAGATTCTTACTGCACTGTTCATTCTGAGCTAGCAGCCTTAAACACAGATGTTGTGTAACCCCTTCACTGGGATGCTGTTCTCTGATCCTCAAAACCTGTAGTCCTGAGGCTTGCACGACGATCAGTCATGATTCCTATGCGAGAAGATATGATTCATACATAAGATCTTTATTCAAGTGTAAGCAGACTCATCCTTCGACACGAAGACTGCGGTAACATGGCATTATAATCTAAGCACAACACCTCCTTAATCCCCCCTTCAGCTCATCTGAAGCTCCGTCCCACGAGTGCAGGCAAAATCACATAAGAGCAACAAGGGCAACAATTGCAAGCATCTAGACTCAACCCATTATATTCGCCCCGTGATTCCACCCACTTATTCCAAGATTCCATCCGCTCATCTATGTTAACTTTCCTACTCATTAGAATTTGAGGGAGCAGACATGCACAAGTGCAAGTATCGAAAAAAGGCAAAAAAAAAAGGGGGGGGGCGGGGGTTACCAGATCAGCAATACCAAAACTGGTAAATAATATACAAAACACCAAACCCAATATTTCCGCCCAACTCATCTACACATCAATTCGGTCCCACGTAAGTGATCTCATGTCCCCATATCAATGTTGCACTTAATATAGCCTTTTAATAAAATCCAATCTCCGTCACGTCCCCGGCCAAGGGGCAGGCAGAAAACTCGAAAAAGATGACTCGTCTTATGCTTGTGCAATCTGTGAAATCTCTGCGTGAAATCCTGGCTGTTATCGCCGCCGTTGAGATTGAAAGAGGAAGCCAAGGTTTATCGACAATTAGCTAGTACCCTTCTTCATCAGTTCGTCAACCTCTCTCTGTAAGGCGTCCAAATCCGCTAAGATCTCATCACCGTTCTTTCCATTGTCTGTCATCTTTGGAGTAGTAGAGCCGTTTCCAGCCGATAAAGAGCTCACACTTCCCTTCCGTACTCCTTCCCCACTAAGGGGCAACGCGTCCGGACCCGAGCGACCACCGCCCCGAGTTCGAGGCGGAGGCGGGGGCGGGACTCCGCTATCTTTTTCTCTGCTCACTTTTCTGGGAGTTGGGCCACTACTGCTTTCCATACTCCTAACACTGGGCGGCCGTCTCGTGCTCTGTTTCCTAGTTGGTGGCGGGGGTGGGGGACTGAGTTTAGGTTGGCCATTTAGTCCGGCCGAGATTGCAGTTAGACTTTGTGAGTGTCCGGGTGTAATACCGGGTGAGGGCATAGGTGTGAGGCCACTGCTCCACTGAGTTCGTTCCTTCTCACTTAAACTCGGACTTACACCAGGGGAGGAGCTGCCATGATTAACATTCGCAAAGAAGCTCCCTTGCCTTCCATGACCAGGTCGCCGTGGGGGAGGAGGAGCCGGTGCACAGGAAGGCTTTTCAGGATTCGCACTAGTACGTAGGCTCTCTGCCCTGGATCGACTGGATTCCACGGATGATCTGGGAGGGTCTTCATCGACATTGTTGGTATTGATGGACGGTGCTTTGCTATCATTTCTACCGTGTCGGCGCGGTGGAGGTGCCGCAGGCTTGCGGGACTGAGTGCTGGTTTGTGACCCGGAGCGGTCTCTAGTCATAGGCGGAGGCGTTGGAGGTCTGGGATTAGCCTGTAGCTCTGCAAATGCTTCCGGTACCTTTCCAGCTGCCTCACGATCAAAGGGGGATTCCACATCTTCATCTCCAGAGGCACGCAATGGAGGCGCCGGAAGGGGTTTGTTTATATCTGTTGTTCCTTGGGGTGAATGTAGCTGAGTTCCAGATTCGGAGCTAATTTTCCGGGGAGTTACTCCAGATGGCGAGACAAGTTCGGGATTCCTCGATGAGAGGGCGGGCGTTACATCACGAGAGTTCGAGTCGGCACCCAATTCTATTTTGATGAGTTTACCATGTCTGGAACTAGGAGGAGGCGGCTTCTTGCGTGCCGAGACAGAAGGGACGCCTGCTAGGGGAGACGTAGGAAGAACACCTTTGCGCTCCTCTGATGCCTCGGATTCGGATATTTCATGGGACGTCCTGGGTGTTTCATGCAGGGCATCAAATATAGACTGTTTGGATATTGAACTCGCATCTGTAGCACTGCCCGCATCGGGCAGAGTTCCCGGGGACGGTGCTGTTCTTGGGGGGTTTCCAGCGGAATCCGTGGCTATTTGACCGGGCTGTGGCAGATTCGCATAGCCCGTCAGCAGTAAACGTTTGAAGGAATCAACGTCGAGTGACCCTTTGGAGGCGCTCGTAGTAGGATCAGCTATGTTCGCGTCATGTGCTTGACCCCTCCTCTCAATATCCTGTAAGGTTCTAGCAAAGGGGTTGGGAGGTATTTGTGGCAGAGGAGGCTCTGAGGTAAGCTTGTTGTCTAATTCCGAGTCTATTTCACCGGCACCAAATGGATCATCGGCTTGGTCGTTACTTTTGCTGGAATCACTAGCGCTATCATCGTAACCATCATCATTGAACTGCTCCAGGATGGGGAATCGGGTTACCGGGACGGCATCCTCGGGCGAGGAGGGCGGTGGCGACTGTACGCGAACCTTCTTTACTATCTTTTTGGGCTTTTGCTGCACGGGCTGCTCTTCCTCATCCCGCCTCTCGTTTTCTGGCACGGCAGCCTTGAAGGTGGTGAAAGGCGGCCGAGTCGTGGTCGTAGGGGCGGAGGAAGCCTGGAGCCCGTCGACGCCCCAGTTCGAGCCTGAGCCTAAGCCCAAGCCCAAGCCCGAGTCCGAGTCCGAAGGTGCCGCGGGGTCCGCGGAGGCACCTTGTTTCCGACGAAACGGATTGTTGGAGCCGAATGGTTGGCTGCCTGAAGACATGATCAAGGTCGCTACGACGGCAGGCAAATGGCAGCGTCGAATGTGAAGACACGTTGCTATCGTCAGGAGAGACACAGTTATATCATGGCCAAGTCAAGCGCCCATGATAGGCGCGAGGCGGGAATATGGGGATCCAATCTCTTGGGTATGTCGATGCCTAGCCTAGGCAGGATCGCTTAGGGAGGTAGGTAGATAGCTTGGGTCCAAGACAGCGGTTGACGTGGACGCGGATCTGCAGACAAGGCCCGGCTGAGGCTGAGGCCAAGGCTGGTCGCAGTCGGGTCGCGCTCGGCGGATTCGGATCGGTTCGTCCGGCTTGATGTTGTCGCTGTCGCTGTCGCTGTCGCCGTCGCTGTCGCTGTCGCTGACGCTATCGTTGTCGATGTCGATGTCGATGTCGATGTCGTGTTTGCGCAATGGTGCTTGTTCGAATCGTGGCGTGCCCACCGTCAACCCGCTCTATTACTATTTCAAGACATACACACAGCACGAGTTACACAGAGCACCATCTATCCGACTGCCATATGCATACACACACGCACACCACGCAGCATAGGGCGGGGCTGGCTGCACGATCGGTCGTTGATCACAGGATACGATCGGAAGAACCGGTGGTGGGGATGGAAAGCCGGGGAACAGAGGCCACAAGCATCACTGGTTGGCTGGCTCTCGGGAAGAAGGGGGACGGCATGAGTCGCAGCAGTTGTACCGGCGGATAGAACAGAATAGATAGGACAGACAGACAGACAGACGTGTGTGTATCCCACGCGACCCAAATTCGATAAGGAAGCCTGGGTGAGGGAAGCTTCCGATACGGCCGATACCAAATCCCCGGTGTTGCGCCTATTACCCTATTATTGCCTATTGCCTATTGCGCAGTGGTGACGGCGCCAGAAGAGGATAAGTAAGAAGTACCTAGGTAGGTATGACATGGGAGAAGGGACAGGACAGGGGTGCATGTGGGAAAGGCACCGGCTAACCAAGCCTCTAGTGGCTGCCTGCAGGTCATAACTTAACACGTATCTAAGGCTACAACCTATAACCAACGCTAGTGGGGTACTTAGGCAGCTATATATCGGCCATGGTCGTTGGAATAAGTTTAACATTGTCAAAAATACTTTCCTACAAATACCGAGTATATCATATGGACATATTGAAGGTATCGAGGTTCGATTATACCAATTGATAAGTTAAATCTTACCACTGTTTAGTGAGTGGGAATTGCATATGAGAGTAGGTAGGTAAGTGATTGATAATCGGCAATTAATTGTCGGCACTGCTACCAGTAAGTTGAGGTATGTACCCATGCAGTGTTGAGAATACCTACATAGGGTAGTAGCATCACCAACACCTCTAAGGCAGCTATACTAAGCAGTGTGCACAGAGCAGTTGGCAATGTATTAAGCCTGAGGCAGCTATCTGCACACTTATTGGAGCTTTGACAAAGGTAGAATGCCCAGCGATCAAATTGTCATTTGAATCGCTTTGTTTCATGAGCTCCCAAGAATATGATAGCTCAAGCTTCGACCAATCAAAAGAGCGCGAGGACTCGAGTTTCCCAAGCCGCGCGCGCATACTGACTTATGTAACTAGAAGAATAACCTCATGCAAGCCAAGACGAAGACGTTTCTGGGATATGGCGTCGAGTAAAACAAATACATCTCTTGAAGTTCACCTCTTATCCAGTTAGAAGACAGGCAATTGGTTAAGCGACTTTGCCATGTCGACGGGTCGTTAACTTAGCAGCTTATGTACCTATGCGTACCTAAGCAGATCGCATACATTGTTACTGTACTGTAGTTCTTCAAGTTGCAAGGGTATCCCCTGCGGAGGCTGCAAATCATCGATCGACAGCACCTGTGACAAGCTGGTACAGAATGTAGATGTGTACGACACTGGGACATACCCAAATCTCGACGGGATTTCTGCCTTAGATAATACAATACAGTACCTAAGGTACATTACCTATGTAGGTATTTATGTAAGTGACCTGTGAAGTATACTTACAAAAGAAGGTCCCGCTATCCTATATGAATTCTTATAGAGAGACCTTGAGAAAGATAAAGAGAAGACAGGAAATGAGGGATGACTGTAAAAGGTGAACACGTAAATAATCGAGCAAGTAAGACACCGCCCATAATTACATGACTCCATCATCGCGTCCACTGTCCGTTCCAGCAATTGAAGGAGAGTGGGGTGAGAGCACAGGCCATGTCTTAGCGCGAACCTCGACAGTTACACTAGCCAAGACCGCACTAAAGAATCCGACCCCTCGCACGTGATGCCCCTTATCGACAACAAGAGGGAAGCTGATTTCCGTTTTCGGGTCAATGTAAACACCATGTATAAGTGGTGATCCACCCCCAGACAAAGACGCGTCAACCCAGGTCTCGGCTAGGAAGCAAGTCTCCTTGGCCTCAGGCTCATCCCACGATTAGTTCAAGACACAGTTGAAGACAGGTGAAGAATTGTAGACAAGTAATTGTAACAATGTAAAAAGCCTTTGGTCATTGATATAATTACAGGGTGTAGCTTCATCAATCGTCAAAACCCCTCTGATGTTATGACCACAAGAGTATGTGCAATCCCGTCCCAAGCCCACTTTCAGAATCGACAATCCCGACCGATGATGAGAGCATCATCTTGGTGGCCAACACACCGTCCCTTCATTTAACCTTTAAGCGAGACAGCCGTTTCCATCCTGATAATAAAGACAAAAGCATCAAACATATGCCCCCAAACCCCTTGCATGATAAAACCATACACGTGCGCGCATCTCTTTATACCCTGATTCCCTAAACGCCGGTTGACCACCCAAGTCCAGACGAGAAACACAAATGCCAAACCTAAAACTTATAAGCAGCCTATGCTGCGGCTTCAGTCTTGGCTTCCTTCTTTGGTGCCTTCTCTTTCTTTGGGACAGCCTTCTTCGGTGCTGCGGCCTTCTTTGCCGCAGGCTTAGCAGCTGTTGTCTTCGCGACACGGCCAGACTTGGTTTTTGACAGAGCGGCAGGCTTGTCGTCGGCAGCCTTAGCCTATTTATGCGTCAGTATGAGACCAACCATCGTGGCATCTTCCACAAACCTCTTTCTCTTTCTTCGCCGCAGGAGCCTTCTTGGGAGCGGCTTTCTTGGGGGCGGCAGCCTTCTTAGCAGCAGGTTTCTTCTCACCAGCCTCTTTCTCTTTCTTGGCAGCAGCAGGCTTCTTGGTAGTGGCCTTCTTAGTGGTATCCTTCTCTTTCTTGGGAGCGGCCTTCTTGGTTTCTTTGTCACCCTCCTTCTCCTTCTTGGGAGCAGGCTTGGCCGCCGCCTCCTTGGACTTCTTGGAAAGCTTGGTAGTACCAGAAGGACCTGTGACCGGTTAGAACCGTTCATAATCCCATTGTTTCATATTCCTTCCCCGTCATGGAGATAGACCAGCAACATACCCTTAGGTTGCTCGAAGACTCCCTTGTCAACACCAGCCTTCAGCGCCTTGTTGAACAGAGAGTCGAACATGTTGTCCGAAGCAGTAATTGTGTTGTTGGCCTTGACATATTTCTTGAGGGATTGGCGGCTATATCAAAGTCAGTGACATGTTCCCTTTTCGGACAACAAAGTGGCCGATTAAGCCGCAGTGTATTAGCATGACATACCTAGATCCCATACGATCCTTGAGCTATAGACGTGAAAACATGTTAGTTACGTTGAGCGTTGATAAACAGATGAAAGGGTTGATAGAGTGATGTATCCACTAATGAGGCGACATGAAGGCGCACTCATGGGAACACATCCCCGACCAAGCTGAGGCCAAGAGTCAATGCGCCGAAGACAAAGGAACAGGGAGCATTACAGCAAGAATGGCTTCAGTGATCATATCCTGGAAGCAGTCAGTACTCGATACGATTTCCCCTCTGCTCGAAAGCGTCTTGTGTTGAGAGCTGTACACACCTGGTAAGAAGCGTGAGTGCTTTTGGCCTTGGGAGCAGCAGTAGCCGCGGCGCCGTCTGCCTTCTTGGGACCCATTGCGAAAGATGGAATTGGAAGAGAACGGGGTTAAAAAGTGTTGATATTATTTAGAGCGATTGAGAGCTGGAGTCCTAAATGACCTGGATCGAGTTTTATCGAGTAATGGAAGGCTGTTATGCGACGCGACGGATGAGAGCGAGATGGGAGGGAAACAGAAATGGAGGGAGGTGCCGCTGGCGGCGCGTCGGCGAGCAGGTGAGTGCACTCTTATAGTAAAGTGGGGGGGCAGGAGGTGCACAATCAGTAAAAACCAAAAATTGGCGCTGGGGGAGTACCGGCTTTGGGAGGATCCAGGTGCGAGGTGCGGTGCGGGTGTCCTGCGTGGCAGCCCTGCCCGTGCCGCTAGGTACAGTAACTGGCTAGCTCCACTACCTCCAGGTAGAACAACAGCCCCTCGTCACCCGGGTTACTTCCACCTTTTTTTTTTGCCGTTTCCTGCTGCAGGTGCTGTTCAACTTCATCCCATCTTGTCTTATTTTTATTTTTCTGGAGTATCTATCTGTTTTATTCTCTATTCTTGTCGTTTTATCTTCTATTTTTCACATCCCACAATTATCCGTGCCTGACTGACCACTTTTGGCTTTCCTCTTTATTCTTTAATCTCTACGTCCTTATTTTATCTACTTGACGAAATAGCACTTGGTATTTTTTCTTCTGTTTGTCTCGGTTGATGGGAGGTATTAATAGAATCACATTTCAACGCAAACACACACCATTGATACCGCAGTCCGTCGCCTTCATGATGTATAGGAGGAGACAGTTTTTGATCTTATTGTGACCGGGCCTTGTATGCTTCCATGCATGCATTGGATACAATAAGGATGATGATCTAGTGCATGCATGCATCTGCCTCCTGTGCGATATAGCATTCGTTTATTATGTGTTTTTTCTACCCACCTGGATCTCGGCGCGGCATGTTGTCTTGCATGTTCCCTCTTTCCGTGAATGGTTGATGGTTGATGGACCGAGTAAGCGAGTCGTCTACCTAACCTACCTTACACTACCAACCATAGGTAATAATAACCAAGTGCCAGCCAGACAATTGCGGGTGGGCTTTTGAAACACTTGCTGTTTTGCCCCCTTTGGGCTTAGACCATCTGAAGTGGCAGTTATTTCGACACATCACACACGACCTTTCCCGGTTGCCATGCAGCCAATCAGACAATTCCGAGCTTATTGATTGGGTACCCACAGGGATTAAGTTGTGATCTGGGAGTCTGGGACAAGTCTGGGCTCTGCTGCTTCTCCCCCATCCCTTTCTGATGGCATTCTACATTCTACGCAGCAACATTCTACGCATCGCACTAGCATTTCTGGGCGCGTATAGTCGTGGTAGCTGGCTGGCATCCTGCCTCAGGTGTGTACCTTGGCGTTGTATCGTCCGACCAGGTTCCTCACCATACTACCTACTACTACAAGTAAGATAACCTACGTAGGTAGGTACTAAACTAATACTCGTAGTAACCTGACCAGACTGTTAGACCGCAGGACTCAGAACACCCCGATTCGTCCGTGTCGAATTTTCTGATTGGCCGAGACGGTCATGCCAGCACTTCTCATACTCCAATTCTGCGTGTAGTGTGTAGTGTACAATCATGCGCATTTCCAACTCCCTCACCAAACTCTCTGCCATCCCCCCCCATCCCCCCCTCCTCGGATGCCCGTCTGTCCTTGTCCTCGCCTTCTCTCGTTTCTTCCGCCGAGTCTCCCACACTTGCTGGCCGATCTATCGATCAATTGATCTGCTTGTTCATCCTTCTTTCTGCTCCGCCGGTAGGAATTCCTTCAGGTATGGGGCTAATCATGGTGCTAGGGTCGGTATTAGTCGCTCAACAAACTTGTTATCACTCGATATCCCGACTCTCGCCATTTTCACACATTTCAGGCCATAACACCTTTGCGCGTTCAACATGACAGGTCCCCAATTTATTTATATCTTTGGAGAACATCTCAATCTTGATGCATACGGCCTAAAGCTATCTTTTGGGGTGCAAAAAGATGAAAACTCAGTCTATCCCACGTAGCTAGTGAAGGTTCAAGGGGCTTGCCCGGTCTGTCGCGCGCGATCGGAATTCGAAGCTATCTACACTCAAGACCACCACACCACTCAACTTCCAAATCTTCAGCGCATTCCCTTCTACTTGGATTTAACACCATCTCTGGACGTGCGGTCACCATGGATATTAAGTGATTCGAGACTTCACAAATTTAGTGCTCCTGTTTCCGTTTAACTATTCTCTTGGGTGTTCAAGCGCATGCAATCTCGCGATCGCGTTCGGCCACGCGGCTGCGCCCATATCTTTTTGCAGAACCGTCCATCTAACAGACAACTACACAAGGTTACGAAAGCACTCTCGCATAGGTTTGTATGGCTGTTTGGTATGTTTCGACCTGTTTTTGTACATTTCCAAGTTATAATCCAGCAACTACGACTCAATGGGCCGGAACACATGATCTACCCTGGTGGATCGAGAGACCACGCGCCTAGGCGAGCCACGCACTTGATCCGGCCTTCCCCGATCCTACGCCAAAACAGCACACTCTTCGCGGCGAAGCATGCGTTGGCTCTTGCGCTCACCATTATCTCATTCACCGCTCAATCTCATACTCAGATGCGTATATCATAGCTTCTTCTCGACGCTATCTAGTAGTGCCTAAACAAATACATTTGTAGGCTACCACAGTCAGTTTCACCACACTCACCAGCTCTACTTGCGCCCAACGATCGATGCCTGACAACACAACGCAAATCCATAATGAGTGTCAATGTTCTATGACTAATCGCCACGTACAGCTCGGCTCCCTTTCGTCTCGTGTTGCGCCGGCATGCTTGTATATGCATTGCTACTGGGCGCGATTCTTGATCGTGCGCACCCAAGTTTGACTCGGAAACCGAGACATCAAATGAGCCCTGCGAGTGGTAGCCACCTGTGCCTCGTTCTATGACAGCATAACTAAGACGCGGCTAATAACACCCAGTCATTTCAAGCGCCAGGATCTTAGCTGTGAGGCAAGCGGGCGACATTCGTGTGTTAGCAGAAACGGATGAATATGGGCCTCGCCGGCGCGCACGTTCAGTATGCGAACCCAGGATCGATCGAACATTGACCAGAATTCCTGTAGGGCTGGGCACTTTAACCACCAATATCTGGCCTGAAAGCGAGTTTATGGTGTAGTAGCTGGCAGCATTCCATTTGCCAACGAATACTAACGCTACTCAATGCCAACAAGGTAATAGTTTGGGTAATTCTTCCCGTGGCTCTCTCGTGAACACAAGCAAGATTATGATATAGCTCCATGACTGTTCTTACAGACGAATATAGCGAGGTTGTTGTCATCAGTACATGCTATCATCATGCGCATCCGGCCAAGCTTCATATACTTCACGGTTCCCCCGACCAGATACAGTTCTTCGCCCACGTGGCCACGAAATGCTCACTCATAATGAACAATAGTAAAATCCCATGGGCTACGATTACTCTTTCATCGCGTCTATTTAGGTCTAGAAGCCCGCACGTCTCGGCAACTTTCAAGCTTTGGTTAAGAGTGCTTATGTTTTAAGGCCATTTTCCGCCAGCATAGGGGTAGTGGAATCCCCAATCATCGTGAGGAGACTAAGCTCATATTGTGCCAGCTCTCACTCGATGCCAATCTAACTAAATACATTATATCTCCTCAATACTTCAAGACAGGCTACCCGATTCATGAATCGATTTCAGTATCCCAGCCGCCGTGGATATAATCCATATCTCTCCCCGACAAGTATCTCGATTGCCGATCAGGACAGCCTTGAAGTGAAAGTATATTGGTTGTTGACGGGCCCCCTCTTTTGCAGCGGCGGCTAAGCAATTCATTGGCCTTTCGCCTCATCGGATCATGCACATTAAATTTGAAACAGCATCCGATCACTGTTGTAACTCGACCAACGAATTCGAAACATCGACAACGCGACTTTTTTCTCTTAGTAAAATGCTTGAATTTAACGCCGAGCTTGAACATTTCTCGAAATAAGAGTAAGATGAACTATGCATCCTTGCTCGATGTTGAGCGCCGAGGCACTTGGAGCTTTCACACACATAATTAGTTCCCCACAGCACAATCACATATTACGCCGTAGGGGTGCGGTAATGTCACCGCGCCAATCACGCACCTCGACGCCACGGTCGGCAAGGCTGGTGAACGGTCGCTGGGGCCAGGAAGCAGGGTGTTCTAACCGTGATTCGCTTAGTAAACTGGAGATGAGGTCCGAAACTGTCGCTGTGCAGCTCTTCTCGGCGTTCTCTTGATGTTTTAGCGGCCAGGGATGCCATTTCGCCGTCGCAATTTCTCCGCCCACTTCCCAGCATGGTCATACCAGCGATTTTGTCACGATGCTAATACAAAGGACATCATAACATCCGTTTTACTTCATTTGCTCCCGCATTCTAGCCTGGGTTTTATGTATCTCATTTTCAACCGCTGCGATCCTAAAGGGCGAACCAGTACTTTGTCATGGCATCAAGCACTCCCGCAATTCGAATCGAGCTAGAGCCCGCCGGCGCCAGCAGCAGCCGTCGCACTTCGTCGGGAGACGAGAAACACCATGAGTCGTGGATGGACGTGGATGTCAACACAGCCGCAGCAGCAGACTCGGAACGCCGCGCGCAGTCTCGCAAGCACGGGCTCATTTCCTACGAGGAGCTTCCCGTCTGGCATCAGGACAACCCCTTCATCAGACACTCGTACCGCCCCATCTCGCGCAGCACGGGCGCCTGCCTCCGCAGCTGGGGGTTCTTGCACAACGAGACCCTGAACATCTACACGCACCTGATACCCGCCGCCGCCGCGCTCTTGATCGGCGAGGCATGGGTGCTCTCGTACTTGCGGCAGAAGTACATCAACGTCGGCGCGAGCGACTACGTCATCTTCGCCTTCCTGCTCTCGGCCGCCGCGACATGTCTCGGCATCTCAAGCGCCTATCATACGCTGATGAGCCACTCGCGCGAGGTCGAGGCGCGCTGGCTGCGGCTCGACTTCGTCGGCATCATCGTGCTGATCGTGGGCTCGTTTGTGTCGGGCATCTACGTCGGCTTCTGGTGCGAGACCACGGAGCGCAAGATCTACTGGAGCATGAGCGCGTCGCTGGGCGCGCTGAGCATCGTCATCATGCTCGCGCCGTACTTCCAGGGCCCCAAGTGGCGAACCTTCCGCCTCGTCGTGTTCGTCGTCACGGGACTGTCGGGGTTCGCGCCTATCATCCACGGCATTCATAAGTTCGGCTTCGCGCAGATGGTCAAGCAGTCCGGGCTGCCTTATTACTTTGCCGAGGGCGGCCTCTTCTTGATCGGCGCTGTCACGTACGCGGTAAGTCGGTGAATGATGCTCGGATTGGACATCCACTTCCCCGCCTGCTGCAAGCTACCGAGCTAAAAGGAAGAAAAAGGATGAGGTAATGATGCTAATGCTAGTGATGAATGTAGTCACGGTTCCCGGAATGTATCAAGCCTGGGGCTTTTGATGTCTTTGGATCTTCGCATCAAATCTTCCACGTTCTAGTCGTAATTGCTACGCTCGTTCATTTGATTGGCGTCCTAGAAGCCTTTGACTATAATTATCACAACAGGCAATGCTCGTGGTGATAAGGTAGTATTATAGTATTATAGACTTCATAATTAGAGCTCATAATCCCTTTCACTTCTTAAACTTCTAATAACGAGCTAGAATTTTCAAGTGATAACTTCTATTTGTATTATTAAGCAAGATATTAATATCGTTATTTAAATCAATAAGGGATAAGGGATACCTTTTGTTCTTTTGTTCTACATATTATAGAGTACTACGCTTGCGCTCTTCCGATATGAGTACCAAATTCAACCTCGGATGAGTTTACTGAAATTAGATAGTAGATAGCACTGTTATGTAGTGAATTTTTGACGAATTTTTGCTTGTGGTTCGCTATTGCAAACCTCCTCCAAGCCCCGGCCTGCTGGCCTCCGACCGTCCTAAAAGCCTGTGTAGGCATTTTCCGGTAGGGGAGTAGGGCTAGATTCGGGCGAGACAAATACGAAGCAGCTGCGATACGCCTCGTGGTCTTGAAACGAACCCGGGAGACGCAGTGTTTAAGCATGGCGCGCTTGAATACTTCAAGGTAGTATGATCACACTCCATATGCCCCCAAGGGATCCCAAAGCTTTGTTTCGAATTAGTCTGTCGCAAAATATATACAGGCCTGTAGGTTTCAACATGTATGAAAGTTCCTAATAGCACAATGGGGCGGTAACCTTAATCACGTTCAGGGGTGGGAGTTTCACACAGTATATGGTTGCAACAGGGGATTTCAATAAGCCTCTATTCTAACAAGGCGTTAAACTTTATATGTTGTGAAATGGTTAGCCTAACCCCCTGACAGCCGACGAGACTCTATATACTTATTTAATGGTGGATGTATCCAGTTAACCACTACTCTGCGCCTGAGTGTCACTCACTCCAAATGCCTCCTCGCTATTGAACCATCAGCCCAAACAGCTTCCATCGAGTACCCTTACCCTTCATTTATCTTGTAATTTCACAATAATGTCCAAACAACTCTGGATATCAAAACAAATTCGAACCTGCCGCAAGTGGTCTCTCAGTCGCAAGCTACGTCGATGGACCTCGAACTGTGGCAAACTTTGGGCCAACACCTGGCTGTGGGAAATGTCGTCTATTTCTCTCAGTGGCGTGTGTATTATATTGATCGTCGCCATCCTTCTTCTGTATGACCAAAGACCGGTACCGGAATTTACCTATGGAATCACCTTAAACGCTGTCTTATCCACTCTAACGACGTTCTCGAAGTCTTTCCTTCTTGTTGCTATCTCAGGAGCTATCAGCCAGCTAAAGTGGCGTTGGTTTCAAAGTACAGAGGGGAGAGGTATCAATGACATACAATTATTCGACGATGCAAGCCGTGGTCCCTGGGGTTCCCTGGTATTTCTTGCTATGCCATCTAAGTGGTCGCTAACTTCCATGGGAGCCCTGCTCTCCATCATCGCGTTGGCCCTTGAGCCGTTTACGCAGCATCTTACCACTTACCCTGCACGGGACGTGGTAGTTTCAACTCCTGGTGTCAGGCCACCGACTCTATATCGAGCGAAATCTTATTTAGTGGGAAAAGAAGCGATTTATGAAATTGGAGATGTCATAAACCGCCTTACAGCCCCAATATGGGACACCTCAGATGAGGCCGAGCGCTTTGCAGCCATCCAGTGCTCAACAGGAAACTGTACCTGGGAAGATTTCGAAAGCTTGGCATTCTGCACATCTTGTCAGAATCGGACGAATGCCCTAGAGCAGTCAGATACAACTCTGTCTTGGGACGGTTCTACCTTCCAACAGGTGCAGGACGCGATTGATGAACGGTTCTATTATGATCTCTCATTACATCTTCCTGCAGATCTCCCATGCCCTGACTCCCACCATCCCAACATTACTGTTACCGCCGATTTCTCCAAAAGCCAGCGGGGGGATTATATATACGCCTCATGTATCAAATATGAACGTCATTTGTTCGGTGCGTGCTCAGATGGTTATACGGACTTTCTGCCACTGCGCCACCTTATCAATGAGGGCGGTTTTCACTCCAATTCGTCTGATTTCTTAAAATGGCAATCTCGCAAGATACCCCTTATGAGTATTTACCACGTCGAACTAAAAACCGAAGGTCACAAAGGCTCGGGAAGGATTCTGGAGAGACAAGCAACTTCCTATGACTTTATACCTTGTGTTAAGAAATATTCATTCTCAATTTCGAACGGCGTCCCAACGGTGAACACGGTCGGCGAGCGATATGGGTCCTGGTACTTTCATACAACGGATTTAAACGAAAACCTTAGAGTTTGGGAAGTCAAACCACAGTGGGTCGACGTAGAAGGAAGAAATGGGATTATCCTGAAGGAAAACAGTACAGATCCATGTACGAATCTCTCCTCCAGGGACTTCAGCTTTGATCTCAGCCAAGACAATGCTGTAGCATTCATTGATGTGCCACTTGATTACAACGGCAACTTTTATCTTGGGAGTATTGTGCAGACGATGAGCGAAATCGCATATCAAAAAATAGGGGTATACAGTTTAGCGGGAAGTCATTGATCACCTACGGGCAAACCTATGGGGATCAGCAAACAGTGCTCCTAGCACAAATTGTCAAAAATGGAGGTCTCACATGGGCTGCCCCACGGATGGCAGCTGCGGCAAGTAAATATCTTCGTGATAAAGGCGCAATTCCAGTTGAGGGGCACGCCTATAGGTCTATTATCATTGTGGAGATTCGGTGGCCATGGCTGGCATTACCCGTCACGACCTGGCTATGCGGAGTTATGTTTTTGGGCCTCACAATGTGGGTTTGCCAAGGAAGCGAGAGAATGTTATGAAAAACATCAAGCTTACCCTTGATTTACCATGGGTTCAAAGATCAAGATGTAGCAACTTTTAAGACAAGCAGCAGCTTGGAAGGTGTTAGCGAAATGGAGAAGTATTCGGAGAATCTTTACACAAGAATACGGCGAGACTCAAACGACAGGCAACTGAGGTTGATGAGGACGCCCCCAGCTACACAACCTTGAAAGTATTGCTAAGATGAATAATGAAGAGAGTTAACACATGGGAACTATGTTACGTCGTTACCTGTATTGTATAGTAGTCTTAATGCTCTCAATCTATAGTACTTGACACTTCCTCGCATGACAGCACTGCAAAGGTACATTCCATTTTTGCTGAGCATTAGTTGTGGGCAGGCGCTTCGAGCCACCACGGGGGTCGACAATACGGGAAGAAGGGGTGGGCGGCCAGCCAAAGGGTGTACATTGAGTAAAACAGTATCTTTCGGTGTCGTACGAGCTGAGTTGGCGCCTCCGTATTCTTGCAAAACGGTTCTTCGCGTGGCCCCGGAGCGCCGAGGCTGAAACGAAGCAACAGGCGACTAACGGCCAGTGTGGCGAGGATGACCGAGGTTTCAGTCGGCAGAGACGCCAGCGCCATTGTTGCTAATTTTGCGTTGGTTCACAGTTTCTATTCCATAAGACCGTTTCCACCCGAAGCAAGTGAATGATACTACTGACGTACTAGATTTGAATGTATGGTACAAAACCCGTAACTACACATTATGGTGCTGCTAGTAGCAACTCCACTCAGTATAAACTTTAATACCAAGAAGACTTATAACTTTGTCATACCTGTTTTCTCTGTCGACTAGCGATAAACGAGAACTATAGTACGCCACCGTCTGGTAACAGAGATAGGCTCAATACTTGATCCATAACAACTATAGACCGGACGAACGTTTCCGGCTAAAGCACAAGGTGATAAGTCGTTGTAGCGCCAGGGCAAGCTGTCACTAAAATGGAAAGCTTTCACCGTTACAGGTGCAGCGCTTCTAGTTTAAATACTGTGAAAATCAAATGCAAGGGATTTGATTTTAGCCCTGGTGGCTCTGTTGGCTTCGTTGGCTCTGTTTATATATACCTGACACAGCGTGCCGCACAGTGGGTTACTATGGCATTTCGTATTCGTATTCAACTATAGCGACCGTTAGCGACTATGCTCACTATTGCAACACGCAAGCCACACGGTAAACTTTCGTGCGAATATGTTGTGATTGATGCCTCGAAATAGACTCTAACCAATGGGAGTGTTGCAGAGTCCGTATGGGCCAATCAGCGCGTTGCAGAGAAATTTATACTTTTAGGGGTCACCGTTAGAATAACTCAAGCTACGCTTTTCAATAAGTCCGTTTGATATCTAGTTGTGACTCTAAATGTCTAGTCAGAAAGCTCTCGAGCCGCAACAACTGCGCGAATGATTCTGGTCACTAAGTACCGGTACGTCGAGACTCTCAAAAGGTACACATAGCTAGACCTAGGTACTTCCACTACGATACTTACCTATACTTCGCCTCCACATATGCCTCATGTAGCGGGGAAGTTAAGTGTGCTTGGGTGCCCTAGTCCAATAGAGCGGCACGCGTATGTGAGTCAGGTGTCTAGAAGGCAACTGTACGCGGCTATGCACACGTTTAGGCAAGTGGTGGGACTCTATTAAGTGAGTGCGTGGCTTTGGCATGCGAAATCCAGTGGCATAAACTTAAAAAGAAAGAAAGATCTAGGTAGAGTTGGTGCCATGACCAGAGGAGGCATATGAGTGAGGTGGAGTTCGATTCCCACTAGCGCTATATGGTTATTCGCCACTGGCTCATCTGGTAGCTGACCGAGCTAGTTGGCTGAGCACCTCTGGTGAGCTTGTGAATGATATCTCGGGCTGGCATCTTACATTATTCGACACACTTTAAAAATTTGCCTTGAACCGAGAATTGGAACCGTATGGAATTCTCCCTGAGCTTCGTGTAATAAATGTTGTTGCTTCCCAAAATATACCACGCGACTTATACGTTGCGGGTTTCACAAAGAGATATGGCTATAGCCAGTCGTACGTTGGTAAGAAGCTAAAAGCGAAGTCCACAATAATAAAACTGGTGTACTCGAGGAGACCGGTCGATGCTAAGTACTTGGTGTCGTCCACTATAACAGGCTGGCAAGATATCAATCAATCGGGACCGGCTGTAATGTACAATTTAGGCTAGCTCGAGCAGACGCCACGAGGATAACAAGCTTAAATTTAGGGCAAATCTAGGGTAAAATATTTAGTTGACTAACAGCTCTTGGCAATGGAGCCGCTGCAGGGTTTCTATCGATCAATGTCCATATCCCTGTTGGACACAATGTCACACGTTTGACCACGGCATATCAGGTGACGCAATTGTAGACAGTCTATATCGACGACGCCGTCTTTATCTTAAGATACGTCCTGATATGTAGTCGTCATTGATGGAGTCAACGTTATCTCCAATCTGCGTTGCCTAAGTATATGTGTAATAATTTCTGCAAAACAAGTAACAACATCCCTTCTTCGCTGATGCCTACAAGACAACGATGTGACGAACCTCGCAGATGCCAATGCATTGCGATTATTCATGTTATTACGGTGTGCGTTACGTAGTCGCTACACAGCGTTGATGTTCCAGAGATCCTTGCTTCAAACTTAGATAGCAGATAACGCCGACTATATCCAGGGACTTTGAGTTTAGAGTTGAGGGAAGATAGTTTACCCCCAGTCTTTGTATGGCACATATTTAGAGCATCAAGTCAAACTTTCGGGCTCTATAAAAGTTAATTAGAACTTGTTAACAGGGTCTCGACGGTCTCGAGATTCCTGAAGACTGATATTTACTACTAGAGCGGCAACACAAAATTCCGTGCGTAACCTTGACATATAGGTAATCATGAGAACCCGCTTGGAGTTACTGATATTAGTAATTTTGCATGTCAACTTTTCTTGCATTCTACCATGAGGTCGCGTGCGAGCTAGGAGGGTTGGAGTACAACATCGGCCTTACTGGTATGAGACCGTGAAATGGATGTATTCACGCGAACTAGCGGGGCTCTTAGTAAATTTTGTTTCGTTGTGGGTAGGCTTGTTGGTGTTTGTTAGTAGGCCCGTCTATGGCATCTGGACTTCACTCAGGCTTGTCGACGGAGCCGTTCTACAGAAGAGCTAAATATCCACGCTATTGCAGCTTTCAGAAGAAGAAACTTTCACTAAAATTGAAGTGGTTTTATTATAGCCAAGGAGGCCTCTAGAAGTTTACGCTCTCCGGAAATAGTGGAAGATCAAAGTTTCTCGCCCATGATTACTGACATGATTCGAGCAAACAACCTAGTTTGACGATAAATTACTTTAGGGGTTGGGTTCTGACGTGCAGATACGGACACCGAATTCTTTTTAAGACCCACGAGATTCCATGGAAAGCACGGAGATCAGATGCCAGCTAATCTAGGCGACACCATACCAACATGCGGAAGACGCCCGACGCTAGGTTTAATTTATGGAGAAGGTACCCCTCAAAAGATCGTCTACGCTACGAAGAAAAAGGGTGAAATAGGGGAGGGAATTGGTTGATAACTCTGAGTGACTCCATCCACTTGTTTATATTGCGGGACGATGGATCCGTCGATTAGACTGTTTGATGGAGCAACCACGGCTTCTCTCAATTACGTGTTCTCGGTGATATTCTGTACAACGCCCACAATTTCACATAACATTCCGCCAATACGAAGATAGTAATTAATATATGCCGCAGTTTGCTCCGCGCAATATCTTCACCCGCGCCTCCTAGAACGTAGATCGTTCATTCGATTCAGAACGACACACTAAGAGCCCAGACGTATGTCCAGTAGGTTTCACATGATCTTCTCTCTAATTACCTTCGTCGTCATTATTTCCATCCGGGGTATTAGACGCCCCTAAGTGTCGAGCGGCTGAAAGGAGAAAAGAAATAGTGCTGCGTAGCACTTGTTACGTACATGTTCATGCTCATGGACGGCTTGGAAACACCCTAAGACTCTTTTGGATGTGAATCCGGAGTGTTGGGAAGGCTAGTCAAGACGCTAATTTCTCTCATGGCACATTTGTAGCCCCCACTGGGACTGCCATATTTGTTCGTCATCGTCGATGTCGATTTAGACTTAGTAGACTATCGGGGACTCTTAAAGACCGGGCTAGGTCACCTTTCGGCCCAACCCACTTGGTGTTTGATAATGTATGTACTCCAAGCAACGTAGACTGGTCCGGACCAGCCAAATGACTCTGTTCTCGTGATGTTCTAGTGCCAGTAGAGAATATAAGCATTGCCGGCCGGCGGCATTCTCGGATTGTTATGGATTTATCTCACTGAATATTGCGATTAGCCGCTCCACCGGGCAGGCAGCGCATTGATACTAAGAATTTCATTTCTTATTATCCTTTCCCCTAAGAGTAAGTATCGAGATGAGGCAAGAGTCGCAAAAACCTGGCCGGGAAATTATCCAAAGCGCAAAGGCCCAATAGTTTCGGCAGATGGCGCTTGTGTGCGAAATCCTATAGAAGATAGCACGAAAACATGACTTGACTTGACGTGACGTTGACATTCCCAGAGCCAAGCTACCCCGGAGATCGCCATGTCTCTGATTGCTTACCGCCCGAGGTGTGTGTACTTTGTGAACCCTTATCTACCTACCCAGACAATCTTTGATCGGACTGCGAAAAACCACCCCCTGTGTACCACAGCATTGGACTATCCTATCTCATGGCTACTCCGATTGGTAGCGTGAACAGCTGGATAATTCGACTAGGACGAGAAGAGAGAGAGTCTCAAGCCCCATATGTAAAACGTCACCTGAAGGGGAAAGTGATCGTCAATATACAATAATAATACCACCAGCGCATACAGCCCTATTATAGAATACTACAATACTCCGTAGCTGTCTTCCACCACAGTTCATCGAAATTCTGCTGCAACTGCGTTACTGCGGATCTGACATAACGCCTCACGTTTCTTCTTTCTCTTTCGGCCTCCCACAATGTCTTACATGGAATTTCGTCCAATGAAGACCCTAAAGGAGCTTGAAACACCGGTATAAAACCAGAAGAATAGAAAACGCTTTCCGTCCACCTAACCCAACCCAACCCCCACCCTTATCTACAATGTCTGACAAGCAAGCCACGCTCCGCAGCCCTATCCCGCAAATCTCACACGAGACCGGTTGGCTAGTCGATCGTTTCTGTTCCCATGACTGAGTGACTGACACATGGTACTTTTGTTGAATTGCGTAGTTTTGTCTCTCTTTATTTCCAGTTGCAGGCACTACATCCATGATTGCCGTCGATGTCTTCATACGTGTGTATGAACATGCATTACAGGCGCAGACCTTCTACCACCTTGAGATCTCACTCATACTCCTGATGATGATATCAACCAAGGAGGTCTGCCCAGCGAAGTAAGCCATGTGAAGGCACCACAACAGTCCAGCCAAGAGGGCCTCTATCCCAGCACATAGGCCTCCATCCCTGGGCCTTGCGTTCGTCTTACTTCACTCGCTGTTCTTTTCTTTTTGCGTTTGAGTGAGTTAGTAGCAGGGAGAGTCGTTTCCTGTGTCAGCCTACTTCTACTCACCGTATCCTGTATAAGAGATTCCCCATACAACCATCAGACACGCACATCCTCGCGATTCCGCACTCGATTGCTTGACCTTGCCATCGATGATCCATCTCAGCTAGCCATGGCTCTTTCCTAGTTGTAGGTGTTTGGGTGCATATATGCGCCAAGGGGTGATTTTTGCACTTACTGGCACATTACGTGTCGCGGCTTGGCTTTTTACTCTTTCTGTGTGGTATATCTATACCATCGCAGTAACCAGGCTCCGAAGTTCCGGATCACGTAATAACAGCAACGGCTATTGAGGGCTTAATGTTGAAATAAGCTCTAATGTCTTGGTCCGAGCTTGGCTGTGGTGGCTTCGATATCATATAATGAACACAAGTTAGTAGTATGAACGCCAAGTAGTTCTAGCAGCTTCAAAGGGGAGAAGAAAGCCTCAAACTTCATACTCAGCTCGGTATCGGGTTTTCACATACGATCGCAGAGTCGTCTACTAGTACTGCATAGCATATCGGGCCGGAATCGTGCCGCTGTATTCGCGGAATAACGGCAAGTTGCCTGCCGGCGGGCTGACATATAACCTAACCGTGTACCACGTTTGCCAGCCAGCCGTCTCGCGCCCCTGAACTCTAATTGACTGCGGTTGGAAGGATCAATAAACTACACCATTCTTATTCGCGACACGAGAGACTAAATTCCGAGTGTCTGGGTGGCAACCAAGGTTAAGACGGAAACGCTGGTTGGTTGTTTTAAAGTAGAGCGCACCCATTGAGCCGGCGGGAAGTACATGTGCTTGATGGTGGCGAACCTGTTCGCCTGGCTCCATCCCACGTTAGTTTGATGTACCAAGTTTCGCCCGCAGCTCGGAAGTAGGTTTGCGCTACAGCTGCGATGCCCACACGACGCGACTTTGAGATGCGATATGTACCACTGTTATTGAGCAGTATGTTGGCGTAGGGTGATGGCGGGGTTGGATGCGGGGATCAAAATTTATAACCCTTGTTCTGGAACCCGATGATGAGGGCTATGCGCTGCCGCACATGCACACCTAGATCCGCCAATGGATGCTGATTGCGCGGCTCTAGTTGACATCCTCTGCCAATCTTATAAGTGAAATAAACATTTGACACTCAGGACCGGCAAAGTTACTTAATCCTTGTCTTGCCAAAGAAGTGTCAACCGAAATATATGGTTTGAACAGAACCTAGAGCAAGGCGTCTATCAGGCATATGCGGCGCTGCAAGAACACAGCAGCTGGTCATGACTTCTATAGCTGGCCCAGTGGCGACTATCTAGATCTGACGCCAATAAGAGGAATGAGAGGGAAAAGAAAAACTAAAGGAGATAAGAATTATAATGGCTGCGACCATGAGGCGAAGTAGACAGACTCTTTTTTATCCCTATATGTAATGGGCTGAAGTCCCGAATCCCAGCAAAAATTCTGTCCTTCTCCCACACTGGCAGGACTCAGTGGTACAGCTTATGTTATGGACTTATATCTCTATCTCCACTCCATAGAATAATCTAATATTAACCTCTACTTTACATGATATGAGCCCTGATCGTACCTGGACTGGGTGGTGTATACGGCGGGCCTAGTCTTATTGGTTGCCTATATCGAAGTTGCAGGCTTGAATTAAAGATCAAAGTTTACCCAGACGACAAGCTCTCCGTTCTCGGGCAATGGAATAAGCGGTCGATCTACAGTCTAGTGGACACTATCTGGTTAGTGAACCCAGCTACTCAAAAGACCCGGGAACGGAAGGATTATGCATGCTTGAAGTCCCTGCGTCTAGTCGGATTTGTGTAGCAACTACTGCATTAACAATCGATGAACGACCAGTGAGTAGAGAAGACTGCTCATGAATGGGAAAGACAAAGAAAGAGAAGCCAGTAGTTGAGTTTTTGTAAACAGAATGCTTGATTGGCTAAAATTCAAAGCGCTGTCGCTGGCCCGGGGGCTGGTATCTGAATGCTGAGAAGAATGTTACAGCGCTAATACTTAGTGTATGCTCCCGCTAGTACTACCAAATCACCGTGATCATCAACCTTTCCGCGACTCCGTTTCGTGACCAAGCAGAATGCCTTCCGTAGCACATATTTTGCTACTGTGAATGAAGAACCATGCCGTTCCGATTGCCGTCATTTCCGAAACCGAACCGGAGCCTACCCCTTTTCTTGCCATTTTCCACTAACGCCGAAACCATGCTCTATTAATGAGTCGCAATCTAAATCTAAACACAAAACTGGCGATTGAGTGACCGAATGGCCCTAGCATCTTCTGACATTTCGTGTGCAACAGCTGCGACAGCCCGCGGAGAGCTATTTGCACTGCTGTTTGCTGGGTTCGCGCTGTTGGGTTCAGAACTACCTGATGCAGGGTGTAGCAGAATGCTTGATAGGCTCGCCTTTCGGGCCGCGGCACCATTAGAGCTGCACGAGCTCGATGTTTGGGTTGGTGAAAGGGATTTTGTTCTTGGAGGACTAGGGTGACGATTCGAGGTTGACATTGCTGGTAAAGGACCCTGAGGATTGCGAACGCTAGTGGCGATCCGTGGGTCAATCATGACTGCTTGCGCTGCTTGTACCTGAAGCTGTTGGGATCGAGGAGATCGTCTCATGGGCTCAATCATCTGATAAGGAGGCAGTGGTAGCCGCTCGTAGAGAGAATGACTTATGGACGCGGATAATGGCAATTGCGGCGCTCTGTGTGGCTGTGGGGGTGTTGGGTGAGATTGATGGGCCATTTCAGCCTCGTGTTTGCCATATGAGTAGGGGGCAGTTTGTTTTGGTAAGGGGGACCATGGCTCTCCTGTCCACGCTGGGGCGCCCCAAAAACCACCATAATTGCTATGATCCTGAGGACCGGGAGAGTGGGTGTATGACTGCATGGGTGTTCTCGTCATGGCTGGAGGGTTGCCATCGTGCAGGCTTGACTCGGGATACATGCCTTTGGCTGGTGTGATATGGCGTAGACCGGGGTCTGAGGAGGGCTGAGGAAGATCTGGGGCCCCGGGGAGAGGTCTAGCAAAATATGAGATTAGATGGAGGTGCTGCCCTTGTGATGTTGTGATGCTGAAGGACTGTTTCATGAGGCCGTCTGTCTTATACCGATAGCCTTCTGGCTCGCCTTCTTGGTCATCGTCATTCAGTTGATCACTGTCAGGGGATCGTGCGGCGGTCCTGCGGGAGGTCCCAAAACCACTTCCTCGCTTGCCTTCCATTTCTCGGTATGTGAGAAAGCTACCCGACACCCGGCTCGCGCTCCATGATTTACCGTCGGTCCAGCGTCGCATGCCGGCTTCCCGCTCATCCCAGACAAAGACAGAACCGGATCTGATCGACTGCCTCTCCTTCTCCGATAAACGCCGCTGAACTCGAGGTAAGAGGCCGAGCCTGCACGCCTCAAATAACTTGATTGCATCTGCGGGCGTCCGCACGTATCCCCTATAGGTTTCCATGGTAGCTGTTTAGATTTTGGGTCGAAAGCGAACGAACAACGGTAATGACTAGGCGGCGATATTATGCCACGTCTTATAGATTAATACAGCAGCGTCTATACAAGCCCGCCCTCCTACCACATCAACACCAATAAAACCTCAGTCGTGACTCATGCAGCAGATCGTGTGATGTTGACTCTGGGACAAGATCACGAAAGGCGCCTTGGCAGATTTTGCCTAGTGGATAGTCTGGCCTAACGTGATCTCAAGGAGCAAGTAGTTGTAGTTGGACTTGTTGAAAAAAAATACAATAATATCGTGACTATAATACCAGTGTTAGTGGATGCGTTTAACCAAGCATGAAGGATGTTGTACGGAGTTGGAATGAGAATAGGACCGTCATAATTGTTAAATACTTTCGAGAAAGTAATATACACTTTATTTCGCATGCGGACGCCTGTTAATACCTGCCCATGGCCAACTCATGAAAAGCATCTACCAAGGTATGCCGGTGAGCAACACCGCGATTACACTTCTCGCTAAAAAGCTATGATTGGCGCCGGAACTTAAATTCGGACCATGTGTATCGGGACTAGGCAGTCGGCATGGAAGTTGAAAGGAGGCATTTGGCAATTTCCAATGGCGAAAAAGAGAGTAACATATACATACCGATATGAGCTAGGTGGGATATCAAGAACGCCTTGCTTGAGGAAGACCGGTGGAATGGAAGTTGAAACGGGAGGAGGCCTGGTAAGGGTACGGTAAGGGTTATAAAAACACCGACATGTGGGCTGAAGGGTTGCCTTATAAACAAGTGGTGGAAATCACAGGATTGGACGACAAATCGCTGTTGGTCGTGGGGATGCGCAAGAGCGGTTAGTCGAGTGGTAAGCTGTAAGCTGTAGTCGAATGTTGCTATGGGATACGAGCTGGCCGCAGCAACCTGGAATCGAGAGCCTATTCTGCGAAAGAGCAGGCAGGCAGACGGGCTTCCAGATTCTTGTTAGGACCGGGATGCTGGAGTGAAAATAATGTTGGTGCAGGGCAACATCTGCTTCGTCTCTTCTTGCTGCGAGATGGCGGCGTGTAAGATGACTAGTGTAGCTCACTAGCTAGGCTAACGACGTCTGTTGGTTGTATGGTCGTATTTTTGGCTTGGATCGAACCCGCGCAGCAAAGCAAGCCTACTTTCAATGTTCGAGGCCACAGAAGTGCGGAGAGTGGATGACTGATGGCCGGTTCTGAGTGCTTACGGGAGCCGGCTGAAGTCGAGTTGTAATATATATGACGGAGGGATGAATTTTTTAAGGTTCAGAGTTTTGGGTGGAAGGCTAGCTTACGCTTTGAAGCTTAAAAGGTAGTGAATATAAATATAAGTCTCGAAGGGTCGTAGTGTGGTGTCAAGGTGTTAGGCCAGGTAGCTCGGGCAATGTTTAAGTAAGGGACCTTAAAGGTATATAGGTGTCGTGGTAGCTAGCAGGGTGGCATGGGTAGAGGTAGGTAATATACGGATTGGGCCTGCAGTATAATATGGGTCTAGGTAGGAGTACTGTAATAGCGCCCGATCAGTTGTTGGCAGCCAAGTTTGCTGTGGGCCCATGGTACTTTGTGTGCTGAGCTTGGCCCGTTTCCCGAGTCAGAAAACCTCTGCCTTGGCCTTCTTGGCGAGGCTTGGTACCTAAGGGACACATACGGTACATCTGCACAGCGGCTAACAGGGGTACTCCAGTGTACTCGGTAGCGTCGTCTACGCTAGCAGAGTGTAGTCCCAGCGCACAGTTTAGCTGGGGATTATTGGATACTGTAGTCTAGTTAGTGAAGTGGGTTGTTGTTGGGTGGAGGGAGGGGGGGAAGGAGAAAGCACTACAAACATGCTGCTGCATTCAAGCCGTTAAGTGGTACACCATTATCACTAACTTGAAGCTTCGAGCACTTAGGGCTGTGCCAGGTACTTACAATATTCGAGTTACATAACCTTCCAGAAGAGGCGGAGAAAATGTACTAATCTTAGTACAGATGAACGTATGCTTGTATACTGGTAACTCTATGTGGCTTGCAATGGGCTCGACTTTCGTGATGGTGACTTATTTGTCCAGCACGTCTTCAGCACGTGCAGCCACGCTCTTCACCCTCTGTGACAGGGCAGCCCGAGACGGCCACGATCACGGCGTGGCGTTACTACGAGAGTGAGACAAAGAAGAGGTCAAGGAGAGACAAAGACAGCGACAAGGTTGTCGTCATCCTGGTATAGCCATCCTAGTCGCCGGCTGGCATGTTTCATCAAAGGTCCATTGATCGACTGAAGAGCGAGTGAGCGGTTTATAGTAGCTTTTTCGGCGGCTGCTATCTGCTAGTATGTCTCGCCCTTTCCTATCACATTGTATTAATTTGAGGGATGGCGTAGCTCGCTTATCTGGCCCGCCGTCCAGGCTTCGTCGGGGCCAGCTGACGGAAGGGCTAAGGCGATTGAAGAAGAGCAGATGCGGTTGCTTTCCTGTAATACTAGGTAGGTCTACGGACGACACCCAGCTCAAGAAGCAATCAAAAGCAATGTGCACCCAGGTCGCATGGTACACTGGGTGACATGCGAGTAATTTCCGCTGTGTCAAGCCGAACGACCGGTAGAGGCAAGGGACTATATGTCTTGTTAGTGGGACGAACTACCAGCGGCGTATACAAGGTACCAACCACGCCACGAGGCAGAGGAGGGTCAAATCTGGGAGGGCTTCCAAGGTGCCTTGGGCAGATACTCGTATTGTAGATATCTACATCTACGAAGTAAGCTACTACTACGTAAGTACACTGTAGGCTTGTCCTAAAGGTTCGCATAGACATCGCCTGTATGTAAGCTTAATTAAGCGATCCACTCCACATCCACTACCAGAAGCACAAAGTTCTTACAAACATTCAAGGTCTTACGTGAGTACCTAGCAGCACGGCTACCACCCAGTGTGTGGCCATGTATGAGTTATCCAGGTCTATATAGTCTAGATGGCGATAGTGTGGAATATACTCAGTAGTAGCGGAGGTGTGGACTGGCGGAGCGCATTAATAATCTGGAGTACTTACTGTCGGCAAGTATTGTTAAGTAGGCAGGCAAGCCGCCAAGAAAATCGAGGAGTACCCATACTTGTATCCGTAATCCGCTGAATAACATAGGTGGGCAGAGCACGGGGGTGCAGATTATATCAGAGTCCCATGGTTAGGGTGTGGCTGTATCATAATTCTGACTGGGTAAAAACAGCAGAGGGGTGAGTGGATTTTTAACGTCTTTGCGGTTGGTATCTAAAACTAAAAACTAACGTCTCTTCTATCTACGTTAGGTACTCAGTAATTTACACTAGGTACGGTCCCCGATATACTCCCTTTTGGGTTGCACAATCTGTGCCAGTTACAGACAATAAACGCTTACCCGGTTTGTTTTCTTATTTTTTTTTATTTAATTTGTTTTTTCTGTCGTTGTTTTCCCACTCTAGCTCTGCCCTATCGCATAGGTGCTATTCAAGGGAGACGAGATGCTACATCGCACTACACTGGATGCCCTCTTTTGGCTATATGACCCAATACGGCCTGTGGACAATTGACGTTCCGAATTGCCCGTTTTGAATTGCACACGGCAGATTGAGAGACGTTGCACTGATCGACTCTAAGTCTATCTGAGGATATGTTGCTAGTCAAGTCTGTATTTTGTCTTGCTCCTCGAACTGCCGTCCGATCTCACCCCTCCGTCTGCAGGCACATGTGCATACTCATGACATGGGCAGCATCCTTTGGTAAGTTGAAGGCCCGGGGAGGCCAGGATCCCGCGTCCAATGGGAAACAGCCTGCATAATACGCGCAGCATGGTTTTCTAGTCGGTAACGACATGATTGCTGTCCCACGTGTAACCTGTACCATGCATTACATTGTAGGCATTGCATCGTGCGGCCGTATACTGGTCAGAGGCAACCGTGCTGTGTTTTGCGACGTGGTCTACTGCCTCAGTGTCGAAATACTATTCAGGTATACACATATCGTAGGACTTTCTTTGTTTCCGAAGCGACATCGATCCTTTCGAGGTCACTGGCTGCATCGATACGGTATCATCCGCCCTTCAGCTCCCGGGCCGAATATATGTAGGTACAATTGGGGGATTCCGCCGCCACAACGGTATATGTCTACACATATTACTGACTATAGTGTGTTACCACCTCAACCGTTCGTCCGCCTTTGCAACGTGGGGGTCGGGTTATTATTGTTTTGGGTTAATGATAGGACTACTCTACCGCCAATATCGATGTCTTTCTGAGTTATAATGTCGTTTGCCGAGAGAAATATGCTGGGGTCGCGCCGCGTATACAGCGAAATGGCGCAAACTATCGTCTTCAAAATGGTCCAACGAATTAACTAAGCCCACTTGAACATCACATCATTTGGTGGCGAGGTGAACATTACATCTTCTCATTTCACGAAAAACACCGCAGACTCCCCTTCTAGAGGCGGAAAGGCGGTCGCCTTGTGGCACAGGTCTCTGTGTAACTATATGGCCACACAAACAGCAGTGACTCAAACGCTTCTGAAGGTATCGAGCCTGTGACAACGCGCAATCTACTCTTTGTGCGCATCTCGTCCTCCTTTGGGGCCGTTGTGTTTCCTACGACTGTCACTTTTGGACAAGTCCTAACCGGATTTGCAGATTCTCTGGAAAGGATTGCTCCTTTCGGACAGTCTAATTAGGCGTTACCATGCCTGTCTAACATCACGTCGCCCCTCAAGTCTCAACTGACCAGTCTTGATGTATCACTACTCCGAAATTATCTGGTTGCACTGCGTAGCTCGATTGGCGAGGCTCCAGCGTCAGTAAAGAACACACCAACAGCTCATTGACCAGACCTCAACGCTGTAGTCTTTTCTCAGAGCCCGTCCAGCCTTATAGTGCGTTCGATCACTCGTTCAGACAGTCTTCACGGTCGCAAGGTTTTGTGGGTAGCTTTTCTGGCGGTAACAGAGTCAGACTGTTGGCAGGATCAATTCTATTCGGTCTTTCTTTTCCCTATGCATGCTTCTTCTGCACTGTTCTCAATATCTCAACATTTTATTGTGAGTTGAGAATCTGTACTAGGCACATAATCTGAGGATCAGATGCCACAAGACTTCACAAAACGGTACGGGGTCAACCCACTAACATTTGAAATACCCGAACCCGCAGTCCTGGGTGATCAAGGGTCGTTGTCATTTCAAATACCCAGAGCCCTGGGACAGTCCGATTCACCGCTTCACTCCAACTTAGTAGACGCTTAAACGATCAGTGCTAGGAATACGGATTGGCCCTGCCGTGAAGAAGGATCAGCCAAGGAACAACCCAAGCGGTCTGTGGACCTTTTCTCAGATGCATTCGCATCATGGGATCTCGGCAAATGCTAAAGCTTTTTAAAGATCAATTCTGATTCCAGGGTTGCAGCCGCTGAGCCTAGAAGCTTTGGGCTCTATTCGTTTGAAACGGCGTATTATCTTGCAGTATGTATTCATGCAAGATGGTACAAGGACAATGGCAGGCACCCCTGTATGAAGCATTGCCAGCGTCTTCAACTCAGCCCATAAACTATTCTATCGTCGTATCCCTTCGCCGAATCGAAAGGATGATAGAGTTACTTCACTTGCTCTGGGTTTCATTATAAGTCCGATGTGCATCATGAGAGTGGCACGCATGAGTCGACAGTGAAAAGGGCCGGGCGAGGTCTTACTTGTGGAATGCAACTGCTCACGACGATTGGTTTCCTCTTGACGAGAAACGGCTTCTGCGACCATCAAAATGCTTTACTCATTACTCAATGGGTGACCTATGACCATGGGGACGGGATCACAGCCGTCTGACCCACAATTGCCGAATGTACACTACAGTAGAAGGAGTAGTAACATTCATTGCCGAGGGCAATTCACAGAATGACCATCATGGTCACCACGAGGATACAGGCGCATCTATACTAGTATGAATCTAGCCCTAGCTTCCATTACAGCGCTTTCCTTCATGCTTTACACGCACAGTGTATCGTCATAGGGGTCCTCGGTGAGGGTGTGTAGTGTACGTGGGTGAAGATATAGCGATTAGGAACGGGTGACACACGAACCTGAAGGGGGGTTCCAGGGATAAAAATTTAGAGGACACGAGCGATTTGAGTTTGACGGGGGATCACCCTTGCTGAGGCTGCTAGTGGTGGGCTTCGCTGATGACGAACAGGATGTGCATGTGTCATCAAACAATGCCAGCCGCGTTTGGAGTTCCCACTGGCTGGGAAGGATTCAAGCTTCTTTTCTAGCCGAACCGGGGTGCATTACCTACCTATCCACCCTATGAGTTTTGAACGCTTTAGTTTTCTGCCACGGCCGCGCTGACGAAGCGTATAGTAAACATTATGAGCGGCCAGGCCAAGTCCGCTATCCTACGACAAGATTCGGTCATTCATCTCTACATCTACTGACTTCGGCCATTGTGAAGGGCTCAGGGAATATGATAAGGATTAGTATCATGCATGCCACGGCTTCTGGAGCACAATGGCCGATCACACGACACCGGGTTCTGACCAGGAATCTAGCCCCTGATCATTGACTATACCTAGCACCTGTGGAATCGTTTTACTCTACGCTCCCTCCACTCCATTGCAGTGTTATAGATACACTACTGCTTGACGGCATATAATGTACGCCATGTAGAACGGGTAAGCTATCCGGCATTTTGTTGGTTCTCGTCTTTGAGACCCCTATCTGGGGGAGGTACCAAGGTACCATTTTGATATTTGAGATTCTTTAGTCGCTCTCCTCTTTCGTCAGTGGTGATGGGTTCTTGGCAAGTCTTGGCAACCACGAGGAAATCTGTAATCGTTTGGTATTGCTTTCTTCAATTTTAAGCATGAATTTAAGCGCAGTCGCTTCTCCGCTGCCAAAAGCCTGACTATACCGTTAAGGGAGTATTTTTGGACCATCAATTTGCCCTGTCTGAGCTAAGCTTCGGTGGCCCTCCCCATGAACGACTAATGAACGGACTCTAAAGTTTATTCAAACACACACTAAAACCCCATAGCTCCCTCGGTTGGCGGCTTGTTTGCACCAAGTGTGCGGCTCGATGGACTACAGTACCAGATTCCCCCGATTGTTCTCGGTGCTGACATTTTCTCCCTTGGTGTTGTCCTTGGCGAGCAAACTAGGTAGGCTGATGCAAACAGCTGCTTGCCTCGAATTGGAATGGATCATGCTTTTTCACCTTGGCCGTTTATGCAAATAGTATTTTATATACTTGCAGCTTACCTGACTACTAGTAACATTGGGCGACTGGTGTGTCAAGCAACTGCCAAGCACCGGTCAATACTTGTCCTTGTCCTGGTTACCATGCTGTGCCTAATGTGTGCCAACTCCTAATGTGTGCCAACTAGTAGTGAACAAATGGAATGTTTTTGCAATAACTTTTTCACTGAACAAGAACGCTACACTACGATTCTTACGCTGGGTATATGCCTATACTGTTTGGGTTCGGCAACGACACTCGGTAAGTTACTCCATTGAGAGCGTTAAATATGTTTTCTATGCTACTACATACAAGTACGTGGTACTTCTCCTGTGCGCATTGTTTCAAGGATCTTGAACGGACGTTTCACGAAGACGCGCATCATCGGCACGTCTTCCTCTTCTCGTACTACAGGAGAGCGATTAGACCAAGTGCCGAGTCAGTATCACGACCCGTATGCAGTCAGATTGGGCACACACCGAGACGATTCCTATTGAACGACTCACCGCCCGTCTCTGCAGTGAGCACTCTAAAATGCTAACCTGGAAAGCACAGAGTTGCCAGTGGCGCTAGAGAGTGAGCTTACTTCTTCCCCGTTTGACGCTAAGGATTATGCCCTTCCCGGACATATTGCCACTACAGTATGCCAAGCTCTGGACTACTATAGCAGGAGCTGTTAGTCTTTTCTCATGCGGATTGCCGATTAACTACTACGTAGCTTGTTTTGACACAAAACGAATGATTTCGTCACTGTGTCTTTGCGTTGCCCGCCAGTCGGCGTTGACACGGGCAAGCTGATATGAGGGTCAGTTACGGAAAGGGAAATCCCGTACGGAGTGTGATCGTCACGCTGGACCGCCAAGCGCCGGGACTCCTCTCACTCAACATAAAGTAGCAAACCAAACGTTGCAAAAATAGGTATCTGCTCTAGAGAGCATGATATTACATACAGTTAACGGCCATAAACGCGTGGAGACGTATTTCGGTGGCGTTGAGCTTAATACTACCGTGACCCAACAACAATCTCGCCGCATTGCGGCACAAGCGTACCAACAGCATAAACGTTGTGGCGCGGGCATAGCGATGGCGAGCTAACTGTACACTACAATATCCGGCACACAAAATCCAAGAAGTTCCTTTTCCCGCGTGACGTGGCTGGCAGTTACAGTTACGCTGCTCCAACTGTACAGTAGTAAATATCTCGGCGGTCTCTGCAGCATGTCGGCGATTTCTTCCCGGCGAGCTACTCATTAGTTCCAGCCGGTCGTCTGGGCGCCCTATCTCGTGGCCGACATCTTATCGGGTCCGGCCAACGGCCACGCGACTAACTTGCCGTCGCTATGTCTCGGCATTGGCGGCACTGGTAGTGAGCTATTTTTTTACAACGTATTAAATAGGTCTTAGGCTCGTAGGATTTAGTGTCCGGATATACACACACGTCAGTCAGTCGCGTGCAATTAGGAGCACCCAGCACGTCGAGAGTAGCAGTACTGCCAAGTGTAAACTAACTACACTATGCTGACTCCCCTAGCACTGCTCAGAGGACGACACTAGGTCCTGCGGCCTTCGTATAATCTGCGCCACAGCCTTACATTGTACATGTGTTTGCCAGGGCCCGATGCTATGATGTGTGTTGGTTCTTGATCGCAGCACTAGGTATACTAAACTCGCCGGTGCGCAAGGCAAAGGATTAGGTCTAGATGCTAACACTCAGGCGCTCTAGGCCGTGAACCCTCAAGCGAGCTTACTAGGGATTATCCGTTCCGAACACTCGGGACCCGAGGCTTGCGGTGTTGGCCGCATCTTCGCATTTTCTCAGCGCTGCCTGTGGTAGCGGGCAATTTTTACCCTCGTTCTTCATAACAGGGAATCCAGCGGTCCCACTAACAGCGCTGCCAGCTGAAACTATCATGACTAACGTGCCTCATCTTCTCTTCCGACAGGTGACGTGCTCACCAATCACTACGGGACGTGGTGAGATCGTTGGCACTTAGTAGGTATGAAAATAGCTGCATGTGGCGCTCCAAACAATCTATCCGACCATTAGTATCTGCTCCAAGTATGGTCTAGACGAGTCCAGTCGCCTCCCACTTGTGATAACTAGCATCCTGCCTTGTTTCTTAGATTGAAAGAGATGCTTAGGAGCGAAGGGTTGTTGTGCTAGTCTATAGAATCCCCGGCCCCTGGGATTGGTGTTGCGTTCGCTTGTCGTCGCTTGTTGTCGAGTGCTACACTCGTAAGCCGTACACAGCCGGTCACGAGTTCAATAACAGGTCCCTGTTAAAGTCGCAATCCAGATGGTGCCAACATTGATTAGCATACCAAATTAATCAAAGAATTTTTGAAGTGTTGGGTACTTACAAGCTGGTCATTCGTGGAAAAATCCAAAGTACACAGTTGTTATCGACCAATATATTCAATACTTTCCTCATAGCCACAGATCGACTACCCGTGGAATACTACCCTACCAGCTACCGCAGAGATGCTGCAGGACCATCTTGAATCTTACCGCCCTGTCTCTACTAGCTTTGATGCAGTCTAGATTGCCTTGCAGGTTCACCTATTTTGACGATGTTATCGGAGTAGGATATTCCGGTAGTATATATTAATTAATTAATCATCGACTGATCGACCTATCATTATGACTCTATCTCATATTGTAGATTGCCATTAGTTTTATTATATGTCGTTTTGACAAGTCATTCTAATCCAAACAAGCCATGTAACCCTTTCCCGTTGGCATAGCACATCATCGGCACTAATCGTAATGTTCTAGAAGGATGCCCTATATCGTAGTCTCATAGACAGGGTTTGTGATAGGTGACTCCGGTATCGCGCACTCTCTATTACTGCTGTAATCAGTGTTTTATGCATTATCGATGGCTCGAGAACGTTTCATGAAGCTAACGAGACGGTAACTACTGTGCCATCATAAGCAAATAAAATTCTCATATATACTTACTCAGAGGCGTCCCATGTCACCCGTTTAGTCGAAGAAGATACTGTTCAGGGCAGTCTACGCATGCTCGCAATCTTAACCGATTAGCGAAGAAGCTTGGTGCCTGTCATTGGGTAACTATTAGTTGGTGCTTATCAGTAACATAAAGCACCAGGATGTAAGATGACCCAGGCGTACTGTACTGTACATACCTGGTACACACCTACCTACGCTAGGGATACTCTGGGCCGGCAACCAAGGTTTGCAAGTTCATGGTTTACCTATCATGAAGAATACTTACCGTAATAGTGTGGTAACAACTCCGTACCATACTATTTGGGAGGATACATCTACACAATAGTGTAACTAGCTGAAGATCCTACATTGGTAGAATTAAGTACTTATAGGTTCTCTTGCGTTGATGGAGAAATTTTGTACCCCGTCATCTTGCCAGGCAGGCGACCCACTCCATTGAGTATACTGGCATGTTCTGCCACGTGCTGGTAGGGATTGGTTCGCCCTGAATAACGGAGTCACCGGGCTCGAGAAGGAACAAATTCTACAGAGTCGATCAGATATCGACTGCTCGTTTCCGATAACGGGCCAAGAAGCAAGTTCTTAGTTCTTACTTTTCGAGCAAGGATACCGTAAGTTCTGTTGACCTAATTGAGCTTCAGTAAGATTCAGATTACTGAATATGTGCTGTACAGATCACGAATTAGGACACCAATCCTTTTCAGGCTTCTTTGGGAATCCTAATGCAACCCTGACGGCTAGTTCCTCAACTCCCGGCTGGACGCCTTGTCATCCTCCTTTTAGGACCACGGTGCCAGTTCAATGCTGGTTAGACAGTAAGGGAATAAACAACTCGTGTGTTTATGAGTGCCTACCTTCAGATATGCCTGCTTTTACTGTCAAGTGATATACCTACCTATATCTGGACCTTAAGGTGCTTTTAGTATATGTCTTAATCCATGGTTCGCATAACCGCCTATCATGTGGTGTTTATTTGAACTGTCCCACATGGGGAAGTTGATCTGTCCATCCATTTGTAGTACGCCATGTTAGACTATGCTACCAAATGTGTGCTTATCAGTAGGATTTAATGGAGGTACGTGACGCAATTGTGCATCCAAGCGTCCTAGTTGGCGTTCTCTGTATCAATGAAGACATGGATAAAAATCGTTGTTTACGTGTGACCTACTCCCATGACGATCTTCATCATGAATATACGAGAGACGGAATTTTACCAGTAGCAGCTAGTACGTGGCCAGCTAAGAGAATTCAGAGCCCTGCTAAGCTGACAATTGATAAGCTACTATCCACTATCTCTTACAAGCGAGGGATCCTTCGCATCGCCGGCTTTATGGGAATACTTGGAGCAAATTTAATACCGCTATGTCTACTTGGTAGGTTCCGGATAGCCTACATTGGGTTAGGTAGGGGGACTCACGGACCGCTCCGTTAAGCCTTACAGTAGAACTTGCCTTTCCTGGCGACGATCATTCGGGGGCCGATATTTGTCCTCCATATAGGGTTCTTTGCCTGAGTGAGATATTCGAACAATTCGACGCTAAGTTCGAAAGTTTGTGGAACTTCGTCATTGAATCGGAAAAGAATAGCATTTGTACATTTAATTTGCGGCGTTGCTCTATCTCTTAGTATTGTGCTAAATAGATTTAAGTCCGATAGTGTCCGGACGTCTGATCCGACCACCTGGTGACCCTTACTGCCTAAGGCTAAGCTTAAACCGCCAGGCTGTTCTTTGATCCACAGACACGTGCGAGGCGAGCTTCACCCATGGTGTTCATTTCGGTACCAATATTTTCAAGTGCTCTTTGCTTTTTCTTTCATTTTACCGATCCTTCGAGAAGATATCTGAAGATCCTCTACTTCTCTGTACTCACACAAAGTCTTGACTATTGAGCAGCCAAATTATTTGATGACTATCTATAGTTACTTACCGGCGGTTCACCTAACTTACCACGTCCGCGGAACCCTTCCAGGCCCATCGGTGGTATAAAGGTTTTGGCATCATTTGGTAGTTGTAACCTTGTGTTGCCATAGCTGCCGTAACTTTACATAGGCCACGCATCGTATACGAAATGCGCCGTACATGGTGCCTCTGTGACTCTAGATCCTATATCCCTAAGATGTATTATACCTAGAAGCGCCAATCCCGAGGCGTCTACCTATCGTGAATTATCAATCATGTGTGCTACCTTGCAACAGTATATTACAGTAAAATGGCTTTCAGACCCATACCCATACCCATGTCTGCTGCTACGGTCGTCGGCGCAGCCGTTGCACCGGTTTATCGTCACGTTCGGGGCAGGCAGATCGTTATCGAAAAGGCGCGAAACTTTTGACAATAGTTTATTCGCAGCCTGCGGAGATAATTCCGTTCACGAGGGCATCCTAGCCGTGCCATTCTACCCTGGAATAAGCGTAACGATCACGAGCAGAAGCCTAGAGCATATCTACTCGCACCACGGCCACATCACAGGCGCCAAGGCACGAAAAGTTCTTGAAGTGTTGCTCGAAGTGTACACATTAAGCGAGGACAAAGTACCACAAAGGGTAGACTTACCTAGTATGCTCAAACACATGCTACTACCTCAGGACGAAAGATAATACTAAGTATGTATGAACGGGCCCAATCGCGTCTTCTTGTAGTAGGTAATTAACATGCGACACAGAACACTTACATAAAGTAACTAAGCCTTAAGACGGCCCCCAGGATCTGCATGTATCAATGCTACATAATATAGCAGGGCACTACAAGACCAACGCCTCGTTGTAGTGAAGCATCTACAGTCCTCCAGTTCTGAGATAAGCACTACTTTTTCGTCATTCCACGGTCGCATGAAACAGAGGAGAGCCGACGACCGGCTGGCTTGCAGGAGGGATGATTGGGGGTTACATCGCATCGTACTCAACCACCCTGTAGCCGACGGGGTAGATACTCAGATGTACCGGAACCCCGGAACTTGGCTCGCCGCCAGCTGGGAATGGGGACAACAGGAAAGACTCTGCGAATTATCAATGCCGACGGCATAGGAAGGATCGCTTACAGTACCTACCCACGGAGCTCATCTTGCAGCTGTCGGGACCCTATCCTGCACGGCGGGGACCGGGAAGTCGCTGCACGGTAATCTCTGACTCTGACGATGTGAGGTGATAGGGTAAAGAGCCCTGGTTCCATCGTCATCTTTGAAATACGTATATCTTTTACGCGAGAGATACTCGGCGATGCAACTACTATAAGTATAATCCCCTATGTCGCATGCTACTCCGTCTCCATCTTCGTCCTCGGAGTCAACGTCTGCTGACCACCGACCGGTCTCATTAGAGCCTTCGCGGATCACGTCGTTGGTCCGTTTTAAGTTCTTTGCCTGGACCGTACCCCCTTGCTCTGCTGGACGTCAAGCCACATTCATGCAGATGGAAGCATCCAAGAAACAACGTCAAGAGCACTAGTGTAGTATAAGATGCTATGATGACGCCACCTCAGAACCTCGAACAGCATGTCCTAAGAGGGAAACATAATGCGACGAGGCGTAGTATAAGCTGGAAACTTTATGATGTGGTTGGCGAGGCTGTATAATGTGACCTGAGACCTGAGATGGTCACAAGGATTGAGGGCGCTTGTTTACAGGCGCCTCCAGCTGTGTTATCTATTCCAACTAAATGTCACGTAGGTTAGCGTGTTCCAGGATTAGATCTTTAAGCACATGTATCCAAGATTCGGAACTAGCCGCCCAGAACTATACCAACAGAAACCACTAGATCGTAAATTCAGCTGAAGGACTTCACTATCTCTGCCAAATTAGGGCTCGGCGTTAAGGCTGTAGTTTTTAAAAAAGCCAAGATAGCGAAGGAATGGCGTTATCGTTACTAGATGCTCTTAGTGACGACGCATCGAGATCACCGTTACAGCTAGTATAGATGACGTCCCGGCCTTTCTTGTCGCCGGCGTTAACGGGAACGATATCCCAGCAATGTAGAAAAAGCCGGAACAACACCACTCCGCCATTGTCGAGGCCCCGTTGCAGGGCGGGTGTTGGGGGTACCTAACAAGAGAAGGGATGAGAAGCCTAAGCTCCACTATATCACCAGCACTTATCTAGCGTAGTCAGCTTTGCAATTTGTGTTCTCTAGTCCTCTGTAGCTAATTCGGGGTGTTTTTGAGAGGGAAATAATAGAGTCGGTATAGTCCAGGCATGTATACAGAATCAAGTAAGCATTGTATGTCAAGTTACTCGTTCCCAATAGGCTTGGGTCTTGGCTGTATATGAGGCCAAGTCTAGGCCAAGAAGTCGGTGTAGTGTAACCACTAGGTTGGCTAGTGAGTACCTGTAGCGGTCACCTTACACCTGACTGAACCTAGCCAAGGCAAGCTCTTTGTGCTTATCTGATGTGCTGCAAGTATGGAGACGCTACAGAGCGTTCTTTGTCTCTTGAAGGCGTACGTATCCTCGCGTATTCGCAGGTAGTCCAGGTCATTAGGGTCCTAGCGTATGCGTACGATGTCCAATTACGGTTTCACCATTACTTGATGGGATTTTCTCGCGACACGCGGAGAAAGCTGCACGGTTACGGCGTAGACATAACATACCTAACGGCCCTGTGTCGTTCGCCAATGGGGGCCAGTGAACGACCGATGGTGAGAATTGAAACCGCGGATATGCACACCCCGGGCAGTCCAAAACAGAAGATCGTTGGAACCAAGGAGGAGGGTAGCGGTATCAATTCAGGTGTGCGGCAGAGGGTTTCGATGAGCGTCTGCGGTGTCTTTCGTAGACGCAGTTGTCGTTACATTAGGACCTGGGGCTGGAAAGGCGCTCACCTACGGGTTGACATGCCCACAGCTAAGTCTTCGGGGTGATCCACGAGAATGCGACGCTATATTACAGAGTCTTGGAGGAGGAAGAATCTTTGGGGAAAACCCGGGATCAAACGTCGGGAATTTCACAATCCCAAGGACGGCACATATATTTCTGAGAAACACCGTCACAATCCTCGGGGCCAGTGTCTGCCAGTATCTACATCTTGGGCAATTGAATCCTTCTTGATCCCCCTGGCGTATCTATACTAGTGCACATGCGGAGGGCTAGAGATGTGTGGAATGGACTCACAGCCCCCAAACCCGCGCAATTGCGAGCTGCAAAAGTTGAATCCTTGTTGGCACCATGGGTTTACTTATGCAGATGCAGAACACATGGAAAAAGAACATTTCTGTTGGGTGTCTCGCAGCCCTGCCCTGCGCATGAGCGATATGCGAAACCCAGCCTACCTCGTACTCGGTAAATCGGAAAGGTAGCCTACAGGAGAAACATGGAGGTTCGGAGACCGTTATGTGTCCATTTCTTGAAATTGAATGTCTGCCTTCGGGTCCGAAATTTTGTCTAGAGCAAGTGCATCATGCATATAGGACGATTGCCATAGTCCTGAAGGAGCTTTTTGCGATAAAAACTTAGCCTCGAAGAAGGGTTACAAAAAGTAGAAAGAAAATGGGATTCCGTCAGCCAAGGAGAGCATTGCTCCGTCGTGGTTCGGCTGCTGGTGCGAATGACACGTATTGTAAACTAGTATATTCCAACGCACACCATGTGTGAGGCTCGTCAGTCTTGGTATGTACTGGTACAGCAACTTCTCGATCCGATCTAACGGGCATTGGCGATCATGGATTTCTCCAGCCATACAGCACTGTTATGAACGAGCCCACAATGCGTTATTCGCATGGAGTGGCAGTTAGCAAGCGCCCAGAAAGCGACGCTACATCGGTGGGCGGTCTCGATGAGAGATCGTGATGACGCATCATGCGGTTGGAAGTACTATATGTTGGTAGCAGAGCGGAATAATACCCCATCGTAGATATTTTAGGAAAAAGCCGTGACACTTTACGCTTTGGGGAATTCCAACGCCCACGCCCCCAAGTCCCGATTCCCGAACACCATGCGACACCGAACAAGCTTATGAGCTTAATTCGAGGGACATGCAGGCATCAGCGAATCAGGATCCGGAGACAGGGACTCCACACGACGCCCACATGCGAGGCTTGCAGGACGAAAATGTCCACTGCACCTCCACTGACTCGGCCGACCTTACTGTCATTGGAGAATAATAGTCCGTCTTGTTGGCTGCACCTGTACTGTTAGTTCGTGTGGTCGCAACGAACATGCTATTTCCATTCGGATGAATGAAATGCTGCCTCTCTTTCGTCGGCCTGCTGTTAGGGGGGGCAGCGGGTTCAGAAAAATACCACTCCGTCACCTCATCTATACTACCTACCCTCCCTCTCTCTCCCCACCACAAATAGCCTCTCCCGATGTCACGCACGAAACTAGATACCGATCCGCAACTGGTTTATGGAGATTCTCGCATCGACAGTTTCCGGCTCGTCGAAATAAGGTCGGAGCCACTGAAGTAGTGTCATGTCATCTGCACCCCCACCACCCCCTCAATAATCAGAATCAATCAATGGAAATTATACGTTTCAACCTCCCCGGGTTCAGTCCGAGGTGGCCAAGTGTCATAACGGTTAGGCGAGACAAGATCCCCCACCTACTTCGAATGCGAATGAACGTTGCGTCCCAGTATAGATCTGCCGAGAAAATGGCCGTCTCTCGCTGACGCGGATCGGTAATACTGCATTACGGGTCTCGTCCGTCAACCCAAAAACAACAACATCAGCAGCCACAACTTGGATCTCAATGCTGGATGGATATAGTCTGTGAAACTGGCATTGACGAGGTGGTCCGCAAGCAGCAGCGGAATCAGCGATACAACCTTTGAAGCATGCAAAGACTTGGTCGTCATGAAGAGCTTAAAATGCCAAGAAGACCCGCCGTGTCCCCCATGCCGAGGTTTGCATTAAGGCAGATCTTATAAAAAACCGACCAATATGGTTCGACTGGTAGTCGTGCCATTTATTTAAACAACCGCGTGACTGCCAGATTAGTTTCCTTGGCTTTCACGGCAGCCCTAGCGGGCGCGTTAGCACTCGGGAGCGGATTCACGTTGCGGAGGACAGACAGGAATTGCCAAATGTGACCACAGCGATTCGATATTATGGTTTTGGGCCGTTTTTTTTGATCCGGTCCCGTGAAGCATGTCGCTCCGGCGACCTTCTCCAATTCTACGGCATGTAAAGTGAACGCCACACTTGTTAAAGGCGAAGAATTGCAGTATAGCCTATAAGTAGGGCCGATCGAAGGTAGGACATGCACACAACTAGTATACTGCAGAAGAGCGAGAGCTATACGGGTTGTGCAGAGGTTGTTACCCAAACGGTGACAACGATCGCTTAAGCACCACTCGACTAGAGGAAGCGGTTACTTGTTTGGGAGGAATCCTTCTTTTTAAGGCGACACTGGTACATGTCAACGATCCTCATGTTGTACGATACTGAAGATCTCGCTTCGCCCCATAGCAGTAATGAGTTCGCTGAGGTAACAAGCATTAGGTACCTTGGTTGAAGTTGGATCCCGCTGGTCGCAGCCTGGTCGCAGCCTCTGGATGGAGGGGCCGGCGGAAATAGTTGACTTGTAACCAGCACAAGTGACAGAGACAAGTAGGATGATACATGGCTGCATACGCAGTACGTACCTACATATTAGGCAATGGGAAGGGACATAGTGCTACTGAAAATAGAGCTTTGCGGAAGGATAAGGTTACTTGCCTTGCCTATGCATTTGTAAATGAGGCCTACTGTACTGAGTAGCCAGTTGCAGAAAGTGGTGCCTAAGAATGTGTTGGTATCCGCTGCATAACCAATAATGTCACGTTAATCTATTTGCCGAGAATTGGCAGTGATAAGTTGCACCGCGTATCCGCCACCTCTCGCCCCGAAGTGCCGCTCTATGCGGTTACTTGATGATAGATGGCTGATGGTTAGGTTAGGAACGTGGGAGTTGTTCGGGCTGTTCAACTCATCCAGGGCTCCAGGCGAATAGAGCAAATTTTAACATACAACCATTTCAAAATACATGTAGTCGTTGACGTATTGCTTCGTTCGGGATGCTCAGTTGGCGAGCACTCCATTGGGATATGCGTTGGGCGCAAGTTGATTCCGCCTAAGCCGTCAAACACATAGTCGTGCAGGCGAGACAATACGGCCCGCTGCAGAGACCCGAGCGGTGCGGTCGTATAAGCGCATGTGCGCTGTTGCTCGGCCACATGCGATACCTTGTATTGAGAATGTATACCACGATTAGCCGCTTGATACATGCAATTACCAGAGACGGGAACAAAGACTGTTGTTCTGCCCCGTGGATGACAAACGATCCGTTCATGTCGGCCCTACACCATTATTCAACTACTTGTGTGTGACATTGACGTCTTCTTGTTTGCAGTTCTTTGACTGTCTAACTGTAGCCGCCGAGAATGTGGCCGTAGTTGGGGAATACAGGTGCGAAGGGCATGAGAGTACGAATGCTCTGGGCTGCCGTGTTTCGGGTCCCAGCCCAAACATGTCACTTCAATGGACCTTTTAAAAGAAGACGAGGGAATCAATGCGTGAAAGCAAAGATTGAAGGCAGGATTGGCTTGACTGTACAGGTTGTTAACTTTATATTACGGGTAAGATACGTCGACTAGTGTCAGTTATGTGAAACCAGCTTCAGCCAATTCATGTCTGGTACACCGCAAATGTAGTATGGTATAATAATTCTGGATAGAGCGATAGGCAAGGCGATCATCGTAATCGAAGGATGACAAGTATACTGGATCTGCTTGATGTGTCCCTACATGAAATGTGATATGAGATCATGTAAGGCTAGGCTATCTTATTTTGTATGAGCGTCGCACAAGAGGTTGGTCGAGTCCCAGAGAGGTAAGGCTTAACGAGCGGTAGCCTGTATTACAAGGTTGACTGTTTAACAATCACATCGACCATACCAGCGAGGGAAGGCGCTTGTGTCATGTATTGTCTGGACGCCTGTGAGGTAGCACAGCAAGCGGTCAAAGCCTAAACCGAACCCACCGTGCGGTGGGCAACCCCATCGTCGCAGGTCCACGTACCAATCAAGATTGTTATCGGATTCTTGTGAGGAAGACGTGGTGCTGAGCCCGCGCGTATGCATAGACTCGACCAAGTGTTCCAGTCGATGCTCGCGCATCGAGCCTCCAGCAATTTCGCAGAATTCCGGTACAAGAAGGTCGAAGCACTCAACTGTGGAGCTAGGTGATGAGCTACCAATATCGGTTTCACTCGCCTTCATATAGAATGGCTTAATGTCACGAGGATAATCTGTGACGAAGACTGGACAATATCCTTTGCCTACTTTGATGGCAATAAATTTCTCGTGCTCCGTGTGAAGGTCTTTACCCCACGATGGCTTATGGGCAAACGACGCGTTAGCAGCCTCAAGTAATTTGATTGCTTCCGTGTAAGTTATACGTGGCCACGTATCCTGAGTAAGGCCATGCCAGCGCTGAGCGACTTGCTCGATAGGGGCTAGATCTAGAGAGCGGTCACCAATGGGGTTGAGAAGCTCAGAGACTACCCTGGAGCTTTCAAGATTGGAAGCGACATGCTTCAGCATGTCTTCGACTAGATCCATGACGGCACCCGGATTATCTGTGAAGCTCAACTCGGCCTCTAGCATATAAAACTCGCTGAGGTGTCGTGGTGTATCGCTCTGCTCTGCTCGAAACGTTGGCGAAAGTGTCCACACATTGCCAAGTGCCTGAGCCAAGGCCTCTAGATGTAGCTGGGATGACACAGTCGTATAGACCTGTCGTCGAAAGAAGGGTTTGACTGGCTTGGCAGCTGAGGCAGTTCGTTCATTTTCGGTGAGGATATGAAAGACCTCACCAGCGCCTTCACAGTCTGAAGCAGTCAATACTGGGGTGTGAGTCTGGATAAACTGACGGCTGTTAAAGTAGCTCGTTAAGGCCGCGATTACTTCTGAGCGAAAGCGCAAGACAGTAGAATTGAAGGGAATTCGAGGACGGAGATGGGGCAAGGTTCTCAGAAACTCTGATGTTTGATATTTCTTTTGTATCGGAAATGTCTGGGAGATAAGTCAGCATCAGGCCACTGGGGTTCAGGTGTGTTATCAGGTTGGAGCACACCTTCGCGTCCGATGGACCCAGAACAGCGGTTTGTGACACCTGCAGCTCATGAGTCTGACCGCGACCCTGGGATGGAACCCAAGAACCATCCAGCCGAACTGCAGCGCCAATGGTCAGGCTGTAGGGGGGACGTTGTCAGCGGTGAAGGCTTGTGCGACTATCGCCAGGACTGACAGCCTACCCTTCTGCTTGGTCAGCAGGCACTACCGCTTGTAGCGACTCGAGAGACGAGCCATCACCGAGGGTCACGAAGTGGTGGCGCTTTTGAGCGCGTACAGATCGCACATAGCCGTGAATCTTTACGTTCTTGACGGGCTCATCTGGTTTCAAATCAAGGAAGAAGGCAACGTTTTGGGAGGTCGTCGAAACTGATGCACGCGAAGAGGCCGAAGAGCTGATGACGCGACTTGGAGATGGCCTCGCCCTCGTCCTCGACAGTGCTCCTCGCACATGCGGAAGCAGTTTAGACATTTCGCTTGGTCTTGGTCTTACTCAGGAGAGAATAAAACGCAAATTATTATAGATGTAGTGACTGCCGGGTGTTTCTCCTCATGACGAAAGAAGTTTCTTATTCAAAGATAGCTGATAAACAGAAATGAAAGCAAATCGCTTCATTCTGTGGTCTTTACTTTTGATATTGATGAGTGAGTGCGATGATGAAAGTGAGAATGTGAATGAGTGTCAGGCCCATCCATGAAAGCGGCAAGATGGACCCAGCTGGCTCGTGTATGATTGGCTGAGCCGTCCACAGGGACCCCACAGATGTTGGGCACCGGGATCGGAAAATGCATACGCCGAGCCCTCCCCTTACACTTGCCCAAATGCTTACAACACTTACAACACCCACTCCGCAATACCAAATATACATCCTTCAGCACACTTCATGCAACTCTTTACACTGGAACTATTGACTCTAGATGTATCTTTCAATTCCATTTCACACAAGGTGGAAAAGGCATATCTCGGTCTCGTGTGACTATCCGAACCTTGCTTCCACAATGAACGAACGAGCAACTTGGACATCTTACAACGTGGAGGCGCCCTTACTGTCACGGCTTTCTTTGTACGTGTGCAATAGACAACAATGGGTCCAATTAGATAAGTACCCTCTACTCGCCGTACCTGTAGCCCGAAACATACTCGTCTTGCCCTCAAAGAAAGAAGGGAGAAGAGACAACGTCACTCGTTTGCCAGTCATTTCGCTTGGGACTGCCGTTGGGGCACTTTGGCCCACACCTGAAAGCTCCCTCACATCGCGCCTAACACAAGACACAAAACCCATGTCAGAACTTAATATACATATTCAGGCTAGCAACAGAGGCTGTGCCTCGTCTAACGATGTTAACCTAGCTTCTGTAGATCGAAGGATGCGTCGGAAGATTTAACTAAACTGTCTGAACGGCTGAGAGAAACCCAGCTCTCGTCTGGCCGTCTGACTCTGGATGGGATGAATATGGCATTTGGCGGTACACGCCAGGGTCCTTCGACAACGGACGGTCCAATTATCTCATGCTAGTCCCAGACAGTCTCACGATGCTGCACGGTGAAGCGTATCACTCAGATCTGTGCCACCTCGGCTATCTGCAGTGTGCTTCCTGATCTTACTTGGAACATCGGTTCCCGTCTATCTGGGAGTTGCCAGCCGTAACCGAAACGCACTACCGTCGAGGAAACAGCGCAGAACCATAGTACTCGCAGTTGGCGAATGGTTCGACAGGTAACGCGAAGTCAAGAAGCTGCTAGCCTTACCGGTAAAACTCAATGGCTATTGACTGCGCATAAGGGGCTGCTAATGTTTGCTAACTCGTGTTTGCGCATCCCTTGCGCGGCAAATGTAAGCTAATCGGCGGTGAACCTATTAGGACGCAATCAGATAGGAAACTTCACGACGAATACGTTCAGCTTGTTGCCTTGTGTTCTATCCGCTCTTGTGCATCATGTTTCAAACGGCCTCTGCAGTTCCTCGATGACAAGCAAGGAGGAAGGAGCTTCTGACCCCTTTGAGCATCTCCAGTGCCCTCCTATTCTATTCGTTCATTTCAATGTCTAGGACATATGGGGCTTGATCATTTGATCTGGTGACACAGGGTGCATCCCGTCTGTTCCCTACTCGAAACATTACTTTGAATCTCGCCGAGCTGTTTTGTTGAGCCGTATGGTAAGCGGGCCAAAAGCGCACAGCTCGTGTCCTATTGTCCTATAAGTATGTGTACGTTTCCAACCCTTTCGCCAGCTCAAATACACATTTAGGATGCATCTTTGGTGGATTGAAGCTAGCACAGAGGCATTGGTACTATCTGTTTCGTTTTTGGAACCTTTGCCAACATGGGCAAGAAGTATAAGAAGACTCTTGGAATCGCGGGTGAAGCTAAGAATCACTATATTCCAATTATTCAGGCTCAACACGCGCATCAATGGCCAACTCATTCCTATCTTTTTCAGCAGCCTCTACTGCAAATCCCTTTGCAACCTTTAGGTTCCTCCTCGCTGTCCAGACCCGATTTCTGTGAGTGTGCCCTGCTGTCGACCTAAGGAATAAATCTGACTTGCCTGGCGAAGATGTGTGCCACGGAGACCCTGTTGACTTTCTCATCGACTGGAAAGAGCGAGTGCGGACTCGCATACCCTTCATCTGCGTGGCTAACGACACGCGGCCTGGCGGTGATTGGGAGATTGGAAGTGCCGGAACATATGAAGAACGACTATGCAGGCGAAGTTCTCTCTCAGCTACACTAGCTACACCAGGACCCGGGTCTCAAGTCGAACGCAATTACCCCATTCCATCTGAGGGTGGCATATACTCGGAATTTGTCGTGGTCTTTCGAGGACCCCAGCCTTACTACACGCCACTAAACCAATGGCATGATATACCCGTTATTTCAATGGAGGCCGTGAAGTTTCCAAGGCTTGACCATACAACTCTGACATACACGTTCCCGATGGAACTAAACTTGGTTAAGAACAAGATTCGGGCGGCTCTTCGAATTTGTGCGTACTATGGCCACAGATCTGTTGTTATCGGAGACTTCGGTCTGGGAAAGGGATTTCGGAATCCGCCTCAGCAGCTAGCAGAGCTTTGGAGAGAGATGTTTCTGTATGATCCAGATGTTCGGGGTCGGTTCGATCACGTGGCATTCGTTTTCGAGGACGTCTCCCAGAATACGACGAAGCACATTCTGGAAGACCTCGCTAAGAAGGACAAGTATAGCAATCAATGGAGCAATTCCAAGGGAAAGGGAAAGTCGAAGGAGTCGGCTAGCTCAGGCTCACAATCGACCGGAGAGGTGGCGAGTCCGACCGATATTGAGATATTCCAACACGTTTTCAGTGCAAACGAAATACACCGTATCACGACTCGTCCAGACCCTCGGTACGATATTTCGATGCTTACTACCTAGGTAGTCGACGACCGTCGTAATCAAACGGCTGTACGCCATTGCACGACATTGGGCGAGTGGGTAATGCAACCCGAGCCGGATCTATCCGAGCACAGCTCACCTGGGTTGAGGAACATAAGTCAATCCTAGCAGTGCTACTTGACAGATTTCCTTTGGAAAGTCTTGGCGTTTATGCTTTTACCCTGGAGTGGATTACTCATGGGAGTTCTGGTCGGTGGACACACTGCCGTAATTCGGGATTTCAACTCGCAGCCTGCTTTGCTATCTTGTCGGTGTTCTGATGGTTAAAAGAGAAACGCGTCGCCACCAAAGTGCTAGGGCTATCTTGCAATCAATCTAGCTTGAATAAAAGGTCTGACCGTGTATTGCTCAAAGCTCTGATAACGCTTATTGTGTGCAAAAGCTTGCCCTGGCTTTCTAGATAGAGAGACTGCGTCTGCATCCTTTCAATCGCACCTTTACCTCTGAATCTAATTTAGCTTCACATACACTAGCAGTTTTACTATCCTGTCGCTTTCGCACGTCCAAATCTTCATGATTATAGCTGACTTGACGTCGCCGGTGAATGAAGCCTGATGCGGAATCTTGCGTTGTTGTACGTTCACAAGCGGTGAGCTTGCCTTCCCTTATCACAAGAGCGGTGAACATGGTCTAACATTATTAGCCCAGTGTTGTAGGCAATAAAAGTAGAAGAACCAAACACACCGCAATGAGTTCAACGAGTCTCACTTGTATCGGCAGCGCATGCATGAATGAGAGAATCGAGAGTCCATTTTTGGAAAGCATGGATATATGTCAGCGCCGGGCACATCACTGAATCCAGAGAAGAAACGAAACAAGTCAGTTGACACCATCCTTTTATCGGCTGCAGAGTCCCGACCCCGCTGCGCACCGTCTGCTCACCTTACGCGCGTAAGAGGTCGCGCCGATTATATTAAACCCTTGCCAACAGGAATGCGCGTGCCATTATCACCGTCCCGAGGGACTCCCCCTTCAGAAGTGATGTGACTGTATCATGTATGACTTTCTCGTGACTCAGAATCCTCTCTAAACACTGGTAGAGTTTCTTCATATGCTTATCTTAGTTTAAGGTCTAAGGTATATCGACAGTATGGTCTGCAACAATGCGGCTACTTTACTACGCCAAGACTTAGACACGTTAAGAGGGGGGATACGGCACAAATTCACGACATCGCTCACCGAAGCGGAGATGACGACCTCGGCCAAAACACACGCCTCCGTAGTAACACCCCTCCTATTCTTAGCTACAGGAGTATCGTCAGAAGCGACTGGGGCGTGCCGAATCGTGATGCGGTAGCTTACTTACGGTAATCAGCAGCCAGCTCCTGTCGCGCATGTGACCTTGATCCCGCGGGCATCCGGGCACACCGAAGGCGAGTTCGAGTGGCACTCCTTTTCTGTCGGGCCCGTCCGACCTGAGACCTGAGAGCCGTCGTCGCTGCGAAGAATATCATTATTCTCATCCTTATCATATTTCTGGCAGGCTTCTATCCCTCGCTTCATCGGTGAATCTGCTAATAGGTTATCATCGTACGTTGGCGTGGCCGAGAGTGGGGGACGACGAAGGGTGTCGCTTCCCTCGATTGATTTGAGATGTTTGATCATGATATGTGTGTGATCTATCACAATCTTGTCGTCCGAATCACAGGTGTATCGCCCTAGCGTGCCCTCCGGCGCGGCCCGTGGCAGCCGCCGTGGGTTCATGTCTCATCGGGTTGGTTCTCTCCCTGTATCTACGGCGCGGTGTGGACATCTCAACGATTACTCCCTTCGTATAAATGCTGCGTCAAACGGTACCCATACGCGTATTTACCCTACGGTGAAGTATCCAGCCTCCCGCTATATGAACACTCAATATCAGCGGTGAGCTGCCGGCCATCATGCAGGGTGTGCGTAGAACCATATTCCCAGGGCTCTATTATTATGATGATTCGTGCTGGATACTAGGTATTATACCGACGTGATGTGACAGGGCCTTGTTAATACAATGAAGAACCTTTCTGTTCCCTGATTAAGGAGGAGACTACTCCACAAGATCTACGGTATCGTAGTATAGCTCCGGAGAGAGCCTTGTAATGAGCAACCCGATCACTCGCAACGTCTGATGTCGGACTACTGAAGTAGGAATTAATCTCGGGATCTGCTAGTCGATCGCTCGCTCGCTACACCGAGTTCTAGAAGAGGAAAAAATAGATACCAAAAGTTGCATGATACGAGACGAACGTCTGGTGGAGGCACCAGCGGCTTCCCGCATGACTACAGACCGGACCGGTGATCCTACATGTATGTCTCAGTTAGCGAGACGGCCGGATGAGGACCGCATCTATCTAGCGGCTGGAACTCTACTAGATAGATTTAGGATGTACGGGTGCCAGCTTCCTAAACCGATCTCTTATGCAACGGTGCGTGACTACTGTCCGAAGCATGTTACTGATGTGCACCGACGTGATTTCCTCATACGGTTCTTCAGGGAACGAGGTTGTTAGCGTAGTATTCGCATCGAAGAAGCATGGTGTGCCCCCACGAAGACCATGAGGCGGAAAGGTGGATATTGGACATGGTAGGTAGCCTATTGTAGATACATGGATCATGACATTCCAACATTCGTTATGACTGGGTTCTCGGGCTATAAATTCTACCTACTAGGTTAGGGTTTAAGCGTTGCATATCAGGGTTGCTAGCAACAAGACAACGCAGAGTCATGGCAGCTATAAAAATGCCCATGAATAATATGTGAAGTAGAGTAATATGTGAGATCGTCTGCCCTTCGACGAACTTGTTACGAAGTAGATAGGGGTCTGTTATCTTCCTAACAGGTACTTAGTAGAACCCTGGCTCTGGAGGCATCATCCTCTTTGCTTGATTGCGTAATAATCCTCTTGATACTGCATATACCATGGTACCTTCTACACGAATATGTATACTATACTAACGAGTCCATGTATCAAAAAGCTGGGACGGATTCAAGTATCTACACTAAGTGCCCACATACCGAGTCGTACTTAAGAACTCATTGTAGATCTTCATCTGGGTCTCCCTCGTATACCATTCTCCGGACTATGAGATGGAGTACAACCATGCCGACTATGAACACCATGTCTTCCCTTAACACTGCAACACGGTGGACACGAGGCCGTGCGTGCTCATATCTATGATTACCCACATGAGCAGCATGGGCCTGACATCTCATAAATGAGCATAGAGGGGGGTTGGTATGGGCTGCCGATCGGGGTGTAATTCGGTCTTCATTGTTCCTTCACAAGGTAACGCGATGTTATTTGAGAAGACCTATTTACATAGATGTACGGGAGTATCATTGTTAGTAATAAACAACTAGAAAATAAACTCTCCGCAGATCATGGGAACAAGAATAGGAATTTTTCATTGAGATTTACACTATGTGAGTGGCAAATAAACCGTAGAAACTAGGATGATGCTACTGCTTGCTTTTGGACGGATAGATGGATGGGATAATTCTTCAGACATTTGCCATGCCATGCCATGCCTACCTTTCAATTCAGGGGAATTCCTAGTACGCCTCCCAATGCCATGCGTGTAAACTTCATAAATGTTTTTATTTATTTTTCTCTGCATTATCCTGATATCACCAGTAACCTGGACGCAATCCAGAGAAACTCGACACTATGGAACTTCCCTCGTCATTATCCTTCCGTCTCTGGCCGGCCAGCTAATGATCGGATGTCAGTTGGTATTATCATAGTGCAGCAATTTGAAGGGATAACTCACCTCGAGCGATACGCCCTTATGGAGATGAACAAGCCAATCTACATAACTCTGGGCTTCATTGTTCCGGTCCTCTATCAGCATTCTAGCAAATTCGTACTCAGCGCCGTCGATACCTTGCCTCGCAAGCTGGATTGTCAATGCCTTGGAGCCACGAAGTGACTTGAGGAACTCTATGATATTCCGGACCTGAGCATTCAGGTGTGTTTCTAAAACTGGTAGAGTTGAGCTGTAGGGATCAAGCAAGTTCAGATTATCCTTGCCTTCGCCAAACAGGTCTATCAGTAGATTTGGCGAAGTCTGCGCATGGAACCAAAGTAGACACTGCTGTCCGTTGTCTACTAGATAGACACCACCGGGTTCCACTCGGCTGAAAGATGTTCGGATGGACGGAGGAAGCTTCAAATGGCCCGTCTTTTCATCGGGGAACCCGTCATCCGGGTTGAGATTATGTATCGGTATCATACGAGGATAAAGATATAAACTGAGCTCTGTAGCACCCATGGACCTGATCATGCGTAATTCATGCACTCTTCGATCCGAGGTTTCATTGCCTCCCTTAAATGCTCGACTCTTGATCAGGCCTAGCATGTACATCGAGAGCTCTTTAAGCTTCTCAGGCATAACAAGCTGTCCTGGTGGGTGGGGTTGTGAGAAGTTCTTGCGGTAACCCGCCAAAATATCGATTGTTTTCTCTGTTATGAGCTGCCTTACGTCCTTGAGAGTGCTTGAACTGGAAGACAGTTTCGACGCCGCCTCCTTAGCGATGATCGTGTACACAGCATCTTGGTCGATAAACTTCATACAGTCTCTCGCACCATCGCTGACACTGGCAATGACGTTGCAACAACGGACTCGGCGCTGACCCGAAGCGGTTGTGTAAAGTAAAGCGGACTGGAAGTGCGCGTCGAGTTTGGAGTCGAGCTTTCCATCGTACCCAAAGGTTACACCTATCGCCTTGTCCGCATCGATAACGCCAATTTCCAAGTCGGCGCCAAAGGTATGCTGAATGAAATTGCCATGGTATGAGGATATTTGAAGTCCGTTTGAGCATCGAACTTTCATCAACGCCTGGTAACCGGTTTCTCGCGTGACAGTATGCTTAATTTCTTGTGAGAGTTTGGCATTATCCCGACCAGCTACAAAATTAGGATAATAGAATGTTTCGCCGCCTGTTGTAGAAGACACATAACCTTTGCGAAGTCAGTAACCATCGAGCATTTTATCACGTACTATATATAGCTTACCAATTGTCGCGACGTCCAAGTAACCACCGGAGGGGGCCGCAAGGAAGAAGTCGACGCCGGCACCGGCGGCGACCATCTTCTCTGCGATTTTCTTCCAGCCAGGGTGCTCTGTTGTATAGAGTTTCTTGTCAATCTCACCGCCGGGATATTTGCCGTCATCTCGCATAAACAAGCGGCCGGGTCCCCATGTTGGAAGAGCCGACAACGAACACACCATTTTCCCGCCTGTCTTTTCCAAGGCAGCCAGAGAAGCACCTAATGCTGGTAACAACGCAGGCTCGGGATTTTTAATGTCAGCAAAAAGAGTGGGTAACCTAGTGAGGAGTGAGGTGATAATAGCCTGTGACTCGTAAGGATCAACGAACAGACCATCGCTCAGAGGGACAAACGGATCCTCGATATCAGGCATGATCATCATTTGGGCTTGTTCGAGAGCCGGCTAGCAGGCTTGAATTAGTATGTGCATTCAGAGGCTCATAAGGGTATCTATGGGGGATATCAAGAGCTCACATTGCAATTGTAGAAATGAACATCCTTATCGTAGGTCACGAAGCCGACTTTTGCTCCAGGTGGTATCCGTCGCCCGGGCCCGCCGTTGCCTTCTGTGTCCTCGCTTCCTTCAGGCGCGTAAAGAGCTGAGAGGATTCCTTCACAGAAGGCCTCCAGGAAGCCTTTATTGAAGGCTTCTTGGGTGACATCGATAACAAACAGCCAATTCAGGCCGGTCGGCTCTCTGGTCCAGTACTCCTTAGGTACTGTGAACTCCACGGTGCCCTTGGTCAGTTCTGGTCTCTGGTCCCGGTCTCCCCTAACCCCCTGTGGCGTTGTGGCGCAGAAATATTCCGGAGGCGTATCATTTGGATAGGTACAGAGGTTGCATACAAATTTGCTGCCTCCGGAACGGAACATCATGAAGGGATTGATATAGGCTCGACACCGCCGACACCTTGGAGGCCCCTGGTCTCCAAAATCCAGAACGGGGATCTCCGCCTCGCCGGCTTGAAGAGGAGCCAAGGGCTGCAGAACCAGACTCAGAGGGAGGCTAGTGGTACCGAGGCTCTCGGCGCTAGCAGGTATATTGTTCATTGTTAAACGCGTGAACTTGGGGGAAGAGTTCCCCTGATCAAACGCAACAAAGGAAATGGTAGCAGGGGGCGGAACATGACGCTCGAACGTAGGATAGACATTATTCAAGTAATACTGCTGGGGTACATCTCTCGATACGGGTATGCTGGGTATGTCGTCAGGCGAGACGGCACCGCCGCCCGAGGCGGATACGAAGGACGGTGCTTGGGGTTGGCCAGCGCGGGCGGCGAACTCAGCGGGCGAGGCGGGAGAGGCAGGATTGAAGGGCGCATTGACGGGGCTCGGGAACATGTTTGGAGATGCTGGGCTATACGCCGGGGCGCTGGGAGTCGGGAGCTGATTCGGTGAGACAGACTGGCCGAGAAACTGGCCGCCAGGGGTCACGGAAGGGTCTGCGTTCAGAAAGGAGGTCGCTGGCGTTCCGGCAGGGGGGATGCCGTTATATGGCTGTGAAGAGCCAGCGGGCGCCTCGACGGTGTGGAAGGCATGACGATCCTTCTTCTTTCTCCGTGCCGTATGCTGCCCATCTAACGACATGCCGGCCATCTGCGAGGCCAGCCCTGCTCCGTCGGCGGCAGGCGGTGTAAATCCAGGCGCAGCACCGGCGGGAGAAGCACCACCGACCGGCGGCGGAGGACTGCCGTAATACTGCTGTCCCTGGCCTTGTGGAGGGACGGGCGACCCATATTGCTGGTATGGCTGCTGAGCAACAGGCGGCTGAAATTGGGGAGGCGCTGGCTGAGTTGTTCGGTTGGGATCGTTAGGGTCGAGCTGCTCGCCCTGCCCGAGGGCGTGGTACATGGAATAGTCGTTGCTCATGGTCGTCGCCGGTGGCTTGCGAGGCGAGGGCATGGTGCAGTGATCAGACGCCACAAAGCTCGATATCTATTCTATTTCCTATTCCACTCCAGAACGACACCTCGAGACATTCCCCAGTATTAGCCGGTTCAAGGGCAGAGGGGGGAAAAGAGCGAGGCACGGGAGTGTGCACGGTTGCCGTCTGAGCTGTAAGATAGACAGTATATTGTTATCGAGGGGCACAGCTGCAGCGAGGACTTGGGACCACAGTTTACACCGAGCCGGAGCGTGTCATGGCGAGAACCAAGAAACCCGTGAACCTGAAGGCGTGAAGATCCTAAGATCCAACGATCGGGGCCGACTGCGAGCTCACGCACCAATGGGAAGTGAGGGCACTGCTTGAGATTGAAAGTTGCGACCGACTGGCTGGATTGCTCGGTTTATTAGCTGCGATGCCCTCGCGGGTTATTGAGGCCACAGTTACGAATTCGTGTCTCAGCGATGCTATTCCCGAACTGGTGATAAAGGTCGGGCGAGCGACAGGGGGCAACCATGCCGCTGCTGGATATCCGGATATCTGCCGTGGACGCAGCTCCCAGGTAACTAGTATCACCACAGAAGGCGGTACCCGCAACCTTAGTAGCTTGATTACTCTTTGTAGCTAGACCCCGCTCCAATTGATACTGCCCAGGTGTACTTGAGTATTTATCTTAGTGGTAGCTACAGGCAGTTACAGGCATTTCAGGCAACTACCAACTAGGTGCATAGGTACCTACCCTGGAAAGACAGAGATATCCTTAGCATGGAATTCTTTGACGCGCGCGACATCATTCTTCAAGTTGCAGCATTCATTCATTCATTCATTCATTTGCTCATTCCCCAACACCAGATCGGCATGGCGAGCATCTAGGCGTTTGCATCTACTCTCTAGGCGCTTTCTCACAACCTTCGGAGTCCTCTCGCGATAGACCTTACTGAAACAAAAAGACGGACAGAAAGATTGTCGTACATGGGCTTATAGCGAACGAGGCGCAAAGAACTGGCGACAACACGATCTAGTACCATGCAGCCATGTTTACATTCAGCCCTTTGCTAGGGGCCCTCTCCGAATCGCCCGCGTCGCAATCCATCCTCGAGCTCGATGGAGGCATCAAGATACTGGTCGGCGTCGGCTGGGATGAATCCTTCGATCCCGCAAAGCTTAAGGAGCTGGAGAAGTATGCCACCTGCTTATCCTGTGATGATGATGATGGAGACAAACAAAAAAAGAACATTGAAAGCTGACTCGAGATCACCGTCTGCACAGACAAGTGCCGACTCTGTCGCTGATCCTCCTGACCCATGCGACGACCGAGCACATCGCCGCCTTCGCGCACTGCTGCAAGCACTTCCCGCTCTTCACGCGAATTCCCGTCTATGCGACAAGCCCCATCATCGGGCTGGGTCGGACCCTGCTCCAGGACCTGTATGCCTCGACGCCCGCCGCCGCCACCACCATTCCTGCGAGTGACCTAGACGGCGTGTCGTCGTATCCAGGCCACGATGCTTCGTCCGACTTCCTTCTGCAAGCCCCTACCGCCGACGAGATTGCCACTTACTTCTCTCTTATTCATCCATTGAAATATTCGCAACCGCACCAGCCTCTTAGTTCACCCTTCTCTCCCCCGCTCAACGGTCTAACCATCACCGCCTATAACTCGGGCCATACCCTCGGCGGCACAATATGGCATATACAGCACGGCCTCGAGTCCATCGTATACGCTGTGGACTGGAATCAAGGGCGCGAGAATGTCTACTCTGGTGCAGCATGGCTAGGTGGTGGCGGCGGTGGCGGTGCCGAAGTTATCGAACAACTGAGAAAGCCCACAGCTCTGGTCTGTAGTAGTCGCGGTGGCGAAAAACCCTCTCTCTCTGGCGGCCGAAGCAAACGAGACGAGCAACTCCTCGACAAGGTGAAGTCTTGTGTCGCCAAGGGCGGGACCGTGCTCATACCTACCGACTCTAGCGCTCGCGTATTAGAGCTGGCCTATCTACTAGAACACGCGTGGAGGAATGATGCGTCTTCTAGTAATCGTAGCCTCGGCTCTACCAAACTATACTTGGCAGGACGCAATGTCCATAGTGTCATGAGATATGCCAGAAGTATGTTGGAGTGGATGGACGACAATATTGTACGCGAGTTCGAAGCTGTGGCCGACGGATCTAGAAGGACGAATGGGGCGACAGATGGGACGAAGCAAGGGAAAGAGGCTGGACCTTTTGACTTCAGACACCTACGATTACTGGATAGGAGAGGGCAGGTCGACAAGGTCCTTTCGCGCGATAACGACGGCGATAGACCTACAGGTAAAGTCATCATAGCCAGTGATGTAAGCTTGGAGTGGGGATTTTCAAAAGAAGTATTGAAGCAGCTCGCCCAAGATCCTGTTAATATGGTCATCTTGACCGAGTACCCGTCTTCCGCTTCATCATCACGGTCATCCCTGGCGAGAACTCTCTGGACGTGGTGGAAGAGCCGCCAGGATAGTGCCACCGACGGCGAACCAAACGGTGACATCTCGCATGAAATTGACTTCATAGACACCCAGAAACAAGCTTTAGAAGGCAGCGACCTCGCTCGATATCAGCAATGGCTCGCTCAACAACGCCAACTACAAACAACCCTGCAGGGCGGAGGAGTTAATACGTTGGAGACATCTGGGGACGTAGGAGACGATGTTTCTGAATCGTCATCCGAATCAGAAGACTCCGAGAACGAACAACAGGGCCGCGCCCTGAATGCCGCAACAACACTCGGCCAGGTGGGCAGGAAGAAAGCAGCACTTACCGACGAAGACCTGGGTATTAATATACTGCTGAAGAAGAAAGGGGTGTATGATTTTGACATAAGGGATAAGAAAGGAAGAGATAGGATGTATCCACACCCGGTGCGACGGAAACGTGACGACGAGTACGGTGAGGTCATTCGACCAGAGGATTTCCTCAGAGCAGAGGAACGGGAAGATGGTGATGGAGTAGATATGGATCAGCTCGGCAAGGGTGACAACTACGACAATTTGGGGAAGAAGCGTAAATGGGACGAAACCGCTGCTGCGAACAAGAATCACGGATCGCTCACCAACAAACGACCAACATTAACCCGAAACATGACTGACGAACTTCAAGTGACATTCTCTGATAGCGGCTATGACGATGAACTTGATTCCATTCCCGATGATCCCGACGATACGGTGAATGGTCCATCAAAGTTGGTGCTCACAACGGAAAAGATTGCAGTCAGATTACAGATCGATTTTGTTGATTTCGCGGGCATCCACGATAAGCGCAGCCTCCACATGCTTATACCTCTGATCCAGCCTCGAAAACTCATTCTTGTGGGAGGAAGCAGTGAAGACACCATGACGTTAGCTTCTGACTGTAAAAAACTCATGGCCGAGGGTTCATTCGACATATATACGCCCAGCATAGGAACTATGGTCGACGCTAGCGTTGACACGAATGCATGGGTGGTTAAACTTGCCCCAACTCTAGTCAAACAGTTGAAATGGCAGAGTGTTCGTGGATTGAGTATCGCAACCGTCACTGGCCGGCTGCTAGCCGTTCAAAAGCAGCTTACACGCAACGGCGACGAAGACGCGGCAAACAAACGCATCAAAACGGAAGACTCGCAGTCCAATGAGTCCGCCGAAGTCCCAGTAGAGCCAACTCTGGATATACTACCCATGAATCTAGCGTCAGCAACTCGCTCCGTGGCTCAGCCTCTTCACGTCGGCGACCTGCGGCTGGCAGACCTACGGAAAGCGATGCAGCAGTCCGGCCATACAGCTGAGTTCAGGGGAGAGGGTACTCTACTAATCGACGGCTCGGTCATGGTTCGGAAGACGGCGACGGGCCGTATCGATGTTGAAAGTATCGGCCTCCCGGTTGGAGGTGGTCCAGCCAGTCAGTTGGGCGGCACCTTTTACGCGGTCAAGCGTACGATATATGAAAACCTGGCAGTAGTTGCCGGAGCGTGAGCTAGTCTAGCTTGACATAAGTATGTATATTTATTCTGTAGTACCACGGCCTAAATGAAGAAGATATTGTCAAGTCTGGTTTCGATTTCAGAGAGGTCCCATGAATGAACAATAGTCTGACAGCTTACCTACTCAACTGCACTAAGTACATATAGTCCCCCGGGCCATCTAAAGGCTTAGGTAATGCAGTCATCTTACTTTCTTCGTTCAAGCACCTGCAATTACCTTACGGCCCGTAATTGTCATTACCTAAACAATGACCCTTTCCGATTGATGCACTCCAAACGGCAGGAAAGAGAAGTATTCTGCGCCATTAGCTTGCAACCAGCTCACCTCGCTTTTTCAACTGTAGCCTCTTTCACCTCCGTTATTCTTCTATTGTAGGCCGAGTATATTCCCCCTTATGGAGACTATCTGCAGCCATCGTATGCATGCATATTGTGAGGTGTGAAAAATGAACGGGTGGGAGTATATGATGATAGGTGCCACAACAGAACGGACTCTATAAGATTTTCTCGTCTGCTATTTTTCCCCTTGAGATATTTGCTAGTTGGGTCGTGGTGCACGCCTCAGCCTTCCGGGAGGATGTAGTCGGGGCGTATTGCGTTATTGTGGCATTGAAATATCATCGAGGTAGGCACTTCCCTAAAGTGGGTAGGGTGCGTTGGTGACTGGGAAACTCAGGAAAGAGCACGATGGAGGTTGTATTCCTGCCAAATGAAAATCCTCGACCTATCTCCTACTACTCTTTTTCACGAATAATATTTCACACTTTCCAAAATTCTGAGACTGGTACTGAGAGTGCCCAACTACTTATACTGTACACAGATATTACCTACCTAGGTACTTACTCAACTACTTACCTTAGTTCGTCTCTAGTTTGCAATCTTGTCGAACATCCTCAGGCAGCCACTCAGACACCATATCTGAACTCAAGTACACACCTGCTACGAACTTAGCTAAGGTATGAATACCTCTTAATAACACACCCTTAGGGCTCAATATTACCCGAAACTTACTTACCTGCACATCCGTCAAGCTCTCCCAGCCTTCATTGACCTCTATAACTGCCCACCTCTCCGCTTTCTCTCTCAACGCATGCTTTCTCGCTCAAACCCTACCACCTTCCTAATCACATCCCATCACTTTCTACTTGCTATTTAGTTGCTTTACAGCTTTTGCATGCATCAGACGAATATCTAATCCAGAGTGCGATTTCTTGTCCGGATGACCTCTGAGAGGGATTCGACGGGCGAAATGCACCCATACTTCTACTCCCACCGGTATTCTAACCCATGCCCTTTTCTGCTCCCACTCTGCTGCCATCGTGAGAAATCCAACCATCCATAGACTCTGAAACACAAACTCACAATCCCCCTACCCACTATGTCACTGCCAAATAACCTCTGCTGTGACATCTATCAATCTCTGTTGCCGGGTTTCTGACGCATCTTGTTTCTAGGGCTTACCAGGCTGTGTGTCCCTTTTCCTGGGGACTAATAGCTATCCAGAGGTGCGAGGAACGTCGGACAACTACCGTTGCAACTCACAACCCCCGGGACCTATCACGGCCATTAGCTTCCAATGCAAATCCCATGTTCCGGAACCGAGAAGGCCTGTCAAGCCAACAGAGTACCTCCGAGCTCACTGGTGTGGATTCATCTGAGCCTAGACTTTCCAACTTCGACATTAGAGATCTTGATATGCAACATTCGGGTTTGTCGAATTCCGAACCTTGCAAACTCACCCCGACGACACTGACCGATTCTCAGGCATGGAAGCAACTACGAACAATGAGCAACAATCGTCTATCGAAGCAGGTCCCACGTTCCACCCCTATTCACGTCTTCCGCCCGAGCTAAAGTTGCTGGTCTGGAAGTTCTATTTCCAGTACTGGTCTTCTGGTGCCCATCACTTCCGACTTTCTGCGCATCCCACCCGTAATGGGGAACTTATTTTCAGGCCCGAGAGCAGCGGAGCGCAGGATGCCTCTGCTTGGCGCGAGAGGGATGCCTTTGGCCGTATTGATATCTATTCTTTCGACTGCCTTCGCGAGTTTGAGCGTGGCGCTACAGCTATTGACTGGGAATGCACACTAAAAACTCGTCGCAACCATAACCGTGCCCTAATCGATCGTAACACCGACCTTGTTACCTTTCGCTTTACCTATGGGCAAACTCGAGCCTCCATAGCCATACTGAACCCCTCCCAAAACGCGTCGATCTTCAAGAGCGCTACTCGGGTTGGACTAGAAATTGATTACCTCTCCCAAGGCTTCAAAGGCACTAGAAAGTACTTGCCCTTCGGCTGCGCATGTCAAACTCTGTCATATGAATGGGAATGTCGCATCCCGCAAGTCTCTCGGTTCATCCGTTACTTTAATGATCTCGAGACCTTCTACGTCATCCTCCCCATCATAGTGAACCGTGGCATTAACAAGGTAATCGACCCGCAATTCATGGTGGCCTTGCAGGAAAACCCGGCGACGTGGGGACACAAGGCTACTATCGACCTCTTCTTGCATCTAGACGGTAAGTTCCGCTTTCATCTTCGTTAGTGACAGGCACTTATACAGTTGGACTTATGCTTGTAACAATAGAGATCAGACAGGCCAAAGGCCTCGAGCAATTCCATGATCGCTCGGGAACATACTGCCAGATTATTCAACAAGACACTGAGCGCCTGTTTAAAATTCCCATCTGGGATTACTTCAAGCAGTTACAGCGACGACATTCCCAACATAACCACCGGAAACCCGTCCAGTTCAAGTTTCTTGTTTGGATCAACTTGCGGGGTGCGACTCTTGGAGGTCGACACCGGGTACGAACCGCCGCGCCGCGACGGCGTTAGGAGCTCGCTAATCTGCGAAATCTGATCTGGTGTCTATTTCTATTGTTGGTGTATCTTCCACACAAGATCGCAACACACTCTTGGGCAGGTTGCTCATGCGGTGGATTTTTCATGGCTTTGCTAATGAGATGCGATGTGCACACCTCATAGAATATACTAGGTCGAACAAGCGGAGGATTGGTTGAACTGAATCTACAAATGGTGATGGTACTATTTAACGCTAGGATAGGTGCTTACGTGTTCCGAGGCCGGGCTTCTCGCCTGTTAGCTTACCTAAGCACCTCGAAAAATTTCCTATATTATTTCCTATACTATTTCCTATGTCATTTACTCCGTTAATTCCAAGCGGGATACGGAGAAGCCACTAAGCTGGCCGTGAAAGTTCACTACGGGCGGTGGAAACTCACTTCGCTCTATAACCTAGGTCCATACATAAACGGCGGGACCGAGCATCTAGGATGCTCAAGGTAACATTTATATTGATACATTAAAATTCGCGTTCTGAAATTTCCTCCATCCTATTCCTCTTTGTGATAAGCCTAGAAGAAAAGGAAAACCCGAGCCTTTGAGGGATATAGCTGACTATAGGGCGTAAATTCTTGTTCACCTCATACCAGGGTGGGCGTTGGCGGAACATTGGGGCCCGGCGGAATCCTGCCTGAACGATGACATCTACCTACTTACATTGACAGCGAACAGGAAGCGAGAAAGATCATTATCCCCTATTTTGTTGTTGCTGTACAAAAGTCAGCACCATAGCGAGCGGCCTCATCGTCGCAGCACAGCTGGTAAGTGAAGACCCCTTCTTTCCCTTCGGCCGGAACGCTTACTTACACTTACTTGCATCTTCACAGATAGTCCGAAACTCGGCGGCTCAGCTGATAAGAGCCTGGCTCTACGTACGCATTAGTATCTTAGCATTTCTTGTGACTGCCTTTGGCGTCAACAAGCTCCTGCAATCACGCGCTGTCTCCTTCCCGGCCTCTGTCACGTGCCTTGTGGTCTTGTTTCTCGGCTTGTTGTGATGGAAAAGGTCATCGGACGGGACGCACCATTGCTATCCTTGAGATAACGGTTCGTCATAACCAACTGCATGCGCGCTAGGATCCCCGAAGCCGAGGTTGATGTCTCGTATAGGGCGGGTGGTCATTGAGATGGACCAACGTCTTCTTCACGCCGTCTTTTGTATTATTGCCTCTAAGCCCTGCCGTCCGCGGTATCGAAGTGCTTAATATTATTGCTGTATTTGGTAGGTCGTGCGCGGTATATAGAATATTAACCAAACCAACTCACAGGGAAACGGGACAGACCCTGCTAACATAATTATAGTCGTGGAGTTCTTCGTGATATGGCATTAGCCGCCTACATGAGTGGAAGATTACGGCTCGTGCTCGGATCCTCCAAGCGAGCTCTGATTGAACGAGCTGGAGAACTCGGGGCGGAAAATGACGAGATACCGATGACTGCCACGTCGAGATCGGCGAGTAACCTGACTACGGGGTCTGTCTCGGATAGAGCCCGAGATTCTCTGCCTACGCGCCAAGGTTCTCGTGAATCATCGCAGGATGCCGATGATGGGCAGCAGCCGGTACCAACTCCACCTGCGCGAGCGATGAAATAGACACTGGCTATATCAAGTAGACTCGATATGGCCATTTACACCGCGCTCTTGATAATTGTCGGTATATCGATCTACTACGTCACGGACTACGCGCAACGAACATCCAGCGTCCTGACGCACTTCGCCGCGCGCTATCCATCTCTAGAGGGAATGCTTGTATACCGTCTTAACATCGTCCCTTTTCACAGTTCTAGGATTCTGAATTCTCGGGCTACTCAAAGCCCTAAACCTCGAGGCCACACTCCGTGAATCCCGTACTGGGGCCACATACGTGAAACTCTGGGGTAGTAGTGGTGGTGTATACCAACAATCGGAGACATATTCGCCAGTGTGCTTGACGCGAACGAGACGATGCTCTCGCTGTCGATGTACCAGTACTGACGCGAGCTGAAGCTGCATTCACTGCCATCGTGCTGCCTGCCGAACGTTTTCATCTCCGTCACGTCGCTGTTCGCATACCCATCCGTGTGCTTCGCCGTCCAGACTAGCGTCGAGCGCAGTCTTGCTTTCGCGGCGCGCAACTTGACGCGCGCGCTCGCGATGGCAACCATATTGCGGTGCTGGCGATTGAGAGTGGAATAGTGGGGGCTTTGGATTTGTCTAGTATTTCTGAAGGTATGTATTCCTATCTTCCAATCATCCAATTCAGCTCTAGTATCTTCATATTTGTGAAGGATATCCTGGAGAAGTGGAAGTCTGATAAATTAATTGATTAATGTTTGGCGTAGACGATTATGTCACCCGCGGCGTCACGTTGGGAACGAATTCCTCTGCCATCGCGACCACGCTGATCCTGCGCATGGATCTGAGGATCACGGCGCCGTCTAGCTTTTCCATGAGTCTGTTCGGTATCATCACCATGATATTTACATCTCTCCCACCCATTGTGACTGTTGTCCGCTCCCTTGTTCGTCTTTGAGTCTTCGCTGGAAGACTGCTTATCTTCGGTATGCCCCATTTCCAACATCTGTATGTGGCCGTTTCCCACGAGATCGAGCGTGGTATTGACTTTTCTTGGAATAGCGCCGATGAGGTCGTAGTTCAAATCTCCTGAATCTGACAGGTCATTTATTCCCCTCCCTCGCCTCCCCTCCCTTCCCCTCCCCTTCCAAACAAGACTCGCCTACGTCACCGCCGAAGTTCTCTCCCGCAATTCTTAAGAGTGCTCTTTATTATTCGACACCAGGCTATGATATGTCAGTTCCCAGATCTCAATTCGCATATGCTATGCCGCGAGATGATCAGATAATAGGTAAACGTACGCCAGAACAAGTACAACGATGAAAATAAGTGCAATGGCGAGCACGACACAGACAGTGCCCTTGACGTGCGCCATGCGACTCGGTGAGCCGCTACCACGAACTAGCAACGAGGCCGCACCGCAAGAGAACCAAGGTCGGCGAGACGTGTATTCCTCCTCCGAAGCCGGGCGATGAGGATGGCGGTGCTGATGGTGGTACTGAGCTGTCGGGAAGTAGGAAGGGGCGGTGAGAGGTCGATCGCGGGGAGAGGAGGATGCGGCTGGGAATATGTGATAGTATGCTGATGATGACGTCTGTTGGTGATAATTGTGATGATTGCGATGACTGTGATGGTTGTGTTGGTGGTTGTGATGATCGTGACGGCGCCGCTCCCACTCTGCCCAGGCATTCTGCTCGTTGCGATACTGATAGTGATCTGGGGAGACCTCAGACTCGTCGACAACGACGACGGCCGTCTTCGAGCTCCGCGCTGATGCGGCCACGGGCGCTGGCGCGTCGATGGATGTGGGGTGCTGTGAATATATAGACATTGCGCCGAGCTATTGAGGTGGTCCCTGGGATTTGAAAGTCGAGTTAGATCGGGTCGGATTGGCTTCATTCGGTTCTACTAAAGAGTAATTGCCCAGTTCCCAGCGGAACCGCAGTCGGAAATGAGGATATAGAGTGCGCTCAGATAATGCTGATTATATTTTTTAAGCTGATGAGAGCTGGCCCCTGGTTAGCTGTAAATCGTCTATCCGATATCACATACAATCAATCGATTGATCAAGAATTAATTCGGTGCACCGGTCTCGCCCGTGCGATAGACGAAGAACCTGGGGAATCAACCCGCTTTGAATCGGATTGGATGGGGAGAAGTGATATGATATGCGGTGCTGCAGGTCAATCTGCTGCTTGTTGTTTTCGTTTTCACGCGCAACAAGGCCTCGCTACTGGTCGGCGTCTGCGTGGACGTACGACGACGACACGAAAAGAAAACTCTTGGATCCGGTTCTGCTTTGTTGTGCTGGCAGCCGGCCGGATCGTGGCCAAGGGGATCTATCTTGTGTAACTGGAGGTGATGTGTGCAACAAGGAAAAAGCAACCAAGAAAGATAAGAAGACGGTGCATATAGGAAGTAGACAGGTTGGTCTGTAGGTAAAAGCGTGATAGTGAATGCAGGATGGATTCCAAAACTGGATGTAGTGCCCTCTGTTCACTACTTGCTTTCGAATCTTGTTGTCATGGTGTTACAAGTTTGCTTATGGCGATAAGCATTAAAATGCCTCTTGAACGACGGTTGTTGCTGTTGTACGAAGAAATGCATTCGGGTACCTGGAGGGCACGATTAAGGTTGCATTAAGCCGCCAGGTCGCCGTCGTCGGCCATGCTTGTCCGTCGAAGCAGTGTGGCCAGACTGTATTACTTGGAATGCCTATGTCGTGTACCTTGGAAGATGGATCTGCTGTGATACACCGGGTAACAAAAGAACGGTTATTGGATGTGGTGTCATTGTTGTGATATTAACTTTTTCCGTATAAGCTATGCAGATGATTATCTCGGTCCCTTCTATACACAACGCCCACCGCAAACCCGGGAAGCAGAGTAATTCAACCGAACGCCCGCCATGATAATACATCCATCAGACAAAAGAAATCCGGATCTAGAGTGTAACAATGTACACAAAATTTTGATACAACACATAGGAAAAAAAGCCCGTCACGGGACAGTCACAGCTCAAAACTCATCCTCATCCAAAAGCCCCAAACCACTGTCATACTTCCTCCTCTTCCCCTTGCCCCTACCGGCGCCCGAGCGAGCGAGTTCCCCGGAGAGGAAAGCACCGGGCTGCGGCTCTGGTGTCGCCAACCCGACCGCTGCAACACTCGACCTCGTTCTCCTTCTCGGCGGTGCCGTAGCTGCGGCCGCAGCGGCAGTGACTTTCTCGAGCTCGGCCTTCATGGTCTCAACCGCCTCCCTCGCAAGTCTCTTCTTCTCCTCCGCCTCTTCCGCCCTGCGCGCCAACCCGACATTCTCAACGCGCAACTTGACAATAACCTCATGCGCGTTCCGCAAACTCTCATTAATCCCATAGATCTCGCGTCTCAGCTCGAGCACACGCTCATCCCGCAACGCAAGCGCGGCTCCATACGACTTATTCCGCACCTTAGCCTCCGCCTCCCTGCGCCTCGTCACATCCTTCAGCTTCCCCTCGAGCTCACCGGCCAGCTTCACCGTCTCAGCAAGTTTCCCCTCGAGCTCCGCAGCCACAGCGCCGCGCTCATCAGCCCGCATCCGCGCGCCCTCGAGATCACCCTTCAACGCCTTTCCTTCCCCATCGAGGCGTTCCACAAGGGTCTCCAGCTCGCCGATATCCCGCCGGTAACTCTCCGCGGCGCCCTTGAGCCGCTCCAGCCCCACCTCGAGCGCGGCGATCCGCTCGTCGCGCTCGTGCAGCGTCACCGCGGAGGCTTTCATCGCGTCTGCGCGCGCCGTGAGCTGTTGGCGTAGCGAGAGTTCTATAGCGTGGTACTCGTCGATGGCGTCGTCGTCCTCGCGGGACTTACGCGCGAGGTCGCGCAGGCGCGTCAGAACCATGTCTAGCACTTCGGCCGCGTGCGAGTGTAGTGGGAGCGTGATTTCGCCGGGGGTGATGTATTCTAGCTCGAGGCGCGCTGCGCGGAAGCCTGCTGCGATGTTCGCTATAATGGCTCCCGCGTCTGAACCTGCAAAGCCTAAGGTGGAGAGAGAGGCCTGCAGGTTTGACAGGGCCGTTGTGCGTTCTGTGAGGGTTTGGAGAGTTGTGTTTATTTGACCTTCTAACTCCTGGTGGCTGATGTTTTTGAGGGTGCTGGATACGCTGGGGTTCGCGGTTGATAGCTTTGACGATAGATGCTCCTGCAGCGCGGCGTGTGTGTCGAGGGTCTCGTTTAGCTTCGTCAGTTCGAGACGTAGAGATCCCAGTTCGGCTTCTAGGGCTTCCTTCTCCGGATCAGGCAGACATGCCTGGATCCCGACGTTCGAGTGTGGCGTCGCTGGTCGCGGCGCCTTGCGTGTTGAGCGCGGCGTGGCCGGCGGCAGCGTCGGACTTGTGGGAGGTGGTGTGAGGATGGGCGCGGACACAGCCTTTGAGGGCGGTGCGCCGGCGCTCTTCCGGCGCGGAGGCGTGCTGCATACTATCTCCATCGGCGTGAAGTTGCTGTCCCCGTCGAGGCCGCTGATATCCGACAGGGGATCACTGGGGGCCAGGGTCCAGTCGTAGAAACTACGAGATGGCAGATCGTTATTGCCAAAAATGCTCTCTTCTTCGTCTTCGCCGCCTCCCATTGGGAGCGGTGGGAGCTGTTGCTGAGCGAGCTCCGTGCGCAAGGTCTCGACTTGCTGCTCTAGCTCGAGGATGCGCTCCGTGTCTTGCACCAGGGTCTCATTGTGCAGACGCTCGATCTCAGCATCGCGATCCGCGAGCTCTTCTCGTAGACGCTGCAATTCAGCCTCGGCCTTGGCGGTCGCTGCGTTGTTCACTTTACGCCCTTGTGGCTTCGGAGTTTGCTTCTGCGGCGTCTCCTTCTCGCCCGTTGACGCCCGGCGCCGTTTCGGCGTGGGCTCGCCAATATATGAGCGCTTGACCAAGGGGGTTAGCCCCGTAGATGCCTCTGCGGTGTCATCGCGAGAGAGCTCGGGCCCCGGGTCTGAGAAGCGCACACGCTTCTTGGACCGCGGCTTGCTTGGTATTTTCAATATTGCTGGCAAGGGTGAAGAGACAACTCGCCCCCGCGGCTGCCGTGTCGCGCCTCGGGCAGTAGATGTGGTGCTGCCACAGTTGCGAGGCGTGCGCCTGAGCGCAATAGGGAGGTCTAAGCTGTTTGGATTGGCCATCGTGTTGTGCGCTTTGACGGAGTTAGCCCCAGAAGCATGCATGCATGGCAGAGGTCCAATAATAGAAAAGTGCACTTACACGCATCCAATGACTGAGGGTAATATTACGACGATTAAGAATAATTGGGAAGAATTAAGGTGAGTTCAGAAGTCTGGCATTTTGTATTGATGCTTTCATCTTAGACTCGTCCCACGAACACGCTTTGCCTTTCTTTTTGCCTGTAAGTCGCGTCAACCGCACCGTTGCAAAGTAAACAGTCGCATCCCTTGTTGCCATCGTCTCCCCCACTTGTTTACTGATTTCCTATTAGAGTTTGGCAGGTGATTGCTAGCTCTATGACCCCCGCTATTCTGCAGCCAATCAATCCCTGGCGACATGGATGCTTTGGGGAATTGCGGCTCCTCGCTGGAGCTAAGGTGTGGAGCAGAGCTGGTTTGCTATCAAAATGGAAAGCTCCCAACAGAAATCGCGGGTTAGCATTCCGTGTATCGCGAACGACGCGTGAAACGAAGCAGTGCTCTGTGCGTGAATATAGGGATCGTTGCCACGGGAGCTGAAGCCCTTGCGTAACGCCAGATTTCATGACTCCTTACCTACCATTAACCGCTAGATCTACTTCAAGCAAGCTCTCGGCATGCTTGATCGTTTTTGTTGAGATTGCAGTGCCGGAAACCATCCCAGCCGAATGTTGTAATAAGGCACTCTAGGCAACAGAAATTATTCTTTAATTGGAAGCCTTAGTTAGCGTTTCAAGCGCTCTTGCGTTGACCAAATTCATACTCTAGAAACTATATGTGTCTTTAACGCGGTAAAGTTATTGCCCAATTCAACAGACTGCTGTTGAAGTATTCCTCTCTACTATTCGACTGTAGAATGATTTGCCTTCATATTCTCAGAGCACTACACATAATCTGCTGGTCGGATTGTCGATACTGACAGGCCTGCTGCATAGGTAGCTCATGACAAGTCCAGGAGGCCTTAAGGTTGTGCCAAAGGCTGGCCAGGGGACGAGGCCGCACCTTCCAACAAAGAAATGTTTGTCAAGAGCCTCAGGCAGTGCGCAGTTGCCCAAGAAACACCACTTAATGTGGGGCATAGTTCGAGGGTATATAGGTGCCCTTAACGCCAGCACTTTTCAACCAGACCCCGTAAAAAGGACGTATCCCTGGGTTGACTCGATGGTATGAAAAACGGCAAAAGCGTTCTCCGAATTGGAGCAGGTTTGGGGGGGCCTGCAACTTAACAATTAGAGTTTGCCGACGGTGCAGTTTTTCGTAGACTTGGAATTCGATTCCAGGTCGAGCTTTTTTTTCAACGTCCTTTTTTTTTTTCTCCTCCTTTTTACTTCGTGCTTTTTGCACCTTCCACACATATAGACCACTCTTAATAAAGCGATTGACTATTTTACTCGGTTATGGCTACTATTACCTGCTACATCCAGGTGGATAGGTTTGTATGACTGTTCACTCGATGACGAAATCCCCTGATAAAGACACAGAACATGTTCGCTATACAACTTTACAAGCTTAATGTTTTAGCACAGCAACAAGGATAAGGATGCAGATGCTCATGTAAATGTATGTTCCGTAGATTTATGCTCTGATGAATAGATTTTATGCGTAAGTCGGGCATGTTGAAGCCTAGCACGCCTTCTTCTGAGCTGCTTACCGGGACTCGCGATAATCAATCTTCATCACTCAGACTACAATTTCTACAATCGAGATATCTTCTCGGTGCACGTTATACTCTCATTGATTAATTCTTGCCACTCGAGCTAATTATTACCATCTATCTACAGTTACATCAAGATATTCTATATTGCTTAGCGAATTTTTCATCCAACAAATAACCCACATCTAGTAGAACAGTAGTCTGCTCACTGGAAATTACGGAAATCTTTACGTAACGAGGAATTCGACGCCCCAGAGCCCAATTAATCAACTTGGGCCAGACCTGAGACCCCAATCCTCACTCCACATTCGATGACCAAGGGAGCTTATTCACATTCAGGAGCTACCTTGCATGAATGCGCAATAATACAGTGGATGCGACTAGAAATAGTGATAAGATCCTAAGGTGCGGACAGAGCATCATGTGGACTAATCGGCAACATCGGCAACGACGGCAAGCCTATCAGGCGGAACACATCATCAAAGCACAAGCAAGTCTCCTTCGCTGTTGCGACTAATTTACATTTTCTGGCTTTCAAGACATACATTCCGATGACAGCACAGAACAGGACCATGAGAAAGTATTAACGTCGAATTGTGCACAGTTCAATCACAATAGTCTCAAAACGCTACCTAACCACATGAAAGGTTGAGATTTTAGGTAGCGCAGTGCTACCCCCTCGATGGTGTCGCCAATCTGATTCAATAACTCCAAGGCTGGATATAGTTACTCACCCTGTCGTACGATCAGACAACGAACTGCCTACTGAAACGTCTCACCTAATTTCTGTCGTGTTTCTCAGTTGACATCAGGGCGGTGGTCTACTAGTATGAATGTTATTCAACTCGAGCACAAATTCCCATTAAGTAGGTTTCATCCGTCCTCCAGACAGGACGGTATTGATGCTCCCACCCTAGGTTCGGATAAAAGAGAGTAAAACATGACTCTGTGTTCAAGACCTCGGGGGTTGTCTTCTACCTGTAACCCCATAAATTTCCTGTCGTGAGAGGCGTATACAGAATCCTAGTACGCTCCTGCCCCTGTCGAGTTAAGAGAGTGTTCATCCACAAGTGAAGCCTGAATTGAAAGGGAGATCGAGGGAAATTGTCAGTAGGTACAATGATTGACTTGCATAACTTCATGGAACTGAACGAAAAAGGAGTGGTCTGATTTGTCTCAATTCCCGACGAATGCTGGAATCACACGAGGTAGATCACATTAGGAAGCTTCATTTCCAGCCTATCCGAGCCGATCTTCGCCGTGTCGATAGAGTTCAGGATGGAATTTCGGAAGATGCAGACTAGCATATAAAATGGTCGACGCATGTTCAAATTTGAACTTTCGCCCTCTCCACCCCAAGCCTCACTGCAAACGTAGCTAGGTAACAATACTTGTCAATCAGCCAAAGTTGCAAGATGGGTAACAACAATTCAACACCGAGTGCTTTCCCTCCCACCACTCATTTGTCCACTCATATATCTACTCATAGTTCCTCCCTATCCACCGAGGCTCACCATTCTTTTTCCGTATCGCCCTTTGAGCACAGCACTTTAGTTTCTATCACTAAGGCGTCTTCCACAAGCTCTTCTCATGGATCATCATCCATTCGAACAACCGAGTACTGCACTTGGGACTGGGAGCTAGAAACCATGTCTTGCACTCTGCGGACAATCACCGCTCCTACCCCAACCCCTTTCACTTTACCAACCCCAACTGGGCAATATGGGACGTCGGAAGCTAGCTTCTCGTTCCCCCACTACACTTGCACAGATCTCCTCTGCATCGACTCTGTGGCCTCACAGTATGGTCTCTCGCTATGTCTAGCAACGACGCTCACGAATTTTGGCCCCCCAGCTGAGACATTGACCTGGCCAGAAGCATCCACTACGCATAAATGGCTGACGACGGCGCCGACCTGTGATCCGGAGCTGGACTGGGATTGTCCAGGTCCGACTATTAAGCCTACATTCACATTGACATTGCATCACCCAACGGAGACATCGTCAGACTATGACGAAACTGGGTCTTCAACAACTTCGAGCCTCAGTACGGAGGATTGCGAATATGGCATCGGCTGTTTCACTCCTCTTCATCACACTAGCACAGAGAGCCATCACACAACCACGACTACCACCACGTCCTCTACCAAGCACTCATACTCGTATCACAGTACCAGTACTAAACGATCGACTACGTCAACCTCTAGCGATTGTGACTTTTGGTGGGACGACTGTACTCCTGCATTGCCGACTGAGCCTACCACGTGGGAATGGGATCCGGATCCGTGGAGTGGCCATACCGTCTCAACAACGATTAGTCCTATTCCACGAGAGAGCGTGGATGCAGAGAACTGATTCTCTACTCAAGCCAAGGTACTAAGGGGCGCAAGACGTATTGGCAGGATTGAAAGGACGGGTGATGAGGTTAAATTAGATTGTTAAACCACGTACTAGAGACCAAAAGCAACATAGTCCCCTTTCCCTTCGTTAGTCAAAAAAAGAAGAGAAAATTTCTTACTGTAAAACACTGTCGCCTATGATAGGGTACTTTGAAACCGTAGTTGACCGAATATACCATGTTGGCGTACTGTGATTACTAGCGTACATAAGGTTGTCGAGTGCTAAGCTTCACAATGCGACGAATACGAATCACTACTAGATTCAAGTGAAAGGATGCCAAGGTGAGGTCAGCTCTGCGAAGTTTCGACAGTTGACTCAACGCTCACCTAGCGTGACTCATTCTCAAGGAGAATGTCAATCGTCTCATAAATGATGATACATCTGCCTTATTTCTTTCATTAACTTTCATCAAAAAATCTATTCCGAAACATGATGGATGACACGATCGTGAAGCTCCAGCCCCATATACTGAGGACTGGGGCGGACCCCCGACCCATCGTTGTGATGACCTGTGGCATTGCGGGTACATAAGTCCACTTAGCCTCTGCTGATTATCGAGGCGATGAGGAAATAGATCGGCTAACACATTATCAGGTTCCGGAAAATCTACCCTCTCAAAAGCTCTCGTAAAGGCGCATCCGAATTTCGAGCGTCTCACGCTCGACGGTATTCTTGCAGAAAAGCACGGAATCTTTGGCGTGGACTATGCGCCGGAGAAATACTCTGCTTATCTAGACGAAGCTGCAGAGGAGTGTCTTACGCGACTAAGGCGTCTTCTCACAGAAGGAAGTAAGGATGTCGTCTTCGACCGGGCGTTCTGGAATAAACCAGATCGCGACGAAGCCAAGAAGCTTATTGAGAGTCTTGGCGCAAGATGGGTGCTTGTCTACCTCAAGGCACCCGACAAAGCGACGTTGTGGCAGCGCATATGCAAGAGGAGAGAAGTTGAATTGAATGCGGATAGTGCATATTTGATTACGCAGGATGTTTTAGACATGTATTGCAGCGGGTTTGAGGAGCCTGTTGGCGAGGGTGCGATTACGGTCGATACTAGTACTCTACAGGAGGTGCCAGGGTGACACATCCTTCGCGCTGACTCATGAGCCCCTAATTGTACACTTGATATCGCCCAGATGGGCATGTTGGTGAATCATTCTGGCACCGTCGCAATCTCTCATCCGAACTTGTTGTTATGTGTCTTCTCATATTTAATTTATTTATCATGGCGGTGAAATGTTATGTTAGCATCCTGATGGAAGTGCAAGTCTGCTATGGCTAATATAAGCTATATGATATAATGCATTGGCAGCATGACTCTAGATTCCATGTCTTTAGGGTAGCTGATCGATGTGCTGCGATTGCGATGCGTGTAAGGAAATTGTGAAACCCTGCGAGAAGGCGTCATATTTCTATGTAATTGACGAAGCTTTCTTCGGTTGTTTTGGTGTCTGTAAGATCTCAGAGATATTGAAAATCAGGTACCAACTGATGACACCAGAATTGGCTGATCTCTTGGCTCTAGCGAACCCGGCGTCAATTGGCGGCGGGGAGCTATGACAAGGGCAATGCCCCTACTTGGCCAAGTTTTGATAAGTCGACGAATTTCAAACTCTGAATTGCGTTCGATTCTTTGAAGCTACCTCGAGGATGCTTGCGGACATGGGGGTTGCCGTAACTACCTTCCCCCGCAATGTCGGTTTACAGAGATCAGAAATTACAGATAGGAACAACAATATTTCGCAAGTTATATCAATCAAACGCTCTTCATCGCCGACCGTATCTTCGACATTTCGGGGTAATTAATAGCGATGTGGAGAAATGCCGTAAAAATGGTATATGGACGCCAAGGAGACCCAAATGGGAAGACGGAGGAATAGGGCGATCGCGGGGAGAGGGTCGCGAAACCAATCTTGGCCAAGACGTATAAGTTCCCTAAGTCGATCGGTGAGTAGATTGACACACCGTATCGTAAGTGAGGTTATTCTAATTGAGTCACGATGTTGAGTTCACTGTTCATGGTGTCGTTGTCTTGGTTAATACTAGGCACTATAGGACAGGCCAAGTATATTGTGCCAGGTGCGAGATGGCGAGATACAGACGATAATCTCGTCAATGCCCACGCCGGGAGCATATTACTTGAGAATGACACATTCTGGTTGTTTGGCGAATACAAGACTGAAGGCCAAGAGGAAGGTGGTGGAGTGGCTGTGTATTCGTCGAATGATCTAGCAACATGGCAGTCTCATGGCATCGCATTGAGTATGATATCCAGTCATAGTGCTACAGCCGATAGTCCGAAATGTGCTGACTTTATACAGAGCCAATCGAAGGTCACCCGTACATATCGCCCGACAAGATCATTCAACGGCCAAAAGTGGTGTATAGTGAACCAACGGGACAATACCATGTGAGTGCCATAGCGGTACCTTCGGTCACTAGACTAAATGAAACTAGATGTGGTGGCACGCTGATAATTCGAGCTATGGTCTCCTACTTCAAGGTCTAGCTACTTCAGACACAATTGCTGGTCCGTATAGTTTCGTTAACGCGACGGCGCCACTCGGCAACTGGAGTCAAGACTTCGGCCTATTTACCGATTACAAGGATGGTCGCTCATATGCTCTTTACTCAAACGGTGACTCACAAGAGGGACGTGACGTATACCTGACCTCCTACAATGACGATGTATCCGCTTTGGACAAGGTCGTCCACCGTTTTGACAAATACGACCTTGAAGCCCCTACGATTCTTCAGACCGAAAAGAGTTACTATGCTTTGATGTCCCATAAGACTGGCTATCGTCCCAACAGTAAGGCACTCTACGATATTTCCGCATTACGAGCATGCTCTAAACCCAGCTGCAGACGTTGTTGCATTCCGGGCCGACAAGTTAAGCGGCCCATGGTCACAACCGTGGATCGTGGCTCCGCTCAATACAAGGACATTCAACTCTCAATCCGGCTTCATCTTAAGGACACAAGGCCAGAAAAAGACCACTCACTTATACATAGGTGATCAAGTAGGACTCTGGCATTCGCGACTTGGTGGCTCGGAAATTAATCTGTTCACTAGTGGGATTCCAACTCTCTTTGGGAATCTCGGTACATTTGGCTACCAGTCAACATCGATGACGAAAAGAAGACACTGTCTTTGGAGTGGCACGATATCTACGACTTAGATGTGTAAGAAACACTGCCCGGCCGTCTTAGTTCCTGGGAAAGCTGATTAGGTTAAGGAAATCTGGGGAATGGTCATCTGTCAAGGGCGAAGTTTACCTCGGCAAAGACGCAACTACGAGTGGGAATGCATTCAAGCAAGAAGCTGTAAGGCATGGACTTCAGTCGATTATTCTGCCATCACTGACCATTTTCAACTTAGAATTTCGCGAGTGGCGGTACCATTCTTACCGGAATATACGGCAACGATAGTACTGTCACGTTCCATGGTATCGAAGGGACAGGCAAACCTCAATGGGTTTCATTCTATTACCAGAGTCAGCCGATTCTCCCCTTCTGGTGTGCCAAGAACTTATACTAAGTGCAAATAGATATCGACGATATGGGCTTTGGTGATCAACGTAAGGTTGGGATCATGAAACCGTGTAATCTTATTACTGACTTTGAATAGCTGGCGGTTCACCTGACCGAATAGGAGGCGCCTGGCAGCTTCGTCGGATTAGCAGCGTTGTTGTGAACGGTGATACTGAGAACATCGAGACGCTGTATCAAAGAGACACGCACAAGGGGATCATCTTGTCAACACCTCTACAGCTCACGCTCAAAAAAGGACGGGAAAACAATATCACTGTTGGTGGGTTATTTAACGGAGTAGACTATAGGGGAGCTGATCTCGACAGAATCATTGTGTATCCTCCAGAGACATAAATTTGGGTTGAGTTTTGAGAAAAACGAAAGGTGGATTAAGTTTCTGAGTTCTTAGGACTACTGACATACGAGGCCCCGAATTTCAAATAAACTGGTAGCAGTCAGAGGTAGGATACTCGCCAACGGGTTTAACTCTATACCACCGGCCGGGATAAGAGACTACCGCGGGGTTGTTAGTGGTGCAGTTGTCGATGATGCATTCCGGTGGCACGACCGGGGTGGTTCAGCTTAGTGGCCGTCTACCTTAGGCCTATCGCCGTATCCACTTAACCGTCAAAATTAGTGAGGGATAGCGCTTACCGGGTAGGCATAATGCGAAGAACCGGGTTCGAGGAGAGTTTACGAGCCCCGCACCGTTTAACTGCATCGGCGATAGCATCGGCGATGCGGAGGGCTGGAGTCTGATTGAAGTGAGACGGGGATAGCGGAAATACGTGCCTTTATACAAATATCTCTTGAATCATGTATGCAGTTGGTTGCTCTGAAACTAGATATAAATATCGTCTGTTCTCATATTGTAATTGGCATTGCATTACCTTCATTGCTCAAGGAGTCTTCAGAAACGATCAACTGAACGATTGGAATCGACATAGCCCGCGCCAACATAATCCAATCCCAGTTCCAACATTCTCATCATGTCTCAACCAGTGTGGTTCGTCACAGGAGTCTCAAACGGCTTCGGCTTGCTCCTCACTCTGCGTGCGCTCAAGGCCGGCCATCGTGTAGTTGGAACTCTACGCAACAAGGCCAGCCGTACCAATGTAGTACAACAGATCGAGGCCGCAGGGGGCCAAGTATTGGAAATGGACATGACCGAGTCTCAAGCAAGCATCCACAAGAAGATCAAGTCCGTCGGACGCATTGACTACCTTATCAATAATGCCGGTTACGCGATATTCGGCGCTCTGGAACAGTTCAGGTGAGCATATCTAATCTTCTTAATCAAGTATATTATTAGATAGGGTTGACAATTCTTTGCTTGCTTTTAGTGAGAAGGAAGTAAACACTCAGATCAGTACCAACGTCTTTGGCCCGGTATACGCCATGCAAGCTGCATTAGAAGGCATGAGAGCTCGCCGGTCCGGTCTTATCGTCAACATATCCAGCATAGCCGCAAAGGATCCCTTGCCAGCAAAGTTCGTTCTAACCGCTCACCTCTTACATCATGTGGCTTGTGCTAACGTCGTCATTAGCGCATTATATGCTGCATCCAAAGCTGCCCTCGAAGGGGTCTCGGAGTCCTTGGCGAAGGAAGTAGCCGAATTCGGAATCGGAGTGTTGATTGTTAACCCAGGTGCATTCCGAACAAACTTCCTCGGACAGTTCCAAGTCTCAGAGACCCCAATGCCCGATGATTATAAGAGCACTGCCGTTGGTGCGACGATTGAGAAATTTTCTGGCGCCGATGGCAAGCAGATGGGAGATCCCGATAAAGCTGTCGAGCGCATCTTCGAGATTGTGATCGGTGAGGGTATGGCTGGTGAGCTTACGGGCAAGGTACAGCGTCTCGTGCTCGGTGAGGACGCCTTCACCAGGATGAAGAAAGCTAACGATAAATTCGTTCATGACTTTACGATTGGTGAGAAAGTGGCTCGCAGCACAGGGTTTTAAGTGAAGCTTCTCATACACGAGATGCTACAGGGAAGAGTTTCAGTAAACCGATCTATCTAGGATTTTTAGGACTCACTTGGCTGTGCCATTCAATTATAAAAAAGGTTTGGAAAGAGATGATAATTTACGTAATCACACTAGTAAACAACCTATTGATGAAAGGCGATGCAATTGAAGTTGAAGAAGAGGGAGAACTAGAGATGGTGAAAGAAGAGGAGCTAACGCGGCTGCCACCCCTTAACTGTCAACCCCCTTATTGGCGTATACTACCCTTGAAACAACCCACGCGGCTTTAGAACGCAATCGATCGCTGTACATCTCAGTTAAATAGTCTTGTAATTCAACAGATAGATATATTCCTTCCACTGACGACTTACGTTCAAGCGTGGGCGCAGGATTATGTAGTCAGTCATGTTACCGAGACAATTGCTTTTTCTGACATGATAGCATGTATTCTCTTCGCATGCCAAACACTGCAAATATGAACTACGTGCAGGCAGCGCCACTACGCCTCACTGCATGCAGATTTCTGAAATAAGGACTATACCTAGTTTATTGCGTCGCGCACACCTCTCACCTATGGCGCGTTATCAAACCTTGGAGAACTGTCTCAGTGCCTCAGAGCTTATCAAAGTAATGTCCCAGACAATAATAGAGAAGGGTATCGAAGGCCTTATGTTCTCGCGAGGTGCCATCAATGGGCTGCCTACATGCTCTCTGCCATTATCGACGGATCGGTTCCCCTCAACTGGTGCTATGGCTCACCATATGAGGACGTTGGCCAAAAAATGATGTCAACGGACGAGGCACTCAGTAAATTGACCAAACATATAGCCATGTGGCTGTGAGACTTTAGTAACTACGTACGCGTGATCAAGCATGTATCGAAACCTGCTAGGTCGGTGTTTCTGGCCTCGGAAGGGCTTAAGATTTCTATATAAGGAGATGGATGGTAAATGTAGATGTACAGCTGCTTTTTATCCTAAATGATAGAAGAAGATCCCGCCTCGTCTATCGCCCAATACCTGATCTCTAGTTTTCTTGCACCGAGCTTCCTACTCATCATCTATCCCATACTATGGCGACGAAACCAACTATTGTTTTCATACCGGGAATGTTCCATACCCCCTGGTTCTTCAACGGATTGCGCAACCACGTCTCTCGTCGCGGCTACGACACAGAGGCGTCAAGTCTGGCCTCGGCGGGCACTACCGTTGCAGTTGCGAAAGAGGGGCTATCCGGCGATGCGAAGCACGTTCGCTCGCTGCTAACCGACCTCATCGACGAGGGCAAGGAAATCGTAATCGTAGCGCACTCGTACGGCGGCCTCGTTGCTTCGAACGCCGTGGCTGGTCTAAGTATCCAGAAACGTAGTGCGGCGGGCATGAAAGGCGGAATAATTCTGATCCTCTTCCTAGCTGGCATTGCCATTCCTTCCGGACACAATCTCATGGGAATCGCTAACGCTAACCCTACCTCCATTCCTTGGGAGGATGCAGAGGTAAACACCTCTTTCTGGACATATTGTAGCATTGGGGGCTAATCGAGTGATATACAGGATGGCTTCATCATACCGAACAACCCTCATCATCGGTATTACGCAGACATCGAGCCTTTGCTCACGACAAAAGCCATCAACGGCCTCCAGCCGATGTCTTCACAAGTCTTGACGGACAAATCCGGATATGAGCCCTGGAACGACGGCTTCGGAGTCGGCTACATTTTCACTGAGAATGATAATACACTACCTATCGACTTACAGAAAACCATGTTTTCTCGTTTTCCAGAGGGTTCCTTTAGTACCAATCTTGATTCTGGCCACTCGCCCTTCCTCAACATGCCTGATGCCGTTGCCGAGGCTATTCACGAGGCTATTGAATATGCGGTCAACATGTAGCGTATAGATACCTAGCTCGATGGCAGCGTTGGGATTAGGAAAGCTGAGGCCGTAAAGGTTATTGAGGAGACTGATGGGAGCTGTTCAGAAGAATCGGTGATTGGGTTGATATTATAAGGAGAACCAATATTAAGTTAGCTCGATGACATTCGCAAAAACCGGTGAGTTCAAAGGGAGGAAGTCGGTTGCCAATCTTAATAATGCATCCAGCTTGAGTCGGGGCCCGCGATGCAAGGATGTATGATTGATGTGGAAAGAATAGCGCAATAGAATAACGTCAAATGGCTTGAGCAGATGAGATAAATTTGTGCGAGGAGAGTGGACTATCAAAGAGACGAGTGACTGACAGAGGGGCTTAAGCCCTAATCCTTATATCTATAATGCAAGCATCATAGAATGAAGCTGGAGGACTACACATTAGATGAAACAAGTCGCGAGTTCTGAAGAGGTAATAAATTTCTTTTATATTTTGACCACAGTAAATGCATAAGCTGCGCCGAACTCTGAGTCGATGCCACAGCTGACTGATACAAGCTCCAATTAACTCCGAATCTAATGCACGATTATAACAACCACTCAGGTACATCAGAGAATAGCCAGAAGTATATCTACAGTTTCATGCCCGACATCTTCGCTACCCTGAGACTCTGCCTCATGCTCAGATCAAGCATGATCTCCTCGCTACCACCGGGAATGGCGTACGCGCGTACATCACGGTAGAGGCGTTCGACCTTGGCGCCCTGGCCACCACGCGAGTAGCTGAGACCACCGAAGATCTGACTGGCCTCACGGGCACAGAACTCGAAAGTCAGAGTGCTTTGGGCCTTGAGGCCGGCAATGGCGCCACCAAGGCGCAGCATGGCCTCGGTCTCACCCATCTTTTGGCATTGGTACACCAGGTTTTCAAGCCAGTTGTATGAGGCTTCTATCTGGCGTGCCATGTGCGCCAGCTTCATACGGATTACAGGGTGCTCGATGAGCTTCTTGCCAAATGTCCGTCGCTTGCTCGCGTATTTGACGGACTCCTCATAGCATACCCGCGAAAACCTTAGGGACTGAATGATGATGCCTACGCGCTCGTGGTTGAAGTTGGTCATGATAACTGAGTAATGGTTAGCCCGAAGCGCTTGTTCCAAGCTACCAGTGATAACTTACCCTTGAAACCCTGGTTTTCCTTGCCCAACAGGTTTTCCACTGGTACCTTAACATCCTCAAATGTGATGTAGGTCGTACCGCTGGACCACACACCTTGGCAGTCCATGCGTCTTGTGCTAACGCCGCCCATATCGCGCTCAATCAGCAGCAGGGAAACACCGTTCATGCCTGGGCCCCCAGTCCGGACAGCAGTAGTGAAATAATCACACCAGATACCGTTGGTGATCCATTTCTTCTCGCCGTTGACGATGTAGTGCTTGCCATCTTCTGACAGTTTGGCCTCGCATGTCAAGTTCGCCACATCACTTCCGGCATCAGGTTCGGTGATGGCAAGACAGATGCGCTTCTCACCGGTCAGGATGCCTGGCAAGATGCGGTCCTTGAGGGCTTTCTTGCCGAACTTGACCAGCGGCGGCCCACCGATACCGAAACCACCGATCATGTTCCAGACAAACCCGCCGGAGCCGACTCGCGACAGCTCATCAGTGACGATCATCTCGTGGAACAGATCCCATTTCTCAGGTGGCACCGACCTGACGGTGTTCTTGGTGTATTCCACGGGGTAATGCACTCCCAGCAAACCGGCCAGGTATCCGCGACGGCCGGCCTCGAGGAAGATCTCTCGGGGCACCTCCTTCTTCTCGTCCCATTCCGTGACGTACGGCTCGATCTCGCTCTCGACCCATTCGCGGACTTCGGCGCGCAAAGCGGCGTGAGATTCGTTATAGTAGGCAGAGTGGTACTAGAAGGCGATTGTTAGCTAAGCCAGCGAACGGCGGGCTTCTCTGGCAGACGCGGGAGACGCGGGAGGTGGTACGTACGTTCTGGTACCAGCTGGGATCGGCAAAGGGGATCTGGGAACCGTATTGCTCTAGAGCCTCGCTTTCTTCCTGCTGGGATGCTTGAACGGGGGCTTTGGTGGGCTCGGGCGCGGCGTATGTGGCGGAGGGCTTCGCCTCGGCCTTTGGCTCCGACTTGGGCTCGGGCTTGGGTTCGGACTTGGGTTTCGAGTCGAGCGATCCGATCTGAAGAGAAGGCTTGTACTTCTTGAGGACGCCTTCGTTGTGGTATTTCCAGAATTGCTTCGACGCATCTTTGCCCGCGACTCGGCTCAAGATCTTTTTGCCACCTGCGATTGGGAATTGGAAGTTAGACCATATTCGCCACGTTGTACTAGTATTTGGTTGAGATGGCACGGGCGGGAGCTATTGCTTCGCTCCCATAGCTATCGTTGCTGGTTAATAGGGGTTGGTGTACCTGGGTGCTCCTCCTGGAACTTGGTCAAGTCGTAGACATCGTCATCGACAACGATCCATAGTGAGTCGGCTTTATTGTGCGACGCGACGTCGGCTTTGCTAAAGGTTTTGGACATGATGAACAGAGAGATACACGGAAGAGCGTGAATTAAAGGTGGGATGGCGTGAATTGAGCTGCCAGGCACAAAGTATGAATGGAGACGAGACAGAAGTTAAATAAGAGGATGCATGGGAGAAATAGCTATTCCTTAGCTGGCCCGCTGTAATAGTCGGTTAGGACTGCCACTGAGTATGACGGAGCTCGGCTCGCTTTTTCACATGTCGCCGCAAACAGCTCCCGCCAGTCTACAAACCTAATTGGCTGACAGGTAATTGTGCGGGATTCCAGCGAGTCACGAGCCACCTATTGCTGACAATTGGAAGCCGCAGAGGATACCTACAGTAGGTATCCCACAGCGCATAATGTAGTGCATTTGGTACCTACAGCGCACTATGGTTAGTGTATTCTTGTGCCCCATACCCCATACTCCCGATTTCTGGGGATCCCATAGCAAGCAAGTCATTTGGCATGTGATACCCTCTGTTTCTTCAGTACCGAAGACTAGTGATGTCATGTGTTGGCCGGCCCACGATAATCAGCCAATGGGACCTGCATAGAAACTTACCGAGGCATGTTTCTTTTATGGGTTAGGTAGCAGCCTATGTGTAGTATACTGCCTAGTAAGTCTGGTACGCGACATTTCTCGGTATTGGTGAGTTCATATGTAAGTATACTACCTCTTGCAAGCCGCTTTTAGCGTCTCTGTGTCTTCGCACCATTATAAAATGCTCTGATCCCCTATTTGCTACCTTCGTGGTTTGATCTTCTCTCTAAAGTGCAATATGCTGCGGTCGATGTCAGTAGGCGGTATCGTGGACCAACAGTGCTCAGCTTAGAGAACCATCGACGAATGAACGGGGCCGGATTGAATACCTACAACATTTTTTTTGCTAAACGCTTATGATACAATCTTTCTGATGTCCTGTTTCATATAGGGACTTCGATTACCTGGATACCTATTTATACACTCTGCCAAGAATGGCTTGATAGAATCGAAAGGGCCATTGCCTACATGGGTATTTCGAGCTGGGTACAAATAATTGTTCTCAAAGCCACCTTTGTGGCAGTATAAGCCCAAATGCCTACATCATGAAGGCGCAGGGTATTGATTTTGGGACCATTAAATATCGTGATGGAATAGCGGTGCAATGCACGTAATCAGATGAACTCATTCTAGTATTATTCATCTAACGGGTGTCTAGACGGGTATATGCATTGCCCGGTTATTCCCCTTCAGAAAGCTGTGGTTCGGAACGAAAACCATACGAGCAGTTTCCAACCTGAATAACTCTAGCTACTAACTTCAAGCTCCATACCCTCGCGATAAATAAAGTACATTGACCGACATTGAGGCTTCACTTCCAAACAACTCCTCCGTATCAAGAGTCCAGGGTTTGATCTCAGCTAAAAATCCTGACTCCTAGTTTGGATTAGTTCCCAGAGTAATCATGCAAGAAATTGTTCATGATAAGTCGAGTAATTGGGGGCTGAGTCTGCGAAGCCTGCAGGCCCCTTATTTCGTACTTAGCGGGCTCCCTCATTCTCGACACTGATCACGCTGTATTTGAAGCATCACGTCTGCTGTCAAAATGTATCTCTCACTATATTATTTTCATTAAACCTCTGTCGTTACGCTACAATACTCGAGACCAGGTTCTGCAGTTATCACTCACAATTAAGCCCAGGCTTTTCTGTTTGAGGAGTAACATCGACATAATGAGGCTTATGAACGCCCATACGCGCCAAATCCACAACTTCATCTCCTCGGATGATAGCGTTGACTTTGCAATTCTCTCTCATACATGGGGCTCCGATGAGGTTACCTTGCAAGACTGGCAGAGCTTGTCTACGGCCGAACTTGAGTTGAAAGAAGGCTACCGCAAGATTGATCATTGCTGCAAGCAAGCAGCTAATGACGGTTACGATTGGGTATGGATCGATACCTGCTGCATAGACAAGACAAGCAGTGCGGAACTTTCAGAGGCCATTAACTCTATGTTTCGCTGGTACCAGGATGCCGCCCTATGCTACGCACATCTACAAGACGTTTCCGACGATGTCACCGAAGATGCTCTACTCCCCGCATTGACGGAGAGTCGGTGGTTCACCAGGGGTTGGACTCTACAAGAATTACTCGCTCCTACAGACGTCGTCTTCTTTTCGAAGAATTGGCAGAGGCTGGCTACAAAACTGAACTCGGTCGAGATCCTTTCTACTATTACGGGCATAGAAAAAGCATACCTTGAGGGTGCTCCTCTCGAAGATGCTAGTACAGCAAAGAAAATATCTTGGGCGTCTACTAGGAAGACTACTCGCATCGAAGACGTTGCCTATTGTCTGCTGGGAATTTTTGATGTCAACATGCCACTGATATACGGCGAAGGTAAAAAGGCGTTCAGACGACTACAGGAAGAAATCATGAAGGCTAAACCAGAAGATCATACCTTGTTCGCTTGGGGAGACATCGTGGAAAAAATGTCAGACATTCCTTACATAATCGCCGACAGACAAGAGGCTGCCGAAATGGAAATACCATGGGACGCTTCAAAAGTTACACAGCCTCTGTTAGGTCTACTAGCGGAGTCTCCAGCAGACTTTAAAAGCTCCGGTGGGTTTGTGATGGCCAACGTTGCCAACAAGTTCTACAAGGCAAGTATCTTGGACGTATACTTATAGCACCTATATTCAACTAACATAACTTTCACAGTACGCGCCTAAGGGTATCATCACAGCATTCCCTCAGACTCAAGACAAGTCCACCCGACTGCATCTACCAGTACGGTTTAATGTTTATCAATCAAAATGCTACTGGGAACGACCTCAACTTGCCGTGCTACGTGGCACTGCAGTAGCTATCTTGCTCTGCTGCCACGAGAAATCTCCCAATCATCTTCCAGGAATCCTCCTTCGTAGCTGTAGCGAGAAAACTTTGTTCAGTCGTACGCGGGAAATCTGCCTGCGGTACACGGGAACCTCGATTTCTCTAAAGCCGGTATTTTTCAACTATCGCGCCATGATTAACATTGGACCACAAAGACATATACGTATCGAGTCTGGCGACATAATATTCCGGCGGTATATCTGGGATAACGATACCGCGGCCATAGGCTCCCGACCTTTCACCCAGAGCAACGCTGTTTCTGACGGTACCATAAAGATGCATGGGATTAAGAATGGACCGATCGGTCTATTATTTCATCATCACTGTCAGGTATCGTGTCGACACGCATTCAGTCTCAAGTTCGAGCGAATCGAGATAAACAGCGAAGACATGGCAGGCTTAGCTGTATCTCTAGTCCCAATGGATAACGGACCCCCAGAAGGAACCAAGTTCAAGCCACTAAAACCAGATTTTGATCTCAAATGGAGTTCTCGCAGCGAATGTGCGCGCTGCGACATACCTCCCGAGTTTAGAAAGGTCCTGGAGATGCCATCGGGTACTGTGGTCATTGATATCCTACCTTTTCCTGTCGTCACAGTCAAAGCTGAACGAGTTTCTTTAAACCCAAATGGCAATATAAAGGATGCCTTTGTCGACGTTTTAGATATATTGATAGCAGGAAGATTACTGCCTTACCACCCTACCCAACATCAGGGGAGTCACGAGAAGGTTCATTAGACCCATAGCTCGATAAAGGAACTGAGACCCTCCCTCTACCTTCAAGCAACAGCCCGACAAGCATGTCAATTACTATGAAGCAGTCACCTCTAGCTGCATCAGGAGTACCACACATACTGGTATCTCGTCAATTTTGGCTATTCGTCGATCGATAGATTTTTGGCATTCGGGCTAACCTAAGTGATAAGCGCGTTGCCCCTGCACATCTTCATGATGGTAAAGCTACATGCCATCCAAAAATGATGCTACGCTACATCCCTTCAACCATGGGAAACGATAATTCCACATCTCACATACATGAATCGGTTGGGAATCGAGATGAGTTGATAGTCGTTGGCGCCCAAATCGCAATATATCGTCGATAAGAGTCGTCTATAATACGACCTACACACGTCGTTTATTAGATATGACCCGCGCTATCAAATCAACAACTCCGAGCTCAGATAAGCTGCATATTCAAAGACAACTGAAGATAAACCATCAATTTACGTACTATCAACGGGCCGCTACATCAGATTCGGTTCCCTGGATAACGGCCCCTTAGTAACCCATCTTATAGATCAAGGCTTCAATTTAGCCAGAATGTGAGATCCGACAAAAAGGTCGGAAGCAATATAAAGAAAGCTAAGATCGGCCTCCAAGCTTCGGTGTTCCGTGTCTAGGTGTCGAGATTTAATTACTTCCAATGCTGGTTCGTGTGTAATGACGTGACGGGTAGCATTCGTGCCTTGGAAGTCCGACTCATCATGACGATCGGAGGTCACACTTCTTCGGTGGCATCGTGTCTTTTTTTCCATTAGCGGATGTTCTCTGGCAGCACTTATACATCGGTATGGTGCTTTTCGCGGTGGTAAAGTATAATCGTCCTTTCACTGTGCCTGACTAGTCGCAGCACCACGGATCAACGGTAGTGGCCCGCAACCTGGCCGCCAGGAGAAAGCGCAAGTAGATCATGGCAATCATGCCGCAATACATGAGGTCTGTGGCTCCGCTGGCATTGTGGCTGTGGACATCGGCTGTCTCTGGTGTACCAAATTGTCCTTTTCCAGGAGCAGCTTTCCCCAAACCAACCAACTTAGCCGCATCGCCGACTATACAAGCCGCCCTTAGCAATCTAACAGCAGCATTTCAAGCTTTTGACGAGACAACAGCGAATAATCCAAATGGCACATCGTGGTCCCTTCAGATATTCTCCGCTTCGTCTGATGAGCCACTATGGGAGCACTACCATACGGCGCAAAATCTCCTCGACCTGGAGGAAGGAAACTTCACCGTTGGCCCCGATACGATATATCGACTCGGGAGCCTGACTAAAATCTTCACGATGTTGACCTTCCTCACAGAGGTTGGTGATACGCACTGGAACGATCCGGTGACGAGATATTTACCTGAGCTGGAACTCCTCGCCCCGAAGGCACAATCAGATCCTGTCATGAATGTTGATTGGAATAGTGTCACGCTCGGTGCTCTGGCGAGCCATATGGCTGGGATCATGAGAGACTGTATTGAATCCTATGAAGATAGCTTCGAGTTAACAGCATCGCTGATGACGTTGTGACAGATGCCCTCGAAGGTGAATTGACCCAGGAGCACAACCAGACTTCACTCATGGCTCAGGTTAGTATCCCAAGGTCTTCCATTTGTGGCCATTTTCACTATGCCAGGAACACGAGTTCCTCGTCGGTAGTTTTCTGCCCTTGACAGTTTTTGAAGCCCTCTGCGTCGCTCACGAAAGCCCGCAATTACTAATAGCAGATTCCAGGGGTTCCCTGCCGCGCCCCCCACTGATGTCCCTTTCTGCGGTGAAGTAATACCTTGCAATCGGCCTCGTACGAAATATCCAGCTTGATCGCCTTACAGAAATGAACACTAACCACGGCTTATCAGAGCTATTCGCCGGCCTAGCGATTATTCCCCCATCGTTTCAGCCCTCTCATACGCCCGCGTACTCGAACCTAGCCTATCAACTTTTAGCCTACGCCCTGGAGGCCATTACGAGGAGGAACTTCGCGCAAATGATCGAGGACGACGTGCTGTTGAGACTTAGGCTTAATCACACGTATTACCTCCAGGCTCCTCCTCAAAAGCTCGGGGTCATCCCACCTGGGAATGAGCAGGGGTGGAACTTCAGCCTTGGAGAATCGAGCCCGTAAGATTCTCTCTCCCATGTCCTCCGTCTTAGTTCATCGCCCTGCACGATCTTTGCTGATCGGAGGAATTGTAGCACGGGCAACATGTACTCCTCCATCTCAGACATGTCAAGCCTTGGACGAGCCATCTTCCGCAACACCATTCTCACCGCGGCGCAGACCCAGCGCTGGCTCAAGCCAGCCGCGACAACAGCTGACATACTCGAAGGATTGTCGTATCCCTGGGGCTACCGCCGGATCCGGCTGGGGCCCGAGGGCAGCGGGCTCGCGAACCGGATTGTAGACTCATACAACAAGGCCGGCAGCATCAATCAGTACGCCTCACTACTGGTTATGCTACCGGACTATGACGTAGGGTTTGACGCGCTGCTCGCGGGTGGATGGCCCGGGAACGCGAACTGGAACATGGCGGACACGATCGGGCCCATCCTACTACCGGCGCTTGAGGCCGCGGCGAGGGAGCAGGCGGACGAGATCTACGCCGGTACGTACAGCAACAGCGCCACAAATAGCTCTATCACGCTCAGCACGGACCCGGAGAAGCCTGGTATAGGCGTCGACCGCTGGATCAGTAACGGCACGGACATGATGGCGGTGGCGGTGCTGTACACACTGGGCAGCGCTGTACCAGGGCCAAGCATACGGCTGTTTCCCACCGGTCTCGAGAGTAGTAGTAGTGGTAGTGGGGAGAAGAAGATTGCGTTTAAAGCTATGATTGAGAACACAGATAGGCCAGATCACACCCAGAGCATGTTTTCGACGAATTGCGGCACATGGGTTAGTCAGACTGTTGCCGTTTACGCGGATTACCCGCTTGATCAGTTCGTCTTTACCCTTGGGGAAGACGGGAAGGCCGAGAGCGTGGTGCCTTTGGCTTTGAGGACGTCGCTTTCGAAGGAAAGCTGATCTTTGGTGGGAGGTACGCACTCGCATAGGAATAATAGAATAACAGTATTACACGAGTTTATGATAAATTTACCACAGACAGTTTAGGCCACATCTAGTCTAATCGTAAAATCATGGAATACAGAACAAAACAACTTCAGAAGCTAAGCTGCAAAAGTGTGTACTGGTGAGGCTAGCTAGGATCGATCCGCATCGATGGAGACCAATTTATCTGCTCCAAACTCCCATGGCCTCTTTGATGGACTAAGAAATTCGTACTCACGACGAAGGAAGTGAAAGGCCTGACCTGAAGTAGGCTGTCAGCGTGACTCAAAACATCATTACGAAGGTAGACAAAATAGATAATCACAACGGGCACTGTACCTACCGCCCTCGCAATCTTCTCTTCGCATAGCACTTCTCATGGGGCTTTTGGCTGTAACAGAACAAATCCGTCCGCCTTTCGTTCCTTCACGTCACGTAATGGGAAACCAATAAGACCGTTTTGTCCGTGGGGGTATGCCATCATGACAATCTTCTTGCGGTTCGTCTCGTTATTCAGTTCTTCAGGAGTTGATTTCTCCATGTTGCAAAAACCCCGCTTTCCGTCTTCTGTCATCCAAAGAACCAACGGGTTCTCCAGACCGCGAGCTTGGTATTCTGTCACAAGGGCTCTTGTAGAGGGCTTGGAACTTAGTCATAATTCATTAATAATTGACTAGGGGTCTTAAGGTCTTTTGATTCCTAGGTGTTTTTCTTTTTTCTTAACGATTTTTAAGCTTTATATAAAAATTTTTTTTTTTTTAAATATTTAAATATAATTTATTATAATAAATTATAATTTTTTTTTAATAAATATTAATTAAAATTATTTTATGATTAATAATCTTTTAAATTTATTTTATTATTTTTAAATTTATTAAAATTATATTAATAAAATTATTTTATAAATATTTTTATATTTTTATGGAATAAAAAATTAAATAATTTTTAAATTTAATTAAATATTTTATATATTTTTAAACTTTTATAAAATTTTTAATTTAATTTGAAAAGTTTATTATAAAATTTAATTATTAATATAATAGAATTTAAGAAAAGAAATATAAAATAAATTATAAATCTTTTATTTCTTTTAAAATTATAAGTTTAATAATAATAAATAAAATTATTTTTTAATATTTAAAATAATAATATTAATATTGATTTTATTTTATTTATTATTTTAATTAAATTAATATTATTAATAATAATTTTATTAATTTAAAACTTTTATATAGTAGTAAGCTATATTTCTTTTATTTATATAATAATAATAATTTCTTTATATTTAATTATTAATTTTATTTTTTATTTTATTGTTTAGTTTATATTTTTAAATATTAAAAAAATAATTATTATTTTTAATAATATTTAATATAATAATAAAAATATTAATAAATTCTTTAATAAATTATTTATTATTAATTTTAATATTATTTATAAATTATAAACTTTTATAAATATTATATATATTTTAATAATCTTTTATATAATAAAACTTAATATAATATAAATATTAATATAAAAAATTAAATAATAATTAATTTATAAAATAAATTTATTAAAAAATATAATAAATATATTTTATTTAATAAATTATAAAATTCAAAATATAAAATTAAAATATAAATTTAAATGTTTTATAAATATTTTAATAAACTATAAATATTAATATATTTAAACAATAAACTTTAATTATAATTAATTAATTATTATTAATTAAAAATATTATTATAATATAAATAAATAATAATAATTTAAATAATAAATTAAATAAAAAATAATAATATTAAAATTAATATTTTTATTTAAATTAATTATATTTATTTTAAAAATAATCTTTTAAAAAATATTTATATTAATTAAAATAATAATTATAAAAATATTATAAAATTAAAAAATAATAATAATAATTATTTTATAAATATTTATATTTATAATATTTTAATTAATAAAATTAATATTAAATTAAATTTTAAATATATTAATTTTTAAAATAAACTATTATAATTAATTTATTAATAATTAAAAACTTTAAACTTATATTTTTTAAATTATATAATAAATTTATAAATATAAAAATATTTTTTATATAAATAAAGTTTTATTTAAAATAATATAAATTAATAATTAAAAAAAATATTAAAAAATAATAATAATTTTTTAATTTTTAATAAAAAGAATATTTAAATAATTTTAATTAATATTAAAATTTTTTTAAAAGTTTTTATATTAAAAAAATAAAATATATTAAAAAATAATTTTATTATTTAAAATAAATTAAATTTATAATAAATTATATTATAAAATTTAAATAATTAATAATAATTTTAAAATTATTAGAATTTATATTATTTTATTTATTTTATAAAGAATTAAAAATATAAATTAAAAAAAATAATAAATATATTAATATCATTATTATAATTAATTAATAATTATTTAATAAATATTTTAAATAAAGATTATTAAAATTAAAAAAAATAATTTTTAAAAAAATATAAAATAAAAGTTTAAATAAATAAATTATTATAGACCTCTTATATATTAAAAGACATATAAGCTGTTTGCTGGGGTTCTTGATTTACAGGTAATAATAAGACTAATAGCAGGTGGTCCGTAAAGGAGGTTTGCTGGTATTCTTACCATTAATCTAGTTGTAATAGAATAGTAGTCATTTATATAGAATAAGAATTAAGATGAGATTAATAGCTAGAGAGCTAGATTAAACGAGTGACTAAATATAGGAGAATCATGAGATTATATAGATATAGGAAATATGCTCTGTCAGGGCGTAGACGGCCTAGGATCGACGAAATCGCTGTCGACAGTATCGATCCAAGACGGGATCGACAGAGTCGACGCCGACTATACTGATCTAGTCAGGATTGATAGGATCAATATCGACCGGAGCGACGGAGTCGCAACTAACCCCCTTATATAACTGTCAGATTTGAGTCAATTGCATGAAGTCTGGTCACAATTGTCTGTATTGTTTTTTCTGAGGCGCCTCTTTCTTCTGGCTCCCTCTTTTAACCTGTGGGCGGTAGGGCTCATTGTACCACCATGATACGTTGTGATGGCGTGACTCTACGGAGGCAATCGTTATATCCAACACACCCCCTTAGCCAGGTAATGTCATAGGCCTGGCTGGTCTACACCCTTTGAGTACAGGACTCTAGTTTCTTGACTCAGAATCTCTTCTCTGGTTTCTATCCCATCTTTTTCTGACTTCCGGTCCTTGATCCTCTCCTGAATATTTACCAATCCTAACTGATCTAGAAATATTGACCACTTTGAGGCGGGTAGTGCCTTTGTCAACCCATCTGCCTTTATCTCGGCTGAGGGTGTATATTTCACATCTATTGTTCCCCGATCGACTTCTTGTCGCAGCCAATGATTGTATATGTCTATATGTCGTAGCTTAGTTTGTAATAGAGCGATTTCTGCTGTTACTAGCTTGATTGTCTGTGTATTGTCATATTTGACCTTAATCCGCTCTTGATTAAGTTGAACTCCTAGTTTGGAGATCAGTCGACTCGTGTATAGTGTTTCCTTTATAGCCTGAGCTAATACGAGGAGTTCTGCTTCTGTGGTTGAGGTGGCGACTATATCTAGCTTATTTGCTCTCCAACCGATTAGGCCGCCGAAGAGTGTTATAGCAAAGGCCTGAGAGCTCTTTCGGTCAAGTGTATTATTAGCAAAAGAGGCATCGCTGGAGACTATCAGATCTTCTCCTCCACTGAACTGGAGAGCAAGATGCTTGGTCTTATATAGGTAGCAGATAACTTGATCTACAGCTTGTTGATATTGCTGGCTTGGGTTGGTAAGGAATCTTGCTAGTCGAGATGTGGCAAAGGCTATGTCTGGTCTCGTAGAGACTGTAGTATATAGAAGGGAACCGATCTTTCTTTGGAACTTCTGGATCTTGTGTTAAGCGGCATGATTGTGCCGGGGCAGTAGTTCTTTGGTACCCATTGGAATTTCAGGGAATCTATTATTCAGAGTTATCAGCTTGGTAATTTTCTTAATATAGGAAGTCTGGGATAACCAAATCTTTCGCTAGGGCCGGTCTCGGATAATTTCCATGCCGAGGAACCATTATATTTCTTCGCCACCAGTAATCTAATACTTCTCTTTAAGCTGCTGGGTAATTATATCTATATTTGATTATACATATTTTCTATAGGCTATAATCATATTATCGACATAGAAGAATATCATTACCCCTTTTTTTATATAGCAGCATAGCTCATAAGGAACAGGTTTAAAGCCCAGGCTTGTCAGCGTTCTTGAGAACTCCTTTTGCCATAGCAAGGGCGATATCTATAGTCTATAGAGGGCCTTGTTGAGTTATAGTATTATTCCTTTCTTGCGATAGCCGTGTGGCATACGCATAAAGATCTTCTCGTTGATAGGGGCATGTACAAAGGCATTTACGACGTCGTATTGGATCATCTCAAGATCGAACTTAGCTGCCAGAGCTATTAATGTTCTGAATGATCTTCCAGCAAGGGTTGCCGCATAGGTCTGTTCCAAATGTAGCCCCTTTTACTGGTCTCCTCTGACGACTAGTCGTACCTTATACTTAATAAACCTCCTATGTTTATCAAACTTGTAGATATACACCCACATGCAGTCCAAGATTTAATGCCCTTGTGTTAATAGGTCTTTTCTTCAAATCTCCGTCCAAGATCGCATCTGCTGATGGCTCTTCAGGTGATCCTTCTCTGCTTGTTCGAAGAGATGCCCCATGGAATGGTTGGCTAACTCCTCACGCCGTTTTGGTGCGTCTTCCAGGAATCTCTGGTGCAGTTGTTTACCTTTCCGCAGTGCTCGCTCTACACCGGCTCGATCTAGGGTGCGCACTCTTGATCGTTCTATTAGTAAGGCTTTTAATCCTGCTAGGAAGGCTGCTTTCCATGATTCGAGATTTCTTAGTCCTAGGTCTTCTAGAGGATTTTGGGGTGCCTCTTTCCCGTTTTGTATTATATGGCAGAGCAACGCCGACGGAGGGCTTGACGGTAGTAAAGGAAGTAGAACAAATTTGGACGTGGTGTACGGGTAGTCATTTCCCACGCCTACGTCTACTTCTTCTTCGTTTTTTTGGACTAGTATCCCCGTCGGGACCACCGGGCCTCGCGTCTGTTTTTTATCCGTTCTTCCCGTTAGAGTACTTGGACTTTCTTCTTGGTATGCTTGTATTTCATTTTCTTGCTCCTTGTCTGCAATATATTCATTAGACTCGGGTAGAGCGTACTTACTAACTATGGCCTGTATTTCCTCTATAGTTGCCATCTTTAAATCATCTTGGAAACTTGTTTTGTTCCTGTTAAATATCTTATTTTTATTGAACATTATATCTCGTGTGCTGATCACCTTGTTTAAGTGAGGCACCTAGATTCGGTAAATGTTGGATAACCGGTATCCTACCAGGTATCCAATCCACGCCTTTGGGCCAAGACGGTCTAGTCTTCTACGATAGAGCTTTATATCCGTGGTAATAATATAGGCCTTACACCTGTATACCCTTAGATGCGTCTGGTCTGGTCGTTTATCGGGAGCTATCGGGTGTCCCGTCTTTCTAGAGACTGCTTTAAAGAATATATCAAATGGTGTTTTCCATCCATTCTTCCGTCTCGGTGTTCGATTCTGTAGGTAAGTGGCAGCTTTAATTATCTCTGGCTATAGGTATGTCGGCAATTGCGATCCAGTTCTTATCGCGCGCGCTTTGGTTTTCAATATACCCCCTGAGCGTTCAGCTAGTCTATTTTGAGCTTGAGTATTTGGTGCTAAGGGCTCGACTTGAATTGCGCGGGCTTTTAGCCATTGTCCGACCTCCGGCTTATTGATTGTGATCTCGTTATCTGTTTTAATGATTTTTACCTTGATGTTATATTGCCGTTCCAGCTATTTTAGGTGAGCATTTAATACTCTAATGATTATGTTTGATTTGCGGTTTTCTAGCATATAGTCCCAAGAGACTCCTGAGTTGCAGCACGTGAAGACAAGATAAGACGACTCGTTTAATAATGACTTCTTATAGTTATGGAAATCTGATGCCAATCTCTTTCCAGGGTCGCTATAGTTTGCTCTTGGCGCCCGCCTGATTTATTGTCTTGTTTTAGACATGCCACAGGCTTTACATTTGACACCTGATAGGCTACGGATGACCACCCCCTGAGATGAGCGCACTAGATGTTCAAGCGCCTCTGGTCCTGGGTGTCCCAGTCTCTGGTGCTATCTCCAAGCGTCTCCCGTTAGAGGAGGTCTCTGGGTCCAGGAGTTGTGTTCGTGTTTCTTGCCATTTCGCGTGGTATATAAGGCTGCTTGTTCTGGTTTCTCAGGGTAATACTCAATCATATATTGCCTATGGACATTTCTGATATGTCCGACTAGAGTATTATCCCTTCTTCGGATATATGTCCTCTTTTCTTGGTTGTCCCACCAGTACCCTCTACGTCGCAGTTCTCTTAGCGATACCAGGGTGGTTAGGAGGGTAGGACAGTATGCTGTGTTTGGGAAAACGAGTATTGTGTTCCCTAGATGAACTCTTATGGTTCCGTACGCCTTGATCGGAAGTGGCCGATCTCCTGACTACACAAAATCACCAGGGGAAGCTATTCTCCAATTTGTAAGTCTCCAAGCTTGGTTGGTAATTGTGATAGTACTTCCATTATCTAGGATAATGGAGGAGGCTAAAGGATAGTCAGCTGTAAGTATAGCGGAAAATGCTCCTGGTATGCTCCCCATGGTTCGTCTATAGAGTCAATCTTGGATCTTTTCAGGGTTTTCTTCATTCTTGGGTTAAGGAGTCTTAGTTCCTGATTTGACTTTTTTTATCGCACGGACTTTCGCCTGTAGCTGAGGATCTTCTAGTGCTTGTTTAGTTCTCTTAGCTAGGCGTTCTCGCGCTTGGAACCCCGAATATGCCTTTTCAGGGAAGACATAGAAACAGTTCGGCAAGGAGTGGGTAAGGCCGCAGGCAGGGCACTCGGACTGGTCCTCCTCTCTATTACCGCCCGTGTTTTGCGTTTTGAGCCCCCCTTCTGTTTCTGCTTCTTGTTTCTATTCCTGGATCCTTCCTCTGTATCGGGCTCTTCACTATTGTAGGTCGTCCCGAAGGCTCTTTTGGTAGCTCGGCCTGCCTTCTGTGAGGCTCGAGTGAGGCCTTTTCTGAAGTTGTTTGCGAGGTCTCGGAACTTCAAGGTCCCGCCTCGAATCTGTTCATCTTTTGTGATGCTATATGTGCTTGACCATATTGGAAAAGCCTCTGATACTATATCTAGGAAGTCTGATGCCCAGGAGCTAACACTTAGCGTTTCTGGAACTCTTTTTTGTTCTGCTCTAGTGAATATAATCTCCTAATTGGATATCCAGTTGGTAGCATTCCTAGCATTCCTCAATAAATAAAGAGCTGTCTTGTAGGCTTGTCGAGCTTCCTCCTTTTCATCTATATTTGCTTTTTATATTAAGCCTTGATATTCTTATACCAACTCTAAATAGGGTGTTCTGGTAAACAGCATATGATCTTGTAATAGTTTGCAACCGTCTTTAGCATATGATTCTTCAGCTTCTCTAGTGCCTGGGCTTGCTTTTTATAGACCTTCTGCATTCGGTCGTAGTAGGTATTATCGGCATCGTATGTGGTCTTCCTGATCGAGGTCAAGTCTGATATTATCCACGTGCTATTGTTTCGTTTATATTAGATTGCCTCGTCGTTATCGAGGGGGTCATCGCTTAGTTGGACATCAATAGTTTGACTGATTTCGAGTGTATTACGCTTTTTCTCGTATTTCTTGCGAGCAATATTAGGAATCTCTGGCTGTGGTATCAACTTGGTTTTCGCTGTGATATATTGAAGAAGACCTAGTATATCTGCCTTCAGTCTGAATTCATAATCCCATTCAGGCCAGTCTTTTGTTTCTTGCAGGACCGCCAAAAGGTCGGTCTTCTCGGAGTTTCAGAGAATTGATTAGGCCGGCATTATAGGACTCCTTTCTACAATGGGTATTTACTTATTTAATAATATATATTGCTTCAAAAGGACGGCGATAAGACTCTTAATTATTAGATTTAAGTCAATTATATAAAGTCTGGTTAGAATTGTCTATATTGTTTTTTCTAAGGCGCCTCTTTCTTCTGGCTCCCTCTTTTAACCTGTAGGCGGTAGGGCTTATCGTACCACCATGATACGTTGTGATGGCGTGACTCTACAGAGGCAATCGTTATATCCAATAATAACAAGCGGGGTCTGTATGGGCGCTAATAATGGGTAAACGAGTGTAAGAGCGCAACGCGCGCTAGGCCTCTTTTTAGGCCACCCCTCTTTATAATATAAATATAATTAAAAAATAATTATTTAAAAAAATATTTTAAATTAAATATTTTAATTAAAAAATATTTTTAATTATTATATTATTTTAAAAAAAGAATAATAAAGAAAATTATTAAAAAAGAAATATAAATAATAAAAGTTTAAAAAAATAAAAGAAATAAAAATTAATTAAAAAATAATATATTTTTAAAATAGAAATATAAAATTATTATTTTAAATTAAATAAATAATTTTTAAAATATATTATAAAAAGATATATTTATTATAAGAATAATTAAAATTATATAATATATAATTTTAAAAAATAATTTAATTAAAAATAAAAATTTATTAATAATAATAAACTAATATTATTAATAAGTTTAAATAATTATAAAAAGATTTTTATAATTAGGTTTAAAATATAATTTAAAAATAAATTATAAATAAATTAATTAATTAATATTTAAAAATATTTAAAAAAATAAAATAGTTTATAAAATATTAAAAAAAGAATTATTAAAAAAGAAAATAAAAAAGACTATCTTAAAGAAATTAAAAAAAAAGAAATTTCTTTATAATTTAAACTATAAGAAATATAAAAGAATAATAAAATATTATTAATTAAAACTAAAATTAATATTATATATATATTTTAATTATTTAATTAATTATTAAAAATTATAAATACAATACAATAATAATAAAAAATAATAATAATTTTTTAATATTTAAATATTTAAAATATTATTAATATATATAAACTAAATTATATATAATAAATTATAAAATTATTATATAAATAAATAATTAAAATAAATAATAATTATAAATATTATTAATTATTAAAAATATAATTATTTTAATAAAGAATTTATAAAAGATATAAAATTAAAAAATATTTTTTATTTAAAAATAAATTAATTAAAAAAAAGTTTATATTTTAAAAATTTAAAAAAGAATATTAAATTAAATATTTATTAAAATATTTTATATAGAAAAATTAAAATAATTAAAACTAAAAAATAAAAAAAGTTTTTATTTAAAAAATAATAAAGAATTAAAATTATTAAGAAATTTAAAATATAAATAAATATTATATTATTAAAAATAATAAAATAAAATTTTAAAAAATTATAGCATTTAATAAAAATATTTTTAAATATAATATTATTTTACAAATATTATAATTAATAATTTTATAATTTAATAAAAAATAAAAATAATTAAATAGAATTATAAAAAAAAAATAAATTTTATAAATTATTTTAAAAATAAAAAAAAAAGAATTCTTTTAAATATTATTTATAAAACTATTATATTTTAATTAAAAAAAAATATTAATTAAAGTTTTATTAAATTTATTATATAAAACTAAATAAAACAAAAATTTATAATTATTTTATAATAATAATATTAAAAATAAAAAATAAATAATTAATAAAAATAAAATTTAATATAATAAATAATAATAAATTATTAATTATTAAATAAATATTTATTTATTTTATTAATAATAAGAAAGGAAAATATTAATTAAATATAATAATTTATAACATTTAATATATTAAATAAATATTATATTATTTATATAATAAAAAATAAATAATAATTATATAAATATTTAATAATATTATAAAGATTATAAAATATATTAATTAATTTTTAATATATAATAATAATAATATTATAAAATCTTTTAAATAAATTTATATTTATTTATTTAAATATATTTAAAAAATATAGAAAATATATAATTTTAATATTAAAGATTTTTTAAAAAATTAAATTATAATAAAAACCTTTTATAATTATAATAATATTTAAAAAATAAAAACTATTTTTTATTAAAATAATAAAATTAATTAAAATTTAAAAGTTTATATTATTTTTAAAAGATTTTTAAATATAGAATTATAATAAATTCATAATTTAAAAGAATTAAAATAATTATATAAATAAAAAGAATTAAAAAATAATAAATTAATATATAAATAAAGAATTTATATATTAAAAACTTTTATATATATTTATTATATAAATATTAAAAAATAATTAAAAATATATAATAATTATAAAATAAATATAATTTTTTAAAATTATAAAATATAATTAAGTTTAATATAAAAGATTATAATATTTATAATAAAATTAAAATTTTATAATATAGATTTTATAAATTATGATAATTAATATATATATTTAAATAAATGTAATATATAATTATTTAAAATTTTATTATTACATTATTTTTATTAATTAATTTAATTATAATAATATAATATAATAAAATATAAATAATTATTAATATATTTATATTTTTATTTATTAATATTTAAATAAATATAGAATATTAAAAAAAGATTATTTTTAATTATTTATTATTTTTAAATAATATTTTTAAAATTATAATAATTATTAATAAAATAATTAAATAAAATTATTATTAATACTATAAATTTTTTATAATATATTAATTAATAAAAATATAAATATGTTATTTTATCAAATAATTTATAAATAATTAATTATTATTAAAAAATAAAAAAGATTATTAATAGAATGATTTATTATTATAATTATAATATTCTAATAAAGAAGAAATTAAAAAAACTAATTTTAATAAAAAAAAGAATTATTTATTATATTAAAAATAAATTAATTAAATAATAAATTAAATTTTAAAATATTTAATTCTTTTACAATTAAAAGAATTATTTTATTAATTAATTATAAATTTATTTCATTTTTTATATTTTATTATTTAAATTAATATTAAAATATATATTCATAAAAATTTAAGTTAAAATAAAAAATAATTAAAATATTTATAAAATTAAAAAAATATTAAATTTTTATTAAAATAAAAAAAATATTTATATATTAATAATATTTTAATTAATTAAAATTAAAAATAAAAAATTAATGTTTTAAATAATATTTAATATATTTTAATTTATTTTTAAAATAACTTTAAACTATTTATTTAAAAATATTATTAAAGATTTATATTTCTTATATTTTTGTATTTAATTCTTTTATACTTTCTTTTTTATTTTATTTATTTTAACTTATTTAATTCTTTTATATTATTAATATTATTAATAATAACTTAAAATATTTTATTATATAATAGTTTTTTTTATTTTATTATTATTATTATTATTTTAAATTTTATTTAATATAAAATAATAATAAATTTCTTTTTATAATTATTTTAATAAAAACTTTTATATATTATAATTTATTTATTTAAATTAAATATAAAATATATATTAATTAAAATTAATAAAGAAAATCTTATAAAATATATTATAATATTTACAATAAAGATATTTAAAAAATAAAAAATTCAATAATTTTACGCTAAAAAATAAATTTAATAATATATTTTTTTAATTAATTAAATATTATTATAAAGATATATACGCAAACATAAAAAAAAAAATTTATTTATTATTAAAATAATAATATAAGAAAAATATTATTATAAAAAACAATAATTTAAAAAAAACCTAGTATATGTTTTATTTTTATTTTTATTTATTTTATTTTATTTATTATATAAAAAGATTAAATATAATTTTATCGCCTTAGTTAATATTAATTTTATTAATCCCGGCTAAATTAATATTATTAATAATAATTTTATCGATTTAAAACCTTTATATAATAATAATAACTTTCTTATATTTAATTATTTATTAAAAAAAAGTTTTTTAATTATTAATTTTATTTTTTATTTTATTATTTAATTTATATTTTTAATAATATTTAATATAATAATAAAAGTATTAATAAACTTTTTTTATAAACTATTTATTATTATTTATAAATTAAAAACTCTTGTAAATATTATATATATTTTAAAAAATATATGTAAAGTTGTTACGGGAACATGTGTGTTGGCGCTAAGGTGGCCAAGGTGGCGGCCCAATGTTCTGCTTTCTCTTGCTTCTTTCCCATTCTCAGTCACGTGACCACTCACCTGGCTCACTGGCTCACGGTGATCCAGGCTATGAGGAGTTCCTGTTACTATTTCCTATGTCTATATAATGATCATGATTTCCTGTATCTAGTCACTCGTTTAATATAGCTCTCTAGCTATCAATCTCACACTCTTATTTCACTTCATACTTTGAACATCTAAGAGCGACTACTATTCTATCGCGACTAGACTAGTGGTGGGAGTACCAGTAAAACCTCCCTTACGGACCACCTGCTGTTAGTCTTATTGTTACCTGCAAATCAAGATCCCCCGCGTACGTCTTATATATCTTCCGATATATAAGAGGTCTATAACAAAAGTCTATAATAAATAAAATAATTTATTTTATATTTAAATATTTTTATTTATTTATTAATTTATCTTTTTATATAAACTTATATTTCTTTTAAATATTATATAATTTGTTTATAAATTAATATTATTTAATAAATAAAAATCTTTTTTAATTAATTATTTTATAATTAATAAATATTTATAAATAAATTTTGAAAATTTAATTAAATCATTTTATTTAATTATTAATTTAAAAATAAAGAATTATATTTATTTATAATTTAATATTTATAAATTTTAAAAAAAGATTTTATAAATAATTAATAAAATTAAAATTCTTATTAAAAATAATATTAAAAAATATATTATATAATTTTTAATAGAATTTAATAAAAAGCCTAATAAAACTTTTAATTTTTTTTTTAAATTTTAAAAAATATAAAATATTTTATTTTAATATATAAATTAATTATTATTTAAATTAAACTATATTTATTAAAAAAAGAAATTTATAATAAGATTTATTATTATTAATTATTAAAAAATATAATAAAGTTTTATAAATTAAAATAATTATTTATAAATCTTTAAACTATAATCTTTAATTTAAATTATTCAAGATTTTATATAATTAATTTTATAATTTTATTTATATTTATATATTTATATATTTAACTATTATATTTTAATTGTATTATTTTTCTTTTATATAATTATAAATATTTAAAAATAATCTTTTTTATAAAATAAATTATTAATAGATTTTTTATTTTTTAAAATTTTCTTTTATAAATAATATTTAAAATCTTATTTTCTTTTTTTATATATTTAATAAATTTTAATAATTAATTTAATATTTTAAAATTATAAAATTATATAAAAAAGAATATAATAAAAAATATTAATTTTTTTTTTATTGTTTTAATTAATAATTTATAATAAATTAATATATTAAGTTTAATATTAATTAAATATTTTGATTATTAAAAAATAAATTTTAATATAATATTTAATCTTTTTAAAATATTATTATTATTTATTTAATAAATTTTTTATTATATATTTTATAATTTAATTTTATAAATAATAATTTTTTAAAATAAAAAATAATAAAATAAAATTTATTATTATTATTTTTTTAAAAACATAATATATTTAAAATAGATTAATATAAATTAATATAAAGATGATTATAAATTAATATTTTAATCTTTAAAATGTTTTATTTATAATTTTAATTTGTTTTGTTAATATTAATTAATAATTTAATAATTAATAAAAGATTTTTATTTTAAAATATAAAAATCATATTAATATTAATAATATATTGAAAAGATTATAAATATATTAATTAATTTAAAAGATATAAATAAATATTTAAATAATTCTTTTTACTATAAATTAAATTTAATTTAATTTTTAAATATTATTTAATAATTATAAATATTATTTATAATTTTAATATTAATAAAAAAATAATATATAAATACTATAATATTATTTAATTTTTTATAATTTATTATTAAATATAAAAGATTTTTAAAAAAGATTTTTAATAATTATAAAAAGAATATTTTATAATAAAATAAATTTAAAAATATTTAGTTCTTTTTTAATAAAATTAATAAAATAAAATTTTTAATTATTCTTTTTTAATTGTTTTATTAATATCCTTTTTAATAAAATAAATAAATATATAATACCTATTATAATTATAATATTAATAATTAATTATTTAATCTTTTTTAAAAAAATAATAATATTAAATTAATATTTATTTTTATTTTTAAATTTAATTTTATAAGTTTTTCTTTTAAAATAGATTTATTTTTTAATAATAATTTAAAATATATTAATATGTTTTTATAAATAATAATAATTTTTTATACAATATTTAAAAACTTATTATTATTCTTAAAAATATAATTTTAATTATAATATATTATTTGAATAGATTTTAATAATAGAAATTTTATAATATTGTTATAATTAAAGATCTTAATAAAAAATTATATAATATTATTTGAATATTTATATTTTTATAAATAATTAAAAAATCTTTAAATTCTATTTTTAGATTTATTTAATAAATTTATTAAATATTGAATAATTCTATTTATTAAATTTATTTATAAATAAAAAATGAATTTAATTAATTTAATATTTATTAAAAAAATATTTCTTTATATATATTTTTATATAATTCTATATTTTATTTTATTATAAAAAAAATTTAAAAATATTTTTATTATTATAAATATAAAATTTATTAAATTAAATAAATATTAAAATTATTATAATAATATTAATATTTTTTATAATTATAAAAAATATATAAATAAATTAATTAATTTATTAAAAATTATATAATAAATTATAAAATAATTTAAATAATAATATATTAAACTTTTAATATATAAATAATTAATTAAATATAAAGAATTTATAATATTATTTTTAATAATAAATACTTAATTATAAAATAATTAATAAGATTAATTAAAATTCTTTATCTTTAAAAAATCTTAATAATAAAATTTATATTAAATTATTAATAATTATTTAGTTATTTTCTAAGTTTTTTAAAAATTATTTAAATTAAATTAATATAGTTATAATTTAATAATTAATTAATTTATTTATTATTTTATAAATTTTTTAATAATTGTTTTTATAAAGTTTATAAAGTTTAATAATAATAATCTTTTTATTTTAAAACTTTTAAAAAAATAAATTATAATCTTTTAAATTCTTTTAAATAATATTAATTTAGAAATATTTTAGTTATTTTTTATTTATTATTAATTAAAATTTAATTAAGTTTTAAAAAATATTATATATATTATATATTATAATATACATAATTTTAAATATTCTTTTATTATATAATTAAATTATAAATATATAAAAATAAAAATAAAAATATTTTATATAAATTCTTTATTTAAAAATATATTTTTAATATTTAATTTAAAAAATTATTTATAATTATATTTAATATAAATAAATCTTTATTAATATTAATTTTATTAAATATAAAAATATTATTAAAAATTATTAAAAATTATTTTAATTTATTATTAATAATTTTTTTTAATAAATTAATTAATAAAATTATTAAATAAAATTATTAAATTAATATTAAAAATAATTAAAAAATATATAAAATTTAATATTTATATAAATAATTATAATTTATTAAAATTTAATATAATTAAATGTTACGAAGAGGGGTGGCCCAAGAGAAGGCCTAGCGCGCGTTGCGCTCTCACACTCGTTCTCCCATTATTAACGCTTATACGGACCCCGTTTACTGCATAAGGGGGTTGGCTGCGACTCCGTCGCTCCGGTCGACATTGATCCCGTCGATCCTGACTGGATCAATATAGTCGACAGCGACTCTATCGATCCCATCTCGGATCGATGCTGTCGACGACGACCTCGTCGATCCTGGGCCGTCTGCGCCCTGACAAAGCGTATTTCCTATGTCTATATAATCTCATGACTCTCCTGTATTTAGTCACTCGTTTAGTTTAGTTCCTCAGCTATCAATCTCTACCTCTTAGTTCTTATTCTAAGCGACTACTATTCTATTGCGACTAGACTAGTGGTGGGAGTACCAGCAAACCTCCCTTACGGACCACCTGCTGTTAGTCTTATTGTTACCTGCAAATCAAGAACCCTAGCGTACGTCTTATATATCTTTCGATATATAAGAGGTCCGTAACATTAAAATAATTTAATTCTTTTAAAAAATTAATACAATATATATAAAAAAAATTACTTTTATTATTTAATTTAATAAAAAAGAAATTATTTTTTTTTTTAAAAAAATATCTTTTTTAAAATATTAAAATAATAAAATTATAAAATATTTTTAAATAATAAAAATATTAAAAATAATTATTTTATAATATTAATATAAAATAATTTAAATAAATTAAATAATTTTATAAATATATAATAAAATAAAGTAAAAAAATATTTTTAAAAAATAATTAATTATTTATTATAAAGATTTTTATAAAAAATTTAAACTTTATATAAAAAAAAAAAAATCTTAAATATTTAAATATAATCTGCTATAATAAGCTATAGTTTTTCCTTGTTAGGCATTAATCAGAAGTCTCCTGCAGCCAACAGTTTCTTGGGCTTACTCCGTTATCTCCGTATCTCCGATGTAGGTCTCCGTGTGACATATTCCTTGTCACGCTTAAGGTACCAAGCCCACATCTGCTTCTCATCGTCGCTTTGATGATGCTCGAGGAAAGATAACCATTCCTTTGGCAACCATTCTTTCACGGACTCCCAGTCATTCGTTGCTTTCCACGGCTCAGGGTTTTCCTCCTGTAAGTGCTTGCCCTCATTATCCTATAACTATCAATAAAAGTCCCTAAAAGAACGAGAGAAAACATTGTTATCTACTTACACTCCCAGCGGCGTTGGTAGGAGCGAGCTGAGGCTTAGGGGGATCTTTATTAACTTTATCCCCGGTGTTAGTCGTAGATGAAGACATGATGCCAGCTGGCAACGACATGATATCGTTAAGGTCTTGGAAGCAAGTGATGATAGGTGATCTTGTTGTAGTTGGTGTTGCAGGTGAGAGATCAGAGAAAGAGAGATAGAAAGGCGGAAGAGAGTTGAGATTGGGATGAGAATGAGATGATTTGGTGGGCTGGGTTATTGCTAAATGAAACTGCGTGTTTGCCTGGTAGTTATATTTAGGCGTTTGAACGAGTGTTTGCCAGGTAAAAGCAGTGCACTGTTTTTGCTGGCAGAATTGTTTACCGCCCATGCAGCTCGCCTACGTGAAGTACCTATCCGTGGAGGTACTTGGAGGTAATTGATACATGATTACACATTATAGTAAAGATGTATAGAGCACTTATATCACAAGGGCTGATTACAGGGCTTGGAGTATGACTCAATATGAGAATAATACTCTATGAGCGCATGATGACCGTTTACTATCCAAAGGACCCTCAGTCCCTTGGAGGGCTAACTAGTCTTTATATACAGGAGTTCTACGGCCTTAAACCTCCTCATGGGGAGGGTTTAACGCGTGTCTCAACTCTGAATAGCTTCATCTGTCTACTATCCGAGACATCCTGCAATTCGGCTTCAAGCCTATAATATGATGAATACGAAGATGAAAGGTTATGTAGTTCGCGGGGCCTCGCACAGGTGACCTCCCGTCGGCGCGTAGGCTTCCGTACAACAACTTAATTTTCTCTTCTAGAACTACTTATCAAGGTCCCTAGGTGACATTATTTCCTTCAATGCAAGGTGAGCAAGCCATCATGCTTATGATTTCAACGAATGTATTGCTTGAACATAACTACGTAGAACTAAGTTTGATATAGGTGCCGAGGAGAAGGATTACGAGATATCTTCACGGCGTTATTCTCATTTCGATTTTTAGGAATTATACAAGCTTCATATAACCTTTATAGTTAAGGGTTCAACCTGACATTTATGCTTTAAAGGATATGAAGATAGATACATATTAAAACTTACTTCTATGAGATGATTACTGTCTAGACCAATAATAAAGGTCAAGTTCACCTGCCTCTGGACCTTGATCTTGACGATCCTCTAGCCCGGCTCTTGAACGGAAAGTATTCAGGCGGCTTCGCACGCCCTCTCCCTTGTTTACATTGGCCATTGCACTGTTTGTCCTCGCACGTTGTTCCTCCTGCAACATAATCCTTCTGCAACATAAGCACTCCGACTTAAAGGCGGTCTTGAGCCGGCTCGGATCCTCGGTGTCGATGATCCCTCGGGAATCTCTGATCTGGTACGGCCTCGGCTACTGGTGTTGGAATGTGACCCCCCACGCACTTGTGCAGCATTCTTCCTATGGATTCCGCCATCAGCGACGGGCTCTTGGCTTTCATAGCCTATGGTTCGTTCGTGGGTCTCGAGCGGTCCACGCCCTAATTCTACGGATATGGACTTGCGCGACGCATTGCACTCGCCTGAAGAGATGGCATCGGGAGACGGAAAGGACGGGTCTTGCAGAGACATCGCTCCAAATTCTGCCACGGCTGCTCTCATAAGAGCGTCAGTTTCCTTGACTGTCCCACTCGATCTTTCTTGCTTGTTATTTGTTGACAGCCGTGCTTTGTACGATGCATCGAGCTTATAAGGATCGAAGGAGTCTGGGATGGCGTCGTTACAACCCCACTTGTCCCGCAGATAGTCTTCATATTTATACTTTTCTCTGTCAGTTCTTGGCGGCCGTTTGGTCAGAGTATCCATCTCGCTCTTCTGCAGATATGATTTTCTGACTAGCATGTAGTTGTCTAAATTTCCAAGTCTTGTGTGTTGTTTTTCGACCTGTGATGTTAAGTGGCCATCGGGATCCGGTCGTTTGTACATAATCAGAGAATATGACAGAAATATAGCCTGAGTCAGGGTCTTTACGTTGGGCGTGAATTCGCTCAATGTTGACGTTAAAGGCTGTTACCAAGTTTGGCTCGAGGAGCCGTCTTGTATTTTGTGGAAGGTTGGAACACCTGTGTTAAATAGAACAATGCTCTTTTGGACCAGAAGCTACGGGCCTTATCCTAGATGAATAAGGCCACGCGTGCTATATGTTTAGAGCAGATTTCTTTGTCTTACGGGCCATATTTTGTCCAACTTATATTGGACGATACTACGTACGTTCACCAGGCATTTTGTTGGAGGCATGGGTGTGCCCCGCCCTCATAGACGTATGTATCACCTCTTTTTTCAATCGCGTGACCTTCTTCCCTTGTTACTTCGAACATGACCACCATACTGTTACACCTTCATGCGCTTCCTGTACCCTCGGCTCCTATTATGCCCTAGCCAGGGATATCTGGCCTAGAGTGAGTGGATAGCCTATGCAGTCATATAGCAGGTAGCTAGAAAGGGTCAGTGGCTATGAAGGTGTATTGATCTCCTGGCCCCTACCCCGTCCAACAGGTACTGAGGGGGACAGCCTGAATATATAGACGAAGTCTACTAGGTATGCACCCAGGTGTTACTGAGCACCTTAACTGCACAATGAATTTCGAATCTCCTCGATCTATGCACTCTGAAGAACTAGACCGAATATCTCAAGTGTGTTAGTTTATAGATAGTCAATTCAAAATATCTCCGAAACTCTGAAATGAATTCTTTTGTCTCATTGGCAATATCTGATCTTACGACTCAGCTACGTTTTAAAGTTATGGATTTTACAACTGATTTTTGATAGTTCCGTCATAATAATTATACATCAATCAAGGAACAAACCTATTCCTAATTTAAATCATATCTATCGAAGTTGTGTCATATCCGTAAAAGAGAGGGGTATCGTGCCATTGCTGTTGCTTTTAACATATTCCGTTTTCCACCGTAACACCTCTACAGCCACTTCGTAGCTTCTCCTACTGCTTGCAAGGGACCGATATGGGCCACGTATGCATCTGGGCGAACGAGAACATAGCCGGCGTTATTGAAGCCGTATGCCTTGTGAAGAGATCCGTCCAGATCTACATATCCTGCCTGTCCGCTTTGCTGCTCGCTAAATATCGTATGAACTTTGACTGCGGCCTCGGTACCGTCGAAGAAACTGGTCTCGGCACGATTTAAATCGCCCTCGCTAGCGTGGTCTGGATCTGACCCCGAAAAGAGTATAAGGTGATGGTCGGTAGGGTTCAATAGATCAAGCATCCATAACTCGCCCTCTGGACCCTTGATTTTGCCGTCAATAGCCCTATCCCCTCCTTTAATTGGACCGTCGAAACCACTCGCCGTTCCGACGATGTCACTATGGCGATATCGAATGCGGAGCTGTGATACGAATTGGAATTGTTTCACCATGCGCCCTTTGTTTCTTGACATCACAGGCAGTAGCCATGGAAGGATCAGATTGCGTATGAAAATGAAGATAGGGTTTGTCGATGTCACATAGGTGAATGCTCTGTCGGTACTTGTTAGGAGGTACTGTCCGACACGGTGTCGCTCACTGTTATAGGTATCGAGGAAGGAGTCTGGTTTCTCCCCGCGGAGGACGGCAGCTAGTTTCCACCCAAGGTTGATTGCGTCTTGTATTCCAGTGTTCATCCCCTGACCTCCGGCTGGTGAGTGAATATGAGCGGCGTCGCCGGCTACGAAGAGCCTTCCATCACGGTAGTTGTTAACGCCCCGATGGTGAAGCCTGAATTTGGTGACCCATGTTGCATCGTGCAGAGAGCCACCGCCGGGAAAGATTTCCTGCACGAATTCTTCAATTTCTTCCAGTTTAGGATCGCGTGTAACGTCCTGACCAGGACGAGATACCACCAGCCGGACTCTTCCGTCTTTCAGCGGTAGCACGACCAATGCGCCATTTCCTAAGCATATATAAGCCTGGCCTCCAGGCATTTGAGAATCCATGAAAGTATCGGCACAGACAAACTCCTGGGGGTAGGCATCACCGTCAAACGTGAGACTGGAAACATGGCGGACCGCGCTGTGTGCGCCATCGGCCCCAGCCACGTACTTAGCCCTTATTTCCTCTTCTCCATCCTTGGTGACCACTGTGACACTAACACCATCAGCATCTTGAATGATGGACTTGGCTGCAACCCCCACCTCAACTTGAACTCCATATTTAGCAAGCATTTTCTCAAGCCAATGTTCAGTCTCATTCTGAGTGATGGTCAACGGAGAAGTAAACTTTGTCCCTGATTCCAAGACGTCGTCGACGTTGATTGTGGTTATTTTCTTGCCAGAGACACACATATTGGCTCCTTCGGCTCTCTTTCCTAATCTTTCGAGGTCTGCAGCATCGCTAACGCCGTGTCGGTTGAAAAGCTCGAGTGTTCTGGGTTGCACAACGAGTGCGCGACTGTATGGTGATCTCTCAGTGGCCTTGTCGATGATGCGGAAAGAAACTCCTTGAGTGGCTAGCTCAAGGGCCAGGGTCATCCCCGTGGGCCCTCCGCCGACAATGAGTACGTCGACTTCCTTCTGCATCATAGAAAAGAGTTCAATAAGCGAAATTTTGATGACTATCGTAGGTATGATTTTATGTGAATGATAATCGATTTATCTTGAATAAGGATGCTGGTGGAACGTTCGCTTAGGAATGAGATCCTGAGGGTTCTTATATAATACAAAGTGTCTCCTAGTAATATTCTTCCTTTCAGTTTGAAGCTCGCCCTGCACGGGGGACGGATACCGACCTCTCGGGCGCACTGAGTGTAGCACCGGTCCATAGACCTCCGATCTGTCACCGCGAGAGAATTGTGGAGTGAGCTCTGGCCCCTAAGGTCTCGCGCAAGGGAGAGAGACGGTCCCGCTTAGTAGCTTACTAGACGGCGATGCCTAACACGGCGATGGAGGGTGGTGCTCTTGGCGCCAATTGGTGTTGACAGCTAGACTTGGGCGAAAGATGAATAATACTAGAAAGCTCGCGCCCCGACTCCCCGCTCTGCTTGGACACTTTCTTCCAGCTTGACGATGGTAATCTCCAGCTTCTTTCCGAAGTCAACTTCTCGTGGCTCGGGTAGAACCGGTAACCGGATAAGCTGATGGAATCACAGTGACTCAGAACGACCACTACCGTATAATTCTCGTGCTGGGTGTGTTAGAAATGGTCGCGCGATACCTAGACACACTAGTTCACCTACACTTTCCGTTGGGACCCATAGTCCAATCGCGATCCTAATTACCGGCATACCTGATGTTTTTGAAAAACTTCAGCTCGTTCGTGGGGCAGCGTGTCTGTGTCAGATGGTTGGCTGCAAGCATGTTACGCATTTTACACCCGGCCGGCCTAACCGAGCCCTTGCATTGAGCAACCTCATATGACTAGGCGTAGGAAAGCTTCTGTCATTTTTCTTTCTCCCTCAGCATAAGGGAAAGGTAAAGTCGAGAAATGACGAAACGTGTTGGCCATGGCAAATCGCAACGCTATACACGGATTAGGACTACTCGCGGCATTTTATCCGAAACTAGCATGGTTACCTATTTTTAGATGAGAGGGTCACCTTTCCATTAAGTATTCGTAATTATGGTGCAGTTTACTTTACGGCGTATCTTCTTTTACTTTTGCTTGTCGTTACAAGGAACATTTTATGAACGCGAGGAGTTGAGCCGCTTGCTGCTGATGCGGCCACGTTGTAGCATTACAGGAGGAAAGTAATTCAAGATTCCTGAGATTTTAGGGTTCGTTCAGCTTTGTTTGCTACATTCTTTCTGGGCTTTTCACGATACGTACATGTCTCGGCTATGATCAAGGTATGCTAAGGTTTCAGTCACTTCTGTCATTCCTCTGTCACCATGGGTATAAGCCAAATTGAAATAAGAATTCCTTTCCCCTAGCTAGGCGACGCGGTACAAAGCACTGTAGATTCAGCATGAGATCAAAACAGTTATATGCATGAGGCATACGTTGCGAATGTCCGCGCAAGTTCGATGCGAAACCGCGCCCCTTCTAGATTACCGATTGAAGCCATGTGGTCGGCGTTGTGTTTAAGCGAGGGATGACAACAGTAGTTGATTGCGCTTAAGGCACTAAAATGGCCCCTGGCCACGAGATCTATAATCCCGCTCAGTGTCCCGATCGACCCGCTGATCTAAGCCGGGCGGTACTCTGTCTGATGGTGACGCACTCACCGCACTGGTGATCATATAAATAAGTCTGCTATTAAGAAGAACAAGTTTTGTGGGAAAGTTATCAGAAGATCTACTCCAAAGCATATTATTGCTAGCTAAGAGGGAGCACACATCGTCTTGTGATGATTGCTCATGGGTAGCCCTAGGATTCGAGACCTAAATCTATGACTTTTGATGCCTGTGCGCACGTCTTCTAGCACAAGTCCATTACCCTGCGCGTAAGCACGCAATGAGAGCAAGTCAAGATTTATTTAACAACAAGCAAGAGGGTTGGTCGTCGGATGCAATGTGAGCAGAATAATAAAGTGCAAGCGTATTTGGGATACACCGGGGTTGGCCGGCCATCGTGGTTGATGACGCCTCTCGTGGCCTAGAATCGGGGGCCAAATGAGCGATGGAATGAAAACGTCCTGGTTTTCTACCAATGAAGTCATGATCAAAGGTCGTTCATAAGTGAAGCTCTTCTCTACGATGCGCTGTGGTTTGATGATATAATAGCCGAGCCTCGGTGACGCAACAAATGGTAGCCAAAGATGCGCTGAAGATCATTTGCTGCCGTTTGTGCTGGGATCGCCATTCACAATCACTATTCTGAACTTGTCAATACACCTCGAATGCCATAAGCGGTACACCGACAGGAGCTCTAAGCCGAACCTGTCGCCTGTCTCTTTAATTGCTCCTCGGTTATCTTGACAGTGAGCCCTTGTGTGGGAGGTACTGCCATAGTAGGTAGGATATAGGCAAATCTGTCGCGAAACGTCATACCACGTTAAGAACGCATCTCGTATCTGCAGGCCCGAGTACTTGGATCACACATCGCAAATCCAAGCAGCAAGGTTAGACAAAGAACTGCAATGAATAGCCGATATACCCATTCGTGCACGTTTTTGCTGTCAGCAAGTTACTAGTGGTGTCTTACTCGGTATCGTGTCTGGGAGGCTAATAGATAAACAAGAGACGAGTGACCAATGGTTGGCTAAACGTCATATCATAGATTCGCGAGGAACACTTTCACCACTATCCCACGATGTGTATGACTTCCATCGCGGGATGTCCATTAACCCCGCACCCGCAGGGTTCCGACTCCATGCCATGGGCGGAATTACCGATATATCTAGCGGCGTCCTTTACACAAATGACAGGTAGGCTTGCTGCAAATAGCTTACATACCAGTCTGCCCGATTCAATTCAGTAACGCGACATTGAAGGGCCAAGACATGGAGAAGATCCTATCCGTCTAGTTACGCTATTCACTAAACTAGGGTAAGAGTTTAATTCCATTACACACCTTTTTACACCGTACCATATGCCAGTAGACATGACGATAGGATCATCGAGCGCTAGGCCAACTATAGGTGAACATGTTCTTGTCAACAGCAGACAAGATGGTTCACCATGTGAGATGACGCTTGGAGTGACGTTTATTGTAACGTATGAGCTGGTCGAGGTAACGCTCGAAGAATACGGCATGCGATTTGCAGCGCCGCCAGCCTTACTGGGAACCAGCCCATACACAATAGGCATCGTGAAGCTCCCCAGCCCTGGCAAGTCTATTATTGGCCTGCCGTTGCTGCCATTGGACTTACTGCGGTCTAATTCTGGATGTCCGGGTGCCGAACGTCGAAACACTAAAGCAGCCTTATTAGAAGGTGAGCGAGCAAAGTTCATGATGTGGTTCTAATTAGGTGCTGTTATAGGTAGGTGCTCATGATAAATGTTATTAGACCCCGTTATCCAGGATAGACCAAGGTGGTGAGCGTCAAAGGCAGGATGAAACCAGCTGCCCTAAGCCTTTCTGGGGAGGTCAGTCGCCTGGCCTGTGGTGCCGATGTCAGACAAGCCATACCAGACTCCCTGGCAGACCCCTGGTCCGCCTTTGGTACGGCCCTGGTTCGACCCTTAGGCTTGCGGGCTTGGGTGTGGGAATGCTGCAGATCTGCCTGGATTGAACAGCAAATCCACAACAACGACTCAGAACCACCTGGCTGCTGTCTGTAACGTGTTGTAGCGACCGCAGTGAAAATGACGATCGACGAAATGCCACCCACGGCATATTAAAGGAGGTCTCCAACGACTTTCGCTCCTTTCTTATTCCGCGATGTTTATCTACTAGTGTACTGCGCTCGCTTTGTGCGACTCTTCATCTTTTTGAAGAGAAAAGCTTCTTTTACATTTACTCGACAGTCCTTTTCATCTCCCCTCACCCTTCTAAAGGACTGTTGACTACTGTTGCGATGCGATACTCAATCACATCGCAGGCCCTCTGTGGCGCCATCACGGCTACTGCCTTGGCCGTACCCGGTACACAAGTGCAGAAGCGTGTCCAGCATGTCGACATATCCAGCTTCAAGAACTTCCCGACTGTGGATCCTCAGGTGTTCGCTGACAAGGCCAATGATACCATCAAGGAGTTCTTCAGCCAGGGTATGTTCAATGACGGGCCCATGGATGAATCTGGGAGGTGGCTGGACCGCCCAACGGCTTTCCTCGCGAATATTGAAGACAGGCTTGAGCTTCAGTTTGACAACCTAGAGGACTTCTTCGAGGGCGACTTTCAGAAGCGCGAAAGGGGGTTCAAGAGCGACGTCAAGAGCCGGGTCAAGAGTTACGAGTACTCAAACAGAGCTAAATACTCGCTTTATGATTGGGGCGACCTCTTCCACTTCCCGTCCAAGGAATCTGACGAGCCCACAGAGACCCCAGGTGGTGATGAGGAACCCACGGGGGACAACAGCTCTGACCAACCCGTCGAAACCCCAAGTAATGCTAATCCACCACCAAAAGATGCACCCGCTGGACAGCCCACAACACCGCCAGATACTGGCAAGGCTACCTCGGGAAGCAACGCATCTGAAGGGTCCAAGAAATCCTCCGACGGTGGTGACGACGCTGCTGCCGCAGCCGGCACCTGCAACCCAAGCAATCCCAATGTCCGTTTTGAATGGGATAGCTATATCAGCGCCGACCGTACAGCCTTCGTAAAGGCTATCAAGTGTCTCAAGGACAAGCCGACAGCTGGTGGCTACTCGGGCGCCAAGAACCGATATGACGACCTTGTTTCGGTGCACCGCGACATGACCAACAACATCCACCAGACTGCGGCTTTCCTCGTGTGGCACCGTTACTTCACCTGGGTCTTTGAACAGCTGCTTCGCGACGAGTGCGGCTTCGACCGTGCCATGCCCTGGTGGGACGAGACCAAGCATGCTGGTGCCTTTGCCAAGTCTGATGTCTTCACCGATGCCTGGTTTGGCAACCTGCCTGGGAAGACTTCGGATGGCCAAGGAACTTGCATCGAGTCGGGGGTACGTATCATTAACCTGTTATTTATCCGCCGTGAATCTCTCTGATTGCTCACCCCTTGTCTAGGAATTTGCCGGCGACATCCTGCACGTTGGCCCTGGCACTGGTAACACCGACCACTGTCTTTCCCGAGCCGTCGACGAATCCCAAACCGCCCAGTGCAACCAGGACTTCACCAACAGCTGCTTATCGATGGGAACGTACGACGACTTCCGTGACTGCTTCGAGCTCGGGTATGTCTTGTCATCAACGCTCCGTTGACCTTATCCTCCTAAGCGAAGTTGTAATGAGGTGTAATGCTAACGATTGCTTCAGCCCCCACGGTTACGGCCACAACGGCATCGGCGCCGTCATGGCGGAGGTGTCTGCCTCGGTCGGCGACCCCGCCTTCTTCATGCACCACTTGTTCGTCGATCACGTCTTCCGCATCTGGCAGAACGCCAACCCCTCGCGGCGCACGACCATCAACGGCTGCGCCGACAAGGCAAATCCTTGCACCCCCATCACGCTGGACACCAAGCTCAGCAGCAGTGGTCTCCGCCCGGATATCACTGTCGGCCAAGCCCTGAACACGCTCGGCGGTACCTTCTGCTACCGATACGACTACTAAGACGAGATGAAGCCCAACGCATATAACAAAACGAAGACATCACGGCCATCACCATAGGAGAGGACCGGCTTCGTCTGTATATTTCACACAGAGCACTGTATCATTATCATCATACGATGACCCAACCACACATGTTGGTCACATGCATTAAGAGCCATGGCGCTGAATTCTTTTTCTCTCTTCCCTTCATCATCTTCACTTCATCTTGTCTCACTTTATTACTATTATTATTTCGCGCCTTCGTTCATAAGGTAATCATTAGCATTATACCCATGCGCTATTTACCGGAGTCTCGGGACGAAACTATACCTAGAGAGTACCCACCACCTATGCTCACAAATTTCACCCAACCCAACAGGGTGTGGGAGACGCCCTACGACGAGGCTTTTTCATTTTGATTTATCATTCCACGAGCAGGTTCGGCATTTATGGATGAACGGTGGTGATAACATCATCGCTAGAGAGTGTGAGAGCACAGCATGCGCGGGAGAGGCTGTGATTGGGCCGTCCTTGGCTGATGGGCAGGGACGCTTCGAGATGATTGGTTTTATACCCCTCGGGCGGCAAAGGCGGGAAATAGAGTTGATTATGTCGTAGCTATTGCGGTCTTCGTACATATCCCTTGACTTGATTATACACCGCGGCAATCGCGACCATGAATAACTGCGGTGAAACAAATCGGAGAATAGATTGATCAGAATAGGCCAGTGTGAGCGAATACTAACACGCATAATGATTCCAAAGAATCGGAGGGGTTATTCCATGCACTGGATTGAGAAAGGGCGTCAAGGCGTCAGAGCGTCATGTTTCCAGGAAACGTGCCGCTAATCGGCATATTCTTATATGGTGGTAAGAAACCCGCTGCTATGTCCGGGGATGTTGGCCGAGAAATGTACCTACATACCAGTCAAGTCATGCAAGTAAACGGTGGTGGCGTTTCGGAGCGGCTCTGGGGTAACCTCGAACGGAGTAAAACCTCCAGGTCACAACTAAACTCGCCCAAATCACCTATCCCCATGCTGGTTTATTCTTCTTACAGATTAAACAAAAAAAAAAAAAAAAGAGAAAAGATACTTGTTGCATGTCTGGTCAGATCAGTTTCGGTAAACGGGAGATTCAGAATAAGCGTGCAGGTCGGGCGCAGGTATGGCGATGACAAGCAGGACATTTTGGTCCGGGCCACGTGGGACGGGAAGTACAAATGGCTGGATCCGGTAAACTCGAGGACCCATACGCAACTCTGATTGGCTGGCGGCATTCTGGCCACCACTACGGCCGTTTGACGGGATCATTATACATTTAACCCAGGGAAAAATCATGCAAGGTGCGAAAAAAAAAAAAAAAAAAAAAACATTGCTGGGCAGCGATTTGTTTGTTGGAGGTCCGCGCGTTGCTCATGATAAATACTAAGCGAAGATTTGAGCAATTAGGCAATCAGCAACCTTAGTCCTGACCCAGCTTTGTGGACCAACAGGGGACAATTCTTGGGATAAGCTGTCGTACGAATACGTCATGACACCCTCTTGGCGTTCAAGCGGCCGTGACGGAGAGGGGGGAAAATGAACAAGTTAGGCACGTACAAATTCGACCCAAAATGAAACAGGAAAAAAGGGGTTATCCAATGGCATTGATATTTAGATTGCAGAGGTTCGCTGTCTTTATCGTCTGAAGTGTGTGCCATGAGGCATATGCTGTTGCTGTTCCTGGCGTATGCCCGCTGTCATGATGCGGGGGGATTAAGGTACCTGGCTGTGCTATGCTGTACGACGATGAATTGGTTGGGTACCTAGGTAGGTATGTCCAATTGATACTGCAGAAGGCTTAGTGCGTGCTTTTAGCAGCAACACTAAACCTTATGTAGGCGCTATATTAGGCACAGCCCCCCACTAAATATTACGTAGTTGGCACAAGCTTTTTTTTCTCTACATTGCGCCATGATACTATTAAATTCTACCTCTTAGCTAGCAATGTCTTGTAGCTCCTCCATAAAAAGCCAATTCGACCTGCTCTTATCTTATCCCCCTCCTCTATTTCTCTCCCTTGACCCAAAGCTACCTAGATAGGCTGCCCGACGACGACATATATATCTCTTATCTCTCGCCTCTCTTCTTGCGAGACGGTTCCTCCCCCTTCTGCTCTGCATTTCGATTCGTCCCATCCCAACCTTTTCGACCGGCGCCAATTTCACTTCGTCAAACACCCCCTCTACCCCGTCCTCTTGACACAGGAAGTCTACTTATCTATACCACTCGCCAAGAAAACCCGTCTTGGCCGTCTTTACCCTCTCGCCGTAACCGTTCCCCCCGTTTACCAGGCACATCGTACGATACCGGAATCGAGCCAATCCGACCTGATCCTGTGCCGATTGTGTTGTAGGCCGCGTGTTCGGATCCCGCCATCCACCCATCGGTAGGAGTTTATTAGAACGACTGCCTCTCCAACTTACGAATCTGCCTCTGGTCAGCCTCTTGGGGCACATCCAAGGACACAGACCCGCACGAACATTCTTGCTACGTCACTGGCCGCTGGTTCGACAGTATTTGCTGCAAACATGTCGGTGAACGGGGCACCTCCCACGGGAGATCGACGACTGCTCCTCGTATCCAACCGTCTCCCCATAACGATAAAACGAAAAGATGAAGGCAAATACGACTTCTCCATGTCGTCTGGTGGCCTGGTGGCCGGCCTGAGCGGCCTGAGCAAGACGACAAGCTTCCAATGGTACGGCTGGCCCGGTATGGAGGTTCCCGAGGACGAGATACCCACCGTGAGCAAGCAGTTGAAGGATGAATACGGCGCCCACCCCATCTTCGTCGACGACGAGCTCGCCGACCGCCATTACAACGGCTTTAGCAGTAGGTCCTTCCCCACCCCCCTGACTGAGTCCTACAAGTTGCTGATCCTCGTCCTTGCCTGGCAGACTCTATCCTGTGGCCTCTGTTCCACTACCACCCCGGTGAAATTACCTTTGACGAGAGCGCCTGGACGGCCTACAAGGAGGTCAACAAGCTGTTTGCGCAGGCCGTGTTGAAGGATGTGCGGGATGGTGACATCATCTGGGTTCACGACTACCACTTAATGCTGCTTCCCGAGATGCTACGGAAAGGGCTCCGCAACAGGAAAAATGTAAAGATTGGGTTTTTCCTTCATACTCCGTTCCCGAGTAGTGAGGTCTACCGTATCTTGCCAGTGCGAGAAGCCCTGCTCAAGGGACTCCTACAATGCGATCTCATCGGCTTCCACACCTACGACTATGCGAGGCATTTCCTCAGCGCTTGCTCCCGCATTCTGGACACGCAAACCACGCCGAACGGCGTCGAATACAACGGAAAATTCGTTACCGTCGCCGCGTTCCCTATTGGTATAGATCCAGACAAATTCGTGGAGGGCTTGAAGAAGCCCAAAGTACAGGAGCGCATAGCAGCCCTGTCGCGCAAGTTTGAGGGCGTTAAACTCATTGTCGGTGTGGACAGGCTTGACTACATCAAAGGTGTCCCGCAAAAGCTCCATGCGCTCGAGGTATTTTTGACAGAGCACCCTGAATGGATCGGAAAGGTCGTGCTAGTACAAGTTGCCGTGCCTTCACGGCAGGACGTCGAGGAGTACCAAAACCTTCGAGCCGTGGTCAATGAACTAGTGGGAAGAATCAACGGCAAATTTGGCACCGTTGAATTCATGCCTATCCATTTCCTCCACCAGAGCGTCCCGTTTGACGAACTCTGCGCGTTGTACGCCGTTTCCGACGTCTGTCTAGTCAGCTCAACCCGGGATGGCATGAACCTAGTCTCTTACGAATACATTGCGACACAGCGCCAGCGACATGGTGTGATGATTCTCTCGGAATTCACAGGCGCAGCACAGTCGCTGAACGGTAGTCTAATCGTGAATCCCTGGAACACCGAAGAGCTTGCGAATGCTATCCACGACGCCGTCACCATGTCTCCAGAGATGCGGCAGGCTAATTATCGTAAGCTGGAACGATACGTCTTCAAGTATACATCGGCCTGGTGGGGCCAGAGCTTCGTCACGGAGTTGGTCAGGGTCGACGCCGACGAACAGGATGGCATTGACGTGAAGGCGCAAGAGCACAGGCCCCAGATCCTCGACGAGATTGGCCATACGTTAAGCGGCGTTTTTGAGAGCGTCAAGATAGCAGCTAGCGCTGCCACCCCATCGGGACATGCTGCCGCCCAACTGGGGCTAGCGAAGAAGAATTAAAACGAGGTGTTTTAGGGGAGCGAAATTCGATCACTGTGCCGAGCCTTATAGGAAACTAGCAAAGGCTGCCGTCGCAGAATTCATGTTTCATAGGATCAATGGCGACAAGAACATTATCCTCACTCTGGCGGCGTGGCGGAAATTCGGGGTCCGTTATGAGCATAGTCATCAGCATTCAGAGCCGGCGTTCTCCTTGATGGGCTGGTATTATAAAATCAATAGCTATGAAAAGAATCGCCGTCTATTTCTGCGAGTGGTACGTGGCGTTTCTAGACATCAGGTGCCCGGAGTATCGTTGTTCATAGCCCAGTGCCGTCCGATAGACTCAAATATAAACATTAAATTAGTCCCGAAGGGCTCGCGCCCGATAATGACGGTACGACTGTCGTGCATATGAAAATGCTGTCTCGACTCAGGTGTCTATGCAGAATTAACGGTGCCTTGTGGCCGTCCGTATAATTATAAAGTGAACTGTTCGTTGCATGAAATCTCTCTTGTACTGGAATTTACTGCTGATGATAGACGTAGCACACTTTGCTATGACTTACACATCGGCTCAGAGCCGCGCGCAGAAGCCCCAAAGCAGGACAACGGTATGATCATTCACTCAGCCAAGCAAATCTTGGTTCAGCATCGGCCAAGCTCGTCCACCCCGCCTACCTACCACGATCATTTCAACCAAGCTGTTCCGGCGTGAGCTCCTTCGCAGTCTTCATGATCTCACTGAGCGCCACATGCCTCTGCGCCGCGGTGCCGAAGGAGCCCTGCGACACGACCCTCTTCCCTTTCGGCGACGAGCTGACGTAGTTGTCCGTCGGCTTGCGGTACGCCTCGCCGAGCCCCGCGTCCGCGGGCCAGTACGGGATTTCGTTGGGGCGGAACTGGTACGCCATGCACCGCTCGAAGGAGACCTCGGGCAGCGAGGCGAAGAAAGCGTCGAATTTCACCTCGAGGGCCTGCTCCAGGCAGGTGATCGTCAGATTCGTCGCCGCGGGCACAGCGCGGCGCGAGGATTCCGGCTGCAGGAGCGTCCAGGGATTGCGGCAGGTGTCGCCCGCGCAGGACTTCGCCGCGAGGAGGAGCCCGTTGAGGCGCGAGAGGAGACGGCTTGTGGAGGAATTCGCGGCGACGTTCAGCGCGAGGTTGGTTAGTTCGCCGGGGTCCGAGGCCGTTTCGTAGAGTTCGGCTTCGCCTGTGCACCATTTCGAGTACAGGTACGTGCCCCCGTCCGGACGCACGATGCGTAGCGTTTTGTACGAGTTGTTCGCGTGCGGGATTACCCCCCACGGCGTCTCTTCCTCGCCGCGGCCCCAGTACTCCACGTTTATGACCTCGTGGCCGCCGCCTTCGGCGGGGCATTGCGTGGGTTCCTCCGCTGGGTTCCTCCGCTGGGTTCCTCCGCTGGGTTCCTCCGCTGGGTTCCTCCGCTGGGTTCCTCCGCTGGGTTCCTCCGCTGGGTTCTTCCAGTTGGAGAGCAAGCTGCGGCCGTCGAGGAAAGGCGGGTATGATGCGTCTGAGGGGCTTAAGCCCGCGATGTCGAGGAATGTCGGCGCGAGGTCGAGATGCGCGCCGGGCAGGAGCGAGGTCTTATTCGCCGGCACCCCCGGTCCGCGCACGATGAAGGGCACGTTGGAGGACTCTTTGAATTGCAGGGATTTCCCCGCGGAGACTCGGTGCTGGCCTATGTGCCAGCCGTTGTCCGAGGTGAAGATCACATAGGTGTTGTCGAGGAGTCCCGTCTCCTCGAGCTTCGCGATGACGTCTTCGACGATGTCGTCTACACCCAGCAGGGACTGCGTGCGTGCGCGATATAGCCCGTCGAGCTGCGCTATGGTGCTGGCGTTCATGAGCGGGAGACCTTTCATCCATGAGGCTTTTTGCTGCGTGTAGCTATCGTCTGGGTTCCAGTTGTTCGTGCGCGGGGCTTGGAGGTCTGGGAACTTGTTGTTGTAACGTACGGGGGGAACGGGCCATTTGCCGCCGCCGAGCTCGACGTGAGGTGTTGTTGGGGTTATTCCGAGAAAGAAAGGCTTGTCCTGGGCTGCTAGCTTCTCGATTCGATCAACGCTTATACTGGTATCAGCATAATCGAACTTGTTTGTTCGTGAACATTGCGGCTTTTACTCACGCCATAGCACTGATGATATCAGATTGATGATAGCCAAGATACGAAATGGGTGTCTGCCCATTTAGCGAGAATACCGCGTTGTTATACTCATAGGTGTAGTCATCTACCTGCGTGGCATGGTCAGCTTGTCTACTCTCGTCATGATGGTTTCTGGCGAAGTACGGCTGTTTGTATGTACGTCCAACCCCCGGGCGCTTGAGCATAGTTTGCGGTATTATAACCGTTCATGATCTTGCCAATATCTAGAGTATAGAGTCAGAATATAGTATCAATACGGAATACAGACGAAGGGGACTCATACACTCCGCATTATAACCAGCAGCTGTCAACCAGTGAGGCAGATTGTCATCATTTTGCCCCGATTGCAAGAACTTGTCAAAATTACCTCTTTCCCTCGGTGATCAGTTACCATCGTGATAGGTATTTCGCTACTACCAGGGATGAGACTCACCCGGGAGCGCTAACTTCCGTTATATTAGTGTTATGGCCCGCCTGGCCCCTTAGTAATGAGGCTCTGCTGGGACAGCATTTCGCAACCGTAACATAATGCCGTGAAAACGTGGTTCCTTTCTCGGCCAGCTCTTGATTCACCACGGGCATGTGATTCAGGGAACCGAGATGGAGGTCTTGGTCATCCGTCATTATGAATACGATATTTGGCCGCTGCGCCTGGGCCCCGATGCCGAAGCATACGGGGATGAGGGCTAATGTCGCGTACTTCATGGCGGGCAGTGGAATCTATCATACTGCGTGAAACATTTGAGACATCTCAACGCTGAGGGCCAAGGCCCTTGCGAGACTTATATAAGACATTCACGAACCCAAGCCCTCGGCGCAAGAGCTCGTATACCATGGGCGATCGTAAACTGTTACATAGTCGAACTGCAGGGTGGAAGACGAAAGAGACGGCTTATAGCACGCAATATAGACGAACACCTGGCTACCACCGCTAAATTTGTGAGCGGTATGTCTGTATCGCCCGCAACGAGACGTCATCGGCATTGGCCATGACTCCTTCGCCCATATCCAAGTCTTGCCCCAAAACTTGGCCAATGAGATAGAGATCCGAATGTATCATTAGCCAATGATTATGTGCGGAGACCGACTTCCATACCGTCGGCGATGCCCCCTGGTCCCAAGATTCGGATTTGGATACATACCCCGCAACCAACAGATTCTGTTCCTGTTCCTGTTCACGTCCCTGTTTCCCCGCAAACGCAAGATAATTGAGTGCCGTCTTGGAGTTTTCGGTCAGCAGTAGAGGTGGAAATTCTTGCTGCAGAATAGACGGAGATGATACACTCGCCTAGACCAGTGTCGATAGAAAGCGTACGAAGAGAAATGGAAGCGAATAGGGGCATAAAGAAAGCAGGGTCTAATTGTTCAAATTGCATAGGACGAGAGAACTGACGCTACACGACCGTCTTTCTCATATAGGCCTCCGAAACGCTGCTGCATACCTATTTTAAAGGGTAATATTTATATGATATATTGATATAGATAGCTGCTTTGAGCGAGACGTGGCGTTTCTGGACCATACCTGAGTACTTAGATACTACCTAGGTACTGTAAACCTTTTCATGGCTGATTTAGGTGGACTATTGCCTTCGGGTTAGGTGTGTGATCTACTGCAGTCGTGAACACCGACGCGGTACAACCAACCACCACGCTTATGAACAAGTATTATTATTCAATGACTTGGGCTATGCCTTTCATGACTTTGGGGAAGATACAAGGTTTTCACTACGACTCGAAACTTGCTCCGTCCCACAAACTTCCTTAATCATTATACAAGAGCGCTTATGGGGCACAGCTTCAGTTCTGCTAGAAAGCGCTCAGTGTATAAGCCGCCGTCATGGCTCTCCAAACCCTGTGTCGCCGTACTATATCCAACCGTAGACGCGCCGGCCTGCAATGGCGTGAAGAAGCCACGAAAGCCCAGTGGTGCGTGCTTTGACACCAGAGCTCTTCAACCTTATACTTTGCTGACCAAAGCGTTCTATTCTAGGTTACCAAGACTCTGGGGCGGATATCGCTTATGTTCTTCGCGAGAAAGCAAATATACATGTCGTCACACCTGCAGATTCTCCCGATCCTCAAGATTCCACCGGCTGGTGCTTCCCGGACCACGAACAAGGAATCATATCTGCTGTCGAGAAATGCGCGACTCATCTGTGGGCCAACACGATTCTGTTCTCATCGCATCCGTTGCAGACATCATCTCGCCTATCAAAGTATGAGAACTATGTCCGCGTCGCAGGACAACAACCCCTGAAGCGAAAGATGTTCGATGACAAGGCTGTTTTGAACGACCTCCTGCGCACACGGCCGTCCCTCACATCACCTCGTGCTTGCACCGTCTCCGCTAACCAAGACCCCCGTCAAGTGCTTGGGAAACTAAGAGACGCGTTTCCACTCGTCGCGAAACCCGTAATAGGGAGGGGAAGCCACGGTGTCAAGGTGTGTTCAAACTAGGATGAGCTGCAGCGACATGTCGACAATCTCTTTAATGAATCTCCTCGTGTTCTAGTGGAGGAGTTTCTGTCGGGCGAAGAAGCTACTGTGACGGTGATGCGCCCGGGTTTTGGCAAGCCTTGGCATTGGTCGCTGCCTGTTGTCACTCGTTTCAACCACGAAGACAATGTCGCTCCCTATAACGATACCGCTGCCGTAGTTGCTAATTCCCGCGTCATCTCAGCCGATGAAGCTTCGAAAGATCCGGCATACGCACGTGTAGAGCGACAATGCGAAACCGTTGCCGAAATTATGAACCCAGGTGCTCCGATCCGCATTGATGTGAGACGCTTCACTTCCGGCGCGAAATCTCCGTTTGCCCTGTTTGACGTAAATTTAGAAATTGTGAGGCTATCTTGTTCAAAGTCTTAGTGTTGATGTCGTTGCTCTAACAGGCTTAGGATATAACCGGCCCTGGCAGACCCGGCAGATCGGATCAAAACAGTCTTACCGCTCTCGCAGCGGCCGGCTTAGGATGCGACTATCCGTCACTTTTGACGGAGATCTTAGATTCCGCTCCTCCGCTTCACTTTCTACGACACAACGACTATGTGCCCCTATTGTTGGATTAGTGTATTACAGAGGGGACAAAATAATGCATAATTTTGCCACCTAAGCCAAGTGACCTGACAAGCATATTAACTACCTACCTACCAGCCTACCTAGGTATTTTAAGTACTTACGCATGCAATTTCTAGACAAACTCGGCACAGACATAGTCTCCACCAAGGTCCATTACGTCCCCAATAGTGGCGTTCGGTATGAGGCCGTGGGAGGAAAGCGTGTGATTTAGTGTGGTGATACTCCCGCCATCGTTGAAATAGTTGACATAAGCTGGGTCGCTCTTGCCCCGGAATGTATTGTTTCCACCAATCTTCGATGGGTTAGCATGTATCACGTCTTCGTCGACTCGAGTATACTGATAGGTAGAGTTCGACCCAGATATTTCAACTTACTGAGGAAAGAAAAGGTCAGCTTATGTATGAGATGACTAATGGAGATAATGCGATAGGGTACAAATTTATACACACCTTCTGTTAAACGAGCTGGGAGTTTCAGTGACTCCTAGTCCCACCACAGCTTGTCGATATAGCCGTGATGAAGCCAAAAGACCGGATCTCCTGGGGACAATTTGACGTTGATCATCTAAAGAAAGTGAGTGATTAGGAAAACAACTGACACGTCAGAACAAGCAGCAATCAACATACCAAACCATTGACGCCCCCGTGACCAGCTGAGTGAGGCTTAGCCTCGATGCAGTTCCAAGCATCATTAAAGGTCGCCATAGCAAGGCACGTGTCAGCATTCATCTGCGCTGCGCTGTTGAAAGCTCTGTCATTCAGTGCGCGATAGATGCAGTACTCCCCAATCGAAAGGTCCGCCTGGACCCGCAGCGTGATGTTCGCGAAGGGCCCATCGACGATGCAGCGAGACGGCCCTACCCCATCGCCACCGAATCCCGTCGTAGGATCGAAAATAGTAGATTCACCGAGTGCCCCTACGTTCGACGGTTCATTCCAGTAGGGAAGTGGTCCGGTATATCCACATAGGGTCCTGATTAGGGTGTCGTAGACGGTGATGTAGTAACGGTGGAATGGGAGGAATGCACCCTAGACAGTTAATCACTCCTTTGAAGCCTCCCTCTACCCGTTATTTTCACTTACCACGAAATGAATGTAGTCAGCCTGCGCAGCGTGCGTGTACTGAAGTTCATCCCATACGTTGGTGGCGCCTTCAATATTGGCAATAGGGGGTGTCTGCATCAAGCATAAGTCGGCATTGATAAATGCCTCTTTCTCGGTGCTAGTCAAATCTTCCCTGAAAGCACTGTATTAGCCAGATATTGATCTCGGTTTAGGTGACAGTTCAACTCACCAAGCCTTGCGCTGCGACTTGACTGTGCAAGCCGCCAAGGCGTTACTAATACCCAACGAGAGCACAACGGCTGTGATGGCGGCTACGGAATGCATCTCGATATTAGGAAATGAAGTTATGTGATTGCAAGACTTCCTTTCCGCTAATGAACAACTATGTCGTCTCGTCGACTGCATTCTGGGTAGGTTGGCCTCGTACTTTATACACGAATGCTCTCCAGCTGAATTCCTAAATTATCGTTCTTTTCTCACCTACACTCGATGCTCTCCGCTTCATGCAGGTCTATATTGGGAAGGTAAACTGCAGCTCCATGTGAGTTCGATGAAGGTTGTTCTCGCAATGCTGGCGCAAGCGGCAGGTCTTGGAAAGGGCCATGACAAGTAAAAAGTTCGAACGCATAATCCTTGCAGTAACATTCGGGCCAACGAACCGTGCACGAACAGAGGTATAGCCTAAATTATTTAAAAAAAAAAAAAAAAAAAAGCGGCCACGTTATCATCAGGTACGGTTGCCGGTAGTGGAATATCGGCCACATGCCACATGACATTCAAGAGGTCCAACCTATGTTCTGCTAGAGAGTGAGTATTGCCATAGCGATAGTCGCATAGCGATTGTAATAGCTTATCTAAATAAGGCTCGTCTGACAAAGAAGTCTGCTGCAGCTGACAAGATGTTCTAGAAGTGTTACTTGCACCATTAGCTGTATCAGACCAACAGCGTAGCTCGAGGTGGTCCCTTGTGTGGAAATTCATATTATGATCAGTCTTCACGAGTAATAACCATTCATATGGCGTGTAGTATACTAATCCGCAGGGATGATCAACTGAATAAGCGAGGTATGACCAAGCTTGAAATTGAAGACAGATTTGGTAAAACGCCAGCGGTATAACACATCAAGTAGGTGATATAGCATGTCGACAAGGTAGCTCTCGTTAAGAGGGTCAAATGCAATGATCTGCTGCACCTCTAAACTTGCCCTGTCAGGTGACTAGAGGCACTACACAAATCGATTTGCATCTCGACAGTGCGAGCGGATTAGAACAAACACAGCATTACAACGGAAGCAAGAGCAAATACAACCCTCCCAGCTTTAAAAACATATTGCAGCATTACTCGTCACCGAAAGCAACATCGTACAGTAGTCAAAAGCTTAAAGGTATTCCGTTAACTGACTTGCTTCCCCTTTTGGCGAAAGGTATCTAAACAAATAGGGCCGAGAGCTTCTTCTTTCCCCGGGGGCAGTACTGCATCGTCTTCAAGGCCAATGCAACGTTGAGGCTTGGCAGCATTCCGTCAAGAACAGCCAAGAAACAATGCGATTTGCTAGTTAACCAGGGGTCCTGGACACAAGGTATATAAAGACTTGGCTAAGACGCCTTACTGATGTAAGCCCTGCGGATAAATGAATCTCGAGACTCTGGGGTAGAATTTCACCTCCACATATATCTATTCATTGATTGTCATCGTAGATGCTGCATTACGCGTACAGAGACGCCAATTAATACATGCTTACCGGCTCCAATCACGCCCACATAGCGGCACATGCGAGTTGGATCACGAATATCGCCCTTGATAACTTCTGTTAGCCTATCGCTTATTTGACGCTGCAGTCAAGAAAATGCCTGTGCAATCTTCGGTAATCCAGCACGGCAAGTGGGCATAAGCTAACCTGGGGTGCCCGACGCGTGGTCGCCCACCGACACCTACAAAAGCCTGCGATGCGGCTGCGGGTTTATATTAGACAGGGCACAAAGCCAACGGCCCGGTTAACCGTGCAGTATCTAGCGTCGAGATTCTGTGCGCTCGAAACCCCCTAGCAAACTTGCATAGAGAACGACGGCGGTGAGTAGCTTGTGCTCTTTGTTGTATCCTATATTCGGCAAACCGAGCAGTAGAGAGACGGAGAGAGCGGTAAGGTATCATAGTTCTCACCCTAGAAGGAAAGATACATATGGGCATTTGTCAGGACCAGAATTATACCTTATACTGGGCTTACGAGGCCCTGCCACAGGGCTCACGGCGGGTATTAAAACCTGGAACGTTCACAGGCGAGGGTACGGTTCGGCAGCTGCGACGGCATTTGCGGTGACGGTGACAGGCCGAAGTACCAGGGGAAGCCGGAGGAGGGGCGGGCTTTCCCACTTGTCCTCGGAAGAAAGAACGTCGTGGGGGCCCGACACTACTCGATTCGGTTATTACGGGCGGTAGAAGAGGGTTCAAATCTTTCAATAGCATGTACGAGCTTATCTTGGTGGAAACAGAGGCAGTAGTCCATTGACATTTACCAATACCATGCTTAGCTACTCGAATCTCGTCTGTGACTTTGAGCGTATTCACTAGGACTTATATATGTTTCTCAATGACGAGTGTCTGGCGATGGTCTTGAACTGTGGCGTACAAGTAACGATGTAAAGACTTAAAGCGATAACTATATCCAAGCTCGAAGTTACAACTTTTTTTTCTCGTAATCGGAGGTCGTATACGAGTTTCGTTATTCCAACTTACTCCCACAGTCGAGCTATACGTACAGTTCAATTTATCTTGCCCGCTCAAGCTTTCAACGCATGCTTGGACAAGCAAAAAGAATTGGTGAGATAGAAACCATCTTAAATACAATAAGCATAGAATTGTATGGAATAAAGAAGTTCGGAATTAATGAAGTGGCTGGACTAATAATTGGGGTTCTCTACACAGATAGAAACCACGCAAACTTGATTCCGCATTTTCATACCTGGCTGGGATATAATTGGAAGAAAGTGATGACTGACATGCAAGCATAACAGGTTGCTTAGGGACGGCATCAAATTCACTGAAAGATCAATGGAAGATGGGCTATCTAGGCACTGTGAGGAACATGGTGCAAAAACTCAGTCTACGGCTAATACGAGTGCCGCTACACATACGCCCTCAAACAACCGATTTTCACAACGGTTCATCACCGAGCTTCGGACTAGAAGTCATGCAGTCCTTATTGAGGGCATATTCACAGACAAGATCGAATTAGCTATGATGGATGTGAACGAAAAATCGTATAAGAATGCTGAAGGGTATGGCTTACAATGTATACGCTCACTAGTTCGAGGAGTAGTCGTGAGATGGAGGTCCAGTGCTATATTAAAGCTTACAATATTCTAATCGTGATTTCAAGACTGATTTGGAAACGCTACAGGCTGAGAACCAGGGTGTCACAAGGGCTGAATACAGGGCTTGGAGAATAACTCGATATGAGAATAATATTCTATGAGTGCATATGGACCTTTAGCCCTCTAAGAGGCCCTCTATCCCTTGGGGCTAACTGGTCTCTATATACAGGAGTCCTACAGACCTAAACCTCCTTCATAAGAAGGTTTACTCGTATGTCTCAGTCTCTGAATAGCTTCATCCGAGACATCCTGCAATTCGGCTTCATGCCTATACGAAGGGTCATGTGGTTCGCGGGGCCTCGCATAGGTGGCCGCCCGTCAACGCGTAGGCTTCCGTACAACACAGGGTTCGATTCAACCACATCATCCACGGCTCATTGGCATTTAAGAGTGAGATTCCAGGTTTCATTCATCTGATAGCATCCAGAGTCCAAGGCTCGTCTTCCGGTAAAGATGTCATTTTATACGTAACGCTCACGCAAGAAACTACACAATCAAACGATAAGATGCTGTCGCCGGGGACACATTCAGTGTTCCAGGTCGATTCCCTTTCTCCATCTCGACATTCCAAGCAGAAAACAAATTGCGTGTGTAAGTGGGGGGGAAGAGGAGAATATACTCAAAGAAACTCGTTACACCGGTCTGGAGTTAGATTAGCTTGATGGATAGCCCGTGTCCTTTCCTTGGCCGATCTATGTTGTTTCGTCACTGGTGTTGTTTGGGTGCCCGTATGGAATAGGCTGAGACCCCCGTAGCTACCCGCAGCGATGCAGCGGCTCATATAGTGTAATGAATGAGACGCAGGAAGCTCTAAGGCGATAGCTGTTTACTTTGAAGGAAAGTATACAAGTGTAGCAGAATATTAGCTATATTCAGGACAATAAGAAGAGAAGTAGGTCGGGCTGGAGGCAAAAGGGAAAGAGACGTTGTACGTGAATGTATGATGTCGAGTCTACTAGACAGACTTGCTTCGTCAATTGGATACATAAATAAGCCAGACTATTTACCAAATATTACAATACAGGAAATAGTATCAGATAAAGTATTCAATTTACCTGTAGCTGTGAAGCGGCTTCATGTCATAAGCTACAACTCCTAGCAGGCTCTTGCGTGGCATCCCTGCATTAAGGGGACATGGCCAGCAGCTAACAATAACACTGGACCTTTCTGCAACGTATCATCAAGCTTTATTTTATTTCTTTTTATTTCTGTTTTATTTTTGTTTTTTTGTTTTTTATCATCCTCCTCTCTATTGTTTATTTCAGCTTTCTCTGTGTTGAACCAGCCCCATCATTTACTCCTCTCTACAGCATGTCCTCGCATTTAGCAGTCAACCAAACGAACAACCAGCAGCTCATTATACTCAGGCCAAATCAGGTTACCCACGCTACTCCTATTACTCCCTTAGATACCCTCGTCACTCCAATCAGTAAAGCTGGAGTTCAGACAACCTCTCAGACAATTGAAGCGCCCAGCAGGTATTCCATGACAGACATTAATTCCAACCAGCACCAAGTCAAATCAAATACTATTTTATCCGATCCTCTCGAAATTTCGAAACCTAGGGTTTATCATGTCGGTTGGAGGCTACACGCCTTGTCCGCAGGGTAAGTCATCACCTAGTGGCTTCCCAACAGCTCTCATTCCAACTAAGTACCTCCTATTCCAAGGCTGTGCATGAGCTTGCTTCTATCGACGTTAGAAACAACAATTGTGTCAACTTCACTTGTATCCATCGTGAACGACTTGCATGGGTTCGATAAGAGTGGTTGGGTTGTTACGTCCTACCTTCTGACATATACGGGTAAGTCTCACGCTGGGTTGCTGAAGGTGGTTCAAGTGACTGATCAATGTTTGAGGCGGTTAGGGTTCCTCATCATCTATGCGAAGCTTAGCGATATTTTGGGGTGCAAACTGATGCTGCTCTGCGCTATCACTTTATTTCCAGTCTTCTCAGTCGCATGCGGCGTCTCTAGCTCGATGTTACTATTGTAGGTTCTCAGCAAACACATCCTCTTTCCTCCTTGTAACGTCAATCGATATCTAATGACTTCGTATTGCCGAATAGAATAGTATTAAGGGCATTCCAAGGGGCGGGCGCGTCAGGTATTTACTCGCTGTCAACGATCATGGTGACAATGATGGTCCCTCCGGCGAAGGATTCGACGTATGTCGCTATTACTACCTCTGTCTTTGCCTTATCGAGTGTCTTGGGCCCCCTGTTGGGAGGAGCGATCAACGATCACACGACATGGCGATGGGTCTTTTTCCTTCATGTAAGTCTCAGTACAACTGATATCTATTTGCCATACCTGACTAACAACTCACGATTCACTCAAGCGGACCCGGAGGTGTACTCGCAGCTATCTTAATAGCGTTCTCGATTCCATTCGGTTTTCCTTATGGAGAATCGAACAAGTCATTCAAGACAATGATAGCGGAAAAGGCTTGGAAACGTGTCGATGCACTTGGAGGGCTACTCTCCCTAGCTGCGAGCATATTCCTTGTTTTCGCATTGCAGCAAGGCGGTGTAACATATACCTGGGAAAGCGGCGCCATCATATCGATCTTCGTGGTGTCTGGTATTTCTGGGATTGGGTTCATTCTATGGGAAAGGCATTTATCATTGATGAGCGTTGTATGCGAGCCCGAGCCCATGTTCCCATGGAGCTTGGCGAAGAACAGGTTCATCCTAGGATTGCTCATGTGAGTACAAAATGACTAATAGTCAAATCACAGCTCACGATTGATGAATGACTCACTTGAACAGCAATGGGTTTTTGACTGGGTTCCTCTTCATATAATTAACATCTCACAGAGGTTATAAATAGTCAACTCGACTACCCCCCTCGGTGCTGGCATTCGCCTGTTACCACTTCTCCTTCTGTCTCCCGTTGCCAGTGCGCTGTCTGGATTTTTGATATCAAAAGCTAGAGTGTCTCCTCTTTATTTACTCCTCATTGGGGGCTCTCTCCAGACAATAGGCGTTGGCTTATTCAGTTCACTTGACTCGTCCAACCTCGACATTCCATCAGCTCAATACGGCTATCCGGTCATCATGGGACTAGGCTTCGGTTTCAATCTCAGCACATTGTTAACCATGGTACCAATGATCGTCAGTGAGAAGGACATACGTATGTTGAACCCTGTTCCCTATTGTGTTCTGCTAGTTTCTTAGCTAAGATCATTTTAGCCGTCCCGTTCGGTTGGGTTACTTAGTTACGAGTATTAGGTGGCACGATCGGATTAGCTATCTGTTCTGCCATACTGATCAACTACATCAAGGACGCTGCATCCGACTTCTTGACCCCAGACCAGGTTGGTGAGATTCTCTTATCAGCCAACATCGACTCTCTTGCTCCAGAGACGCAGAGTCGCACTAGAATGGTGTTTGCAGCAGCCTATTCTCAGAAAATGCGTACTATGTTGTATTTTTCTATAGCATCCCCTTTATCCTTATTGTTACTTCTTGAGAAGCGGCCAAGGAGGGTAGTGAATCTTGCAACCGGGCAGATATCGAAATCCCATTGAGTAACATGCAGAATTCCGCTCATGTTCGCAAAGTTGGATTTCCACGTCATGGAAATTTGACGTAGATAGTAATTCTTGTTTTCTCTAGCGCCTGGAACATTAAGAATTATTCATCGCGAAGTGTAGTAGCGCAGTTTTCACAGCGCGCCCGGCTTCCGCGCCGCTCTTGTTCAATTGCTTCGAAGTAGGGTCGACATTTTTTATTAAATCATATAGTATCCTAGCAAGTTAGACAGCTGAGACTGATTCTCGCGTCGCAATTTCACATCAATCTAACGGGTTTAGACTTTGAACTGGTTAATTAGATAGACATTTGCGCGCATATAGTGGCTGCACTTAGTACCTATGTAGATACTTGAACCAACATTTTCTAGACACTTTGACGGAGCAAAATTTTGAACAGCGACTGATGTCTAAGCAAATGTTCAAGGACATTCAAAAACTAGCAACATCGACTACCCAGTAGGCATCGATTAAGTATTGCTTAATATTTGCTTCTACAGATATACAGAGGAATAATTACTAAACCGTACAGGGTGAAAGTACTGTTATTGACAGCCTTTGCAAATACAGCGCTAGCCATCACTAAATTCACTATAATTACAGCGTGCTTAGTGAACTCGGCGGTTCAACGTATTCCGCACTCATTGCTCTTAGCTACAATATCAGCAGCTTTACAAAGTTGTCATGAATTTATCGGGCTTGTCGTGCTTCAAGTGCCCAGCATCGGTGGCGTCTCACTCTCTCATAATGAGTCCCGCTTTTGGCTGGAATAATAAGGCTGAGATGTGGATTACAGCAGATTGGGATGCATTCAGTGTTGCAGTCCTTTACCGCGGTTCGCGCCAACCTAGCCTATGTTCGTCGGTATGAACGTCCACCATAGTAGGTGTCTACGCAGGCTGACCATATCGTTGATGCAAATCTAAAGAAGGTAGAAGGAATATCACAATCAGTATCTACCTAACCACGAAGGCTAGTATTATACGAAATGAGGTTGTACGCCATGCTAATATTAAATGTCTCAGTTTGATATGTAAAGCCACAGACATCAGATGGCAAGACGTCCGATACCTCCATCGTCGTGGGCCCCTTCCTTACAACATTGCTGCCAGGCCGTCAGCGATACAATCAAAGTCCTAGTGTCTATAGTCCGAGGGCATATTATATTTCTGTGTAGCTGAAGTTTGACAACTCGTTCATGCATACAACAGACTGGTCTACACCAATTTCAACTCACTGGTTACGGTCGTCATGGAGCTCGGAAGCCCATACACCCTCAAATGGGGTATCATGGCTACAGGCAATGTGGCAGAGAGTATGTTGTTGGAAATTCCAGCGCCACATTGCATGACTGACATGCAGCAGAATTCGCGAAGGACCTTCTGACTGACCCTACTACACGCGATGTGCACGACGTACGTCACCAACTCGTCGCAGTGGCTTCCTCCTCAGGCGACCAGAAAGCTGTCGAATTCTGTGGCAAGATCAAGGCTTCCAGCGAAGTGCGTGCGTACGGCACGTATTCGCAACTCGTGCTTGACTCGGCCATCGATATCATTTATGTGGCCACTCCTTCCAGCCACCATTTCCAGAACGCAATGTTAGCGCTGGAGGCAGGGAAGTCCGTCCTCTGTGAGAAGCCCTTTACGGTTACTTCTTCGCAAGCCAGAAAGCTAATCGACACGGCTCGTACTAAGAAGCTGTTCCTAATGGAGGCTGTCTGGACTCGGTTCTTCCCGCTAAGCTCGAAAATATCTCAATTGGTAGGATCCGGAGCTATCGGCAGTGTATATCGAGTAATCGGTGAGTTGTACCTCAAAAGTCAACGCTGCTTGCTGACCAACGGACGGAAAGCGGATAATTCTCTCAATGGAGAGGCGCCCAACGGCAGGCTCCTATGGGATGATGCTCACCGAATGATCAACCTTGACCTAGCAGGTGGTGCCATGCTGGATCTTGGTATTTATTCTCTTTCCTGGATCATGCAAATTCTGTATCACCTACAGCCTGAAACACCGAAAGAGCGACCGAGCATTGTAGCTGCCGTGAACAGATACCGCACTGGCGCGGATGAGATGACAAGTTTTATCGTTCAGTTTCCTAATCATAAGAGCATGGGGATTGGCATGACAGCCTTGCGTGTCGCTTCCGGTGTGGACTACGAGTTTACAGCAGGTCCACCTATCAGGATTCAAGGTTCGAAGGGCGAAATTCAAGTTCTTGGCCCAGCTTTCAAGCCGAAGCAGTTTCGCGTTATCAAGAAAGACGGCCAGGGTTACGTCGAGGTTGTGGACTGTCCGTTCCCTAAAGACGCGGGCCGCGATGGCTGGGGCCATGGTATGTACTGGGAGGCCGATGAGTGTGCACGGTGTCTCAGGGACAAGAAGCTGGAAAGTGATGTGCTCCCGTTGGATGAGACCCTTCTCAGCATTGAGTTGATGGAATCGGTATTGAGAGCTGGGGATGTCCATTATCCAGTAATGGTTACCAACGATGTCTACGATATTGAAAGCCCGCACAACGCAAGTAGGGATCTATAGGAGGCTCAAATTACGCTGGGTTTGCAGATGCCCGAAGCCCGGTTGCATGCAGGATCCGCTCACTGACGTCGCTCTCGAGAAGGCACAGCAGATTTGGTTGGTAAACTACGGGATTCTCTTGCCAGCGTTTGATATTACCTACAGCGCGCCGGTTGAGAAGCTCGTGGAGGTTCTAAACATCTTAGCAGGCGACATTGACCCTTTGTAACCACTTCCTGCACTTGGTGTCGACTCTCTTATAGTGCTGCCGAGTTGAAGAACTGGGTTCCTAGACGCCTCGACGCCGATGTCGCTGCATTTGACCTGATATAAGTATCTACGGTCCAGAGGAAGGCAGGAAGGCCGAGGATCAGGCCCAGTGTCCACCCTTGTCGAGTTTAGTATTGGTGTCGCCTGGTCGCACGTATTTAGAACTATCACTGAATTCAAACATACCTCCCCAATCACAGCGTAGTATGGACCAAGCCGCTAAAATGTATGGCGCATTCGTCATTCTATCTACCTACTTCACTTAGTATTGTAGGTAGAATCTTAACCAACTGGCCAAGTTGATTGATACTTGTCTGAACTTCTATTAGAGACCTATGCATTTATGTTTCCTAGACACATAGCAGTCGTATGAGGGATTGGTGAGAAAAGGAATGGAAAGGCGCTGATCACCGAGTACTCACCGTCGACTATTAACGCTCGCATTTGCTTTCACTCTCTTTGAAGCTCAAAGACGCCAGCCACATCTTCGTTATCGGCAGAGGCCCATGAATTCGGCCGGGCTTGGTGTGCGTTGAGATGGTGATCATGCTAGAATCGCAGAACGATTATTAAGATGCTGCTAAACAACCCGGGACCGAGACATCTTTCAGCTTACTCAGCCACTTATACATGCAGATGGCTAACCTGAGCATTTCGGCGCGCGAATGTGCGACCTACTTAGTCATTTCGTCCAATTGATTTCAAATCTCTAGAGCACGCAAACCCACCCCGCTTTGTGATCTTAGCGCACTGGACTTTGGCTCCTCATCGCCAACGCGCCCGTTTATATATAACTACACACGTCATTGAGGAAGAACATGAAGAGGGAATAAGAGGCTTAACAAGAACATTCATCTCTTTTCCAACAGTATCGCATAGCAAAAACTTTCGAATCACATCCTCTTTTCTTTCACTATTCGCAGGCTATATCACCACCAAGTCAGCACCCACTATGGCGGCGGTAGCTCGGAAGCCGATACTCATCTCGGGCGCCGGACTCGCATCACTGCTGTTCGCTCAAGGCCTGTTGCGAGCTTCAATCCCCTTTCGCATATTCGAGAGGGACACATCCATCATATTCCGCGCCCAAGGCTACAGGTTGCGCCTCTCCAACGAAGGTCTGGACGCCATTGAGAGCGTCCTCGGGCCCGAGAAATGGCAGAAATTCTGGGATGCGTGCGGCAAGACAGGTGGAGCCGGCTTCGCATCTCTTAATGCAGTAACAGGTGAACCACTCACCGAGGGGCCAGCGCCGGAAACAGGCGCATCCAAGGTCATTCGAGAGACATTAGCATCCCGCGGCGGGAAGGTAGTGGGCATTTCGAGAGGAGAGATGCGCAAGCAGTTCCTAGATGGCTGCGAACCGTTTATTGAGTGGGGCCGCAAGGTCACGGGCTACGAATCCACCGCTTCAGGGGTCCGAGCTATCTTCGCCGACGGCTCCAAGTCGGAAGAAGGGGACCTACTAGTGGCCGGCGATGGGATATACTCGAAGATCGCGGAGCAGGTTTCGGGTGGAAAGCTCAAGGTCTATGATACCGGCGCAAGAGGTATACATGGCCAAGCACCTACTACGGCGTTCAAGAAATTAGGGGAGGGTGTGTGGCGAGCGGTCGACGATAGTAGACCCAACGGAAAAGTCTTCGTCATCACAAACGTGCGTCCCGGGGATATGGACGGCCCTAACATCGAATTCGGATGGACCCTGGGGGGTCAGCCTGGGACTATTACAATCCCCGGGGATGACCTAGCCGTGATCGGGGCTCCGGCAGCCAATATTGCTAAATCGCTGACGAAGAACTGGGACCCGAAGCTGAGACCACTGTTCGAGGAGATGAATGAAAAAGAGGCTGCCTTCTGGAAAATCACGTGCTCAAACCCCTCTGGTGTGCCCACATGGGCGAACGATGCAAGGGTGACTGTGATCGGCGATGCAGCTCATTCAATGACTCCAGCGGGCGGGATAGGAGCGAATACGGCAGTTCGAGACTCCGCGTTGCTGAGCAAGCTGCTAGCTGAAGCAGGGGGGTGGAACGACGGAGTAACAGCCGCCTACGAGAAGGAAATGAGAGTATACGGTAGCGAAGCCGTCGGGATTAGTTACGGATTGGCGACAACACAGTTTGGAATTGTCATAGACGAAGAGAAGACGCCTACCCTCCGGAGGAGTCCATCATCGGCCTAAGGGAGGAAACAACGCAGGCTTACAGTAAGGCCAAGGACTGTTCGGAACTGTAATTTCCACGGTAGTAGTCGAAGAATAGAGCGCCGATCCGGAACAGGGAGCCGAAAGATACGCTACGTGACGGTTGCGCTGTGATGGGATTGGGGGTTAGACATAGAGCTAGATGTGGCGTCATACTAGACAAGAGGAAAGAAACGGATGTATATCTTTTTTAGCGTCCCTATATACCTTTATTACTATTATTATGGATTGAGGAGTACTTATTTTGTGGCTTGATATTGTTGGTGCGTAGTTGTGACCTAATTCCAGAACAAGACCCCGGATCAATAGCCTCCGCCGTTGCTTCCAATTTACCCAACCCACTAACAGACACTAGGCCTGTCTATCCGACACTCAGAGATGATTCGGTTCAAGAAAACTTGGCTGGACAGGCTGAGGTTACCTTCGGGATGAGAGTTGGCGAGCTCTCTAATTGCCAACGTGCATGGATCCAGCATTTCCGGGGACAGAAGACAGCAGAATCGCTGTCGCCTTGCATCACGCACCCTATGCCCCCAAGGATATCTTATATACGTGTGCGCCCTGTCAAGTTCTCATCCTGGGAGAATCTATAACATCCTTCTATGCAGTATAGAGTGTACTGAGTAATTAGTGTAGAATAACACTTTTACCTCTATAGCCTCACGACCAACACAATGAAGTTCAGCGTTGCGTCAGCCGCTGCTGCCATCAGCGTTGCTTCGGCGCACACCATCTTCCTCCAGCTCGAAGCTAACGGGGTGACGAACGCCGTATCCTACGGCATACGGACTCCCTCGTATGATGGTCCTATCACGGACGTATCGAGCAACTACGTAGCGTGTAACGGTGGGCCGAATCCCACGACCCCGTCTAACAAGGTCATCGACGTGAAAGCCGGATCTACAGTGAGTCGCGTTCGATTATCTCAAAAGACCCGCGGACGCTCGCTGACCAGGCTTCCATTCTAGGTCAACGCGATATGGCGGCACACGCTGACTTCCGGTTCGAACGACGTCATGGATGCCAGTCACCTCGGCCCAACTATGGCATACCTGAAGAAGGTGTCAGACGCCACGACAGATGTAGGCTACGGCAATGGATGGTAAGCGGAATGTGCCCTTATCTTTTTGGGCCTCTCGTTAACGATCGCCCTCAGGTTCAAGATCCAGGAAGATGGATATAGCAACGGCGCATGGGGAACAACTAAGGTCATCAACAACGGTGGAATCCACGCCATCAATATCCCCGACTGTCTGGAGGATGGGCAGTATCTTCTCCGGGCCGAGATGATCGCGCTGCACGGCGCCAGCTCACCGCAAGGAGCTCAGCTTTACGTACGTCTGGTCCAGCCGCTAATGGGCGGATAATCTCGAGGGATCTCGTTACTGACTTGGCATTAGATGGAATGCGCACAGATCAACATCTCCGGTGGTTCAGCCAAGGTATCACCGGCTACAGGCAGCTTCCCGGGCATGTACAAGGTACGCCCAGACTCTCGCATTCGATCCCGAACCTCATGATATTGAAACAGCTAACCGATTTCCAGGCAACCGACCCGGGTCTACTGATCAACATCTACCAGATGACAGCAAGCAGCAAATACACCATCCCCGGGCCGAGCGTCTTCACTTGTGCCGGTGGTTCCGGGGGCGCACAGGCCACGACGTCGAAGGCTGCACCAACAACCACTCTCGCGACATCTACCAAGACTTCTGTGGCGGGGTCCGCTCCGACGTGCACAGTCGCGCAGTGGGCGGTAAGCTATACATCTACCTATGCACTTTCTTGCGCGTAGAGCTGTGCTAACAAGTCGTCCAGCAATGCGGAGGATCCGGGTACACGGGCTGCACTACGTGCGCCAGTGGGTACACATGCGCAAAGCAGGTAGGTGAAGGCGGGACTTGAAGTAGAATTCGTGACGATGATAGTAGACTGACATCATTGGGATTGGCAGAATGAGTACTATTCTCAATGTTCTTGAGATGGCGGAGGAGGACGCCAAGCCGGATGCCACCCGAGCATACCATATTTGCTGTAGAATGACCGAATAGGAGGCGATAGGCAGGGGGCGGTTTTAGCTCGGTTAAGTTGCTGTAGACGGCTACTTACATGGGAGTGCGATGAGCTGCATGGACCTTTTTCGTTTATAATTAGAGAGCTGTTCGAGATGCGCAGAGATCCGATGAATAATGAAAGCTGTTCATTCTTCCGTCAATGACCAGGAACTGGCAATCCTTATCTTCATGCACCCAGCTTTGAACTTCTTCATACACATGTCGCCATATACCTCAAAACCCCGGTTCGCTGTCGACGAAGCGTAGGTAGTACACCTTTGATCCCCAAGATGAACAGGGGAGGTATCTGGTATCGATGAAGTCAGGGCCGACAGGGCTTAACGGTGTGAGTGAGACATACAAGATGGCCTAGGCTCCCGACGCCTCTTCTCTTGCGCGGTCATAGAATTTTATATATGTCAAGAGACTTCATTATATACCTTCATTTCGCCTTCTCTGTTATACCACTGCTCCATTAGTATGCTAAATTCTGAAATAAATTCTCGTACGAGCTTCTTTTCGACGGGCAGCGAGTTACACATAGTGGAGAAGCCGGCCGGCACGGGAGTGCTACAGCATCGTTAGGTTGGTTGGTGTTTTTGTGGTTGAAGACAAATTTGTCGCCAAATCACCTGGCACTACGATGATTGATGAGTGGCCAAGCCGTAGGCCAAGGCTAGTACAGGGCCGTTGGATGGTTGGTGCCCACTACCTAGGTATCGCTACCGACTTGGCCCACTAATCAGAGACAGGTTAGGCGATCAACCGAAGCCCCTCAGGTACCGGCGTCAGTGGGCAGGCGGCCAGACCGTCCCTGCAGCCAACCATGGACACCTGAGCAACTGCAGCCAGCCACTGCAGCTCGTGGGCTTCTCCTGCCGCATCACCTGACTCACTAGTCAGGCTCTCCCCATCAAAGACGTCAAACCTTGAAATTCTCCAACCTTCTATCTATTCCACCATTGACATTCCACCCCAAATACTTATCTGTGGCAGACCCGTCACCAGCATCACAACATCCGTACCTACAAAGAAAGGACTACATTGATACATCGCTAAATCCGCTTTATGGCTCCCGCCCGTTTATTCGCCTTCTCGTCGAGAACATCTTGACAGCAGAGCCTCAGTTTGCATTTCAATACTTCTGTTGACTTTTCCATTGGCTTGGACTGGTTACCAACAATATGGCGGAATCTCCTCCATCGGGGCAATCCCAATCCCGCCCAGAGGCTGAGATCATTGCCGAGCATCTACCCTCGGGGTACACCGCTGATTTCACCAATGCTTCTACTGAAGGGCCATCGGCGCCATCGGTTGCTGCTACTGGCGAAACCCCGTCCCAAGAGGATTCCTTGACGCTGCAAGGCGGCGATATTCATCGTGATATGTTCAAAGCAGCAGCTCGTACTAGAAAGCATAAACGGGCCGCCACATTTGCCCATCCATCCGTGGGCGGCGCCTCCGGAGAGGATGACCTGGAGGGGTTGGCTGTGAATGAGCAGCTAGCCCCCGGTGGCTTTCGAAGGGCTTTCCTCCTCCAGAAGCGGAACGACCAGATGTGGGCTTCCAGGATCCCCATCACTAGGAATTTCGTCGAGTTTCTTGATCTCTATGGCAGCTTCGCAGGCGAGGACCTTGCGGACTCTGATGACGAGGCCATCGAAGATGAAAGTGAAGCGGAAGATCAGTCACCTGAGAGACGACCTCTTCTAGGTAGCAGAAAAAGCTCGCGAGCGGCCGCTAGGTCGGCTACTGCCAGCACTCGCAAGACCTTCTTCACGCTACTGAAAGCTTTTATTGGAACCGGTATAATGTTTTTGCCCAAGGCCTTTAACAACGGCGGTATGCTCTTCTCATCCGTCACCATGGTGGTTGTCTCTGCCGTTACCATGCTCGCATTTCATCTGCTCCTGGCCTGCAAGCAAAAATGCGGTGGCGGTTATGGTGAAATCGGCGAAGCTATTGCTGGTCGTCGTATGCGAAATCTGATTCTCAGTTCCATCACGTTGTCGCAACTCGGATTTGTGTGCTCCGGGATCGTGTTCGTGGCGGAGAACTTGACGTCCTTTTTCGAGGCTGTTACCCGTGGCCACAGCCCGCTCTCTCCTACGCAACTTATACTGATACAGATGCTCGTCCTCATACCCTTATCTTACATCCGAAATATAGCGAAGCTCGGACCCGTGGCATTGCTGGCCGATGTTTTTATCCTTATAGGTGTTTCTTATATCTACTATTACGACATAGCGCACATTGCATCCGAAGGCATCAACCCGACGGTAGTCTTTTTCAACCCAAGCAAGTACACACTGATGGTTGGTTCAGCCATCTTCACTTTCGAGGGCATCGGCTTGATTCTGCCCATACAGTCGTCGATGGCGAAACCTGAACGTTTTGAATGGCTTCTCGGGGTTATCATGTTCTTGATTACTGTCATCTTCACAGCAGTCGGCGTACTCTGCTATGCCACCTTCGGCAAAGACACGTCAATCGAGATCATTAACAATTACCCGCAGACTAGCAAATTCGTCAACGCCGTGCAATTCCTCTACTCTCTGGCCGTCCTTGCCGGGAATCCGGTACAACTATTCCCGGCTATCAGAATTTTGGAGGGAGGTCTCTTCGGTTACCGATCAGGCAAGCGTAGTCTGCGCACGAAATGGAAGAAGAATGTGTTTAGATCACTTTTGGTGCTTATCTGCGGTGCTGTCGCGATAATCGGCACTGGCAACTTGGATAAGTTTGTGGCATTGATTGGATCTTTCGCATGCGTGCCATTGGTCTACATTTATCCTGCTTTCCTGCATTACAAGGGTGTTGCGACGTCGAGGGCCGCCAAAATTGGCGACCTCGTCTTCGTGACAGTGGGAGTTATTGCCATGGTCTACACGACCATTGTCACCATTGTCAACAGTTTTATGGACTGAGCGTTTTGTCTTGAATATTCTACTGGGTCATATTGTATTTTCGTTTCGAGCGTCTCTCTGCATGCATAACCTGGTTTGGGAAAAAATGGCAAAGATAAAACACCACCCTGCCCCTATCCTCTTTCTCTATGCTACGAATACGCTAGGCTGGAGAAGACGGACAACAGCTGGTTCTTAGGCTAGATAGTGTGAGCATCTACAGTATACTAATATAGCGGAGGCAACATTCATGATGTGCCAATGAGGATGAGTTGGGATTGACTCGGACTTACTTTTTAGCACCTGTGCCTATGACGGGCGACATCGTGAAAAAATTCTTAGGTGGAGACACATCAATCATCAGCCCCCCACTAAGTGACTACATACCTCAGCAAGTTCTAGTGATCAGATTCGTCGTAATCGAGCACCGTCGCATGCCGCCGCCCGAGGTAGCTGTCCGGATCCGAAACGGCCGCGACCCCACGGGCAGATCCCACGAGCCGCCCGCCTGCCACACTCTCTATTTATTACTAAGTCTAGATGGCGCATACTCTAGGGCAACAAAAGGGCAACAAACGGCTTCACTTGAACCGTTTTCAGATGCTGTGGAGATGGTTCATGCTCACTTGGCTGTCGAGGCGATGTAAGAAAAACTAGGGACACCTACCCATACCTACCCATTCCAGTAGGTGTCCCTAGTTTTTCTTTCATCGCCCCGGCTGTTTACTGTGTATGGAATACCTACTTAGTACTCAAGTATTAGCGGCTCTGCGGAGCCGACACTGCCGTAGGTCGACATAATGAGAGGGGCGGAGAGGCATACTTGAGTGTGTGCAGTAGCGGGTGCAGTTGCACTCCCCTATCTCAACAGCTTGTCTGGCAATTAAAAGATATCAGAAGGTTGGTATAAGTTAGTTTAGGAATGGAAATAGCTTATTATATAATAATGGGTTCATCCTAAATTTTGCCTATTTCTTTTCAACGTAGGAGAAGTGACAGGGCGAGGCGATATGAAAAAAACTACGGACTTCACATCAGCAAAATAACCACCAAAGAGTCCGGAGTTTTTTCATACCGCCTCGACGGCGGTAGCATATGTGTTTGGCCTTTTCTCTTGCACCTGCTGCTGTGTATGTACTGGTGAGAGGGTATGGGACCCTGAGTGCTTATACACTGTATTGTGTGGGTTGCAAATGGTCATTGACTATAGTAACCGGCCGAATCAAATCATTGTTTAGTGCCAACGAAGGGTCCAAACCCTCGTTATGGTTGGAGCATGCGTTGGAGACTTTCCACGTGGAGAGGAGGGTATTCATACTAAGTAATGATACGTGCATACTGTATGTATATCCCATCGGCGATGCTGTCAGTTTTGGTAAAGCTGCTGATAAGGCTGTTGAATGTTTCATGTTCAGCTGGGCGCTCGATACACACCAGGAAGTCTTATCGGACATCGTGCGGCTCGTAGTAGGCTGATAGTTTTATAACACTACCAACATTCGGCAAGTGCTGTTATGAAGAAACTAAAGCTAAGAGCTTACATTACTTACATCTGCCGACTGCCTCAAACCAACTACAATTTTAGATATATTTTGCTAAGAAGTATCCAATCGATCAGTCTGTCATTATAGATAGCGGAAACTAGAGCTTGTCAAAGATAAGGCCTGTGTCATCTATATAGATTCTAAAGTTAGTGAGTGCGTGTTCCGAGTCTTCTCCGAGATGCCGAGTCCTTATCTTCCATGCTGTTTAGATGAAGCTCCTATTTTGCTGTAGCATAAATTAGTCACGCCACGATTGCGATACTCTCTCTTCCTTCGCGTGAAATAGCAGCAGATAGGTACGAGAGCGCTCGAGACAATGAGAGGATTGCGCTACATAGATAAGGCTATACCCAGCATTGACTTGCCAGGGTCGGGTTATTGAGATCCTAATATATCGTCTAGGTACAGGCATTGATATATAGTAGGGGTTGTTGAAAGATGTCGTGATCGAAAGGGTCGCCAGGTGATGTGTATTGGGCTCTTCTCAATGTCTGTATCATGCGAATCTCAAGGCAATATCAGCCTTTCGATTCAGCTTCTGGAATTCTCTCCAATTCCATCAGCATGATCAGTAATAGACTATCATGTACTACTTGTCCAGGAAAAGAATCCTAATCGCGGTGGGTGCACGTACCTTGTACCCTCGTTACACCCCGCTGTCTCCTTGTCTGTAGCCCTGTCTAGCGCAGATACGGCCAAAATCTTATCGTCCCTGATACGCCAGTAGATTTTAGCGCGCCGCTTGGCCCTCGCGCTATGTCGTCATCGTGCGTTCAAAGGGACTTCTCGGGTTGTTGTGTTCAGGTTAGGCTGGCTGGAAATCCTAGGTTACGTAGAGAGGGGGAGGAGGGACCCTTCTCTTTACCTTGTTGCGATCGTCTTTTGCAGATTATTTGTTGCCAGCAATGAGCAAACTGAAGAAAATCAACTATACAGTGAAAGTAAGAGGAAACTGCGTAGATATAGAGCAATTTAGGTGGTAGCACAGATGCCCTGCTTCTACTGTGTAGTAATAGCTTCATTTATACTGATGAAGTGAATGCCTGACAGCAGTCCATCGTTCTGAACTGAAAGCAAGAACACCTCGAGATGAGTACGTTAGGTAGGCGTTTACCAGGTAATATTATCGAGTAATTGCCAAGCATCTTAGGAGTCACGAGGCCTATGGCCTGTAAATGCTGCAGGGTCTGTTAGGTAGTGCGAAGAGTACAATTGTTGAGAAGCTCAAGAGTCTCAGCACTGGTCCAATTCTGATTTATTAATTACATATGAATCTGGTTCTAAAGTCCAATGGGTAGTACGGAGGTTCTGGCCAAAATTAAGTGGCATGCTTAATGTCTATATAACGTGTCAGTAAATAAGCTCCTATACCGTGTAAGCATCAGTCTAACCAGAATAGTTAGTTCTTGGCAGTCGGTTTACAGCTGAGTAAATAGCCACTCGGGCCGCAAGCGGCTTATATAACCTAAAATTTTATCGGGCCGGGCTGTTTACAGGTGCTACCGTCTACAACTAATTATTCCTAATTAAGTAATTCTGACCGTACCTGTCAGTCGCTTGCACTGTGACTCTACTTCAAGCATGCCACTTGATTTTGGCCAAAACCTCCGTATTCCAGAGTAAATGGCACGAAGGATGAAAAGAAAAAAAAATTTGGGTTCTAGTTGTCTAAGATGGACAAGTATGTAGCCAGCGCATGTAAAGTTACGATCACCACTAACACTAGATCTCAGGCGCGCAAATGTACCTACTACTACTAGTATATTCCTACTTGTACCCTGCAAGAGTTGAATTTGGTTACCCTCTGATGTGCCGCGTTATCCAGCTGAGCACCACTACAATGCGCCTTCCATGTCAGAATTGCATCGTAGGACAATCGTAGTATACACTGTATTTTACCCACACTCCACATGCGCCCTGCCCATGAGCACTGATCCTAGTCAGTCGTTGTACCGCCTGCCCTGTCGTCAGATCTTGGGGACGCTGTTGTGTCACACAAAGATAAGATGATAGCTCTAGCTGCAAGCCAACTGAGACCTATTGTACTTGATGAAGAATTGTAGCTCACTTCAACTTCAAATTGCCCGTTCTTCTCGTCTTTCAACGGCGAAGCATTTTATTTTATGCCTATTACATCATTGTACGTGCTAATCATCGGCCGCGTGGTGTAACCTAGCGTCTGCCTAGTGTAGCAGTCCTGCAGTTTAAGGCGTTTACTGTAGCGTAGAACTGTTAGCTAACAGCGTAGCGTGAACAGCGGGCTCCGAGTTCCACTTCGTGCTCCTTACACTTTACACGATACCAAGTCCAGAGAAGGTACTTTTCCTCCTCGTTACTACGGATAAGTACGAGAAGCCGTCAGAATGAAAAGCGCTGCAGGAGCCACCTCCCTACGTCATACGGGCCACGAGGCCAGTTCCCAGGAACCTCCCTTCAAGAGTGATAGGTGGTTTATCTGTAGGATCGAGTTTCTCATTTGAATGCAGTATTATGTATTCAATGCTCGGCGGTGTAAGTCTAGCGTAGATTGGTGAAACACTGGGCTTCGACTGTGATCTCGCCGTTCAAGAAACTGCAGAGCTGAAGAACTGGGAGAGTGCGAAGTTGAACGCGCACCAACCCTTTGGAAACAGCGGTTCCAGCAACCCGGCTCCGTGTGGAGAGGGAACTTTTACAGCCCGAGGAGTGGCGGCTTTCCGCTTGGGGTGGGTGCGACCTGCGCGACGCTAACAGTGTGAACGGCCGAATCAGGGCTCTGCCAGAGCACTCGTCAGGATAAGCAGCAGGGCGTCTCGGCTCCGTCTTCGCGCCATGATGCCCTTTCTCTCTCTCCGCTTACGCGTAACAATTGATCGCCTACACTGCATCCCAACAGAATATTCGTTTCAAACACTGGAGAGTTGCGAGGTAGAGACAAGAAGAGGGGAATAAAGAAAGGGAGGAGAGGAAGGGGTCCCAGAAGTGAGGGACGAACAAAGCAATGGAAAACCTGGGTGATGCCGGATTATGAGAGGGGTCTATGATCGGGGTTGTCGAATGTGGGATTATTCTACATCGGCTTCCCCCTGGATTTTGCCCTGTTATTGATACTACCTACCCATGATTGGCGTGTTACAGCATGTAGGCATGTAGTGCAGTAGTGTAGTAGAAGAAGGGTGGAGAGGAAGGGTCCTCTTGATCGCCAGTAGGTAAGCTTTGCCACTTCAGAATTCTTTAACCTACATATCAACTACAATATCAACCAAGAGTAGTATCAGGAGCTTGAGTCGATATTCTACTCCTCAATGTGAGCTACCCAACGCTGACAAAAGACATACGGATAGAACCTATACTGCTCAGTACATGCGTAGTGTTCAGTACCTCGGCAAGGTCGTAGTAAATTACACCACGTACTACTGGAGGTATCTAACATACCTACAGAGCATTAGCATCTAGGCACCCTTGTAAGTGGGATCTGACAAGGATATTGAGTGCAATTACAACAAGTTGGCAACGATTGCAACTCACCGAGTAACTCAATAAAGCCAACGATTCGTCCGTCTCAACTACCCTAGAAGTAGCAGCAGCAGAAGGAGAGCAGCGGAGACCTGTCTAGCGCACTAACATGAACTTTAGCGTCACTGTATGTAAGTTTGGACTGATCCAACTCGGGAGTTACCTACGGTTAGTACTCACCTGCAATATGCAGCCAATCAGTACAGCGCTCTACAGTGCAGCAACCATCCTACACTATGTGTCTACCTAGGTAGGTACACGGCTACGACATACAGCAGCAATTTGCCAGGTAAGTACCTAAATGCTCAGAGTACAGTAGGCGTGGTACAGTTCTATCCTGAACCAACATCCACCGAACATAGAACTGCGATTACGATCCTTGCTTGACACCGCCGTTCCCCGTAATCTGTAGGCGCAAGCCTCTTTACATTAGCGTAGAGCAGGTGGGCATAGCGCAAGTCAAGAAGCCCACCGGTCTGCGTCCCCATCCCATCCCATCCCATTGCCAATCCAAACATCCTGGGAATCCAGATGGGCACACGACCAGGGCATCTTTTATCGCCTCCACGTACATAAACCATCTCCCGTCCCGTCGACCTGGTGGAACCCCGGCCTCTCTTACTTACTAGTATACCACTTGCTTGCTCGTCGCTCCCGTTCTCACGGCGGAAGAGGTCTCCGGTGCTGTCTGTCTATCTTGCCCGTTGGTGTTGGTTGTTGACCGATATAATGAGATCGGGCCCTCCAAGCTCACAGACTTCGTATACCTTATCCAGTATTCCGCTCTCGCAGCGGAGTTCTCTCTCGTGCTCTCAATATGGCGGCAGCGGCAATGGCAGACCAGAGCAGACCCCCATCCGACAAGGGCGTCGCGATGGCTGAGAAGGACTCTCAGGGTGGCGAGTCCATCCGCGAACTCAACGACGGCCGGGACCAGCTGCATCGTCACCTCGGCAATCGCCAGATCCAGCTGATTGCCATCGGCGGCTCAATCGGTACCGCCCTCTTCGTCAGCATTGGCGGCGGATTGGCCACGGGCGGCCCCGCCAATCTTCTGCTCGGCTATTCCGTTCACTGTCTCATGGTTTGTCTCATCAACAACTCTTTGGCTGAGATGGTTTGTTACATGCCGATCGGCGGCTCCTTCATTCGAATGGCTGGTAAATGGGTGGACGAGTCGCTCGGTTTCCTTGCTGGCTGGAACTTCTTCCTATACGAGGCGATTCTGATTCCCTACGAGATCACGGCCCTCAATTTGGTTCTGACGTTCTGGACCGACAAGATCCCGGTCGCCGCCATATGTATTATTGTCATCGTACTATATGCGTACGGACCTCCTACCCTGTAACCGCTGGTTGCCGAGTCGCTAACACTTTATACAGCATTATCAACATTCTTGCGGTGCAATACTACGGGTAAGTCTCACGTGTTACACAACTTTTCCCCCACACGCCTTGATAATACTCTGCCCCGACCAAGCGGTTCGGGCATGATAACATTGATAGAACAGCTCTAACCCAGCTACCGTCATAATGCATCCACCAATGCACAAATGCTGACCTCCAACTTAGTGAAGCGGAATTCTGGCTCGCGATCGGCAAGCTGCTTCTCATCCTCATCGTGTTCTTTTTCACCTTCATTACTGCGGTTGGTGGGAATCCTCAAAACGAACCATATGGATTCCGGTACTGGTATAGTCCAGGTGCTTTTGCCGAATACATTCACACCGGCGCCCTTGGCAGATTTGAAGGCTTCCTTGGATCCCTCTTTTCGGCTTGCTTCACAGTCGTCGGACCGGAGTACATTGCGATGGTTGCAGGGGAGGCTGAACGCCCCAGTGTTTACATCAAGAACGGCTTCAAGACCGTATATTGGCGTTTCTTCGTATTCTTCGTCTTAAGCGCATTGGCTGTCGGCATTGTCATTCCCTATAATGACCCCAAGCTGAACAACGGTTCGGGCACGGCTGATGGTTCTCCTTACGTCATTGCGATGCAGAACATGGGGGTCGCAGTACTTCCGCATATCGTCAATGCCCTTCTCCTCACGAGTATCTTTAGTGCTGGTAATGCTTATGTCTACTGTGCCATGCGATCGCTCCACGGTTTGGCGTGCGAAGGGCAAGCTCCAGCCATCTTCAAGAGGACCCTGAAGAACGGTATCCCCATCTATGCGTTCGGAGTCACGATGCTCTTTCCTTTCCTCTCCTTCCTCCAGGCTGGCGGCAGCACGGCTGGAGCCGTCACGACGCTGCAATCCGTCACTGAAGGTGCTACCATGATCAACTACATATGCATCAGCTTGACCTACATCTTCTTTTATAGGGCATGCAAGGCGCAAGGCCTCGACCGCAAAACCTTCCCCTATGTCGGCTGGTTCCAGCCCTACAGCGCCTATATCACCTTTGTATATATGATCATCATCGAGGGGATCTTTGGATATGTCGTGTTTGTTCCTGGCCACTGGAGCGTTGCTGCCTTCTTCCCGCCTTACACCATGGCTTTCGTTACTATCATCCTATACTTTGGCTGGAAGATTGTCAAGCGGACCAAGTTTGTGAAGCCACTTGAGGCAGACCTTGTCTGGGAGAAACCCCAGATTGATGCGTATGAAGCCACGTTCACCGAGCCGCCCACGCGACTACGCGACGAATTGTGGGAGGTCATCACACGCAAAAGGAAAACGAGGGAGAACCATATGGGAGAGGACATCAGTTAGGAATCGCTGCAGACTCCACTTGGTACGATTAGATTCCGTCGGAAACGATAACATGCGCTCAACAGACAACTCTCACCCGAGAGTTTTGGGTTATACTCGTCTACTATACATAGTCGGATTGATATTCTTTTGGCATATATACCCAGTACACCACGCCTTCAGTCTCTGAAACGGGACTACGAGGTACATTTTGAATAAATATTGAATAAACCCAATGCAAATTGTAGCTGTGTGCGTGAGTATGGTGTACATATAGCTCCCTCTATCTTTTTTCCATTGAGACTGAAGTCTTTAGTTATCTGCTAGACTGTTTGGAGCCCTGAGCCCGATTCATTACCTGCAGCCGTCATGGAATCATAGTAACAGTGAGTAGGCACAGTTTGCAATGATGTTCCGTCTCTGAACGACCGTCATCACGGATCATCAAGGACTTCATCGAGTTGGCCTCCTAGTCCTTCCTAACGCCCTGGTAGACGGGTTGTCCCTCTTCTCCCCTTATTGACAACGTGTCATCCACTATCGAGTTCGACTGTAGCTCGATCCTATTGTTTCGTGATATTGTTGATTGCTCCAAGCAAGAATATTGAATAAACACATGCACACACCTATCCCTTGCCCCACCCCTTTTTCCACCTTCAGGAGGCCGGGCGGCCCCCATCAGGCACGGTTCTAAAGGAAGATTTCTATTTTTTGTTTTTGTGCATAGTAGAACTTGACATGCTGTTTGTAGAAAACACCATCTTAGATCAAGTAAAGTACCTAGTTAGGAGATAGTGTAAGTAGGCAAATGTGGAGAAATGTTTAACTAATCTAGACTCTGTCGGGTCTTCGCGCTTAACATCCTTACCTATAATACTAAGATACTTGCTGCCGAATTCATTCCGCGCTTATCTACCTATACACTATAAATTTTCACACCAAACCCTGTTTCTTTCTTTCTCTAAATTAACTAAATACCTAGGTAGGTTGCGTACGTAATTCGACATACCACCACTTCTTGTGGCAAATACCACCAAGAGCAGCTAAATACACCGATACAAAAAATCAATCTTAACCAGTCCAAAGTTACCATCACAGCGCTGTACTCATCAACCAATAACCATGAGAATGTGCTCATATGAGAGCCACATAGATCACACCATTAACCAACTAACCTAGTCTAGCCAATGAAATAAAGGACCAGGAGGTCGTGGTTGAAGCTTCTACCTCGCTACCTACCTAGCAAAGGGGTGATCGCGAGACAATTTTTTCGTTTACCCCCTTTCAGTCTTTTCCTACCCTGCCCTGCCTTCCCCCGACTTGTCTCGCGGTCGAAACGGAAAAGGCATTGGCTTGGCACTCGTAGAGTATTAGGCCCACCGACGTGATAACCGGAATCGCCGGCCCGGGAGCCGGGCGTTACACGTCCGCACACGTCGCCGGAATCCGGATGTGGATACGAAAGAGTAGTGCTCCTCTACATGCACTGCGCCGAGGAGACAGTTGCCGGTTGTCTTATCGTGTCGGACGGACTTCTGTGGGGCTGATCTGTCGAGCAATGGGCCAAGCCGGGGATGCTCCGAGTGCTGTATCTCTGGGTTGATGTTGCTGTCATTGAACGTGACTACAGACGAGGCTTGCTAGAGTTGTGTAATAGTATAGAGATCTGGCTTCTAGTATCATTTGTTCCAATAGACCTTGACACTCTCTTTGCGAACTGAGATTTTTACTACGCCTACTTCGCAGTGCACTTACTCCATTCCAATATAAAGACACAACATCCCTATTGAGTTCTTTCATTCGCTACTTTAAGCATACTCACAAGGCTATTTCAATAGGAAGCTATTGCGCAAACCTACAGATATGATCTCAGTCATCCTCTTCATCACTTCCATCTTCGTCACTTTCTTCCTCGGCATTTTCGAGCCACTCAATTAGTGGTTGGCACTTAGCCCGGACAACCGGCATCACTTCACCCTCTTTGCCTCTGGCGTCTTCCCACCAAGCGATGAGTCCCTCTTCCTCCAGGATATCTAGGTCGTACATTTGCTGTAGCATAGCGGCGAGGAGGTTTCCGGCTTTACCGACCTCGATAACCTTGGTGCTACTGGCGCACGCTTTCTGTACGGCTAGGGCAAATTCCAATTGCTCTGTCACAGAATCCCCACCAACACCGACGTCCGCAACGAAAGCAGACGCACCGGCTCTAGAGGTGAGCGTCTCTTTGGCGGCTTTAACTGCATCGAGACCCGATTCGGCGTTCATAAGTTCCACAGCACGACGAACAAACGCCGTCGCTACTGCTTTCCGCATGGCCACATCCGAGGCATTATTGGCGAGCCGTAACGAAGTGAACTCCAACTTTTCCGAATCAAAAGTACCCATTGAACCACGCAAGACTTCTAGAAGACCATGGACGGCATCGGCATGGAACGAAGAGAAGTTGGGAGCGCCTGAATCGTCGGAAGCAAATGATGATAATCTGGATCGTGCGGTAGGTTGGCTGGGCGTAGCCGAAGCCGCCTCAAAGTCTTCGTCGGAGATGTCATCATCTTCGAAACTCGACACTGAAGAGCCGTCGATGTCGAATTTATCTAGATTATAAATGAGCGAGTTTTCTAACCTCGTGAGCTCCTCTCTCCCTATTTCATCCTCTTCTGGGTACTGGAACGTAGCGCCCTTTCCTTGCGCCCCAACAACACTAGCCTGTGATTCGGCAGGGCGGTGGTTGTGCGTAAGAAGTGATAGCACGGAAGCAACCCCGACGTCTACTTTCTCGCTAATCCGCACGCCGTATGACACCAAAGAACCCTCACGAACAGCGGTACCCTTCCCTATATAAGCCGTGTCTGCAATAATAGCATGCTCGACAATAGCGTCGTCGTCAATCTCAACATCATCCCAGATATAGCTATTTATAACCCGGACGTTGTTCCCAATCTTGCAGTTCCGACCGATGAAGGAATTCTGTATTATGCTCTTGGAACCGACGTGTGTGTCCCGCCCGAGAACGGCGTCGGATGCCTCTGCATCATCTTCGACGAGGACATCGTATTCCTGATAGACATCGTTATCTTGTAGCTGATAGGTTTGGCCCGTCAGGAGGTTACAGTCCGGGGTAAATGGGTACACCCAACCGCCGAGGATATCATGACTTATGGCGTCGTACATTTGCAGGTTCGTGGCCCTCGCGCTGTAGCCTTCGGTGACGATGTCTGTATGTATCATCTTGCCATTCAACTCCCAGTCCTTCAGAACACCATGCAAAAAGTTGGCCCTTGGAAGCTCATAATCAAAACTCTCGGACCACAAAGCAAGCACATCAGGAGTACATATGTCGATCTGGGGGTCGATTAAATCGGTTCGAGCTTCTGCTTCGGCGTTTTCCAGTATGGTGGGGTCTAGATTTGCATAGCGATCCGCCTGGAACGGGTTTATCTCTTCGTAGTGAAGACATCGATTCTTCTTGGGATCGATGATGAAGACGGGCGTGTTAGTCTTGGCCTTCGTGCGATGAGGGGCGTCGCCGGCCTCGCGCAAGACCATGGTCATGCAAGAGTCACGATTCGCTTCTCTCCTCGCCTTGTGGGCGGCCAGGGCACCTTCGAGAGACAGATTCGAGACCAAATCACCATGTACGAGCAGAAAGTCGCCTCCAATGATTCCGCGACCGTCGAGATCTCGGAGGAAGTCTCCAACAGAGCGCGCATCGGCAACGCGTATGAATTCGAGCACGGAGAAGGGGCACGAGTATGCGCCGGGAGACCATCTAGAGTTGTGGATATAGGTTTCTATCTGTTCCGAGTGGGCGCCACAGTATATGAAAACCTCGTTGACATCGTTCATGGCGAGGAACTCGAGCGTGTACTCGATGAGGGGGGTGTTTGCGAGCGGCAAGAGACACTGATGGGTTGCCGATGCGGTTAGCGAAGGGGGACATGTATGTCATATATCACGTAAACATATGGCCTTATATATATATATATGTGTGTGTGTGTACGGCGCCAAGATATTTACTACAGGCAGGTCCTGAATTGGCAGATAGATATTGGCTCACTCTTGGCTTGTCGAGGGAGAAAGGTAAGAATCGGGTCTGGAAATCGTCTGCGATGAGCTATATAGAATCAAGCCGTACGTTAGCAAGAAGACATCAAGGAACAGTTGATGGACAAGTATATGAATCGGGAATACATGCCACAGCTTGTAGGGCAGCCTCTCTCTTCTCTTCGGCGCCTGGCTTGCCAGCCTTTTTGCTGCCCTTGGCCGCCGCTCCACCACGGCCGCCTTTACTCTGCGACATTGCGCAACTGGACCTCAAAGCTGGCGACAGCTTGGGTGTTGCCGTTTATGTTGGTATTGATTTTGGGCTCGAATAATGGGAGGATAGGTGATGTTTGGCCAATGAGGGGCAACATTTTTGTGTACCTGATCTAACCCTTAGTTGTAGCTTGCAATGACTCAATCTACATGTACGGAGGGGCAGGCTCTCTTGATAAGGTGTAGTCTAATCGACAGCTGCAAAGCTACAGCATCAGCTGGTGCCTAGCCGCAAGTTCCCGATTTTCGCCAGTGTTCACTAGCCACCACATTAGCCACATGTCCTGCACAGGCAGGCATTTGGATAAGTGATAAGACCAATCAATAATTGAGCTGCTCTTCTCTTATTGGTATTGGTTTGTTTAGCGTCACCATTGTTGACATGCCTCCTTTCTCACCCTGCTACGTACTTACAGTAAGTACTTTAGCATGTCAAAATGGATCGGCATGCCTTCTAGGCCCTCAATATGCGACGTTCTTTTTAACCATAATTAGAGGGGTACATCGTCTCGGCCCAATCATGTCTAATGAATCTCATGCCCGGAGCAAACCATCCCAGCCCCGTACACGCATAACCTGCCGGATTAAAAGAAGAAAAAAAGCCCAGCTTTCCTCTTTTTCGGGAACCGCTGTGCTTCATGGCATGCATGACAATTTACGGCATACTGGCATTGAAGCATATGGCAGAGGCTTGTTTGTCTGATCCTTTGAGCCTCTGCATCCTCGTAAGGGTCGGTGAGGACGACTACAGGGGTATTGTTCCGGTCAATAGACGTAACTCGTCTGGTCTTATCTGCGTTTACCCATAAGCTACTCTAAGTTCTTGTCGTTCGGCTCCAACGGCACAAGATAGAGAGAGAAAGAATCGGCACATTTTCCCGAAGGTGGCGCACCCCGCTGGGGCTATACTTGTACACCACGTGTTGGCCAAGCTTCCAACTGACGTCTAGATATCTGGAGGAAGGTGGACTCGCTGGAAATAGCAGTGTCAGCATTCCCATCATATTGTTCTTTCCACCGGCGCTTCATTGTTTTGAAGCCAGACCCATCTTGACCTAGGTGTGTGGTACCGACTTATAACACCGACTTAAACACTGTAGCACACCCACCAATGTCCAGTATATACTTGTTAATATCGGTTGCATTCGCTAAGCTACAGCTCGTTTACCTTGGTCACGAATACGCCGTCTGTTTGACCTCTTGCGAATTAAGCGTTGTCCGCGGCGTTCTTTTGCGATCTCACGAGGACAAGGTTGCGGAAATCCTCACCATGTCGAAACGGTCTAGGCCCTACGTCGTCCAGGGTGTCCAAGGGTGTCCTCGGCAATGGTGGAGCCCAGGCTTGACTACTCGGCTCGGCCTGGGTACTGTGAGTGGACCGTGGTACGGACGAGCATTTGTCCTCTGTGGTCTGGAGTCGTGTCCAGACCATCGCCCGGCTGCAGGAGTCCCATGGGTTCTGACATGGGGCATATCCTTGTAGCTTGTATAATGGCACCTGCATGGTTACACTGCTGCCGTAGCGTGATGGACATATCGCAGGGCCTTGCCAACGTACATTGTACTGCCGACACATCACCGCCCGACTGAGCACGTAGTACGCACCGTATCCGCTAAACTCTCGCTCTAGCAACTTGGATATCGCGAGAACAAATGAAGACAATAGTTCCGCGATGCTTAGCCAGTCGTACACGCACGCCGAGCTTCCCCCAAAGCCAATTCATATATCAAAGTGCGTACAAATACCACCTAGAGTATCACAGCCTTGGCCGACGAAGCATATTCGAGTGATAGCAGATCACACCTGTCCTAGGACGGCGGCATACGTAGGCACTACAATGCAAGGTGAATCTTAATCCAACCAGCATTATCCTGGTGACCGAAGTGGTCGCGTCGTACCCAACGAACCTCGATCTTCGGTTACCAGATACGCCAGGTGAAGCACGCCCCATGAACGCTTATCAATCGCTCTCGCGATCTTCAGCTCCAGACAACAGCCACCATCCCCAGCTTCCCCAGCCTGCATGCACGCAATCAAGCCATACCTAGTTTACACTAGTCAGCGTCCCGGCAAGAAAAATACCATACTTTATAAACGTATACTACCTGCGATCACCATCGGACCCGGGGAAGCGGACCCCCCCCCCCAAAAATGAAAAGGCTTGTACTGTTCTGGGCCGCAGTCATATGTTTTTATACTAAGGGAAATACTAACAGGCAAAAGGAACAAGGGACCCCGGAGCGGATTGTTTGAAGTCAGTGTTCCAGAAAACGAAGATCCCAGCCGATCAACAAGCCTAGAACGCGAACGGAGCTATAAACCGTTATTATTGCTAACCGTCTAGGTCCACCCCCGTGTCTCCTGCTATATTCGTCACAAGCCCCGTCGAACCCGTTATCCCAAGTCTACAATACAGTCCTGAACCTACCCAGCGGACGCAGCGGTTGGGGAAAACTACTGCCTATATGGTTGAGGAGATATGCTGGTGAAGGCTTGAGATCGTCGGTCTCGTACCACGGCAAACAATGGGAACCCGACATATTCTGCTATCTCGGTGCCTCTCCACAAATAAGCGCCTCGGGATGAAGCGGGCAGAGGTACACAGCATAATCCTGGACAGTGCCGGGCGCTATTGAAGGATCCGTAATCATGTTCAAAGAAAAAAGGCTATCCGGTTACAGATAAATAGAACATAGACCTTAAATTAAGGTGTACGAGGCATCGGCCAACCCAGACCGGGCTGGAACCGTGACACTAGAGACCGTTATATTTAATGCTATCGGCATGTTAGGAAAAAACCACGAAGGCACTTAGGCCAGACCTACCCAACCTAGGCGGTGAGCATATTGTCACGGAGTAGCCCAAAGGGTTGCGGTACCGTTGTCTGTCATTCGCTCGGTGAAATAGCCCAGTGCCAAACAGACAGCCAGCCAGCTAGCTAGCAGCGCGCTCAGGGAGGTGGGAGACAGACGTGGACAAACCAACATGATACGCCCGTAATATCCCTGGGTGTCCCCCGTTTGTTCGTCCGGACGCGCACATATTATGTACACCGATAGATACGTACATTAAGTATACTACACTAGACACAGACGCACACGCATACAATACATCGGGTAGATATGTATACGTGCCTAGGGAACAACCAGCTTATTACTTCGTACACTATAGTCCTCTTCCCTCGCCCACACCGCGCCCGCCTTACCTCGCTTATACATGCATTACACTACCTTACATACTATACAAACATACCAACAGCCCGACACTCACAATCCTTTTCTTCCTTTCCCCTCCACTCACCTATATAGCAAACAACAAACGTCACAGTCGGACGAAGGTGGCTTGGTCGAGAACGATTTCTTTTCCGTTGGGGGAGGTCGATGTTTGGCTTCGCGTAATCTACCCACTCCTCTACTCCAAAACCCTATCCGTCCAGCTTGATATGCACGCCTGATCTGATCTTTCTCTCGAGTATTCCTTTATTCACCTCCTTCCTTCCTCCCTTCTTCCTCTCGAAACCATTATTGTTGCGTCAGCACGGAAACTTCGAGCCCCTCCCAATCCAAGACGAAATTCTAAATTTCTACCATCATTAAAGTATTTGATCTGACGTGTTCTGCTTTGTCGTGTTGCTTATCCCATCGGGCTATCCGCGGCGGGGCTGGAGATAAACTTAACCCGACAGTTTCTCCTGCTCTTACCTACCCTCTCTCCCCTCCGGGTTCCATCCTTCTCTTTCTTGGCTGTTTTCACTTGCTCTCGGGTGTTAATTTATCACTACTTCCTCTTCCTCCTCTCCCGCTCTATTCCTCATCACGACTACACAGACACGTTGTTTCGTCCGGCCCTAGGTTCCCGTACCATCCTCATCAACAACCTCATCAGCTTTTCTGATTTCACGAACGTAATGCCACGAATCGGTCACAGTTCATTACGGCAGAGACGATCATGAGATGGATGGGTGAAGGGTGAGAGAAGAAAAGGACGGGATTATCTCATCGAGGTGGCATCTCAGAAATACACTTGCCGGACGATCGACAGTTCACAGGACCGTCATGGCCGAGGGTGATGAAATTACGAGCGAGTAGTCAGACGGAAAGAGGAAGCACCCATACTAGTAGCCAATCCCAACCATTCGGAGATGGACGGATACGAGTACGTTTTGTCCGATAGACTCACCATGGAGTGGAAGGGGGAAGGGAAAGGGAAAGGGGACGAGGGATGACGACATGATCAGGGCACACGCCAAACGAAGTTATGGTTGTTCCAGGACACTCCGACGACACCGATTGAGTTCCAGGCTCTCCCCTGGCAGGAGTTTATGCCCGAATGGCACCTTTCTACGCATGACATGACGAGCTTCTGCCTCGATGTTCGAATCATAAGGTGACTCACAACAAGGCTGGACCAAGAGTGTTGGGCCGACGACGCAAGTCACTACGAGTAACAAATGTCGAACCTAGGTGAATGGATCAACAAGATAGTTACTCTCACTACAACCACAGGTCATGTCCACGACGAATTTCTCTTCGGCGAGATGATAAACGATACTTTTCCCGCACCGAAGTTCTGGGTATCTGGGATTTTCTACCATATAATTGTTGAAATGGGCTCGCGAAATTTTACGGACCCCTGAGATAGGGGATCGCCAATAACACCAATGCATACAAGTCGTGATGAGGGTCATCTGCCCCTCTCCCTTCTGGTCATCCCTTTCCCATGTTCCGCCCACTTGTCTTCGTTACACCCGAGGATGCAGCATGAAGCAGCCATTCCCGGTACCGTCCCGTTGCGCATTTTGCTTTTCCATATGACAAAATTCTCATATGGACTTTTGTCCTTGTTTATCATCAGCCGTCAAGGCGCCACTGACACCGCGTGAGACAGTGCCGCGTATATCCAAAATATACAACCCCACCTAGGTCTCCCTTTGGCCGAAAAGAAAAAAAAAAGAAGCAAGGGGTATATCATGGGTCATGATCTTGTCTAGTCCACCGTACCAATCTATCGCTTCCAAGACAAGCGAGTGACACAACGAGCGCACAAACACGCCATCAACACATTTCGCAATTGGGATCAATTTGCCAAGTCAGTTCGACTGTCTTTAGACTCGTCGCCGCTCGACAATCTCCACTAGTTGCACCACCGTCCGCCTACATCTAGACACCGATATATCCAACATAGAAGCGGAATGGCCGTTGCAACACAGATAAGGAAATGCCAACGAAATATATACAAGCAGAGACCAAAGAAATAATGGGCCATTCGTTATTGATTATAGTTCCCTGGCGGACCGTATAATCGTTGCCGTTTCTCCGGTGGCCCGTCCAACGGCATACGTGGAGACGGGCCCATCTGGGGCATCATGCCACCCGCGTACTGAGGCTTCTGCGTGCCGCCCGGTGTGGGCACCATCTGAGAGCCACTTCCGGCGGCGAGATAGCCTCCATGCTCCTGACCTATAGTCGGCGATGGATGGGGTAGCTGGCTTGGCGAGTGCCATGAGCTACTCGTAGCGGGCGACTGTATTGGCGTGGTGTCAAACTTTGTGACAGGGCCAGAGGACGTCGCGGAGAGCGGAGCCATTCCCATACCTTGGTTTGAGTATGGCCCTTGCGTCGAGGGTTGGGCGGACCCTCCATTTGGAAATATGGGATCCATCATGCCTTCGGCAGGAGGATTCCGTAACATATTGGCAAGATGTCTTCGCAACTTGCCAATCATGCCTTCTTTCGTGAAAGGCTTTGCCAGCACATCTCGCATTCCTGTTCGAATATTAGCACCACCCACGAAAATATCGCAATGGTTGCCAGCTCAACTTACCCCACTGGAAGTACATCTCAAGATCTTGCTGGTTGATGTTAGACGTCATGGCAATAATCGGTGTATTAGGCTGCATGTCTCGAATCATGGCAGTGGCCGAAACACCGTCAAGTTGGGGCATCACTATATCCATAAAAATCAGGTCGTAGGGTTGCTGTCTGCCGCTAACCTTGTTCACAGCTTCAAGACCGTCGCGCTATACGAAGTTAGCTATGTACCAGGCGCGGGAAGAAACAAGAAACAACACGGGGACCATACCGCGACTTCGACGCCGCAGTCCTGCTGCGAAAGGAACTTGGAGCCGATCCGAGCACATGTTCGATCATCTTCAACTAAGAGAACGACTGGCTTTCTAGACCCCCAAGGCGAAGGACTCTGTACGCCCGGTGGGGTGTTGGCAGCCATGGACGGCCCAGAGTTAAATTCCGTGGAGGGGGCAATTCCACTGCTATCTCCTCCAGGTCGGTTGTATGGAATGTTGTTCATGTGCTCGGGCGCAAATGGATCTATACCGATATTCTGACCCACAGGATAGACAAGATGCCGCATATCACTAAGAGGATCATGCAGAAAGGGTGTCACGCCAGCTGCACCTGGCGGCCCCATCATCGAGGAAGAGCCAACAGATTCGGGAGAGCCGCCTGCTTGATGGAACGCCACCGACATCCTATTTAAGTCTCTGTCTGCGACATGTTCAATCGATAGCCCGTTGATAATATCACGGGCCCGACGTAGTTCTAAGGGTGCCTCTGAACCGTCCGACAGCAGATTCTGACCCGAGTTGTATCCGGGAGTGGAATGATTCGACGAACGGTTTTCCCTCCTTTCTTCCGCTGTTTTGCTTAAATGGTTGATGAGTTCATTATGAACTTGATGTTGTGCCTTGACGACCTTCTGCAGATGTATTATTTCATCGACAAAGATCTTGTTGGCGTTGATGATCTCGTAATATGATTCTTGTAGTTGTTGAACCTGCTGTTGCGTCGCTGCTAACGTCTCAGAAAGAACGACGACTTGTTGGTTCTGCACGGAAAACTGCTCTTCAGCATTTTGCGCTTTCCTCGGAGCCGGAGCTTTTCGCCGAATGTTATCCAAGTTATCCTTCCTATCTGCTCGAAATTCGGGGTGTTTGAACTCCCACGCCTACACGAGGAGTTAGTGATTCCAAAAATTTACCTGGCGTGGAGAGGCTGATTTTACCGATGCTCCATAAGGAGATTGACCATTCTCTTCGTTATGTCGCACTTTGTGAAAATCGTACTTGTTCAATTGTCGAACGAAACTCGCGAAATTGCTGTGCTTAAAGTGTTTAGGCAATATCGTCTTGGTAAACTTTTCGTTCTATAGAATGATCATGAGACTTCTAGTCACTAAAGCAGATACGAGACGGATAGACGGAGCCGGCCTAGGTTTAACATACCTCTAAGACGACAAAGCTATCAGCTTGATCGCCCCATCTTACCACTTCACTGTAAGCTGGATCTTCAAGCATCCTATAAATAGGATCATCTGTTAGTATCGCGAACGAAAGGGCAGAAGGTGCGGTTTGGGCTTGGAAGGGTTCTTCACTTGTATAATTTACGAACCTGATTCCGGGGCATATTAGGTTAGCTAAAATGTACATGCATCTATCCGCGACAATGCGGTCTCGCGTAGAGCAGTATAATATAAAAATACTCACAAAGTCGCTCGAGTTATTGCCAGCGCCTTGCGCAACACCCGCCATATCGCCTTCAGGCATGGTGGGCAGGCGGCCGCGGGCCACAGATCTTTCGGCCGATTAATTCGGCCAGTGGCAAAGTGTGTCTTATGTTCCCAAGACGCGTAGGATACCGTGGTCCCTCTCGCGGACAAACACTCAGACCAAATGACGGGGGGTAGCACAATTAGGACGTAGAATGTCGTGCGACGGATGGTAGGCTGGTGTTCTTCAGACTGGCAATATGCTATGTCGACGCGCGATAGTATAGTCGGGGAGTATAAGCCTCGTCAGGAACTCCGCCTATTTCTTAGCGACGACAAGCTTCGGTTGTTGTTGATGCTGTATATCCAATGACCACTGACAGCTGCCGCCTACGACAGTAAAGACCGAACGACCGATGAATCGAAATGAGAAATACCTCTGGAGAGAGGGACTGTTGTCGCTCCGCGCCTATAGCACGTCGTGGAGGGCAAGGAACTTCGAACGAGAGGATCGGTGACGCTGTCGCCAGAGATGATAGACTGGCACACGGACACAGGAGCGAAGCAATGCGGACACGGTCTTCCGGGATTCGTTTTTAGAAGCTAATTCGGCTCGACTAAGTTATAAACTGGACTCGTGAATGTCGCGTTACTACAGGAATATCAAGGCCGACAGACTCAATCAGTAGAACGCAAGGATCGACTCGTTAGGGTACTGAACTAAGATACTAGCGATAGAAACATGACGATCCCATTCGAGGACCAGGTCGGGTGGTGTCTGTGAGCTCGAGGAGTCCTTCTTCCCCGTGGTAAAAGCACAAGGTTGATAGTCTCACTCTCGGGATATAAGGAAGGGAACGAGTGGTCGGGGTAGATAGCTGGAGGGACCGGGTGGACAGGTACGGGGGACGTATGGACGGATGGATGGACACGGTACAATACCCTGGCAGGTCTCCTGTCTTCGTCTCCCTTACGTCGAATCGCAGGTATAGACTACACTCCGCCCGGTGCGAAGATGGTGGATGGAACGAGTACATCAGTACCTGTGGCTTAATGGGTCAAAGAGGCATCGACCATATACAGTTTTTCTGGTACTGTGCGAGACATTCCAACTCATGCATTCCACTATTGGAGAGACTGCGCACTGGGTATGGTAACTCGTCAAACCAGGGAATCGAGTAATGGGGGTCGAGAGCGGGCAAGATAATTTCTATACATATCATCTATAGGTTGTCAACTTAAGTGCATCTATACTCTATATGATCCCTAGAGTACACCAAACTTACTCCCTCCTCCTTTTTCATTTCTCTCTCTAACTGACTGGTTGCGCTCTGTCTGGTATACGTACAACCTTGGAAGTAAGTTACTGCGGAGAATCAGTACGCACAGTACGCGGAAAAGCCCAGCTGAAGTCGACGTGCCTAGAGTAAGGTTGTCCAGTGTATACTTTTCTGGGACTGCTCCCTGCTTCCTAGACTACACGGGGCAAGATAGCCGGGATAGATTAAGCTAGTCATGTGTATCCATTCTTCTAGGCCGACTTAGGTAGTTAATCTAGTGCCGATTGGGAAGAATTACCAGCAGTGTGCGCATATAAGCGCAATAGTGTACACCAGCTAGTGTATACTACAGTATCTTCGAGGATAACGGGCCATCGTCTAAAGGTACACCGTTCCGCAATCAGCTCCACCAGCTACCGTATGAAGATTCGTTATTGAACTCAGCTTCGTAGAGGTATGACGACGTCTGTGGTATTCTATGCATACTATGAAGGGAAATAGAAGCGCCACGTACGAAAGGGATGGTCCACTATGGAGAAGTTTAAAAAGTTAAACATAACACTAGAGGTAGGTCGTTTGCCCTCGTAAAGGCAATAATGTATATTAGTTACTATTGCACTCAGTATGTGTAGAGCCGAGGACCGACTAATGGATACCCTCCTTTCTCAAGCTGTTTATGCGAGCCAAAGAAGAAGACGAACAGAAAAAAATTGGCCAACGTTGTCCTATCTACACTACATACGAGGAACATCGTATCAGAGCGCTCATCTAAAGCCAAGTGGCCTCTCTTAGTGCCACTTTTGAAAAAGCTACTTCAAGGATCAGTCTGCACGAAGGGCTTTATTGCGCATATAGTACAGTAGTATCACCAGGCACCTTACCAAGTACAGTATATACATGGCCCGTCCTCACTTCACCTTGACGTGTTGTTCATTAGACTGTGTGGTATTTAGTATACCTGTGCAGCATAAGTCCTTCAGGGTATGTAGGATGGCGGGCTAAGTAACTGGGCTGCGGGGCAAATCAATTCATGAGACCATGTTCACGTTGCAATGTAGAGTCTGTGTGTATGGCGTGTCTACAACAAGCAGAGATGTAAGCATACCTACTATTGAGGGCGACCCCATGACGATGTTGCATTGAGGGAACGGTTTCCAACGTCGCTGGGCGGAAGCCTCTGGATTTCATCTCCATACAAGCACCATTCTAAGGGTCCAACCCACAAGCGAGGGCTTGGCCAAACCCACGGAAGACGGTCCCGGCCAAGTCTACGAGTGCCGACGTCCGAGGTTTTTCGCGAGCTCGACAATCGACGAGGCTATCAGGCGATTGTTGTACCATCGACGGGTATGATAATCCCAGAGCCATGGCACTCAGGTTCCCATTGGCGTAATGTTACGCATTTTTTTCCTGCTGGGAACCTTGTGGACGTTTCTTTTCCTCTGTTTTCTTTTCCCTGGTAATCATTTACAGAATGCAGCATACACTCAACTGAAAAAGGCAGGAGGACTGGTACACAAGCAACTGTTGCTCAAGCGCCGGGGATACTGGGCCGTTGAGAGTCAGGCGCTCACAACATATGCAGACAACTACACCACCATCAAACCGTCGCACGTCGAATGTCGTTCGGTTTAATAACTAGCTCCTTTTCAGACAACGGGAGTATGCGTCCATAATTGTTACCTCGACGGCCCTGTATCAAGTTAAACGTATGCATACGTCTAATCGTCACTCACAATTACGCCGCTCGGGTTTGTTTTCTCCGGTCGGTACACGCCTAGCACTACTAACAAGTCTGGGTCTTTAGAGCCAATTATAAAAATGCGATCGTCTAGCTGCAGAAACCAGCACTGCTGGATGGCTGGCCGAGGGATTAAAAAAAAAACCTCTTTCTTGGCCGGTGTCACTGCAAAAGAACTGCTACAAAAACCTGCTTTACCTGCCCAGTCTGGAAGAAGAACACCTAGATGCCCGGTCTAGGTGCAGATCATACCTGTAATGCAGCCTTGCGCCCTTTCAACTCTCAGCTCACCCCACTAACATTATCTGTCCAGACAAATGGCAGGAGAAGCATCGTCACTTCTCTTGTCTTGACTTGTCTCAACAAAGGAGTCAATTATCTTACAAGTAGGAGAACTACTTAGCATCCACGTTGTCTCAACTAGTGTGTGATTCTAAGTTTGTAAGGTGTTTGGTATGTTGCAGCCAGCAACCCATTCCGGTCACCAGGATATACCGACAGTCCTGACTTTTTGGGTCTTGTGTCAACCCACCCCTATCAGGTCTGGTCACAGCGGAACGGGCGTAGTGGTTGAGTCAATGTGTCACAATTCATTTCGATGCACCGCAATGACAAGAAGCTCTAGTGACAGACCCAACTCGGCATCGTTGGTCTACGAAAAGATTGAGCTGACCTTTGCAGAGGCATTGTTTCACATTCCGGCTTGATAGTGTGCCCAGACTTAACAGCATACTACCTTTGCGTAAGAGAGATGAAAACTCACCCCTTGAGAAGGATATCTTGTAGCACTGCGCCTCTCTACCTAGGAAAGCTTGAAGTTGCCACTAGATAGTCTCACCACGCTATATTGAGTGAAGTATACTATCCGTTACAAGCCGAGGTAGAATTTCTCGTAATGGACGGTTTTCACCGTTTCCTCCTCTCTATTCTAAAGCCATAATAAATAAAGCTTTGCTGTCCCCAGGTTCTGGTGGAGTCGCATGGGTTCTTATTACGCCTGCCAAGCGCTGCATGTCTCGCTAGTCTATGAATGCACCAAGCGATAATTTTCCGATTTGGTGGGATTCTTCAGTGAATCTCTGTCAGGCGTCTGGGGAGTTTTATCATTAGCCGAGCAACGTTGCAGGTTGGAGAACATGTTTTCATCGGTAGGCCACTTGAAGCATGCACAATGGGCTATTCAAAGTCCGATCTTACGGACGAGCCTACCATTCCACGTCATGCCACACCTTCCTGACCACGGGCGTGGATGTTATCCCTACGATAAGTTCATTGCCAGCCGCCAGCACCTAGACACGTTGATGGTTATTGTTTCCAATAGCCTGCGGCGCTTGAGCGAATTGCCCTGGTACCTGGCAGAGCGGGCGCGGAGACCTGGGTCTAGGCGAACCGCCTCTCTACCTTCAGGCTGCCTTCGCGTCAGCCACCTCACTCATGCCGACTTGAGAACCCCCGAAAGGAGAAAAGCTGTTCAGAAAGCTTGGCTCGGGGATTTTCTGCAAACGCTTGGATCAGAAGCGGACCCATTGCTCCGCCATATCGGTGCTCGTGGGCTTTAATGCCATATGCACTCACCATCTCCTTACTGCGACCAAGTTATTTGCTCGTTTCTACCGCACTGAATCCCGACAGATACCTCTTTGGCTTATTAGGACACCGTCACGAGATGGGAGGTGGCGCACTGTTCACGAGAATACCAGTGAGCTGATACACTTCTCGAATGCCTCAGAACAAGTCCAAGCATCATTCTCCTGCATTCCAAACTTCTACAGCTATACGCTCAAGCCACGCTTTACTTTAGCTTGTCCTTTTTTTTTGTGCCTCTTTTCTCCTTATCGTAATGACATCTACACCCATACCTAGCTTTGCATGCAGGAACTCGACCCATTTCCTAAACTAATAATACGCTCCCATATTAGCCGCCGCGGTAGACACATCCGAACAGGTAGGAATACAGACCGAATGCAAATATGTGCGCACATATATATAGGGATATATGACCACATATATATGCATAATTAGCTATAGTAATGTGGACATCCCGCGTCGCCTGATCTTGTCTCGCGGCACCCAACGGGACTATAAATAGTCGCCTATACATGGAAATTTTTGATATTACGAAGTTGACAAAAAATAGTAACAGTCCAATATATCCGTCTCCTAAACCCGTCTCGTCATGTTCCCGTGTCTTTGGTTCGACGGCGTGGACTAGCGCGCGCATAGCCAACGTAGAGTCACATCACAGGAAATGAGATTAAGTAGCTTACTTTATTGGGACGCGGGAGGACCTGCCACATCTGGGCGTATCACAACTCATTTTGTATATACTAGATGCATCTGGCACGCTGCAAGTTCCAGGGACTGCAGCGTGCTTGGATCACTAGCTTTAGCTATCAAGCAAGCTCTCGCAGCACCTTACTACTCTCTGCCGTACTCTGTGTTTCGCAATGAGACGGAGCTTCGCGCAAGCTCCAGCATACGATTCGCTTAAGAAAGACGGTTAGTTATTGGTCGCTATGTTCGCTGAGGGGCTTTTCTAACCTTGTGTGGTGCTCAGACTGAGATATCTGAATCCGTTTTTGTAATAATATACTTTCCTCTCCCCCGTCTCTCCGATTTGGACTAGATAGGTTGATCCGGTAAAGTTCGGTCTGCTGGAAAGTGATGTGAAGAAATCTTCAACGAGGATCTGACTTATGATCGTGCGTCCATTGCGACTGGTGATGATCAGTCGATACTTGGAATTTGTATCTACTACAATAGTAATCTCGGCATCATCAATATACACGCTGTCGCATTAAACTTTCGCGGTTTGTCTAATATTCGTCAGCGGCGACGTGCGTCACTCATTTTTACCATCATCTTGTTAGTGAACTCACAGGCTAAGCACGACCTTTTCGCTCGATCTGGGATTCTGCACACTTTTCACGAACAGCTCCTTCCGCATAGATTCAACCTTCTCGTGGAACTCCTTCGCCGCTGTTTAAAATAAGTGTGTGTGTCACATCTATGGAATCATTGAGGTCCTCAACTTACCTGGTCTTGTAGTGAACTGGATGATGACATCTAACCCACTGTGTGGTATTGTCCGTTCATCCGAGTATGTGCCAACAGCCTCAACACATTTGATCTCAACAGACGCGTTCTTTGTTAGGGTCGCAACCGCATTCCGTCTCACTGCTGCATGTTAAAACCCCATGCTCGTACAACCTGCCCTGTGGGAAACTCACACTTGAGGACCATGCTGACCACGTCATCGCCTTCTTGAGCTTCGTCAGCGTCGAATGAAATAAGGATTTCGGCATAGTCGAGCGATCGTACAACGGTCGAGGTATCATTAGTAGCAATTCCAGAATGCGGCACTCCGTATTGCAAGATCTGAACATCAGTGACCCATTCCTGAATATGATGTGTTCGACCACTTTTGAAAGTAACCGACTCAACCGATGTCTGAGAAATCTTCAAGTCGCTATGAGAAAAGAAATTTAGTCAGACGTGATACTAAGACGGCGTATTCATAAGGAGCCAACCTCATTGCTTCTAGGATATGCTCCTCCTGGGTGTCCGTTGCGATATAGGAAAAGTTATTGCCTGCTCCTCTGGCCAGAATAACCTCTTCGCACCGTCTCGAAAGAGAACGAAAGAAGGTATCTTCTAAGTGGTGTACGTCTAAAGTAGGTTTCGTTAATGTTATGATTACCTCGGTGTTATAGCAACATACAATGTGGATGAGCTTTCCGAATGTTCAGGTCAACTAATTGATTGGCTGCTTTGTCCGCTGTCTTATACAGGAGCCATGACCCATCGTCGCTTGCAATGCGAATTGGGAATATGAGATGAGACACTATGATCTATCAATTATGGTCCTTGTACTGCGAGGGTAATACTTACCCCCATATCTTTCAACAAGAGGCTGATGTGATAGCGCTCTAGATTCACATTTACAAACAAACATAGAACTTGAATTGCGATCCAAAGTACAATCCAGGAAGGACTCAGTCCACTCGTTTCTAACGGATGCACAAGGGCATATCATCTCGTCACCGGTCGCCAATTTCTTACTCAGCTCAAAAGTTGTATTATCATCTTGGCTTATATTCTCAGATGCCTGTGTGAATCTTTGCGAAGTTGCACTGCTTTTTGACTTCGTATCCCTGAGATTAGCGACATATCACTGGTATAATTCTTCAAGGAGCGCCAGCTTCTTGTTTAAAGATTGCTCAATGGAGCCGCGCGGGAGCTATTACGATTAGCTATGTCATCCTCATAATAGACCAATGCATACCTGGTGCCAATATTGATCAGCAAATTCAGACTGTTGGTATGAAGCATGATTTGGCTCCGTAGTGTGTTGAGATCCCCCTTTTCTGTTGTCCACTCAATCTTTCTCCAGTTCTTCACGATTGATTGACTCCATCTCTGGAGTTTGGGTTTCTGCGAATCAGCCTGTTCTGAGACAATCATGTATTTCTTGATGATATCTTCTAAATGAGCCAATGTGTTTCTGCAATTCCGAATGATATGCTCAAAAGTATCTTGGTTTGCGGCGCCCTGATTGTTTCCAGGATTCATGTCGTGAGCTGATGGTCGCACGCTGTCCTGTTCGTTCTCAGCAGCTCTGAGAGCTGCACTCAACGAGTATAGCTCATCCTCGATTTCTTGGAACTCCACAGGAGCTGATTTCCTACCTTTCGTAAAAGTTTGGCCTAATCGCCATGCTATCTGTGATAGGAGAATAGCGTCACCTATGGACACTTGGAAGACCATGTTAGAGACAAGTACCTTGATAGGACCCAGGACATTCTCGCATCGAAGGAAGACAGCCCTGTTTATATCTAAGTCCAACGGACACCCTATGTAAAAATGCCTAGGCTGGTTCGCGGAATAAATTGGTGAGCACAGCCCCAAATGGCTGCCCGCCGATACCACCAAAACCCGGGTGCTCTAAGACTTGCATAGTGAAGATGCAGTAATGTTGCCCAGCCCCCTTTGCCTACTGCTGCCTTAACCAGGCAACTGAAGGGAGACCCAATCACAGTGTGATTAACTGTAAAATTTCTTACTCCGAGTTTTCCAGATTCCATCACATTCAACTCCCATTCAGAATTTGGCCCGCCCAAGAAATTCTTGATTGCTCAGTTTGCCCATTCATCATGGATATTTTCTCCGCCGGAATCGTGTGGGATCCACGCGAACCGCTACCATTCCAACCCCCACCTGCGCCTCAGGCATCCGTGCGAACGAAACTATTCCCGACCACTGCTGTTAGAGAACCATATAGGAATGTCTTGCCCGCTTTATCAGTCTCAATCGAAGCGCGCGTCACAGGAGATGTCGCTGAAGTGACTGCCAAGCAATTGTTCTGGAACGATGCCGACATCCCCATTCATCAGGGTTCTTATACATTCGCCCTTCCGAACGGCTGCACGGTTATGGGGTTTACTCGCCGTATTGGAAATGGCAACAAGCTAAAGGCCACGGCTCGTCCAAAAGCTGAAGCTCAGAATAAATTTCAACAAGCTCTTGCGTCGCGTACTACAGCAGCTCTTTTGAAGCAGAACACACCCGAGATCCTTACGTCTTGGTTAGGGAACATTCCGCCAAACACGAGCGTAAAGACTGAGATAACATATGCGACCATATTGCAACGCATGTTTAGTCAGGATAAAAACACCACGACCTTAACCATTCCAACCTACATTGCGAATAGATATGGAGAACGCCCAGAAAGTCTTCAAGGGCTCAATCTCGAGACGAAACCAGATAATATTTCGCTTCGTATAGAAATTCTCGAATCGGAGCATGTACAGTCGATCAAAAGCAATAGCCATGAAATTCTCATAGAACGAGGGACCGAAATGGGCCAAGTATTCAAATGGGATCATCTTGGAAAAGGATCTGAAGATTCCATGCATGAGACTGCAATAGTCACCATGAAGGAAGCTACTAGTTGGATTGAAAGAGACTTCATTATTTCCATTGACACTCTGCCCAGTGGCAGAAATGGCAGTCCGGAGGCGTGGTTAGAGATCCACCCGTCGTTTGAGAATCAAGCTGCTATGATGGTAACAGTCCCCCCGCGTATGTTGCCTATCCAGAATGAAATTTCTAAAATTGGAGAGATTTTATTCGTAGCTGACAGATCTGGATCTATGGAGGACAAAATGGAAAACCTGAAATCCGCAATGCACTTCTTCCTCAAAGGGATACCTCTAGGCCGGACATTCAACATATGGTGTTTTGGATCGGGCTACTCGTCCCTCTGGGCCACGTCACGTGTGTACGAAGAGGAATCACTTCGGATCGCCTTGAACTATATGGACACAATGTTCCGGGCTGACCTGGGAGGGACTGAGATCCTCCCCGCTCTTGAGGCGATCATCGCTGCTAGAGATCCATCTCTGCCGTGTGACATAGTCATTCTCACAGATGGTGAAGTTTGGCGTCTGGACGATACACTGCACCTAGTTAGTAGGTCCAAAGAAACTTCGAATGGCGCAATTCGATTCTTCTCACTTGGACTCGGCGCTCATCTTTCTCACGCTCTTGTCGAGGGAATTGCGAAGCAAGGAGGAGGTTGCTCCGACGTTATTCCTCAAGCCGACACAGAGGGCTGGGAGGACCGGGTGGTAGCGATACTGAAGGCGGTCTTAACGAGCCATATTCAAAACCTAAGTCTTGAGTTAGGTGGCTTCATAGCCTTGGCGTCCCCAGCAAACCTCCATTTCCTTAATCCTTTTCAAGCCCACAGAATCTTTCTTCTTTTTGAACAAGGAACGATCCCAGAAGATGCTAATATCGCTCTCACCTTTATTTTCGATGGGGAACGAACAACTATGAATGCTTCAGTCATTAGATCTGACAAGCCCAGCACGATTATCCACAAATTATCAGCCAGGGCCTTACTAGATGATTTCGAGCGGGCAATATTTTCGAGTACCCCCTATCAGCCTAACGCTTGGCTGGCGACGGGGGGTATGGGAGTAGACATATCACACTTTGCTGAGACACTGGCCTGCAGATATACACTACCTTCCAAATGGACTGCTCTATTCCTCTCAGAAAGCGATAATAAAGTGCTGGAGAGCGAGCCTCACCATAATACTATTGGTGAAATCGCCCTATCTCATATCGAAAATGGACCCTTGCAGAGATACCGCGGGAATCACGCGTTTCCCACAAGTATTAAGCGACGAGACCGGGTTGAATCAGGAACTCACACTGTTTTTGATCAAATGAAGGTCGACCACTCGTCAAATATAGTGGAATTCGCCTGTATAGAGCTTCCCTCATATAAATTAGGTCATATAGCGTTTAGAGGGTCATATAGATCCCCCACTTTGTCTTTCCGGGAGACTAGAGGTGTCAAGACGTGTGCAGACAGAGTTTTTATAGGATCTATACTCAGACACCAAGCCTTCGACGGGAGTTTCAGAAATGAAGTACTGCACGAGCTGCCTGAAGTGGCTCGAGATATCCTCAGGGCTGTGAAGAAATGGTTATGCGAGAAAACGAACCTCGAGGATCCAGTGCTCGGCCTCGTGGCCAACACAACTCTAGTAGTGGCAATCCTGGAAAGAGATTACAAAGATAACGAACACCTATGGATGATGATGCGGCAGAAGGCCCATGCATACATTAACCTGCACGTGCACGTGCTTAATGTTAAGGATGAGCTCCTAGAATACTCACGGGAGAGGTTCGCACAGCTAAATAGGCTGACCCAGTTGAAGTACAAGGGGACCTCCTGGCTAACCCAGTTGAAGTGCAAGGCGACTTCTTGGCTGACCCAGTTGGAGCGCAAGGCGACCTCTTCTCATCCCGATAGTAACACACGAAGGGTGAGGCGCTACGAAGGCGCGAAGGACGGATATGTGTCTAGCTCTGATCCGGTCTTGATCAATGAAGCTCCTATAGACGACTAAGTTAGTATTATAGTGAAGGGTCAATTGGTTCAGTCAGTTAGTATGTCTAGTATACGGTGTTTGTTCTCCAAGTCCTCCCAGAAATTTTCATTTGATTTGATTTGATTTTAGTCTTATCAAGCACGCTGTGGAATGGCTAATCAAGGGCAAACACCTTGACGCATCGTAATTCAAGACATCAGGTTGTCATTGTCTCAATGCTCATGGCCGAATTTATTTTACGTCGGCCGGAAAGTCTTACTTCCTTAACGAGTACAGAAATTCTGAACGGTCCTATCTTTGGAACCCGTCGTCCTTGACGTTAAAGTTTCGGGCGAAGAAAAAAAAGAAAAATTTTGAATAGGTTCCTCTAATGTAGCACCGAAGATAAACAGAGCCCTTCGCTACTCCCAGTGCATTCCTCTTAGAGGTTTAAGTAGTGGCGTCCCGGGCCTGAAGCAAGATTCCCCTGCAGTGACCAGACGAACGATACTGAGTTAGCGAGAAAGAACTGAGAGCGTAATAGGGGATGAAGAACGAGAGACACGGAAGCCGGTCTAAAAGAGAAACTAATTATATAGAGGAAATGAGAATCCAATTGTAGCTGTTAACGTAACAGAAAAGAAAGTGGCGACTAAGCAATGTATGATAACGCTTACAACTACATCCGATGGAGAATTAGTATCGTTCTATGAAGACTTCTTGCGACCACTAAGAGGAAATTGGAGTCAATTATCAGTGAAGAGGTAGATCAGCCTGCAGCTACAAGCCCTCTACTTTTTGGTAGGTAAATAGCACTTGTTGCCGCGCAGTCTCGAACTACTCTTGTGCATTAGTCTCGGCGATATAATCAGAAGTTCTGTTTTCCTACATTGTTCCATGACACTCATTTCAATCTAAGCTAAGTTATAATAGTATAACTTCAGACCGTACCAGCTATAGGGTACGAAACGCTACTACACTCCTGGAAATCAGGTAGCTTCCATGTTATGGCGTTATTATTTCTCACTCTCGCAAGACCTAAGATTCAGGGAGCAATATCATGGACGTTGTTAGGCAGAGGTCTAAACGAACTCTTGTTGATTTAGTTGCGTGTCTGCTTTGCGACTTGGACTCGTCTTCTAAGGATCACCAATGTCATACCCCTTGTTTTTATAGTTTCCAAAGCGCAGAACTATCATGCAGGATAACACTCTTAATATAGCACTACTCTAGTTCGAACGTCCAGTACTCAGTCTTCGGAACTTTCGCTCTCTTCTCATGTTTCTCCTTCTCGTAAGTCAGAAACTACATGACCCGATGGGAAGCAGTGTCTCAAGATGCTTGCTGTGAAGCCCTCGCTCATAATTTGGCCAATTGCGCGGACTACCGTGAGAGTGTAGACTACATGGGGCTCACGACCAGCATTGCCCATCGCTACTTTCGAATACTAGTATCTCCAGTCCCTTGTCTTGCAACCTCTTGGATCCATAACATTATCGGTTAATAGCAACTTAACCCAACAAGGGAGGCTTAAAGTTATTGGGGATCATTGTCAAGTCATTGAGTTAGAGACAAGAAGCCTTGTAATTGTTAAGCTAATCCACTCATGCTTCTAAGTTAGCCTAACCGTTCTATTGAAGTAGTGCAACAAAGTTGGATGCGTAGCGGAGGTTTTCAGAGCCGCAGGAATAGCCACCTTGTAACCACCTACCCCGAACAAGCAATAGAACTATTCATATAAGAAGAGGTATGTTTATATACGGCTAAGGTCTAGGATACGAGAAAACTTAGGGCTCTTTGTGCGATAGCAAGCACACACACGTACCCCTACACCTGACATGTGAGACCATGACACTTTGGGACTCCCCAGCCTTCTCTGGTGCTCCGCTGTGTTTTGCCCTTTCAGAGACCATTTGATAAGGCATTTGGAATTGTGAGTCTGCGAATCCAAGGTTCTACGGCGTCTCTTCACGATGTAGTTGGAAACCCCGACACTACTAACGTTGTATTGGTACTTTTGGTGCCATTGCTGCCAGCAATGTCCATGATGTAAGACGTAGGCGCTCAAGGCATTTCCCGCCTGGTTTCTCTGAAATATTGGTAAGAATGACCCTGATGTTTGCTCGTGGCTGTGTAAGTCCCGCCGGTCCTGTTTTCGTTCTCATCTCCCTTGCTAACCTTGCCTGCCTTCAAGCCGCAGCGGTGAAAGCTCATGTCCACTACGCGTGCCTCAACTGTGCCTGGGATCTTCATTAAAGAGGATTGAGCCTGGAACCCTTTACCCCACAGGCTACTATTATTGGAAGAAAACCTATCGCAATTCTAGCTAACAGACGTCGGTGTTCGTTAACATGTTAGCTTTTGAGAATGCGGCCAGGGCAGAAGTTCCCCCTTAGATCGCGATAATTACACCTGCTCCTCGTTCTCTATTCCAAATATTTACTCCTGGTGCTAATATTCCATGGTGGTCGTATTCGCAGTCTCCTGAGCTTTTATTCTTCTCCCGCCTCTTTGACGATCTACTCCATCACTAGCTCCATATGGCCGAACTGTTAGGTGGGGGTGGCTATCTTTAGGGGCGTTAAGTAGGAAAAAAAGAACCGGATCCCTGTGTGACACTTTCCCCTTATGGCCCGACAATACTCCACGACGTTAAATCCGACCCTAAGTCTGCTGCACTAAGATGCTGGCGGTCGATCTCACGTGGTTTCCCAGCTTAGTATACCTATATGCAAAGTAAGTTACCTGTAATATAATTAGCATAATCGTAGCTGTAACGCTCATCATTCTGTGTGTGGTCTGGGGTCTAAGATCGCAGAGACAAGGGAATGCCAAGCCTGATTTTAAGGTTTCCAGCTTTGGATTCTGATTGAATGATTTGATATCCCGAGATAGTTGGTTGGCTTGAACGCTTCTAGATGATCCTGCCCAACTCGAAGGATGGGGGGTTGTTGGTCGGCAGGCAGATAGGCGACCAGGTGCAGGTATATTCTTGGTGGGACCCCTAGCCTCAAGGTATCTTGGTGGGTAAGTAAGTAGGCTATAAGGGCCAGGTGGGGGGCGTATTCTTCCAACTTATCGGGTCGGCCACCGCTCGAACGTTTGGCCCAAAGACCGGGACAGAGGTGGTATGCTAGGTGGGTCAGACGGTGCTTCATCAATCGGCAGGTAATCCATCTCACGCAAGTCATATGCCAATAGCCAATTAGATCGTGCATGGTAGCCTACCGTGGTCAGTAATCCTTCTGCCGTCTAATTATGTAGCAGGCTTCAAGACGCTAGAGGGAAAAGAGTAAACGAGAGTATGGAGCACATGTTTGCCTCTGCCAGCGAAAGGACCCGAAACACGAGTGGTGATACAGAGCCGCCACAGATTCAAGCCTTCGTCGCACCAGGCTAGGCAGGCTTTGTGTTCTCCGGCAGTTTTAGCTATTAGGTGTGTGATAAGCTGACACGGACAATTGTTGGCACTGCTACCAATATGCTGGAACAATGAGGTGGATTCACGCAGATCTCTGGGAATGATGAGATGATGAGATGATGAGATGATGAGATGATGAGCTTGCAATGTCGAACATCCCTTCCTGAATGCTCTGCGTTATCATCTATCCCCAAATCTTGAAACATGTGAAGAGTACATTTTTTTATCTAGATACTCCAAGCAAGCTACGTTGTGGTGCTACATGAGCGCTATAGTAAGAGGGAACACTAAGCCTCTGATGTTACATGCAGTCTGGCGGTAATCAAGACTAACGCCCCCAAACTGTGAACAAAAGTTCTGGAAGCTAACTCATTAAAGTTACGGGACGCCTTGAAAGCGCAGCGTTGGTGGTGTCCTGTAACCGGCTATCCGCATGTGCCGCTGACGAGCCGGCCTTCGGTCAGTGTGGCGGGAGAGGACGAGACGAAGGACGATGCCATCATGGCATGTGTGCTTGATTACACAGCTGCGCTGATCACCCACAGTCGCCTGATTGGCCCAGTGCTGAATCATTAGTCATTCTGGAACCCACAAGTACCTAATCCTGCAATGTAGTAATTGGCCTGCCACGTTTTTTGCGGCGTTGCTGTTGTTCTGCGGCGCTGCTGTACCAACAAGTCTATTATAAGCTTGATGCGGCGAGCGATGGATGAGCTGATGACAAGGGTCGCGACCACAATTGTGTCACGATATGATTCATGGCATAGTAGGCTTGCTATATACTAATATCTAAGAATGTCTTGCCGTTTTGCTTAACCTCCTGTGTCAACAAGCGATCAACCTAGGTAGGGGTCATATGTCCTGCTCTTGCACCAAAAGTCCTACACTCACCCATCCCAAAGTTGATATACAAAGCACCTTGTCCGAGACACCAAGGCAAGCCAAGCCTTCGTCAAGTCCAACCCCAATCACAACTGTGAAGGCTTTGAAAGCTTTCTAATATCGGTCTACCCATCGTAGCGTGCGCGCTGGCATGGCTTCAACTAAAACCACCAAACACCCGGTGCGCAAGTCCCGGCAATCTCCTCTGCCAACGATCAAGTTTCGCTCGTGAGTCGCCCATGCTAAAAGGTTGGGTATGGAGTCGTGGATAGTTAAACTAACAAGGATTATTTCGAAGATCATGCGACGCGTGCACGGAGGCCAAGGTCCGGTGCGACAAGCAACGCCCGCAATGCAGCCGCTGTGCTCGCATGGAGAGTAGCTGTCGCTATAGTGTGTCCCTGAGGACGGGCAAGCCTGCCTGCGACTTGATCAAGGCTCTTAACGGCGGAGTGTTAACGATGCCGACACCCCCACATGACGCCGACGCGATCACCGTGGCCGAGCTCCTCCCCGGCATGGACTCATGTCAATCCTTTCAGAGTGCACTACAAGCAAGGCATGATATATCTTCGAAGGGCACCAGCAAGTCGTCGGCTCCGTCTACGTCTGGCTCGGACTCGTCTCCGGTCCCAGTTGGGCCCTTCCAGCACACAGAGGGCATGGATCTTGATATGGCCGCAGCAGACTACAATAACGGGGGCGTGCCTTCGGGGCCAAGCACTGATCCCGCAACTCATAGCCTGCTCGACGTCACAAACGTCCACGATGAAATGTCGACGAACGCACATAATCTTTATCTTTCGATGATGGACTCTGGTGCATCTGGCCTCTCCATGTCTGCACAACCGCCCTTAGACCTGGACTATTTCACCGAGTTTGATTTTTCCGAGCCAGATTTGCTCCGGGCCTTCGAACTCCCTACCCCTGACAGCCTCCCTCCAACATCTCATGATAACACCATACCATTAGACCCAGCTCTGCAACAATCTCAAACGCCAATGTATGGGCACAGCTGCCTGAATACGGCCAAGAGGCTCCAAAAGTCCATCCTTGCGATGACATCCAGGAATGAGATAATGCAAGGCGACTTGAATGGACTAGGCTGCTCGCCATCTATAACGACAATCGACCAGGCATTGCTTATGTGTTCGAATGCTAGTCAACAAGTCGTCGAGATACTAAGGTGTCAATGCAAAGCAGATGCGCACCTCCCCTTCTTAATAACAGTCCTGATATCCAAGATCCTGGCCACATACGGCGCCATCGCGAAAGCGGATGACTCGACTCCCTTTAACTTCGGCAACGCGTCGCAAACCCCAATGGAGCAAGAGCTTGAGCAGCAGCAACAGCAGCACCATTACCAGGAAGACGCCTTTGTGGGGGTCCCGCTGCGGCTTGGTGCGTATGACGTGGATAGGGAATTGGAGGAGAGGTTTAGGAGCCACATAGTGTTACACGAGCTGCTTAAGCTGAAGGGCATGGTCCAACTGTTTGCACAGAAGTACTGTCAAGTCGCGGCAGATAAGAAAAACCCAAGTGAAGGGGGGCTGATCTACTCCGCTCTTGGACAGTTTGTAGAGCAGCGCTACGGGGCCACAATGGCGGCTTGCGCGCTCCGAAGTACATCCGCGCCGCCAAATGCCAAATCCGGGGGCATGGAGGTGGGGTGAGTGTGGATGAACAAAGGATGAGGGGAGCTGAACGGAGTCCGCATTAATCTTACCCATTGCATTGGCCTTGAATACCTTTTGAAATGTGCGTGGTGTGTGGCTTGAATTATAGAAGAAAAGAGAAACAACAAAAAAAAAAGTGTATATAAACCTGTATTAGATTTGAATATATAACGTCGTTGAAATTTCGCCTAGGTCGATAAGCGGGCACTCACTTAATACCTTTGTACCCTTCACTACCAAGGTTATATGACGATACCTTAGTGGCTGAACCTTGCAACCAATAAACAGCAGATCCCGTCTAGACGCACACGGAGCTCAGACTTTGCGTCGCGTGTAAATGATTTCGAAACAAATGAAATTATCCTGAATAAGGTGTTCTATCCATACCGTAGCTACCGCCATTCTAGAGCCTGGGTTTTCAAGACGGCGGGGCTATTGTAAGTTGGAAAAAAGGGTTGTGCTTCTTTGGCCAAGAAGCAAGGATGAGGGAGAAAACAGCAGGCTCACTCAATGTTTTCTTCATGTGATGCGCAGCATAGAGACTCATTTGGTCATGGCTTTTATTTCGTGTTGCTCCCCAGGGCAATGACCGCAGTTTGAAATCTGGTGCAATGGAACAGAATAACTATCGGTAATGCATAGCTGACGGATGTTTGAAAGGGATGGTGGGACGCTTGTAGGCGCTTGCTGGTTTTATGAAAACACATACAAACTTCGTTGGTGTCACTCTTTCTTTCTACTTGCAGCTAACATCCCTAGAGAAGCCATGACAGTTACCAATGAGGCGCCTCACCGTTTCTTTGTCGTCGGGGATCTTGCTGTTTCCACCCCCAGTGACGGGTCGCGGCTTTGATCGGGGCCCGAAGCCCGGCAGGATTGAAGGCGGCATGGGAAGCTCGAGAGGCCGCTTATGTCTGAGATGCCTCTTATAATAAGGACCTGCTGCCACTTGGTTGCTCGTCTCTAGCCCTCTGCACCCAAGCTCCGCCCACGTACTCCCTTTCGACGCCTAAGCAGCACAACTCTGACCTTGCTTTGCCTAGTCTTGCACTACTTTGCGCCTATTCCAAATAACCTAAGCTAGATCCCCTCTACCTACATCGCCATGTCTCCCAACACGCTCAGCCTGCTTGACGCTATCAAGCAACGAAGCTCACTACACGTCGTCTCCGACGATGTCAGTATCTCCGATGCGCGTATCCAGGAGATCGTCCGCGAGGGCATCCTCCACGCCCCATCGCCTTTCAACTGCCAAGCCGGTCGCGCTGTCGTGCTCCTGAAAGAGGACCACAAGAAGTTCTGGGACATCGCACACGATGCCTCTAAGGCCAGTGTGCCCCCGCCAGCCTTTGAGAAAGCCTTCGAGCCTCGTATCAAGATGTTCCGCGCTGCCTATGGAACGGTATGTTTGCGCTAAGGAAATGGCTGGGTTAGGCGGCTTTGCTGACGTGATACGTGTGCCTAGATTCTATTCTACGAGAGCCAGGTTGCCCTGGAAAAGATTGGGAGCAAGGTGCCTATGGTGAAAGCGGCGATGCCCCAGTGTAAGTCGTGCGGCAGTGAGATGTGGGAATGAACTGCTACGCAGCCAGTTGCTAACGGCAATATGCGACAGGGTCGGAGCATTCTAGCGGAATGCTGCAATACGCCGTATGGACGATGCTCTGCGCTGAGGGCCTCGGAGTCAGCCTACAGCACTACAGCCCATTTGTGGACGCCCCCGCAGCCAAACAGTGGAATATCCCTGCCGACTGGTCCCTCAAGGCCCAGATGGTGTTCGGAAAGCCTACAGGCCCACGCCTTCAGGAGAAGACTTTCGAGCCAGTGGAAGACAGGATGAAGGTGTTTGGCGCTTGAAGGAAGAGAACGGTAAATAGGGTGCTGGCGCCGCGCGGAGGCGTCCATGGTTTGCTTATCACCTAGATATAGACCTACCATTGTTTTGATTGGTATAGCGCAGGCGAGATACAAAATTAGATTCCTTTGCATTTAGCTCGACCACGTCAAGTTGATATCATCACAGAATAGACTCATTCTAACCTAAAAACTCTATTAATTACGATATCATGTCCAAAGAAGATATATCACGTATTATCATGCTTAGCGATCGTTTGCTATTGTGAAACAGAATTAGATCTCCAGTACTGTACAACTTCAACCTGTTCACCTGCCTATTAAGGATAGATTACGCGTGAGAAGGCGAGGATGCGAAAATGCCTTTGCAATACTCCCGGCCGGCAACGCGAAGACGTGGGAGATTGCCCTGATTCTGTTCCTGAATCTAAAAATATTACCTACGTCTCGCTTAGGATTTGCCGTCGGGCTTTCGCAAAAGCAGGGCTGAAATCTCCGGGAGATCAATCCTACCGAGTTCACTAAATCTAGGTGTTAGCAATTATCTATACTTGTACGTACTACACTACATTGAGTATGTAAAGATATCTCTCAAAAAATAGGGTACCTGTTTCAGCGACGATTTACCATTGTATTTGTATGTTCGAGTTATGGTGTATTCCTCGACCGGTTAGCTAATTCCTTAAACTCCCACCTGTAAATAGAATTTAGAGGGCGGTTTCAAGTCATTATAAGCACTTAGTTGTCGTGGGCTTCGATTTAGTGAGCCACTCACTATGTTACAGTGATTGTTGTCCACTGCCGGGCTGAGCCCTACTGTTCAAGTACTAAATAAGGCTCTCCTGCGCCGCTGCTCCGTTAATAGCATTCGGGTCTCGGCGCTCGTAACCGCTAACCTAAGTACGCAGTTTTTTGTCTAGTTTCCGGCCTAAGCCCTATATGCTGGGGCAACCTGAGCGTGGCCTGTTGATTGAATTCATGGTCAGAAATACCTTGAAAAGAAGAGTACGAATCGTTACGTTCACCTGGTAAAGTCGTTATATGCTGTTCGAAAGCCCCAGAAAAGTGAATTGAACTGCTAGAAATGCAGTTATAGATAGTATGGTTCAAAGCACCACAGGTGTTCAAAACCAATCGTAACCTGGTGCTGTGATCTTGAGCCCCGAAACCCGCGAGGCCCGATCTGCTGCTCAGCGCGGTAAAGGGCGTGTCATTGAGATAGAGAATGGCTTCAATGCATGGTGATGACTGGCCCATTAGAGAGCGGTGGTTCAATTGTGATCATAATATAAATCATGAGCCCTTCATCTCCAAAGGTCAATTGATACCCTCTCTCAAGCTCTTCAAGAATTTACTCGACTGTAATCCAAACATTCCGATCTACTCTGTCTAGCACCGAGATCAATCATGGCAACAGTAGCGACTCAGAGTCCCAGCGTCTTCGCTTCAGGACAGTTTGTCACCGACTACAAGAAGACAGCTGATCTTCTTGGTGCCCCATACTCGGAGGACATATTGCAGGCAACATTGACCAACTTCCCTGGGTTATTTGAGCAAGGATCTGTCAGTTGGCGCGCCACCAGTCGAGAAAATGACCAGCTGAACTACCGCTTCTACATTCCCAGCAATGTCGACACAATTTCTCTAGCAGCAAAGGCGGGCTACATTGACCCGAACCAACCGATGGCGCGGCTGGCAAAGAGTTGGAGTAACCTGTTCAACGGCGAGCCGGCGGAATGGTGTGACTTCGACTCCGAGAGCGGCCTGGCTAAAACGTGGATTCTGTTGAAGGGCCTGAGATCAGTAGACGACCTACTAGACGCGGACGCAGTTCCTGAGTCAACCCGGGCGCACCGAGAAACATTTCACAAGCTAGGCCTGAAGTACTGTCACTTCGTTGCTGTCGACCACCACAGCGGCAGCTTAAACCTCTACTTCACCGTTCCCGGGCCCATAACCGAAGCTCAGGCGGCCGCATATACGGCGCTGGCTGGGGCTAGCCCGCCGACCGTAGAGGAGTTTGCGGATATGCGCAAGTATGTGCCCGAGCACCGATTTGCTTTCGCAGTCACTATCCAAGGCGACACGGGTAAGATCAAGCGCGTGTCGATCTACGCGTTGAACATCCCAGAGGGTCCGCTACCAGCGACTTGCAACGACAGACTACACCGCTTCTTCGCCGAGGCTCCTTGCTACGACAAGCAGCAGACGCGTACTATCGGGTGGTCCTACGGCAATGGCAACAGCAAGTACATGAAGGGTGAGGCAAGCTATACCGGAGAACTGCAAAATTTTGTGAAGAATTCAAGGGCTGTTCCAAACGAGACCATGGCCAAGTTGTTGGAGGAAGCGAGGGCGTCTATGAGCTTCTGAGGACTGAAGATGTGACGGGCTTCACAGCGAAGGTGAGGTGGAAACATTGTAGTGTAAATAAGTGTATATATTCTTTTTAATATGATAAAGTACATGGGATCTTCGTGTTTGACTGTTGAAATGTTGTTATTATCTCTGTTCGTGGTGAACTTGCGCAGAATTGCTTACATCGTACATATAATAACGAATGTTGCATCATCATCAATCAAAGCAATACCTGACTAACTCGTATAGCATTAACACAAAACACCTCCTCTATCTATTCCATAATCTCTACTATGGTATACCATAATCCTATAGTTGACTGTGCGAGTGACTGTTTGCAGGCTTGGGGTACTCAGTGAACGTCAATGGTTTGTGAGAATAGTGGCTATAAGCTCAGCTGAGGGGCGGCTTATGCCTTATGGAAGTGGCTGGCAACGCTACGAGACACAGAGGTGGGGCTCACTTAAGAATTATCGAAAGGCAGCTTGCTTTATTAGGCGTGGTAGCTCCAAGGTTATAGCCCCCGACAACCAGCTGCCTTGATAACATTCGCCCAACATCTAGGAAGGTGAATTTGACGGACGAGCCCTAGAATCAGAGGACTTTGAAACTCACTTCACCTGTACGGCAATGATGAGTATAGAAGTCAAATCTGCATGGAGTTAATACAAAATTTCAACTATCAGGAAGTGTAGGATGTTGATTGTTTGAGCGGTCATTACGTCCCAAGAGTTCAGACACTCGACCGATCAACTTATATACCAAAAGCGAATGTACACATAATTCCAATAACCATTTAAGATTGACAGATATGAATCCTTTGTTCTACACGATCATGAATATTAAAGAAATGTTACAGGCGCCTTGCCGCCCTACATGCGCGGCCCGAGTACTTTGTACACTTCCTCCTCGAGAGTACAGAATGTATTTGTGACCACCTTATCACCGGGCGGCAAAAGCTGAGTGGTGAAAAGTCCAGCTATCCCTGTTGTGCGATCGAGCCACTGCATCATCGTCAGCAGAGAACCGTTATATTTCGGCATTAGGGTCTATGATCGAAAAGTCAAGGCGGCAGTGGGGGGGCCGCGATATCTATTAGGCAATGATGCAACGGTATCACTCAGATTCGCAAAGGGTCAAATGGAAAGAAGTGAATCTAGGTAACTTACTGCATGAACGCCAGGCATACCCTGCCAATTTGCACTGTTCGCAGCCCTTCGGCCAGGGAAATCTGTGGCGTTGATGGACGAACTAAGACCAAAGTCACCCTTCGATTGCTCTGGCCAGGTCTGACCGAGATGCGCCCGCTTCGTGCCACACACCACTGAGAGGAAGTGAGATGGATCCTCAGTCTGGGGGCTCATCAGCTCATCAAGACTCTTCTTGCTCATAATCTCAGCACCGTTGTTCAAAAGAGCAGCTAAGAGTTTGGCCTGGTCTCGCGGTGTGCTGAACAGACCAACACCACCGCAGCAGTCCACTGCCGGACCGAAGGGGTTCTTCCCCTTGATCAAATTGCCGTCCGGGCGGCGCCATGCTAGTTCGACGAGCTTGGCCTCCAGATCGGGTCGCGCCCAAGGTCGAAACGTCGTGGAATTCATACCGAGTGGTGTCCAGATGTTCGTTTTCATGAAGGTCTCGAGGTCTTGCTTTGCAACAACTTCAATCTGTAGTCAAGCTCATGTTAGTGCGGATTCGATTTCTATATACAAAAAGAATTAGAAAAATAATGCCTTACCGTTCGACCTGCCCAGTCCATTCCAGAACCGTAAGCCCAACCTTGGCCAGGCTCAAAGATTAGCGGATAGAGGTAGCCATTCTGCAGAAATTGCGTATTAGTAAATGCTGAGGGCCTTTGAACAGGGCATCATTATTTTGGAGTAGACTTACGTGCGATCCAGTGAAAGTATTCTCTTTCTTCCCGACGTACTTCGCCCACCGCTGAAGGCCCTCATGATGTTGATCGTAGCAAAAGCCGCTGCTATGAGAGAGCAGTTGTCTTGTCGACTCGTCTTAGCGCAAAACTTCGAGAGTGAGATTATGTCATCACACTCTACTTACCGAAGGGAGATAGGAGAAGTACACTTCCTCAAACGTGGGGTGCCATCTTCATCGAATCCTTCGAGCACATCAAGCTCCTCGAGCTCGGGCACAATTTCTCTCACATTCTGATCAAGCGTGATTAAGCCTTTCTCAACCGCGATCATAGAAGCGATTGCAGTGGAAAGTTTAGTGAGCGAAGCAATCCAGTGAAAAGAGTCCAAGTCGATGGGCTGAGAGCGAGCTAAGTCTCGCGATCCATAGGCCTTGGAATAGAGCGTGCCTGCTTTAACATCTTCTATTAGTGATTACCTTCACCAAAACGGAGTCATAGGAGATCAGTGTTTGTACCCTCTTTATCCATGACGATGTAGCAAGCATTATGCAGAGGCGCGGCCCCTCCCTCCACCTGCGTCTTCAAAATCTGGTCGATAGACTCCATGCTGGGTGCTTCCAAGCTTCCGGCGTCAGGTCTGAACAGCGTAGAGCTTCTTCTCCTAACTCTTCTCATTTTGAAGCTGAGAGAATGAGTATTGGAACGACAATTGAAGCTCGAGGGTGTCTGATCTGCTCATATATTGTCGGTGGTGGGCTGATGAGATGAAGGTCGTGAGAGACTATGTGAACTGATACAACTTCTGCGATGTCGCAGTATCACGAGCAGCTATATAAATTGACTCTATAATGCTACCGGGGAGCCGTTAGTGAGATGAGAAGTCTGGTCTCGGATCATGTATCACCGGAACCGCGAAGACCGCGTATATCAGACCCGAAGCCCGGTAGTTCTGGAAGGGCATAACGCCGACGGCGGGTCATCCTCCTACGCTTACTTTGAAAGCGTTTAAATGGGATGATATCTATATATATTCACGTCAAGTTATTAATAGACTTGAGGCTGAAGTTTAAATCAGTGGGTTTTAGCTCTCTTGCGAGCTCCTCATTCGGGTTTTTCGAGGCAGAGGACAATAAGGAAAGCCACAAGAAAACGGTCAGTAGGTAGTTGGAAATAAATTTTATTCAACTCAGCTCCGAGTTCTAGCAAACTCGCTAGATACACTGAACTTTCGATCCGTAGCCATGAAATCCGAATACTCGCTGTTCATCGCGATGATTTGATGCATGAATTGAAGAAATCTAATATTTTTGCGACTTGGCATGGAATCTAGTAAGAGAATAACCGCTAATTTTACAGATCGAAATAGTGTGGCTGGGGCACGCACAAGCCACAGGACAAGTCCAAGCCACCACACTGCAACTTTTCACTATGTACACAAATGATGCTATCACCACCTGCAACGCCCCATTCAACTTCCCCGCTACCTGATCTCGGAGCTTGACATCTATCCAACATATTGATTACACTGATCAAATGGCTTCTGTCCGAACATTTTGCGGCCGCCGATATAGCTTCTGCGGATGTTGGCTGCAGCGAACTCGCGCATGGCCGCTTCGAACTCCCCAATGCTGGCCGTCGAGATGCCCTTTGTTGTAATTGTTTTGGCGAGATTGGCGCCATCTACCAGTGCTGTCACGGCACCGACACCTCCAGAAGGGCTCATGGCGTGAAGCGCGTCCCCAATTATCACGATCTTGTCAGACGGCTCCCAAGCCTTCATATCTGGGTCCGCTGACAGAATCCTAAGTAAGCTAGATTGGGTTCTATCTTGTAGATGTAGGATAGAACGGATGCTGGGGTCCCAGCAGTCGGCGAGCCTAAGCGATAGTGCTGCGACCTCGTCGCCTGTGTACTTGGAGAATGGCACGTCGCTTGGAAGATCGAAGATTTGCTTGCGAGCGACAAGTACCCAATACATGTAGTCTGCCGGCACATACTGGTCAAACTCACCATTCCTCTTGGGGAACCGGATGGGTTCCAAAAGAAGCGTGACGGCTGTGTCGTCGATGTCCAGAGTCTGTGTCAAGGGTGTGCGATCGATGATCAATGTCATCCATCGCATAGCGCGTGAGGGGAATCGTTCAAGAAGTTCTGGGGTAATAGGGGTTTTCCCATAGATACATGTGCCCTCTGTGTCAAGTGGTAGATGATTTGGAAGATACTGTCGTCGCGCCGCAGAACCGCGGCCATCAGCGCCAACAAGGAAACAACCAGAAGCAGTGGTACCGTCCTTGAAATAGGCGATGACTCCGTCATCGGTGGTTTCGTAACGGGTCAGTTCCTTCCCATACGAGATCGTGTTCTCGATTCCATCCCGAAGGATGTCTCGCAAGACTGTGCGGTCGCACGTGTATGGCTTCAATCCTTTCATAGCAGGGCTACCGCCAGCACGGCTGGCGATGATGGTGCCGTCGACCGCATTGATGTCGGTTTCGCCCAACTCGGCAGAACTGCATGTCTTCTGGAAGCGTTCCCAAAGTTCCGGTGAGAGCGTCTCCTTCAGAGCGTTCGCGCCTTCGCCGTTAAGACGCAGACGGTACCCCTGAGCTCTCCAATTTGCGCTGGCGTCGCGTTCGAAAACGCGGAAGGGGATGCCAGCTTTTGAGAGGCCCTGGGCAAGGCATAAGCCACCAAGCCCGCCGCCGATGATGAGAATGTCCTTTTGAATTGAACCCATTCTGCCTTAGTCTCAAATAAAATTGTAATGTGGAATGGAGAGGTGCTATTCAGATGAGTTGAAAGTAGAATGAGAGACTTGGAACTATATTTGAGGGAACTGCGGCCCTATACCTTGAATACTGATGATGCTGACGCTGACAGCAGACATGAAGGAGGATCTTCTATAAGTTTATGTGTAGTAACAGTATCGAGACCCGAACCCCGACTTGCCGGCCGCATTTTCACATTTGAGGTTTAAACAACCTAAATTTGGCTAATATGCCGCGCTATATATAGCGTTTTAGCGTCTCTGAGTGAGCCAGCTCGGTTAGAAAAAGAACCATTCCCTTCTCACTCATTCATCATCGTTCGACTTTAATCTCTGTCAGTATTAGTCCTCGGACCATTATCTCTTTGATATCCACTCATAGCAACTTCACCATATCGAACGGACAAGTCTCCAACGAGCCGATGCTCTGCCTCACCATGTGTGCTTACAAGAGAGAGGGTATGGATGATGAAGAGTACCGCAAGTACATGACAGAGCACCACGTGCCACTCGTTCGTGGCCTGATGGTCAAGCACGGTATCGACAAGTACAGCATGGTAAGTGTGGTGATTTACCATATTAGCTCCACGGGCCAGAACATGCAACTCTTTTCGTAATGTCCTCTTGCTTCCAAGCTGACACACTGTTGAAAAGACACACAATTCTCTGTCCACCCGTTCTCTCATGTCCAAGATATTCGACGCTCAGTTTGCCAATGTAGCGGACTACGATTGCATCGTCCAGATTCAGTTTCGCGATATTGAGCAATTCATCGCGCTGAAGGCCGATCCGGAGTATAAGAAGGCACTTTTTGCGGACCATGAGAAGTTTGCTGACACTAAGCGAACAAGGTGAGACCTTATAAACTAGTTCAAAGTATGACCTTAACTGACTGTGAAAACTTTCTCAGGATGACAATTGGCTATGTTCGTGACTTCCTACGCGATGGAGCTATTGTGTAGATGGTTGGCACGCATCACACACTGGATGCTGATTAACTATGGTGGTGGATTTTCTTTTTCCTTTATGCATGGGTTATAAAACGTAGTAGACACTTGAATTCATTCTATTCCACTTCCAACTACAAAGCTCAAATTCTTTGTGGGGGAATTACTGAAATTCCGCTGATCAATAAATTGATATGATAATCCAAAGAATGTGTCCAGCTTGAAATTAGCGATGTCATGCATCGTAACGTGGTATATGAGTCTCGTATGTTCTCTATTTACCTCTTTATATATCAATTCCAAAGTCTCTTATTCGACGGTTCTATTAGCCCCTGATATCTCAATGTCGAGATGATTCATTGGCAATTTATTTTGAGGCTGGAAAGCCGTAGTCCTCTTCTGCGATAATAACACCAATCCACTAGGTCTATTGGCCGTCATACCACGCAATTGCACTGATCACTCTAAGATAGGTAGATAGTGTTATAGTAATTTCACATGAAATTCAGACCAATCTAGATACAACCCATGAACTTACCGGAGAATTCCGCAAAAGCGTAGTAAGAACTTCTCGGGTCATTCCATAACCATTCAACTTTCCAATTCCCCATTAAGTACCAGCTAGAATCATCCGTATCACCCCTGTGCGATACTGTGGTTCTCGTTGCCCACCTAGTGAAAAGGGGTTGGAAAATGAGGGCGAGGCCTATGTCGGGTTAAGGCCGCGCGTGGTAACTCCCTCAGGAACGTCTAACGCGTCAAAGGACTAGCTCCAGGCCCCATTCTCGATCATTACATGTCAAAAATAAGCCGAAGCGGGACATTGTCCGCATATCGGTTGTTACACGCATGACTGGTGTAATGGTAGATCACTCTTTTCATGATAGAACACACACAGAAAACACCGAGTATTGGGCCAATAGCGCTGTTTTACACCACAGAAAAGTCCTAAGTAAATCTCGTCGAAAATCCCATTTGGTAGATTCGTAGTTGAAATCTATAGCGGTCGTACAGTTAGGATGCTTGGGAAAGGACTATCTGACATGTCCGGCCCGATTGCGTTCTTCTTTTATTTTTTTTTCTTTTCCCAAGTTCTCATGACGCGTTATCGTGAGATAAAGAACTCTATTTTGATCGGATATCAGAGAGATATGACTTCATTGTGAGACAAAAGAGGCGCAAGAGGTGCAAGTACCGCGGGGCGTGAAGTCGGGCTTTTGACGCCGGAAATCCCCTTCGCCGTTGACTCTCACCTCGAGCAATATCGGGTCAGGTATTCGAAACCGCAGGATTCGAGTTTTCTAGAAATTGGTCGGTGTTTGGCAGGTGCAGCTATTAATAGAAAGCTAATCCTGACAGCCTTGCCTAGAAGCCACGTGCCGCAAGTTCCCGACAAGGATTTTGCAGCTGAAAATGACTACGACTAACCACAAGTCTGTTGCGGCAGTCGGGCCTCGGAATTCGATACCATTCTAATGGGAAAGAATGCCTAGTCACGACAACACCAAGAGACAGAGGATCTGAAAGACTCAGATACTTGATGATGGATTTAATAGATATAGAGGAGGGCAATGACCCCAACTTGTCACTTCCACCGCTCACCTTCATCATCCTCATCAGTTTCTTTATCGTCTCTTTCTTATCACATTTTTTTTAGACATCTTTTTCGTCCTGATTCATTTCGACCTATTGATAGGCTTATGTTTAACTTAAACTTCAACTGAATATACTTGGACAAGTGCACGGAGGCAAAATGAGCAACCTGGGGCACGTCTATCTCTTCGGAGACCAGACCAATGATTTTGTTCCAGGCCTGCGCCAGCTTCTGCGCACTAAAGATCGTCCTTTACTTTCTTCATTTCTCGAGAAGACGCATCTTGCGCTGAGACAGGAGGTCGCTCAGCAGAGTCGTCAGACTCAAGAGTTTTTGCCTCGCTTTTCGAACGTCGGAGACCTCTTCTCTGTCTACTCGACTGATCATGAGGCAGCCCCTGTCCTTGCTAGTACTCTCACTACAATCTACCAACTTGGGAGCTTTATACGGTATGCCAATTCCTAAAATTCCCTGACCCTTGTTTTCCTACAGATTCTGACATGTCGCAGTCATTATGGAGATGGGTGCAGACAGTACCCTTCAGGCCCAAACCACATGGTATTGGGTATGTGCACTGGCCAGCTTGCCGCAAGCACTATTGCATCTGCTTCCAATGTCAGCGAGTTGGCGTACCTGGCTGTCCAGGCGGTGGTCATTGCATTTCGCACAGGCATCCAGGTTACCAACGCTCGTAATCTTCTCGACAACAGTATGGATAAGAATCAAAACTGGTCGTACATAGTACCGAAACTACCAGTCGAAGTGGCCGTATCACGTATCGAACAGTTTTCTAAGTTGACCGTGAGCTTGCCCCCTTACATCTCATGAGGCTGACAATTGAACTTCCGCTAATAAGAATAGAACTTGCCTGTTGGTTCCAGACCATTTGTCGGCACCGTAGCTCCGTCTAGTGTCACCATTTTTGGTCAACCGAGTGTGCTGAAAGACTTCTTCAGCTCACCCATGATGAAGGATACGAAGCCCATCCCTGCCCCGGTTTTCGCTCCGTATCACGAGCCCCATTTATACTCGCAATCGGATGTCGACGATATACTAGAGGGCGTTCCAGAGGCCGTCGTTAACACTACGGTCAAGCTTCCAGTGATCTCCAGTGTTACAGGAGAGCCGATCCAAGCTGCCACATTCGGAGCTCTTCTCCGGGTCTCTCTAAAAGAGTTCCTCAGGTATCCTCTCCACCTACAGAAAATCATTCGGTCTATAGGTGGCAGCTGCGAAGCATCTACATGCGACCAGTGGATGATCTCATTGGTTGGCACGACTTCGCGCATTCTTGCTAGTGCTCTGGGTGAGATTGGACGGATTTCGGTCGACGTTGAGCACATCACAAGCACGCCGAGCACCGGCACTCCCCGTTCGCAAATCAGCAGCAGTGGACGGCCAGAGCAGTCCAGAATCGCCATCATAGGGTACTCTGGAAGATTCCCCGAAGCCGCAAGTGCAGAGGGTCTCTGGAAGATCCTCCAGGAAGGGCGCGATGTTCACCGTGAAATACCGGCAGACAGGTTTGATGTGAACGCGCACTATGACCCAACTGGCAAGATAAAGAATACTTCGACAATTCGATATGGTTGTTTCATAAATGAGCCAGGAGTTTTCGACGCTCGATTTTTCAACATTTCCCCAAGAGAGGCTGATCAATCTGATCCCGCTCAGCGACTCGCTTTGATGACCGCCTACGAGGCGCTTGAGATGGCCGGCATTGTGCCTGACAAGACTCCGTCAACTCAGCGAGACCGAGTGGGTGTATTCTATGGCATGACTAGTGACGACTGGCGCGAAGTCAATAGCGGACAGGATGTTGGCACATATTATATACCCGGTACCAACCGCGCTTTCACTCCAGGACGCATTAACTACTTTTTCAAATTCACCGGGCCGAGCGTTAACGTCGATACAGCCTGCTCATCTAGCGCCGCTGCTATCCACCTGGCTTGCAATTCGCTTTGGCGAAATGACTGTGACACCGCTGTCGCGGGCGGCACCAACGTCATGACCAACCCTGATAACTTCGCGGGTCTGGACAAAGGCCATTTCCTGTGCAAGAGTGGCAACTGCAAGACATTCGATGACGGTGCTGATGGATACTGCCGAGCCGATGCCGTCGGCACTGTGATCTTGAAGAGGCTGGAAGACGCACTGGCCGATAAAGATCCTATTCAGGCTGTGATCTGTGGCGCTTATACCAACCACTCTGCCGAAGCTGAGTCTATCACACGACCGAACGCTGGCGCGCAGGCCGCTATCTTCCGACGTATCCTGAACGACTCAGGTCACGACGCTTCTGATGTGAGCTACATTGAGATGCATGGCACAGGCACTCAAGCTGGTGATGCAGTAGAGATGAAGTCAGTCTTGGAAGTCTTTGCTGGCAAACGCTCTGGCCGATCCGCAACACAAAACCCATTGTATCTGGGCTCAGTCAAGGCCAACGTCGGCCATGCTGAATCCGGATCCGGTGTCACATCTCTCATTAAAGTGATGATGATGTTGAAGAACAGCGAGATCCCGCCTCACATTGGCATCAAAACTAAGATCAACAAGGGATTCCCTACCGACTTGAGAGAGCGGGGGATTCGTATTGCCATGGAAGCGACACCGTGGCGACCGGCAGCGGACTCTAGACGCATGGCGTTTCTTAACAACTTCAGCGCGGCGGGAGGTAACTCGGCTCTCCTTATCGAGGATGCGCCCGCGCCATTTGAGCCTCAGGCATCAGAAGACCCAAGAACTTCTCACGTAGTGGCTATATCGGCTCGGACTGCCCAATCGCTTCGTCGGAATGCCGAGCGACTTGCGGAGCACCTTGGAAAGAATCTCGATACGTCACTTGCTAGCCTTGCGTTCACGACTACTGCTCGTCGCATCCATCACAACTACCGACTCTCTGTCACTGGCCGGACGATCACAGATGTGAAAGCAGCTCTCGAACAAGGTGCCACCTTAGAGGCCCGGCCTATTCCTCGGAAACAATCCGGCGTCGCATTCGCATTCACAGGACAAGGATCTGTGTACGCAGGAATGGGACAGCATCTCTTCGCTAACTTCAAAGTCTTCCGAAAGGAGATCCAGCGCCTGGCTGCGATCAGCGAGAGTTTCGGATTCGACTCCTTCCTGCCTGTGATTAACGATAGCAGCGCAAGTGAAACCGTCACCCCTCAAGCTTCGCAGCTGGCCCTAACCTGCTTCGAGATTGCACTTGCTCGCCTCATGGAGTCTTTTGGTATTACCCCAAGCGTAGTAGTCGGACACAGTCTCGGTGAATACGCAGCTTTGCATATTTCTGGAATGCTGTCGGCGAGGGATGTCGTGTTCCTGGTTGGAACGCGGGCTCGTATCATGCAAGAGCGTTGCTCGGCTGGAACTCACGCTATGTTGGCTGTCAAGGCACCTGTGTCTGCGCTCGCTAAAGTTATGCAGAGCCATCGCTTGGAGATTGCATGCATTAATGGGCCAAGCCAGACTGTTCTTGCTGGCTTGGGAGCCGACATCGATAGTGCGCAAGAGGCATTGAAACAATCCGATGTCAAGTCGAGTAAACTAATCACCGCTTTCGCCTTCCATAGCTCTCAGGTTGAGCCAGTCCTCGACGAATTCACCAAGCTGGGTCAAGGAGTAGTTTTCAGGAAGCCCACAATTCCTGTTCTGTCTCCGCTACTGGCAGCTGTCGTCACTGGAGAGGGCCAAATCAACACACAATATTTGGCCCGGCACTGCCGTGAGGTGGTCGATCTTGTGGGTGCCGTTCAGTCCGCTCTCTCGGAGAAGATCGTGTCCGAAGACACTCTGTGTGTCGAAATTGGACCAGTTCCCTTCGTGACAGGAATGCTAAAATCCTGCATCGGGTCATCTCTGAGAACTGTTGCGCCTGTCCGCAAGGGTGACGACCTTTGGAGAACATTGGGCGATGTTCTTTCTTATCTTTACCAGAGTGGCCAGGAGATCCAATGGGGCGAATATCACCGCGACTTTAATGACTTCCATGAAGTTATCTCACTTCCAACCTACGCCTGGGACCTCAAGAACCACTGGATCCAGTACGTTAATAACTGGTGTCTGACTAAAGGAAACGCTCCTGCCCCAGTAGCTGAAGCTCCCGAGACTCCCGCTGCCACACCAATGTTCTTATCCGCTACGTGCCAGAAGGTTTTGGATTCGGCGCATGCAGCAGACAAGTCGTTCGTTCTTGTAGAGTCGGACATCGCCCATCCCGACCTTCGGGTCGTCTTCGAAGCACACAAGGTGAATGGCGCGGCTCTATGTCCGTCGTCAGCTTATGCCGACATTGCCATTACCCTCGGCAAATTTTTGAGCGAGGGCAACTCGGTCAAGGGTAACACAGGCATAGAAATTGCCGACATGGCCACAACGAAGCCCCTTCTCATGCGAACGCCTGGGAAGTCAGAGCTCTTCCGCGCGTCTGCCGAAGCCGACTGGGCCAATCAAACGGCTACTGTCGCCTATTACAGTGTCAATTCGCGCGGCGAAACTACGCAACAGCACGCAACCTGCACAATCAGGTTTGGAAACCCAGACGCTTGGCTGAATGAGTGGAAGCGTTCGGCATACCTGGTTAAGTCTCGCATGCAAAATCTACGCGATGCCGCCGAGGACGGTATCTGCCACCGAATCGGGCGAGGAATGGTATATAAGCTATTCGAGAACTGTGTCGAGTACGGTGAGAGATTCCAGGGCATTGAGGGGGTTTACCTTGATAGTAAAGGCCACGAAGCAACAGCTCGCGTCATTCTGAAGGATAAGAGCACTTGCTTTGAGGGCAACCCTTACTACATCGACAGTCTCGGCCATCTCTCTGGCTTCATTATGAACGCTACAGAGTCGTTCGACTATAAGCAACAAGTATTCCTCAACCATGGCTGGGAGTCGATCCGTTGTGCCGTCAAGCTTTCGCCCGATGAGACGTACCACACCTATGTCAAAATGCAGTCTACCGATGGGATGAAATATATTGGCGATGTCTACATATTCCACGGTGATACCATCGTTGGTGTGAACCAGGGCGTTGCGGTAAGCATATCCGAAATTATCTAGAAAAGAAGCAAAAAGACCGAGTGCTAACTTCTCTACAGTTCCAATCGGTGCCCCGAAAGGTACTTGACTTCCTTCTACCTGGTGCCTCGAAAGGCACTGGTACCAAGGTGACGACGGAGGCAAGCAACGCCCTCAAGGCGGCTCCGAGCGCACCACAGAAAGCCACGGTGGTCAACCGTCCGGCGATGGCTCAGACACCGAAAAAGTCGCAGACTCCAGTGCCGCCACCAAAGGACAGCATATCGGAACCGCTTTTAATCATACAAGCCATGAAAATCATCTCAGAAGAGACGGGTGTCCCGGTAGCTGAAATGAAAAAGGATCTGGTCTTGGCTGACGTCGGGATCGACTCGCTCCTCTCTCTGACTGTCTACGGCAGGCTACGAGAGGAGCTGAACTTGGAAGTGAGCTCAACTCTCTTCATTGACTATCCCACAGTCGGAGATATCAAGAGGTGGCTTGGCGGGGCATCCGGGCCAATGGATGCTTCGGACGATAGCTCCAGGATCTCGACACCAAGATCAGGGGTATTCTCCGATGAGGACAATGAGTCGACTAGCGATGTTTCTACTAGCGTAGAAGACACAGCCCTAGACTGCGAAGAAGACTGCGAAGAAATATTGCCCTTCTCCGGAATCTGCGCTATTCTGGCCGAAGAGATCGGAGTGAAGATCGAAGAGGTAGAAAACGCATCATCCCTGGCTGAGCTAGGCCTGGACTCGTTGATGTCCCTGACTGTGCTTGGGAGACTGCGAGAGGAGCTGGACGTTGATCTTCCCGCGGACGCCCTTCTCCTTGATGACATGGCTCTGATTCGAAAGAGCTTGGGCGGGTCTTCGGCACCCGAGATCTCAGCTCCAGTCGCACCAGCACCAGCACCAGCTGTTCGGGTCGAGGTTCCAGCCACCATCCCACCAGCAACATCGGTCGTCGTGCAGGGAAATCTCAGGACGGCAAGCAAAGTCCTCTTCCTCTTCCCCGACGGCAGTGGCTCAGCAACCGCTTATGCCGGCCTGCCTCGTGTCGCTAACGACGTTGCCCTGGTTGCTTTGAATTGCCCATATGTGAAGCGGCCACAAGACATGAAATGTGCACTACAAGACCTGACTGCGCCATACCTAACTGAAGTCCGTAGGCGGCAGGCACACGGGCCATACTATTTAGGAGGTTGGTCTGCTGGTGGGATCTCGGCCTACGATGCCGCGGCTACACTGATGGCGCAGGGTGAAGAAATTGCGGGACTAATCTTGTTGGATTCGCCTAACCCTATTCATCTCGAGAAGCTGCCCCAGCGCTTGTTCCACTTCCTTAACCGTGTTGGCGTGTTTGGATCCGACAGCTCGGGAGCGCCCGACTGGCTGCTGCAGCACTTCAACGCATTCCTCGATGCCCTGTTCAAGTATGACATCAAGCCGTTCGCGCCAGGAAAGGCACCGCGGACGCACACTCTGTGGGCTGCTGATGGGGTATACAAGTCAACTGGAGGGCAAAGGCTTGAGGAGCAGCCAGACGACACGCGCGAGATGAAGTGGCTGCTAAATGAGAGGACCAGTTTTGGACCTAACGGGTGGGATGCTGTGATTGAACCTGGGCGTTTGAACATAGAGATTCTCGAGGGAGCCAACCATTTCACCATGATGGAGGGGTCCCAAGGACAGAGATTGAGCAAATTCCTTGCTAAAGCTTTGGCAGCTTGAGGCTTTAGCTACGCTGACATTGTACTTTTTGCTTCCTTTTCCCTTTGTCATTTCACCAGGGGTGGGGCGAAAGCGACTTTCTCAGTGATTTAATTTTGCTGAGTCTCTTATGTTTTGGACAGTTGGCATAGATGCTTTAGAACAGGGGCGGGACCGGAAATTAGAGTCTCTTAGACTTATCATGTATTCTTTACAGAGAGGGTATTATTACGCAATTCACGCTTATAAACCTAAATATATTTTCTTTAGCTGTTATAATATTTTTTGATATAGTTTTATAAACTGCAGAGGACCTACCGTATAACTTTTTTTTTATATTTATTAAGTTTTTAAGTATATATAACTTAAATATAATATAAATTTATTAATAAAAATTATATAATTAAAATTTTTATAATTATATTTATTATAGATTAAATTATATTTAAATTTTTTAATATTATAATAATATTACGTATTTATTGTAAAAATATAATTAAAAATATTATAATTAATATATTTAAAGAATTTTAAATTTTTTTTAATTAATTTTTTTTTATTAATTTAATAATAATTTTATTTAATATTATAAAAATTAAAGAATATAAAAAATAAATTTATTTATTAAAATAATAATAAAAAGAAATAATAATTATAATTTTTTTTTATATTTTATTTATATTTTTAAATATTTAAAAATAATTATTATTTATAATAATATTTAAAGTAATAATAAAAATATTAATAGATTTGTTTATAAATTAATTATTATTAATTTTTTTATAATTTTAAATTAAAAACTTTTATAAATATTATATATATTTTAAAAAATATATATAAAGTTTATAATATTTTAATAATCTTGTTACGGACCTCTTATATATCGAAAGATATATAAGACGTACGCGGGGGTTCTTGATTTGCAGGTAACAATAAGACTAACTGTCAGATATAAGTGATGGCATGTAACGTTGGGTTGATTGATTGTATTTGTCAGATATAAGGGGTTATATCTTAAGCCAGAATATCTGACTAACGGGTATCTAAGGGTAGACCCATGTCCAGGAGACAGGGGCCCTCATACAAATTCCGCGTAGCCTACTAGTCGCGTCTACTTGACACATACAACACACAGGATCAATACAATCAATCAACCCAACGTTACATGCCATCACTTATATCTGACAACTATCGAGCGGGTGCCAAGATCGCCAAGACTGGTCTATATGGTGGCCAGTTGCCGGGAAACGTTTAAGCGCTCACGTACGTCAGAGAGAACTTAACGTAGAACCACCTTGATATCAATTATTCGCAAAGTTTATCATTTGTCCTCTTATTCAGACTGTGTGCAACTTAATGTGTATTCATACAAGAGATTTGCGACGATGTCCCATACAAATCGGGATCAGGGCGATTTGATTGCCGGACTTGAAGCACTACTCCAAAAATGTGTCGACTCTGGCGCACCTGGAGTATGTGGCGCTATTCACTCATCTGGAAAGATTATATGGGAATCTGCCAAAGGCCTGTCAGATATCGTCGGTGATCGAGCTCTGCATATGAGTCATCACTTCGGCATTGGAAGCATTACGAAAGTGTTTGTGGCAGTCGTTATTTTGCAGCTAATAGACGAGTCGAAGCTCGCATTATCAACTACCGTCAGCGACATTCTGAATGCTGAAGTGTACTCTGAAATTGAGAATGCTCGACAGGCAACGGTGGAACAGCTTCTGAGTCACCATGCAGGTATAGATAGTTGGGAAGACGAGCCCTCATGGATAGTCAGGGGCAGGGGCAGAGACATACGGAACGACCATACCTGGGGTAAAACCGAGCCGCTGGACTGTATTCGTCGGCCGAGAATCTCAGCACCCGAACCCGGTCGGGGTTACTACTCCAATACCAATTACACACTTTTGGGTTTGATGATTGAAAAAGTCACCAATAATCCAGCAGAGAGCGAAATCCGACATCGCATTCTTGAACCTCTCAATATGAACCAGACCTATCTTGAGGGATTCGAAAGGCCGATGCACCCAGAGTACTTACCACATCGATACCACTGGGCAACGGATAGGTTCTGCGAGACGGCCGGCGTAGCCCCGCCATTATCCTACGTGAGAAGAAACGTCATCGACGTTAGCGCTTCCAATCTTTTCACAGAGTGGACAGCGGGAGGTATGATCTCAGCGGTGCACGATCTTCTCAAGTTTGCGTCTGCCCTTAGAGACGGTCGACTCTTGAGCTCTGGGGCGATGGAAATCTTGACAGACTGGAAATCATTTCCAGATTCATCACAGCAGATAGGTCATGGCATTTTCAAGTGGAATTCACCAGAAACAGGTAAAGAGGCATGGCTAGGCCACAGTGGAGGTGTTCTAGGATTTTCGTCTTTCCTGCTATGGAAGGAGTCGGGTGATTGTATAGTGAGTCTTATGTCAAACATAGGAGCTGTACACTCTAATGCTGTACCTTCAATCGGTGCTGACATAGTAAAGCGCACCAATTTCTTGGATATAGCTGCGCAATTGGTAGACGAACTTTCACGGTACGGGGAGTAAGGGCTTTATACATACGATACTCATTAATACAATGAGATTTCCCAGTCGAATCCCTTAGCGTGAACGCTGGTCCGTAATGTCTTGAACCCAGGGTTTATTGCGGTAGGTGGAAAAACGCAGTCTGTCGACTTTATAGTGGATTGACTCTGGGCTGATGCGTATCTCAATTCCGAGTCCCGAGGGGCCAACAGCCCTACAGACTAATACTATTAATAGCTTGCGGGCAAGTGCGGGCCTAACTATAGTAATGTTCCGATCTATAAATAGATACTCCGTCATCAGATTCTACCGTTTCTATTACCGAGTTGCCTCTTCATATGTTCTAGAAGCTACCTCAGAATACCGATTTTTCGTCAATGATAGCTAGCTCTGGATCACTACGAGACTAAAGTGACCACGGAAAATAGAGCGACAAGGGTGATTGCTCAACTTGCAGAACTGTAATGACAGGTTATATTCAACGACAAGAGACAAGTGAGTTGTTCAAATGCTACCAATTGGCTCAGTATCGTTGAAATAGAGCAGACTCAGGTCGGGTTTTAGGCAGTCACTAAAGAATTCAAAGTTGAGGTGTGCCTACATCACTCCCGATGGCTCTCAACTGTGTCACGTCAACTGCACAACCTCCATGTCCCTTACGTCGAGTGGTTCTTCTAAACTGCAGCCAAACTTCATCCATCTACAAGTCTGTTAGGGTTATGGACGAGTTCAGGCTTGTATACGACTTGCGATCCTCGGCTAAAATGCCGTGATTGCAGTCCTAAGTCGTAAAGCGTACTAAAGTCATAATTACTGCATCAAGCAATCTGTAACAGAACAATTTGACATGATATCTTGTTTTCAATTCAAATTAATCGATTGTAGTAAGGTTAAAGGAACGTTGTTGAGAGCTATTTAGGGGAGCGAGAGGTTGGGAACAAATGGAAATCGGTGAACAGCCAAGACGAAGACATAGCCAGATTCCGAGAGAAAGACTGAAATAAATAAAAATGCAAACAAAAGTATGCTGACTTCTCAACTTTTAAGTTACTGAATTCGATTTCACATGCTAATACTTGCTTCTAATGTTTGAAAGGATATTTCATAGCGGGTCTCGGGTCTCGGGTCTCGTGCAAAAGTCACTTAACGACCATACCATCATGAAGAGAGTGACACTCTCAGCCTCTCAGCCTGAACACGGACGGAGTAAACTCCGTATGGGCGGAAATCCGGAGGCACTCGATACCGATGACTTTACAAGAATATAGCAAATTTTGAGAGCGAAATGCCCGAACGGGTTGAAGCTTAGAACAAAAGGAAGGTTGTCCTCCGTAGTTAAGGCAGTTGCCCCTTGCTAGATTTCTGATAATATCGGTAATGGATTATTGGCTTGCCACGTGTAATAGTCTTCTTACGATCTTATAGGGTACTTTTAATTCTGTTGCCATAGTAGAGGGCGCGTGAGTGAAGGTTGCCAACTCTTAGACAATAACCAAAGTCTAACCTTTTCTCTTTCTTTTTCTTTCTTCTCACCTTTATTATCAAAAAATCATGGCGGCGCCTCCTGCACAACCACCGTTGCCTACGGGCACAAGGCTCGCTTTGATCCTCTTTTTCGCATGTATTGTTCTTCTTCTTCAAGCTTTGGTAATGTCATATGGACCCTAACTCTAGTACGACTGCTAACAGTCGAACGCAGGACACAACCATCGTTTCGACTGCAATACCAGCAATATCGAAAGAATTCCACACAAGCAAAGATGTCGGGTGGTATGGATCAGCATATTTCCTCGGAATGTGTGCTTTCCAGATCTTCTGGGGCCGATTATTCACCTTCTATGACCTTAAGACGATGTATATCGCAGCGATCGTTATATTCGAGATAGGTAGCGCACTTTGCGGTGCTGCCCCTAGCTCAGCTGCTTTCATCATAGGCCGAGCTATCGCCGGGCTAGGAGCTGGAGGGATCTTTTCTGGTAGTTTCCTTACTGTCGCATTCAGTGTTCCTCTAGTGAAGCGGCCCCAATATGCTAGTTATCTTGGGACTGTATATGGTGTTGCTAGTGTTCTTGGGTTAGTATTGTTATTTTCTCTCCCCTCCCAATCCAGATGCTGATATTCTTTCTACAGGCCCCTCATCGGCGGCGCTTTCACGACGAATGTAACATGGAGATGGAGTTTCTACATTAATTTGCCTTTAGGGGGCCTTGCTATCGCTGGCCTAATCCCTTTCTTTAAATCTCCTCAGGCAGCAGCAAAACTGGCAGCTCTACCTCCAAAAGAAAAGCTCAAGAGAATGGACCCAGTTGGAACTGTCTTGTTGATTGGGTCCGTGAGCTCACTACTGCTGGCCTTACAACTAGGAGGTCAGACATACCCGTGGTCGAGTGCCCGCATTATCGCACTAATTGTGGTCTTCGCTGTTGTATTGGCTGCTTGGGTGAGCTGGCAAATCTACCTCGGACCAATAGCTACTATACCCAAAACCGTCGCGGGCCAGCGGAGCATGGCATTTGCATCTTGGTACTCGTTCTCACAAGGTGGCGTCAATTTTGCCGTGCTCTACTACGCGCCAGAATGGTTCCAAGCCGTTAGGGGTGACAGCCCATTGAAAAGTGGTCTCGATATTGTCACGTTTGTCGCTGGCCAGACGGTTGTATTGCTGATTCTCGGGTATTATCTCACGAAGGGCGGTTATTCGGCGCCGTTTATGATCGCGTGTGTTGCTGTGGTCAGTATTGCTACTGGTCTACTCACCACGTGGACCCCTCACTCAACGGATGCTCAAGTTTTCGGCTACTTGGCTTTATATGGTGTCGGTCAAGGCCTTGGTTGGCAGCAACCTACTCTCATCGCACAGACTATGCTTCCAGCGGCCGATATTCCAACTGGAACCGCGCTGGCAAACGTGTGCAAACTTCTTGGGGGCACTCTTTCCGTTTCCATCGCTCAAACTCTATTTAACACCAAGTTTAAGGAGCTTGTCACTGAACGCATCCCATCAGTTGACCCTAATGTTCTCGTTTCTATCGGTGCTGCAGAATTGCGAGACGAACTGCCTGCCAGCCTCATTCCCGATGTCGCAAGTTGTTATAACGATGCTTTACACGACGTCTGGTGGTTGCTGTTGGCGTTGGCCCTCGTCAGTCTTATAGGTGCGCTTGGGGTTGAATGGAGAAACGTGACAGATAAGGTGGCAAACCAGGGCCCTCCCCCTGTCCCCATGAAATCAGTGTCAACAAACAATCTATTAGACACCAAAACATCGCTTGGAGAGTTAAAGACGCCATCCGACGCCCATTCAGAGAGGGATGTGGTAATGAATATGCCCGCATTTAAGCCATTACCACCACTACGGCCACAATCAACCTTTCAACCATGGATGGAGCATTGGGGCAGACCATATTATACATCCCATTACAGCGCCCATTACACTCCCAGCGAGTATGAGTTCGTATAGCCCTGAGAAATTACGGCGCTCTAGCTCGAGGTATAAATGCCGTTAGACATAAACCCTACGAGCTTGACCCGAGAATATGTATCACGAATGGCTTGACTTAATTTGGGTAACATGGAGTTGGGAGAAGAATAGAATTGGACTGGGGATTATCATGACATATCGAGACATTCATTACCATCATAGCTTGCACAGCATATCTACAAGCGTCATAGACCTTCGTCTAATCACGGGGTCTGAAGTCGGACTGCTCCATCGACTGTATATCCTCTATAAACCTGCTATCTAGTGGGAATGAGCCATTCTACCGTATATGTCTTATTAGTGTATATAGTACTTCGAACGTAGACAATCAATTTCCAGAACATGCACAAGTCTGCAGATTGAATGCTTTCAAGCATCGTCTTACTTTATTTGTTGATATTAAATCTCTATGTGCTCAATAGCAACCTCTCTCCAAGAGTCGCAGCTATAGTGGGATCTAACTGCGTCAAATTACGCTCGCCGGATCCAATATACTAGTAAACTATCGTGCCCAGCCACGCCACTGTAGCACAACCAATCATCAAATTCCAAGGTTCCCCGCATATTACCATGGGCTCCCATTTCATCTCGAATTCAACGTTGATCAACTCAAGGCATATCATGAATATGTTGTCCGAACCCCAGCGAGCCCAAATCAAGGACGTCCATGCTACGCTTATTTCTGCGCATCGTACAAATGTATTAATTTTATATGAGCCAGCTTAGATTTCGTGTCGGTCCAATATCATGCGACCACCATTAGCAGCACGTGGTTTATGCATTGTAGATCATCGTGTTGTTGATGGCTTACTGCCCACGGCCAAGAACCTTGGAAGGATCCCAAGCCCCGCTAACAACATATCCTTGATAGAGGAGCGGTCAGGCACTGCGCCGCAGTTCCTAAGCACCAAATCAAAGAGATCAGGCGATATCTGGAGCTAGCCATCCATGCAGACGAACGACTACGACAAATACCACATGTCGGTCTGTTTTTACACCTAATGCAGAAAGTGTCACCGAACTCTAGTAGTAAGACATGCATCTGTCCATGTCGGGGCTCGCATCTCGGGATTCGTGCTGTAAGCCCAAAATATTCTCATAACCAGGATCCTTAGCACTTGTGTCACTGCGCGTAGATCTTTTGCAACAGCGTACCTGATCTCAGTTATAGGTGACGATCAATGCCAAACGCAGTTTCACGTTTCACAACGATGAGGAGGTTGACTAAACATTTGACGCTATTTGAGTAAGTCGGATCATGACTCTATTACGTTGTGAATGAGTATTTTTCGCCTATAATGTCGCGGAGAATACTGCTTTGGGGCCATTGGGGGGCTAATTTCGGGTTCCGGGCCTCAGTTCTTGGAATGGAGCCTGCCCAGCACCTACCCCTATTGACGGCGGCAGCCAACATATCTCTATTTTGAGATATCGGCGGGTACGTCGAACTCACGATTGAAGCTAGTAATATGGTCTCCGGAAATATTTATATACCAATGCTAGCCATCATTCCATGTTTTGCTCTCCCTCACGACCTAGTCTCCATCACCGACTCATCCTTCCACACAGACACTGAGGATGCTGCAAAGACTACTTTCGAGCCTGACCGTGGCTCTTGCCATAGGCTCGCCCTTCTCATTCGGCTTGCCGTCTCCCCATGAGAGATCTAACGGACCCCGCAAATTTGATCTTACTGTCACCTGGGAAGAACATGCGCCGAATGGTGTCAGCCGCAACATGATTCTGATCAATGGACAAAGTCCTGGTCCCTTGATCGAAGTCAATGAGGGAGATGATGTATGGGTGACTGTGCATAACAAAATGCCATACAATACCACAATGCATTTTCATGGTAAGGAGAGTCTTTCACTGCGTGCTGTACTCACTTCTGACGTCAAATAACCTACAGGTATCGAGATGCTCAATACACCCTGGTCAGATGGAGTACCTGGGGTAACGCAACGAGAGATCATCGAAGGCAAGTCCTTCGTATATAAGTGGACGGCCACTCAGTACGGCGAGTATTGGTATCATGCTCATCATTTGGGGCAGCTGGATGACGGCCAATTTGGTCCGCTCATTATCCACCCCAAAAAGGACAGACCGAAGCCGTTCGGCCTTATCTCCAAGGATAAAGACACAATAAGCGCCATGGAAAAGGCTGCCGCCGAAATCAAACCTTTGATGCTGAGCGACTGGCGTAATATTGATTCATACGAAGCCTGGGACATTGAGATTGCAGCCAGTTCTGAGTTGCCATGCTTTGACTCGCTCCTCATCAACGGTAAAGGAAAGGTTGACTGCTGGCCCGCTGAGAAGCTGGCCTCACTTCTAAAGCCACAACAAATGGCACTCCTCTCACTTGGAAACTTCACTAGCCTGACACCAAAAGGGTAATTGTTCCCTCCATGTCCACCAAAGATCCAATCGTCGTGCCACAGAAGCAATGAGCTGACTATTAAGAATAGATGTCTTCCCAAACAAGTTGCTGTTCTAGCTGTTGCAGCAGGCTATCAGACAAACGTTTCAGCTATCCCTGACGAGCTGTTTAATACCTGCACGCCGAGTGCAGGTTCACAAGCTCATTTCGATGTTAAGCCGTCATGCATTAAAGGCGCAACGTGGGCTGCGTTCGAGGTAGTTGGCGCCTACACGACGATGACAAGTACGTTCTCGATAGACGGGCTGCCGATGTATGTCTACGCAGTAGATGGCGAGTACATTGAGCCCCAGTTGGTGCAGGCAATCAGCGTCACCAACGGTGATAGATACTCCGTCCTGGTGAAGTTTACCGAGGCAGGAGATTACACCATTCGGCACGCAGCGACGTTGCCCATTCAACTGATTAGTGGGCAGGCGACACTGTCATACAAGCCTGGTAACAATACACCGGTCAATAAGAACCCAACTCCTTATATCAACGACGGTGGCCTGGCCATCAGTCCAGGCGTGGTGTTTTTCAATCAGACTACCCAGAAGCCATATCCAGCTTTCCCTGTTGGGCAGAAAGCAGACAAGACCTACATTCTGACTTTGCAGAACACTGATAACGTGGGCTATATGTGGTCAATGAACGGTACAGCTGAGCCCATGGCCCTCGACGATTCCGAACCCGTGCTATTCAAGCCGCAGCCTGACCTCATGAACAATCTCACAATCACGACTCAGAACAACACGTGGATCGATTTTATCTTCAAGGTGGACCATGCGCCTCAGCCCTCGCATCCCATTCATAAGCACGGTAATAAGATGTGGCTGATAGGCTCCGGCCAAGGCATGTTTAATTGGACAAGCGTCGACGAGGCGATGAAGGAGATACCGCAAAACTTCAATTTGGTTGATCCTCCCCGACGCGATGGATTTGCCACACTTGATTCTCCTCGGGGCCCAACTTGGATTGCGGTTCGTTACCACGTGACGAATCCGGGTGTATGGTTTCTCCATTGCCATATCTCAACACATCTGCAAGGCGGTATGGCATTAGTGATTCAAGATGGTGTTGGCCACTTCCCAAAGATACCTTCTGAGTACCTGTCATATGGAGCATAGAGCTAGGCGTTTTAGAGGGCATATTTCTTTGTTATTAGCATTTTCAATACATCAAGTACATAGAATTATATTGTGATAGATGAATGAAATCTGTATATACTGTAATTTCTTTCCTACCTCATAAATGGCACATGGAGATCACTTAATATCAGATATAGTCTGTATCGACGTAAGTGTATAAATCAGCTAAGTGAAGTGTGTTATCTCCCAGTAGGCAGTATTTTGATCAAGCTTGGAGAGAAGCTTATAGAATTAGCATAGTACAATTCAATTCGGTCTGGGATTGTATCATATATGTATGAACTACAACCCGGGAAGGACACAGGTGGTTAAATCCCACAGTGCGTACCAAAGTGGCATAGAGAAAGCAATTAAATTTAAGGCACAGAGCACCTGAGGTGCTAATTTTTTTTTTTTTGTTTAATTTCTTTTTTTTTTTTTTTTGAAGAGACTGATATATAGATAGACTATAAAATGAATTTCATAGGCATACATGTTGTGGCGGCCCAGTAAGGCGACCCCGGGTCGAATCTAGCCGCCAGATCTCAACCAAAAGTTCCCCAGAAGTACACACACGGTGATGCTCTCTGGGTCCATACGGGCAGGCTTATGCTGACTCGTAGAATGTTAGATGGCCATGTTACGCATTTCGGCAACAGTGATATCCTTGTTGTGAGTACAAGGCTCGCAGCTAAACGCAACTAATTACTCTATTTTCAATGAGCAGTCAAGAAAAGAACGTAATACAGCATATTTATTGTGCGGATTTGATGAGCGTCAAAATGAGATTGCTTCAAATGAAATGGTCCGATCTTTACGTTCGCCAATTATATACTACACGCGCGACAGGTCCAATGGTTCAATACCCAATGAGGAAGTCCTTTGGTTCATACTATAAATAACCAGGGCGATGGCTTGTGCACGCTTAGTCAGGGGTTGCCGGGGTATTGAATACGGCTCCTTAGTGTCATTTTTCTGCTATCAGAAGCTTCAGATCAAGCTGAAAAGCAGCCCTGTCAACCCAGTAACTAGACTACTCTATCCTCGGATTAAGTTACAGGAATGTTTATATCAAACTTTCAGGACCCATCCCAATGCCGAGAATCCCAAAAGCCAAGTCAGCACCACTCGAGATCAACTTGAGTTTCGATCTGTAATTTTAGGGAGTCTAGATGACCCGTATACACATTATACTAATTTGGAGTGGTTCGCATGTATTGAGCCTTGTTATTGTAGCATTCTTAGATACTACAGCCTACTGTAGTACCACCCTCCTCTCCATTTCCTCGATTCTCTTTAACAACACCGATCCTCATGGAAACGCCCAAGATATTCATTGGACGCATCCTGCGCCACTTGACATCTTTGTGGTATTTATATGCTACGCCAGTTGCATGAGAACGGATTCCTGATCAGACGCCGGACTAGGAAACTTCATGCCAAATGGGAGTTCATAGAGCTGTCACCTCGTTCTGTAATGGTATTATGTCCCACCTCATGCTAGTTTCACAGAACAGACAGTGAGATATGTGCGGCTAATTCTAATAGTCCTAGGTTCACGGCATCGCTCTCTTTCTCTCTTCACTGCTACTGTTAAATCTCGAAGCTGTGCTAAAAGTACTTTTACATTGACTATGGCAGCTAATAACAGTGTAATAGTTAGAATACTGATAGGGAACGTGCGGAGCGCGACTTCTGGATCATGCTGTAGCCCTGCCAATCTATGTATTGGCCAGGATAGGGCTTCATTGTCGTGTACCGATACAGAGAGATGAGAACCAGGCAACTATGACAGGAATAGAATGCTAGTAACATCGCGAAAATCACCTCTCCAGCTGGCGGCGGCGCAGCGTATGCAAGGACCCAAGAATGGGGCAGCACATCTTTCTTCCCACATTTTTCAGTATAGGTCATGCTTCATGACAAGCAGAGACCTGATTTGGATGGTCAGTTGGGATGACTCGAGCTTTTCCAAGGCACATTTGGAAGGTGAACTTTGTCTATAAATACTGCGAGAGGTCGGCAAGTAGTCTGAACCTTTCAATCTACCAGTCCACGAGTCTCAACACACTTCCTTGCCTATTTCTCTCCTCGCCGGTCTTAATCATTCTCATGATAAACTACTCGGTAAGATGCTTTCACTTCTCGCAAGAACTCTCTTTCAATCTGTCCCGCCACTAACTCTGAGAAGTTTCAACAGTTCATAGCAATCACCATGCTTGCTACTTCTGGCATCGTCGGCATAATCGCCAGCTTCCTCTTGCTAGCTACCCCCACCTCGGCCCAAACCTGGGCTGGGCCTGTCGACATCAATCGAGCTTGCCTCCAACAATATGGCGGAGGATGGACATCCTCACTTGACGGAAGCAGCGCCTACGACTGGTCGTGTGTTGACGGGATCGGGAATCATAAACCCATCAACATCGATGCCTACTGCTCCCAAACTTATGGGAATGCGGCCTACGCTGACCCCCAGGGAGGTGGTGCTTACGATTGGGGCTGCTACTGGCGATAAACTATTCCGCTTATAAATCGCCCGATGGCCTAGTTGACTGGAATCGGATGCCGAGTCAGGGCAAGGAGGATTTGGGCGGCAAGTTTAGTAGTCGAGGGCTCCTTCATTTTCAATTAGCAATTGGCTTAGGAAGTCAGGGGTGTAGATGATCGTGTTACGGACCTCTTATATATCGAAAGATATATAAGACGTACGCGGGGGTTCTTGATTTGCAGGTAACAATAAGATTAACAGCAGGTGGTCCGTAAGGGAGGTTTGCTGGTACTCCCACCACTAGTCTAGTCGCAATAGAGTAGTAGTCGTCAATAGAAATTGAGATGAGATTGATAGCTGAGGAACTAAACTAAACGAGTGACTAAATACAGGAGAGTCATGAGATTATATAGACATAGGAAATACGCTTTGTCAGGGCGCAGACGGCCCAGGATCGACGAGGTCGTCGTCGACAGCATCGATCCGAGATGGGATCGATAGAGTCGCTGTCGACTATATTGATCCAGTCAGGATCGACGGGATCAATGTCGACCGGAGCGACGGAGTCGCAGCCAACCCCCTTATGCAGTAAACGGGGTCCGTATAAGCGTTAATAATGGGAGAACGAGTGTGAGAGCGCAACGCGCGCTAGGCCTTCTCTTGGGCCACCCCTCTTCGTAACAGATAGCTCTCCTATCCTCCTATCCTCCTATCCATCACGTGACTTAATCATGTGACTTCCTATCTTCTGACCCGTGGCATGCCTCCAAATTCTTGGCGTATGGCATTCTTCCCTAGTCTTGGTCTGCCCAGCTGGCCGCCTTTCTGGTCTATTTCGTAACAGAAAATATAAATATATTATTTTATAAAATAATTTATAAACACTTAATTATTATTATAATTATAATATTATAATATTATAATAAAAAAATAAAATATAATTTTAAAAATTCTATAAATTAAAATAAAAAAATAAAATAATATTAAATAAAAAAATATTTATCTATTAATAATATTTAAAAAATTATAAAATATTTAAAAATTATTATAATTATTATAAATTAATTTTGTTATTAATATTTTAATTATTTAAAATTAAAAATTAAAAATATTAATTATTTTAATATTTTATATTTTAATAATAATTTTAGTTTTTTTTTCGTTTATTTTTTTAATTTATTTAATAAATAAAAGCCTTAGTTAATAAAAAATATATTAATAATATATATTATTAAAATAAATAAAAGCTTTAAAAAATTATTATTATTTTTTTTATGTTTTTCTTTAATTAATTAATTAAGTTTTTTAATAAATTTATTAATAATAATAATAAAAACTTTAAAATTATTTTATAACCGGCCGTAATATTGTTACGGGAACATGTGTGTTGGCGCTAAGGTGGCCAAGGTGGCGGCCCAATGTTCTGCTGACTCTTGCTTCTTTCCCTTCTTTCAGTCACGTGACCACTCACCTGGCTCACTGGCTCACGGTGATCCAGGCTCACTGGCTCACGGTGATCCAGGCTCACTGGCTCACGATGATCCAGGCTCACTGGCTCACGATGATCCAGGCTCACTGGCTCACGGTGATCCAGGCTATGAGGAGTTCCTGTTACTATTTCCTATGTCTATATAATGATCATGATTTCCTGTATCTAGTCACTCGTTTATTCTAGCTCTCTAGCTATCAATCTCACACTCTTATTTCACTTCATACTTTGAACATCTAAGAGCGACTACTATTCTATCGCGACTAGACTAGTGGTGGGAGTACCAGTAAAACCTCCCTTACGGACCACCTGCTGTTAGTCTTATTGTTACCTGCAAATCAAGAACCCCCGCGTACGTCTTATATATCTTCCGATATATAAGAGGTCCGTAACAAATATATATATTTTTTATAATATAAAATATTATTTATTATTTTAATTTTTAATCTTTTTAATTTATAAAAAAAAATAATATAATTTTAATTTTTTTATTAATTAAAAACATTAAAATAAATTATTATTTAATTTTTATAAACTATAAATATTTTTTAATATAATTAAATATTATAAACAATAAAAAAAATATAATAAAAAAATGAAATATAATAAAAAAATTATAATTAATATAAATTATATAATAAATTATTAAATTATTAAATTAAAAAAATAAATTAATAAATTTATTAAAAAACTTAATTAATTAATTAAAAAAAACGTAAAAAAAATATAAGCTTTATCTTTTATATATTTTCTTATTTATATAATAATTATAATTTCTTATATTTAATTATTTATTTAATTTATATTTTAAATATTTGAAAATAATTATTATTTTTAACGATACCTAGTATAATAATAAAAATATTAATAAACCTTTTTTATAGACTAACTATTATTAGTTATAAATCAAGAACCTCTGCGTACGTTATATATGTTCCTAGGGACATATATAAGGTCCGTAACAAACTATTGGAATGAGGCGAGTTCTTGAAACTGAAACGTCCGAATCGGAAGGAGTTCGTTATATGCTGACACCAGCATCAGAAGATCTCCTGCATACTACATACGTAACATTCTTCGGAAGTTCTGTTCTGCGAGGCGCTGTAAGATATTTACTAGCTTCATAACGTATCTGGTTGTGAAGACTGCCTCTTCCTGGTTGGGATCTTCAACGATGATAGTAATGTAGCCAAATCATGCCAAGTGTACTCCTATAGGATCTTAGGGATACTATCCGATCCAGAGTCTAGCAAATGTTAGTAGCAGAAGTGAGACGATCTACCACTCTGGTAACAAGGAACCCTCGCGATGATCCGATCTCTCTGACATTAACTTGGTGTAAGTAGTGTACTTAGATACGTAATAATTCTACCCTTTGGTTTGCATGTGTCCATTTACTCAATCATTCGCTCACCCCTTGCATGGAGCCTACGGGTAACGTGCATGTCGGTATTTTCTTGACCCTGTCCTGACTAAGCTGACACCGATGTTATAGTTGGATAGTGTATACTGCGTAGCGCCGGCCACCGAAACAGGCCTGTAGCTGATGTGAGTTGGAATCGATCCGATTCGGAACTGCTACAGATCTGCATCCACGGGTTACCAAGTAGTATATACCGGTAATACGCAGACCACTTATACGTACCACGCATATATCTCTGCCTGCATTATATATATTAGTAATTCTTCGGCATGCCTTGTACGTATATTCCTAGCTTTCTGTAAGGTCCCTTGTGTCGGATTACCCTATACCCCTACGATGTAAAATATGCTAATCGAATCCCTCCCATATATATCATATCGAAATGATAGGGTGAGCATTTAACACATGCAGAGACCTTTATGACACATGTAGGCTAAGATTTTAGTAAATTAACGAGCCTTGCCCTACGCCTACATATGCAGGTTGAAAAGCAGGGTATCGCGCCTTATCGCGGCACAATAACATGCCAACCGTTGCAGTGGCTGTGGGCTTAGTTACTACTGTAAGTGTTGATCCATAGATGGCATGAATGTCTGTCTAGGACGAATTAGGGCAATGGTGTTTGCGAATTAGTAATCTTCCATATCTACCAAATAGTCCTACACATGTCTCTTTACGAGTAACCCCGCTGAACAATCTCAAGCTCAATTGTAGTAACAAAGGCCTGGTCAATTTCAATTGCGCAATCGATTATCACTGCGCCAAGTAAGTCGAAATCACTCTTTTAGCATGTGATAGCCCAACACCTTGGCACTCGGGATTTATTGCCGATCTCATTGTCCCACTTTCGGTGTCTCCAAACAGACTAGATCAAGGGCGGGATGATTATGCCATCTAGAATTCCTAACTAGGCAGTTGTTCCCCCACCATAGTTAGGTAAGATGATTGTAAGTAAATAACTATTAACGACCATGGAAAGAAGATTATGAGAACTGATGGCTTCTCACCGCTTTTCTGAAGGAGCCTTTACTAAAAGGCTCTACAGTGTATGCCCCTTAGTGAAACCGCGCAGAGACTGGTGGTCGGATACAAGTTGAGACCTGAAGAACTAATTGTATTTCTGTATAACAATATACGGGGTAGCGTAGTGCTTCTTCTAATGCAAATATCTGTCTAAGTCTATATCCTTAATGACATGAATTACCCTTTCGCATCAATGACGAAGGGATGCTCTAATATAGCCCTCTGTAAAGAGCTCATACGCTTCCAGTAACCTGCAAGAGACGCCTTGTTGAGCGCAATGGCCATCCTAATATCCTACGGCCTATCACGAGGGCGAAAACAAAAAAAAAAAAAAAAATTCCACCAGGGAGTGCTTAGCAGTGTCGCTTGAGTCGTGCCATTTCAACAGTTAAACCTGGGCCAAAGCTGCAGACAACGACATCCTCCGTGCCAGGACCCATTGTCCTCAATTTGTCAAGAACAGCAAGCACCGTCACGCTGGCAGTGTTGCCCCTCGTACTGTATACGGCGCTTGTGGCCCGAAGCTGATGGTCGGGTATGCCCACAGACTTTTGCACACCCTGTATAATAGCCGCACCACCAGCGTGCAAAGCCCAGTCACACTTCGTAGGTGATGGCAAGTCCTTGCCGCCAAAGAGTCGTTGTAGTGGCCGGTGGACAGCTGCTGAGGCGTGCTTTGGGAGGTTTCTAGAGAGATAGACCAGGAATCCCTGAGACACTGTTGTGACAGAGACTTCTTCATAAGTCTCTGAAGAAACATTCTGGCACCAGTCGGCGATGGTGAAAAGGCGTGGCATTTTCTCAGTCAGTGCCAAGTCGTTGCATAGCACAATCGCTGCTGCGCCGTCACTGAAGAGGGCAGCGCCGATCCGAAGTTTGCCAGACGTGTTCGCGGCCTCGAGCTCGGCACGGAGGTTAATACTGCTAAGCTCGCAGGCCACGACAAGGATACGGGCCGGTCGACCACGAAGTGTCGAAGCACAAGCCATGCTATTGGCTACTCGCAGAGCGGCCAACCCTCCCGCGCACCCAGACCCTGCGATAAGGGATCTTTCGGCATCACCCGATATTCCTAGCTCTTTGGCAACAAGGTGGTCGTAGCCAGGGCATTTGCAGTTTGTCGCCGTTACCGAAACCATATGGGTGATGGCTGAGGCTTCGATGTTGCTTTCCTTCAGGGCCCTACGCGCAGCGCCAGCGGTTAGGGGAGGTGCATATTTGTCAAATGCCTCGTGAACCTGCTCGATTGTTGGAGGGACCGGCCCTCGCCACATAGGATCATTCCAGCACTCGAGGACGGCCCGCGTCTTAACGCCAGTCTGGGCATTGACCATGAGAAGCTTCTGTAGCCTGGGAGGATATGTTAATTACTTCTTTGTAAACGAAGAGCAACGATGATAACGTACCATGGGGCATCAGCCGGGTAAATGCTCTCAGCGTACTCCCGAAGCTCTCCTGCACCAACAAGAAGTTCAGGCCATTCAGACCCCAAGCCGGTAATAGTAAGGCGATCGTTGAGATCTTGGCTTGGAATCGCGACTTTTTCAGTCTCGCCAGGAGAGGACCAGTTAGCACCCATTTTGAAGATATCTTAGAAAGCAGTGAAAAGGTTCAAGATAGATCCAACTAGTTCACTCTCTTGACTGGCTTGATATATTTCAATACATAGAGAGGTCAAACCTCCTTTAAATATCCGGCCATTGAGCCCTTGAGCGCTAGCAGCCTGGCATCAGACGGTCATTTCCGTCTGACTAACAACAACAGACCCATTTCCAAGCAACACTTCTAAGCAACCTGCAGAAGATAAGGCGTTATAGATGTGTGGAGCATGGTACATTATCTGCCCATGATTATGTGGGATGAAAAATCTACATGGGGAGATTTGAACGTTGGCATCAAGCAGACAAGGGAGGATGATCCTGAACCTCGACGGGGCGCAGAATTCTAACCTACTTGGGGAATTTATGATTGTGGAACGCCACGAATGCTAATATGGTTACTGGCACTTAGTGCTCTGTAATTTGTATTATATCAAATACGACATATCTTTACTCAAAGATTAGTCAGTGCGGTTAGATGTTCCCAGCCATAGTCGATCGCACTCTTGCTACGCCATAGACTTGACAAGAGTGGATTTGGACAATAAGCTTAAAATGAGCCTTTAGGACTGTTGAAATGTTATAGACAAGTTGGGCAACTGAGAGAGCCCCTGTCCTTGCCTAACTGATTTGAGATAGGCTATGAGACGGAGGCTCTGTAAGCTGGCGCCACTGCCCAGGATCGACGAATCGGCGAGCTTGATTTGGGCAGCCTGGATCTGATAGAGTAATCTAGCCAATGATCAGCCAGTGGGAAGACCCTTAAAGGGATTATGCCTTTGCTTAATACAGGAAAGGTATAGGTAGATCTGTAGCGAACGGGTAAAAGACGCGAGAATGGCATACCGTCGTTATGGGCCTCAACGGCGATAGTTAGTATAGTATGAAACATACCGTAAGCTAAAACTTAATTTTTTAGCGCCCAGTTACGCCCTATATTGCACATGTTCCTCCCTTGAGCCGGCATGTGAAGAATCAAATGACGACAACATGCCACGGAGATCGTATTTCCGCCTTACTTTTTCTCTGTGCTCTAGATGGTCCACGCCAGCGAGGTAGAATCAGACCATGACTACGGTCTTACCTGGTTTTCCTTATTTTTTTGAACAGTGCTAAGGATCGACAGAGGCGAAGTGAGAGAAGTAGTGCCATCATCTCTTAGCACCTATCCAAGTATGGCGAAAATCTAACTCTCTCCAGGAATCTACCATGCATTTCAGACTTACATTTATCTAATAGAGTAAGTAGTGTTTATAAGCGCATCACTTCGTTGAGTGAAAGAGTTGCCACGGCCCGGTAAACCTGTTAACAGGTACCAAAACTCAGCCATAGCACAATTCCAAAGGAACGTGTGGGCTTCAAGCACATACGTCAAGGAATAGCTCAAGCTAGAACGACACTATGAACCTCTCTGTCTTCTTTATGCCAGTGCTTTCTGAGTTGAGTTGTCTTGTTAGCATCTGAAAGTATAGTTAGTGAAAAAAACCCCGCTGTTTATGAAATATGTAACATTCTAAGGCAAATATGGGTCATTAATGTTCTTTTCACGCATGCGGTCTTGGTAACGGGCAATAAGGAAAGCAACTATAGTTGGAGATCTTGATTTGGGATAATACCAATACCTGGAAGGGCTGGCTTTTCGTTTGAAAATCTGAAAAGAAAAAAAAAAAAAAAGAAAGAAAGAAATTTCTAGCGACAACTACCCGTAGCAGAAATTAGCAACTATTGCATCTGGAGTCCTACAAACCCAGAATCTGGTGAGCCGTTTCAAGATTACATGTATTTCGTAGGCCATCTCGTTTTATATTTCCCACGCAGTATGGCTCGAAATCAGTCTGAAATTAGATACGAATGCCATTGAGATCGCAAAATATACTTACCTGTGCTAGTAATAGTTAACACGAAAAATTATCGACAGGCTTATCCTCATCGTATGTAGACTCTTTACTGTAGGCTCAGCATTGGATTCTCTTAACACAAAATCTTAAACCGGACTTAAACACAATCAGTTAGCAAGCAGCGGTGAAATAGCTATGGCGTGATTTTATGATGACAAACCATGCTTAGTCTCATAACCTATCTATGGTATATCAACGTTCGAGGCTCACAAGGGGAACCCAAAGGCTGTCGTAAGTAGTCAGCACTATACTGCTTCGGGGAGTAGCCCATTACATGTCGATCCATGCCAACGACTCAATACATTATCTGAAATAATTTTGCACTGCAGAAAACGTGAGTCAAACGCGGTGTCAGAGTGTCTACCCTTAGGCAGCAAGAATCATCTTATCAGGTCTGCTGCGGATTCGATACAGAGGCCAGGATTTCGCCTATTGTGATGGTCTAAACAGTTTTGAGTGATAAATACCATTAGGCTTGTCGTCGGCGCTTAGATTGTAGGCCCGTGAGCGGCGTGAAGTTCGCTCGGGCAAAGGGAACTAAATCGTAATCCAACGAACTCATCAGCAACTCATCGATATCTACCTAGTAGCACAACATTTCGCTTGCATGTGGTCTAACGCGACCTCCGTGTGAGGAGGAATCCTTTAGCGGGACCGAAGAATAGATATAGAGGCGGGAGCGAGATGGCTTGCCTTCTGCTATGAGTTAGCATGCTTACATCTGCTATAGAGTATGCTATCGTCACGGCACAGCGTTGAAGATAGATAGTGTGAAATGTCGGGTGAACCAATGGAAGTCGTTTGGAAACTTGTTCACACTGCAACATGAGTTTACGCGCCGCCTCCATGCAGTTGCAGGGTTCCTGCGTTAGTTACGATCTGTGCCGTCGGCTTGCAGATCGGCTACTACGTACAGGGCTCTGAACATGGAACCATCCCAGCCCAACGGGTGTCAAATTGCATTAACCGCTTGTCTACTTACTAAGCATACCTATCTATTTTCTTCTTGGTATAAGATCTTGTGCACGTAGCCTGCTTATCGTCCAGAGCGCGCTGCAGGGTACCCTCGGCGAAACCCGCTTAACACTTCGTCTGCGTCGAAGGGTGTTCTCGACTGCTACCACCACCTACCTCTTCTACATGAGGCAATGGCTAGACAGAGAGATTCACATGATGAGGGTCTGAACACGCTCCCGAACCTTTACTCTGGCTCCGCCACTACGTATAGTACACTTAGCCGATTATCTCATATCTCTTCTATATCCAGATAAAGATAAGCGCTAACCTGGAAGGAAGTCTGACATGCAGGACCATACGGATTAAAGTTACGGCCTCGGCATTCATGCTGGGTTCTAGGATCCGGGCTAAACGCCACCCACTTAGAACTCAGCATTTGGGGCATATGGTCTCACAATATCGGCCTAGAAATTCGTTGACCGTGAGATTAATAATCACCTCAATCAAATCTTGGTGTTTATTTCGCTCTACTCTCTGTTTTGCTGATTTTTCACGAATGGTAAATAAAGTATACGATACCCCGCCTTACTCTTGATTGCTCAGGTGCTTGAACTATATTGCTGTAAAAAAGTGTAATTGGAGGTCGGAGATAACATCAGTAAGAGCCCGGCCAGCTTAGGAGCCGCCAAGACACTACCTAGTAGCACGTCAAACCTTAACCGTTGACGTGAATTTAAAATAGATCGCTAAAACCGGCCCGCCTCCTCAGCTGCTTCCTCGGGCTAGTACACGTAAGTCATTGACTAGCGCGGGATAAAGCTCACGTAACCGGGGAAATCAAGACAGATGATCTAAATAACTATACTACACATCAAAGCCACGATGGCTAAATGAGAAGCCATAAGCACTTATGCTACTTCGATATAATTCGGCTAGGCGAAATGTAAACCTCGTTTGTATTCGTAGTGTATTCATATCCTTAGAAGGGGACTCAGTTGACCGACCCATCCTTCGTAAACCAGGCGCTAGAACGATGTTATTGCATGAGGACAATCGATTATTTATTGGATCTCTCCGACAAGTCTCAGAGCTTCTGAGCCCAGTTGTCCTTTAGTGTAGTTTGACAATATCAACTTCCCGCCTCACATTTCACGTTCCTATTGAACCTGATATCCTGTAAAACAACTCGCACAAGTTTGAGGGCGGCAAAGGTAGCCGCTATTAAAAGCCGCCCTATACCAGGTTTGCGTTGGAGATTAATGTCTATCCAGGACGAGACAATAAGAGATGTTCAATATCCAAGCTCCCACAGTCAACAGTGAGGTGAAGTCCAATTCTGTTGAACTAATCTCGTCATTGACCTTGATTAAGGGATAAGAAAGGAGTAGCTGGATCGCCGTAAAGCACACATAAGAAGCGGCCATTGCGAATGGGATCCAGCTAATCGCAAGGCCACTGAAGGAATAAGTAGTATCCTTATTCCACTGCTCGGCCAGTATATCATATTGCTGCTTGCTAAGGACTTCACCAACAACGTCCGTCTGGTTCGAATTGGCCCCGAACTCTAATGAGTACTGAACCATAGTATGATTGTAAATACGGATAGCGCGTCTATTGGTGCATGTTCAAGGTTAGCTTAATGCCTGATCGTCTAAACTCGCACACGATCTTTAGAGGGTCACATTATCGGCCCGAACTGCGATCATGAGGAGGTATCCCCCTTTCGGTCGTTAGAGTCCAACAAGGTATTATAGATGCCTAAAATCCTGCAGGGTAGAGGCAGCGCCTTCATTTCGATTTCAAAGAGAAATATAGCGTGTGCAATAGTGTAGCCAGAGAGGTCTATAAGCTTGATAAGGGTGAGCGGTTATTCGTCAGAGCGTTAACTTCACATAGACAAAACGGGGTTGTGATCAATAGACGTTGACGACACGATGTTTTGGAATGGCAACCGGCGACCATGTCATGTCAGTAGCGATACCATTACACCCTACTTTGCTAAGCTCAGCGATGTATTTCCCATGCAGACTAAAGGAACAAGAAAACCAGGGTCTGCACTGCTCAGCAGGGGGGAACTCGGCTTTTGCCGCTTCATAAGCTTCAACTGCCTTTCCGAGAGCCGTGAGAACATGATAGCTAAGTTTATTAGCTTTAGCACCTTTGCGAATCAGGTACACGTCAACTTCAAGGCTTGCGGAAGTTGTCAGTGAGACTTACTCGGTTTACTCGAAAGAGGTGAGACCGTATTTCTGATTCCTTCTTCTGTATACTCATCTAACGCGTCGACAACAAAATGCATCTCGCGAGATGAGACATTCATCAAAATGGAACGTAAGGCCTCCCTCCTCGCATTGGTCAGCCATGAGGAGGTATCAACAATGGAAATAAGCTGGCTGAGGGCAATGAAGAAGCGTAACATGAGTGTCGGCGATGATTGGGGAAGTACTACCACGCGATACAGTGCCTGGATGTTATCAATGCTCCTCTATATGCTTGAAATGAAGCTAACAATAGTTCATAAGGCACTGAAGCAAATAACAAGAACAGAATAGCAATGTTGAAGCCAATCTCAGAGCTGTCTGCCCCCAGTGTTCTCGAACGGCCATGATAGTAATGATCAAATACAGGCTTCAGCTCCGGCGCATCTTGACACCGAGCCTGTGTGCCAACACTTAATTCAAGCGGGCACGGTAAATGTAGTAGAACCTGTTGTTGTTTCCTTTTCGCTGCTAATAGCGCTAAGTCCCACAAGTGCAACCTTGGCAATCTTATTACCAGCAATGCGCATATAAGCCAGGAGCTGAAGCTATCTGCTGCCAGGTCACGTCATGGAAATCCCGTTAATCTAGGTGTATTGAGATCAATTGGTATCTGAGCTCTTCTATGTCTACCATGCGAAGCTCTCACTATGCCACCAAACAGATCTACCCCTTCTGACCCAAACCCCTACATGGGATCTCAGTTCGTGTGCCATAGCTTCTGGCCCGCAGACAAGCACTGCAACCCTTTCTTCAAAGCCTTGTCTAAAGACATCATCCACAACGGCCTGTAGATTTGGCCTCTTCTCGCGGGGAATCGAAGGTTGGTTCGTCTGCCGTGGGCCATTGGACAGTCGAGCCAGCTCTACATCTTCGCTGTCATCACTCAGTCTTATGTCCTCTGCGTTCTCCAGTATATCCCCTGTGAGGAATAGCTTGATATTCTCATCGTCCATGATGCTCTTTCCCTCCGGCCAGGTAGCATCGCCAGCGCCCCTCACTGCCCAGACCATCTGAACACGAGCTCCGGGGTTCTCGGCTAGGATCCAGCGGTACAGAGGAAGTGTGAACGTCGCTCCTACTCCACCGGCGACTAGAAGAATCCTGTCGAATTCGGTACTCGCCAGGTTCGGGAAACGTTTAGCACATCCGTAGGGGCCGTCAAATGCGAGTTTAACCTTGAAATCACTGTTCATATTGCTCGCAAACTTGGCAAAAGCACTTGTCATGGGGCCGCTGTGCCGGCGAGCCACAAGCGTTAACTGCCCGGAATTCTCATCCACTGCGGCTACGGAGAAAGGATTGAACGAAAACTCGAAGACAAGATTCACAGCAGCTATGGGGTTCTTGTGTGGTCGAGAGGCAGGAGGTATGCTCAGATAGACATGTGTGCCCGGATTCTTCGCGAAACGGTCGACCTTGCTCTTCGGGATATTGCCAACGAGCTTAATAAGATCGGTGCCCGGTATCAGCTCAACCTGCGTATCAGCTATAATAATCTGGAGTCGGCGCACTGCGATGTCCAGAAGAAATACGACGAGGGACTCCCAAACGTAAAAAGAAGCATGGTGCGCGTGGAAGTAGATGGCCGGAGGTATCGCAAGCGCTACTAGTAGATGCGTGATGAAGAAAACTCGATACGAGTACTGCCGCACCACCGAAAGAGCAGTGCCATACAGCAAGTACATGCAGGTGATTAAGGTGAAACCTAGCACGGGGACTAGGGAAGTGATCTTTTGTCCGAGAAGGTTATTCTGGTAGTAGAAGTTGACGTAAAACGCTGCGTGAAGGGTCAAGAAGACGCCGGTAACACGACCTAGGACACGATGCCAACGGTTGACCTCTTCATGCGAAGAATTCAGTGCCAGAGCAATTGGGTTGAGGCTTTTCAGCGACAGCAGATACTGCACCGGGAATTGTGAGACGCCGACGATGCCAAAGCGTCGGGTGAGATGGAGATAATCTATACCGATGATCAGCATCCGTCATTATCACTGAGAAACGTCCCGTAGGATCGATCGCGTAGAAGTCACTCTGGCGAGAATCTTACCATTTCCCGTGTTTACCACGCATAGAACAAGTAGCCACATTGTCCAGACAGCTCCAGCGATGATCTGGTCCCGTGGTCCCCAATTCCAACCCAAGAACACGACATCGTCGCCAAACCACCAAGCGACTTTCCTTGCGGCAGTTCTCCACGAGCCCACAGCAGTCAGCCGTTGCCGCTTCAGAGTCGGCGAATCCGGCACGGCGGCGTAGGTCCCGCGACCGGACCCAGTCGCTTTAGCTACACCCCATGCGACGACACGGTACAGAAGGAACACAACAATCGGTACCAGCGTAGAGAGCTGCGCGATCAATCCGTACCGGTCGAGAGTGTGCCGGCGAGCCTGTAGCTGCGCTTTATCAAGATCGACGAATTGGTAGGGCCAGGCCATACCTGCTCTCCCTCCCGCCGGATTGGCCGGATCAACTGTCTCTAAGCAACCGGCTAAATCCGATGCGACCCAATACGACGGTACCTTGGGGAATTGATGGTTTACTTAAGCGGAAGCCCACACAGTTCCCCAATGTCGAACTCTAGGTTAGGTAAAAGAGCTTGTTGTGACACGGAGACCGCCATCAAAGTTGCTCAACGGCGATGACTTGATCTTCTTGTGCGGGCTTCAGTCAGCTTCGGCTCGGTCGGCGTTGAGCTCTTGTTCGGGTTAGGTAATATAACCTTGTTCGTGCTCTCTGATTGGCCCAGCTTTAGGTCTCTTACACCGCCAAATTCGACCTATTTCTCGACGTCTCAATTGAGTTACTTACTTTCTTCCGCACGATTCGACCTAAAAGACGGCCTTATTTCGATTCGACGTCGGTAGCGAAGTATCAACAATACTTGAAACTATATTGTGTGATCCTTCGTCGACTAGCTTGCTCAATAATAGGCTTACCGTCGCAATGGCCCGTATATAATGTTCTTTGCACGGATTTTAGTCGATACGGAGCCCTGCCAAATCCGCGACCATGATCATTCGTAGTCACAATCCCGAATTGTACGCGCAAACAGCTCCGTCGGCCATCCGTTCACTGAAGCAGTCGGTTTGGCACCCGCCCATGCCGTACGGGCGCCACCGACGCACCTCCCGCTTTACTAGCACTTCGGTAATATTCAACGGGATTGCGCACAGAGAGTACGTGTTACACGTATCTCGCTTGTACAACTCCGCCTCCGTGTAAGACCCCCCCGAGACCGCACGCCATGCGGCAGGGCAGCTATCACGGCGACTTGCCCTTTGCGATCATGCGTCATTCATATCGAATATCCCATTGTTGGATGTTTTATAACTTGCCTATCACCCGAACTATCGATAGCGAGCAAGTCCCTCGGGATGTAGTAGCATTCCCTGCTTGAACCTAATTCTAGCCATGCGATAAGGTCCTGGGGAAGCTCCCTAGTAGTCTGCCAGTCACTATGCATGTGAGGTTCAGCTACTCTGGCATGCTAGAACGAAAATAAATCCTTGAAGCATACGCCATGAGGCAGATTGGAAGCGGCAGTACCGTAATTATCTGATGCAGATGATCGCCAGGGCGAGTATTGCCGGACTATTTCTTACATCTCTTCCTGCTCTCAGCTTTATAAGGGTTCATGGATAAATGACTTGCTTACACTATGAGTCCAGTATAGTTGGTCGATGAATAGGGGCTCGTAATGAAACTCTTATAGTGACACGATTACCACCGAAGCACAGGTGTCTAATTCTATACTAGGTAGTTTGCGTGGCCTAGGTACCGATGGAAGGTTCAACGTACAAAAGCCTGCGCATGTCTCTAGTGGAGGGTATGCACCTCTGCTTTTCAGCCGCTGCATCTCGCAAACACGTACTGGCGCTTCTTAGACTTCTCACAAAATATTTCAGACCATCTTCAACACCAACGAGGATCTTGCACAATGCACTTCCTACCACTCCTCTTCGTCACCTTTGCTGCCGTTGCCTTTGGCAGCTATAAGGTAGATCCTAATATGAAGGATGGAGTCTATTTTATTCCTCTCCTTGCCAACTCGACCCTGCTTCAGCGTTCTCAAGCATCCTATGGGGAACCCATCCTCATTAACGGCACTATTTCCCCTTTCACAGTATCTAAACGCGGAGTAATTGGCAAAGTGCCATTCCCTACAGATCAAAACAAGTGCTTCAAGGCAACAGAAAGTCCGGTAGACAGCAAAAGAGCGCATGACATGCTGAGCAAAACATGCGATCGAGGGACTCAAATACCGAAGTTTCATACCGTTCCAGGTATACTACTGGCCCGCTATGCCAGTTCCCTCGCATTTGCTTGTTCCTATGGACACAAGCAGGGCTGCGCGCCGAACGAGATTGACGATTCTTGGGGCCAGATTTCGAAGTACTGCGGCGGAGACTATGAAGGAGGTCAAGTTTGCACAGAGGTCTGGCAAAAATGCTATGGCCACACAACAATCACTACATGGGTTTGTTCAAACGTGACTTGAATGGGCGGAGGCAATCTTCACAGTGAGGTGGCGGTGTTGTACGGAAGCCTACGCGCTGACGGGAGGTCACCTCTGCGAGGCCCCGGGAACCACATGATCTTTCGTATTCATATTTATCACATCATAGGCATAAAGCCGAATTACAGGATGTCTCGAGTAGTAGGTAAATAAAGCTGTTCGGAGACTGAGACACGCGGCTAAACCTTGGAGATTTAGGTCCGTAGGACTCCTGTATATAGAGACTACTTAGGCCTCCAAGGGACAGAGGGTCCTTGGGGTGGCTAAGGGTCATTATGCGCTCATAGAATATTATTCTCATATTGAGTCATTCTCCAAACCATGTATTCACCCCTTGTGGTAGGCCAGCAAAGAAGGGCAATTAGATCGGAGGATTTTTCAAAGAAATCATCATCAATGAAGCCGCTTTTTAATATTTGGGAATATTTCCCAAACTTTCATCAAAGAGAACGATATCTATGCGCCATACATCTTCACTGTGTACACTGCATGCCACGAACATCTAACATGAATAAATTAATATTAGTATAGGGCAGAAGATGGCAAAAGGGGTAATCTTGTGCTTTTAATATGATCATTTCCTCATAATTCCAACACCACAGAATCAACGCTGATTTCAGGATATGTAAGAGCCGGCTTCCCAGTAGAGGTCACTTGCAACTTTCTGACGAACGACGCTACCTAATCACTATTGCGTATCCGATTAGCTTGCGACCTGGTCATATTGGAGTTGGCAGAGCTGTTAACAAGAATTGATACAAACTATATTGGTAAAGACTATTGTGACATTGAAGACGAGATTCCCTAAGTTTACTTCCTAGATGACGAACTTGTCGCATACGATGTTCGGAGCCACCCACCTCTACCCCTGATCCGTCGGGCACACCGGTAAGCGAAGGTCCGCAATAGTTACATAAAGAACGCAGGCCTTCACGATTATGAATTGCATCTAGATAAGATAAGCTCTCGCGATAACACTCCCAATTGCGATTAAAGACATAGCCATCAATAAGAGGAGCGCAAGGTACACGTAATCAACAAGATGAAAGAGGCTTTATTTTAATACCGGCAACTTCATTCGCGATTCCCACGTTCTTCTAGGACTCGCTGCAGAGATAGCTAACTGCCAATACGAGGTGCCATTCGTGATGACGCGATACGATGCTCCACAGGTAAGAAGGAACATGATAGGCTCAAAGAACCAACAACATACATACCCCGGCACGGTCAGAATAGCGTTACTTCGCTATGCGGCGGTCATCTATCCCCTATATATTTGACTGAGCGTTCTGCTGAAGAGGCGCGGCAGCTTCAGTGCTGCTAAACTCTAGCAGCAACTTTCGCTGTAGCCACGATGATTCCAGAGCCCGCACTAGTTTTGCGTGTTATATCTACGACGTGCGATGCAGTATTGCTGCTGAGTTCGGCTCTACGATATACCCGAAGCGGAAGGATATCTTTCAAGACCGTCAGTGCTCCTTGCTTGTCTCTTAGATCAAATGCTAAGCAGCCTTAGGCTTCTGGGGTTTTATTGTTGGCGATTTTAATGTCATATTGGACCGATCTTTCGAGATTCAATTTTCCATACATTAATCGCTTGATATCGCTGTTGGTGTTTGGGCTTGCCACTGTTGGCCTAAGCCTGCGTCTATTTCATGAACAACAGTCGCACAAGCCTTCGATTCGTGTCATACTACGCCTTTGTGTATGCTTACTATGTGATTCGATCTACCTCGCTCTGCCTTCCAGTACAGCTATATGGGCGAACACGTCGTACCCCGTGCTTCTTCGTTGTTGCGTTCATTCTGTGTTCTTGGTACTTGAGTTTAGCGTCAGAATCTTTGCAAGCGGTTCTGCCAGCAAGTGTCAGTCTCCCGAGGAGCTCCATGGCGTGTTAGGGAAAGTTCTTTTCACTTGGATCAATCCAATCCTTCTTCAGGGGTACAGAAACACCCTTGTTGACCAAGAGTTACCTCAGCTCAGTCCAGATATAAAGCCAGAAGCCACAAGAAAGGCAATACTCCAGGCCTGGAGCGAACGAAGTTAGTAAAAGACACCGTGTTTCATGTCTTCAGGCATCTGACAAGACCAGCCAAGCCAGAGACAGACAGAACTCTATCGCTAGTTTTGATGAAATGTTTCAAGGCACAGTTCTTTGCTGCTGTTATACCTCGGCTATCATTAGTCGCATTTCGCTATGCTCAGCCAGTGTTAATCAAACAGTCGATTCGACATGTGGCAAGTTACTCACCAGACGCCGAGGCCAACCACGGATATTTTCTTGTTTCAGCTGCTGTGATTATATACATTGGCCGTGCTGTAAGCTGGGATTCTCAAGCCATACCGTGAAGTACTGACACGATAACGCAGGTATCAACGTCAATTTATCAGCGCAACATTAACAAATTAAAGGTGGCGACAAAAAGCGGGCTCATAGCGCTCATACATGATAAGAGCATGAGATCGCCCAGTATCGCTTATGACAATGGACAGGCTATCACACTAATGAATACAGATGCAGAGAGTCTCGACGGGCTTGCAGAAATGGCCCACGAAACATGGGCTCAGGTCGTCGAAGTATTGATTGGTATCATTCTCTTAGCCAACGATGTTGGGTGGATCTGGCCTCTACCCCTCTCACTGATTTATTGTAAGTAGTTCGTTGTTCTCGTGATATCTATCAGTACTGAGAGATGTAGTGTGTTCCCACATGAGTCGATATGTCGCAAAGCACCTACGACCACGGCAGGAGGCCTGGAACCGCGCGACACAGAGCCGCACAGCTGCGACAAGCTCTATGATAAGTTCCATGAAAACTGTCAAAATGCTAGGGTTCCAAGATAAACTTACCCGTCGCATTCAAGAACTTCGTGAAGAGGAGCTCTGGATGGCTTCGAAACAGCGATGGATAGTAGTGTACAACAATGCTTCTGGTTCGTCATGAGCACTAAAATTATCCTGATGCTAATTAAGTCCTAACTGACATGACCATAGCCAATGCGCTGGGAATATTTTCTCCAGCTATCACCTTAGTTCTTTTCGCTTTGCTCTCAGCTGCACGTGGCCATAATCTAGACGCAGAGACTGCATTTTCTACGATAACCCTTCTAGGACTGATTACTCATCCCGCAAACATGGTTATGACCATTGTGCCACGCGCAGTGGGCGCATTTACCGGGCTAAAGAGGATACAAGCATTCCTGCTCCAACCATCCTTACATGATAGTAGAGGAACACTAACAAGTAGCAATCTGAATAATGCATCTGGAGACGGAGCGTCTGGCCGCCTGTCGGAAGTTCACCCCGCTATTCAGATTCGGCAGCTAAACGTTGGCCACAGACAACCCATACTGGAGGACGTGGACATCGAAATGGCTGCTGGATCGTTTACTATCATCTCAGGACCTACTGGAAGCGGGAAATCGACTTTACTACGCGCTATCCTTGGGGAAGTAGTCCCCGCCCGCGGCTCGATCAGTTTGTCAACACGGCGCATAGCATACTGTTCCCAAAGGCCGTGGCTGCCGAATGGCACTATTCGAGAAGCTATATGTGGTGCTGCTAAGGATCCTGATGAAGCATGGTATCATGAGGTGACCAACTCGTGTTGTCTTCTACATGATCTTGGCTCCTTGCCCCGCGGAGACCAGACCCAGATTGGTAGCAGGGGGCTCAATCTGTCGAGAGGACAGAGACAGCGAGTAGTGAGTTCCTCAGCTCTATTGGCATCAGGCAGAGTTGACAATCATAGGCACTCGCACGTGCGTTGTTTCAAAGATGCGACATACTTCTGCTTGACGATACCTTTAGCGGGCTAGACGGTGAGACGGAGCAATCCATTTTCGAAAACCTCTTCGGAGCTACAGGCCTAATCCGGCGATTGAAGACTACTGTTGTCCTTATTTCTAATTCTTGTAATTCTCCCTCGTTGATCAGTTAAGTCTTCTCTATGCTCACCATGGCTCAGCTCAGTACTTCCAACTGGCCGACCACATAGTGGTTCTAGGGGAACGGGGGGTAATTGAGCAAGGCAGCTGGAAGGAAATTAAGGCCAAAGCTTCCTCTGTAGCCAAATTCTCTTCTAGTAATCATGGAAAGGACAACACTGTTCTCTCAGCTAGTTTCGACAAGCTCTCCGCACAGGTCCGGGCAAAAGACGAGATTAAATTGGACCTCGAAAGGCACACCGGCGATCCCTCACTATATGGTAATTTCGTCTATCGAGTCTACGAATGCGACTAATATGAGTTCAGGCTACTACTTCAGCTTCATCGGTCTCACCAACCTTGCCATCCTGATTACCACTACTGCGATATACGATTTCTTCATTACTGTTCCCCCGTACTGGCTCCGGCTGTGGGTCGAAGTAGGCGGGCGAGATTCTGCATTCTACATTGGGGGACTCCTCATATCGTTCATGTCTTGGTTTTCAACTAGTATCATGGGGTGGTAAGGTTCTCCGAGCCTTCCACGTGCTCATTTTGCTAAGGGTCCGTTAGGTGCCTTGCTATCAGATTAGCTCCGCATTCTGGTTCGCAGCTACATCGACATCTTTTACACATTGTCGCCAGGTTATTATGTTTCTTCCAACCTGTCGTCAACGCGGTACTGAACTATGCTGATTTTGATAAGCGCTCCGCTCTCTTACTTCTCCCAAACAGAAAATGGCTCCATCTTGAACAGGTAAGTGTTGCATACTATGGACAAACTATCCTATCGATACTTAGATTGCCTAGATTTAGTCAAGATATCCAAATCATTGACAAACAGCTGCCATCAGCCCTTTCAACTGTTCTCGTTCGTATGTATATACTTTATTGTTTCTGAAAGCGAGAAGCTAACGAGTTTAGAAATCCTTAAACTCCTAGCGCAGATTGTTATCCTTTGCATAGCCGAAAAGTGGCTTGTAATTTATCTACCAGTATGCGCAGCTGTGGTATATATAGTGCAGAAGGTATACCTACAGACGTCGAGACAACTCCGGTTTCTAGAGCTACAGTCCCATGCCGGTGTTTTCTCCAGTTTCTTAGAATCCGTACGTGTTCGGAAGCCGATAATCTCAACACTCAATTGCTAAGAAGAGCTAATAATCCGGATCATGCAGATCGAAGGTCTCGATACAATACGGTCATTTGGCTGGTCTAAGTCCGTGGTACAGGATAACATCGTTCGTGTCGACAAATTCCAACGCGCAGGATACCTCCTTCTATGCCTCCAGCAATGGCTGAACATTGTTCTTGACTTCCTGACTGCTGTTGTTACTATTAGTGTGGTCGCTATAGCCGTAACATTTCGAGGGACAGTTAGCGGCGCACAGATTGGCATTGCGCTCAATCTTATGCTGGTAGTGAACACGACGTTGCCCAAATTGGTTCTTAGTTGGACGGAACTGGAAACTTCTATGAGTTCCATTGCTCGCTTGAAATCGCTCGCAACATCGATTTCACCTGAGGGCGGGGAGGCCGAGAGTTCGGAGCCCGCGGAAAATTGGCCCTTTAAGGGGCACGTTGAGTTCAAAAACGTCACTGCTTCATACCTGTTAGTTTGCTACTGATTCCCAAGCCAACAAATCGCTGACAAGTGCAAAATGCAGATCTAGTTCGACAGCTCTACGAGATGTGAACCTGAGCATCCCTGCAGGCCAGAAACTTGTTGTCTGCGGGCGGACGGGCAGGTGAGCTTCTACTGCAGCCTGTTTATGTTTTATCTGATAACTCACTATTCGTTCATCAAGTGGTAAGAGCACATTGCTGCTAACTCTTCTCCGGCTTCTGGAGCTGAAGTCTGGAAAGATCGAAGTAGACGGGGTCGACATTAAAGGAGTGAATATTGACCTGCTTTGTCGGCGATGCTTCATATCCGCGTCCCAAGATCCTCTACTTTTATCTAACGAGACTCTGCGATTCAATCTAGACCCAGATACGTCTGTTTCTGACGAGACCGTCATCGAAATACTAACCAAAGCTGGATTATGGCCGCATTTCCTCGCTGATAAGTCGCATTCAGGGAAGAAACGCGTCACAAGGCATATATCCGCCTCCGATGAGCACGGGATCCTCGACCGAAAAATTTCGCATTTCCAAGAACTTTCGGTAGGCCAATGTCAATTGTTCGCGCTTTGTAGAGCGCTCGTCAAAGTGGCATCGTTACGACGATCTGGAATAAAGCCTGTAATACTTTTGGACGAGGTCACGTCGTCCTTAGACTCTGTGACCGAATCAATCATGTACCGCATCATCGACGACGAGTTCACCCAGAAGGGCCATACCGTCATTGTAGTCGCTCATAGGCTCGGTGCCCTACAAGAGAATACTGTGATTGGGCGAGATGCTGTGGCGTTGATGGAAGATGGAAAGTTGCTCGAAGTCATTCGAGACCTGCGACCCGAAACTCTTCAGCGCATCGGGCAAGTGGAATAAGGGTGCAATAGTATTATGAAGAGGTATTTAGAGAACCTTTGGGGGGCCATGAGTTCTGTACTTCATCTGTGTACTTTATCATCTATAAGACAAGGCATACTGGGGTGAGATATAACCTTACAATGTGGTCGTACAATAGCTGTCTCTAAAGCTTTGCCTCAAGGCTATGATAGTCGCGCCTGTGAACCTGATTAACAACGGCCGTCAAGTCGTCGCTGTAGCAGCACTCCAAGTGCTTGGGGTATCGCCGTTGTGATGTTGCTTGTGCCAGAATACCTAAGGAAAAGATATCGTGGTAGTGGCACTGGAGTGAATTTCCCCCTTACATGTTATTAACGCGCCGTCCAGCTTGTAGAATGAAAAGTAGGCGACGCATCTTCAAGAGGTTAAAATCGGATTACATTTTAACCCAGCTCCCTTCTTGGATCCCAACAGAGACGTGCGCAAATAGGCGACCTACTACCCAACTCAACGAGACTCTATTTTTTTGCATTTACAGCTAGTGAAATGACAGAGCGGTAAGTTCCGCAGTGCGATAGCTACCCTCACCCTCGTATTGAGCATCATAACATTGCCATATATAGGACCCCGGAGCTGAAGGCAAGCGGCCGGGCGAATAGTAAGAAGGAGCTAAAATTCGCTGTGAGATACATATACATACAAGCTCTCCCCAATCAGTCCGTCGGCGGCGTAGGTTTCAAAGCGGGCATAGCGTACCGTGATCGGAATATCCCTCGTGGGACCCGAAAGCGCGGGAGTTGTGGTAAGACTAAATGCAAGCTTCCAAAATCTTACGGCGTGCGCGCTCTAGGCTGTTAGTGGCGCAGTAGGAATCGCTCGTCCTCCCAGATGCGCTAGTACGTAGCGAGAAAGTTGTGGCTGCTTTCAGGAATATTTTCCGATTATTACCACGGTGAAGATAGGTCACACTGGTAACAGTGAGGCGAATTACTTACTAGTAGTGTAGGGCACCGAGACCACTAAGCCATGCAACGCATTAATCCCTGTGGCGTGACCCGCTACCAGCTTTTCAAGGCGGCTAGCTCATCGCAGATGAGAATTGACAGACAAAAGAATGTTGTATTAGGTTAAGTCTAAGCTACCTAGTGAGGTTGGAAGGGTATAAATGAGCAAAAGCGAATAACCATATAGCGCTGAAAGCAATCGAACCAATCTCGCTATTTGCTCAGACAGTAAGTGGTATACACCATTGTAACTAGATGTTGGAGTTACAGTGGTGTATACCCTTCCACCCCACTAGGTAGCCTAGAAACTTAACCTAATACAACATTCTTTTCCCTGTCAATTCTGGTGTTGGTTGTTGGTCAAACTAGGTGCTAAACTCTATTCACGTCGGACAAAGACTCTGTCAGCTGCCACTCTTGCATAAACTTCATGCAGGTAATTACCTATAGCGTGCAAAAAACCAGCCTCAGCATGATGTGCCGCGTAAAGTGAGTTAAGTTTTGCGGAGGGACCAGTCAAGGGGAAGAGACAAGGAAAAGAAACGGAAAAGAAAACGCCGACTGCGCCTAGAAAACACAACATGAGGGGTAGCGAACGTGAACTGAAATGACTGTTTAAGATATGGCAGATTTCGCGAAATTCCGCATCTAGATGAAGTCCGGACAGGTAGCTATTCAGCTGAGGCCGAGCTCCTCGGATCTTGATTCACGGACTTAAGTCAGCTGATAGCTCTAAGCAATGTCGAATGTCCGTGGGAAGACGTGAGGCTGAAAATGTCCTTCGCTAGCACGTCTTCTGCATGCTTAGATAAGACAGGCCGGCGAGGTTCGGTCCCGAGCAGCATACAGTAGACATACTCCCGAAGGGCGTCGCGCGATAAGTAGGCAGAGTATCAAGCAAGCCGCCAACAGAAAACGCCAACAGACATAAGCAGTGACACGGGTGGTGATGCGACGGCTACCGACATACATCTGTCAATAAGCTATGCTTGACCCTTTGACTAACATGAAATGTCGCAGTGGGAGCTGCTTCGAGCTCCATGGCAGAAAACGGTCAACTGCATATATGTTGGGGTGAGACAAGTAAATTAGCTTGATGATCGCCCCCTCCCTTCTCGCGAACTATTGAATCTCGTGGCCCCCCTCCCATCGGATTGGATTGACGCCTTGGGGCGGCTGATGGGCGGCGACTAGATCATAGTCGTGCCACGTAGGGCTACGCTGCTGCAGGACTTCGTATTCCTTATACCGACCTATGTTGGTCCGAAGCAGACATCTCCGAGACTACTTACATTGTTATCAGCCAGTTGATGTACTATAAGACCTGAGATCACTCGCTTCACCATGTGGACTGTGTTAGCTTCACCAGACTCTGACATCTCACTTAGATCTTCACTCAGGACCTATAATCCCTAGGCATAACTGCTTCCTGCTGCCCATCATGCGCTCCATCACTCTCATACCGTTCCTCCTCAGCATAGCGCTAGCAGCGCCATACGAGCTACTATCCAAGCGCAAACTCAGCGACGACGAATGGAGCCTCGACAAAAGGACTGGTTGCCCAGCATATCTCGAAGCAGGCCAATTCGAGTTCCCGCACTACATCACGCAGATCTCAGCCAAGAAGCCCGACAAGGCCTTCGGGCCTAGCTACAATGGTGTCTTCACGCCGAACGACATCTCCACCATCTTCAGCTTCGACATCCCCGCGTCGCGCGCCGACGCAAACTGCACGCTCGAATTCCTGTTCCCGAAGAAGCACCAGCTGAAGACATCATCGTACAAGTACGAGGGCGCGGGTACTTTCTTCTTCAACGGGTATGCGGCCGGCAGCTGTCCCGGTCCGCAGACGACGTTCAACAATCAGCCCAAACCTGGCCCTTACCCTCCCTTCCCGCCCATCCATATGGAGCCTGGGTATGCCTACACAATTGATGTCGGGCCCTGCTTCGTAGCTTCTGGGACGTGCGTCGCTGGAGGTAAGTGATTGATCGATCTACTTTAATATTAGACCTTCTGCGAAGCTAACTGATGGCAGTCACCTCAACTAATGATACGCACTTCTCTTACTTCCAAGACTACAATGAGTGCCCTATCGGTATTTATACTGCATACAGTTATGGCCTGCCTTGTGAACCTCCATACTGCTGAGTGAGATTTTTGCGGGATATAGAGTGAGAAGTAGCTTCTCTGAGAGAAAGGGGTTACCTAGGAGTAAGAGTGTAAAATTTGTGGATATAGGGCTCAGGGCTCCAAGCTCCCTCCAAACACTAGTTCTACAAGGTTCCCTAGCTATCTGAGTCACGGAGTCAATGAACAGGATCCTTTTTCAGCCTATGCATCACGCGCGCAGAATATGTATGATTTATAATCGATGGTGATGCCGCTCTATAACACTAGTAAACACCGCTACTTGTAGACACCGAAACTTCAAGGGCTACCAACCTTTAGATGCATAATGAAGAGAATTGACGGCCCAATGGTATTAGAGGGAGGGACTCGTGATAGTATAGATGGCGGCCGATAGTTGGACCAAGACGATACCCGTGCAGCTTAAAACAGCCTCCAGATCGCTCTACCCATGCAAAGTATATTCGCGCTAAGAAGAAAGGAAATAGAAAGATAAGCAAGAGGGTTAAAGCACAGAGCACGCTGCTGTTCAGGATGCTTGTATAGAGTCTATCCTCGGCTCCGTTCTCGTAGGTCGTTATGTGTCGCCCGCAAACGGCGCAAAAAATACTATATAATGTGCTCGTGTCAATAACAGTCATTACGAAATGGATAGTCTTTCAAAGTCCCAGATGGTTGTGGGAGTATAACTCCTTAGGCAAGTATCCGACGATACAGAGAATAGTAAAATCAGGGGGCTAGTGGAAGGGTAACAACTGACCTGGCGAGATAGCGGCCCGGACAAAAAGCTTTTTCAGTAGTGGCCATCCAGGGAAGTTGGCATTGAAGTCCGGCTCGAATTTTCCATTTCCGCATTGACATAGAAATATCTCGCTTTTCGCAGAGTCCAGTGGTATTTTCCCGAACTTACTGTAGTCACAATTGTCTCTGTGAGCCCAAGTGCGACCGCGTTCCACGTACGCAGGCAATATTTGTCGCCAGAGCCATAATCGTGCATCACTTGGTACCACCTTTGCGATGTACAAGTAGCCGGATCCAATGATGAAGTCCTCGGTATCAGCGACTGCGGTGCTGATGGCGCAATCAAGCAGGACGATTCGGTCGGCGAGGCTGATGCGAAATCTTGTCGGTATAATAAAGATGTGGTTGTTATTCTCATCCCGAGAATCATGGATTGAAAACACGACTTTTTCTGGGGCAGGATGCAAGATATAGGAGGTGATAAAAGAAAAAATGGCAGCCTTGAAATTCAAACGACCCAGCTCTTCGTTAGACAGCTTGGGTAATGTCGCTTCGAGGTGCTCTTCGACGACCCGTTCACGGGCCGTCGCCGAGGAATGTAGGTGAGGCACAAGCCAAAGAAGGTTTGTCTTGTGGCTGACGTCAATCGCGGGGAATTTGTCTAGATTGACGTATGATAAGTTCCAATTTATCGGATTTCCTTCTCGGAGATGGATAGGATACATATATTTATACCACTTCGTGTATACTGAACTATCGACGACTTGAACAGTCAAGCGTCTTGCGAATGCGCCATAATCGATTACGCGTAGGTGGTGACCTTGGGTATAAACCGGGAGCGATAGAATCAGAGGCGTAGTCTGCCCTATCTGAATCGAAAGCTCACACGGTGACAGAGTGAGTACATCAACGTCGTAGTGGTTTCGCATAGCTTGTACACGATCGCTGCACGTGATGTCTAGCCAACCCGTAAAGCCACCGATTTTCCCAGTCTTCGAGTCAATGTGAGGGATGAGTCCTATATCAACCCCGCTACTTGTTGTGGCCGCTGGTTGTTTGGGAGAAAGCCTGTCGGAACTGGAAATCCAGTCTGATTGGGTGCGTATCGCGTGATATACACCGCGGCTGTGTCTTTAGGGCCGCCTCCGGGTATGTCCATACCAGGCAGGCTTAAGAGCATTTCTGCTACGCCCGTGGTCGAAAGGTTGGCGGGTATGTAGAATGCCGCAATCAGGGGTGAGCTACCTCTCCAGCCGGCATGGTCCTCTATCACAGTAACCCCCAGTGACTGGTTGTACCGCTTCCCGATGGTTGTAATATGTCCGAATGTCAATTGGCAAGCAGAAAACGTGTGCTTATGTGAATTCCTTCTGATACATTGAATGAGCCAATGTACAACAGGTAACCCTAGCTCAATGCCGGTTCTCTCCGCAAGTCCTAGTAGTGTCCCACGGGGGATCTTGAGAATCATGCAAACAACTGGAGGTTTATTCTTCGAGTCTCGTATGTCTCCCCATTCCTTCTGGGGTGTTGTTATATAGTCATGGTGGAGTTTTAAGTCATTACTGCTAGAAGACCATTCCTTGACGGCATTAGATAATATCGCGTTGTCCTTGAGCCCCTTTTTGATGCGTAGTATCAGGTGGTACACTACTATGCCCCAGTTGCTCTCTACTCTTGTCTGGACAAGATGAAGAAATGACGCGAAACTAATATGATGGCACGGCCTCTGCGAGAAATGCCAAAATGCTTCGTTACCCTGTTCGTGTTGATCAGGAAACGTGTTCTTATATATCTGACACAGGACCTGTGCAAGATTACGAGCTTCAAATTGCACCTTTGTCGATTTAGGACACGGCCTTTGAGCTGAAGTCATGCGCAGGGCGCTCTTCTAACACGTTCTGAGGAATATCTGGCCTTTTTGAGAAACATTCTCTTCAGAGTTCTTAGCCATGATTTCGTTGAGGGCTTCTTCATCACTTAGCGACACAGATGAGATGCCGGTCCAGTATTCTACAGGGAACAAGCCAAGGAGTGTTGACAAAGTCGCAACATGGCCTCCGAGCATACTGTCGAGCTCATCTTTGTATTTTTGAATTCTATCCAGATGAAATTCTGTGAAGAGAACCGAGGACGACTGATAACGCAACAGGGGAGCGGTTGTAGTGAGGAGGAATAACATACCCAAATGATCGCTAAGGTTAGATGTATCGATTACATCAAAGTCTAGAGGAGCGGTGTTAGAAGCATAGTCCAATCCATCTAGCAGGAGCCGCTCGAGGCTAAATTGGTCCCGGTACCAGTGTGCCGTTATCATCATTGCATGTCGTCTGTGTTGTAGAGTATGCGCAAAGGCTATAGCGTCTCCAACGAAGAAATGTATTCTGGTGTCCAGGAGTTTCTTCCCGTATGCCACAGTCCACTGGCGGAACTCGGTTCGAGCTACTTCCACCACTCTCACAAGCTGATGCATTCCATTGAGATGCGATAGTCGTCTGAGGTCAAATGAGATGTGGATGGAGGGCAGGACGTTTCGTTAACTTAGGCATAGAACGAAAACGCGAGGCACTCCAACCTTCTACAGGCAGCGCTAGACAGCACTGAACAGCGCGCAACTGCCTGGTGTCATTGAAGTACATCTCATGACCCGAGCCTTCCTGCCTAAGTACCTAAAATAACCCTATGAGGTAGGTACATGTGCCTACATCTCGATTACATGCTCACAGCGCTACGCGTCTGCCATGAATTACCTAAGCTAGGGTTCAGCTTAGCCAGCTTCCACGGTGTATCCTGATCTATACGGTGGTCGGCCGGGATTCTGCTTGGCCGAAAGGTAAGGTCTAAGCCACTTTGGCTGGTATGCACAGCGCTGACTATCACGTACATTGTAAATTGTAGACACGCTGCTCATCGTTGTTTTAAGCATCTAATTGCTAACATCAATGGGCCGCAGCTTTTATTGTATACGCACAAGTTACAATTACTGAATACGAAAACATGCGTGGCCCCTGAGACTGCAAAACCCCAGCAGAGATCCAGAGTGGTCATACTGAACGCGACGTAAGTTCACAATTGGAATTCACCGATATGATGAAACGAAAAGCTATGGTAAGTGGCTAAGAGAAAAAGCAAGTAAATGTGAGAGGGGTATCGAGCGTACAGATCCATAATGATCCAAGATATCGTGGCGTTCCTCGTGTGAGCCATCCATATCCAGGCTCGGAGCCACGAGCGAACCTTATAACCCCAATTGACCGGCTTTGATATAAACTTTTACAGTACATATATATACAATAGACGAGACCAACCATTCTTGGCTCTTACGTCGCAGTCGCAGAGTACACTGCAGTGACAAACCGACCGCATTCTACTCGCTGCTCAACAGTAGCTTTCCTGCCCTTACCTCCCTCACCCAGCCGGACCGTGGCCTTGGGAGCGATTTGAAACCGATGGATTTCATCTTTGCGTCCCTTTTCTGCGTCGCCCTTGCCGCCGTCAAGAGGACCGATGTACATGGGAGTGGCCACGTTGTTTCGTCTACCGATGCCGAGCTGATAATGCTCATTCCCTCCCCACCACAAGACATCCGCGCCCCAATTGGTATCCTGGTCCGAGGTCTTGTCTGAGGCATCGACGCGCGTAACGTTCTTGAGAACGGCAGAGGCATGGGTACTGCCGACGCTGAAGTAGGCAAGTCGGATTGGGACAATCGAGTTCGTGTTCTCGTCGAATTCAGACAGCCCGGAAAGGCTTTTGATCTTTGAAGGGCCGAGCGAAACGTGTGTCCACCTGCCATTACCTAGAGTGCCCCATATGCCAGTGCCGCAGGACCAGACGTCGGATATTACGCGACCCAAACCTCGGCTCCCGCGTTCATCATCGCTAGGCTTTGCGGTAGGAGTCGCATCAATGGTGAAAAAGGAGTTTGCCCCGCCAGCTGCGATGGATGTGACGCGGGGTTTTTCGTGTGTACCACGGTACATCTTAGAGAACGGTAAGGGGATAGGACCGTCGACAAAAGGGATTTCGATCTCGGGCTCAAAGCCGAGCTGGCCAGACGAATTATCGCCAAAGACGAAGACGCGGCCGTCTTGCTCGAGAGCCAAGGAGTGGTAATCACCGGCGGCGATCTGGGAGATTTTAAACCCTTTTAGAGTATCAATCTCGTGTGGCTGGTCGTAGGCACCCTGCGGGCGGTTGTTCCATGTTAGGCCTGGTATTCCGAGCTGACCTTTTGACGGGAAGTCCGATGTGCTCGAAGCGGCAGAAAACACCCGGCCCCTGGAAGTAAGGAGCAGGACATGCTCTAGACCCCCAGCAATATTGGTGACGCGCTCGCCCCACCCCAGTCCATTAGGCGTCAGCCGTCGGTAGTTAACCTTGCTGGGGCTCGACCAGAAGGACCGCGAAGACGAGGCTGGCTTTTGACTGGCGCCTTGGTCCGTCTGCGCAACTGGTATTGAATAAACCGAGCCATCTTTACCAAGGGCGATGATGCGGTCTCTCGAGATCTCAATGCGTGTCAAGTCCTTGCCTTTCAACGTAGGGGTAGGGGTAGGGTTGTCTTTAGAAAAGCCCGTACCCCACTGTACTAGATCACCCTGTTCAGTGATGGCGGCACCGAAGTCTTTATCCAATTTTAAATCTCTGATGAGCTGACCGTCGAAATAGGGGATGCGTCGGGGCGTCTTGATGACACTCTCAGTCGAGTCCGGGGCGGCGACCCTCCCCGAGTTGGAGCCCCAGCAATACACGCCCGGATGCTCCCAGCTCTTCTTTACCTGTAGATGTTGACTGCTAATCAGGTCCCTACTCTCTTCCTTAGTGTCGGGCTGCGGCCGCTGCCTCTCGTACTCGATGACAGCTTCCGGGATCTTCGCCGGCTCTCTCGCGCCTTTCGTCAAGACCGGGTAGGCGAGCACAGCTCCCCCAGCCGCGAGCGCTACCAACACGCCACCGACGAATCGAGCGACACCCCGTTTCTCCCGGCCCTCTCTGGACGAACTGGCATACCGAGAGCATTGCTGCATTATCCCGACGGGCCGAAGCTTGGCTGACCTCCACGCCAATGGAGCATGGCGTAGGAGGCTTCGGTAAGCAGCCATTGTCGGTTGGTCTCGTAGAACGTCGATACAGTTGTTGCGCGAATAGTGATGGTGGCAAGGATTTCAATCTATCAGACTTGATCGGCGGTTATGATCCCATCTCGTTTCTGCGTTTCTCGCACGGTCGCGTGGAAGAGGACGACTTTGGAGGGTTTGTGCTGCAGTTCGGATATGCAGTGTTCAATGAAAGAATGATGAGATCAGTAGTGAGATCATGGGCTTTTTGGTGGATAGAACCCTGCCATTACCTACCCCGGCCAATTAGCATGTTGGGATTTCTCAGAAGCTTGCAGTGGGGAAGGGAGGCTCTGCGTGGGCAAGTATTTTGTGCGGGGGAGGGTTTGATGGCCTCAAGGGCCTGCTGTAGGGCAGGTACCGACCTGTAGGCTGTAGGTGGAACAGTACCTAAAGTACTGTGCACAGAGCACCTAAGCACCGCCCAAGCTCGGCTTGTTTCTATGCGGGTCCTACAGTGAACCTATATCCAGCGCAGTTTAGCCCCAGAGCTTCCACGCTACATACCTAATTCCACGTGTGGTTTTGAAGTGGGATGTCCATCCTCACCACGGCGAGAGTGCGCGCAACCTAGACATCCCGTCCCGTCTCCAAACTCTACAACCATGTATGAAGATTCCTGGTACAGCTTGGTGCCAGACCACAACGCTCTCAAGAAAACAACGTCTGCCGCCCAGCCTTCTTCCGGTCGGCGAAGGCGAGAGTCGCTGCTGCAGCAGCCGAATGTTGGTGCTCCGAGCTTTGATCCACCGGCAACGCCGCAGCCAGCGAGCTGGCCAACTGACCGCGGGCTAGGGAAATAAGCAACCTGGCGATGCCGAACCGCTAGAGCGCCTGTACGAAGAGCCCGAGGCTTCGATTGGCCCTCCCGAACCGACCTTGCTCCCCCGAGCTAAGTCGTACTCTGACTTCTACCGTGTCGTGCGGGCGCAGTTATCCAGAGATGCCGCCAAGAAAAAGAGAAGGAGGAATAAGGAGAGCGGCCTGGATGCCCTGCTGATTGGAAATCCCGAGGATACCCTGCAGACGCGCAGGCTGCCGCCGTTCGGATCGATCGATGCCGAGCTGGTTGATGCGAGCCAGCAGCAGTACATGTAAGAGACAGACAGAGACAGAGGCGGAGAGGCTGAGCGCCAGAGACACAGCCGCCCATTGCGCAAGGCCCAGACTGACTGACCCGTGCAAAGACTCTACCGCGACCAGCTGGACATGACGGTGCGTCACCTGGACGGACTCGTGGCCGACGCGAATCGCGCACTCGGCCTCCTGACGTCGCTCGCCGACAATTTCCGGGCCGTCGAAGCCCAGACTTCGTCTTTTCAAGCCCAATGCGACGATCTCCTGTCCGAGGAGCGAAGGCTGCAGAAGCTGGCAGATGAGGTCGGCACCGATCTGCACTACTATGCCTACCTGGACGGCGTCACCCGGAGGCTCAATGCCCCTGGTGCGAGTCGCTTGGTGGACCACGAGAACTTCGGCGAGATTCTCATCAACCTGGACGCATGCATAGAGTTTATGGTACAGCACGTGAGTTCTCTAGCCTCCACCTACACTCCCATATGTCGAGCGATTCTCTGTTGCTGACTTTTCAACAGCCTAATTATCGCGATGCTGAATCATACCTGGCGCGCTATCAGTCTCTCCTAACGAAAGCACTCCATCTTCTTGAAGTCGGCTTCTCTGCCCATCTTGAACAAACATCCTCAGAAATATCGAAACAGATTCTAGGCACGCAGTCGGAAGCCGCTCGACATGCTCTCGCGTACGGCCGCAGCGAACAAATGCTACTGGACGCAGACGGGCTGATCACGAACATCCAGCGAGTCGTTCGCCGTTGTTATGACCAGTTCGGACAGCCGATACCCGCCCAGAACTTTGACACGTATACGAATACCGTTGTCAACCTCTTCTCAACCTATCTGGATACGCGAGAACGAAGCTTGCGACCCATAACCCAGCACGACCTGGAAGCCTTCCGGAAAGAGGTTAAAGAGACCGGTATTGAAACAGCCTGTCGCAATTTCATCAAACAATGCTATGAGCGCTCCTTTAATGAAGCAGGTCTTTTCTTCAAGGTCTTCTCTATAGAGCCACATTTCAGTCCCAATGCTCAGTCGGCGTACGCGGTCTTGAAAACGCAGCCCAAGGCGTTAGTCAATACAGCCAACCTAAGCCCTATTGCCACAGCTCTGCAGCCTGTGCTTCAAGGCACCGACCTTGAGACCACGTGCAATCTTCTGGGCTGGGTCACAAACGAGTATCTTATGTTAGAGTACGACGAAGAAGAAACCCAATACTCACTGCATTGTCATGAATTGACAGTACGGCTCCTCACCGAGCACCTCTGGCCATTTGCAGATGGTTGCTTTGAGACCGAAGTGACAAAATCAATTTCAAAGGCCCCCATACCACAAGAATCACTCAGGGCATTACCTGCTACCAACAATATGACATCTTCTAATGCGTATCCTATTGTTAAACGCTCCCTTGAGCTTTTGGCCATGTATGACCAAGCAATGCCCAAGGAGCGAAGTGTGAGTATTGGCTTATCTAGGTGTTTTTCCCGTTCGCATGCTAATTGTCCTGAGCAGCAAAAGTCTAGTCCTGTAGTCTTCCGCTTAGTGACTGAAACCATCTCCGCCTTACAACGTGCCGAGGCACGCTTGAAGACGAATAAAGCAGCGAATCCAGATCCAGATCCCGACCTCTTTATGATTAAAAACTTACTGATCATCAAGAACGGGCTAATGTCTCTTGAAATCGGAGACGTTAGGGCGCAACCAGCGACTATGCAATATTTCGGTCAAATTTGGGATACACTTAGCCCACAAAACTGGATGGGTTTATTTCGGGGCATTCTTGGAGGCACGCTTTCGCTTGGGCTTTGGTCTTCTGTGTCGACTCCAGGTGTGACTACCAACGGAAAACCTGGTGGGAATCGCACTCACGTGCAAGCCGATCAGGATGCGAATGAGAAGCTTGACGAGCTGTTGCGACAGAGCATTTACACCTTCACACAGCGATGGGGTACGCTAATCAATGGACCAAGAACCGGGAAAAGAGGACAACAAACTACGACCACTATTGAACAAGAGCTCGATAATAAGCTGTCGGTCGCCTTCGGAGCACAGCCTGAAGTTATAGCCAAGTTGAAGGAGGCGATTTATATAAATGCCCAGGCCCAAAAAGAAGTCAAAGCAGAACGGGGCTCACGATAGCATGGATACCCAGAGCAGACAAGTGAATGTATAGCCTTGCCATATGATAAAATAGACAACACCGCGAGGCTATCGAAACCACCTTGATCTTTGTGCAGGGAATGATTACATGTTGAAGGTCAAGATAAGTGGGCCGAGCTTCACTAGATTCAGCTAGGGATGCCAGGGGCAAGTCCCCGGGCAGTCTTCAGTCAGCACGCATAATCTTTCCACCACGTCGCAAGCCAGAGCCGCAATCGCGTAAACCGAGACGGACCGCTAGTCAGCCTCTGTTTAGTCACATGAATTCCTTAATATCAACTCCCAATTCACCTCCGTCTAAGCCTAGGCACAAGGGCAAAATGGCCGGACCCGAGCCCGAGATCAACCCCAACCCACAATTACAGTCTTACTACGCCTAACTTGAGTCGGTGCTCGGGTATGACTTGCTGCTAGGGGGCACCCGCCACTTCGGGTACTACGAGGATCCGAAGTCGTATAATCCGTTCCCGTTATCAGGCTCACTTCGGCGCATGGAAGAGCAGCTGTTCCGGGCCTTGCACGTCGGGCGCAATAGCTCGGCGCGCGTCCTGGATGCTGGGTGCGGGAATGGTCACGTGGCGCGGTATATGGCGCGCAAGGGGCTACGGGTTACGGCGATTGATGTCGTCGAGAGACATGTACGGAAAGCGAGGAAGACGGCGAGGAAGCTAGTTGAGGAGAAAGAGAAGAGGGAAAAGAAGAGAAAGGGAAAACAGGGGACGGAAGGGGAGGTGCAGGTGGGCTCCCTTGAGGTTCTGCATATGGACTATCATCATCTCGACACCCTTGCTGACGCAAGCTTCGACGCCGTGTACACGATGGAGACGTTTGTGCATGCCACGGACCCGGGGAGGGTTCTCACGGGCTTCTTCCGCGTGCTCAAGCCCGGTGGGCGACTCGCCATGCATGAGTACGATAATGTGCTCGAGGAGACGGAGCGGGCGGAAGCGAGCAGACAATCTGCTTCCACTTCCACCCCTACTTCTGTGGAAGCCCACAAGAATGGGGAGGACACTGGGAGCCAAAGTGAGAAGACGAAGAACCCGAGCTCCGATCTCCGACGCACCATGCGCCAGGTCAACGAGTGGTCCGCGATGCCGACCAACGCCGTCTCCAGCCCCGGCGCGCTGAAGCGCATGCTCGAAGAAGCGGGCTTCGTTGATGTGCGCGTGCGCGATCTCTCTGATCATATCCGTCCCATGACGCGCTTCTTCTACGTCTTGGCTATCGTGCCGTTTTGGATTATCTCGCTACTGCATCTGGAGCGCTATTTTATCAATACCATTGCTGGCGTCGGCGCGTATCGCGGCTATGGATTCTGGCGCTATGTGCAGATCGAGGCGCGGAAACCGGAGGTTGGGGCTTTGGTGGAAGAGAGTTGATATAGGCGGTTCCTAGTTGTTGGTTAGCTATGGGAAGTTTGCCCGGCTATTGGTATTGGTGGAAGAAGTGTGAGGCCCTATGTAGTGTCATTTGGAGCGACCGCGCTGGATCGTCACAATTTATGGCCGCCTTGTTCACGAATGTTGAGTCAAGATAATGTACCTCTCGAGAACGTGCACTCGAAGCTAGGCTTTATTTTTCACTGGCACTTTGAGCGACTATCATATTAATTCTCGCAATGGCAAGAGCCAGGAACAGAATCCGGCTATCAAAGTAGGCACTTATGGCCTATCTTCTTACAGTATTCAACTAAACTCTAGTAATCTCACTGCAGGCGGCTACGCTAAGTCATCGGTCTAGCTCAGCTGCTCCCTCAGTTCTTATCGATGGGAGTCAACTCCTTGACCGCCTCCAAGTTATCGAGGCGCGCCTGCAACTTCATCTTGATCAGCTGAGCAGCGTTGCTCGTCAGCGGCAACCAGAGCGGAACCTCTTCGGTTCGAGTTGCCACGCGGTACAAGACCTCAGCTACGGCTGAGGCCTCGACACCAGCTCCGCTAGCAATACCCTTCTTCACCCAGGCAGCCAATTTTCGCGCAGGCATGTCATCACCATCATAGTCCTCGTGAATATTAGTGTATCTCTTGCTGCCACGCTCGAAATTGGTCTTGATACCACCAGGCTCAACAATGCAAAGGTTTACTAGAGTAAGGGAAAGCGGACGAGTTAGCTCATGCCACCAGGATCGGACGAACCAACAGCAATAAGTGATTAAACTCACTATTCCAGTCCGGATGCAACTCCCGCGCAAACGACTCCGACCACCCCTCCACGGCGAACTTGCTAGCGTGATAGAATGAAAAGCCAGGGAAGGCGGCGACGCCCGCAAGCGAGGAGATGTTGAAGATGACGCCGCCGCGACGCTCCTTGGACTGCCGCATCACTTTCGCGGCGCGCGTAGCCATGCGCACGGTGCCGAAGAAGTTGGTCTCCAGCTGCTCGTGCATTTCTTCCTCCGTCGCGGCCTCAGTATCGCCTGCGAGCTCGTATCCGGCATTATTAACGAGGACGTCGATGTGGAAGCCGTCCCCGAAATGGTCTGCTGCTGCTTTGAAGGCTTGCTTGACTGAGGCGCGGGATGAGACGTCTAGCGTTAACTTGAGAGTTGTCTCGTTGTCGGCCAGATAGGATAAGCTGGAGATGTTCCGAGCTGTCGCGATGAGGCGTTGCCCAGGCTTGCTGGCTACGAGCTCAGCGATGGCTCGGCCGATACCGCTAGAGCACCCAGTGACTATTATTCCTGCGTTAGGACTGTTGGTGGGAAGGAAGGGTGTTTCGTACTGAACCAAGTAGCATCAGGTGGAAGTTGATAAGGCTTGGTGTTGACTGGATTCATATTGTCACGATTTTTCGAGTGAATGTCTTGATTCTTGAGTGAGTAGCTTGAGTCTGATTGTCTAAGTGAATGCTCAATCCTGAATACGAGCGGCGAGAGACATGGCTTTTATCTTCTTGAATCTAAGCATCGTCACCTTCGATAACACAGTCGTTGATATAAAAATATTCATTCACGTAAATTGAATCTAACCTTACGTATCCCCACAGCCGGCGAGCTCGAAGAGGCAACATTTGAAGGGTCGACGGTAAGACAGATCATCGCCATCTCATCTGACTTTTCGCTCCCACCAATAAAAAGCTACCAAATCCGAGATTTAGCTCCGACGCGTCAGATTGGAAGCCTCTTCCTCCGACTTCTTCAATTTGTCGCAATGGAACGAACCGTGCCGCGTAGAGGATCGAGGCATTGTAGTCTAACCTAATTTGTCTCGCCGTGTGGGCAGAGCAAGCCACTAGGTGGCTCGGTCGGCTTACCAGTGGGGGGGAGAAACGAGGTGGGAATACAGGACCACAGTTAGCTAAGACACCAACATCGTGAAGGTCTAAACAAGATTTTATTGCATTACCGTTACATCTGATAACCAGGCTTCCCCTATAGGAAGTAGAGGTTTGATGTATCTCCTGGTATAGAGGCCCAAATTCTCCCTATGGCTCACATCAATGTCCGCTTAGACAGGCTCCGTGATGAAAGACTCCTAAGTCAAGCCTCCACGGAGCTATTTTTAGAATATTGTGCCTTTAGATTGAGTTCCATGGACAGCCTCGAGCTTCTTCACATTGATGTTCCTCCACACGAAAATAAGGAGGATAGCGACTGGTAGGAAAGCCGAGCCTGCGATGACCAGCTTTCGCTGCACATCGCCGTAAGCGGCAACGATTGTATCGCCTTCTGGGGTGCCAAAGGGGAATGACTGCTGAACCTCAATCAAGCCAAAGATCTCAGCAGCTCGGTTCTAGTTAGGGGTTTCTACGGTCAGTAACGACAATTGACAGTAAGGGCTACGAGCGGGTTTCAAGATGTCATGGGTATGACAGAGATGGAACACCCCTGAATAAGTGACCTAATCTGACTAGGTGCATCAACTCAGGAGAGCACTGACCTTGACATCTGCTGGGAGAAACTCTTCCAACTTTTGTGGCAAAACATTATTCCAGATGGCACCGGCAATGGCATTACCGATGGCAGATCCAATAGAACCGAAGAGACCGTATAAAGCCAAGCCGACGGCGACCTGTTGATGTGGAACTGAAGCCATCACCGCCAACTGGGCAACGGGGGACCAGATGCCATCTCCGATCCCATTGAGAATCTGGAATAGTACCAGAAGTCCTACATGCGTACTGGGCTTGCGGAATTCAACCAGAAGGACCGTTCCCAAGACCACAAAGGGAATCGCTCCAATTGCAGCCTATTTAACTGCTCCTGTTCTTGAGATGAATCTGGCAATTCTGTTAGCGATGCCAAGCTACGCTCCTATGAGTCAACTTACAACCCAACAAATGGACCGATAAAGTTGGAAGCGAGCGATAAGGCGTTGAGTACGTAGTATAAGGTTGTAATGCTCAGGCCATGAACGACTTGCAAGTATGATCCGTAATATGCGTCCCAGCAGCTGTTAGACTCGTCAGCTCAAGGGATGATGACAAGAGCGAATCTTTGGTGGCTTACAAGATGGAAAGAAACATGATGCCATAAAGTCCGCAAGCGCCAATGATGGTCCGGTCCTTGAGGTACTTGAAGGGGAAATACTGAACAGAAGCAAAGTATTTTTCCCAAAGGACAAACGCGGCGAGCAGGACACCTAGAATGAACATAGCGATGATATATGCAGTCCGCCAGCCGTAGGGCGCGTAGCCCGTGAGACTGAAAGGCAGAAGAAGAAACACGAATCCGAAAACCGTCAGGATCATACCCACGACTAGTGTGCGATATTCAACAGATTAGTGAACACACATCCCAAAGGAAGGTACAATGGAACAGCAACTCACCGTCGAATTCGACGAAGTAGTACTTGGTAGACTGCCAAGCAGTACGACCACTGTTCCTTGGCTGGATCAGACCTTGCCTCATGGCCTTTCGCTGACTCCATATGAAAACAAGACAAACAGGGGTGGCAAAAGCAGCAAGAATAATGGCAAACGCGCCGAAAGCCCATCGAAAGTGTGCTTGTGTGTAGAAAAGGTCGGCAATCCTAGAACTAGCGAAAACAGTGACTATACCCGGCGTGTTCTGGAGTCCGAAGAGGATGAGTCGGTTATGAAAGATACTGAAGTCGGCTAACATGATGGTAATAACGTAGTTCATTCCGATGTGCCCGACCCAATAGAGGGTCGTTCCAGCGGCAAATGACTCGACATCGTGGGATACGGCCTTCAAGATCTCACCGATAATGGTGACAACGACCATGAAGATAAAACCCTCGCATCTTCCCCAAATATCAATAATCTTGGCTATGGTTAGACTTATGACGCCGCCGATAATGCGAGCGATCAAGGAAGCGGTAGTGAGCAAGCCGTGCTGGCCGAAAGACGATGTGACGTAGGGCGTAAGGCTGTCACCGACCGATTGCGCGAGAGCATCGACGAAAGATACAAGATAAAGCCTTTAAAACAATGTACTAGTCAGCTTTTGCGTCATGTTGTGCCCAGTGTGATAGTTTGTTCTTTCATCACAGATTAAGTGTACACGGCGGCAAGCCAAGTCGCCAAGCCCAACTCTCTGCCTCGGCGAATCGCACCGAGAAGCGGAGAGGGAGGTAAACCCACAAGATAAACATGGTAATCAAGATCTTCCTAGAGAATACAGTAGTGACGGCCTCGACTTGCTTCACACCTTCTTGGATGTGTTGGGATGAAGCAGTGTCATCATCAACTTCATGAGCTTCATTGTCGACAGTTCCATTATCGGCAGTGGTGGCAGGATGCTTCCCTGGGTCTTCGCCGTGGCTCGAAGGCGAGGACATAGTGATTGAAAGGGCCATTGCGCAGTGGGATTCGAGGTTGCAATGACTTTACAATATCGTGTGGAGCTACAGTATCAGGACACAACCGTGTACCCTGATTTACTCTGAGTTTCTATGAAGGGAGGCCACCTGCTTGGCTCAGGTCGCGAAATGAACGAGTAGATGGTCAGATCCTAGGGACTGGGACTCAGCAAGGCGAGACCAGCGTACTATTTACTCTATATACAATTTGCCCATATGCGCGTCAATGTGCTGCTACATAAATCTGTAATGCCAAGAAAGACTGGGACGTCAGACCGAAAGCCGGCCTTCCAACAGAGATCGTCGTAACTTTTGACACATTCATGTTAGTCGACCTCTGTATAGCACAAGTGCCCTTGCGTCCAGCCAGGGCTGATATAGTCTCCGGACGAGATAGGTTCGCTCTGCCGCCAGTGTCTCACGAGCCGGGGGCCTCTATCCCCTAAACGGAAAAGCTGGCCGAACCCTTGAGCGGTTAACACCCGACGGGATCCGAAAGTTACCCAACGATTATCTAGATAATCTTATCAGATCGTGCTACTTATCCACTCAATGCTTAGACGATCACCTAACCGAGACAAAGAAAATATTTCTCAAATCTCGGCTATCATCCGCATCCGCATGCCAAGATGGAAGATGAACACAAATCACACGAATAGTACAAGTACTCGACCAAAATCATGAACATAAAAGATCTATTGACATGAACATATAAATCTTCACCAAAGGAGTTTTGGCTATAGTCACTAGGAAATCAATGCGAGAATCGCCTTCTTCTTCTTCTTTTCTTCTTCTGTTGTTAGCCCCTTTTGCTTCAACACTCCTTCCTGTTACGGAACGCGACTGCAACAGCAATCCACAACACTAAAAATGTTAGAGCGCAGTCAAATCAGGCGCTTGACTTGTCTACTATTAACAGATATGGCAGAACAAAACGAAGTCCCAGCCATCTCTCCGGGGCCGGGACAATTATTGGCATGTCTAAAGCCATAGTTGGGATACTCAGCGAGAACATTACGCACTGTACTGCACAAGATGTATTCCGGTAGTACTCGCAAAAGCCTAGCATCTACTAAATAGTTCCATAGACGGGGCGAGACTATGAGTCGTTGATATGAATGCTCCTGAGGTAGCAATACACCGGTACCAAGTTCAAGGCCCTCAATGCATTGACAACACGTGTCACTGCAGCATGTGTCACGATCCATTGTTGATTGTCAAACCCCAGAATGATAATTCATCGACTGAAAAGAATGTAAGAGCTACAACGATCTGTTACGAAGAGGGGTGGCCCAAGAGAAGGCCTAGCGCGCGTTGCGCTCTCACACTCGTTCTCCCATTATTAACGCTTATACGGACCCCGCTTACTGCATAAGGGGGTTGGCTGCGACTCCGTCGCTCCGGTCGACATCGATCCCGTCGATCCTGACTGGATCGATACTGTCGACAGCGACTCTATCGATCCCACCTTGGATCGATACTGTCGACGGCGACCTCGTCGATCCTGGGCCGTCTGCGCCCTGACAAAGCGTATTTCCTATGTCTATATAATCTCATGGCTCTCCTGTATTTAGTCACTCGTTTAGTTTAGTTCCTCAGCTATCAATCTCATCTCAATTTCTATTGACGACTACTACTCTATTGCGACTAGACTAGTGGTGGGAGTACCAGCAAACCTCCCTTACGGACCACCTGCTGTTAGTCTTATTGTTACCTGCAAATCAAGAACCCTAGCGTATGTCTTATATATCTTTCGATATATAAGAGGTCCGTAACATAGGCCTTCTCTTGGGCCACCCCTCTTCGTAACAGGTAATTATTACTATTATTATAGTAATAAGTGCTGTTATTATTATCTCTTGACTTTATAGCGTTTATATAATTATTATTTTAGCTAAAATAAATATTTTTTAAAAAATTACCTTTAAAATAAATATAATTAGCTTAATTAAAAATATTAATATTAATATTATTTTTTTTATTTAATTTATTATTTAAATTATTATTATTTATTTATATTATAATAATAATGAATTAATTATAACTAGGGTTTATTATTTAAATATATTAATATTTATAGTTTATTAAAATATTTATAAATATATTTATATATTATTATTTTATTAAATATTCTTATAATATCTTTTAATAAATCTATTTTATAAATTAATTATTATTTAGTTTTTTATATTAATATTTATATTATATTAAATTTTATTAATTAAAAAATTATTAAAATATTATAAACCTTTTATATATTAAAACATATATAAAATATATATAAAGGTTTTTAATTTATAAATAATAATAAAACTAATAATAAATAATTTATAAAAAAAGTTTATTAATATTTTTATTATTATATTTAATATTATTAAATATAATAATTATTTTTAAATATATATAAATATCAAAATAAAGTTTAAAATAAGATTGATAGCTAGCAAGCTAAACTAAATAAATAATTAAATATAAAAAAGTCATAAGATTATATAAATATAAAAAATATGCCTTGTCAGGGCATAAACGGCCCAGGATTAATAAAATCGCTATTAATAATATTAATCCAGGACAAGATTAATAAAATCTTTATCAACTATATGTTACGAAGTAGACCAGGAAAGCGGCCAGCTGGGCAGACCAAAGGGGGGAAAGCCATACGCTAAGAAGATTGGAGGCGGGCCACGGCCCAGAAGATAGGAAGTCACATGATTAGTCACGTGATGGATAGGAGGATAGGAGAGCTATCCTGCGATCCAAAGGGATAGGAGGATAGGAGAGCTATCCTGCGATCCAAAGACAAAGGGGAGAATGGGGTTTTCTATATAAGTCTGATGTTTCTAGTTCTAGTCACTCGTTTAGTTTAGTTCTTCAGCTATCAATTTCTCATCTCAATTTCTATTGACGACTACTACTCTATTGCGACTAGACTAGTGGTGGGAGTACCAGCAAACCTCCCTTACGGACCACCTGCTGTTAGTCTTATTGTTACCTGCAAATCAAGAACCCCCGCGTACGTCTTATATATCTTTCGATATATAAGAGGTCCGTAACACTATATTAATCTAGTTAAAATTAATAAAATTAATATTAACCGGGGCAACAAAGTCGCAACTTAACCCTCTTATATAACAAGCGGGGTCCGTATAGGCGTTAATAATAAATAAACGAGTATTTGAGCGCAACACGCGCTAGGCCTTTTCTTGGGCCACCCCTCTTTATAACAAATTTATTATTTATAATTTATTTAAATTTTTATAAAATTTTTAAATTTATATTTTAATTTTATATTTTAAATTTTATAATTTATTTAATTAATTTAATTTATTAAATAAAATATATTTTTTAAAATAAATATTTATAAATATATTTATATTTTATTATTTTATTAAATATTTTTATAGTATTTCGTTAATAAATTTTATAACTTAATAATCTATTATGTAACCTGTGCCAATTATAATTCTTCTTCCCCACATCTAGTTCAGCGCCTCTTTCCTTCTACGCCTGGCCCGTCGAACTGGCCACCCTTCCGTTGGTTCGTAACATAATTTCGTCTGCGGCATGTAAAGCCTGCATGCAAGCTTGATGAAGTCTGACGGGAATAATCAGATCCGAGGATTGGTAATATATCAATTCATGATACTGTGGTTATACCTGGCTGAGCGACACGTAATCGATGAAGAAAGAGGAATCATAGACCAACCGGGAAGCACACGAATTGTGCGCTTTTGATCTGGCCACTCTCTCTATGAGTTTGTAGAATACTGATAGCACAGACCAATTCCTGAAGAGAGGGTTTATAAGCAGCAAACTCAAAGCTACAGAGGGAAGTGTTCTTCCTGGTCCCGTGAATGTATGACCTATCGGCTGAGTGGCGAACGTTCAAACTCAGTATAATCGCGACTTTTTCAAGGGGAAATGATACCATAGAGCTTTTATCTCTCATTCTGCCGGTTTTCCGAAACAAACTGCAGGTGTGAAGTCAATAACGAGCCCAGTATGCAGGCCAAGTCGAGTGACGGGATGTTTACGGAGCCTCATATTGGTTCGGCTCCACGCTGACGAGATGCGATGTGATAACAAGTGCTAACGTTTTATTCGCTTGCTGTCGGACTTAAGAACCTTCTCACAACCTCAGTCTTATTACCAATCTAGTTGGTAATTGACCGGCTGGTTGCCTGAGGCCCGGAATTCCGAAACAAGGAAATTTCGTGGGTATGTGTGCTGAAGCTGGCTTCGGCCTTGGCTCTATCGAGGGTTTTGAGGGAAACAGAAAGCGAGAAACGACACTTGCTCAGTCAGAAACATGGCTTATATCACACAGATTATAAACATATCGTCGCTAACCCCAATTCGACAGGTTCGGTTCATGCTATGCTGCATTATCGGGGGCCGAATACCACTGGAAAATGGATCACAGCTTTGCCATATTGCAGTTCCTCTTAACAGTATTCTCCCAGACTACGAGGCTGCTAGCCGTAGGCAGGAGGGCAAGAATGGGAAGACAGAGATGATGTTTTCATATACTTTATTCACAGGTTATGCTATCTTCTCTGTCAGTTAGAGCCTAGCCGAATCAAGGTTTTCGTCCTCGCCCCCAGATAATATGATATCTGTACCATAGATATATTTACAACGGGCTCAAGGTGTAGGAGTGAAGTGGTGTGGGTAAAGGGGAGTTGAGGCTAGATACCATGGTTCAACGAACCTGTGGCTGAACCGCATTTCGAGGATCAAGGGGGTAGTTAACACCAAGAGGGAAAATGAGTGTAGACATAATAAGCGTAGACAGAACTCCTGTGAAAATTCTCGCTGGACAATTGAATGGTGTTTATTTGATCACCAAAATCACTGTATCGGATTGAGTGAGTTGATATTAACGGTTCGAAGCCAAAGAAAGGGCAGGCTGAGTATATTTCCGGATTACTGAAGCCCCCTTTGGGGCTGAGTCCATGAATTTCATGATAAAATATAATTAATAAACTTTATCAAGGGGACACCTGGGCCGAAGTTTTCGCGTCCAAAGTATCATCCAGCTTAAATATGCTGTTGGCAAGGTGCGTCTGTGCGTTACCTTATCCGTGAAACTACCCAAGCCTCGGAATTGGAGATTCAAAATTTCTAGGTAGGGCTTTAGAAAGAACGGCCTTGGTTTTGTAACTGACTGGCCAAGACCTGTTAACTTAATGCCAGTTCACCTAACCCAGCCTAAGATGAGGCGGGATGTCCCTTCCCACCCCGGCATGTAGTAAGGGGGTGAGAAGCTAGGCTCGAGATGTCCCATATATAGCACGGTTCGATGTAAATCTCCTAAAACTCGACTGTCTTTTTCGACTTAGCTCCAAGTCAAGTCCTTCCTCAATGCCACGTTTTCATATTAGATAACAAGTCGTGCCAGATATACTCCTTGTCACATCTTAGGGCTGCATGTGATTCTCACCGAGATTCATATAACTAGCTACCTTCGTACTTATAACAACAACTGATTCCAAAAGAATGACGAAATGAAGTTAGAGAAACAGTCACCACTTGTACCGGTATTGCATACTGTAGTCGTGTGCTTTATTTGTAAACATGTTTGAGATGGGAGATCCTCGCCTCTGCATATGTACAATAGAGTGTTGTCTGTAATCTCTTCTTAGTCTCCCTCAATTATAGTAACAACGTCTGAAATTCCTTACAAAATTCTGCTGCTTTACCATTCCTATAAGGTACTCGATGTTCGTGTATCTGCCGTTCATGATGAGCGATGTCCATTTAGCCTATGCTGACGTCAGTGCCCCCTCATCTAGAGCCTATATACGCCGAGGTTCACGTCGGTCTACTCTCTAGGAATATGTTATTATAAAGCATATAACGTCTCACAGGGTACTCTCCATGAAGCTAGATATCATCTTCTCATTGTTATGAAGGGCATGTGAAAGATTGAATTGTGAAGTTTACAATGGTTTCAATATCGGCAGATGAGCAAAAGGAGGGGCAAGAAGAGAGCGGCAAGAAGAAGCTCCACTTCGTGATAGTGAGTCTGGCTTTCAAAAAGTGATGCATATCCCCCTCGAACCCAATCATAATCTCTGCGATGATCTAGGTAGGAGGGTCACTCGGTGGTCTCGCCACAGGGTTGGCACTGAAAGCGCTCGGCCACGAAACCACCATCCTCGAGCGCAACCCCAAACCCCTCCTCCAAGACCAAGGAGCCGGCATCGTCGCCGGAGGGGACACCCTAGACTTCTTCAAGCGGTACAACCGCTGCAAGCGACCGCTAGCGGTGACGTCGTACGCGCGGCAGTACCTTGATCGCGAGGGCAACATCATTCATAAAGAGGAGATGTTGCAGAACATGACATCGTGGGATCTAACCTACTACATGATGCGCGCTAACTACGACGCTGTGAAAAGTGCTTATTGCGAGGTGCCGGATCCGGTTCCGGGGCATGGAAATGCCGTGCATATCCACGATCGCAACGTGACGGATATCAAGGAAGAACGGGGTGATGACGAAGGCGGCGGAAAAGTACGAGTATTCTGGAAAAGCAGCCAAGGCGACTTGGGTTCGATTCTCGTGGACATCGTCGTCGGCGCAGACGGACCGAGCTCCACGATCCGGAAGCTCGTGCAACCCAACGTAGAGCGCACATACGCCGGATACTGCGCATTACGAGGGACGCTGCCAGAGAACGAGGCGAGCGAGGAGACGAGAAAGACGTGCTGCGAGCGCTTCACCTTCTTTCACTGCCCGGGCGTCCAGATCCTGACGTATCTCATCCCGGGGAAAGACGGCACCGTCGAGCCGGGGAAACGCCTGATCAATTTCGTGTACTACACTAATTTCCCAGAGGGATCAGACGAGCTGGAAGAGATCATGACAGATCGCAACGGGCGCCGGAGAGCGATAACCATGCCGCCCGGCATGACGGATCCGCAAGCGTGGGAGAAACAGCGGAGGCATGCGCGAGAGCGTCTGCCGCCGCAATTCGCCGAGGTTGTCTGCGGGACCAAGAAGCCCTTCGTTCAGGCCGTCACGGACGTACTGAGTCCAGAGCACGAGTACTGGGGCGGGAAAGTCGTGTTGATCGGGGACGCGCTAGCTGGGTTTCGTCCACACACCGTCGCCTCGACGTCGCAGGCTGCGTTCGACGCCATGATATTCGCCGACTACATAGATGGGAGAGTGAGCCGGGAAGAGTGGAAGCGGCAGACCTTGGGCTTTGCCCGGTATATACAGAAGAGAGGCGTAGATATGGGTGAGCATAGCCAGCACATGGATCTACCCTTGGAAGACCACATCCACGATCGCAATGTCGCTTCAACGCCGAGACAAGACGAGGTATATCCAGAGTGGGCAACGAAGTTTTGAGAATAATGTACGCTGGGTTTTCTTGTATGGTCGTATAGAGACGAGGGGTGAATATAGAGTTGTAGAGAATGCCAAACTCAAAGCGATTAACAGCGATGAGCATCGTATTGCAAGCATTCGTCAAAGTCGCGATTCCACTCACTACCGTTCTACTCACTGAATTATTCAGTCATCGATGTTTACTTGACCCAGACATCTGGCCTCAATCTCAGAAGCAAGTGATTCTCTGTAGTTCAAAGGCGCATTCGATCGTAAATTGTGCGTGGAATGAAAATACATATAGCCTACCAACTGTAGACGGAATTATGTGATGATCAACCGATTATAATTTAGCCAGATATACGAAGCTAGACGAAGAACATGTACATTCACTTCAGTTTAGGCGAGTTGAACATGATAGATGGACACCTTCCGCTTTCCATCCTATTCACGACGCTACTAGGTAGTTATAATAGTACGATAATAGTACGCTAATAGTGTCCAACATAACCCAAGACATGCGCCTCCACGTTGAGCAGGACTAGTCCCATCTCACAGCTTAAGCTGCATGGGGCTCCTTATCGATGCCTTCGAGTTCTTTGAGGACCGCAGCCTTCGTAGCAATCTTCTTCATCTGCGTATCTTCTAGTTTCTCGCCCCCGGCAAGGCGCATCTCCAGGTCTTCAATCGCACGGATCTTCTTCTGGAGGCCCCGTAGTTTCTTTGAAGCTGAATTTTGGCTACCGGGGGACAAGAGCGAGTCCGCGGCTGGTGGTTGCGACGTATTAACCTGAGGCGCAGTTCCGGAGGGCTGGCCGTTCTGCTGAGTGTTGCCGCGGTTGCGCCCGGGGTTGTTACCCCCATGAGCGTTGTGTCGCGAACGACTCCGGTGATGTCTCTGGTGGTTTTGATTACCGCGACGCTCAGGGCTACATCCCTCATTTCCAGAGTTAGGACCATACTCCTGAGTGGGAGGTGCCAATCCACCAGCACCGGCCGGGCTATCACCCTCCTTGGCCTTCTTGTTGTTGCGTTTCTTCTTGTTCTTTAACGCAGTCTTCGAGAGGCCTTCGTCACCCGCTGCGCCAGGCACCTGAGCTGGAGCGGCGCCAGGGACTGAACGCGCACCTGTTTCAAGCAAATCTGCACCGGGGACTTGGCGACGTGGCCGTCCAAAGCCGTTTGGACCAATGTTAGAACTGCCATTGCTCATTACGTGAGCCGCACCACCCTCATCTTCGCGCCGGAAATGAAGGGGCGTAGACATTCCTCGCGCGCCAGGTGGTCGATATGCGCCAACAGGTTTAGACGGCGTCTTGACCGTGCCTAGATACGCGAGAGCGGAGGCGTGTGGCGTGGGAACCGGGTGCAAAGGGTCGCCACGAGGCAGGTTCTCAGGCGGGCATGGTCTCCACGATACGTTATACAGTTCGACCATATCCTCATTATACATGATGCCGCCACCGACGTGCCAAAGCTTCACGCCATTGTCAACTCGCAACCGGGGAGACGTAGTCGCGGTCATGATATAGCGGCTGTCAGGACTCCACTGACATACACTAGGATTGCCGCTTTCAATGGTGCAAATCTTTCTGAAATCCTTCTCCAGGTCGTACACGTCAATCTGGCCCGCCAGATTGCCGAAGCCGGCGACTAGTGCGAATCGACCGGTGGGCGAGAAGATGATGGTATTGCGCGGCGCGAGAGGGAACGAATGAGATGCGACAGCTCGATGGTTGAAGATTGTAGTCTTTGCAGGCATGTAGCCATAAATGACTCCAAACTCTTTTCCATTTGGAGACCAAGACACGTCGTGGATGGGCCCCTCTTTATCGAGAGTAATGCGAGCATCAAGCGAGCCATTAGCACTAAGGAGGTAAAGGTTCGTCTCTCCATAGTAACTCTTATTCGACTTATCGACCTCGGTCTGTGCCAGCACGATCAGGCTTGTGCCTAAGCTGTTCCACTTCAGTTGCACTTTATCGCCCTTGAAAAAGGTCTTCTGAGATATCGGCGTGGTGAATTGCGGAACGTTGAAAACCTTGACTGCAGCTGGTTGGCTCTTGATTTTTAAGTTAGCACTGTTGTTCAAGAGAGGCGAAATCAATGGTAACATTTTGTAAGGAGGAAGGCAGGGAAGGGAGAATCCGAGCTACGCACCTTTCGCTCAGGGACGAAAACAGCAACATTATAGCTCTGACCAGGAGCAATAGCAAAATCCGACACGCCCTCGACTCGTAGCTTATTCGCAACAGTGGCCAAGTCACCACTATTGTAGAACTGCACTTCATTCGTGACGAGGCGGGCACAAAACTTCTCGTCCGAGGTATACTGAAGGTTCCAACCGGTTTGGGACTTTTGAACAAATCGGCCAATGGGTTGTTTCTCGACGCCGTCTGCAGTCTCCTCGGTGACGCGCCAGATCTTCAGGTTCTTCGTGGCATCGCCGTTCTCATCTTTTGCTGGCCGCTCCCACGTGCTCAGGAACGTGCCACGGGGGGAGAAGGCGACATCGAAGACGTTTGAGACGATGAGGGTGGTGAGGACGTGGCCAGCCGAGGCATCGACAACGCAGACACGCTCATTGGATGCCCAGGCGAGGAACCGACCGCAGGGCGAATATACACAACACCGCAAATTCCCTTCAGGCTTGACGAACCCAGACACAGGCTGGTAAACAGGCTCAGCATCGGTGAGGCCGATTTCCTTCTGGGTTCGGTAGGCAAACTGCAACGGGGCCGCCATGACTAGTCAAAGTCACAGATTGAGCGCACGTGTGCAGATATGGGGTTTCCTTCGTTTCTTTCGTCTCTTGCCGTGAGATCGTCTGGTGAGAGAGGGCGAAGCAAGGTCTTCTCCGAATCGCAAAGGCGAGTGGAAGTAGACCGATTGGTTCTGGTTCGGAGACCCTGTTCGCTCGGAAGAACCCTCGATAGGCGATCCTTCTCCTGTGCGGATCTTAATGCAGCTAATTCAGTTGAGCTGTCAGCTTTGTCTGTGCGACAACAACAACAAAGAATAAGAAATTTAAAATTCCGTGCTCCTTTAGGCCAGTGTTGTTTTGCCAGCACTAGGGCGGAATGGCTCTTACTAGAGTGTCAAGGCGGCGGCGACGACGACGACGACGATAACTACTACAACTACTCGCGAGCCGGCCGGGGTGAGGCGCCGAGTGCAGTGCCGCGAGGTTTATTGACTTGACTTGACTCGACCTGGCCTCGCTTGGCTTCTGTTGGTTCGAGAGCAACGGGCGGCCGGGACGGTTGGTGGCGCGGCTGCGGTGGCTGATGATGACGGGGAGCGGTGACAACGGCAAGAAAGAATATAGAAGGGAATTCGACAGGCCACCCAGACCAAGAGGGCGATTGACAATGGATGGTGGTGGGCAGACGTGACGTGACGGAGCGTGCAAGTGGGCTGGAGAAAGAAACGAAGAAGAAAGGAGTGAAGGAAACTCTTAGACTGTGATATGTGTTATGGCCATGCAGTTAGTGTGTTTTGGCCCGGTCGGTAGCTTCAACTTTTTTTTTTTCGTCATGCCCTGTCATGCCCTGTACGAAAATTTCCAGCGCGTGTCATTCGCGGACGCCCGCCTGCCCCAGCCCACACAGCCCGCCGTACACCCAAGGTAGCCCCAGCGCTTGCCCTTGCCCACTGCCCAAGCAACTTCATGGCACAAGGTACTTCTGAGCTACTTACGGTTGCCTGAGTCGCGGCCCAATTGTCCTCAGCGTCATTGCCCCGCTACAAGCTACATCTGGCAGAGATCCAGGTATATTTTAGGTACACGACCTGATCCTCCCTGAGGGAAGCAACTTGAACCCGAGGCAGAAAGTATAAATAGACCTGTCTCAAACACTCAAGGAAGTGCTTGAGTGGCCTTAGGTGAGGTTGGTTCCTTGGTACCTAACCCATAAGCCACCAAAACTTTTTCACACCGCAAAATGTAGCTGAACCTTAGAAGCTATATAACCACTATTAATTTTCCTTTTGAGCTCTCAAGCAGCTAAGCCTAGGTTGCTATAGTACGTTATTACGTAAACAATCTGGAACCTGCACTAGGCCCAACGGTGCGCCTTATCGGCAATTGGTGGCAAGGATCAATTGTTAGAGTCGGGTGGTGTTTCATCCATAGTCATCATTCCAAGCACTTCTTAGTCGACATCGACTAACAGATCTCTATAGTTGATGCATTGTCAGAATTACGAGGAGAATTTATTATTCGAGAATATCTATATCTGATCTCTCAATGCTTTCACACCTATCTCTATTGCTATCGCTGTTGAAGCTCGCCTCCTTCTAGCACATGAAAACGAGCAGTATAGGCTTACCTTCGGTCTAAATCACTTCCGTCTTTTAGCCTGCGTTATATGTATAGTTGACCGATTAGGCCAAGAGCACTTTTATTATCAGCGATCAAGAACCTCATTGCACTTTTATGATGCTCTTTTGTAAGTGTATTTATTGTATTGACTGCTACTACCTACAGTAAATACTAAGAAGCCATGATGCTTTTCCCACCATCCGCCGTGATACGCGCTCTCATGACAACCCTCAAAACGCGATGCGCCAATTTCTTAGGCACCAATTTGCCATGCTTCTTTTCGAGCGCTACGATGGCACTAGGGGCGAAGACCAACGCTTCACCGGTGGGGAGTTCAACTATCTGCGAAAACAGGTCGAGGATAGGATCATCTGCAGACACGTCAATCCCACATAGGCCACGGTTCTCGATATCCTCCTCGTCATAGACATTGACCTCTGCAGCCTTAGTAGTAAGTCTCGACACTTTCGAAATACCCGCTAGATGTTTCGTTAGAACATTGAGCCAGTCAGGGGAGCTGAACCGGTGAACAATAGTAATACTGCAGAGGTCTAGCAGCTTTGGTGAGATTGTTGGCTCTTGCGTAGAAATGACGATCCGAGCACCGATGTGGCGCTGTTCCCGGATTGCTTTGAGAAGGCTATTCGTCAAGACCTCACTATCTGAAGTCTCGCCCATGTATCCGTGGGCCTCATCCAACGCGACGATTTTCCCGAGAGATTTGTCCTGGGCCAAGAATATGGACAGGCAAATGTTGAATAGCGCACAAGCCATAGAAGCGGTGACGCATGGGCAAGAAAGGTCGACAATGAGAAGCTCGCCGGCCTGGTAGTCTTCGATCAGTATATATATATATTTGAAAGACTGAATAAGGAAGCAGGGCACTAAACAGGTGGGAAGATGAACGCAAGACTGATAGCTTACCTTGGGCGTCCAATCAGTGCCAAGTCGCTTGCCATGTTGCTTGCCACGGTGACCTCCGGGCAGGCGCAGGCTGACCTGGGCCGGAACCATGAAGCTTTCCAACGTATCCAAGCGTTGCTGAAGGCCTCGTTTCTGGTCAGGGCTTAATTTCTCATTATCAACCTTGCGTACAAACTCGCTGTAGTTGAATGCCCCTTCCTTGTCTTGCTGCTCAAGGCGCATATCCCGGAGTATCCTTTGGATCACCTGGGCGTAAAGAGGCTGTGCGCGGTCGAATGCCATCAGCTCCATCATACGCTTTGTATTGAGATCTGCCTGGTCTAAGCGTAGAGCCTCGACCGTAACGTGTTGTAACCCGCTGTAGGAGTCCTATTCTACGTCAGAAGCGAAAATAGACTGGAGGATATGTTGAAGATACCTTTATAACTGAAACATTCGTAGGTGAGCATAGTACTCTCACGTTGATGGCAGGATCGCTGCCTAGGTAAGCAGCTTCGCAGGGAGCAACGCGGGAGTCGGACGCATAATCATCGTAATGAAAGACGATCCCCGTCAAAGGACGCGGGAGAGAGCCAAGTTTTTCCGACTGTACGAGACAGTTCTCGAGAAAGCAAGATAACGTGTGGCTTTTTCCCGATCCTTGGCTTCCACAGATGAACACACTTGAGGGTGCGGCGACATTATAGAAGAGCCGTGGATCTTCAGATGACGTTCCCTGAAGACTGTCCACGTCTCCAGCTAGCAGGCCATATTGAGAGAGCGGCGATGTTGATGCTGATGTGGTCAAGCGCTTGGCGTGTTTTAGGATATGGTAAGTGAATAAAGGAGTGGTACCGATTTCGTTCAGTTGATCCGTCGTAGTTCGTCCCATGAATAAGCTTAGTTGTAGTATCTTGATCTCCTCATTTTTCTGTTCATCATGTCTAGCGCCAGAGTCATCCGAACCTACACTTACTGATTCGCAGCTTTTGAATGAGCGAGTTGAGGGTGACACTATCTCTCCCGGGTCGCCTGAATTGGTCATAGTGCCTACTGTCAAGAGGCCAAGAACTTAGGAATTGTTGCGCAAAATGATGATGCCCAAATGTGGCTGGGTGGGAATTAAAACTGGATATGAAGAATTTGAATTCGGCAGCACCATAAGACGAGCGTAGATGCACTTAAATACCGGCCATGACAACGTACTCCCTCCTCAGATATAAGAAACAAACATGTAAATGTGTTTCTTTGAGATCTCACAACTTCTAGGTATCTCCATTGACGCAAGGTCTAACAATTTTGTGAGCAGACCATCATGATTTTACGGATCGTTGCATCCTCAGCCATTGTTTCGTGATTTTGAAAACAAAGGAACTGCAGCTACACAAAACGTCTTCGCGAATCAGGGTTGAATGGTACTTCCGTAATTCTTCGACATATCCTAACCTTGTTTGGGGATTTTTGGCACGGGGCAAATACAATCTACTTGGAAAACCCTTTTCTATGTTCAAGGCTACTCACTTACCTACCTAGGCACGCGTCTTGTCCCAGCTACCGTTAAGGCCGCAGTCTAGACGGGTCTTAGAGATGAAACGAACACAAATCCATCATATGTCGCTACACTGAGACCCACGTTTTCCTGGGCGCCAAGCGATGATGATTTGGGACAGTATGCGGGAAATGGACTTGAAAATGCGGTGACCCAGAGTCCCGCGCAAAGGGCACCTACCTGAGTGCAATGCAGCATACCGATACGAGAACACCCTGAAGAAAATCTTAACCTCAGTAATATATACTGCGACGGTCCGCTCATCGCCGTGTACGGTATTCTGAATAGACTGTCTCCGATGGTGGTTCCCCTTTGCGCCGGTGGTGGAGACCAGCCACTCAACCTGCCTTGCAGCAGTGTATTCAGAAACCTGGGTGTCAATTTCTGAGTGTAGAGCCAAAGGTCGATTGATTCGGAGCTTGCGACTGCCTATCCTACTTCCAGTCAAAATCTCCTGTGCTGAGCAGAAATTGATAGATAATTTTCGGATTTTCGGAGGTAGAGTCGTCAGGTCTTACCATTGGATATTACGTTTTTTCATCTCCTTTCTTCTTGTCTCGCTTCCCTTTCTTTTTCTTCTTTTTCTCCTTTCTCCATTATCTCTCTCTGCCCTGCCTTGTATCTGCTTACCACTCCCCGGTTTCCAACTCTCATTTCGGGAATAAAGTCTCTTTTCGGCATCTATCCTTCTGAGATGGCCATTGTAAAAGCATGGCCCAATATTCAAAGCTTGGATTGACTCCTATGAAAGCCTCAAAGAGGAGAAAACGTTTTCGAGGCTGTATCAACTCCTTATGCATAAGTGTAAAGTTGACTAGCTTGTGGAAGAGGGTTTGAACTGTAGGCGTCTCCAGGGTACTGTCTTGGCCAGATCTGGCGGCCCTCTGGCGCGAACACAGGCTCTTCTTCTCTACTTATTCCATCGTACCATAATCGAGGGACATTGATCCACTTCCCCCTAGCCTTAGAGTCGTAGCCCTGGCCAAGAACATACTTTTCCAGTGCGGCAGAGTATCTGGTCGAGCCATCGCATGCAGTGAAATCTGGCCATTGTATATAGTTGAAAAGGTCTTGGAGCTCGCGTATCTCTCTGAGGCGGGCTGTTAGAGCTTGATGCATCGGACTTGGTGGGCCTCCAGATGGCAGCCATGGCCTGCTCACAAATTCATGACTAGTGAATAGAGCGAGGCTAAGCTTACCGGTATCGCACGCGGCGATGAGTAGCCTAATAACCTCTTCCCACCTGGCCAATAGCCTTGCGGATGAAGAAATCGTTTCAAACGCGAGAGAAGGGATGACAAGGCGTATAGAGCGAATGAGGAAAGTAGTATTTGGTGGCAGTCTGTGAAACATCCCTATGAGCGGAGGAGGTTCGATTTTGCATGATAGTATGTCATCAAGTCGGCCGTTTCTTGGCAGCACGATGAAACGGTTTCGTTGAAAAAAGATGGTCTTGGCGATAGCATTGACTTGACGATTGACAAGAAATATTGACAACGGCAACCTCCAACACGTACAACTCCTAGAATGGGAGCCGTGGTAATGTGAACACGTATAGCAGTCCAATGTTGCCGTGCATTTCTTGCAACAGCCGAAGGGCAGTAGCCCACGGTCGGTACTCCATTCTAGATCAAAGGGCGCAACAAGTTCTGAAAACTCTAGGATGCGTATAAGTATTTCTGCTGGAAGATGATATGTTCTTGGCTTGTTTTGCAGCACTTGCTCAAGCGGGCGATCCAGCAGGCGAGAAACGGCCTGTTGTGCGAGGGCAGAATGCTCCCAGCTCGGTGTGTGGCTTAGGCGAATGGAGCAGGTCTTGAGATTCTGGATGGGCGATACGCTGTCGATGACATGATGAGCAGTCTCGGTGTCTTCGGTATCGCAGACCAGGTCCAGGCGCAATAGTTCTGAGCGACAGTGAATAGCGAGTCTGCTGACAGTAGTTTTCCACTCCTGTAGAATGGCGGCATGTTGCCTCGCTCTACTCCGAAGAGGTTGATCATGGGTTCCGTACCGCCGGCACAAGGGATGACACGCAAATAAAGGCTGGGACTCTGTGTCTTGGCAGATTTTCAGGAAATGGAATGGCTGCAGATAAAAACACTGGCAGGTGTTCAGACGGACGGTCAAGGTGCGAAGACATGATAGCACAGAGGGGTTGAGATTCCGTAGAGGCTTCAGACCCCAGGAGTCACTCCTGCCAATAGTGAATGAGTTCTCTGAGTAGAGGATTTGCAGGACCTCGTCTGATATGGCTCGAGAGGCGCACAGGAGGGAAAAGGGCAGCGGTGGGCAACGGCAGCCGGGCATGCGACTGAGTCGATCGTACAGAAACGTCCCAAGAACTTCAAAAAAGCAGGCGTAATCAAGGAATATATCATCCATGCGCGTGTAGACCCGACTGCGGGGCCCTTCTTGATTGAGGTTGATTGGGCAAAAGCGCACGAGCCCAGCGAGCACGTAGATGCGGCGACGAACTTGGTAAGGAAGGTCGAGAAAGGACAAGGTGTATGATGATGACGTCTTTGGCTCGGCTGAACGACGCCGGAAGTAGTAGTCAAGTTTGCGCTGCACCATGGTTCATGATTTCGAATCTAGCATTATGAGCCTCAAGGATGGGAAGTTCTGGTATGCGTCCTCTGCGCCACGTTTGCCTCATTAATATATGTGATAGAGATCCTCACGTGACTCTTACCCCGGACGTGGTCATATATTAAGGTCATTGCCGCAGCAACTAGCATACGTGCACAGTAGAAGAAAGCATTAATTCAAATAACACGTTCAGCTAGATGTTGATAAGATTATTACCTTCATATACATTTTGGGGAAGCAAGAATAAAGTGATTGAATATAGGGAATTATTATTGATAGAATGCGAGGACCGTGGCGCGTGCGAAGTGCAGCACCAAAGCGGAGATAACGATCGGAAATAATACTTAATAGGATATATTATTCTTCTTAAAAAGGCGATTCATTCTTTGCGATGAAAATGCGTGCGGACAACTCAAAAGCATCTCTAATTATCACTCGCTTTATTATCAGTTAGAGCGAGCAGACTTTGAACTCGCGAGCTTGATGACAATGAGTAATAATAGCTATTACTCGGCTGTAACTTTAGCTATGATTTAGCTTTAGTGTAATCTCCACGACGTGCCTAGTAAAGTATTTGTACTCCTTTGTTTGACTCGATACACACGTCCACGGAGTTCTAATACATATGTTAGTGTCAGAAAGGAGATGAACAGAGCCCGCCCGTCGATGGCGGCCCGCTCGACCATGGTTTATTTCTCAGGCTCGAAGCTGAAATTATAGACACGGCTGTTTCCTTCGTGGAAATATACATAGGGAAAACGTCTAGCGCCTAAATACGTACGGTGAGTGGAAAAGTGCGCAAACCCTGTAAGAAGCTCTTTAGGAATACTCTGCTGGATATCAATGCTTAGGCAACATGGCTCACGGCTCCGGCATAAGGCTTGATGTTTGAAGATAGAAGAAATCTGCCATAATAAACCATCTCATCCGTTTCTCCTGTGAAATCTAATCATAACTAGGCAGCTTCTCGCCCACAATGCTCCCGGCGTATTAAGAAGGCTTACCAAGCGGACTTCGCACAAGTTCCATTCGTGAAGCTACGAAGAGATGCGAAGTGCCAAGCTAACTTTCAAGGCAGGGACAAGAAGAGGGATAGGGTACTAACCTTCTGATTTGGCGTATCAGGAGGATGATACGAACATAACCCAACCCCATAGGGGGTACAGCCAAATAAAGCCGCTGAGCGCTATCGCGCATCGACGGCGTCGTTCTTGCGTGATAGTTTCCCTTATCAGTATTGTGAGTTTTGCAGTCGAATTAAGCCACTCTCGTTGTTGAATTCAAGCCGATCATACCAGTATTGCCATGGTCGATTGGGACTCGGAGGTAGGCTTTAATGCGCTATCTCCGCGATTCCTCTTTGATAGACCCGGGTTTTGACTTGTATCACCGTGGGCACTTGAGCTCGATTGAGATGGACTTACCAAATGAGAATAACAACGGCGGAGTAAATAGATTCATGTCAGTGCTTATGTTGATATATAAAAGGGTAAGGGTATCCAAGGTCCCGTTGCACAAAAGCAGGCACAAGCACGTATCGCCGCCTCAATACACCATGGTGACTTAATAATTGTTGTCTAAACTATTCGAGATATTCCAAAATGCAGCTCGCCACACAGAATACCACTGTTTCCCTGGCAAATCATGAGGCAGTCGACCATTTCACTCAAGTACACTCAGACACATATCCTTATATTTCCCCAGAGAAAGCTGATCTCTCCGGGAAATCCGTCTTCATAGCTGGAGCTTCGAAAGGAATCGGCAGGGAGACAGCCCTATCGTATGCCAAGGCAGGGTGCACCAAGATCGCCATTGGGGCGCGATCCGATCTCACAAGCCTTGCTGAAGAGATCAAGACGATCAGCAACGGTACACCTCATGTCTTCTCATTAAAGTTGGATGTCACGTCGCAAGAGAGCGTCAAAGCAGCCGCCGACCTTGTTGCCAAGGAATTCGGTGGTGCTTTGGACATCCTTATCTGCAATGCGGGACAACTCGAAGAATGGAAGCCGATCACCGAGTCGGAACCTGACGAGTGGTGGTCTACGTGGGAGGTTAACGTCAAAGGTCCATATTTGCTCAACAAATTTTTTATTCCACTGCTCCTGAAGAGCGAGCTTAAGACTAGCATCCTGACGGCAAGCCTCGGCGCGCTGGTCACCTGGCCCGGCGCATCAGCCTATCAATCGACTAAGTTCGCAGTTTGCCGGCTCGCTGAGTTTATCGCGACAGAGTACGGTAGCAAGGGCCTCGTCTGCTACCCTTTACACCCTGGCGCCATTAAAACAGAACTTGCGTCGAACTTGCCCAAGGATTTGCACGCCCACCTCAACGATGAACTTGCACTTCCGGCCGACACCATCGTATGGTTAACTCAGGAGCACCGGCCGTGGCTGAACGGGAGACTCGTCTCTGTCGCTTGGGATATGGAGGAGCTATTGGGTAAGAAGGATACAATTGTTAAAAACGACTTGCTCAAATTCAGAGTGACCACTTCGTGAGCTGGTGGATTCACTCTTTTTCTTTCTCGATTCTGGTATCGAATCCCAAAATACCATTCTGTCTACACGTTACGAACCGACAAGGAAGTCAGCCCGTTATGACGAGCCAAGCCAGCTACAAGATCACACTTCTTGGATACAAATGACGGGTAGGGAAAACAACTCGATGCGACAACACATTGAGCCTATCGAGTTTCTAACGGTTCAATATCTCATCCTGTATCTGAACACTCTCTTAGTTTGGCTCCTTAGCTATTCATCTCAGGGTCCATATCTACATATGCGTTCTTTGAATATATAGAAGGGCCTTGAAGTTTCTCTAACTCATGCTACCGAGAGAAAGATCATAATAAGTGACATCTCAGTTATTTAAGCCAGGATCATGGCTACTTGAATGTCGAAGTGATTGGTGGGTCTGGGACGGTGCATAAAGGGGGCAAAGGGGGGCGACCTAAGGTGAAGTGGCATTGTCAGAGCAGGAAGAGTAGCATATTCCGTGTACCCGACATATCTGTTTTTCTCTCAAAATAGTGCGCCGGTGGAATTAGTACGCCGTTAGCAAAATGGAGGCCCGGCGGCCATAAGAATGTGCTGGATCGCCGCACCGCCACGATAAGTCAGAAGACGCATTCGTTCCGCATATTTGATATTGCGCTGCATTATGGTTTAGAATCGAGTATTAGGAGCCGGTTGTCCGTATGTCTGATATTGATAATAGACATCTGATTACCTAAGTAGATACTAATGGCGACGTTGGCACCGCTACCATCATATTACATCGATTAGATATAGCATTCCTTCGAAGAATAATGAATCGCACTGGGACAGCTCATGTCCTATTTACACTGTTAATCCGAGCATTGAGAATGAAAATTTTTCTAGATCTCATGCCATCCGGTAATACTATGGCTTCAACAGCTCTCTACCCTTTCTCACTATACGTGCATTTTCAATGACGTGCCCCTCTTCTTCACCATTGATAGCAAGGTATGTCATAAATGCTCCAAGCTCTTCAATGCGTACGCACCAATTCTCACCCAGTATTGAGGCGACAGTTCGAGAACCCATCATTGCCTCAGTTGCAACTCCTCCTGGCCGGACGACAAGAATCTTCCACTTATCGCTATTGCTCTCTCCGAACTTCAGAACGCTTGCCTCACCTAGGCCCTGGAGCTTTGTCAGTAACAGAAGTAGAAGATCAATAGAACGGACAGTACCCTGATTTTGCGCGCGTATTCCAAGAAGCACAACTTCTTGTCTTGGTCGTGGCTTGTGAACATCCCGCCGAGGTGGACGTATTTAAATCGAGGCCTGGCTGGTCTCGTTTCTAATACCTGTGCCATACCCTCTAAGAATGCCATGGGGTATTCTAGATCCGCTGTGCGGCTGCCGTTATATGATCCCATAGCCCTATGGATGTCCAGTCCGTTAGTATGATCTCAGTTGGCTCATGTTGGCTTTCCGTGTTTCGGTCGACTCACCAGATCATGCCTGCAGCATCCGCATGAGCTTGTAATACATCTTCTGGTAAGTGTGCGAAATCCTTAACTAGCACAGATTTGAGTTTCGGGTGATTTGATATGTCGGCAGGTAAGTCACGCCGCACAAATGCGACGACGGTAGATATGTCCGGACGAGAGAGGCAGTGAGCTAGGCATTCGCCTCCAATCGATCCACTTGCACCAGTGATTAGGACTTTCATCTTGTAGAGTATAGTTACAGAAAGAACGCAGAATTTGGGATATTAAGACAGGTGCAGATGTAACATTATAGTAGCTATAGTCTCACGGAGGAACTTCACTGATTGATTATATTTTATTCGGTAATTATTTATATATGCGATTGCGGATAATCGAACCGGGGGATTTTCGCGGAGTTTGGGCGACGCTAGCGACTGAGGATCCCCGGTCGGCGGAGTTGTAAAGTCCCTCGGCGGAGTTGGAGGAGCATGTTTTCCCGACTTAGCCTGGATCGGCAGTAGTCGGAGATATAAATCGATTTAGAGGTAGCCTGATCAGACTAGACTATAGTACTGTGCGGTCGTCGTTTGTGGCTCCCTGAAGTGTCATCTTTAACTTTTTGCGGCACAGCGCTCCCGATCCTATCGTACAAGCCCCTTTATGCCACTGGCCGCCCGGCAGCGGAACCTGTATGAGGTGGCTCCGTTTCCAGCTCATGCACACCAGAAAGATCAAACAACTCTGCTGGCCTTACAGTCTGAAGAGTTTCAGAGGCATAGTTCGGTTTGGATTGTTGTGGAAGCGGAGTATCCTCCTGCTGGTCCAACAATTGCTGCTTCATTCTGCGTTGTCTACGTGCTAGCCAGACAATTCCCGCAAGCAAACCAAAAGCACCAACGGCAATAGCAACTCCTATACCTATTCCCGCTCCGGCGGATAAACTCCCAGAGTGTGAGTCTAAAGGCCGGTTTGAGGTTGGCGTGGTCAATATTGATGTGGACGCTTGAGTTGGGTCTGTATTCGAACTTGATGAGGAGCTCGTTGGAGAGACCGGATTCAGGATATCGGATGAGTGAAACGCAACCCTGACCGAATGTGCATTTGCTCCACTATCCCACGAGGTTACGCTTGTGGTGGTCTTGCCTTGGAAGTCAAGGTAGGTAACAGTGTATGTATTCGTAGTCTTCGCGAGGCATGACCAGGTACCACCGTCGCAGTGGAACCCGCTTGCAATCAATCAGCTTAATAAAGATAAGAAGAATCGCAATTCGGCGGAAGGCTTACCTTGGGCAGCATGCCCAAACAGTTTCACTTTGATCGCGCCGTGACGCGTCAGTGATATCGCAAGCGCTCACATAGCCGGATGGACATATCGCGGGCGAGATCGTCGTGGTCAAGTCTCTCGTTCCGGGCCAGCAATTTGGATCATCTGGCTTACCGAGGACGATAGCCGAACGCTGGATCATATCCGTCCCCGTGGGCACGGACATCAACCATGTCTCGGTTAGGCAAGACGCTGCGATGGATAGAGTAGTCAACATGGCAGAGCTATGTCCAGATTCATGGTATTTCCCTCCAAGTCCTCCCTGGGAGAATGAACACCATTTCTGCTGAAAGTTTTACTGCGAGGCGTAACACTATCCATTTTCCTGCCCTCTCATCTCTCGCTAGGCTAACTGGTCCGACATTGGACACTAGACTGACCTGGCGGAAGCAGGCACAGCAATGCAACGCTACGCTCACGTCAGCAAATACCGTACAACTACACTACACAAACCTCCCATAAGTCTATCCGTCTCGGAACAGACATTTGTGTAAATCCTATAAAAATCTGACGATCAACGCCTCTGACGTGAGAAAGGAGTAGATGTGGCGGATTTGCTCACCAGCACGAAGGTGTTTCGGACTCTCGCTTGCCAGCGGCAGAGAGGCGCAGAATTATATGAAACTCGTACAGTACCCGTGTATGCCGAGTATGCCTAATCAGCTTCAGAATGCCGGAAGTACCGAGACACTGTGTTCCCAGAACAGCTGCACATGTTCTTTATTGGTACATAGAATGAACGGAGCGTTGCCTGATATTCATGAGAAATCGATGGAGAAAACAGGTAGCTAGAGCAACCAGAGCGACCGAACCCTTCTAGAATATGCGTCTCAATGGACATCGGTATCCCTCTTTTCTCTGTCGATATACGTTCAAATAGACTACAAAGCCATAGATGTGCACCAAAGTGCTTATTTCGACTTTGTGTGCGTTCCTAATCCACTAAAAAGAAAAATTGAATCGAGCCGAACAGCCAGTCAATGGGTGCAGTGTAACCGCCACGCCCATCGTTGCTATTTGCCGTGCTTCTTAAAACTGCGCATCAAAATGCCGTATAAGATGCGAATTGAGGATGGCTAGTCTGTCATTTTGCCTTTTTTCGCTGTACGTATATCTTCGGGTCTAGGGAGACAAGGGGCGGGCGCAATGGTCCGATAATATCATTAGTAGGGGTCCATCGAGGTACGTAATATTGACTCGGTGAAAGTATTGCGCTCTTGGTGATCTCAAAAGCCACGTCGTGATATCGCTACACATTTTTCGAAGGTAGCAAACAAGAGAGGTGCTTCGCAACGTCTGCAAGAACTGACCGACACAGGGCTTGCGGGTGCATCTTAGTAGGTCAATTTCATCTTCAGTGCTGTAATTTATTAGTGTAAAAATACTACTAGCTTCAGGTGGGCGCTGGAGGGCACACTGCATTATAAGCGCATTGCTTTAGTGAGGGTGACGTTCGGAACCCCCTGCAGCAAAGGATAACTGTACGGGAATCCGCTGCGCGTTCTACGAGATGTTACCAGAACAAGGTGCTATGCTGCGACTTTAGATCAATAAACTATTTGCTTGATTCTATGAGTGATCCGGCTGAACGTATTCACTTGGATTGGTTAACAAGAACCCTATAATCAAACAAGCTGACCTCATCCTTCCATTGCGGAAGCCTGGCTCGTCGCATCAATTTCAATTCTTCTATGCTATTTTGTTGCATCATTCCTCTTCTAAAATCTTGTTTCCTAAATGCGTAAGACGTCGCCTGATGTTCCATCAGGACACTACGGGAAACGTAGACGAAATCTTCTTTATTGGCCTTCACAAACATGCATTGCAACGGTAACACGTGGCGCTATGCTTACGCGCATAGGCCGATTTTACGCTTACGCCATTCTGTTTGGTGGTAAACCCGTTGTCGTTTCCATGGATGCTCTAGCCAACCCCTAAGATCCCTCTTAGTTGATCCGACAGTGCCAGAATAACAGGATTGAAGCATTATCACCGAAGTCAAATACAAATGAGGATACAGCACCTTGTTTGCTTTCCAGCTCTTCTGCATTTAAGAGAGTCTTCGACAGAATCCCCAAGCCCGTCGCTGACACGAGTGACGCAACCCTGCTTAAGACTACTGGTAAGGCCGACCACTGGGCTGTCAGCGCTGTCTGCAATAGGGCCGGGTCTTCTTGAGGGGTACCAAAGAGGACCGGACCTTCGGGACGATTCTGCAGCATACTTAGCCTCAGTATAAGAAAAGTTCCGTGAGCAACTTTACGCACGTAAAGGACGACGGGGTAATAAAAGATGGTTTGACGGGCGACACGGAATGCTTTCAGCAGGAACTCTACGAGGCTCAGCGAACGAATTTTTTGCGGGCATGGGCTCTGTATTCTGGCAGGGACCCGTGATGGGATGTATCGGCTCACTCTGAGGACACAGCCAACCAAGATAATGCCGCAGATGGGGCCCGGCTGCGTAGGCGACAGAGGGATGCAGGACCCCATCTTCATCAGCCGCAGTCTCACGGTAGGGCTATAAGACTGTCAGCTGCGTATTGGGGGAGCTGAAGGCTGAGCTAACGGCGGCCGAATGCCCGGTTCTTACGAGCGACATCGCGGTGAGGCATGAGATATATCTATCACAGCCTGGGCCTCGGACTACTCGAAGAACATGTGGTTATGGGTAAAGGATCTCATGATCGATGACCTGGGCTTCGACGATATTAACAATACCCCGGTCCATAATTCAGTCTACATTATCTACAGTCTGTTCACTGAGAATAACTCCACCTCCATGATTCAAGCTGCCGGATCAGAGAACACCGTCTTCTACCAGCACAACTTGCACAAGGCCCATAGCCTCTTCGCCAGCATGATCCAGACCGGGTCGCCTTAATACCAGTCCCACACTAAACCCACCGAATCCCTTCGACGCTGCCGTCGGGGAGTTTCTTGGGCGACCCGAACTACAGCTGCGCCGGCGGTGGTAGCGAGTTCGGCGGCTACGAGGAGTCGCAGGCCGTCATTATACGCGAGAGTGCCAACATCCTTTTGGCCGGCGCGGGCTTTTACTTACGATACTCATGGTATTCGATATACACGAAGGACTGCATTGATCGGCATACCTGCCAAAATGTGTTCGTCCTGCTGGAGAACAACCACGCCGGCGTCCTCTTCTGAAGTAGTCGCAATTAGCGCTAAGTATATGGCCATCGTGGATAGTAGGATCGTCGACGCGCTCGACTACCTTGATGTCAAATCGTACCCAAGTTCGTCCCAGATCTCGGTCGTGGAGGATCGACGCTAAAATCTGGAATAGACGTTCCACTCAAATATAGCTCAGGTAGGTTCCTATGTGTAAAGCCGTGACGCGATGAACAAACCATTGATATCATGTAAGCCAACTTAAAAAAAGTAGCTAAGTATCCCCTACTTAAGTACCTAATAGATAGCAACAGCCCTGATTGTGGGGCAGATGTGGTGTACAGGATGCTAATGCAGAGCGCCGAGCCTCTGCTATCCAGTATATTACAGCGCGGTTTAGCTAGTCATGTATTCCCGTCTACCATAAACAAAGCCTTCTCGCTCGTCGCCAGCATCATACGACAGATCTCGACGCATTACATTCTGTGAAATCTGTGTTCGGAATACTCCCACAAATGAATTAATCGTCTCTAAAAATGAGTGCGAGGTACATATTAATTCGCATAGGCCGATGTGTACAATGCTGTCAGTCAAGTGAAATAGCTTATCCCGGTGTTCAACACGTTAGCTCTTAGCGAAAGACATATGACTCTACCAGCCGAGGCAGGATACTTCCGCATATTTACGTTTTATCAGCTCCTCCGTCATACGCATGGGCACGGTAACTTAGGGCATGATAGTTGGTAGGTATGTTGATATGTTGACCATGCTATCAGAATTAATAATGGCTGAGAATGAAACGGCGGGCTTCGATTTCTTGGACATCATCAGTTTCGCTAACTCGTCCGCATCAGGAGACTGCGCCGGGGCCCGCCACATTATTCCACTGCGTATGCAATGGAAGACTCGGACAACATTAATTATTGAACGATCTGCTCCTTATTCTAAAGCTACCGCATAGAAGCCTGTCCTTCTGAAGGATGACACAGGTAAAGCAAAAACGAAAATAACACTTACCGTAGCGACAATACTGCTTACATGACCCAATCTAATGCCGGAAGACAGGTAGGTAGCTCGGTTAAGTAGCCTCCGGCGCCAAGGCCCCTTTGTCATAATGCATCAGAAAAATCGCAAAGCAACTCCGGGCGGGGTATCGGGAGCGGCATGTGGAGGGACCTCTTAATAGGTCCATGGACGGCTTAACCAGCAACCTCATCGATTGCTAGTCGACTTACGAAAAATTCATGATCAAGCAGAGTGGTCTTCTGATGAGTATTCTCAACTAGTAAGCCATATGTGGTACTAGGTAGTTTTAATCATGTCGTCAACCAAAGTCCACCCCCCTTCTCAGCCAGACTGGAACAATCTCGAGGTTCTCCACAAAGGGACCCTGCCCCCTCGCGCAGACTTCCACATCTACAGCTCAGTACAGGATGCTTTAAGTCACGACGTCTCAAAATCCAGCAGACAGTCATTGTCCGGCACTTGGAAGTTCAGCCTAGCTAAGAACCCTTTTGAAGGCCCCGAAGGCTTCGAGGATCCCACCTTCGACATCACAGGATGGGACGACACGCCAGTACCGAGCATGTGGCAGCTCAACGGCTATGGAAAGGGCCCCCACTATACTAACGTCAATTTCCCTATCCCTGTTGATCCACCAAATGTGCCCTTTACGGATAACGAGATGGGACACTATGTTCGCAAATTCACCGTCGCCAAGAGCCTCCGAAACTCACAGCTTCGATTGCGATTCGAAGGCGTTGACTCGGCCTATCACGTATGGGTGAATGGCAAGCAAGTCGGATACCACCAAGGCTCCAGAAACCCAGCTGAATTCGATATCACCGGCGTGGTTGACCAAGGAGGCGAAAATACTTTAGCCGTCAAAGTTTACCAGTACTGCGATGCGACCTACATCGAGGACCAGGTAAGCTGCGCTTGCGTGCCTTCAAATAATCCCCTGCGATTTCTTAGAGCCGCGACTGACTCTCCCCAGGATCAATGGCGAATGAGCGGCATCTTTCGCGACGTTCACCTCATCGCGTTCCCGTCTCAGTCGCGTGTTGAGGACCTCTTCATCCAGACCAAGTTCGACGAGAATTATAACCATGCAGAGCTCAAGCTTCGAGTAGACGTCACGGGCTCAAGCGAAGTACAGGTAGGGCTCTACGATCCAGCGAAGAAGCCCGCCATCGCCAGTGGCTCCAAGGCGGCAAAAGGGGGCTCGATTGACTTTTCTTTTCACGTGAAGAGTCCAGCGAAATGGACGGCGGAGAGCCCGACTCTATATCACCTCGTCGTGACACTTAATGGCACCAGCTTCATTTCTCAACGAGTGGGCTTCCGGAAGGTTGAGGTGATGGATGGACTCATAAAGGTGAACGGCAAGCGAATCGTGCTGAAAGGTGCCAATCGACATGAGCATCACCCCCAATTCGGTCGCGCTGTGCCGTATGAGTTCATGAAACAGGATCTCTTGCTGATGAAGAAACATAACATCAACGCTATCAGGACCTCGCACCAGCCGAGCGATACTCGTCTGTATGATCTAGCAGATGAATTAGGTGTAAGCTCTTTTGAGGCGTAGTATCCCAGATCAGTACTGACTAGTAGTAGTTTTGGGTAATGGATGAAGCCGACCTCGAATGCCATGGCTTTGAGGCCATTTGTGGGTGTTTCCGGGTCTCACACACGTTAATGCGAGATTTTCTAACCTGTTGCAGGCGACGCCGCCTTGTCTCCGGAAGACCGGGCGCTTGAGTTCAGACAGCGACAACTCTTAACCCGAGCGAATGCAGCCAAGTGGACTTCGGATAACCCTGACTGGGAGAATGCTTACGTAGACCGTGCAGTCCAACTAGTACGTCGCGACCAGCTTCACCCCTCAGTGATAATGTGGTCTCTGGGAAATGAGGCATTCTACGGTCGTAACCACGTCGCCATGTATAATTGGATCAAATCGTACGACGACAGCCGACCGATTCACTATGAGGCTGACATCTACGCCGAGACGGTAGATATATATTCCCGCATGTATCCGCCAGTCGAGGAGATTATTGAGTTTGGTAATGACAAAACCAAATCCAAGCCTCTGATATTATGTGAGTATGTCCACGCCATGGGAAATGGGCCCGGAAACATCAAAGAATATGTCGAAGCTTTTTATGAGTACGAGGCGCTTCAAGGCGGTTTTGTATGGGAGTGGGCGAATCACGGGCTTTTGACGAAAGACAGTGAGACTGGGGACGAGTTCTACGCTTATGGTGGCGACTTTGGGGATGTTCCCAATGACAGCAATTTCATCATGGACGGTGTGCTGTTTTCCGATCATACGCCAACTCCTGGTCTTACCGAGTATAAGAAAGCGATAGAGCCTGTCAAAGTGTTACATACTGCGGAGAAGACCATAATCGTCAATCGGTACGACTTCATCACTCTAGACCATCTTGAGGCTAGCTATGTAATTCTCGACGAAGGAAAGCCAACATCTCATAAGGGCACCCTTGAGATACCAAAGGGCATCCAGCCGGGGCAGACAGCCGAGCTCACCGCCCCGGATAAACTGCCTCCGTATGAGTCACCCTTAGGTGAGGCTGTCGTACAAGTGATGTTCCGCCAGAAAGAGGCAACCGCAGCGCTGCCTGCCGGACACGAGGTCGCATTCGCCGAATATACCATCTCTACCCCTCTCCCTAGCTCTTCGCAAAACGGCGGCAAGCTCACTATCCACGAGACACCAACCCTCATAACCCTCGAGTCGGCGACCTCAACTTGGACTGTAAGCCCCGTGCACGGCGAAATTCGCTCATTCAAGAAGAACGGGCACGAATTTCTCGCTACTAGCCCCAGTGTTACATTCTATCGCGCACAGATCGACAACGACTTCCCACAGGATGGTGCGGATTGGAAGAAGCATCTCCTACATCTCGCTACGGCTCGCACGAGGAGCGCCAGCTGGAGTGCCGCGCCCGGGGAAGAAGATAGCGCATTCGTAATGCAGGTGAAGCAACGATTCGCTCCCCCGGTACTTTCATGGTCGATCGACCTCGACATCACCTACACATTCTGCGCGAACGGGCCGGCCTCTATCCGGATCAAGGGAGCGCCGCAGGGACTAAATCTACCCCGCAACCTCCCACGCATCGGCCTATCCTTCGAACTCCCCAGCGCCTGGGCTGGTTCCGCTTCCAAGGGACCGGCAATAACGTGGTACGGCCGCGGGCCTGGCGAGAGCTACGTCGACAAAAAACTCTCACAGCGCCTCGGCGAGTACTCAGTCTCCACCGTCGACGAGCTCTGGACCGACTACGAATACCCGCAGGAAGGGGGCAACCGCACCGATACGCGCTGGGTGCGGTTCACGCACGGCGGGTCTGGAGAAGAGATCACGGCGCGCTTTGTCGATCTCGCTTCGGAGAAGAAGGAGAGGAAGACGTTCGATTTCAACGCTTCGCATTATCGCGTTAAGGATGTCGAGGAGGCGAAGCACCCGTACCAGCTGCGCAGGAAGAAGACGGAGAATGTCGTCGTGAGATTGGATGCTGCGCACCATGGTCTTGGAAGCGGCTCTTGTGGACCCAGGACTAGAGATGAATATGCCTTGTTGACTGCGCCCTTTGAATTCGAGGTTGTATTGTCGTGAGGTGGTCGTGGGAGTACTGAATTGCGAGTGGGATGAAGGAAAAGGGCGGGGGATTTGTGCTCACTTAGCCACCCAGGGGTCAAGTCACCACAAAAGGGGGATAGGCAAGCAAGGAGCGCTAAGTTGGTATGGACTGAAGAGAAAAGACGCCAATCGCGAGTATTCTACTTATTTGAAGTTATGTCGCATTTCTTCTCGATCAAGCGATTTTCAGATAGTTTGAGTACCTGAGCGCCCTCGGGAGTGCAGATTCGGCCTATGTCCCAGAGGTGAGGGCCTCCTGTGAGCGCGTCCCCACTGAGCACAGGTCAGGTTATTGAACGAGCCCCTCCATAGAGCCCGGATGTTCGTCACTTGCACCTACTTTAAAACAGTATATTCACGTGAATTTCCGGTGTCCATATCGTTTCTCGCAGCCAGTAGTACTCCGGAGATCCAAATGGATGCCCCTTACAAAAGTTTCTAGCGCTCCCGCTCGGCCTGCGCCGCTGCTAGTCCCGTCAAATGCACAACAAGGGTATCCTTTACTATTCCTTAGTTCACGCACACAATGTCTACGTTACGGATTATGTTCAACCTTGTGGAGGCAAGCTTCTGATCTGCTGATGGATCTCTCGCCAGAAAGCTTTGTATTCCTCTTCTCACTAGTTAACTGGCAAAGTTTTCGACTGAGCCAGATAGAAACGTACGATATGTCTCGTAATGCTCTTTCTTACACTCAATCTGATGCTCGATGAGCTCCGGAAAAAACTGGTCGAGGGTGCAAGACATATGATGGAGTGTTTTGAGTCGATTTTCCAATACATATACTCTGCGCATATACTCTTTGAAGTTGTCAAATGACGAGAAGAGGGGTGGAAGCCGATGGTTCGTCTGCTTTAAATCGTCGAGGAGGAGGCGGTAGACCCGGTGGTTTGGGTCGGAGAGGAGAGGGAAGAACTGTTGCACCGAACTCCGCCCGAAGTTTGCGTGCGTGGCGTAATCTTTGAGGTGGCTGTTTGTGATTTGAGAAGCTGGTACGAGAGGTATTAGCATCAATGGCAATCAGAAAATTCAGTGTAGGTTTGACCAACGCATTATGTTGTGTTTAACCTTGCGAGGAATTATCAAGGGTAGCCAGCGGGTTGAATTTGCAATAAGAGAAAGGATATGATCTTTGTCGTAAACTGAAAAAAGGCCGTCTCATTGTGTGTGCAGAGGAGCTGGACAGCTCAACAAAGAGAAATTTCAGGTACTCAAGATTAACGCACACCTGCCTATCGTTGAGTGTTTGCTTAGATGTATGCGACTGGCAGGGAGCTTCTATGCGCCACATTGTGGTACAACGTAGCCATCCCTTCGTTATGCAACGCAAATGCTGTGCTTTCCATTGGATAGTTCCCCATTCGCCACGCAAGTATTGGTTTCCAAAATAAGCCACATCTATGTAGCGTGTACTCATACTTTAACCCGAATTCACGGGTGATAGAGTCTTCGCCTTGATAAAGGAATCCCTTTGGACTATGGCCTGTCTGCGTATAAGTGGCGCACGGCCTACAACAGCGTTGAATAGCCTGATCGGCAAGTCTAACAGTTCTCTGATGTCTTGTGAGCTTCGGCCTAGTTGTAATGCTGTGTTCAACATTCTTGTATTAGAGAGTCCCCTTGAGAAGCTAACTCAGATAAATCCTAGTCGAAGGTTTATTTTACGCGACGAGTAACGTCTCTCAATACATACATTTGTCCGTAAAGATCCACAGTATCTACAAATACTTTTAACGCCCTTATTTTCCAATCGCCTTGTGGTCCTGATTTCATCTCCGTCGTGAGCACTTGCATTGTGTGGTTGAGACATTGACGTTCGTACTGGGCTAAGAAATATAGGTCGTGCTTCATGTCAGTCTCATCTCTTTCTCTGAGGTACAAATCTCCAGAGTTTCTTAGATCGGTTTCATGAAACTCAGGAAAGTTTAGGCTGTTCAAATTCTTCTCAGCTTTATCTCGTGCTACCGAACCGAGATCGTTATATTGACGACAAAGGTTTGCAAGGTGTCTGCTTGCCGCACTCGAGAAATACTTCTCGCGTACACCACAAAAGAATACACCGTCCGTAGTAGACGCTGTGAGGCACGCGAAGAACTGAAAAGTGAATGGGGCATGTGTATCATCAGCACCCGTTGTGCATACCCACGAGTAATAGGACCCGCGGGGAGCCTCGAACATTGGGATATCAACAGTTTGCGAAGGACATCTGCCAGTTATCTGTGTGTTCCTTTGAGCAGCAAAGTGATTATTATCTACCGCGTGGTCGATGTGGGCAAGAATGCAGGTTGCCAATTCGCTTTGTAGGCTCTTGCGAACACGAGTTGGTGCTCTAGCAACGGCATGGTGATGGAAGATGTGGGATGTGAAACAATGCAATACCGATCTAATCTTTTCTTGGGTAGTCAACACATGCCAATTAGGGGTGGTGTCTCGACTTTCACCACAGACGCTTCCGGATGTTGTAATCATATCTTCATCGCTTCCACTGTGGTGGCTCTCGATGTTACCAGTGTCGTCATCTTCTGGCCCGCTGACATTGATTCTATGATTCGTAGATAATATAGAGCCAGAATCTGCAGGCGAGTCTGGGGTTAAGTTGCATAGCTCTTTCACCATCAATTTGAGAGCTGAAATGTTCTCCCTTATGCCAGCTTGATCGCATGTAGTTTCCATATACTCGTCAAGCTGATAATCTAGAACAGCTATCTCCATCGCTTCCCAAATCTGGTTGTTCGAGAGAGGATAACCGTTCCTTCGGTTTGTTGCAATCCATGTGAAGGGGATATACTCTAGGTACTGATAGGATGTGACACTGCGTCGTTGAGGGAAAATACGCGAGCTAGCGCGTCGCAGTTTGGCCTGATAGAGATAACCCAAAGCCACGTCGGCCTCTAGAGCCCACATCGCATCCCCAGAGAATAATGGCAATTGAGAGAAGAATGTTGCCAGCTGTTGCACTTTCTGAAAATTTATTTCGGCTATGCTCAAAGCTCTACCCCTCAACAGACATGGTGTAGCTGGGCAAAGAGCAGCTACGCAATATGCCCGAGAAACAGAGGGTAATGCATAGGTGACCTTTTCAACCCAGATAGTCTCATGGTCGAGGTTTGAGTTTAGGTGTGTGCGGATATATACCAAGCCCTTCTGAATGGCCTCTCTGATCCTTGGTTGAAGGATGGTGATCCAAGGTAGCAACTCCAGCGACTTCAATGATAGCACTGCATAGGCAGTAATTTGTGGCGTTGGATCAGTGCTCTCACAGTTACCCAGACTCCATGACCCGTCAGGCCATTGCAATTGTATCGATCGAATGGCAATTTGAAGTAAAATAACAGGCACTCGAAAACTTGTCAAGTCTTCTGCCAAATTGTCTAGAGTGCCATCGCCCCAGGTTTGTAGTAGTTTAACGAGGACTTGTGAAACAAGCATAGTAGAATAGTACTCCGAAACATTCTAAATCTCATTCATTAGCCTCGAAAGGCTTTTGTTGAATCGAAACTCACCTATTTATCACGAACTCTTCCCGCGAAATATACATCACATATGAAGCTTGCAAGTCCACTTATCTGACTGGCATATTCTGCCGTATTGGGGGTATGAAGAAGTGCGTCGAGAATATTGCAGTTAGTGCTTAGAGATGCGTTTCGCTCGCGCTTGTAAGTTTCAAAATGCCCAGCGGCTTGGAACTGCTTGATCATAGCGCTGGGATCGGGTTGTAAGCCGAGCGACTGGAGCGATAAAATGGTCTTTGCTGTATCGTCGGCATCGGCCAATACACCAGAATCTGAACTTGATTAGTGGCCACAGACTAGAGTCGATTAGGCAGTGAAAACTAACCCCATCCTACAACGCCGTTGTTTAAGTTTAGTTGACGTTCCAGATAGGAGCGGATTATGGTCGCGCAGTCCGAACTCAAAATATTAGATGCAATTGAGGTTTTCAAGAGGGATGAGACAATCTGTTGAGTAATTAGTAGTAAATACTTCAAACTGTCATTAAGGGACACCTACCCAGGTTACTTCAAAAATGGAAGTCGGGAATGCGCTTGGAACACCGCCATTCCCCTTTCCACTTCCATGTGTTACAACATGGTGTAGATATTGTTCGGCAGCTTTATCCCAGTGCGAAGAATGCATGAGATAGGCTGCTGTAGCCGCCGGTGAGGCCATCATTGACCCATGCTCATCGATATGATGAGCCACACGATCAAAATCGAGTTTCCCCACAAAGGCTTCAAGGGAGTGCAGCAATGTTGTCTTATGGTTAGTGTACAATATGTCGAGTTGAAGTGATGACATCTTCTGTCTATATAGTGACATAAGGTTCTCTCTGCCGGCAAAGTTTAGTGGTACACTAGCATCCTCTAAGACCTCGATCATGGAGGGCACCAGAATTTCGAAGCCCACATGTACAGTTGAAGAAATATCCCATTTTCCAAGAATCTTTCTGAGATACCTTTCAGCCTTCTCAAGCCGCGCTGAAAGATCTACTGCAGGCAGGCTGGGCGTAATCTCCGAACGCACTTCATGATCCTTGAAAGCAATAATAGCCGCCATTGTGTTCAGAATATCATTAGTTTCTGAGCCTGCACTAGGCCACCCGCCTAGCTCATTCTGAGTTTTTAGTAGATATTCAAAGCACTGAGGAAACAACCACACAGGATTGCTAGTGCGTGTGAAAACGCGAGCTAGCCAAGCGGTATCATATACCACTGATGAGAAAGAACCAATGGAGATTTTCTTCTCGAGCTTGGCGGATAGAGCCATGAGAACAAATCGAGCTTCATGTATGAAGTCATCTTTATTCGGGACAGTACTAATAGAAATTAATTAGCTGCAAGGTCAAAACTCTTAGGGTCTTATACATATGGATAGTCATAAGCGATTCTGATTCCGGAAAATAAGGAGACTAGACTAAGCGAACCTTGGTGGAAACATCTTGAAGGAGCTTTTCAGGCTTTCATATGTTTCATAACAAAGTATGCTGTCAAACGAATTGGATCAAGCTGGCGTAGGTATTTTCTCTATGATTCTTCCGTGAGCTTTCCGGGATATTAATACGAACCTAACAGATCTCTCTCTAATCGCCCAGTATTACTCTTAATCTTAGCGCCGGGGATATTGCTTTTGTTATACGCCTTATTACGCATGGGATGAGGGACGCTTATCTCGGGCTCTGTAGACGATCCGCAGCTCGAATCATATCTTTCTACCGTGAGGTATATACCAACAACAGGTCGCACGAGCAGGGATACTGATACGGATCACAGGCTGTTGGTCTAGGTATTGGGCTCAAGGTACTTGATAGTACACCAATTTTGGCGTCCAAGCCCTCGGTATAGTGGCAAGCCACGCACCATATCACCCTCCCGAGGTGGTATGGATAAAACCACGCACTCCACACTAGCAAAATAACCACCAAAGAGTCCGGTGTTCTCATACCGCCTCGCCTCCTTTCTGCAGTTAGCTGCATACCCCTGTCCAGCTATTTTGGGGGCTGCGTGACGCCGCCACGATGACCAACATGTCCAGAAGCAATTGCCTCATACAGGGCTCGGCGATCCTTTAGGCTGAGACCTGTTGACTAATAATGGTCTCCAGCACTTAGAGTCGGCTGGTCTTGACGGCATATGCCAGATAACTTATCCCACTTGGCGCTTGCGAATGAAACGATAGCTTCGCAATGAAATTCAAAGCTGTGTCCTACACGGATGATGTTTCTTTACCGTGGAACTGACCATTTCGACCAATATTGATGGGATGGCATTACTTTACGCTTTACTTCTAATTGGAATAATCGTAAGTTATAAGCCTAACACGTGTTGCAAAAAGTCGTCGCGACGGGACTAATGTTATCAGTATTGGATGGGAAGCATCATATATGATTTATTCTTACATCCTCTAGCTCACATTCCTGGTCCTATGCTATGGCGCGCTTCCAGACTCAGCTTTATCTACTCTCTCGTATCTGGCCGCTTAGTGTCAGATGTACGACGTTTCCATGAAACGTACGGTGATATTGTGCGGACTGCTCCAAACGAAGTCTCTTTCGCACGTGTCGATGCTTGGCACGACGTTTGCAGCACTTCAAAAAGTCATAAGGCGCTGCTAAGAAATGCTGTTTGGTTTAAAGCTCCGCCTGATCAGCCCGAAAACCTTGTGACAACAATTAATACCGTTGATAGTGCGAGAATGCGTCAAGTCGCCGGGTCAGCGTTTACAGATCGTGCGCTGATGAGACAAGAGCACATTATTCGGGCATACTCCCATCTACTGATCGACAGACTCAGTAGGAGGGTGGACGTTGAGAGTAATCCCGCCACGGGCACGGTTATTAACGTGGTAGATTGGTTCAATTGGTTTACCTTTGATTCTATTGGCGAACTTGCACTGGGGGAATCGTTTGGCTGTCTTCATAATACCAAACACCATCCATGGGTAGAGCTATTGTCGAACTCCCTTAGGAGTAAGTATATGACGAAAGCTACTATCTACGTAAGGCTCGAAAATACTAACAAAAGTAGTAATGGCCCTCGCGGCTGCTACTAGATATTACAGAGGCTTGGAGTCTCTTCTCTTGCGGCTTTTACCAGCGAAACTTCGTAAGATGCAAGCCGATCACTACGCCACGGCCCTGGAAAAGATCCAGAGGCGCATGCCATCTCAGTCTGAGCGTCCCGACTTTGCAAGCATCTTTCTTGAAAATAACCCTAGGTTTGAAAAGATGAGCAAGCAAGAGGTTGAGTCAACATTATCCATGCTTCTTATTGCGGGCAGCGAAACAACCGCAACTGCGTTATGTGGCGCACTGTGCTATCTTACTCAAAGCCCGGAAGTCCTCAGAAAGCTAGAGCAAGAGATCAGACAGCGTTTCGAGACTGATGCTGATATCACCTTTCGTGCTTTACATCGACTTCCCTACCTCAATGCAGTCATTGCTGAAACTTTGAGACTTTGCAATCCTGTCGCGGGAGGTATACTACGTTATGTTCCTGAAGGTGGAGCAACTGTCTGCGGCCTATCATTACCAAAAGATGTATTGAACTGATCTACACACTTCTACCCAGCATATGCAGAGGCTGACTGAAATTCCAGACCCATGTTACTCTCAATCCGATCGCGATGTCCCTATCTCCAGCTAATTTCCATCGAGCGAATGAGTTTCTACCCGAAAGATTTCTACCAGAAAAAGAAAGACCTGCTGTCTTTGACAACGATGTCAGGGAGAGCCAGAAACCATTCGGGCTGGGAACACGGAGCTGTCTTGGGAAGTCCCTTGCAATGGCGGAGATGCGGCTTGTCCTAGCGCAGTTGGTGTGGAATTTTGAGCTTTCACAAGCAGAAGGCCCGGGGGTAAGGTGGAATGAGCTGAAAACATTCGTTGTGGTACAAAAAGTGCCAATCTACGTCGTTCTGAAGAAGAGGCTACGGGACAACCGAATCTAGCTTGTACACTGTGCGTTGAGCCACATACATCTGAATCTGAATGAAAGCCCCAATCATTATTGATCTCTTTCGAAGGCAACATTTCCTTAATAGTAGACAGGTCTTTTGAGCTACGCACTACAATTCTTGTTGAAAGGGGAAATTAGGAGGCTGCCCTATGTTGTATACATTATCGCGCTACGGATTTTCTTACAACTTGTGTCACTTTATTGAAACCTAGGTTACGGATATATCTGTAGCAGTACTCGGCGTATTCTCTCTTGGACTAGGCATAAGTCATTTCTTTTTCACCATTGCGAAGTAAAGACACCTTTCTATCGGCAGGTGGCCCTCTTTCAAACAGCCAACTGTTTATACCTCCCCTCCGCAGAGCATGCGACGAACCGCCACCTACCCGAATGCCAGGCAGGAACAGCACTGGTTAGAATCCATTTGACTAATCCCTTAAACGGTGGAAACACGTCGTGCCACATGCCTCCCTCAAAGTCCACTGTCTCCATATTGAGGAGGAAAACGGGCAAAACATTGAATACGAAGCTTAGGTTGACTTGCTTCTTACCAGCTGCATCAGCAATGCCCAAGATATCGATGGGTTTTTCAGCCGTGCTATACTGCTTGAGAGAGACAATAGCAGGAGGTTCTGCTTTGAGATGGGAATATAAGGCATCCTTGAATGAGTCCAAAATAGTCACAAGTTCGCTGCCCTTGAAGTTGACTCCTTCATGCTGAAGGTAAGCCTTCATTCGATTCATGCCGCCAAAGAACATCGCTACACAACATATCAGGACAAGGTTAACACTCTCATCTAGACCGTGCTGGAAAGTGACCTACCATGTTCCTCGACGGCGGTGTTCATGAGGTCTGTCCTGCCACAAGCTTTGTTGATGTTAGGGAAAAGCTCTGTTTCCTCGTAATGGTGGTGTGCATCAACGCAGTCATGCCAGGCAAGACAGTATCCTATGAAATCGGCCTTATCCGCATCTTTCACACGCGGGGCTTGCTGATAGATGCTATTGAACCCGCGAATGAAAGCGTTGTGGCTTAGGACCATGTGCGACGCCTCAACAGTGAAGGGATCTGTCTAATGGGCTATCGTTAGGGGAATCCAAGGGGAGGTCTGAATGTCGGGGCTTACCTCTCCTGTCTGGAATTGCGGGGTTGGTAGAGTCGCAAATGGAATATCGGAATACATGGGAGGTGGCGGAGCTGCGGCCATGATGGGTGATGTGAACTGAGCCTGAAAAATCGTAAAGACTGGAGACTTTGAGCTACCCTGTTGAGTCCTTTCTAAGCAGCCAGTTTTGTTCCCGGATGCAAAGGTGTGTTAGTTGTTCGACCGTGTCGACATGCTGGAAGCCGTTTTGAAGCCGTCGAGCATTGGGTAGTAGCACAGGCGGTGATGCTCGGGTGTATCTAAGACCTAGGCTTGCTGATCCCAACAGGGCGTCAATAACGCTCTATTGGGCGTCGATGTTGTTATTAGAAGTGCAGCCTCAGATTTGCAGCAATAGTCTGGCATCCTCTCGCCCCCAAATGAGGTTCAATGCAGCCAATATGCCAACAGTGTAGGACATTTCCAGAGCCGCCTTTGTGGAATGTAATAGCCAATCAATTGTTCGACGCCGCCAGGTTACAGCCAATGCGGCCCACCACGCTCAGACAATTGTTGGTAACGCCGCATGAGCTGGGGTAATAAGTTCCAAGATGGCAAACTTATAATAGCTTTTCCTTTCTCCTCCCTAACATGTTGGTTCCTAGTAGCGTTAGAATTAAACGAGTCAATGCATGAGGTGCAGGATTATGTATATCGTTGTTGAGCAGGTGTTGCTGTTTTTGTATGGTGGATTACGCAGTACATACATAGTATGTACCGAGGTACCTAGGTACCTAGGAAATCCCAGGGGCTGAATCTGTCGACCAGCTATTAAGCATCTCACATCATCCACGAACCTGAGGTTCGAATGCTCAGATCGCAGAACAACTCTTGTTTCGGAGTGGAGGCTCTATAACGACCTCATTTTCAAAGAACACAAAACCGATCGAAAAGTAGTCTCACAATCAACACTGGCAGAAGAATTCTTCGTTATAGGGGCTAACAATAAGCCGGATGGCACGCAGCTATGACGGGCAGCATAAGCTTTGCCGCTCTCAAGCAGAAAATGCCTCAATTGTAATGCAGTTAGTTTGTTCAGATAAGTGTTTGTTTGCGCACTCCTTTTGTATCTGGGAGGATGTACTCGAATGTATTTCGCTAAGCTGGAGCGCTGATGTAACAGAGCTGCGTCCTATCACCTGAATCGATCCTTCACAACTATCACAAGTCTCGATATGTATCGATTCAGTTCAACGAGTGTAGATTCAAGGTTACGTATCATTCTACATACTATTCTTATGATATGAGTCACCGCCCATGCTCCCACTTGCGAGAACAAACTTGAGGGATCGTTGCCTTAGTCTTGCTTAGATTTGTAAATGGGGTAAATGGCTTGTTATATGCACGACGAAATGCCGAGCGACCCCTTATGGCTAAGGACTTGTTGGCCTAAGCTAACACCATACATCCTACCGTTTCATTAGGCACATTATCCATGATGGCTAGGGGCTTGAGAATTCTCGTAGACGCTAAAAGATCAACACATTGTTCGCCCTTGGGGCCAGAAATCTGGTTTATGGGTCTAAATAATGATGATATAGATCATGATACAGCCTATGATCGAGATGTGTCCTGAAGGCTAATCCTTAACATCTTTCATTGCGTCTTGCCGCTTAGTATTGTGCCCGATTACTTACAATGGATCATCCCGACTTAAGCCAACTACCGGCTGCAGCACCGCCGCCAGGTGTGGTACCAAATTTCACAGACCCCCCTTCGCAGCAGGTCCCCATGATTGCTGTTAGTACCGTGGTTTTGACATTGACGACCGTCTTCGTGACAATAAGAGTTTATACGGGCGTTCAGATTCTTCATAGATTCGGAATTGAGGAAGGCCAGGACGCGATAATACTGTTTGCTCCTGGATTAGTGTTAACCGATTCGTGTCCAGGGCTCACTCTACTAGCCACCGCATTTTCTGCTGCTTACATTGGGATTATCTTAGTTTGTAAGCTACTGTATCCGACGAATCTAGATAACCGACGGAGTCAATCCTCTTTGCTTACTCGTGTGATAGTGAGTCACGAATCACGGCACCTCTGGGATGTTCCCTTGATTTGGTTTACCGAAAACTATTGGAAGGTTTGCTTCCATCCCCGCATTCGAATCTCAAGCACAGAGTTTCTTACATTGTACAACTATAGATTCGATTTGCGGGCAACACTCTCCAAGCATTTGCATATTTTACATCTCATCTACCAATCTTGGTCCTTTATCTTCGCCTTTTCGGCAGACAGGCCGGATTTCGAGTTGCATGCTATATAGCATTATTTGCTGACTTTGCCGTATACTTGACAGCGATTCCTCTGCTGTCTTACTTTTGCACACCCCATGCCGGCGGTGACTGGAACTCGCTCGTTGTTTTCGCCAAGTGCAAGACTCTTCTCAACTGGGCAGTGATACAAGGCAGTCTTGATATTGCTCTGGACCTGTACATCTTTCTGCTCCCGTTGCCCACCGTTCTCAGTTTACATATGCCCACGCAAAAGAAGATTGGTGTTCTCGTTGTCTTTCTGACTGGGCTTTTGTAAGGTCTTCCAGTTTATCAAGGCTTGTGGTCACATCATTAACTCGTCTCATTCGCAGTGCGGTTATTGCTAGTGGAATAGGATTTTATTTCCGCTATAAGCTTACATTCACTCCCGATATCAATTGGAACGAAGGTGCCTATATCTGCGCAGCGTAAGTTCACTGTTGGATAAACCTTTCAACTTGGATTACTCCCCCTTCCTCTACCCGGCAGCTTCGGAGCTAATTTGACCGCAGCACTGTGGAGATCAATATTGCTATCATATGCAGCTGCATGCCTGCGTGTGCAAATTTATATAGACATCGCAAGGAAACATCCAGCATCTTCTCTCCTATTCGCTTGTTTTTGAGTCAATATGTCCTCAAATCATCGATCAGCGGCACAGAAGAACGCTCTAAGGCCTCATACACAGGTGATCAATCTGCCACAGAGCAGGAGCCCCATGACACACCGTCAAGGCATGACTATATTAATCTAGAAGATGCAAGCACCTTCGGAGCAAGGTCTATGGCGTATTATTCCGGTGGTAGGCCACATCTGCCACGCATTTTAGACAAGAATGGTATCACAAAGACCATAGACTTGGAAGTCGTTTAAGAAGATAATTATCTTCGATTCGGCATTCTTGCCCCTTTCTCATGTAATCACAATCCTTGTGCTATAAGTGGCAAAAGTATGCATTACTTTGTCCCCTCTGTAATTACACTATTTCAACAATAAGTACCATTCCGTATCTAGCGTATGAACTCTGGTTCACGTGTAAAGCATCGAAAAGACACGAGTAGATGAGCTGCCCCATACCTAGTGTCTAATTTAGGCTCCTAGGTTACGGAAGACATGTTGACGTGAGCGCCATAGGGGCCAGTGCCCCAACTGGAACCAAGCCTTCAAGGAAAAGACTCGGTCCAGACTTCTTTAGACCTTCAATCTAGGATTTAGAAGTAGTTCTTCGCGGAAAACGCAGTGGACAAGGCATACACAATCCAATTCATTAAATAATCTAGTCAACGTACTGCCTGTCGCCCTTACTTTTTTCCCTTCGCGATGATCACCTCCCCTTGTCTCTCACTCAGCCACCGAGTGGCTGACCGTCCAATGCTTAGCCTCAGCACTTTCACCCCACCCCCACTTCAATGTACGATACCGCTAAATGCAGTCCCTCCTCTCTACCTCGTGTTGATGGTAGTTTTGTGCGGCGTTAGGACCGACAGTCATGCCGCTCGGTCATTTAACGTTACGCTGACTGATCAATACCACTACGTCTTCATCTGGCCCCATGGCTGCTGCCGACGGTGTGGAAAAATCCACTTGCGGCATTCTTGGCCCGCCAGCCCGTGGACCTAGTATCAATGTATACCGCCACAGAATTTCAGCCACGACCAAATAGATCTCTCGCTGTGCAAATAGTCTGCCAGGACAATACGTATGGCCCCCGCCGAACGGCGCGTAGCCTTTCGTTCGCGGAAGCGATTTGTTTTCCAGGAATCTCTCTGGCCGAAAATTTGGCGCGTCTGCCCCGAAAATGGACTGATTCATATGGTACTGCCGGAACGGCGCCACCAATTGATCCCCGACTCGCACACTTTTCCCGGCTAGTTCGCACGGTGCAATAGCCTCTCGGATGGCTGATGAAGCGTTGTAGACTCTCAGGACCTCATACCAGATAGCGTCAAGGTGGGGGCAATCATTTAAGAGGATTTTCATGTCAGGCTTCGTTTCAGCTGTTACGAAAGCTGCATCAGTCTCTTTGCGTACCGCATCTAGATATGAGGGATTGTGTAGCAAATGCGCAAGTATCCAGAAAGCAATCTTATGCGCATTGTTATTGATACTGCACGATATCATTATTAATAATTCCAGGCTCATGAAAGCAAAGTGAAAGAGGGGGTGGAGTCATACGCCCATATAATTATCATGATGATACCTGCGATGTCGCGATGAGGCACATGAAGGTATTGCAACTCCCTGCTCATAGTCTGAAAGATCCACTCAAGATGAGCGTGCTCTTCCCTTGGCGCAGAGAGAAACTTGGCCAATTGCCGGATGGCCCTGTCTTTTGCTCGGTGTGAACGCTGAGCTAGCCAGGCAGGAAATCGGTAAAAGATTTTCCAGCTTTCCTCCTCAAAATCCTGGTAATCTTTTAGGAATGATGGGGCTATCCTCTCCAGTTGGGTCCCAAAGAATGTCTTCGTGCTGCAGGATGAGATGGTATATCTGCAAAAAAGCTTGAGTGAGATGGCTTTGGAGTCTGCTGTGGCAGAACTGGAGGATAAGATGTAGGTCAGAGAGAGCTTGTCCCATGTCAAGGAGTCTGAAAGGTAACGACAGTATTTGTTCTCAATCCTCCGTAGTGCTTCTGGGGCTAATAGTTGCTCTTTGAACCAGTCACGCTCTAGATTCATGTAGGCCTTGTTCTGTGGGTTCTTCTTGATGAGGAGTGACTCGTCGTATACTTCTTTATCAATAAGATCTCGTGGGTCAGCAAATATCTTCGTAAGAGAAGTGTTGCTGATACCAAAGGCTTCCAATACGGCCTTGACGAAAGGATCGAAAGAAAGATCTTGTGTATTTCGCCACACAGCAGCTACATCTTGAATGTCCCGGAGCACAATGGTCCTACGGCCAGAGACCGTCAACGCAAAGGGTTCATTGGTTCCAAAATAGTTACTTCTCTCATATTAGCAATGTAGATACTCCGAACTTTATTGAGATGCTTACTAGCCGTAGTTAATGAGTGCCTCGGGGTTTCGGACAAATGCGTATGTGTGGCCTGCAACACTATATGTTGAGCGATCCGGATGAGACTGGTGTGAGCCGACAGAGCTTATCTCACCTATGAATGGTACCCAGTAAGACAGTAAAAGAGGTTCATCTTTCCAAACCTTGGGTACAATCGTAAATCTCCAGAGCCGCCATGCCAGATACAAGATCAAGATAATGATGAAGTAATACGTGAATGGATTAGAACTTTCCCAAGGAGGAGTCTTCATTGTTTCCAAAATAGAAGACATGGTAATCACGAACTGGTTTCTGTACCATTGATCGGATGGCCCAGGAAAGCATCAGGAGAGGGGAGGATGTGGTAAAGTGTTGTAAAATTGAGCGATCTTAATCAAAATTATCACGCCTAGGCATAACAAGGCGGAACAGCAATGAAACCGTAATCTATATTTAGCCAATGGCTCTCACAAGTATGTTTGTGCAAGAGCATATCGTCGTGCATTGTAAGCTAGCATAGTTATTACGAAGCTAGTTACTCCAGAGGGCCAGTATACGCATGATGCAACCCGGGCTGCCTTATCTTCTGCACACCGAATGTTCATTCCTGGTGGTAGATCGCGACATCGAGCATAAGCCAACTGTATATAGCACGGAGGCGGATTGAGGCAGTGGTAAGACCTAATCTTAGTGCGTTGCAACAGATGCATCCATGCCCCTCTACAACAGTAGTACATTGCAGTACAAATGTGTACTCCATTCCGGGCATCAACCACCCAGCCACCCGTGTGCAGCCAACATAGTTGGTGCCGTAGCTGCAGACTGTGAAAATACTGTGCTGTTAGTCGCTATCCCTTAGAACATACATGCTTGGCACAGTCATGGTCCCGACATGACTTCGTGCTTCTACACGACCCTCTATGTCAATGAGTACCTCCCATGGTAGGCCCCTGTTCTTGGACAAAAACCATGTATTGGAGTACACCTAACATAGCAGACTAATGGAACCTTTGTTCTACTCAACATAAGCAGATATTCCTTGTCTACCAGCCCATTTCCCTCGGGCTAATCCAACTTGGTTATTTTCAATCTAGACTAGGCCGTGATGAAAACCAACACGCTTCGCCCCTTGCCCGTCACAACTGCCTAAGGTATGTAGGCGACACAGCAATTTTGGTCAGCCGGGCTGTCTACTTCTCGAGTCTCTCTTGAGATATTTTAAAAAGAGTAACGATAGCTTACACTACACTTACGTCATATAATTGTTCAAGATCTTGATGATATATCGATTACGGCCTTGAGAATCGTTAAAGGTTACAAATTGACCGATTTTCTTTTATTCTTTTCTAAGCCTCTAGAAACGATGGCGTCGGCGGAATTAGCATGTGAAGGCTACGTATCGAAAGTTGCTAGCCTCAGAGATTCCAAACCCGGTCACCAGCATCGTTCGGAAGTCACTCCACATCCAGAAGAGCCTGGTGTCACGAAGGGTCCTCGTTTCTGGCTTGTTTTCGTCGGTCTATGCCTTGCCGGATTTATTAGTGCCGTCGATATCAATATCATCTTCACAGCATTGCCAACTATTTCTGAAGACCTTGGTGGTACAGACGACTATACCTGGTTGGGAAACTCGTATGTTCTGGCTGTGACGTCTATCCAGCCGCTATATGGTCAGCTGGCTGATATCTTCGGTCGGCGTTACCCATTTATCGCATCCATAGCAATCTTCGCTCTGGGCAGTGGTATCGCGGGCGGGTCGAAGACTCCAAGCATGTTCATATCTGGCCGCTTGGTGCAGGGCCTTGGCGGTGGCGGTATGATCATGTTGATCGACTTAATCGTGTGCGATCTACTCCCCCTTAGAGAACGTAGCACCTATCTTGGTATTGTTCTTGGAGGTAGCGCTATTGGGAGCGTTATTGGGCCAGTCATAGGAGGTGCTGTAGTCACTCATTCTACTTGGAGGTGGGCTTTTTGGCTAAACCTCCCCGTCTGTGCTGTCACTCTGGCTGTCGTGATCCCCTTCTTCCACGCCAAGGCAGCAAAGTCCCTCAACTTGTCGAAATCACTATCTCGAATCGACTTCTTAGGTAACTTCATTTTCATCGCTTCAGTTACCTCAATTCTCATTGGACTTATTTCAGGGGGAGTTCAGTCGCCCTGGAGCTCCTGGAGAATTATTCTTCCACTTGTTCTTGGATCTCTAGGATTAGTCGCTTTCTTTATTCAGCAGTCCCGCTGCACGAAACCTATTATGCCTTTGCGCCTATTCATCCACCGCACTGCAGCGACCGTTTATCTACAAGACTTCATTGTATCCATTGGGCTTCAGTGGTGTGTCTATGTTCTGCCTCTCTACTTTCAGTCGGTACGCGCAACTTCGGCCCTGGACGCTGGTATCAATATTCTACCAATCAATGCATTCATGATTCCTACTGGTGCAGTAGCCGGGGCTCTCTTAACACGCTTTGGCTGGTACAAGCCACTTCACTGGTTGGGCTTCAGCGTACTGTCTGTCTCCTTTGCGCTTCTCTCAACGCTTTCGGCATCCACTCCAACGGTAACATGGGCATGGTTTGAGATTCTAGCAGGCATTGGAATAGGCCTTCCACTTACAACCCAGCTGCCAGCTATTCAAGCCGTCTTACCGGAGTCTGACGCCGCCCTGTCCACTAGTACATACTCATTCATAAGATCCTTTGGCTTTGTATGGGGAGCAACCATTCCGGCAGTCATATTCAACGGTCGCGTTGATGCAAATTTGGGCATAGTTAATGATTCGACAGTGAGGAATGCTCTGAGTCATGGAGGAGCATACGGATTTTCTGTCAACGTGAAGAATCTAACTGGGGAGACTCTGCGACAGACACTTTACGTGTATACAAGCTCGCTGCGTATTGTTTGGTTTGTTGGCTTTGCTATATCGATACTTGGCTTCCTCCTTGTATTTGGGGAGAAGCACGTAGATTTACGAGTTACATTGGAAACTGAGTTTGGTCTGGAGTCCGAGGAGGATAGGAGTGCATAGATGTTGGTTGATCAGGACCAACGCTAGAGCATTCAACCTTCTTCGTGCCTATCATCAATTACAATACCTGTATGTTATCAGATGGTACATGTAGTACATTCCCCAGTCCTGTGTCTTATAGACAATAACTCTCGGTTTATAAAGATTCCGGATTCGCTGCCAGATATCCTTCATAGAGTACAAGGTCTCTCAGTATGAGCCTATGCCATCATATATCGAAAACGATGCTCATATGCCCTAGGTACTCTTCACATCACGTTGGAATTGTCATAATAGATTCATTGTATGTTGGCAAGTAATTAAATTATCCAACCTTGGTTCGAAGTACTAATTACATAATGCCGTTCTTCCAAATTTTCGCGGAACTTGATTGTTCCACAAAAACTGCGTTGTCTGATACAGGTACGTATGTTTCCACTACTTAGGCATGAAACGTGCCTTTTTTCATGGACCTTCTTTGGACGCCATACACAGAGTGGTAGAAACTAGACATTGCTGCCCGTGCTGTACTTGCCGCACCTTCAGGGAGAATGCTACAACTCTCGAGGTCTTGAATGAAAACGTAATTCCAATATCTGCATCCTTCCCAGCCTTCGGCAAACTCGTATCTCTGACGGCCTTTTGCCTGGCATATTTCAACAAGATCTTCCAAGCACACCGTAGAATTGAGTTCATATGTGACTTTATGAGCATAATTGGAAGTGCAGGGGTGAGTCCTGGACGTTAGTCGAACTTTGGCACGCAGCCCGTCGCTGCCATACCCAGGAACCACCTCGAGCCGAACCGATTTATCGTTTGCGAATTGTAGAAATAGACACCAATGGTTGGTTGGCTGGAACGGCACATAACCTTCGTCCATGGTCTGGCTGTAATATGCCACCAAATGAATGGCAACAATGTTTCTTGATAGGTCAGACTGCCTCAATTTGTTCGTGTCCCAGTTATGGTCCATTATGCTGATGCACAATGGAAATTGTGACAAGAAAAGCAGTGACGAAATGATTGATACGATACTTGATATTCGACGCTTGAAACAGACTCAAATTGGGCATTGAAGGGAATGATGAGATATACTAGCCCTCTGCTTCGGTTACCTGTGTTAATCACATATCCCCCTTTCTGTCTCTATGCCTACCTTTTTATAGCCTGCGATAACGCCCTAGAGCTGCTTGAGCAGGTCAGTGTAGAACATGAGTTTGGTCGGCCTGAAACCGGTGCTCCGATGCTACCGGCAACAAAATGTGAGTACTGAAGTCATAAAATGAGCGCTTTTTGTCCTACATTCTTGTTAATCACACAATACCTCCTTTCTACAGCGAGGTGTAACACGGGATGACAGAGTAGTACATGTAGTCCACGGTCTAGTAGCCGTGATCATGGCTTAAAGAAACCTCTGGCCACAAAGCTAGGAGTTAAGGTGTAATCTGCACGATTATTAGGATGAGGTGGCACAGGACTTGGCACTAATGTTCAATGATTGTCGCACATAGGGGGTGACTTCTCCAGAGATGGAGATACCGAAGCTGACAGCCACTTACAAGTCTCCCTTACGCATTTGCCTTCACTGGGTTTACTAGTTGGTTGGCATATCTGTCACTGTGTAACGTATCCTTAATGACGAAGCTGTATGCAGGGAAAGGCTGCATCATGAATTTTGGTACGTGTGTGTCAGGAATTCGCGTTTTTCAGCGAAAAAACCTGAGTCTACTTTATTGGCTCTCCCTGCGCCACCTCGAAGTTTACAGGATACTTCAAGCATTTCTTCCACATTCCTGGCAGAGCACCGTGAGACCCTTCCCTAAGGACGAGCTACAGTAGTTCGAGTGAAGACATGACAATGGCCACGTACAATGGCGAATCACACCGAATCAACCCCTACTTAGACACAATACTATCAGAGTATATCGCAAACCTTAACAAGGGTGCCTAGAATTGGATTAAAGGACGGTCATAAGTTACATGCCTACGGTGCGTGTGATCAAGGATGATTAAATTTTGGGTAACTACAAATTGTAATATTCGCCATTGATTTGACTCGCTACCTAAGCCTCCGAACATCACGTTATTAATGAAAAGTGTCCCTAGTAGCCTTTTATGAATGTCCCATTGATCGAGCGTACTGGTCTCGGCTGGATTAAAAGTACCTTCTATGCGTTTATGTAAGCTTAGGAGCATGTTTTAGCATATACTGAAGCGAATCCTTTGCGCCAGCGCCCAAGTTAGGGTCAAGCCTCCAGGAAATAGTCAACGCCTACACCTCCTAAGACCATCAGGCCTTGAATTATCGCAATTAGAGATGAGGAATCAAGTGATCGCATAAAAAAGAACGTTATATTCGTCAATTCATAAAGTCATGCGCATGTGTTTTATCTCCTCTCGCTGCCAGTTTGCCTCAATCCCCCTTTATATCCCCCCCAGTTGGCCAAGCCATCCTGTCGGCTGAGTAAGTAATATGGCCGTAGCCTACCCACACCACTTCAATACGCGGTCAGAGTAACCCGATAACTGGGTAACAAGTAGACATCCTAAATAGTCATGAAGCACTAGATATCATCCGATTGACTGATGCGGACTCTGATACCCAGTAAATTCTCTCCGAACTACATTGCTATTTAATAGCTCATGTTCCTCAACGCCGGAGGCCATGGAAAAACCACCTTTTCTCGTCGACATCCAACGAAGAAGCAAATACCAGAAACCCAACGCTTGACATACAGAGATGGCGGGCTTTTGCGGGTCTGTCCAGTTCCGCGTCCGAGGTCTACCTCGAGGGAGACATGACTATCTATATCATGAGATATGTGCTTCTCAATATTGGGTTCCTTGGGTCGCAAGGAAGTAAAGATGATTCCGGGCCTGTCATCGCCCTCCCAAATGAAGATGTCCATGCACTCTTCTGATCCTCTAAGGCTTCCTAGTCTCAAATCTCTCCCGCTATCAATAGCTTCGCTTACTTCTTTCATCATCTTAAGCATATAGTTCTCCCCGAGCTGAAAAGGCGCGTTGTTACTTGCATCGTTCTCCAAGTAATTTGCTATACAGCGGGAAAGTTCTATACTTTCGAGAAATTTCTCCAGTTCCTGACAAAGACGGGTGAGATATCTCTGTTGTAGAAGTGTCAACTTCCCTCCTGGACTATCTACCCAAGGGAGTCGATTACGGAAATGATCTGTCTCTATAATGCGGCCAAGCTTCCATAAATGACCACTAGTTAGAATCCCGCTTTGGTGAAGTTTCACGTCAGTAAACCGAGATCCTTTATTGAATGTGAGACTGCGCTCCTCCAGTGGGGAGGATATCTTGTCAAAGGAATGGACTCTCAGGAACCTCGAGACGGTAAGATCGAACGCGTTCCTCTTAGTGAATGGTCTATTATCGAGAACTTCGCCGTTCAAGAGACACATAGCCAACATCGATAGGCTAAGGCTATGGCGACTCGGTCGCAATCGTTCAAGATCCATACGCACCGAATAAGTGCAACAATTGCCGACAATAGCAAGTCGATCCCAGGCACATGTAACTCCTCTTTTCTCGACATCAGCAATAACTGTGGGGGACATGATCTGTGACTCCTTTAGGAGGACTGTGTACCTTCCCGCCCTGCTCAAAATTATGTTGATCCTTCTTTTTTCTTTTTCTGTTGGAGAGCCAGTAAACTGGAACGCCAGGCAAAACTTTGTTGCCTGTACCGAAAACTCCTGTGAGTTAACACAGAGGTCGCCCAGAACGTTCCCAAATATTCCGTATTACTTTTTAAGTCTTTTATAGGAATGTGGGTGACGAATGAGCAAGACCATGTTGCCGCCTCCCTTGTAGTTCTCCTGGAAGGTCCAAGCCCGCTCCCACCAGAGGTCTCCGGTGATTAGAAACAAGAGCTCCAGTGCATCTGCTGCTTCCTCGGAGGTTTTTCCTTTTATGATTTCGAATTTCCCTGCTCGACGAGAGGATTTGACGAACTTTCCTCTCATGACCCAGTAAAGGAGCATTAACTCACGACTCGATTTCAGGGGTCGGCCCAATAGCGCAACAGGATGCTTGCTCTGTCTATAGATCCAGTCCATGCACTGCAACCCTGCTTCCTTCTTATGACGAGAATCAGGATTGGATTGCCGTTGCGGAATACTATGCCGGTCAATCCACAGTAGCTTCACTCCCTCAAAACGCATGTATCTTGTAATACGTGTAAACACGCCGTTTCGAACCGGTGATGGGAAACCACCTTTCCTGTCTCTAGTCTGTATCCAATATCGTCCACTAGTCGCATCTTCGTATCTAGTATTGTTCCACGTATAAGATAACGCGATGTAGTGCCTCTCTTCAAACGCAGATATCGTGACCCGGCGTAACCTAGTTGGCGCGTCTGGGTTGACATAGAAACATTCAAGACGCTCAAGAAATCCGAGCACGTCTTGTTGTAGCGTTTGGTATTCCTGAATCTCGAAGAGGAGTGAGACGATAGGCCGTTGGTAGCGCCCGCTAATCCGGCCTAAGGTGTCTTTGGAGTCGTCTTCATCCCTGTCCGCTTCTCGCTTGCAGGGCGGCATTGTCAATTGCGAGCTAAGAGATTTTGAAGTACATAAAGTACCAAGGTCAGGGAAATCGGCTAGAGTCCAAATTAGGGAGTCACCGCTGCACTTGAACGGGCTACTGTACTGCTTAGTGTAGAGCTAGAGAGTTGAAGCTATACCCAGGTCTGCCTAAAGCCTGGGATAACCCCCCACTCTTCACCCCTCCCCCGCGATCCTTCCCAGTGACAGGGCTATGCTCCATAGAATCCTACGGTCTGCACCAATGGTACGCTAAATTGAGCTAGCTCAGTGGGGCTGCGATCATAATCAGATCTCACCTAATGTAAGTAACAAGAACCTAAAGATAACTAGTAACGCAGAGCTTAATCGGTTCAATCAAGATATTAGCTCAAAGACGCACATACTCAGATAGTGTTCAAATATGTAATAGTTGTAGAGTAGACACTGCCAGAGCTCTACCTGCTGAAGGGGACACTTGCAACATCAGGCATTTGTGCCTATCGGAGGCTGACCAAACCCCTGGCGGCATAACACCATACTTGTATGTAGGTAATCCTATTATTAGCACCACCAATTGGATAAGCATGCTAGTCCACGTTCGTTATCTTAGAAATGACGATCACGAATTACTTACTACAACAACTCGGCCTCTTCCTTGAATGCCACTACACAAAACACAGGCAGTATCATCATTCATGCAGATGCATCCATCTCTGCAACCCACCAGTACTGCTCAAACTGATAATGCTGGAAAAACAAGAATTCGAGAGCAGTTCTGCTATCGACAGAAGGGATGTCTCGGGTAGAGAATATAATGAGCTCCCAACGCCAGTAGTTATGCAAGAGCAAACCTGGATCTTACGTCGCGCCCACTCGCGATACCCTCAGTGACAATGCCTTCTTCTTCTCCCTATACACCTGAGAAGGTGATACCCACGTACGCGACCATAACTGGCGTCGGCCTCGCCTTGACTGTGGCCCGGCTGTGGGTTCGAACGCACTACGTGAGGGTTGCCCTGGCCGCCGACGATGCAGCAGCCGTAGCGGCAGCTGTGTTTGTAAGCGGAGCTGTGGCCTTACAGATCGCAAACGCACTCCTAGGCACAGCCGGGGACGATGTGAAAACGGCCGAGTCCCAGCGACAAGCCCGCATTGCCCTCAAGGTCAACTGGATAAACCCTATATTGGAGGCATGGGCCTTCGGTCTGATCAAGCTGTCTCTCTCGTTCTTCTATCGCCGCATCTTCGGAGTTTGGCCAGCCTTTAGGAGGGCCAACAATGCTACTATTGTGCTCCTTGTAGCTTACTCTGTGGCATTCAGCCTTGGCCAACTGTTCCTCTGCGGAACCAACTTCTATCTCATATGGGTTGACTTGGATCAGCATACTGCGCGAGAACGCTGTGCCGAAAGGGGACATCTCCAGTTTTTCTTCGCACTCTTCAGTGTCTTAACCGATGTCCTGGTCGTTGGCCTGCCGTTGGTATTCGTGGCACGACTGCAAATGTCGACAAGGAGGAAGTGGGCGTCAGCCTTTGTGTTCTTCCTAGGCTTCGCGTCAGTCACTCCTTTTACCCTTTTCTCTAGTCATACCCACGACACACTACTAACGTAACTTCTAGGTCAACCGGGGCCAGTATAGCGCGATTGATCTACGTCTCGGTGGCACTGAAGTACGGCTGGTTTAGCTTCGACTTTAAACCGGCACCAGGCGAGCCCGCCATACCTTCACCCATTTTCAAGACGCTTAATCCTACCCTCCTCGCCACTATCGAAATGGCCCTGGGACTCTGGAGCGCCAATTTACCTGCTTTGTCACCTTTGATGCGCAACTTTCACCCCCTACGCGTTATTAGTGAATCATACCGAAAGTTTACAGCTCTGTGGTCATCAAGCTCAGTCACGGACAGGCAGCTGCTGTCTGCCAGTGAAAGCAAAGAGACGGCGCCATGATAGTGTGCTTTTATACAGTTTATCATCGCTTGTCGTCCCAGGGAACAAGTGAAGGTACAATCACTCGATTAGATATCTTGTACGCTTAGGAATATAACATCATCAGACCTCCAATATAAACGCTTTCAATTCATGAGCTCTATATCGATAGTTCAACTCAGCAAGCGATGTTTGGGAACTGTCTGGTAATACTACAAGCCCCTCCTACAGTATAGAGCACAGTGCATTTTTAACGATGACCGACGACAGCCAGAAGCGCATGGATCGAAGGCAGAGGCTACGGGCCACGTACAGGGCTACGCAAGTATTCTCGTCGTGTTACGAAAGACATAGATTTCTTCGCCATGTATCAATTGAATGCATGAGTTCGTATCGTTTACTATAGAGCCGGGATCGTTACGCCGTTCACAGTGGCACCGGTGAGTGCTGTTGCAGAGATCACGTTGACGTTCTGTTTCACCTAAACTAAACTTAAACTCGAACCCTTCTCAATGGTAGAAATGCTTTAAATGCATGAGGACCGCTGGAGCCTAACATCCAACCATTCACCAATCCAGTAGCCTGTTCCTACATAGGCATACCCGGCAGCTTAGGAAGCCCTAAAACAGGTTTTAGTATTGAGACAGAAACAATTAAAAGATTCTTGAAACTTACAGCCATCGATTACTTCCCCAACCATGTCCGGAACTGTGCATTTGTTCGCGACGGACATACTCTGCTTTGTGATAGAACCACAGCCATCATAAAAGCACTCTGACTTATCCATGGCGCGCTGTAGGGCATCGCCTTTCCAGCCGAACATGTAGTCTGCGTGTGTTCCGTAGCTCTAATCACTAAGGTTAGGACCGTCATAGGAAGATATATGCTTAAGAGTGTAGGGAGGAGACGAACGTTTCCCTCGAAACTCCAAACAAACGGATTAGGGGCTCCTGAAGGCCACATGCTGTTAAACTTGGTTGTGTCCCTAACACATATTAGTATTAGTGTATTGTTCTCTGACCAACATCCCGACAATCGTAGAGATGTTTTATTTTTTCTTGATGAGAGAACATAGTATCTCAGGAACGCGACACAGAAGGAGCGGGGGAAGGAGATGGTGAGTTCTAGGTGCACGTACCAAGTCGTCTCGAAGGTCACTTGTGGTACGCGGACAGGATGAGACGCAGGGCATGCTGGCGCATTGTTAAAGTAGTCGGTGTTCACCGTGTTGTACATGTGGGATTGGTGATCTGGGCTGTCAAGGTTCTTGCCGTCCCAGCATCTAGGAAATATCAGTTTAATGCGGAAATGATCAGAAATTGGCAAATGCTAGTTTACTGACGGTGGAAAGTCTATAATTCATTGAAGTCAGCGATTTCTCTTTCTAGAGAATTATGCTCACGTTTTGAAGCGTGTTCATGCTTTGAAGCGTGTTCATGCTTTGAAGCGTGTTTCGCGCCTTGAAGTGAGAAATAATATACTGGAGGGCAGCTTACGGTGTGTAGTAAATATCCCGCCCGAACATGGCTTGTTAGGCATGTCTGCTTGTAGTGCGCCTCTGCTACCTCCTGTCATGCATTGGTAGCTGAGCCCGATGTGTGAGCGTGAGGCAGCAGTGGGACTGCCCACTGTCATGCGAAAGCCCTGAGAGCTTCAGTACTCTTGAAGTAGAATATTCCATTTGAGAGACCTACAGGTGGAAAGGACTTGATGGGTTGTTGCTTGAGGTTGTCCCTGCTGAGATCAAACTGGGTATAGTAGACAGTCAAGCCTCCCTGAGCGCCGTCGGAACCTCCCAGCAAAGGATGGACTGGAATTGCAGGCACACGATGATAAGAGCCATTGGTCGGGTGCTTGAAATACTGCATGCGCAATAAACTGTGAGTCAAGATCTGTAGATTCAATATCATCACGAATTACAGGTCATACAGAGCGGCGAAGCCGATGGACACAGGAATGGAAGGGCAAAAACACACCAATTGCGCTGTCCAATAGTTGGAAAAGTCTTCAGACATTTGGCAGGTAGTGCAGGTAGCTCGAGATGCTACATCACCAGTCATAGTAGCATTAAAAGCATTTCCACCCACAATGTGATGAACATGGGCAGATGGGTTCGATCTAGGCTGAACAGCCGGGTCAAGACGTTGGATTGTCAAAGTAGAGCATGGGAACCGAAGGCCGGCTTCGACAAGCGCTGCAAGCGCCGCGACTGTGAAGACCGTTTTCATCTTTAAAGTAACAACGAGTTCAGCGACACTTCACACAGCAGTCGAAGCACTTGAAGAGATAAACAGAGAAAGTCTAGCAATGGGTCTATGGAGACAGCCCGCTCTCTTTAAGACGTCTGAAGTGGGAACATAGACGGAAAATCTATATTTCCTTCACATCGAAGAGCCGAACGCAAAAGGTGGGTAGCAAATGAAGAGAAGGCGGCTTAGATCCGTCATCACTGATCGGCGCACATGGTTCGTACCCGATGATAATGGTAATTCACACTTATATCCCGTGCACTATATGTATGACAAGCTTGAAGGTCTCCGTATAGTTCGTCGTTAGTATGCGCACTCCTCTGTTCCCGGATGACCCCGGCACTTGAAGTGCCTTGTACAGTCATAAGTCATCAACGACTCCCGATAAGCGGGTGCATACTACTGGGCGCTGTCAAAATTGGGGGAGGCTTGGATTAATTCAAAATAGATTCTCCCAAGCCTATAGGGTAATTTAGCGCAGACCGTTTCCCGTCTTATCACCATTCGCGGTTTTGCTCCGCGGCAGTGTTCGCGAGGGGCAGCGATCTTGATAACACTCCTATTCGATCTCCATTTCAATGAGAGCGGAAGTTTATCGCACAAGGCTACCTAGGTTTTAAGAGTTATTGATACGGAGGTTGCAAACTCTACCTCATTGTTCTTTCATAGCTGATCATAGTACTGAAAAGGCAGGAGACTACAACTACAGTGGAGTCTGGGTTATTGAGGAGGCAAAGAAAGAGCGAATTCTCGTATAATGCACGAGTTGACGCGCCGTCGTGGTAGGTTTCTCAATCGTCCAATGTCACCACATGGTACGCGGTTCAAGCACCGAAACCAGCATCGTCACAATTCATCCGACAGCTAACGCGACCGATTCACAGGCTTCGGTCTTCATTAATAGATATAAGTATTCGTAGTATTATCAGGACTACAGAAAAGCAAGTCTCTTCGGCCAGTTTTAAAGAGAATTTTCCATGCTCTAAACGCACATATGGTGCAACACAGCGAGAGGCATTGATGCCTCTTCTCAGATTATTATAGGAACAACGTCTCCCATCAGAAGCAAAAAGCCCGATTGATCGAATGCCTTCTTAGCTTGCCGATAGCCCTTGTTTTCCTTTCTGACTCTCACTAGAGATGCCTGTCTGATCTTAGTTGTTAGACAGATGCTACCTTCAGGAATGGAATAATCGGAACTTACTCTAGGCATCTCAGTTATGAAAATGAGCTCCCAGGAGAACAAGCAGAGAGGAAAGTGTGATTCGTGGATGCATCGTCTAATCAATCTGCATCTGGGCCATGGGCGGGACGACGTCGGCTACCATCGGATCTCCATCTTCTTCGTGGTGGTCCTCTTCGTTGAAGTCTTCTTCCTGGAAGTCGTGTTCTTCAAAGTCGTCTTCCTGGCAGTCTACTTGATTAAAATTCGTGTCGCCCATCTCAACATCCTCATCCTCGTCCTCGTCGCTATCTACGCCTCCAGCTAGGTCGCCGAAGATTAGGGCGTCGGTAAGGATCCATGAACCATTGTTGGCACCGTAGTCACCGGTTGACTTGCGAAACTCGATAAGCTCAAGTACGGCCTTATTGTACAACTCGTAGCTCTCGTAAGGGAACTTAGGGCCCTCTTCCCACTTGTTGCGAGCCTCAATCAAGCAAACGAACAGTTCGAAGAAAATCGGTTCCGGCAACTTGTGTGCCCAGTCGAGCTGACTCTGCACGCGGGGCAGCACGTCCCAGAGGTCCTCATTTTCGGCTCGTGCGCCAGTAACGATTGGAGTCGCGATCTGGAACATGTGAACAAGGACCTCGGTGATCGCAGCTCTTGTGATCTCGTATCCGGCAGCCTTAAGAGCATCCGTGACGCGTTTGTCACGTCGGTTGCTATGCATGAGTCGGGAAGTTGATTGGTACTTCACTGAAAAGGCATCAGAGTCACACATATATGAGATGAGTGCTGAACGACTTACTGCCGGACGCCGGTAAGGCACGCCGAAGGTTGCCTTTCCAAGGCATAGACATTTTGGAGGCGGTGATATGATAGGCAGTAGTAAGTAGCGAGGGAAATTCTTTCCCGTGACGAGGAAGGATGCTTTATTGAAACTCACTTGGTTCTCACAGTGGCAAGCAAGCTGGTACAGATCTGGCCGAGGGAAAAATGTTGGGTGCAAACAACGACAGGTGGATGGCAAAACAATGGGAGTGCATTGGCATCACAATAGGTAGGTACATGACAATAGGTAGGTACATACCCAGGTAGCAATAGGAGGTGTGTGCCTCAAGCAGTGGTGGTGGCATGTGGATACAGGTGGGAGTGGATGTTGATATATCAAACAAGTGTGCTATTTCCTCGACCAACATGGTCTAGTGGTCTTCGAGACAGAGTATTCATATTCTAGTCTCCAAATGTGACGGGTTCGATTCTCTCACGTGTGAGGTAGTCCTTACACAAAGGTCATGGGCAACTGGGGGATTGCTAATGCTATATCTGTCGGGTTACTTTCAATGCGTTTGCGAGACTCTGTGCCGCGTTCTATCATTAGCGTTCTGAGGGCTCTATCAAGGCTCTAGATCATTTTTCCCCCCTTTCATCTTTATCATTTTTAGTTGTTTTTGGATACGCAGATGTCCCTAGACGTGATATATTAGCACAAATGCCCTTGATGTAGGCCACATATACACTGGAGCCACTGGCCTTGAAGTCTAAAAAGACTATATAATTCTTTATGCCTGGAGCTTGCTCGACGTTTTACTCTAACTATTATGAGGTAAAATGCTTGACGATCTACTTAAGTCTCCTTTTGTCTTTAGATTCTAACCTGTCTCTCGTCAATTCATGGTCGACTTGGAATTGACATGTAAGAGGTACTATGTATCTAGCTAAGCCACCACACCTGTGGCTGATAGCTCTTGTACCCCACCCCTACCTCACGTGTCATTGACGCGTTATAAACGTGTCCCCTGTCGGTACTGTACCTAAGTACCTACCTACTAGATGTAGGTACCCAAGTACACACACGTAGTAGGCAAGTACATATCTACCTAGGTAGGTAGGTATATGTACTGTAGTGCACTAGTAGGTGGAGTAAGGGACTACATAGGTACCGGGCGCTAACAGAAGATGCAGCCGCACTAACTATGAGCCGTGGAAGCTTCTCATAGGTAAGGTATTATTGAGTATCTCGACATAAGAAACTTACTATCTACTACTAGTCTATGGCACCCAGTGGAAAACAAGAGAAACAAAAACAAGGGAAAAAGGAACGCTTATACACAATCGTCCAACTCTGAGTTCTCGTTCATAAAGGATATTCATCCGGTCGTTCATATGAGGGCGCACAGCTCTTAAATCTCTTAAACGGAGACCAGTGGCACCATGGGCGTCGTCACCCCGACCACCGAAATTTCGGCAATGTCTGCTTTGACCGGCTCGGCATCAGTGACCGGTTCCTCGCGAATCTTTAGCGCGTCACCCTCTCCAGGTAGTATCACGGGACGTCCGACGCCGTCAATGCAGAATCCCAATTTGGCGAGACTGGGATCGAGTATGTTGTGGCCGTCGAAGATATACATGGGGCTGTGCATCCGGTCCGCGATCCTTTGCCAGTCGACTTGCTTCCCGTCGATAGTCGTTGGCATGCCTACGTTGCACAGAGTCAGTTATCATATGCGGCGAACCCCTCTTCAGGAATAGCTAAATCTTCGCGCGTGGCAAAGAGATGACTTACTGATATCATCCTTCTTGCTATCCGGATCCGGCGTCGAGTAACCGCTATCCCGTCGGATCGGCACGTACCGCAGATCCTTCCATGAATTGAGGATCGCGATGCCATTAGCTCCCTCGCATGCTTCATAAACACTTTTGGCGACGGAAACTTGGTCGTCAATCATGTGCTCGCGCTGTGGCAAGCTGGCGTTCAAGTCTTGTCGGATTTTCTCCTCTTCAACCAACGGGTCGTAGATCTTGACCTGGTATCCTGCAAGTATGAGATCCCTGATCACGGGAATCGCAGGGGAGCACCGGGTATCGTCAGTATCGGGCTTGAAGGCGAATCCCAGCATTCCCAGCACCGTTCGTCGTCCGGTCGGGCTGTTCGGTACCCGGCTCATGATGTTCTGTGTGAACCTGTCGGTTTGGTATGTGTTGATTCCGACGATACTCTCAAGGTACGAAGCCACGTCAGGGAGGCCCAGTCGTGCCGCCGTATTGGTCAAGTGCAGTACATCTTTCTCGAAGCAGCTACCACCGAAGCCGAGGGTCGAGCGCAGCATGTGGTTCCCGATGCGCTTGTCCAAGCCACATGCACGTGAAACCTGCGTGATGTCAGCCCCAATCTTGTCACAGATTGCGCTGAGAGCGTTGATCGAGCTGATTCGCTGCGCCAAGAGTGCGTTCGCGGCGAGTTTAGAGAGCTCGCTTGCGCGCGAGTTCAACGTGATGATCTTGTCGGGAGAAACCCAGCGGGCATACAGGTTCCCAAGGGCATTCGCTGCAGCGAAGCCTTCCTTCGACTCGTCACAGCCGATGATGATACGGTCCGGGTGAAGCAAGTCTGACACGGCTGTACCCTCAGCGAGGAACTCGGGGTTAGAGAGGACTTGGAACTTAATCCAGGGCCGTAGATAAGGGGCCATGATATGTCTCGCGGCATCGGCCGATCCACAGGGCACCGTGCTTTTGTTGACTAAAATGAAGTCATGCTCTACTGTCTTTGCGATGTGCTTGAGCACGGCATGAAAACTGGTCAAGTTGGGAGCTGCTCCGTTGCCTGGCCCGTCGCGCTGCCCTGAAGGTGTCTCGACGGCGACAAAGATCAAGTCCGCTTTACGAATGGCGCCGTCAACGTCGTTGCTGAAGAAGAGATTTGGTCTGCGCTCTGATACTTGGGCTTCATCTGACTTCAGCTGGGATTCTGGTCCTCTTGCACCTTGGACTGCCTCTAGTAGCCCCGGCTCACTGAAAGGGAGCTGGTCTGAGTTCCATGCTTCAACTCGGGGTACACTCTTATCCACCACCGTCACATCTATGTCAGGAACCTTGAGAGCAAGAATTGTGCTGCTTGGACCGCCCTACATCGAGTGTGTTATTGTCAGTGAACCGCTCTATAGGTCTTTGCCTTCCTGTGCACCAATAGGAGCAGTAGAGATGATACGTACAACATAGCCGGCTCCCACGCAGCAAACGTTCTTGATCGTCGGAATCGGTACAGACATTGCGAAGATTGTTTTCAGTATTTTCTAAGCTGTCGACCTTAAACGGTTGAAGACTCGGAGCGGGCACTTAAATAGAAGGTACGAGTGAGGCTAACGATCAAACATCTATCATTTTCACGCAACTAATCTTTGAATGTTTATACTGCTTAGGGCCAACATATCGAATCGAATTATCTCCACTTGGTATCGTCGCCACTGACAAATATTTCTTCGTCTGGTCGGTTACATTCTGAGTTGCCATCATCATCTCTTCGACCTCGGCGCGAGTCAGAGATGACCTGCCAAGTTCGTCGAACTGTATCGAAAACTCAAGAATGACAGAAATTCGTGAATATCGGCTATTCGACTAGAGGCAGAGTCAGAAGGCCCCGATTAATGCTAAGCTTGAACGAAGCGACATCCGTGACTTCTTGACTCTGCCCCTCGAACTCCGTCTACGGATGTCGCTTCGGCTATGTGAGTTTCGATATATGGCCAAGTCAGTGGGCTCTTCCGTAAGCTAAAGTCAGCTCCCATGCAACACCTGACTGCGGTCAATGCGGCTGTATGCTTACTCTACCTAGTCCATTTTCGGTTGACCGAGGTAGACTGAGCTCTACAGAGACCTCGACAACATGCATGGGACTGCCATACATTCCCGACACGTTATGTCAGACAGCGACTTGGAAACATAGTATCCGCCTGCTTGGAATGATATTCACGAATTATATTGAGTCGTACATTACTTTCTCCTATAGACGTCAAAAGCAACCGGCTATACAGATTAGCTATGCCAGGCAGTCCAAGCGATATGATTGCCGGAGAAGACGCAACCGCCGATTCTTTAATCGATAACACGTCTCTTTATATTTCTGAAGATGCCAAGAAAGCGCTGCGATCAGGGGTAAATTATCTGGTTCCCCACACGTGGCAAGAAATTAAGGCTGTTATAGGTATGTAATATGTTCATATACTCACAGACCGGGGGGGAAGGAGTACTATATTCAATTTCTAGATTCATTAAAGGCGTATACGTTATTATATCATTCTGTAGACTAATACTGTGTTAAAACAGCCGCTGGCGACATGGGTGCATTGCAGCGCCATCCCATCGATACACGCAACTACGTTGTCTGGCACTCACGAATATCTGAACAATATGGAGGTGTAGCGGAGTTCGTTAGACAGAACAAGTTACGATGGGATGAACAAGCAGTAGCCAGAAGTGAAGTGCTTCTACACCACCCAGATGACTACAAGATCCTTCGCAATGACTGGCCATACGCATTCCCGCCTGACGTGTGTCACTTAGTAGTATGGTCTAAAGTTAAAATTCAAGTCGACTCCGCGACGGGTCTTCCTAATGCCCAATCGAAGATGCTGATTGAGCGGTTTCTAGACAGAGTCTTTGGGGAAGGGCTACAGTGCTGGAGACATGAGGATAACCTACTCTGGTTCAAGCAGAAAACTCTTTTTCAGAGCGTCCGCGCGCTGGAACATATTCATGTACTTGTACGGGGTGTCGACGAAGATGCCATCACGGAGTTAACAGGTCAGACCCGATCTGAGATTACCTCTCAACTTGCGTTGTCTTCTCCCACTGGAGTATTCCGAGGCTGAGGGAGCCATCGCAGTGCGGATCACGGGTGTCGCTTGATATATGACCTTGAGTCACGGTACTTTTCCCCCGCCGGGAACACGTTAGGCTAGAACAGGTCCAATTAATGCCCCCAATCGTACCTTTGAAAATCCTGATTCTGCTCATTTCTCCACGACACCCCATTGTATTGTGATTGTCCGTAACTCCGGCCAAAGCCTCCCTACGTGCCACACAGCCTGGTTGGCCTTGGTTCCACATGTAGTAGAGTGAACTGCTGGTGCTTAACATCGCGGGTATCGCCTATAAGTGGAATACATAATACCCCATAATAACCATGCAACATTACCTATTTTCCCGTATTCTTATTTCCTATTTCCCAGGCTTTCTCTCTTCCTAAAGCAGTGGGGGGAGACATTTTCACCCCATGCCTGTTATTGCGTCTAAGACCGCCGGTGCCCTTTGGGAAAATTGTTCCCAGCAAGTACCCTACATGATCCCTAGAAAGAAAGTCGTTCTTACGTTAAAAACCCGGAGCATTAGTAGTATAAAGGAGTACTCATTATGCTCATAGACTCTCGGGTTAAGAATTGAGTTAGGTACAAAATTCATGATTGAAATATCAATCCACCCGTAGACGTTAATTGTCCACTATCCACATGCCTTCACGTCGACATGTACCTCACGTAAGTATTGATACAGTGTCAAACAACGCCGTCAATCTTTCGCTTGACCACTTTCACTCAGTTATTCTCACATAGCAGTTTACAAGCAAAAATAACAATTGGCAACAATTCGGATTCTATTTGGCATCTATCTACATGACTTTTATATACCACTTCAATCAATAAAAATCTGCTGACTATTCCAGTAGCGATTACAATCTCACCCTACTCCATACTATCTCATCTAGGCGGCCTGAGCAGCAATGAACCAGTCTACGGTAGTTTCGAGACCCTGAGCGAGATCGACCTTGGCGGACCAACCAAGCTCTTTCTTAGCAATGGTAGTATCAGGGACTCTGCGGTATGGGTCGTCCTCGGGCTTCTGACCCAAGGTGACGCCAACGGGAGGCTTGCCCGTCTTCTCGGAGACGATCTCGGCGACCAGCTTAGCAAGCTCGCCGACAGTAGTCTCTGAATCGCGACCGATGTTTACAGGCTTCAAATAGTTGCTCTCCATGAGGGCCATGAGTCCCTCGCAGCAGTCAATGCCAAACTGGAAGCATCGGCTTGCAGTGCCGTCGCCGGTGATGACGATGTTCTCGCCCTTGAGCGCGGCGGTCACGAAGTTAGGCACGACACGTCCGTCATCGGGTCGAAGACCTGGGCCGTACGCGTTGAAGATGCGCGCAATGCGGATGTCGACATTGGATTGCTTGCGGTAGGCGAACGCCAGGGCCTCGGCGACGCGCTTACCTTCGTCGTAGCAGGAGCGAGGTCCGAAGGGGTTCGTGTTGCCGTGGTAAGACTCAGGCTGTGGGCAGACAAGAGGGTCTCCGTAGATCTCTGTTCCACGCCGACTGCGTCAGTCACCCTTACCCTATACAAATCGCGGAGTCCTGCTAGAATAACGAGCATGGAGACATACCAGATGTGCTAGCAAGGAGAACACGAGCACCCGTCCTCTTTCCTAGCTCAAGAACGTTCGTGGTTCCAATGAAGCAGGTGTTGAGAATGCCCAACGGGGCCTCTGGGAAACGTTTCGGGCTAGCAGGGCAAGCCAAATGGTAGATTCTGTCGAGGGACTTGATGGAGTCGGGGAAGGGCTGGGTCACGTCATGGCTGGGACAAACTTAGTTGATCGTTCATTGGAGACGCGGTGAGAGAGAGAAAATACCGTAGGAACTCGAATCTTGGGTTATCCTTGACGTTCTTAATTGACTCCATGGATCCAGTCCATAGGGAATCCATGGCAATGACATGGTTCTCCAGGTTGGCCAGGAGAAGGCTCACTAGGTTGGAGCCCAGGAAGCCGGCTCCCTGGTAGTTCCTAAGGTTAGCCAATGTGCTGATCGCCAAATACTGATTCTTGCGGCATTAGACTTACGCCAGTGACAAGTATAGTCGGCATGTTAGTAGATGGTATAATGTTTGTTGTTGTCCGTCGAGATTGATGATTGATGTTTCAACAGTAGATGTAGGAAAGATCGGGAGCATATTATAGATATTCACATGACACCATTTTCCACATCAAATTTCGATTATCTACATGCTAACGGCACGTTGCGCGTCCACATACAAACAGAGTACTACGGTGGACCGGCGATGTTCCTACCCCTAATCTCAACTCTCCAACCCAGTTACCAATCCTTGATGATGTCGTGAATCGATACTGTTAATCGTTACTGTAGACACAGGTCAACAGTGTCAGATAAAAAGGCGGAATGCGAAAATCCGCAGTTCACGTCATGAGATCTGTACAGGAAACGATGTGAACTCCGCTTTGTTAGGCTGAGCACGGCGTTGCACTCAGGAATGTTCCAGATAGACAAGTAAACGGCCAGAACGTGCGATATGCTGTGAAACTCAATATAGAGAGTCATAGCAGCAAGGGTGAATCCAACGGAGTGATGGGGCGATTACTCATGGCGGTACGAGACTAACTCTAGTAGTGGGACACAGTGCTGGCTTAAGCAATGGCAGCCGCTCTGTCTTGGGATGAATAACACATTAGTGGGTTTCAGAAGCACTAGCGAAATGCTTCACATAATGAAGAATAGCTAATGCACATAAGACTGCAGACTTAGCAGACGTAAGATTCGTCATTTCAGAATGAGCTAGTTCGATCCACTGCTCTTTTCGTACAAGTGCCAAGTTTTCTTCTGCTATTACTTGATATTAATCACTTGGGAACTGATGTGGAACAGAGGAATTGCCATGGTTCATCAACCAGGACGAAGTCAAGCACGGTAGTCAACAAAGTGGCGCGATGCATGCGATTGAAGTGACCGTGGGGAGCTAGTGTCCTAAGGCTGAAAGATCGTAAGCCTACCAATAAAGAGTGAGATTGGGTTATTGGATCTTGCATCGACGGCCAAGATCTCGATGTCAGAAGTATAATTGTGAATTTAGTTTGAATGCTGTGGAGCGGAGTTATGAGAAGGCCGGAGTCAGGAGGAGTCAGCGCCCGGGTAGACTTGTAGGACAGCAGTTAGAGTGGCGACTGCATGGGTTGGCTGCATAAGCTGAAAACCCACAGTATAGGGCCGATGTAGACTGGCAAGGATATCATTTCTCTACATTATACAACTAAAATAGTGCCTCCGTTTCGAATACGAAGATAGGGATGGACACGCCATGGTCGAGACAGTAAAGCGCCAGCGCCGAGCCTCTGAGGAGGTTGAGGATGAGTCAGCATCAACCGACAAGAAAAAGAAGAACTCCAGGTCACGGAGCGGTAAGTGCCACTTTTCTTGATACGTTCGTCTTGTTGACAGAAAACAATAGGCTGCTTGACATGTCGAGCAAGAAAGGTAAGATTTCCGTAATAGGGGCCAATATTCTTTCATATACAGCAGCCGTGGCAAGGTTAGTTACCTAGTCGTCCCAGGAACTGATATCTCATCAGATCAAATGTGATGAATCCCCCGGAAATTGCTTGAATTGCGAGCGCATACATGTTGTATGTCCTGGATACGGCAACACGCAGCTCAATCGCAACGAACTCCTACTACAAAGTGAAAGTTCTGATGCTGTGACCGAAGCAGGGATCAGGAGATCGAGGTCATTGGTATCCTGCGAGAGCTGTAGGCGGGCTAAGACTAAATGCGCTAAGAATGGTCCAGCATGCTCGAGGTGCTTGCAGAAGAATGTTCCATGCGTTTTCAAGGCCCCGGACTCAGACTTGCCAATGCACGACGAAAACCACGTGGAGCAGACAGCTATGTTCAATCCTGAGTATCAAGACCGTAATACCAGCCATGGTTCCTTCGATTTTCAAGACATAGAAATTGTCAACCACTGCTCCAACACGGTAACTTCTGAAGACGGTCCATCATCTTGGTTCGTGCTTAAATTATGCGCTGCTGTTATACAAGTAGTCTCTAACAAGCTATGGCATAGGGGTTCTTCCTCGGGAGCAGCCGACCAAGCCAGGGTCCCAAAACTAAAGTGGACATTCACTCTATCACGGCCCACAGATTCCACCGACTAAGTTCGACAGGGTAATTGATTCGCTAATTAGTTCCTGTCCTATTTAGCGGACTGGGTTATCGTGACATCTCAATAGGATAGCATGTGACAGAATACTAGGCAGCTTGCCCGCTGGGCCAACATCAGATTATAGAGATACTTTAAAATCACTATGAGCTTTTAGAAAACACGATCAGGGTAACTCGAATCATATTTTCGATGATAAAAAAAATTGACAACATTCAAAGGCTATTTGAAAATTAACGTAATGAGCCATTGTCTTTAAGTACCTGCTGAGGGGATAAGTCTTAATCTTATCAGCTTACAGCTCGCCTTTGATATAACTCTATCATGCAAGGTCTCCTAATTTAATAGAAAGCGCTGATGTAAGTTCTATGCGCTTAGGGTATTGGGCATGAACGTGCCATTCACTAAGAACCATGAATTGAATCACAAGTATTATCACGGCTTAACAAGCGACTCTCGATACTCAAGCGATGAATGTAGAACAGAAACACTTTTTTTTTTTTTTTTTTAAAAAAAAAAAAAAAAGAATAAGTAGATGTCTAGTTCTGAGATCAAATTAGATCCGCCTTTGCTATGCCAGCCGGAATTTCTATTACTTCTAGTGATGTTTCTATCATACGCGGACAGTTGTCGACAACTCTAGATCCATGAGTGCGCTAAGGCTTTTGTTATGACAAATGCTTTCAGAGCCCTTTTGCCTTCATCTCGAGCACAAGATCTTCCAATGCCTCGTGGCTGTTCTTGACGTGATAACCATACTCTGCGAGCTTATTCACTAATTTGGTCGTGTCAAAAATGGGGTTGCAACGCGGCGCCTTGAGAACCTTCTCCTGATCCGACAGCTCGAAGTTTTCCCACGTCAGATCGGGGCGAATGTGTTTCTTCACAAGCTCCATAAGCTCATTGTTGGTGAATGGCTCCGGACTAATCTACACGCAGCTTAATGTCAGAATTCGGTTCGTTTTCTTCTTATCTCCCCATCAGCTCTCTATGATTGATACCCCAGTGTCTACTTACGAAGTTGTAGATGCCGGTCTCGGCGTTTTCGGACAGAATGGTGAGACCAGGTAGCAGGTTCGGTAGAACGGTACCCGACTGTTATCACGTCAGTCGTTAGCGACATAGCTGTGAGCTTGTAGTTCCGAGGACTTGAAATCAGATCCATTTACGCCGATATGAGCAAAGTTCACTTACCGCAGGGACGCTGACAAGCTTATCGTACTTGATCAACTTTGTGAGTAGGTTGTTTTTGTTAAAGTCGGGGCCGACGGGAACCCGTAGACGCAACAACAGTAAGTTTGGATAATGGGTAATGGCCTACAAATGTCAGAGCTCCACGGAGATAATCCCAAGTCAAGTCGGCTCATGGCAGGACTAGGAATTGCACTTACTTGCTCGCCAATTAGTCTAGATCGCGAGTACCATGAAGCGGAATAGTTCGGAGCATCGGCCTCTGTGAACTCTTTGTGGTTCTTGATAGACATGTCACGGTCATATATACAAGCCGAACCAACTTGTGTGATGTGAATGCCAAGCTCGTAGCAGCAGTCAACTAGGTTCATGACACCTAGGACATTAGATCGCATTGTCTCGATTTTGTGATCTTCGCACCAATCGACGTTGGGGAACCCGCGAATCCCAGTACAGTTGATGACTCGAGTCGGCTTGTAGAGTTTCAAATCCCTACAAGATGCTATCAGAAACGTGCACGCTCGTGTAACTGTATAACGTAGCTACTTCGTAGGCTCTTGTACGTAATATCTGAGAACTAGCCCACAAAGGAGAGTACTCCAACTATTTACCTAAGGACTTGCTCTCTGTTCTCTGTCCGAGCGGTAGAAGTATTGACGGTCTTGGCAGACTTCTGTAGCAACTCTTTGATGTAGGTTGCAATCCAACCTGTACCTGCATTCTGATATTAGTTATAAGAAGTCCTGATCGGTCTGATTCGCCTACCAAAAATCAGGAATACCTGTGACTCTTGAAGAGAACCCATTGTGATTGTTAAAAAAGTGATGGAGGTTAATGATTATTGGATTGCTGAACATGTAGTGAAGGGACTAGCACTAATATAAGAGTCTTGCTTAGCCTCCTTGAAAAGCACCCCCCCCCCCCCCCCCAAAAGATTGCAACCGAGATTATCCTATTATATGATATGGAATCAACGCTATGTCAATCTCGCTGCCACTCACCCAAAATGATAGTTCATAGAATCAGAGTCGGACCACTACCAGCTCCAACACGTGTGGCTCATCCAGACTTCTGAACACCACATAAAGGTGTTGCAGTTCGAACTTTAGACCAAGGGCGGACTCCGGAGTCGAGGAGCCGAAATGCAGTTAGACCGGAGTCAAGTGTCAACCCAGTTTGACCGATGTGACCTATGTAACGTGCTGGTTCCCCACAAACCAGCACGCCATATGCATCGACATAGTCTTATCTGCCGAGTGCCGCGGGTGGCACAGCCAGACGTCGATCTAGCATCTCGATGAGATGTGAGCATTTCACCCCGGACGCCGAAAATCTTGGTATGTGGAATTTTCTTGATTAACACTAAGGATTGGGTATCTGGCCGAGTGCATACGAATTAAGCTAGGGATAATTTATTTCAATCAAAGAGTAGCCGAGGGGCCAAGTCCGAATCTAGAAAACAATCGAATGTATCGCATAACCTCCAGAGCCTCCAGGCTGCACGTGACTACCAACCGCCGAGGGGAAAGGGGAAAAAGAAAAAATTTGGACATGCGGAAAATCACGATAGGCCGTTCACTAAGTATGTATTCGTAAAGACAGAGTGATTTGATCGTCATCGCTGGGTGCCGTCTCCGACAAGGCACTATCCACCATTGAACAAACGAGCGTCTTGAGTGTTCTCCTCGAGCAGGTGACCGAGTACTTGACAGCCGGCGTATTCCGTTCTGATCCTGCACTTTCGGGAAGGATCTTCTCGCTGGTTGCTTCCAGAGATTGACGCAACTGTTCTCCGGTCGCGTCGAATAGGCTGTCCAATTCCAAGGCCGTACTGTTTCCTGAGTTTGCCACGGATACCGGTGAGGTGGGTGTCAGGAAACCTGTTGAGGGATACCTCTGTGGTTCTTTCTGAGGCGTCCATCTAATCTGATTTGAAGATTGACTAGGAGGGCCGAACTCCATAACGTCTTGTTGCTCAATAGTCTCGTTGTCCTGGGGCAAGATCCAGTCCTCAGGTAGGTTTGGCATTGCCGGAATGGTAGGAATGGAGTTGCTGCTTGTCGCTCCATTTTCATTCATATTTGAATTTTTCTTGGAAGGATTCTCACGCCTCATACGACGCATGAGAAGTGAGTGCCGATTTTTGAGGGCCAAAGGGGCGCGTGATTCGAGATAATTGCTCGTAAGAAGCTTCCAGTTGCGCCCGTAAACGCTTACTAGGTGGAGAAGCAATTTATCCTATACGAGAGGTAAGGTTAGTCAAGGCCCAGCTGTCGCGCAGGGTCGCATGCCTCCAAAATACTCTATGCCAGCTTGCAGATAAAGTGAGATGTAGCTACTCACCTCGGCGGGCGACCAAGGACTGTGGTTCAGAGCTGGGTTCAACTTTTCGTTCCATCTTTTAGCACACTGGTCGCCATTCCTAGTGGCAACGTCGCCGGCCACAATTACCCATCGGGTACCGTGTTGTGCCACAGCATTCCTCAAGCGAGCATCCTCTTCTGCCGACCACGTGCCAGTGTTGTAACCCGATTTCTGATACATTGGAGCCGAGGAGGAGGCGTGGATCATGCTTAAACTACTGGTACCTACCACACTGGTATGTTTATATGACGATGATATCTACCGGCAGAAAAAGTAAACAACCTTTATACATACTGCACGACGAAAATTGTTTTGCACCACCTCCCCGCCAGGCAACCTCAATGGCTATTTCGCTTACCGACGCTTATCGTGTCGTGTAGGTGCATATGGCGCTTTGTTTTGTCAACGATCCCTTAAAACATGCTGCAGCCGTAAGGCCATGTCTTGCGTCATATTCCTGCTAGGAGCCTCCATGGCTCATTCGCTTCCCGACCCTTATCACGCCGCATGTGTGTATGCGGCGCTATGTTTCGTAGCCTTTCCTTATTAGATAGAGTGCGATCACCTACAGGTGTCATCAACGCCACAGCGTTGCTTCACGCTAATACCGGCCTGATTACCGCCGTGTCAAGCCCGCACGTACGTAAGTGGCATGTAAATAAGCCGAACTGCATCGAACCAAAGAATGGCATCACCTGATGCCTGCTGCAGCATTACCACTATCATTACTACGCAGTACAGTATGGAATGAAGGACGAGCTCGGAGGCTCATAGATACTTAGGATTCAATCAAGAGCCGCCTTACCTGATACCAGAAAGACTTACCTTGAAAACCACCCCTGAAGTATTAACCCTCTTCAGCCGCATGTCGCCTACTGTCGGAAGACATGCATGGAGGAATCCATGCGCCGAGATTTTGCCATAGAAGTCTCTAGAATGAGACATTTTTTTCGTCCTAGTGACCAAAGTATGATTCCAGAACAAGAAGCTCAGACGAGGGGTAGTGTTTCGTTCAGATTCTCTGGTTAACCTGGCTCGGAGGATGATGACATAAGGATTATTGTCATACAGATCACCGATCACCAGGCCTCGTGTATTCCTGTAAAATTTCTGAAGCCAAGACCTGGATTGCGCCTGGGCTATTAGGCTGGCTGTGAATCAAAGAGTAGAAAGGTAGGAGACGGTGTTTGGAGCAATGAAAATTTCTTTCACTTATAAGAGAATCTGAGCTGACATGCTTAGAAGTAATACTGATGCTTGTTCCGCCATCTCACATGAAGAAGATCATTCAGTGTAATACACGAGCAGGTGAATAATAGTCTTTGTTCGGCACCGACAAAATCATTTTACCTTATCTCCAGTGTGATGGTCACCCAATCGCCTTGCATCAATAGCGAGGTGTTGTAAACGAGCTATTCTCATCCAGGATTAGCGTCTACCAGCACTTATCAGCAGTTCAAAAGTGGGCTTGGAAGAACTCCGTAACTCCGGCCAATGCTCACCACAGCACTGTCTTGCTAACCTGTTATTACCAAATACGAATACTTCGCAGAGCGACGGGTTAATCTGAGAATTATTATGTATACGGTCTTCTATGGGGGTTCCATATACTACCGCTACAGAGAAAGAAACTCGTTCTTCTACTGTATAATGAACTTCGCTCGAAAAACAAAAGCTATAGAAAATTCTGTGAGGGTGAACTAAAGGTTGTATCACAAATAGCTGATAGGCTATAGTCAGCCCCTTACAACTAGTTGCTTGCAAAGTGTAGAACAAGACGCCGCACACTGATACCCTAGTTCGAACGACTATGCAACAGTTACCGTAGCGGCTGATCACGTCATGTACTGTACTGGGTAGTCTGTGGGCATCCCACACGCAACATTCCACACGCGGCACAACACAACTTGGTACATCTCATTCACACCTACTTACCTAAGTAGAGTACACTGGTAACCCACTCATTGGTCATCCCCTGTGAGTGCCATCTCGGCTGCAGTAGATTCAAAGGCACGCTAGACAGGGTATGGAGTTGTTGCAACCGGCATGACATACAAAGGGTTCAACTTGGAGGCCATAGTTGAATAATTTCCTGCTTGGCAAGGATTAGAAATGTCGGTGAAATAATCACCCTTATGCTACTTAACAGGTCCTCACTTGAAGATTTTTATATGTCCTGTGATCCATCTCGCGGCAGATAGCCTTTCCTCGCCTACTTCTGACACAACATCAAAGCTATCACTTCAGACATTGCCACACTGGCAGAGGGCCTCACGACTACAGTCCACCATGTCTATGTTCCGTCAGTATCGCAACCTGCACGCGTCAGTGAAGGAGGATCTCGCCAACCTCCAGACGCAATCTGATTCTGAAAAGGGCGGTACCTCAACGCCCAGCTCCGGAGATGAAAGGGATAAGAACAACTTGCCCCCGGGAGTAACACTCTCACGGCCTGAAGAGGGCGATGGAAGCGTCAAGTTCCATGTTGGATGGAAAGATGGGGATCCGTTGAATCCCCTCAACTGGAGCCGTTTCAGGAAGTGGCAAGCAACGGCAACCGTGAGTCTCATCGCTATTGCGGTCACGATTCCTGGAACCATCGACGCGCCAGTTGCCAAGCAGTTCAACGAGCACTACGGTGTTGGTGACGTCAAGGGCTCTCTCACAACAGGTAAGTTACGCGTTATACTCATTGTGGGCTCCTCGCGGCCGCGGACCTCAACGAAATGCGTACAGATATCGACTAACACTAGCTTTAACCAGGTCTCTATCTAATCGGTGTAGGCGTAGGCTCTGCTTTTGCAGGGCCATTTTCTGAGACTTTTGGACGAAACTGGGTGTATTTCAGTACCTTGATCTTCATGATGGCCTTCATCCTAGGCAAGGCGCTAGCGCCCAGCTTCCCCGCCGCTGTTATCTTCCGGTTTCTCGTTGGTTTCTTTGGCGCTGCACCCCTGACTGTTGGAGGAGGTACCGTTGGCGATCTCTGGAACCCACTCGAAGTTACTTTCAGTTTGCCATTCCTCACGATGACCTCGTACGCCGGCCCAGTCCTGGGTCCTATCATTGGTGCTTACCTCCCCAAGATCGGCTTCCGTTGGGCTGACTGGCTCTCTCTCATCATCTCCGGCGCCATCCTCATATTTGCGCTGTTGTTCCAGCCCGAGACATATGCCCCCTATCTGCTGGAGCGCAAGGCCCACCATTTCCGCGAGCTCACAGGCGACAGTCGGTATCAGGTCGAAGGAGTCCCACCGGCCAGCTCGCTGGGCACCCGCCTGCTCCAGAGCGTCTACCGCCCGTTCCTTATGGTCTACACTGAGGCTATCATTCTGATCTTCTCATTCTACCTGATCATCCTTTACATTGTTCTCTTTACATTCTTGGAGGGTTATCCGTACATCTTCAGTCGCATATATGGTATCTCTGACTCGCTCACATTCATCCTTTGGGTCGCCATTCTGGCGGGCGACGGTGTTGCTATCCTTCTAATTCCCATCGTTTATGGCTGGGTTAAAAAGGCGGCTGCGAAGGCCGAACGGGAGGGGAAAGCGCTCCAGGCTGAGGTCTGCCTGTACTATTCTATGCTGGGTGCCTCCGTATTGATGCCCGCCTCTCTGTGGTGGATGGCCTGGTCGTGCTTCCCCGACGTCAGCATCTGGGCGCCCATCATTGGCTCCTTCGTTTTCGGTTATTCTCTGGTGGCTATCTTCACGACAACTTACATGTACATCGTGTTCGTTTATTTGAACTTGGCTGGTTCGGCCCTGGGCTTCATGACGTTCAGCCGCTACATTGTTTCAGGCGCGTTGATCCCGGCCTCAGTGCCCTGGTACGAGAATCTCGGCCCTCACTACGTTCTCACTACAGTTGCTGCCTTGGCCACAGTGATGGCACCGGTACCGTTCCTACTTTACATCTACGGCCACAAGATCAGAGCTGTCAGCAAGCACGTGCAAAACAAAGCCTAGTCTATCAGCACACTTGGCATATCACTGGAGACTACGAAATTCTACCATAAACCCAGTCAGGTGCAGTACAACACAGTTCAAGACTGGCCATTATTGGCTTGGAGTTGGCGATCTCTGCATGATCCCCTAGATGAGATCTACGATAAAGCTTAGCTTAGAGATGGTGAGTACACATTGCAGGATTTTACCTTAAACAACAGCAGGCGAGCATAGGGGCAAGGGAGTGACAGCATTTCGGCGCAGAATGGATACCTATTTTCAATTTAATAGATTATAATACACGCTTCATTTCGTTACTACCAAACTGGTGACAACTACGTCAGCTGTCAATAGTCGCGAGGTTATGGCGTCCTTTTCCCCTTCCTTTTCTTGCCTAGCCACTTCGCCATTGCGCTGTGTGTTGGTTTGATTGTTTGCACTTCGTGTTCACTTCGCTTCTCAAAGGAATGTCACACAACTGCGAAGCTCCTTCGGGTTAGAGCGTTAGAAAACCAACTCCGTAACTCCGTGAAGTGCGAAGGTGCGACAACTCCATTTGCAAAGATCGACAAGGCCCCCTGGACACACTAAGCAGGGCTGAAAGCAAGTCGCATCTGCGGATCTGCCCGCCCTGGTCCACGGAACCGGCAGCTAGCCCGAAGACCTACTTTTATTCATGGGTACCACCCCTGACCTGTCCGAGTTTGGTACTTTATCAATGTAACCCTATCCCCTGCGCCAAGATAAGTCAAAACAAGTGCGTGCGAGGGACCGCCGGATTCGGAAAAATAACATGTGAAAAATCCGAATTGAGAAATCTGCTTGACGTGGCAGGTTAGCGGCGTGCCTGTTAGTGTGCCAAGTCTGTCTGAACCAAGTGCATCTGAACTCAGGAACAGGCTTACTCTCCTTGGCACACGTACAGTAGATAAGGTCTTACTGTATACTTCTTATATAAGCATGTAAGATCACGAGAGATGCTTGTGTCGATGCCGCACTGCCTGCCGCTCTCTACCGCCCCTGAGTACAGCACCATTCTCATCTGCCAATCGTAGTCATCGTCACCGTTTTACCGGGTGCACATTTGGCGCAACACACTGACGATTCTCGACGCTTCTATGCAAAGCTGATTGCAGCATTCACCTATCTAGTATGCTTACGTCAAGGCCGTCTACTCTGTGACTCCGCTCGCCCAAACTGGCGAACCGCCATGCGGAGGTTGTGATACACTGTTTTACGCAAGACTCCACTAGAAAGGGACAGTATATCTGGGTATCGTAGTACAGCATGCCTGTGATAATCTGTAGATCGCGCATGTAGTTACTTGCTGTGTGCAATAACGACACTTCTTCACAATGGCCCATTCGCATTCGCATTCGCTGGGCCACGCGACTCTGACACCCTTAGATCACCTTCATAAGCCCAATTACCTAAATCTATCTTACTACTTGCCGCTTAAGCCAGATGCGGCCCCGCAGGACGTGTTCCAAGATCTTTCCAAGGGCTTGAGGAGGGCCTTCAACAGAGTGCCCTGGCTTGGCGGAAGTATACACCTTCGGGAACCCGGCGACGGCAAAGATGACTGGAAGCCAGGCCAGCGTGAGATTCGCTGGGGTCACTGGAATGAAGACGGTCCGACGCCGCACCAGCTGCGGTATCATGAGCTCAATTCGCAGTGGACGTTCGCCGAGCTCAGGGAGGATACGTTCCCGGGCAACGCGTATGACCACGACGAGCTGCTGGAGGTGCCCATAGAGGGCGATCTGGTCGCGGGGTGCGACGTCATCGTCGCGCAGGCCAACTTTCTCCCCGGCGGCTGTATCGTGAGCATGTCGGCCAACCATGCGGCCCTGGACGGTACAGCCATGGTATTCGCCATGAAGTTGTGGGCCGACAGCTGCAAGAGCCTGCAAGATCCGGATTTCCCGTTTGAAGGGTATCCGCCTGAGAGCTCGGATCGCACGCTCCTCGACCGCATCTGGAAAGAGGAGAGCGCGCAGCGGCAGGATCTCAAGCGCGCCGATGACGACTGGACAAAAGGCTTGACTAGCGTCCGGGATGTCTGCCCAACGGAGGCAGCGCTAGGTGATGCGGCGATTAAGGAGCGCAATAACCCAAACAAGACCGTCACGGACCGCAAGCCCGTAAACCGCACATTCTATGTCTCGGCCGCGAGCCAGGCGATACTGCGCAAGGAGTGCGAGGCGGCGGTTGGCACGGGGATTCTCTCGAGCAACGACATCGTGACGGCGCTGATGTGGCGAAGTCTAGTGCGTGCGCGCGCGGCCGCATCACCTACCGGGCTGCGGACCGAGACCACGTCAGTGCTGGAATCGGCCGTCGACGGCCGCACAGACTTCTCTAGGGCACAGGCCGTGCCGCCGAGTTACCTAGGCAACAATACCTTCTATAACCAGGCCGAGGTGTCGCTGTCGGATCTTCTGGACCCGAGCGTGCCGCTGGGGAAAATCGCACGGGTGATCCGCGACGGCGCCGGGCGCGCCAGTAGTACCGCGCTTCAGGATGCGTACGCGCTGATCAGGGACCTGCCGGATTACGACCTTCTGCGACCGCGCTTCCGATACATGGACGGTGCAGACTTACTCGTGTCAAACCTGCTACTGTTCCCGGTGGACCAGATCTCTTTTGGCACTGACAAGTTCAGCAACGGCGGGTGCCCCGAGGCCGTACGGCTCTACATGTCTAAGTTTAACCACCATGCTCGTTGCTCTTACATTCTGCCACGAAGAACACCTGGTGGCGTTGAGCTTTCTATGAACCTTTATGAGGATGAGATGGAGCACCTGGTTCAGGACGAACACTTCAGGCGATATTGCATGGATCTGTAACAACGGAGGTGCGGCTACAAATCTCATAGAGTACTCATACAATAGATCAAGCGCGTATATAGTATTGACATTTCTATCTACTGACTTTGGTATCCTATGACCTTCCCCTTGATGTGAAGTCTCCTTTACAACCTGCCAATACAGTACCACAAACAATGGTTTCAGTCTTTCGAAGCATTACCTAGTGATTATTACCTTTCTTCCCGTGGACTTTTCAAGCGCAGAACACTGGACTTCGTAACGAAACTTTTCGTAGAGCTTAGTTCCAATATCGCCGTCTCTCTCATTTCTTCGCTTGTAAAACAAACCTAAGTCACTCTCTCAATCTGAAGCGCCGCTTCGAGATTGTTCGAGATCCTTCCATACTGGCCGCTAGGCACTACCATCTGACTCCTATAGCCTATATCCAGTGCCTCCCGACTTCACGAGTCAAAAAGGAGTCATAAAAGAGTCAAACACGGAGTTAACTGCGACTCCGCTTTCCACTTTTTAACAGTTAGTTGCATAACCTGACTCCGGCATTGCATGCGTAACGACTGCATGTCCTACTCACTCTGTTTCCAAGTTTCGAGCTGGCCATGCTTCCAAATCACACCAGCACAGCCCCTTCTGCAATGCACCTCGTCTGGCGGACAGTTATAGTGATCGTGCTCTACCAAGGGCGCCCGCTCGTGCATACCTGCAGGGCACTGCTTACGTAGTTCCAGCAGGGCTAAGCGTACTGCAGGGCCTAGAATCAAAGGAGATACGCAGTAACAACTGATACCGTGAGGGGTAAGATAACCGATTACCGTATTCTGAGCCTATAGCAAACTGCTACGCTAGAAAGCGGGAAAGCTCAGCATCTCTCTCGACTCAGTTGGAAGTTCACGTCGCAAAATGTGCTTAATAGATAGAGTCTGAGTAATAGGCCTCTTTGCGGGCATGACCACCTATATACAGAAGAATCCCGAAGTAGAATTGATTAGCTGCTGAGTGATAGTCGCGAGAGTGAGCCTTACGGGTTCTCAGCGACATTCAATATGACCAAATCCCGACGTACCGACGGGCACACCACATCGGAGCCTGTTGCTATCATTGGAGTCAGCTGCAGGTTTGCCGGATCCGCGACGAGTCCATCTAAGCTATGGGACTTGTGTGCGAAGGGGCAAAGCGCCTGGTCTCGTATCCCAAACAGCAGGTTTGACGTCGAATCTTTTCATCACGCAGACGGGAAAAGACAGGGACGAGTAAGTGAGCAAATCGCTCATTTTGATTTTCATAGATTGAGGGTGAAATAGTTCTAATGTGCTAATCGCGTTCACTTACTCACTAGACTCATGCTATTGGCGGTCATTTTCTCACTCAAGATGTTGCTGCCTTTGACGCCAACTTTTTCAACTTATCAGTTGATGAGGCGAATGTGAGTGTCTCTGAGAATCATCCTCTGACTAAAAGAAGACATGAGTGTTAATGAAACTTAGCCGATGGATCCGCAGCTACGGTGGTTGTTGGAGTGCGTATATGAAGCTATTGAGAATGGTAAGCCAAATAACCAGCGCACAATGGCATCTCGCGGTACTTCGAAATTGGATCTAATGTATGTTTCTAGCCGGTATACCTGCAGAGAAGCTAGCAGGTACTGACACGTCCGTTTACGCGGGATGTTGTGGCAAAGATTACCAGGAGCTCCAAGGGCGCGACCCTGAAAGCATACCGCCCTGTTTCCTTGCAGAGAACGAGACAGCCATGCTTTCAAACCGCATATCTCACTTTTTCGATTTACACGGGCCCAGTATGTCGATTGATGCAGGTGACTCATCTGGCTTGGTCTGCCTCAATCAGGCGTGTCGCAGCATTCTACTGGGGGAATCCGAGATATCGATTGCTGCGGCAAGCAATGCTATATTGAGCCCGGACCTCTATATTGCGCTGTCAAATGAGAGGTGAGATGTCTTACCTAAGCATTGGAGGAATGCCAACGCTGAAATGAATATAGCTTGATTGGAGCCAATGGGGATTGTTACGCCTGGGATGCTCGCGCTCAGGGGTATGGGAGGGGTGAAGGTGTAAGTAAACAATTTGGCTTTTCCGTAAAGGAACCGCAAACGTGGAGGGCTGATAGATTCACCCGTCAATGAGATCTCCCATTAGCATGCTAACGACCATTTCTAGACAGCGGCTCTCGTCCTTAAACCGCTGCAAGCAGCTCTGAGAGACGGAGACCACATTCACGCTGTGATAAGGGAAACTGGGCTAAATCATAGTGGAAAAACAGCCTCGGTTGCATCATCATCCCTGGAAGCTCAAGTCAACTTGATCAAGCAGTGTTATAACCGGGCTGGTCTAGAGCTGGCTGACACAGGCTACGTTGAGGCGCACATGACGGGAATAGCGGCGAGTGACCATACCGAAGCTGAAGCACTGGCGAGGACATTCGGTCGAAGCCGCACTGAAGGCGATCCCGTAGTAGTGGGCTCAGTGAAGACGAACATAGGTCATACTGAACCTGTTAGCGGGCTTGCGGGTATCATTAAGGCAACTTGGGCTTTGAAGAACAAAGAAATACCTCAAAACTCGCACTACGAGACGCCGAATCCTCAGATACCTCTCAAAGAATGGCATCTTACAGTAGGTAGTCGACAATTACTTTTTAAGACGCTGATACCTGACTGACGACGTGCATGAAGGTTCCGACCACTCTTACACCATGGCCGAGGGACAAGGCGCTTCGTGCTTCAATCCACCAGTACGGCTTAATAGGAGGCACCAATGCCCACGTTATATTAGAAGCCGCTCCAGATGTAGGGAATTCAAATGGCCATGCTTCGTCAAGTAACAGCGCTCGCTCCCGCATTTTTGTACTCAGCGCCAATGATTCCGTGGCACTGAAAGCCTGTGCCAGAAATCTTGCTGCGTATATTCGGGCTGTACCTGAAGGTAAAGACGAATTTCTGAACAATCTCGCATTCACACTCTCGGAAAGGCGTTCAAGACTACCTCACGTAGCGGTTGTCCGCGCAAGGAGCATATCTGAGTTAGCAAAGAAATTGGAGAAAACCTCGGCTAAGTCAGTTCATCTCGCGCCGAAGAAGCCTAGACTAGGTTTCGTCTTCAATGGTCAAGGCGCTCAGTGGCATGCAATGGGTCGAGAGTTGGTGGCCGCATATCCTACCTATGCTGCTTCCATTCAGAAGGCTGATGATATTCTGAGAGGATACGGTTCATCTTGGTCGTTGCAAGGTACGTCCAATTCCAGTTCCCTTTTCTTCTACTTGGTAGCTAATGTTTTCCAGAGGAGCTGTTGCGCGATGCGCAAACAACACGCGTCTCGGATGTTGATAAGAGCCAAGCGGTTACCGTGGCATTGCAACTGTGCTTGGTGGACCTCCTGCGGTCCTGGGGGATTACTGCCGCTGCCGTAACAAGTCACTCTAGTGGCGAGATAGCTGCTGGTTATGTATATGGTGCTCTAACGTTTCCCCAGGCGCTCGGGATCGCATTCTTCCGCGACCACGTCGCGTCTCGTAACGAAGCCTTGAAAAGGGTGACAGGTGGAATGGCAGCTGCTGGACTCGGACAGGAAGAGTCTGCGAAGTACCTTTCAGATACCCCTGGAGGCCGGGTCGTTGTTGCTTGCGTCAATTCCCCGGGCAGCGTTACGCTTGCCGGAGACATGGAAGCCCTAAATGTAGTGGAGAAGCGCATCCAAGCTGATGGCATATTCGCACGGAAGCTTCGAGTACCTATCGCGTACCACTCTCACCATATGGCGTTCTTTGCCCAAGAATATCTCGATAGTCTGCGGACTATTCTTCCTGGCAAGCCGCAGCCACAACCGCTTGAAACATTACCGCGGTATATGTCCCCTGTGACGGGCGAACTAATCACCTCACCAGCAACCTTGGACGCAGAGTATTGGGTTAGCAATCTAACGGAACCAGTTCTCTTTAGCCAATCGTTTGAATCAATGTGCTTCGCCAAAGATGGCGCACTTGAGGTTGACGCGATCATCGAGGTTGGACCACACGGTGCACTGTCAGGGCCCATCGACCAGATCCTCAGAGCCAAAGGCCAGAAATTACCATATGTCTCCTGCCTCACAAGAGGCATCGACGCAGTTGAGGCCATGCAGACACTTGCTTGTGAGCTGATCAAGTGGGGTTATCCGGTCTCTCTTCCGTTTATCAATTCGCCATTGGGCGAGACTCACGCTCTTGTGCATGATCTTCCCAGCTATTCCTGGAACCACACACAGCGGTATTGGATCGAACCTCGGGTCAGTAGGCAAATTCGCCAGAAATCTCGCAGGCCACATGAACTTCTCGGGAGCATACTTCCTGGCAGTAACGACCTTGTCCCTACATGGCGGAACTTCCTACGTCTCACCGACGTACCTTGGTTAGCAGACCACCAGGTCAACGGTAGCCCGGTGCTTCCGGCTGCCGCTTACGTGTCCATGGCTATCGAGGCAGCAAGGCTTTTGCAGGATCCGAGCAAGCCAGCCGCAGCTTACTCTCTCCGGGACGTAGATATTCTTAATGTCCTAGAGATTCCAAGGGGTTCGGTGGGTGTCGAGACACAACTGAGCATGCGATCGACGGAAGAAGGCTGGTATCAGTTCACAATTTCTTCGATCAGCGCCTCTGACACCTGGATCTTGAACTGCAAGGGTTACGTCTCGACTGAGATAGAGACAACGACCGTACTCAAAAAACACATAGTATCTCCCAAGAACTTCCTAGCCCCAGCTTTACAGCAACATGAGATAGAGCCGGACGATCTTTTTGCTAGAATGAGAGAAATGGGACTTCATCATGGTCCGGCGTTTCAGAATGTGACGGATGTGAAGATTTCACGAAAAAAAGCCGTTGCTGGAGTCTCCGTCTCCGTAACCGCCTCGGAGGCTCATAGTTACGTCATTCACCCAACTACGTTAGATTCCATCGTTGTCACCGCTTACAGCAACTTGCCCAAGAGAGTTCGTCAGAGCAAACTGGTAGTGCCTCGCTCTATTCGATCTTTAACTTTGCGGAGGGGCGCCAGGGCCCAACCTGGTGAGAATCTTCTTGCTCTAGCGGAATGCCTGAGAGCGGACACAGACGGCTTTACATCCAACATAACAATTCTGAGCGGCGAGGGCGAGGATTCAGCGCCAGTGCTCGATATAACAGAATTTTACACCATTGCTGTCCCACGGTCTGTCAATGACAAAGACAAGACAGCTATGACGTCGAACGTAAAATGGGAGCAAGATGTTTTTCCGCCGCCGATTCCAGCACCGTTCCTGGACTCGCTTCGCCTTAAGCTTAACGAAGAAGCGAAAGATTTTGAGAAGAGGATGATACGTGCATCATTATTCCTAATACAGGATACCATGGAGGAGCTAGAGGATACGTCATGGACTCCAGAAAATGCCACGAGTCCTCATCTCGGAAAGTTGTACGAGTGGATGAAGGAGATAATATCACAGGCTGAAAGCGGAATTCTAGCACCGCGTAGCAAGGTGTGGGCTCGTGCTCCGAGAGGCCGAAGGCACATGCTTTTCGACGAACTCAGTGCTTCTAATAATCCCGTGGAACAGCTCACTGTTCGTGTTGGCCGTCAGCTCGCCAAGATCGTCCGAGGCGAGATAGCGCCACTTGAACTCATGAAGGAAGGGGGCCTGCTGGAGCAGTATTACGCTGAACAACCCCAGCTAAAGGACCGCAGTTATCGCCAGCTATCTCGATTAGTTGAGGCTTTCGCGGTGAAATATCCAGGAGCCCATGTGTTAGAGATTGGCGCACGGACGGGAACGGCCGCGAAAGTGGTCCTCGATGCGTTTGGCGCGGGCACAGAGCGCGGCACTCTGGTCGGTCATTATACCTACACCGACGTTACCGAGGATACGGCCGAGGTTGCGAAGCAGAAGCTTGCAAGCTGGGCAGGAGTTGTGGAGTATAAACAGATGGATATTAAACAAGATCCTCTCCATCACTCCTTTGAGGCTGCCAGCTACGATCTTGTCATCGCGTCGCACACGCTCAGTAATACCGCGTCACTTGGCCAAAGTTTGGCTAACATCCGGAAGCTTCTCAAGCCCGGAGGAAAACTATTCCTCCTTGAACCCACACACGAGCAAGCCAGCTCACAGTTGATTTTTGGCACTCTTCAAGAGTGGTGGGACAGGGAAGAGCCCTTCAAAGCGCCCAACTCCGATGTAGCAGTCCAGAAATGGAACACCCTCCTTCACAAAGCTGGGTTCAGTGGAGTCGACATGGCGATCAACGATTGCGAGGATACCGAGTACCAAAGCAACAGCCTCATCGTCGCGACAGCTAAAGCAGAGGCGTCATATCCCACCCCAGTCTGCATCGTCCACGCACGCAATCGTCTCCCACCTGAGTCTTGGACTTATGACCTCAGCAATGCTATAGAAACCCTCACCGGAAGGACACCCGAAATCAAGAGTCTTTCAGATGTCAACGTGTCGAACGAAGCTCTCTGCATATTCACGCCAGAGATTTTTGCACCATTCGTGCATGGTCTTGATGAGACAGAGTTTGGACAGTTACGAGACTTACTTCTTGGATGTCGAAATATTCTTTGGCTTAGCTCTGGAGGGGCTACTGAATCAGCGAATCCAACATTCGCCGAGACTCAGGGTCTTCTCAGGGCGCTAAGACAACAAGACCAGAGTAAGCGATATGTCCAACTGGACTTTGCACCCGTGCCAGATGAGAGCGAACGGTGGACAACTGGAAAGATTGGCCGTATTGCCCATGTTATTGAGAAGTCTTTCAATTCAAATGCTGCCTCACAAGAACAGGATTTCGAATATGCTGAGAAGGACTCCGTCATATATGTTCCCAGAGTATACCCAGACCTCGAAGCTAAGGTAAGTTAATCATCGGCCAACTCGCACCCATTCAAAACTGTACAGGCGCTAATGAGTAACAGAACGCTCCTGATTGTGCTTCGCTCCGACTGGACAAGCCCGATGCTACACATCTGATTGTGGGAGGAATGGAAAGCATTGGCCGCATCATTACCTCATGGGTGATGGAAATGGGGGCCAAGAATCTTGTGGTTGTGTCTCGAGATGCCGAAGCAAGCGAAGATTTGGAAGATATGAAAGCGTTAGCAAAAGCAGATGGGTGTAACTTGATCATTCGATCGTGCGACATGGCGAACGAGAAGCGTGTCATTGAACTTCTCTCAAGTTTGCAAGATGTATTACCTCCTATTCGAGGCGTAATAGATGCTACTGCACCGTTTGAGGTATGTTCCAGATGCCGTCCCTGCAGTTATAGGGAGACAAGACTTCAGAGGGCTAACCCAATCAAACATAGAACACTGCTCTTGAGCGCGCAACATATGATCAATGGCAGAGCGGTATCAGTGCCAAGGTGGGCAGCAGTATCATCCTAGACAAGCATCTCAAGTCTCTGGACTATTTCATCATGCTCTCATCCATAGCAGGTGTGATTGGAGACTCGTCGCAGGTCATTCACGCTGCAGGAAACGCATTCCAAGACGCGCTGACCCGCCACCGTACGGCGCTAGGATTACCAGCTGTTGTTCTAGATCTGCCTCCAATCAAGGGTGTCGAGCGGCAGCATGCCAGTGCCGTCGGCGCCGCCGAAGTAGATGTAGAGACTCTTTTGTACTTGTTTGATTCGGCCATCCGTCATCCACTCCGCGAGATACCGGCTGCGAGCCAAATCGTCGTCGGCGTGTCGTCAGAGGCAGCGTACGAAGGCACACTGATGCGTTCCGACCGCCGCTTCGGTACTCTCCGCTTGGCGACGCCACGGCGAGTGGCTGATCAATTCTTGGGAGGAACGGGCGAGGGCGAAGAAGAGAACAACAGTCTGTCACAGCTTACGCGTGGCGCCGCAGGCTCCATGACAGCCGCCGAAGTCACAGACCTAGTCGTCGACGCGATCAGCTCGAAAGTCGCTGCTATTCGCGGTATGGATCCGTCCGAGATCGAGGCGGGCAATCCGCTGTCACAGTACGGAGTTGACTCTATCGTGGGCGTCGGCCTGCGAAACTGGCTGTCCGGCACCCTCGGCGCCAAGGTCTCCATCTTCGAGATCTTGCAAAGTGCTTCGCTCACCGAGTTCGCTGGCATTGTTCTGTCCACGAGCGAACGACTTGCTGGCCTTATCGCAGCCTAGGGCACGACATCTTTCGGTCGCTCATTCGCTCTTCCGCTGAAGGGATGGATGTGATATCCGAAAGTCGAGATGGAAGCTCATTTAGGTTGATTACGGTATCCGACTTAATAAGGTTAGGGAAGTACCGAAGATAAACCCCTGTACCAATTGCTTACCATTAGCCAACCAGGTGATTTCGCAGACGAACAGGAATGAGAAAAGAAAAATAAAAGGGGAGAAAAGAAGAAGACGAAGTACATTTAGAACAATTGTAATAAATCTAGTGATGGTGAACCTGTTTAATGAATGATCTGTAAGATCATTTCGAAGTGAAAATGTAGGGCTTGCGTATCTAGGAGGATGGTTATCCCCAATAGGTGGTTACATTCCACCTTAGGCATGGATTGTATCTCAACCTGTCCCAAAGCGCCCAATTGACCGTTTGCCCTAGGCAGACAGTTTGCGATACGCGGGCTTTCTCGAGAGAGTTTGCTGAAGTCAAAGCCTTGTAATGTTTCATTTTCTAGTGCGAAGACTTGAACAGTAGTGGTCCAGCACCAAGGTCGTTGTAGGCCTTGAAGCAAGTAATGCCTTCTACCGCACCATTCTTTGCCATCCTCTCGAGTGCGTCGGGTACAATCGGTATCGATATAGCCCTCCGTTTTTACGACGTTCGCATCGTCCCAGTAGAAACCCACAAGCATGAGGCTGAGGATGTCGCTGCATTTGACTATGAGCAGAGCAGTCCAATCCTGCGTTATGCATTTCGTAGAAGGGTCAGGGCAGGATCTGAATGACATAGATGGCACCTGTGCGTCATCTCCCTATTCTCTGATGTTTCTAATTGGTATTGCCTTTCAAACACGCGATTCTTGTCAGTATGCATTACTTGGTTGTTAAATTTGGGACTAGAACGTGTTATGGGTGGTCTTTTACTTGAAGGTGCCACATCACACGGTCTGAGTATCTGATAATCGAAAAAATATACAGGCGCACTGGACTTGGAATAAACGTGCTAGGTGAGGGGAAAAAAAGACTAAAGTGTGGTGAAAATCTACGCAATTATAGCAGGTTTACAATCGTATCGAAGGGAAATTTCGAGTTGAAGGCAAACCAAGAGATTTTTCGGTGTTGGCCATCCATCTATATATGCGAGTGTAATGGGGGCCACTCTCCTCTCTCAAACAAACAGAATGCGTAATCTATGGCCTACCATCCGCCGCCTATGTAGCCTCACGCAGCTCCAAAGAGGTTTGCAGAAAACTACAGGAGGAATTGCACGGTCCAGCAGGCTCAGGACTGAGAGATGGTGGGCATTTCAGCGTTCACCCTTTCAGAGTTTAACGTAATAAGGAAGCGACGCCCCGAGAGCTGAGCCAATCGCTTGTATTCTCACGGAAAAAGGCACGGCGAACAAACTGGCATGGTCTGGTCTGCTCTACATGGGCATGGCGCAGAATTTGCTTCAGAAAAGGTACCGTTCCCACCAGTTAACTGATATACGGAGTGCTAAGGGATTGCAGCACATCCTTTCCATCCTGATTGAGACTACGAAATTGTGTCATTCAGCCCGAAGATTGTCTTTTGGTACCTCAAGCCCCACTCAGGTCCTCATCGAATACGAAGGTCGACTGATATTGGCCAACAAACAGTAATTCGTGGATGTTACTAGAACCTTTTTGATTTGTTCTGTAGGCTGGCTTATTATGACAGCTCACTTAAGGGAGCACGTATATCGTAATACGGCTAGTATGGTATGAAGGGAATAAGGGTCAAGTAATGACAATGACAACACAGACTAGACATTCATATCATACATGAGTTAGTCGACTTCCGTTCCTAATATATTGAAGTTCTATTCCGTCCTTCTGGCTCTATGCGTTTAAAATGATCGCCTGAACCCACTCTCTTATCACTTCATCTGTCTCGCCGGGAAACCGCTTCTTAAGTTTTCTTTTCGCTTGGTTCGCGAGCACCCGCGGCTGGGGGCGGTATTTCGGGTCATGAGCTAAGCATTTAGCGATTGTCTGCCTGAGCTCCAAGTCCACTCTGTTATACTTGGCATTCGTCAAGATTTCAGCACAGTAGTGATTGGGCATTTGAATCTGCGATACGCCAGACATCTGAAGAGGCAATGGCCTTGGAACTTGAAGCTTAGTGATGAGCTGCCACATGGTCTACAACACCATCGGACACGTTAGACGACAAAACGATCAACGTATGGAGGCATTCGGGGAACACGTACTAAACCTATTCCCCATACATTCATAGGAGAACCGTAATTCCCAGCAATAGGTTGCTCGCTAATCTCTGGACCATTTGCTTGAGGTAGCCCGCCGTTGTCTCGTCTGATATAATCCCACTCGGCTCCAAATTGCTCCTGTTATGCCTTGTAAGTAAAGTAGAAAAGCCTTCTAGGCCGAAGAGGGAGCAGATCACTATTCTGCGCGGGACTTACGGGGGCGTAATAACCCCATTTACCCCATCTCCGTCGCCTCTGGTAGTAATTACTGCCAGGTCAGGTAAGCCTTGGTGAGGCATGGTATTATTGCACCTTGCGGCTTAGCCAGACTTACTTCCTCTTATGTGTTTTGATGTTCTCGGTGAGTCCGAAATCCGCTATTTTGTAGAGACCTTCGTTAGTTCGTAGCAATCTCACAACTCTCAAAGCCATTGTTCTATTAGTTGACATACCTTGAGCTTTGGCACTACTACATGCTCTCCGTCTTTAGCGCCAGGATCAAAGCCGCCAATAAGGACTTTCATCGTTAGTACCTCCTTGAGTGATGCTGTCCTCAGATAGCCGATGGTTACATATTTAACTTACTATTTCTAGGGTCGATGTCGAAATGCACGTAACGTTTAGCCGCCCATCGTCTTTTCGGAGGCGGTTCTTGCTCGAATAATTCATCGCCAAGTCGCTTACCCGTCCCAGTGAGATCGAAATCCGGTTGCCCATTGGGCTGTAGAACTGGATGATCTTCGTGCCGTCCGGGATGGAATTTTCGGGGTGGAAATCTGGGGTATTGAAATGTGTTAGTATTCTACTAGATGGGACATGGCCCGCAGCTATCTCAGCAAAGAAGCCGGGAGAGGCTGCATTAGAACGTACTGCATAGCCAAGCAGGCTCGGGTCACTGCACGAAATTTAGCCAAATAACTTTTCATATTTTAAATTAACATTTCTTTCGACTTACAGCAGAGCCAAAAACCCCAAAGAACTAATTAAAGCATCCGAGGTTCACCATTAGTGTCTAAATATTAGCCAATATACTATTTACTTACAGCGATTAGGAATGTCTGTTTCTTTCTCATTGAGTCTGGCATGATATGGGCCATTCAATTAGCACAGATCGGTAATACGATTCAATTGCTACAACACGATGAAAAAGGACCACGTCAGCATGGCAGAATCTGGCAATTTGGCACTCACCTAGTTAAAAGTTTTTCCAAATCACCGTTCTCCAGGTACTCGAGTAGTAGGAAGTCTCGACGGTACGCTTGCCATTTTGGGTCTGGATTCCCGGTATCGACCTGAAAGTTTCTTTCCTTCACAAAATTATTGTGCCGAAACATTCGGTTTTTATATATCTTCTGCTTTTTGTTGAACTGTTTTGCGCGCTTCTCCATCTGGTCACTTCTAGTCATAGTTGCATTGGTAACAAACTTTTCGCTTGGTTGGTCATTGGGAGACTCATCGCCGCTATCGTTTTCAGGTGAACTCGAATCATCATTTTCATACAATATCGGATGCGGGTACGGCTCTTGCGGTGGCAAGCCAACTCTAGATCGGGGGATAGCTTGAACCATGTGCGCTGCACGATTGAATACCTGTTAAGGTTCACGACAGGTTGAGCTTAGTTGCACTCACAATATGTGAATCCAGGGTAATCTACTTCTGTTACCTTGTTTTCCAGGTATAAATCAGGAGAATCCCAACCAATAAGCGCAATCTTTACGACGAACTTCAAGACCGCGGCTGATGAATTTTCCTTGTATTCGCACTTGGAGACGAGCCCGTTCCCACCATACCCCAATGGACCTACCACAGTCAAGCCTTGGGTCCTGCGGAAAAACGTGCGCATTTGGTTATATTTGATCCTTGCGTGATCCCAATCGGTATATGCGGAGTCTTTAGGTGTCAGGGCTGTCCCAAGAATGTCAGGGTTCCCGTATATTTTCTCAACTGGCAGCCTTTGGGGCTGCCATATTGGCTCTCTGACGCCGTTGATTATGCGATAGCGTAAATGCCTGAAACGACCCGGTAGCGGTAGTATTCGGCCCCCTATTGTGCCACTAGTAAGTATGTGATGATATAGAAAGTTCGGTATCGTATTATATACAACTAACACTAGTCGTGACGCTGCTCCTCGATGACCTTATCCTTGGGATAGTCAGGGAATCGTCTCGTGTGCCGATACTCTTCGAATATCCACCCATTAGCGAGCCATTCTTCCTGCCAGTTCCGTCGTCTTGGAGGGTTCGTCATGTTGCCTACGTATGTTTTTGTTAGCTATGAAAGTTTCTTGGGGGAAGAAAAATAGATGCCCAGATGTGTTATATCCTACCTCATCAGTTCTTGTTCTGTTGGCCCGGTAAAGCAAGTTCATGAACCAGGAGGTAGTCATTCAATCGCATCCATTGAATTGAGCAGAGAATATGTCTCCAGTGACCGACGGAACAAAGGCGGCATAGTTGACGGTCAAAGAATTGTTTTCTTTGTCGCCCTGTCGCATGCGTTGAATCTGCCTTTCACAGCTCATATGAATGAAATTAGTCAGGTTAACACTATGATTGGGACGGGGGAGGAGGAATGGTACGGTTGGCCTTGTCGTGCCAATTGACTAGCCTGACTTACTTAGACCCACCTCTCACACAGACTCAGATATGAATAGGTTAATCAAACAGGGAGCTGGATGATAGAAGAATATATAATTAAATCTATCAAACAAAAATATTTGCGAGTGCCATAGTTCGTTTTTTGGTTCATTGCGCCAGTTATTTAGTGCCCGGATTCCCCCTTGATTGGCCTTACCTATAATACGACTTACACATCGTCACTATACGATTTTGATACAAAAATTCAATGTGTCTTAATAGAACGCTACTTTGTCACATTTTCTAGCTAGGATAACGATGACGTTGATTGTTGAATCAGTATCTGAGAGCAAACAAGTTCACGTACAGGGGATGCTTAAACTAGCAACTGCTCTGTTCATTTTCCCGACGGTTATGTCCCTCTACTTCAGCACTTGATCTTCTCAGAACTTCCAGCCCCATCTAACTTCTTGTGTGTTACTCTTGCCATCAGTAGCAATTACGGTGACTGGAGGTTAGTGTGGTTGCTATTATCATCATTATACCACTATTCACGCTTAATCATAGAGATAAATCAGAATACGCTCATCGGAGACAAGATAGATGTATTTGTAGCTTTCCTCGATATATTAAATGCCTGGGGAGTTTCGAGAGAGACTCTCGAATCCCTGGCGGTAATCTCATGAAGAACATTGACATGAGAACTCGAATAGACATTGGAAACAAACGATGATAAAAAAAATTCATGACATCGTAAGAAATAGACTTAGTAGGTAATTTGCATCTCACAGTCTCTTCCGGAAGAGTCCGACAGTCGTGCAACTTGCTCCCAACTCGTCACCATTATCTCTTGTTAACGCCAAGCTTGGCCGGAAGGAAGATATTACATCCAAATGCATTATGCATCACCCATCAATCCAATTTTTATGGGGTGAGAATCATGAGCTTGCCTGATGGCCATTTAATGGCTCGATTAATATCTGACTACCGGCCTGGCCCGATCATGGTATACCTACTAAATCCACGGTGATTACATGGTAGTTACGGTAGGAAACAGTTTTGCATTATGGTATTCAGCGACTAGGTAAGCCTGGATCTATTATTCGCCGTGGCCCTTGTAAGCCGGAAGAATATGAACCCCGGATGAGCGTAGTAAGTACCATTTTACCACTTGCTTGCGCATTTTCAATCGTTCTATGCATGCCTCCTTGCATTCAAGCTGAAGAGCCACAACTCGTATCCTGTACCTATGAACGGGCCCACGACACGCCACTCCTTCAAATAGCTTCGTTTACTCCACAGAGAATGGCACGAACGTTTAAGCTGAAAATATCGCCTATCATATACTCCAGCAAGAGACTATTATATAATACTGCAAAGGTACATGTGAAGGCGGCTTTCATTTTATTCAGCTTTCTCTTCGTTTTCGCTCAATAATTTCCTTCTGCGCCAATCAAACTCACATCGACTCGGTTGACACTACAAATTATCAATTCTCTAAATGCCTTCGGTCATTACTCTCCTCCTTACCTTGGCCATAGCAGCGTCGCCAGCCTATGGCCAGTCATCCACAACCGTTTGTACCCAGACGGGCTGCAACCAGGATAACTGCTACCGTGATCTTGTACAATCCACAGCTTTCTGTGCACCATTTACTGCACCACCTCCCTCTGCCAGCACAGCTACTCTTAACCCGATCCAATCATCTTGCGGAGCCACTCGTTTGTCATCAGCCTGTTCTTGTCTCTATCCACCTGGGGCAACTACTCTAGCAACTAAAGCCAGTATAACCCAATGCACTACTTTACCGCTTGCTCCATCTCCCACTGTGCTGAATGTGGACTTCGAAAGTGGTGGTCAAAGTATATATGTCGGACGTACATACAATGTCAACAATTATACCACCATATCAAGCCCGTCGCTCGCACACTCATCACCCAACCTCTTCCGAGTAACCTTCGCAGCTGAGCCACCGGGCGACTTTGACTCCCGGAACATCTACCTCTTCGCCACGGGGCTAATGCGTCCATTCACTGATTATACATTTACTTTCTGGGCGAAGGCGGACCCCCTAACCAACCCGAGCGACTCTGATATCGACTACATAAACCTCATCATTCAAGGGTTGAAGAAAGGGCCAGCACCTCCTGATCTTGTCTTGAGCGAAACTCCAAGCACGTTTTCCAACAGGCTGCTAAGTCCACCAGTGGATACAACTTGGAGACAATATCAAGGGTCATTCAGCTCCGGGGAATGGCCATACTTTTATATTCAGTTTTATTTCAATAATGGCGGATATAGCTTCAGCGGTGTCGTGCCCAGCCTATATATCGATGACGTTAGTCTTGTACAGACCTAGGCATATTGACAAAAAAGAACCAATGTAACTACTAGGTCAAAAGCTACGGTCGTGTAGGGCCGTATTGATTAGTAATTCATTAATCGATCACCTTGAAAGAATAAGTGTCCCGAAGCAGAGTGCGAATGCAACTACTAAGAATCGCAATGTTATCCGTAAACTTAGCATCATCCGCCTTGGCAAATTCGCCGTATTTGAGTTGTTAGAATAGACTAGGGCGATAGGTCCAGAATCTTCTTCACTTGACGCTGCTGAGGTTAGCTGAGGTCAGCAAAGCCTTAGGCTTATTTGTATACAGCGCATATCTCTACTAATACCACGTGCCAAGAGGTTGAGAAGTAGTGATCGTATGATGCGGAGTTATTGAGGGGGGTAAACGCTACAGCTTAGGTAGCTAGCGAACGCTAAGGAATAATCTAAAGGTAAGTGTTCATGTAAGCTTACAACATATCACCTCTAGCCCAATAGAAGAGAAGTAACGGTATGCAATATGGAGTGGAAAAGCAGTCTAGATCTCTGCCAGGTTAGCCTGCCCGGTCGCCTAATCTTATGGCGGAGTGGTCATTACTCGGTATGATCCCTTCTTGACCCTAAATCCGCAAAGATATCACTAGTTGTGACACCCTTTTCAATCTCATCAACTCGACATCAATTTCTTCATCTGCATATAACAGATCATGATTTAGAGTAATCAAGGTGTTGTGTGGAACAGATAACGAGTCGCAACTTCAGATAGGGCATGGCCTCGTCTAGGTTATACAATGAAGCTCTTGTGGCATTTAAATCTCAGATGCTGCAAGAGCTTAAACCCGGCAAGGAACATGAGCTTTTGGAGAACTTCCTAGCGACGCGAGAAGTCCCTCAACGAGCAGCTGAGCAAGCCTTATCGCTCAAAAGCCAGGCAGACCAAAAATGGAGCGACAGAAAAGCTGGGAAGGTGACTGTGCCGGCACACTGGATTGATAAAATCATGGAGAACATCCAGAATTTTATTAGGGTCGGGAATTTCGTGATGCAAGGAGCACCTGAGAGCGCGGGGCTTGCTTGGCTTGCTGTTAGACTGACTTCGTCGGCGATTCAGGGCAACTATGAGCTGTACTCCTTGTTTGGCACTGGACTGACAGACATTACCGAGATCATGGTGTTGATCCCGCATTACGACCAGCTTTATGATGATGGCCCTAAAAATTTGCGGAAGGGGGATTCGCTAGTGGGGATACTCTTTGACAACATAACTGAAGCATATATCGCTGTTCTTCGATTCTCCTTTGAGATCAGAAGACATGTTTCGGCTAGCACATTGACGAAGGTCACCCATGTAGTCGCCGACTTTTTTGGCAGCTCAAAAGTCAAATTCCAGAATTTGCTCGATAAAGTCAAGACCCGCAAGGCAAGAGTGCTTGAGTACAGCATGGCGGCGTACCAGGACAAATCGCTTAAGTTCAACGAGAGACAAGAGGGTGGTATGGAGGTCCTAAAGAACACTTTAGACGATATGCGAAACTTTCAAGAGAGCGAGAAGAAGTATCGTGAGAAATTCATTGCAGAAATCCATGCAATGAAACAAACCATCGAAGTGTTACGGACCTCTTATATATCAGAAGATATATAAGACATACGCGGGGGTTCTTGATTTGCAGGTAACAATAAGACTAACAGCAGGTGGTCCGTAAGGGAGGTTTGCTGGTACTCCCACCACTAGTCTAGTCGCAATAGAATAGTAGTCGTCAATAGAAATTGAGGTGAGATTGATAGCTGAGGAACTAAACTAAACGAGTGACTAAATACAGGAGAGTCATGAGATTATATAGACAGAGGAAATACGCTTTGTCAGGGCGGAGACGGCCCAGGATCGACGAGGTCGCTGTCGACAGTATCGATCCAGTCAGGATCGACGGGATCGATGTCGACCGGAGCGACGGAGTCGCAGCCAACCCCCTTATGCAGTAAGCGGGGTCCGTATAAGCGTTAATAATGGGAGAACGAGTGTGAGAGCGCAACGCGCGCTAGGCCTTCTCTTGGGCCACCCCTCTTCGTAACAGCTTACCGTTATAATCCAGTAATCCAGGGCTTACTGGCTTGCCTCCATGATCATGTAACCTATACTAATCGTAACTCTTTCTTTCTCTATATCTGGCCTAGTACCTCCTCCCTTCCACACCTAGCCCGTCAAACTGGCCACCCCTTCCGTTGGTTCGTAACACGAAGCAACAACTAAACCCAAGACTCTTTGGGACTTAGCGATCATCGGCTTCGAGAAGACGAAAAAGAAGCTCAACCCAGAAGAAAGTAGCCAAGAACATTTGGCAGCGGCGCTGAGCAGGCGTTTTGCAGGAACTTGCCAATGGGTAGCCGAAGATAAGGAGTTTCTTAAGTGGTATCGAGCACGGTCCATCGGGCTTCTCTGGGTTACCGGAGGGAAAGGTTCAGCACCCGAATTACATTTCCGTCACGATGCATCCTGTTAATGTTACTATAGGCACTGGAAAGTCGACGTTGCTGGGGTTCGTTGTAGAGTATCTTTGTGAAAATATGGACAAAGATAGCACGATTCCCGTTTATTTCTCATGTGAAACGAGCACGAAAGCGAGAACGATCTGCAACACCCTCCTGTATCAAGTATACACTCAAGCCAAAACCGAGGAGAACGATGTCCTTCTCCTAGAGGCTTGCAGTGGGGTATTCTCACATCCCAAAAGCGCTGAGCTGACTAGTGCTAGAGGCAACGAGTCTAGAGCTAAGACTAGAGGGAATATAGCTCATATAATTGGTAGCGATGACGGTTTGGTGGATTTTGCAGTCGCTATGCCAAAGCTTTCGGCGCTGCTGAAACGCTCTGTTGTTATCGTAATCGACGCAGTCGATTCTTTGCAGGCCGACGATCAAAAATATCTGATCAAACAAATTCGTTCAGTACTCACTATGGCTGACGAAACGGAATCTTCTAACTTTCAGATTAAAGTCGTAGTAGGGTGCCGAGTACCACTAAAATCCGCCTATTCAGAGCTGAGTGTTGAAGATCGCAACCATGATGATATGAAAACTCGGCTTTCGGCAGCACTCAAATCGTTGCAAGGAATATCCCCAGATGAGCTAGAGAAAGCGATAGAAAATATTCTTACGAAGGCTGGGTCAAGTTTCAGTTATATCACAGAAATCGGAATCCCTTTCGTTCGTGAGCCATTCCAGGGTCCGTTTGAGAAGCGACTGGAATTGCCCCCTGAGCCTCGAGAGGTGTCAAATACCTATAGCGAAGCGATACAGAGGATGGAATCCAACTACCTAGACCTTCTTCGAGTTGCGGTTACATGGTGCTTGCTGGCACCGAGCCCAAGGCTACTGACTGTAGAGGTGGTGATGGATGTTTTTCGAGGAACATATCAGACCGAAGGTATGGGTAACGAGACGCTACTAGATGGGAATGATGACAGCTCCTTTCCATTAGCGTCGTATTTGGAAAAGAGCCAGATTGAAGACACACAAGGCCCCTTCCTAGATTTAGAGCTTGACGATGCTAACCCGAGTTTCGTTTCCCTACGAAACTATAATCAAGTGAGAGACTTCTGCATAGAAGGTGCTAACAATCCGCAATCCCATGAGCGCAGACTGACTGACGAAGATCATGTTTGTTCGCGATGCGGAATTTCCATGTCGGGGCCTAAAAATCTAATCATATCCGAAAAGGAGGGTCACTTGGACATTGCACTTGCTTCACTTCGTCATCTCAACAGCCCTCTGTTTCAGAAAAGGGCAAAGTTGATGTCCGGTGAAGGTAGCATGGCAATTGGACACGACGTAGAGGCCGAAACCGGCGATACGAAGGAACAGCCTGTCCTGAACGGCTCACTGGAAACTACCCAAATAGACCCAGGTGACACCAAGGACGAAGTCGTCACAATGAAGGTCTTGGCCGGTGAGAGTACTAGTAACAATAAGTCTCCTGATGGACAAGATGGTGCAGCAGAAACAGATAAAACCGACGAATGACAGAACGGCAAAACGGACGAAGCAGAAAACGATGCCGCTAGCGATGGATCTATGGATGAAGAAGATAATGAGGAAGATGGGTCAGCGAGCGGAAACGAAGAGGACAATCAGTCTATCCCAGAATTCAGCTCCAGGTATGAGATCTACTACTGGCCATATCACCTTCGTAGAGCCGAAGATCTCTGGAGCGAAGAGGAGCGCGCGGGCAATGATAAATGGACAGAAGTAATCAGCCAGCTCGATCGCCTCTGCGAAAATACAGCCGTCTTCGGTTCCTGGCAAAGAGTTTATAGCTATCAAGAGCCGAGTGATTATCTGAAAACCCCGCGACAGCCTCTTCACGTAGCCGCTTATTTGGGCCTTACGAGTTGGGCGAAGCGGCTGCTGGACGGCGGGCAAGACCCAAACGAGTTATCCGGCTCATTAAACGCGTTGCAGGCGGCAACTATGAGGGAAGCCCGGTCAGACATGCTGAAATTGCTCCTCGAGCGAGGCGGAGACGTTAATGCTGAGTTGGAAGACGCGCGGCCTGCATTTTACGCGTGGCTTACTCATGACACCACCGTGGAAACTATCAAGCTTATGCTCGAGCACGGCGCTGACCCTCTAATCCACGACAAGATCTCCGGATGGACTGCGCTGCACTACATTGCTTGGTGGGGAGAAGATCCCAATGCCTTGAGCCTCATTTTGAGCCATCCTCCTGTGGCGAGCGAACCAAATTACATCAACTCTATGAGCCGAGACAAGGAAACTCCCCTACATGTTCTACTTTGGAGGGAGAAGGTGCCAACCGAGCTGTTGACAGCCTTCCGTAAGTAATCTCACCGATTTATTTCTTGCTCTCACTGTTCGTCAATCCGGAGCCTTCTCTGAATCAAAGGCTTTGCGCTCTTCCACAAATACTGAAATATCACGCCGACGATTACAAATAGCTGACTGAGTGTCATAGTTGATCATGGGTCTAGCGTTAACGAGGATGACCACTACTCGAGGAGACCTTTGCAATTAGCGAGTATATGGGGCGAGCTGAAATGTCTGGAGATCCTTCTTCGCGATACTGAGCTAGTCGACGACGATGACGACTTCGGTGAAACCTCTCTTCACTTCGCAGCAATATATGGTCATGTCAAATGTGTTGATCTACTTATTCGCAAAGGTGCGAATATCAACCGCCCCAACAAAGCAGGACGAACACCAGTTCATGAAGCTGCCTGGAGTGGCCAAAGGGATTGCGTTCAAATGTTGCTAGAGCATGGCGCTGATTTGAATCCTCTTGACAAGCATAACAGAAATCCATTGTTTTATGCATGTCAGGGAAATTCACAGGAGACGGCCGTTTTTATTTTTGACAATCTACTGGAGAAGATGATCCCCATCTCCGAGATCAACAAAGTCACAAAAGGTCTCAGGACGCCCCTGCGTCAAGCAGCTAATGCCGGTTTCGACCAAATAGTGCGAAAGCTAATCGCCAGGGCCGAAGAGAGTGGCGATATGGAAAGTCTTCAGCTGAACCAGGGGGACGCAAGGCACGGGATGACACCGCTTCATCGTGCGGCTTGGAATGGTCATAATGAGTGCGTTCAAGCTCTTCTTGAGGCAGGTGCAGATCCAAAGATCACAGTGAAGGATCAAATTGCCAGGACAGCTCTTGTGCTTGCCTACGAAAAATGGGCTCTTAGTCATCAAAGCCCTTATGAAGACACCATCTTCCAACTAATTGAGAAGAATCCGCTGGCCGCCAAGGACGATGCAGAACTCTTGAGTCTTTTTGCTGCAAATGGTAGCATTCGAATCATTCGACAGCTGCAGGCAATCGGCGCAGACTTCAGTCTTCGGGATCAGTACGGTTGGACACCTCTAGAGTTGGCGAGTAAATACCAACGGACTGAGGTCGAAGAAATTCTCAAAAGATAGACGGCTTGGAAATGGCTTCTTCCAAGTCGCTGGGAAAGGAGTGATCTCAAAGATGCCATCTCCGAGGACGGTCTTATTATCACTTATACGACCGGAGTGCGGGTTTGTGTTACAACAGACCGTCCACTGCCTGCTGGGCTGGATGATTTTTACTTCGAAATTACCCTCGAACATCTTGACACGCAACACAGGATGGATTATCCTATATTTGCTATAGGTTTCTGCACACTGCGTGGCCACACCATCGTCTTTCCAGGTGGGCCTCCTCAAGACCGAGCGAAGTCAGCGGCTTCATGGGGGTATCACGGCGATATCGGAGGGTTCTTCTGCAGCACCGGTGAGGGCCTGCCAATGTTCGTTGATTCAAGTCTTCGATATCAAGCAGGGGATACTGTGGGTTGTGGGGTTGACCTGACGACGGGGAGGATGTGGTTCACGAAGAATGGTGAAATGCTAAAGCATTCTTTCCAAGACGTGCATGGGCGGCTATTTCCTGTGGTAGGCCTGCGACACGCAGTCCGCTTTTCAGCAAATTTTGTAGGGCCCTTCAAGTGGAATAGTGATCTACAGCATGACGAGCACGACGCAAAGGCATCTTCAACTGCTGGCAATCCGCTGTAGCTGTTGGTGAAGCTTCGGTAGCATTACTGAGAATAAAATTAATATCCTACCATCTGTCATTGATTCTCGACTGTATTATTTATGCACTATGTGCCCAGCCTAAGCTCGGAATGGTAAGCTTGCTGACAAGTCTTCCTACAAAATCCTCGGTGTACTAAGCTCGGCTTCGGTCTTGATCTTACATAACCGCGGGCTTAAGCTCACTCGTCACCGAGATTTCTATTAGATATTCGACCTTGAGTTCGCCAATTCTACCTCTACAGTCCGATGCTCTTTTGTAAACTTACCCTTCAATTGAATGTTCGCCGACCTCGCAGCCATGACCGAAGATCTTAAATCCGCAACTCGCAAACGCCAACGTTGCCGACCAGCCAAGAGCTGCGAACCATGCCGAACTCGTAAGTACTACTACTGCACTCTATGCTGCCACAGGAAGACATAGGCGGATATCTCTCGAAAATGACCTTTGGCCGTTTGAAATTACATATTTGTATCTAATGAATTATAATAGGCAAGATCAAATGCGACCGAGGATTGCCATGCCGGCCATGTATGAGATCAAGAGCATCTCTGCTCTGCACTTATAAGTCAGATTCTCGGCCTATCTCAACAAGGTCTCAACCCCAAGTCTCTCCTCGGCTGGACCCCATTCTAGATGATGATGACACACTGCCAACTACGCCAGAGAAGTCTCAATGTGGGGATGTAGCGGTTTTGTCAGAACCGCTATGTGTGTCACAGGCCAATAGTAGTTCAACATCGAGCTTGTCACACCGAGTTGCTGTCTTAGAGCAACTATTACGCCAGCCGGCACATAATGTTCGGCAAAACAATTCCCTAAAAGACCTAGAAGCAAGACTCTCCAGAATAGAGCAGCAAATTGGGAATTCGAGGGCTTCCGAAGCAGGGCCATCAGACAAGTCCGAACTTCGAATTAAACTGCCGCATCCACACCTTCGCGCAGAGCATGAAAAGACGCGACTATTCGGAAAGACACATTGGGTGCACTCACTCGAACAGGTATCGCGTCTACAAAATATTGCCGTCTTAACCCCGGCTAAGCGTGAAAACAGTTCAGCGTCCTCTCTCAAATGCAATCCAAGCCCTACTCCGTCGTCGATGGAGCACAAGGCATAGCAAACGGGGCCATGCTCGAAGCCGCCCGAGCTCGGCGTCGTGCCAAAAATATCGGTGGCAAACTACTCCAGGAGCCTATGCCCGGGTTCTGCGAGAGCATCCCGGCGAAGAGTATCTGCGACGAAGCAATCGATGGTTATTTTCGTAATTTCGAGCCAATGTTTCGCATCCTTCACGTCTCGTCGTTCATGAGGGAGTATGAAAATTACTGGGCTCAGCCTGGACTCGCACAGGACGAATTCCTCATGAAGCTTACAATGGTGCTAACTATCGGTGCCATCTTCTTGCCTGATCGGTCTATAGCAGCGGATATTAAGAGAACTGCTCGTAATTGGGTGTATGCTGTACAGTGGTGGCTTACAGGTCCAACGGTAAGATTTGACGCATAGTCATATTTCGCTTAGTTCTGTACAGACGAAGCTCGCCTTTCCACTCTAAATCCTGTAGCTTACTTCTGTCAGGAACGCGACGCCATGAGCATCGACGGTGTACAAGTGTTCTGTCTCCTATTATTAGCTCGCCAGACAAACGCTCTCGGCGGAACAGCCTCTATAATCACCGAGGCCCTGTCAAAGCTATCCTTCACCATCGGCCTACACATCGATCCTCGCGCACATGCCTCCGTAACGCCTTTTGAGTCAGAAATACGTCGTCGGCTCTGGCTGGCAGTCCTCGAGCTGTCTACGATCAACTGCCTGAATTCGACTTACCCACTCCTCTTGAACGCGAGCGAATACCACGTTTCACTACCATCTAACATAGCAGATTCGAAACTCGGCAAGTCCGAGGAAGCGGGAACGCACCAAGCGCGCACAAATGACAAAGATCTGGACTGCTCTCTCCAGATCATGCTTGCGAAGTCCCTGCGTCTCCGCATGCAGATCGTACGCGAACTAAACGACACAAGCCGGGAGTCGTCCTACGAGAAAGCCATCGCGCACTCAACCAGTCTCCAAACACACTGCCGTGAGCTAACAGCCTTCTTCCAATCGGACAACATCGTCGAAGGCCAAGACGTCCCCGTAAACCGGGGTTTCCACGAGAAGTTCCTAGACACTTACTTCCGCCGTCTAATCCTCTTCATACACCGTCCATTCGCACACCAAGCACGCCACGACGCGCGCTTCCTGCCCTCGCGCAAGATATGTCTAGACTCCAGCCTCATCATGGCCTCGCACACGGAAGCGCTGGACCTATCCACAGACTCGCCCCTCGACGACTTCCTCTCCAGCTGCATCTCCGGCAGCGGGATGTTCAAGGGCGCGCTAGGGCAAGACGTAATCCTAGCCATCTCCCTCGAGATCGTGACGCAGCTCGAGGAGGAAGAAGAAGCGCAGCACCCGCCGCGCACGCGGCACACGGACCCCCTGGCCCTCCTGGCCCGCAGCCAGCGGCGCCCGCTGGTGCAGTTCCTGCACCACATCCGCGCGCAGTGGAAGCAGGTCATCCGCCTCGGCCGTCCGAGCCTCAAGCAGTACCTCTTCGTGTCGTGCATGCTCGCGCAGATCGAGGCCATGGAGGCCGGCGCCGACGTCAAGACCGCCATACTGGACACTATTCAGCGCATGCTGCGCGAGTGCACGGCGCTGCTACAGGAGTTGCCCGCGTACGCCGGGAGCAGGATGGATGAGCTCGCGTGGCTAGACGATACGCCCCCCGGCTCTATCGACACCATGACGCTCTTTGGGTTTGATTTCAGTGCGCTGGTCAGTTTTCCCCAAAAAGTATTCCCTAGGTTGCTGGTCATCGATCTTCTTTGTGTTATGTTGTTTGTCGTGTCCTAATTTCTCGTATAGGATCCTGGGTGTGCGATGGACATGCCTTTCTGGACTGACACGCCCAGTACAGCCGACATACAAGGTCTCATCTAACTGTACAGCCCGATTGTGCGCTTATACCTTCGCCGAGCATTGTCAGCGTTGTGAAGGGTATTGTATCTTTTTTCTTACTCGAACCCGCTTTGCGCTCGCTCGGATACACTAGATAAGGCAGATTATTCATCTATACGTTCCGGACCGTGCTCCACCGGCAGATGAGCTGGATAGCGGAACCCGCAGAAATTATTCTGAGCAGAATCGAGGGTATACAACTATATTGCTTCAGCGACTCAAAGGGGTAGGCAAGGTCACGGACCCTGCCTGCGAAGAACCGCAACGCAGTGTTGTAGGTGTAGGACATTACTTGTTATGTATGCCAGTTTCATCTCATTTTGCATACCCGAAGCAAGCTGACAGAGGCTAATCACAGAATAGCGGTCTGCCAGAATAAGACCATGTGGAGAAGATAGAAATATTCGGCGCTACATGCGGTGCATGTTCTCGGATATTCTACCCACATCTTCTTGAACAGTGGATGGCTTCGCTAAGAGATACACACAAACGTCATCACATATTGTTACAAGGTCGAAAGAGACCCAATCACCACTATGCAAGGACTTAGAATTAGCTCAATATGGGAGTTGGTTGTAAGATGCTGTTATGCTGTTATTTATTCAGATAGGTCGCTATGAGCATTATTTCGAACCTTTGCCCTCCGCATTGCGGCATGACGTCGTGCATGATATTTAACGTCGGTCTCGTGGAGGTGGTTGTAGAGCATACCACACTCCTTACACTCGGTGTAATGCGCCTCGTTCATGGAGAGACTTAACGTGGTCTGCACCGATGCCGCTATATTCTTTCGCTGTTTATTTCCTCGTTTGTCGCCTCCCGGTCGAATCATAGACACATTGTCCCTTTGATTCAGGGCGTTAGGTGTCGCTTCCGACAGTGCAGGAGACTGTGTATGTGCAGGCGGTTCTAAATTTTGTGTCCTTCCTGTTTTTCCATCGTCGTCTCGGTCCGCCTGCGTCTGATCGCTGCCCTCTTCCTTATCTCTCCGTTGTGTCGCAACACGAGTCTTCAGTCTTCGCGCTTTTCTCTTTCTTGTGGTTAAAGGAGGTGGTGACGATGGAGGTGTATTAGTAGGTTCGCTGTGCTCCGACGGCGGGTCTGAGGGTAGGCCTGAGGATAATGTGGCCGATGATGGTTGGGGTACTATTTTCCCAAAATAGGCGGTAATTGTGCCTTTCTTTATTGGTGGCAAGGAAGGCTCCAATGCCGAAGCTGAGGTAATATGTTTGGTTTCCTCCGGAACAGGACTTGTCTCTTTATCTCGAATCGAATCGGAGCTCGTAGATAGACTAGCGAGACATCGTCGCTTTGGAATAGGTTCGGTCGACTCAGTCGGTGATGTGCGCTTACTATAGGTACGGAGAGGTCGTCGACGAGTCTCCATAGGGGATGGTTTCAAAGAAGATATATAAGGGCGCTCCGGTTTCCCTGGTATCTTGCAACATTGACATTAGCAGGGCGTGTCACGAGAATTATTGAAGTCATTGGCCTACCGTGATGCTTCCTTCGGCAAGACGTCGTGTAAATCCATTTGGGTTCATTCAAAGGTACAACATCAAGTGCGCAAGAGTCCAGGGAGAAATCCAACAGGGAAAAATGTGTGCGTGTGGTCAAGAGATGGTCACCAAGAAAACATACCTTTATGATGCAGGCATTGATGTAAGTAGAGAGGGTGGAGTAGCAATGATGGTTGGGTTGGGGGCGGGAGCGCCAAGTTTATTTAAAGACGCGTTAATGGACGACCAGAGACACGTCGCGACATGGCCATCGAAAATGCGATGTGAAAGTGCAGGTGGGGTGACATAGCTAGAGACCCTTGTGTCTCCACTCGTGGCCGGTTGTCCGCCAGCTGTGGGTACATAAGGCCCCGAAGTATGTAAAGTGGTTGATTATGAAGGTGTACAGGCTAGGTAAATAGGCAGCATTGAGATCGAAATGCTAAGACGAATTATTAAAAATCAAAGTAGATCGAAGAGTCACTCTTCATGTCGCTTCTTTTATCCTTCTTCGTAAACCGGTCTCCGGCTTGTGTGCATCGTCCGCGATTAGGGGCTCGGGTTCTTCCAGGTGTGGCTTGGTATCATCCTCATCGCCGACAACCCAAGTTTTGACAACCTCCCGAACTTCTCCCATATCTGTTTGTTTCTTTTCGCTCTGCGACATCCTCCATGTGAATGCAGAGTACACTGCCACTTCGGTGATGGCAACGACGATAGCCCCACCCAAGCTCAGGAACAGTCGAGTCGACACCGGCCACCACTGGGCAAGCTTCCAGAGCGCCGCACCGCACCCGAAAACACTGACGAGGAAGTTAGCGATTAGAGTCATCTGTTTCTGCACGTCTCCAAATTCGATGTCGTTGACCTCCATGTCGGACGCCTTAGATGGCTTATTGACTTCGGCGAAAGAATGCGCTATGGGAGCAAGGGGAAATCGTTCGGCAAAGCTCTCACGCGGCGGCGCTTTTCGAATCATGCGCTCATACGACCGCTCTTCCTCGTCGCGCCGAAGTCTTGCCATTAGCGCCTTGTATTCCTCGGTCTGGCTTCCTGTTAGCTAACTGCCCCAGACTTTAGTCAGACGGACGCACCGGCTCGGGGTTTGGCGGCGGCGGAGGCACGTAAAGAGTCGATCCACGAAGCATCTGCTCCAGTCGAAATCCGACATGGCCGTTTGCCTTGAGCCTTTTCAGCGTATGCAGAATCTGTCCATGGCTGATGGGATTTCCAACTGCAGGGTTCTTCATGCAGAGTTCTGCGAGCTCCGTGTTGTCGGATTGAGCGATTTCGTTTGGTGATGGGTTATGGGAGTCGCTCGAATCCCTCAGGATAGTGAGTGCCTCCACCATCGGAGACGTCATCGTAAGGAGCACCATGTTTGCGACTGATGTGATGCAATGATGTAAATGCTTTGGGCCATCGTAAGATTGCTTGTGTCGGAAGCCTAGGGCTGCCAGGGGCTCGCAGAAGGAACAAGTGGTACAATGTAGATGGCTCGAGCTTAAGCTTCACTGACTCCTTAATATGCGACCTAAGGTAAGGTAAGGTTACTGCCTAAATGTCGGTGCTTTTCACGCCGATAGCTGCCGAGGTTCAGCCACAGTGACTGCCACAGAGTCGTAGGTACCATACCTAACCTTAGCTGAGGTACCCTAGACCTTAGCAGGGTAGTACTCACCTATCAGCTATCGCCGCTGGCTAGTGAATTTTTCTGTACCTGGTCAATTGCGATTAATTCCCATCGGCATCATCCGAGAGAAAATAATTATTCATTATTCCCCAGACTAGCCGCAACCACCACTCTCCGCCACAACCGCGCGCGCAACATACAATACCAGCCCAAACCCCTCGAGTTCGAGCTGCCGCCCCGGTGCCGCACATGCCATATGCGTAAATAGGCTCATTCGACCGCCCAGTCAAGGTAATTGGGCCTTTGCGACCATCGAGGTCAGAATCCCGCGGACATGCAGCTTCGAGCAGTGCTGCTAAATGCGCGTGCAGCGGGCCGCCCTACCGTCTTCTCGGCCTGCTCAGACTGCAGGAGAGCCTCTGCACTTGACTTGAGGATCGCCGCCTCGAGGGCCTTGTACCATCACTCCTCGCGCCGGTCGTCGGCCTGGGCTGCTGCCGTCTCCGTCGCCTCCAATGTCGTCTCCAACGCCGTGTCGAGGGCCACCAAGGGCGACATGCACATCGACCCGCTCCGGACGGTAGCCAAGGAAATGAAGTTTCTGACGGGCAATATAAGACAGCTCTTGGGGTCCGGCCATCCGTCGCTCGACCGAGTCGCCAAATACTACACGCAGGCCGAGGGCAAACACGTGCGCCCGCTCATAGTCCTGCTCATGTCTCGCGCGACCGCCCTCTGTCCCAAGAACGAGTCCGCTCCCAGGTCTGCACATGACTCTATAAACTCATCAATATCTCCCCTCGACATATTATCCGACGTGAACCCCTCATCCCCTTTATCTGCCTACTCATCTGAACCGGAATTTACAGAGAGCGATATCCTCCCTTCCCAGCGACGGCTGGCTGAGATCACCGAGCTGATACACACGGCATCGCTGCTTCACGACGATGTTGTTGACCATTCCGTGTCACGGCGGGGGTCACCGTCTGCAAACTTCGAGTTCGGTAATAAGATGGCCGTGTTGGCTGGTGATTTCCTCCTCGGCAGGGCATCTGTTGCGCTGGCGCGGTTGCGAAACGCCGAGGTTATCGAACTCCTGGCTACTGTGATTGCAAATTTGGTCGAAGGAGAGTTCATGCAGCTTAAGAATACGGCCCGTGACGAACGAAATCCCTCGTACTCGGAGGAAATTTTCAACTATTACCTACAAAAAACATACCTCAAAACCGCAAGCTTAATATCAAAATCCTGCAGAGCAGCAGCCTTACTCGGCCGGGCTGATGCGATAACGGTTGATGCCGCTTATGCATATGGCCGAAATCTAGGCTTAGCCTTCCAGTTAGTTGACGACATGCTGGATTACACAAAGTCAGGAAAGGACCTTGGAAAGCCCGCTGGCGCAGATCTAGAGCTTGGCCTAGCAACGGCCCCCTTATTATTTGCGTGGAAAACCACTCCTGAACTGGGCGCCTTGGTGGGAAGGAAGTTCGAGCAGGAGGGTGACGTACAAAGAGTGAGTACATTAGCCAACGTACCGTAACCGACACTGCTGACTAAGATCGAATAGGCGCGAGAGCTTGTTATTAAGAGTAATGGAATAGAACAAACAAGAGCGTTAGCTGAGGATTACTCGCAACGAGCAATCTCTGCTCTCGATACTTTTCCTGAAAGCGAAGCAAAAGACGGCCTCATCGACATGGCCATGAAGACATTGAAGCGCCAAAAGTAATGAATTATATACAGTTGTATTATTACAGCAAAGATAGAGTTATTAGACTATGGTGTGCGGTTGTACATAAAAATGTATGGGTTTCGGCGCGCCACCATCGCATTGCATCTGCATACTGTACAACATTGGGGCGGGTTTGACTAGATGGGAAGCAGCCAACGGGGGCGAGCCAAGCAACCTTCAACTCAACAAACTACCATTATACATAATTGGTTAAAACAAGAAATTTACAGTAACAGCCAATGTTCCCAGAACCCCTCAATGAGAATTATACCTCCTAAGAGCTCACCTCAATCGTGACCCTTGAACATATATAGTGTAGAGTTTGGTACGTGAAGAGATTCGATAGGTTCCAGACACATACCAGATTATTAATGAGGATTATAGTCTGCACAGTATAGGGACACAAGAGGACTCTGCTTCGGTTAGAATGATAGGCGGCACTTTCTTATCGGGGACATGTACTCACGAGCGCGGTAACTTCACAGCATACTCTTACACCAGGGCATTCATCCAGCTGATCGTCGCCTATTTTGACACTATTAGCACTACAGGTCATAACCCTTCATTTGATTCAGACAAGGAGACAACAATGAATCTACAAATATCATACAGCAGGTTGCAGATTATCTCATGGCATCGAGTTCAATAGTAAACAAAACAAGGCCGCAAAAGACTGGAGATGAAACAGAACTCACATATGACCCCATTTATGTCGTTAGGATTCAGCTTATACCCGATGACGTCGGCAAGCAACACGACGACGGGCAGATCGCCTGCGACCGTGGCGCGGCAGCACTGCAACTGGCCCCCGTTGCCGCCGCGCTTCGCGGCGCATTCGGGCGAGGGATCCTGCGTGGAGAGAAAGTCCGGTGGGTCGGAGTTGCCTATGTTCTCGAGGACTATCGAGAAAAAGCTTACTTAGCAAGTAATTACAAGGTCCGGATTTCGAAGTCACTTGCTGATAATGGACATGTGTCTGAGGAAATAAGTAGTAAAACAAATCTGGGTATGCACTCACGACTAATGAGGGGAGCGAGCGGGCCCGTTGGCGAGGGCGGGAGAATAGGCGTGATGGAGATCTTAGGTTCCGGGGCCCCGGCGCCGAGACGGGCGAGAAGGCCGAGCGAAAGGATGAGAAGAGACAACATTATTGCGCTGTTTGCTTGTGATACTAGCTGTACAAGGCGGGTCGTGATCGAAGATTAGCGATCTGAGAATAGTTAGCGTGTTTATTTGCACAGACCGAAGCCTAATACTGTACTCACTATAGACTCGTACGGCTGTTAAGTATCACAATGTTGATATTCAGGACACAATAAACGAGTGACTGGCGGTTAGGGCTGGACTAGAGAGTGGCAGGCCAAGCCGATGATGAAGACAGCGTCGACGAAGATGGCGTTTTTGTATTTAGAAGACAACGAGTAGAATCTTCCTCGACCTCGTCGTTATAGTCGACGATACGTTACTTCCAACCGCCTCAATGTATAATATCTAAGAGATTCCTGTACAACAAGATAGGGAGGGGGATGAACATTCACAAATTGATCCCACACATTTGATGAAGTCGATGAAGATCCGCATAGCTGGCCAATAAACCCCCCGCCAATTATAGCCGGCAACGGTGCTAACTGCTAGCGGAGCATGAATTTCCCTGGGAGCCTGATCCCAGGACCATGGATAGATAGGTAAGGTGGTAGTCTGACGTTGTAGGGCGCAGGCGTGGTCACTTGACGGGCATCCGTGTGATGCTTGGATGGCTGTAATTGTGATTACCTTGCATAAGCGAGTGAGTATCTAGAAGCCTCAGGGTCTACCTTCGTATATACTAGTAGATATTCACATGGGATTTCTGCCTAAATTACCCTGGTAGGCTCTATTCACTCGATTTCCAGCTCTTGAGCCATCGAGTCTATTCCGTAATCGATTGAGACATATCTATAGTGTAGTGTCTCTGTTCGTATAGCTAAACATAACATCATCCAGCTCGTCCCCAATGTCTTCTTGGCGGCTTCAGGCGTAAATCGTATTAGAATTGGCTTACTTAGATACTTAATACAGAATATGCTTACTACGTATGAATTTCATAATTCACCGATATGCGCAATGCCTATTGTTCCTAACAGCGAAATCCTGAATATCCAGCCGTACTGATTCCAGTCCTAGGACATCATAAAAGTTGGTCAAAGATGGTCATAGATGACCAGGGTACGGCAGGGGCTGAAAAATGTCAGACTTGTTGATCTTTATCGCTAATCTCCTAATATGTGCATGGCATCCGAGCTGATTGGTTCCCCTTCAGGGGAAGGCTGCCAATTGACCAATAAACTTGATATGGACAAGCATTCAGTCCTGTTCGACTTGGAAAATCGTACCATCCTTGCTTTCTTGATGCTATCTGTGGGCTTGTGATGACAGAGCTGAAACAAGAAACCAACACTCCATCTCGAGCAGTGACGAAGGAACAACGAGGAAAAAAACAGGTCGTTGCGAGGCGCAAGAGGTTGTATGCAGCCCTTCCTAATGCACGTTGAGGCTAACACATGCACTAGGCGTCGTGGCTGCTCCTAAAAAACGTGATCAAGCACAGCTGTATGATGCCAACACCGGGGAATATCAGCCCATCGTGGCCAGGGGAAGTACAGCACTAGATATTCTACCTCTTACACTAACTAACGGTAGTGCAGCTCCCGACAGGGAAGCCCAAGCAAACTCCTTCTTCCGCTGCTCAGACTCATCAATGGGCAAATACGAGACACCAGCTTGTAAACTCGGCCCCTTTACATCAGACACGCAAAGGTGCATGCGCAAAAACCTAGTGAAATCCTCACTATCAATCTATACAGGAAGAACACGCTTGCTATTTACTGTGCGCTGTTACGCGCGAGACGGGAAACTCGAGCCGACCCTGTACTCGCCGAACATTGGGACCAAAGACGCCTCATCAGGACTAGTAGTCATCGGGATTAGTCAGAAGCAATCTTGATCTGAGACGAATGGTGTACACGGGTGCCATCCGCTCGGATAGGAGATTAATTCCCTGGTTCAGCCGGGCGGGCTGGGGTCCCCAGACCATCATCTCGCTTCGGGCCGGCTGCGACGCCGCCAGCCTATATCGGCCGTGCTGGATTACTACCACTGCCCTTTCGGTCTCCTTATTTCCGAACAGGGTTGCATCCGTCAACCGCCCGGTGGAGCTGCCAATACTGGTCCGGGTTGGGTAAGAAGGGGCTGTAGTGTAGGTATATCACGCCCCTGGTAGAGATAGGCTCCTCGACCACCAACAAACGACGTGTGCACTGTTAGAATCACCCGCACGGTGACCCTTCCCGTGCACTGTCCCCCCCGGACACAGGTAACTCAGCTGTGCTTTATGTATAAGAGCCATAGCAAACAAAACACATACCTCATATCGGCCGAGAAAGCACTGAGCTTAGGCATGTGTCTACTAGTATACAGGCGGGAATAGTTTGTTGTGCAGCACTCGTGCCACTCGACTGAGTACATAGTATACCCTCTTGGTAGACCCTGTGGGAATATTCATCATTCACCTACACAGCATAGCCGCTGGTGATACCTCAGACTGGGTCTTGAACTCTGCTATTGTCGCCGTATGGAACACAAGACTTGTTTCTAATCAGCAGCCCGGGTCGGCGTTTGCCTTTGCGTTACGTGATCCTATCTACATTCCTCTCTGTGAGATGTGAAATTTGACGAGTGGTGAAACGCTAAAACGGGTTGCCATATAAGTAATCAAGATACATTGCTTTGGTGGTTATGGACGGATGTTGGACAATAACGAGACTCATCACCAATTCCCCGATCTTGCCTCTAAAAGTTTCGAGATCGTGAGAATGAGCACATTGTTCAAAACGGCGCTCATCGCTGCCTCCAAAGTGGTAGGGCCGGCGGTTACCATAGCCCTTGTTATCACGTCTCTTAACCTCATTTGTCGATTGTTCTCAAATGCCTCACTGCCTAGAAACCTACCATGGGTAGGGGTGGGCAAGCATGACAACTTTCTCGGCAGAGCCAGGGGTAATCTAAGAGGATTTTTCCACCTCAAGGAACTCCTAGACGAAGGCTACGAAAAGGTGAGCTCAGTGTAGTTGAGTCTTCATCCCCCATACCCCTTCATGTTCGTGAAGTGGCCAGCACGCTGATCGCTATCTCAGTATTCCAAGAATGGTCAGACATACGTCCTACCCTACTTCATCAACGGGCCGCAGGTGGTTCTCCCGCCGTCGCAAATCCCCTGGCTCATGGATCAGCCCGATGAGGTGCTCAGCCAGATGCACGTGAATCGGCAGTTCCTCGAGGCCGACTACGCCTTCTTCCACGCCAACAGGGCCGACAGCCCCGTGCACCCGGAGGTCATCGCACACCAGCTCACCAAGCGGATTGGCAGCTTCGCCGACGACGTCGCGGACGAGGTGCGCGCTTGTCTGGACGAGTACTGGGGCACAGACACGGAGGAGTGGCGCGAGATCAAGGTCTACGACACCCTGCTCTCCGTGATAACGAGGATGTCCATCCGCGTCTTCATGGGGCGTTCGCTCTGTCGCGACGACGCCTTCGTGGCTATCTGCGGTAATTTCATCCGTAACGTCGTGCTGGCTGCTACGGCCATTAGTCTGTTCCCTGCGTTTCTCAAGCCGTAAGTAATCAACTACGTCTATTATCTGACCTCGTTATCCAAGAAGCCAAGGGCGAGTCTATTTGGCGCTCGCCAAGTAGCATAAGATGTAATCGCTGACGCAGGTGGTAAATACACAGAATCTTCGGCCCAATCTTCACGCTATATGACTACTACCTATACCGCCGCTGTAGCAGCTACATAATGCCCATAATACACGAGCGATTAGATCAGCTTGGGGACCCAGTTACGCGGAAGCTCGCACGAGATGACCCTCAAGCACACGTACGTAGCCAATGCCACTAAGTCAAAACTATTATCCCGTCAGGCCTATATCCACGGGCTAACAAAACCAAAGAACGACTACGTGCAATGGGCAATAGACCACGCGCTGGCCAAGCCAGTCATGAACCCAGCCGAGTTCGAGCCGCGCGTAATCGCGGCGCGGTTCGCCGTTCTCGGGTTCGCAGCGATCCAATCATCGGTGATAACGCTAGTCAACGCTATCTTCGACCTCGCAGCCTCGGGGTCCTGCGGCGCCTCTCTCGCCGCGATGCGCGAAGAAGTGCTCCGCGAGGCCGAGGCAGCAGTGAGACAAGACGGAGCAGGAGGAGGAGCGTGGTCGAAAACGGCGCTGGCGCGCATGGCACACATCGACTCGGCGCTGCGCGAGAGCCTGCGCATGAACGGCTTCATAGAGCGCGGTATCATGAAGATGGTGGTGGCGCCCGAGGGCATCACGATTCCCGACGGCTCACATATTCCGTACGGCACCAAGGTCGGGGTCTCCGGGTGGAGCATCCATCATGACGAGGAGGTCTATCCGGACGCCATGCGGTATGATGCGTTCCGGTTTGTTCCCGGCCAGGAGACAGATGAGACGGGCGGGAAGAAGAAGCCTCAGGGCCTCGTTAATACGAGCGAGACATTCTTGAGCTTCAGTCACGGCTCGCATGCTTGGTCAGTTATCATTTATCTTCTTTCATTGAACGGATATAGAGCTGCGTAAGGGGAGCGGATGAGAACCACGTTGGCGCTAACTTGTTTCCTGAATGAATAGTCCCGGCCGTTTCTTCGCGACAAACCAGCTGAAGATTGCGCTGGGCCACATCGCCCTGCTTTACGACATTGAGCCGATCGCCGAGCGACCGGTCAATATGTGGATTTGGGGACACATTGCGCCACCGTTAACCGAGAAATTAAGGGTGCGACGTAGAAAGGTGTAACATGAGCATCGACATAGGGATTATGGTAGTTCGTGGCTTGAAGCGCCAGGGAATTAATTGGGACGCCTGATAATGTATATTACGTCTGTAGTGACTGTTGCGAATTGCATATTTAGATAGAACTACAAGACCCCATCAAAATGCCATGCCACTCTGTCTAGCCCCAGGATAGCAATCCAGCAAACCCGACCACAGGTCCTGTCCACCAAGCGTCAGGTCCGTAAATGCCGGACACGACAAGTCGAGCAGCGGGTGCAGAAGGAGATCGTCGAGGAGTTTCACTAGGGGCCCGAGGGAGGCTAGGACGGACGACGTCAGGCTAACGGGCACAAATGTCTTCAGCGCCGTGAGCCCGAAACAGACAAGGTTGTTGCCCTCTAGCAACTTCTCGGCATTCAGCACACCGCCCGTGATGTTCGCGATGTCGAGACCTGCGAACGTGTTGACTTCACCCTGGTTTCCCCCAATGCTGAGAAGTACCGGATGCTTGATCACCCAATTCACTAAATCGAGATTGTAGTCGGTAAGACTATAGTCTACCGCTATGCGGTACCAGTTCTCTGGGATACGCTCGTGTCCTTCTCTGTACACCAGTCCACCGTTTTCCTCGTGCACGCCGAAAAAGCTGAACATGACCTCTTTTGCTGGGAGATTGTTAGTATATAGACAGTGTGTATGTGTAAGTTTAAGAGATACACAGGGACAGAGATGAGCAAGGGGACTCAACGTACAGAGGTGACCCCCCTGGGGATATTCTTTCGTGTGATTACTGATGAACCGGCCCAGGAAGGCATACCCGGCATTCCGAGCTATCGTCCCCGTATACGGGCCATAGTAAAACGTCGGGTTAGTAGCTATACTCTCATGGAATCGCTCGACAGCGCGGTCCGCGAGATCGTCCATTGTGATGAATCCATCATCAGCAAACTCCAATATCTTCTGAAACAGGGTCAGATTCATCGTGTGTGCGTTCCCTGTATTGTACAGGTCATTCCGCGTGGCGGACGAGTCACATTCGATGATGTTGTGAGTGCCATCCAACCCTCTCGGCTTTCCCAGCAATCCGAAGAGATTCCCAAGTACATTTTCCGTCTTCGGCGACATCCCGCCGATGGAGAACCCAGGGTTCAGCGATGAGGAAGTGCCGACGTACAACGTCGCCCCGCTGGCTAGAATCGCAACCAGGTCGATGCTCACACCGAAAACTACCATATCGTCAGTACCTCAACTCCCATATAACATGTTGTCCGTGGCTTAGCTCACCAGTGTTGGCTTGCTCGATGAGGTCCAGAAGCTAGTACCATGTCAGATCGCATCAAGGAAATGGCAACTCAATCCTAACGTACACCGACTACACCATCGTGCGGGATATAGCCATGGTTGGCTAAAGCATTGAGACCTGGACAGGGCCCGCGCTGGTCACCATTCTCGAAATCTGGCGCCCTGAATGCGTGCTTCCCAGATACTGAACCTCCGTTAGTACGCAGTGCGACAAAGGCGCAATCCGAATCGAATGTTCGCTCACCATCAATAGGATGGGTCAGGGGATCAAACAACAACTTCTTCTGCTTCAACCGTGCCAATTTCCCGCTAAACTCCGCGATCCACGTTTCATTGTGCAAAGACAGAGATCCATTGCGCTGAGCAAGCCGGGCCAAGTTCTCGATAGTCGGAAAAGCGGACGCTGCTGCGATGGCTCCTACGATGGCAACAACGAAGCGCATTGTTTTGACTCGTGCTTATAATCCGTTTCGTCCCGTTTCATTCCCTTCCTCCCGATGCAGCGTAATGCTAAGAAACGGTCGACAGCATTTAGCTGTGACGTGCTACCTCGGCTAGATTTTCTGACTGAAACGGCGAATGAATACCGGTCTTTCCGAATGAGTGTGGGCCGCCGGGACTCGAATGACCAGGCAAGTGAGCGTGTAGTGTGAACGAGCGACTAAGTAGGTAAATGAGCGATAAACGACAGACGAACAACAGTAAATGACTGATAGTAGTGTTGAAGTCAAATAAACTAGAGCGCTAGCTAGGAAGACCCATTGCTAAAGAAGCTAGGAGCACCTCCTGACGCGTTCCAGACCGCACGATGCCAAATTGCCTCTATCCCCTGGTTCGTTTCTCCAAGATCAGACGACTGACCCCGTGGTGTCTATCTTGGCAACGCCGATTCTCCAAGCCGTTAGCGTTAGTCCAGCATGTGCGATCGCGCGATTGATTACGTGAACGTGCGCAACCCCTGACCCCAATCCCCCGTCGACGCCGGCCAACCAATTAGGATGTTGGTTAATCTCGGCACTCCCACTCCGATGTTGGGTATCATGGTTAGTGGGTTGAATCGTGATGCACATCAAATTCGTGCCCACTCCCCTACCGACTGGGCGGTCCTCATTTGCCACTCACTCAACCTTGTGAGAAGAGTAGATATATATTCTCATGGACTTCCATTTTCACACGCACTTGGCTCCTCTTGACTTTTCTCATCATATTTTATTGTTTCTGATCATATAAGTTAGCACTTCGTTCATAAGCCTCAGCGATGAGGCCATGAATTTTAGGTGCTCGGATGAGAGCGAAATGATACAACCGAGCAACAACAGAGTGCGCAAATCTCGCTTTAAACATTCATCCGCAGTCATATTATATCAAGCATGAAATATGGACCCGAGCTGCACCGATAACCAATATTGCAAGACAGCATTAAATGACTTACATATATATGCATATCGATTACCCCTCTCACTCATTTAATCCACGCGCAGCAACTTCTCACTCACAATTTATGACTTGGTATCACCATTGTCAGTACATTCACTCATCCCATCGAACCGCGATGCGACCACGGCGCTCACCAATTGTCTTTTTTCGCGCGTGATAGACTTGAGTCCGTGCCAACGAATACTAAGAGCGCATCGGGATGATGTCTCAGCTCATCAACGATTGAATTCCGCATCGGTTTGTTCGGCTCTAAGAGTATTCATAACCACCAGACATCCACTGGCATCATAACTCTCATTCCTAAGACCTCACCAGCCTTAATACCGCTGCGTAGGTCAATTCATAGACATTGTGCATTATGACTGAGTTGTGACGCAATGACTATTTAGTGAGAGCGGATGGGGTATCTGAAAGGAGCACCCGTACTGAACTCATTCTGCGGTTAGGAAGGAGGCTTCGCGAGGTGAGTTCAACTTTATGAGAACAATGTCATCTATGAATATTCATAAAGCAAGGTGACACAAAGCCATCGGGTATGGGACCCTAAAGGCACGGAGTGTGGATACCGCCGTCGGATGCTTTCTTGAGGAAGGGATGTTACTTCATAACGCTACGCACCGTGCATTGTTGAGCTCCGGGGACACCCAGCTCCGGCCGGGACGGGTTCGGCAGGTCGGAGACACCATCCATATAGGCGTTGATTAGCGATTCCAGAGACCGCCTTCTTATGCTGGCACAAACTGTGTGGAGTTGTCATCAATAGCATTGATGTCTGTTGGCTAAAGCCAAAGATCAAATTGTATTTATTTACATTATTTGACATTTCGAATCCTTACAGTCAAGGCAACTCGTCATCTTTTGAGTCACAACAGCACCATACTATAGTTTGGTACTTTCCACCTCGACCGCAACGGTTATTATTTCCTAGAGTTCTGCTTCTCTCCGCGAGGCGCTGTACGTATGACAGTCGCTCACCCAGCTTCTAGCGGCCGTTATATTGTCCATATGCTTCGTGCTGGCAATTCCGCATCAACAGAATCTCGTCTTCTGTTTTATCTCTGGTCTTTGGAAATAGTCGATCGCCAACAAAGCGCGGTGGATTCGCCCATGCTTCGGATAGATGATCGGTACTACTCAACCTCGTGTATTCTTTCGAGCACACAAATCCTGATATGTGGTCTTGTAATTATTTTCGTCTGCGATGACAAGTCTGACGCTTGCGCTAGCTTTCATGTGTGATTTTCCCTGCTTGCCGCTCTGACAGGCTATTAGAAAGGAATATATGCAAAATATACTAAAAATGTCATTATTCCATAAAGGAACTTTCTTCTTCGGCTTAATCCCTTCTGTAAAAATCTTCGTGGGTCATAACCGGCATTGAGGAAAGCGTGGCCTATAAAATCTAAGACACGAAAGATACTAGCAAGCGAATGAGCACACTGCAGCCTGGAAAATGTGAGGAGCACCTGGGTCCACTTACAGATTTATCAAGAACACCCCAAATCCAAATCTTGGGAGTAGACCAAGATTTGCCCTAAACGCAACGGTCGAACGGGCAGAATAGGCAACAGGAGGTATCCGCAAAATTGTCAAGACCAGCTCCGTGAAGAGGAGCCTGCTGTATTTGACCTCGTCGTTTGAGCATATACGGAAAATGAAAACAACGACAGATATCATGGCGAGGGCGAAATCGATCTGAACATTGGATTAGTCGGAAGTTATTACAACAAAAATAAGGGTGGGCGCACGCTCGAGGGGATTAAGATGCCGTTTTGGTCTTTGTACCGGGTCCATGACAAAACAGCACAGAGGACTCCAATGCCAAATTGCAGGAAGGCCATAAAAAACCAGACAAGGAGGACGAGTCGCCTCCTAGACCGACACCTAGCATGAAGGCGGTCGATACCATCATCCTGGCCATTGTTCACGACGGGCCAGTTACAGAAATGACATATATAGCCGTCGTCGCCGTTCGCAATTTGGACGACGGGCCATGGGTTAATGTGATAATCTACGGTGATGCGGTTGCTCCAGCAGCGGAAACATACGGACCGCCACGAAGAGGCATCAAGATTACCGTCGATAACGAGACGATCGAGTCCCGGAGCGCACAGACACTCGTTGCAACAGGCGCCGAGACTAAGGGAGGCTCGGCCGTTGCGAATGAATAGCTTGCGAATAAGATCAGGTGAGATGATATGATAGTAGAGCCTGCTCGTTCTTCGTAACTGCAGAAGACTATCAAGATCTAGATGGTCGAGGATAAGATAATGAAGTTCCAAGGGCAGGCTGAGCAGATCGCCAGGTGGAGGAGCGGCCTTATCGGCAGGCGGCAGCTGTGAGATGCGATCATGAGAATGAGGACGAGGGCGCTCACTGCCGTAGACGCTCAGTTCGTAGCCCGAGCTGTGAGTGGACATAGTGGTAATGATGATGATGATGATGATGATGATGCGGCGGCAATGCCAATGAGGATGATGATGACGACAGTGACGATGAGCCAAGTGCGTCTGCCGGTCGATGATGATTACAGTGGCGAGAAATGGAGACACGCCACATCAAGACTGAATCTGCCGTTGAAGCTGCCGGTGAGGCTCTCTCAGCGACTGTAGTTGCCAGGGCTGCCCACGGTTAGTAGTCCTAGCGCTCCTGGGATTGCGTACGCTATCGACGACGTCTAACGGAACGGGATGATGATGATGATGGTGGTGATGGCGATGGTGATGGTGATGGCGATGGCGGGCGAGATGACGACGAGAGCGAGGGCTCGGCTGATGAAGCAGAGTCGGGATCGCGAAGACAAGAGAGAGACCAGCCGCTCTCCCTGGGCAATGAGCACGCAGTCAGAGGGGCTAGCGCTGGCCATGAGGGCTTTGTGCAGACATTTCCCGCCCCGACACGGATACACGGCAGCGATTACATGGACAGCCACGACGGGTTCTGGCCGCGACAGCTTCAGCAGATGGGGCTAAAATGTGCCGATGATCCGGGCCAAGCCCAAGACCTGAGCGGACCGTGGGTGCTTACCTACTCTAGGTGGGTTAGTGCATGTACCTAGCTGCTAGTGGTCAGTCTGGCCATGGGCAGCTACCCAGGTACCTAGCCACAGTTAGTATAAGTGACAACCTCACTGTAAGTAGATACCTAAGCCGCCTATTCGCAGCTATACCGGGCCCGCTAGAAAAGCTGAAGTAACCCAGACACCTCCCTAGCAGAATACCGTACTCAACACTGTATTTACACAGAATGAGCTTCAGAGCTGCCCACCTTCAAGGTAGGTACCTAGCTCAAGTGCCGATCTAAGCTACTTGTACGAGGTATATCATAAGATGCACACGATCTCGTTCGATTACAATTGGGAATGGTAGAAGTTAATCGCGATAATTACATCTAAGCCTCAGCTTAGCCACTAACAGGTTGATATAGGTTAGCTTGTTCAATTTTATATTGTGCAGTTTACTACTCCGATGTAAGCTGACCTGGTATACCGTAGGTATACCTACGATCTATATTCCCGGTATACCACAGGCCTCGGCTCCTAGCATCTCAGCTAGTACGGGCTTCATTGGTGGTTTCCATCAGAACGCAATGTCGCACAAGACACTCCCAAGAGCCGACCACTGGCTTTAAAGGGGGCCATTGACGAGTGCTACGTACTCTAAGCGAGCACCCACCCATCTAGGTCCCATTGGCTATAGTCTTCGATTAAGCCTTGAGCTCACAACAACCAAGCTTTTGGCTTCGCAGCGTCTCATCATGCGAGTTGGCTTCTCGTCGGCCTGCAGTATTCGACGCGCGCTTATGCAGGGAAGAGGCGCCTTTTATCACGATCCGTGACTGCCTCCATTCCGCATCCCGACTTCTCCTTTTACTGCTTATGTGGGTGGTGGTGGGCAACTCTGCGCTGCCAGAATCCAGTATCTCGGAATACGGCACGGGTGGCACCGTAGATCCGTGCCCATGTTCGGACCGAGCGGCACTGGACCTGGGCCCTTAACCTGTGAATCCTCCCTTCGTTATAATTGTCCAGATCAGCCCACGACACATGCTCGAGATGGTCTCATGCACCTTTGTCGAACCCCCGACTGTACGCTTACTACATACCTATGTATGTATGTAGTCGCGACTCACACGTGCGTATCCAATTAGGAGCCGACGACCATAGCAATCGTGTCCAAGAGTCGTCAACACCATTTCCAAGGTCTGCGTCGCCATTACAATCCCCACGGAGTGAGGGAGAGAGAGTGAGTGAGTATGTCCGGGGCTATCTGGTTAGCGGGATCATATCGGGCTATGATGCAGCTCTCACAAGGCAACATTGCCCAGGTGCTCTACCCGTGGCCATCACCGCCCTAAAACCGTCTAGAGCCTATCAGAGTAGCGAACATTCCCTTGGTGTGTCATCGCAGCCTGTCATATAGGTAGGGAACTACCAATCAAACGACGAGAGTCACTACTAGCGTATGACGCTTGAACGGGACGAACTTCGAAATGGCATCTTCAGCACCCAGAGTCGCTGAAGCGGAACGTGAAGAGTCAGCACGTGCACTAGACACAAAAGCCGATACACTTGTGGAGCTCATACGTAAAAGCAAGCATTTCATCGTGTGTACGGGAGCGGGCGTGTCTACCTCTGCAGATTCGACCGTCGCCCGGTGTATGATACGATGCACTATGGCTGACCGCATCAGGTATTGCGGACTTCCGGGGTCCCAACGGTGTTTGGACGTTGAGAGCTCAAGGCAAGCAAGCACAGAATTGCAAAAGCACTCTTCAGGCTATCCCAACGCCAACACATATGGCACTCGTCGAGTTGCAAAACCGTGGCATCTCGACGTATCTAATTAGCCAGAACTGCGACGGGTTGCATAGAAGAAGTGGTATACTGCCAGTACGTTCCAGCGACGCAAATTGACCGGTGCCTACTCTCTGTAAGACGATTCAGCTAGACGAGGGGTGCAAATAGGATAAAATATTAGAACTCCACGGGAACAGCAACAGAGAATACTGTTAGGACTGCGGGAAAGAGTATCTTCGCGGTTTGTGAAATCGGTCGAGTCTCGTAACTCAGGTGCTGATTCCCTCTAGACTTTCGCGCCGTCTCCACCTATGAGAAATCGATCCATGATCACCGAACCGGGAGAATTTGCGCGCTGTGTGGCGGACCCTTACTCGACACCGTCATCAACTTTGGCGAGAGTCTTTTCCCAGAGCCTCTCTGTGCGTGCACGTGACCATGCCGACAAGGCCGACCTATGCCTAGTGCTAGGCTCATCGCTGACGGTTTCGCCGTCCGACGAGATCCCCGAGACTGTCGGCAGGAGGCGGGAAGCCAAGCTAGCCATCTGCAATCTCCAATCTACACCAAAGGACCGCTTCTCTGATCTACGTATCTTTGCTAAGACTGATGAGCTTATGACCCGGGTTATGGACAAGCTGGGCTTATCCATCCCGCCGTTTATCCTGCGACGCTGGTTGGTAGTTCGAATGGAAGCAGGCGGAGATAAGCGATAGCAGTTAGTGGTCCAAGGCGTCGACGTAGATGGTACTCCGGCAACATTCCTACAGTCGGTTAGGCTCGACCATAACCGGCGAACGGTGCGATCTGAGCCGTTTATTATCAACTTCCGCACCCTTCCAGATCCTGGTACCTCCTGAAATTTGAGCTAGAGTTCATGGGTCACTATGGCGAGCCTAATCTCGAAGTCAAGTATAGCTATGAGGGCGAAGGGAACATGGAGACCCAGTACCTGCTCGAATACAGCCTCAGTGATGGGGCTTGGACAGTGACTCAATCAGGTAGGCCATGGCCAAATAATAGAGCTCGAAACGAAGCTGTGAGACATGAAAAACTGGTGATAGATCTTACTGAAGACTGATATCAAAAGTGCTTATAGCTTCAAAATAGATACACGACTTTATATTATGAAGTGTAATACAAACATACACAAGTTTACAACATCTATTCTCTAGCCGAAATATCTTAGGACAATCTGGTTCTAATTTTCATATTAGTGAGGCTGGATATAATGGGAGATCTATGGTGACGATTCTTGCTTTCCATAATGAAAATGAATCCAGACGCAATAATCTTAACTTTTGAAATTATAACACAAGTGGCATGATTCTAGTCCCTACTCCGTCTTTCTAAGGACATCATACTAACTGGGAAGAGAAAAAGCAGAAGAATTTACCCTTACAAGTCTGGCAATGGTATGTTGACACATATTTTACGGTGAGCTGTCACTTCTTAGCCAACTTCATTCACCTTGATTTAAGCGCGGGGTATGAGCGCTGACTAACTTGGAGACGTAGCGCCTTATACAGGCCCGCTACCAAGTAGTTCTATAGGCTGGAACAATAACGAAAAGATGTCAGTCGGAATAACATTCGATGCTTCTTAAAATAAAACACTAATTAAAATAGGCATTTAGCGACGCCATTTCCCTACTCGAATAAACCAGCTGCTGAAGAATTAGCCACCAAATTGCTGCCTTATTTTTTTATTTGCCGAGGGCATTGGGGCAAGAGAGCCACTACCTGAGACAACAACGATCTTAGTAGCACCATCACTTTCTAAACATGGCCTTAAAAGACGGCGAATATTATGACCTCGGCTCATATCGCCGGTCTGTTACAACAAGCAATGCAGAGGCGCTAGAGTGGTTCAATCGCGGCCTAATATGGAGCTACGCATTCAACCACGAAGAGTCGGCCAAGTGCTTCGAGCGGGCCATAGAAAAGGACTCCGGCTGCTGCATGGCGTACTGGGGTCTCGCATATTCCTTGGGTCCCAATTATAACAAGCCGTGGGAGTTCTTCGACGCTACCGAGCTCGAGGCTACGGTTCAGCGCACTCATGGGGCCGTCGAGCGGGCGGAAGCCCTGGCCGCTGCTCATTCCGTCTCGCCCGTTGAAAAGGCACTGGCGAGGGCCCTGAAGTCCCGCCATCCTCGCGAGCACGCGGGTAAAGATCTCTCAATATGGAGCCAAGGGTACGCAGATGCTATGGGGGATGTGTACGAGCAGTTCGGTGACGATCTGGATGTGGCGGCGCTATACGCGGATGCTCTGATGAACCTCACGCCGTGGCAGCTCTGGGACTTGAAGACGGGCGAACCAGCTGCCGGGGCTCATACACTTAAAGCAAAGGCTATTCTAGAGAAAGCTATGTCGCAAGATGACGGCTCGCATCACCCGGGACTTCTGCATCTTTACATTCATCTCATGGAAATGTCTTCTACGCCAGAGGCAGCCCTGGAAGCAGCCAACACACTCCGCAGCCTTGTTCCGCACGGCGGGCACCTGAATCACATGCCGACACACATTGATGTTCTCCTGGGCGATTACCAAGCCGTGATCGACTCAAATCAGAGCGCGATCCTCGCAGACGACGTCTTCTTCGCGCGCGAAGATCCTCTCAAGTTCTACACTCTGTACCGAGCCCACAACCTCCACTTCCGTATATACGGCGCTATGTTCGCAGGGCAGTCCGTCGTCGCGTTAGACACTGTCGCTCGGCTCGAAGCTGCACTACCCGAGGAGCTTCTCCGCGTCAAATCGCCGCCCATGGCTGACTGGTTAGAGGGCTTCCTGGCGATGCGCGTCCACGCACTGATCCGTTTCGGGCGCTGGCAAGACCTCATCGACCTCGCATTACCCGACGATCCAAGTCTCTACAGCGTCACAACCGCCATGATCCACTACGCAAAGGGCATCGCGTTAGCCGCGACGGACAGGGTAGAAGAGTCAGAGCAGCAACGCGAGCTGTTTTCTAAAGCTTATAAAGCCGTTCCGGCCTCGCGGACGGTATTCAACAACACGTGCATCGACATCTTGAAGGTAGCCGAGGCGATGCTAGACGGCGAGCTCGAGTACCGCCGTGGGAACTACGAGTCCGCCTTCGCGCGTCTCCGCGCTGCGAATGATCTGTGCTACGCGCTGCCGTATGATGAGCCGTGGGGCTGGATGCAGTCGCCCAGCCATGCGCTCGGGGCCCTTCTTGCGGAGCAAGGTCACTATAGTGAGGCTCTGGAGATCTACGCGGAGGACTTAGGGTATGGGGGTTCGCTTCCGCGCGCACTGCAGCATCCTAATAATGTGTGGGCGCTTCATGGCTATCATGAGTGTTTGACTAAGCTGGGTCGTCTGGATAAAGCTGCGGCTATCACGGAGCAGCTGGACAATGCCATGAGGAAGACTGATGTACCGGTCAAATCTTCGTGTTTCTGTCGGCTTAATACCTTGTAGACTTGTGTTCGGTCGATCCTGACTTAGATTATTGAAAGGGAAAAGTATGGAGCTCGTTCTGAGTTTATCTCGTTGGGATTACTCGGAGCGGCAGGATGAGTGAAAATAGTAATGTGTTAATAGTGCTTTCATTTTTGGTATCAACACAATTGTGCCAGGCGCCCCTGATCGTTATGAAACAACATTACCCCCCGGAAGTCCCCTTTCTCATCTTTCCTCAAGCACCAATCGACTTCAAAATAGCCTCACCAACACCCTTCGCACTAGCCGGGTTTTGCCCCGTAATCAGCTTTCCCCCATCCTGCACAAGCACAAGTTCGCCCCAGGGCTGTTCGGCCTTCTTGTACTTAGCGCCAACAGCCTTAATCCTATCCTCCAGCATGAACGGCATATACTGCGACATGCCCACGGCGTCCTCCTCAGCATTACTGAACCCCGTCGCCTCCCTACCCGCAAGCAACGGCTTCCCATCTTCCTTCCTCTTCGCATTCACGAAGACCACAGGGCCATGGCACACGGCGGCCACCACCTTCCCTTTACTCGCGAATTCCTCGATGATGGCGATGCTGTCGGCGTCGTCGACGAGGTCGAACATAGGGCCGTGACCGCCCGGGTAGAACAGCGCCGCGAACTCGTCGGCGCGGCCCTTGAAGGATGAGAGCGGCTGCGTCTGTTCCCATACCGCCTTCTTCTCGCGCGAAAAGGCCTGTGCGCTTGCGTCTTCTTTCGACATCTCGACTGAGCCTGGGTCAAGGGGCGCTACACCACCCTTCGGTGACGCCGTCACGATTTCCACGCCCGCGCCCGTAAGCACGTCGTACGGGTGCGAGAGCTCCGGGAGGAACCAGCCTGTTGGCTTGTTGGCTGCTTCGATGTGTCCGAAGGACGTCAGTACGACGAGGACTTTTGGCGCCATTGTCGTGTTGTTATGTCTGTGTGCGTGGTTGCGAAAAGATATGAAGCTGATGGAATGTGGATGCCGTTTGCTCAAATGTCAGAGAAGTCAATTTAAATTAAATGTCTTGATGACTTGGTATGTCAAGCTCGTACCAGATGTCTTCAATGCAACGACGAGAAGCGATATATAAATATACAGGCATAAGATGACTTAGTTCTTTTCTTCTATGGCTTTGATTACACTTAGATTACATAGCTGGCATCTCATCTCCATAGGTGGGTTACACGATCTCCGAATCCCATGGCGAAGTTCCTTCGCCATGGGAGTAAAAGTGATAGCAGTAACGCACTTATGATAACATCATTTCGCCAATCGCCCATCCCTGGTTAGTATCGGCCCAGGAATCCCCGTTTTAGCTGGTGCATCGGGCATTCACCCTATCGCGATTGCAGCTCCGAGAACTCCAGAGAGCACCAAGGACTCTTCTAGGCCGCCCGGCAAAAAGCGGGGGTTCATGCCCCTCCATTGACGTCAACCGCGAAAACTCTGACATGCATGTTCTAGTCTACTGATTTAGGTAGATATACGGAGTACTACTAAAGTAGCATGGGGGAATGTATGCACTATAATATGTATGTGATGTTGCGCGCAGAGCCGAGGGTTTATCCTGTGGTTTCTGCTGTTCCAGATACTTTAGTTACACGGTAGTGGGGTTTTCGTGCCCGACCGTTACTGGCGACGTCACTAGAAGAAACTGGCTCGTGACTTGAGTCCAATAATACCTACCCGATTGCGTAAAAGAATATAAATAAAAACTTTTAATCAGCCTCCTGATTATGTCCCCCAAACTTCTTGCTTGATGGTATTCCAAAGCGATACAGTCACTTTGCCAACCTCTTTGGGTGGGCGGACGCTCAATCATGAGCTGCGGGGACAATGCGACACTAAGCCATTAGAATCATCGCTGTGGCATATTGCTACTTTCTTCGATTCACTGCGTCTACATCTTGAATTAATTCAGGGGGAGCTTTGACATGTGCACAGAATGTGCATAGAAACAAGAACTATAAGTTCAGCAATGCTATAAGTGTCATGGGTCCAATCGAGGGCTCTTCGACAGCTTTTATTAAGCCTGTATGTATTATACCCCCTTTTAGATGCGCTCCAATCACTATTGCCGTGCATCCGTTTTAGTCTGGCCAATCGCGTGAAGTACGGAATTGCAGGCCAACTTTATACACCTGCTTCCACCAGTGGCACAGATGAATGCGGCCGAATTCCTCTTCAACTTAGTTCCGGACGGTTTGAAGGGGAATAGGTCGGTACAACAACATCCCGTAAAGTGCTCCGGACGGCAATTACTCCAACCGTTACCCCAAGTGAGATCGGGGAGAACAATATAAGCAAGTGAATAGCGCTATGTCAACATCAACAAAATCGGGTTCTTAGACGACAGCAAGTTGTCTTGAGTATCAAAATGCACGTCTTGAACTATGCCTTCGTTGCCCTCACGGGCAGCGTCTATCTGGTGGCGGGACAACAGTTTCAGTCAACGCCGGTAATGGGATGGAACTCCTACAACCAAATGGCTTGTAGTCCCAACGAATCCTTGATCACTAAAGCTATCAATTCCTTAACAGAACGAGGTTTTGTCAACGCTGGCTACAAGTTCTTTCAGGTCGATTGTGGCTGGGCCTCGAGAGACGGGCAACGAAATGCAACGAGTGGGGCGCTGAAAATCGATCTGGACCGCTTTCCGAACGGATTGTTGCCTCTCAGTAACCTCGCAAGATCAAAAGGGATGAAGTGGGCCATGTATTCAGATGCTGGGACTCGAATGTGCGACACCCAGGTTCCTAGTCCCGTCTTGGGCTCTCTCGGCAAGGAGGCCGCTGATGCCAACCTATTCAAATCTTTAAACGCGGAATACGTCAAGTGTACACCATATTCTCATGCTCTAATCAGATTGAGGTAGCTGACTAGAAACACAGATGATAACTGTTATGCTGATGGACCATCGTCATCCCAGAATGCCCCCAAGGATGCGAGAACCGATTTCATGACACGCTATACGACCATGTGGAAAGAGCTTCAACGGGTGGGCATAACAGGAATGCTGATTTGCCAATGGGGTGTTCCGTATTCCACATCCAGCGGCCTCGAAGGACCTTCTCAATGGACGAAAGGTCTCTCGACGTCATTTCGACTATCAGATGACATTGCCACTGGATGGGCAAACGTTTACCGCATCTACAACCAAGCTGTCCACATCGCTAAGGCGGGAAACATTGGACCCGACCATATCGCCGATGCAGATCTGCTCGAGGTTGGTAACAGCGGGATGACCTTTGACGAGCAAGCTACTCATTTCGCATTCTGGGCAATGATTAAATCAGCCCTCATGATATCAACAGATATATCAGTTCTGTCAGATGAGCTCGTTGCGGTGCTGCAAAACCAAGAGCTCATTGCGATCAACCAAGACTCCGATGTTAAACCGATCGAGCTTGTCCAGCGCTGGACTGCAGATCGGGATCTGTGGATTGGGGACCTCGCCAACGGCGACATTGCTGTTCTTGTAGTAGACCTTAGCAACACCAGTCGCACATTGAGTCTGCAACTATCTGAACTAGGAATCAAGTCTGCCGACGCCAAGGACCTTTGGGCATCCCAGACTGTCAAGAACATTAACAGTTACTCCAAGCAAGTCAAGGGTCACGGCTCTATCGTACTTCGTCTTTCCAACATTCAACGGGCATCAGCTACGGAACCAGAATACACTCATGTCTCCGTGTCCAGTGGCACATTGACATCTGGTGCCAACATTCAAGCATGTAGCGGTTGCGCCTCATCTACTAAAGTCGGTAACCTCGGGGGTTCTTCAAATGGCAAAGTGGTTCTATCAAACATCCGGACTTCGCAAGCAACTCAGACTGTCAAGTTCGACTACATCAATTGTGAGATTGGATACCTCGGCTCGGGCAATAACGAGCGTCTAGCATCGATCAGCGTGAATGGAGGAGCGGCAAAAACGGTCAGCTTTCCTATCAGCGGCTACAATTGGGATTCAGATGTCTATGAGGGCTACGGTGTAGAGCTGTCTGGATTCAACACTGGAGGAGCTAATACTATTAGCATATCAGGTGCTGGTACTGGCTGGGCACCGGATTTTGACCGAATAGCGGTCCTTACCTAGGTACTTAGGTGCTTCTGGATGAACCAACAAGCGTAGACACGGTCCACTCATGCACTCAATGTTTGCACGAGCCTTATTGCTTTTGATAGCAAAAGCATCATAATCGCATTAATAATAGAGGGGTGACCCCCAAACTTCGAAAAGAACTAACAAGACATCCCTGCGAGAGCTATATATCGCAGGCATACGGAGGAGCCATGTAAAGCGACTGAAGTGATAGTCATGACTTGAGATTATTGAAATCATTCGTTCAGCCACATGTAAACCTACCAGCTATCATTCACTGAATCCAACCCCTCAGCAGTTTTCGTTACCCAAGGTAGCTATCTCCAAACCCCGACGGTGACGTACACCCATAAGTCAGTTGGATATATGGCTGTGGTGTAGCTCCCTAAGCTACCTAACAAGTTGTCGCATTGCGCCCTGGGTGTTGTGGTGCAATAACCTTCGTCTGGCATCGAAAACGAGGTTTACCAATCGAATCCTTGTACTCCATGAGTCTCATTATTTGATTTTTTAAAGCTATCAGCTGAGACACACTTACTATCAAATCAACTAGTCATCATTGATATCCCTATTGACATAGATTTGACCATAGAGGTCTGTCACCTTGACAAACACCTGCAACGCTTGCCAGGTAGCCGCGGTGATTTCTGGCTTGAGTCTCTTCAGTGCGGCATCCAGACACTCCCGTTCATAGTGCGAAACCGACATCAATCTCTCCCGGAGGATTTTGTCATTCGCTTTGGATAATCCTAAAGTGTCATGCTCCGCATTTGCTTCACCGCTCTGATTGAATTCAGGAAAACCAATACTGTTAAGTTTTCTCCAAGCGGTCCCTATTGACCGATCCGTAATCGTTGTCTATCCGGCATATTGACGCAAGATGACTACACACGTCTCGAGCAATATAGCTGCGTAGGTGGCCGGCGAAACAATCCTGGCCCGTAGGTGAGATTAGACATCGAAAGAATTCGAAAGAATACGGACAACTGGTATGATCTGCCGACACCGTGTGAAGCCATTTATAGAAGGACCCTTGCTCGAAGGGAAAGAGGGCAGCACATTGAGATTCTCGCTTGTTGGATTGGATAGCAGTATTGGTTTCCCCTTGAATAAGATGGGCTTGGAGGAAGATTGATAATTCCGCGCTTACATTCGCGCGGACCAGCCCCGGAGAACGTACCACTGCTGGATGATTCAACACGTATGAGTTGAATCGCTGAATCGTATAGCAGAAGTCGCGTAAGAGGTCATTGTAGGCGCCCTCGGACTGACAGGCTACGTCTTCCACCCCATTATTGTCAAAATTGTTGACCGGGCTACCCGAACCGTCGCATTCAGCACCACAATATTTCTCTTGCATAGAAGGATTACATATAGTCTGCGCGACTTTGCAAAGTGCAGCAAATTTGCCATTCAACGCTTTGTTTGCTGTTAGCCTCTCGAGATAACGGTCAACTTGGAAATTGAGCATCGAAATTGCCATCATTTCCCGCATAACATTGACGGAGATGCCAAATCCTGTAGCATTGTTGCACATTGTCCATGTCAAGGGTATGTAGTGCAAGTACTTGTGGCCAATTTCAGTCTTTTCTTGAGGAAAGACTGAGGCTGCACTAGAGTTCAGCAGAGAGCTAGTGAACATACACCCTTCCGCCACTGATGCGCGAAGTCGCCAGTATGGTTCGCTCGAGAGTACGGGGAGGCTGGAAAAGAATTTTGAGAACATCTCAAGCCTTTCGCGGGAAAGATCGACTAGGCTTCTAAATTTCGGTTCACTGGTTTGCTCAAACGAAGCTTGGAGAGCAGCTAGACGATAAGCTTCGCAAATAGATTGGGAGCTGTGCGTCGCTTCCTCTGCCGGGGCCATCTCGGAAATACTTAGATATTCCTGGTGAGTGCGAAGATACTCTACTCCAAGATTGATGCTCTCGGTCATCTTGTCGCCTAGGGCGTCTAGTATCCAAGGTAACGGGGCAAGACTTTCAAGCGTCAATAGAGCATATGCTGAAATCTCAATAGAGTCACCCCAGGTTCCCTTGAGAGACAGTGAGCTGAGACTGTGGAGACATATCTGTAATGTAATGAGAGGTATTGTGTTGAATATGGGACTAGCATCAAGCTCGCACACTTGTTTGGTCTTCCATAACTCCAAGGCGCCCCGGAGTGCCCTGGCCATTAGCATCATAGTGTACTGGGCTTCAATACTCTACTTGGGGTCAGTATAATATTTGGCAAGATTGGAATAGAGGCACGTGCCCAATTGTCTTTAATGTCGAGGTCTTCCCAAGCTTGACATAGACATTTCAAGCTTTGAAGAAGTTGGGAGGCATATTTTGGGGGAGTCGGAGACAGGGCCAATGCTATGACAATGTGGGAATTTGCGCCGAGCAATTTTATAGACTCGTCTGCGCACGTGGTGGACCGCGATGAGCCTTCAAAAGTCTCTAGCACTTTGCTGCAACTGGCTCGTCGGCCGAGCAGGGTCAATACCGCAACAGCTTTGGCGGCGTTTTCGGCAACCGTAGGGCCTAAAGTTGTTGTCAGTATGTCTAAATTGCCAAGCGGGTTAAGAGAAGATGTACTGAACCCTACGACACTGGACTGCTTGTCTAACTATTCTTCCAGGATCACTGCTACGCTGGATGCCACTTCTTCTTTTATTTCTTCAACTCCATAGCCGTTGTCAAGCAAGGTGAATAACGCCTGACGAGGCGTTTAGTAACAGCAGATAGTATCAAGTTTATAGCTTACCTAGGAAACATCAAAGATGTCAGTAGAAAGCACAGACGGAACCGGCCCGTGCCCAGTTCTCACAACGTCACGAAGATATGCCTCAGCTTGATCATCCCATTTCGAGCTAGAGATAAGGTATGCCGCGGCCGACGAAGGCGATACCAACTGTGCTCCATCCTGGATATGGTGACTGGTCATGCCAAGGTCAAGTTGCCCAACTAGAGCTTCCAGATAGTGTGTCAGTGCAGTATCCGGTGATGAATTCAAAGGTTCCGATGACATTTGGTCCATTCGATTGTGGTCCATTTCCGTAAGCGTTTGCGCGTGGTCGCGCTCAAACTTCCAGCCTTCGTCACGTAGTATGCTGAGCAGGGAAGTGACCAAGATTCCTAGTCCAACGTCTTTCGTCAAGAGAACGTCCGAGAACTCCAATTCATCTTCCAAATATACAATAGCTCTTTGTATCTTCTCTGTAAGATCTGTTTCCGAAGAATAATCATCATTTAGGGGGGTTTGACTGTGCTTGTACATGGCAAGCAGCGCACAAAGAGTACCGAGGACGCTATCAACTCCAGATACATGAGCTCCGAATCCTCCGTTGGAACACTGCTGCATGATAACTTCGTGGAAACACTCGGGGAAAAGCCAGAAAGCTGAAGATCCTTCGACCTTTGAGATCATAGATAGCCAGGCGGTGTCATAAACGGACAGCGCCCTAGAACTTGCTGTTAGATCCTGTGGGCGTATAGAAGCGATCAATTTCTTAATCACTTGGCGAGGTCGATCGTCTAGAAATGATGACATGGCGTGCGTGTAGATGAATCAAAAAAATATCAATTCAATTATGATAGATGAGCAGTGCTCAGATGAGGGGAAATTTCTTTGATGATTTTGAAGAATTCAGTACAGTAGGGACTATGAGTGGGTAGGAACTAAAGTATTTGTATGCAAGAGGGCAATGCACCAGGGTCCTGTCGGCTCTGGAGCAAGGTATTGACAGCAGTGGCTTGCCATAGACATAACAACAGTCAGACCCGAGGTACTACTCATCCGCCGATAAAGTGTATACCACATTGTAAAATTCGCTACTTGGAGTATGGGCTGAAATGTATGAGCAACTGTTTCCAATATAATAAATTACTCGCCGCTACTGGTGGTAGCTTATAGGCACAGTATTACCGTTCAAGCGCATGACCAGTGTTCAGTCTAGGCAAACTACCCTTACGCAATGATTCGCGTGCTACTATCTCTATGCTTACATACGGGAGGTAGTCGTTAGAGAATTCAAGCAGGAGGTCAATCCTGTCATTCGGAAGATTCGGATAAACCCTTTCAACTCCCTTCCCCCCGGGGAGTGTTAAGGTACATTGGTAGCTCAACTCGATATTTTCCATACTCTACCTAGTCAGTAGGATTCCTCTTACTGCCTCTAATAGCGCCCCCAGTGCTATCCGATAACTATCTTCTGCTTATGAAGGAAATTTATAGGTTTGGAGTGCATGGCTCTGACGAGGCCGACTCTCTGAGCTGAAGAGGTGAACTTGGAGAGTAATTAGAGACAGGACCGACCCTCATCCACTGTTTAGGTCTATCTACAATAAAGCATCAGTTCGCCTGCGCAGGAGCACTCTCTTGCCCAGATCGGGGAAAATATTTTCGTCTGCACTCATGTTTTCCGGTCTACCCTGGCCATCGGAGAACTGTTACGAACCAACGGAAGGGGTGGCCAGTTCAACGGGCCAGGCGTGGAAAGGAGGAGGTACTAGGCCAGATATAAGGAGAAAAAAGTTACGATTAGCATAGGTCACATAATTATAAAAATAAGCTAGTAAGCCCTAGATTATGTTACGAACCAACAGGAGGGTGGCCAACTCAATGGGCCAAGCGCAGGAAAAGAATGAGGCGCTGGGCCAGAGGAGGGGAAGAGAGGTCCCAACTGGGACAGGTCACGTGATGGATCACTGGATCACGGAGGTGAGCCAGTGAGTTTTGGATCACTGGATCACGGTGGTGAGCCAGTGAGCCCTGGATCACCAAGAGGAGGAAGTGAGTCTTGGATCTCTTACATTTCCTATGTCTATATAATGATCATGATTTCCTGTATCTAGTCACTCGTTTATTCTAGCTCTCTAGCTATCAATCTCACACTCTTATTTCACTTCATACTTTGAACATCTAAGAGCGACTACTATTCTATCGCGACTAGACTAGTGGTGGGAGTACCAGTAAAACCTCCCTTACGGACCACCTGCTGTTAGTCTTATTGTTACCTGCAAATCAAGAACCCCCGCGTACGTCTTATATATCTTCCGATATATAAGAGGTCCGTAACAGATATTTCTATTATTTAAAATAAATTAAAAATATAATAAATTATATTATAAAATTTAAATAATTAATAATTATTTTGTTTATTTTATATAAAATTAAAAATATAAATTAAAAATAAATTTTATAAAATAAAATTTTTTTTTAAAAGAATATAAAATAAAGATTTAAATAAATAAATAAAATTAAAAAATAATTATTTAAAAATAGATTTTAAATTAAATATTTTAATTATTATATTATTTTAAAAAATAATAATAAAAGAAATTATTAAAGATTTCTTTTTTAATTTAAAAAAGATATAAATAATAATGATTTAAAAAATAAAAAGAATAAAAATTAAAAAAAAATAATATATTTTTAAAATAAAAATATAAAATTATTATTTTAAAATAAATAAATAATTTTATATTTAATAAAATAAAATATTTAATTTATAAAAAGTTAAAAGAAAATATATAAATATTATTTAAAAATTAAATAATTTTTAAAGTAAATTATAAAGAAATATATATATTATAAAAATAATTAAAATTATATAATATATAATTTTAAAAAATAATTTAATTAAAAATAAAATATTATTAATAAATTTAAACAATTATAAAAGAATTCTTATAATTAAATATAAAATATAATTTAAAAATAAAATTATAAATATAATTAATATTATTATAATAAAAATTATAAATAATTTATGAAATATTAAAAAAAAAAAAAAAGTTTTTTTATAATTTAAATTATAAAAAAAATAAAAAAATAAAAAATATTATTAATTAATTCTTTAATTAATTATTAAAAATTATAAATATAATAAAATAATAATAAAAAAAATAATAATCTTTTAATATTTAAATATTTAAAATATTATAAAGTTATATAAATATTATTAATATTTATAAAATAAATTATATATAATAAATTACAAAATTATTATATAAATAAATTATTAAAATAAACAATAATTATATATAAAAACTTATTATAAAATATTATTATTTTAATAAATAATTTATAAAAAATAAAGAAAATAAAAAATTATATTTTTATTACGGACCTCTTATATATCGGAAGATATATAAGACGTACGCGGGGGTTCTTGATTTGCAGGTAACAATAAGACTAACAGCAGGTGGTCCGTAAGGGAGGTTTGCTGGTACTCCCACCACTAGTCTAGTCGCAATAGAGTAGTAGTCGTCAATAGAAATTGAGATGAGATTGATAGCTGAAGAACTAAACTAAACGAGTGACTAGAAACATCAGACTTATATAGGAAACCCCATTCTCCCCTTGTCTTTGGATCGCAGGATAGTTCTCCTATCCTCCTATCCCTTTGGATCGCAGGATAATTCTCCTATCCTCCTATCCCTTTGGATCGCTGGATAGCTCTCCTATCCTCCTATCCATCACGTGACTAATCATGTGACTTCCTATCTTCTGGGCCGTGGCCCGCCTCCAATCTTCTTAGCGTATGGCTTTCTCCCCTTGGTCTGCCCAGCTGGCCGCTTTCCTGGTCTACTTCGTAACAAACCTATAATAAATAAATATATAATATAAAATTAATAATTAAAAAATTAAATTAATAAATAATTAAATATAAAAAATTTATAATTATTATATAAATAAAAAAAATATAACATATTATAATATAATAATTTAAAATTAATAAAATTATTATTAATAATATTAATTTAATTAAAATAATAAAATTATATTTAATTTTTTATATAATAAATAAATAAATATAAAAGTATAATATATATTAACTTTTTTTTTAAGTTACTTTTTTTTATAATATTATTATTAAATAAATTTTAATTAATTTTAAAACTTTATTATTTTATACTTAAAGCTTAGCAGTTAAATATTTAACCTTGCCATAAAAACTAGCTAAAATAAACTTATGTTTTTTTAATATAAATTATCTATAGATTATGAGTATATACCCTAGGTATTCTATAGATATATTTATAAATCCTTCACAGCAAGCAAATTCGACCGCGTGGATAAGACGAAGCGCTATTCCTATTGTCAGATATAAGGGGTTATATCTTAAGCCAGAATATCTGACTAACGGGTATCTAAGGGTAGACCCATGTCCAGGAGACAGGGGCCCTCATACAAATTCCGCGTAGCCTACTAGTCGCGTCTACTTGACACATACAACACACAGGATCAATACAATCAATCAACCCAACGTTACATGCCATCACTTATATCTGACACCTATGGTGTGCCCCTACTCCATAAGGTAGTAGTCTAATGATCCTAGAATAAAGTGTCCTCTAAGTTTATGCAAGCCTCTTCCTGGAATTCTACGAGTAGTACAGCGGTTGCCAAGTGGCACGCTGCAGATGGGTATTTACCTACCTAGTGAAAGCAATTCGTCGCCAAGTTTGTTGTCTACTATACTCCGTACACAATCCGCAAATATACTCCTCAAATATATCGCTTCTAGGAAGGAGGCCCTCGGTTTTCACACGTCCTCTTCAGTTGCACTCTCACAGCTCAATGGGCTGATATGGTCCATTCATTTGCCCCTGTTCGCATACAGCCACTAGCGGTAATTAATCGAGCGTGCTTGCAACAGCAAAACTTTGACGCATGAATGCAAATGGATTGATCACAGAAAGTGACAGGCAAGTCGGGCTAGATATGCATATACAGCTGAGGAGAATTCAATAACAGTCTTTATTAAGATACTTTCTCGTAATCGTTACGCCATAAAATGCACGCTTTATGCGCTTCGTATCACATCATTTCGGGGGGAGCTAAGCTTCTCCTCATCCCTTCCCCAGAACCTCCCTGCAAGACAATCAACCCACTCTATTCCCTGTCAAAACCAGACTCCCCTCCACGTTTTCAGATTAAAACTCTAATAATCCTCTTCCTCCTCTTATTTCTAAATAGCCTAATACTCTGAAGCGTCCGACGAATTAGGCAATCCGTTTCTCGACGATTGCCTCACCGGTAGGCGCCATGCCAATGAAACCAGCGTTTGCGCCACCATGCTGGAACACCTTTTGGCCTCTCAGCCAGGTTTCCTTAACTCGTCCTTTAAAGTGATGGCCTTCCCAGGGTGAACAGCGGTTCTTCCAATGCATACCGCCTGATTGCAGTATCCACTCCTCGGTGTCATGAAACACGCAGATATCAGCATCCATACCAACCCTGAGGGCGCCCTTGCGGTGGGACAGTCCAATCTGTTTGGCGGTCGCCTGCGAGCATAGTCGTACGATATCGACAATGGTGGGAACTGACTTAGAGCCAGCCGCTGCACGCTTCTTCGCCGATGAATAAAGAATGGGTAGCCCGAGGCCGACAGACGATATACCACCCCAAGCGGCAAAGAAGTCGCCATCTGAAACAGTAGGAAGCTTTGGCATCTGATCCAAGTCTGCGCGCATGTCGATACCGGAGTCGGAGTGGTGTATTCCCGGGCGAGTGCTCCTCGACTGTAAATGGGGCGGTAGAAGCTTGAGCTCGGGTGTGCATGGCGAATGATCGGATACGACAGTCTTGATACATGAGTCCTCTGCCTGTAGTTCATCCCATAGCCCGTCCTGGTTCAGCTGTTCCCTAATTGGAGGGCAGCATTTATATCGGCAGTCACCATCCTCGACCCCTTCGGCTGCCAATCCTAAGTAGTGAAAGCATGTCTCGGCGGTGATGTTGACTCCCCTGCTGCGTGCCTCCTTGAGTATTGGTATTGCCTGGGTTGCCGACAAATGTACAATGTGGAGGTGAAGGTTGGTGGCGAGATGGGCGAGTGAGATGATCTCTTCAATAGCGTATGTTTCGAATGAGGGCGGGCGAGACTCGAGGAACGTTTGATATTCTTTCAGAGTACCCTTGGGTGCGAGCGGTGGTTGTGAGACTTGAACAGCATCGCCAACAGAGTCGGTGATCGGTGGGATCATCTCGGCATGGAACATGAGGGTGGTAGGTGTGCCATTTAAGGTGTTCATAGCCAGTTCAATGTCAGCTGATGATATGGCAGGAAATTCCTCTACCTACAAGGATAGTGTTTTAGCGTAATCACGAACAACAATATCTGCAGCAGCACTTACACCAGACTCGATCAGAAATCCTTTGAAACCACGAACACCAGCTTCCACTAAGGGCAATAGCTCATCTGCATTTCCTGGAATGACACCTCCATAGAAGCCCACGTCAACCCAACATTGACCCTGACTAGCTGCCAACTTTTCCTGGAAACCTGCCAGGGTAGTGGTGGGCGGGATGGCATTCAGGGGCATGTCAACCACCGTGGTCACACCCCCTGCTGCTGCTGCTCGTGTGCCAGTGTTGAACCCCTCCCATTCCGTACGACCAGGCTCATTGAGGTGGACATGGGCATCAACCAAACCGGGGATCAAGAGTTTCGAACCGTAATCAATATAAGTGGTATCAGAAGGGAAAGATGTCTCAGGTAATACAGTAGCTACGACAGCTACGATCTTCCCGGAAACTGGCGAGATGGAGACGGAAGCCGGCGTAAGCAGCAGGCTATCATCTGGCAGTGTCAGTACTGCCCTCGTCGAAACGAGGACGGTTAGCGGTTCTGGACTAGACATGGCCGGAACGAACATTTACAAGGCACAAAGTACCTAGTTGGGATCGGAAACCTTTGAACGAGCCAGCAGACAGGAACAGAGATACGAATCGCACTAAAGCCAGCTACAAGTACTGGGTTTACTGTGAGGGTAAATGGGACGCCCAGACAAAGAGCGAATATCGAAGTACTATTGTGACTGATAAGGAGATAGCAGTCGTCACAAGAAGAAAGGGTGAGAGGATCTCACAGAAGACCACAAATGGGATAGACACGAAGAAGATAAGCACGGACAGGACAGAGAAGCCCGGTCTGGGGGGGGATCTTAAAGGCTGGGGCTTATCTGACGCAGCCATGATGAGGATTTGGCCAGGTACAAGACGGCTTCTACTGCACTACACGGTAAATACGCTACGACTACGGGTCGAAACTGTGGGGATGATGGGTAATCGGTGAAAGGGCGAATGGGGCATCGGGACAAAAGAAAGGGGCAAGGGCTGGACCTGGAGATGGATGTCATGGCGACGGGGAAAAAGGGAGAGTCAGAGGATGCCGGGCGTTGATACTGTGGCCAGCGAGTCGCGGGCGAGTAGCAGCGTTACCAGCGCTGAGGGTCGGAGGGGACATCGGAGGGGGCTAGAATTGATTGTCTCTAGACGCGGCCGAAAATGAGACGGAGCACAAGATAAGAAGGCCGAGACAAGCTTTCCACGACATGACACAGCAGATGCCGGGAGAGCTGGGTTCATGTTTGCTGTATCATTGCGTCGGCAATAGTTAGCGCGAAGTTAGGGAGGACCCTGGATTTTCAACGGCCTGTTATCCCCGTCCCTTCATTGGCCATCTCACCTGATCCAGGCGACAGCCACACAATCCCGGATGGGTCCTTTTTATCTATCAACGTCTCAAAACGCTTATTCCTATCTCGTCCTTGTTACCTTATCGCAATTTGTACAAGATTACATGCCCAGCACCCCAGATAAACTAGCATACACTTACATCTCCTAGTCTATGTGCGCTCTATATTAGGGAGGTGGTAGGCTACCTCAGAAATAGACCTAATGTAGGTACTATACTAATATAGTATCGAATAGCGATCGGACCTCGCCGATAGACCTCACCAGAATTTGCATGTACAGATAAGCACTTGACCCCGCCAGGCTGCCCACCCATTCCCATGAGTAAGTAAGAAGCTAAGTATATCCATATATATATGCCAGTACTGAGTCGGCTGGCTTAGGACCTATAATTATCTCTCTTTCGCCAAGTATGTTCACGAGCGTATTCTTGCCTCTTAGACCGAAAAAGCTACGACGAATTCAATGGAATCCCAAGTTATCAGATCAGATGTGGAACCACTCACATTCTTTCTGATTCTAAACTTACTACCTAGTGTACCCAAAATAAGCGTCCGAGTCCCAGTGGAGAGGTCCCGGCTGTATCTCTCATTAGCGTTATTTATCCGAAACTATTGCTCGATTCTATCGAGCAATGTTTGTGTAATAGTGTGTCATGCTCCCGCCCGCCTTCAAAATATCTTCACAATCGGCCGAATCTGGTAAGACCCACTACCTGCCCATGCAAATGCTTTCAAACAGTCGAGTAATATTTAAGTAATAGACTACAGTTTCGACCTTTTCCGTTCACGACTCCAACATTCTCTAGTAACGTTCTCTCCACTGCCGGGCCAGACTTCTCTTAGAAATTTTTATCTGCTCACTGAGTCAGATATCGCAGCGGATGTCGGCCACAAATCGCTGGGTTCCCAATACTTTCTCTACTTCATCCTTACGCCCAACTTCAGAAGTGATGCGCTACTTTCCAGTTGTGACCCCAGATTGAGGATATCTATGCCATGACCAAGCTTCACGATGATGTTTACTAACCAGCCTAGCATAAATCTCTAGCTACCATCACTTATACAGGTTGTTTGTTTATTTTGAATGGGATTTGTACTCGTGTCCTCGGATGCACGAGCGAGGGAACGCAACGTACTACATTAGTGCAACGAGAGATTAAATTGGAGAATAGTCGGAACATCCGGATCTCACATGACTATGAAGAACACGGGCATGATAGGGTTTGGTAGGATTGCTACCTCAACAATCAACGCGAAATCGGCCGCATCAATTCGAAATTCCCTACGCGGCCCTCCCGCACTTATCTCTTTCAGACCGCACTGGAGATAGGCCGGATTTACTGGGTCCTCTGATTCCCAAGGTTCGTGGAAATCAGCGGCCATGCCCACTGCACAATCACACGAAACTATTGCGTTTTTGAGATGAAAAGCAATCTAAATACTTTTCGAGTACGCCCGGGCAGACATAGCTCCAGCTGGATGAGCACGCGAGCTAGATGAGTGTCCCCGGATTGCCATATGATATAGTCTTTGAGTATTTCCAGATTGAGTAAAGGTGGCGTTTGCTTCCTATGTAGAAGAGGTAGATAAAAAAAGCAAACTAGTCTAGCGCATCTAGCTTCTGAACCTATCACACTAGCTTGACGTTTAAACAATGTCAGGGTGTCGTACGTCATGTTAGGGGTATGTATCTCACGTCTCTGCGGCACGAAGCGTTTGGATTTCGCCACATTCTAGCTCTTGACTCTACACATGCCCATCTGTCCTAAGGTCAACGTCGTGGCAGATAGCATACGTGAAAAGCAGGATTTTTGAATCAGGATAGCATTGTCTCTTCTCTCTTTTTCTTTTCTTTCCTTTCTCACTTTTTCCCTTGACTCATCTGCTCCTGTGCCTGTTTCGATTCGTACGAGAAATCTAGCCTCGGAAATTTGACGCCTTGGTCATTAGTTTATTAAGAATGATGCGGATACTGACGCTTGAGTGCCTTGGGCACCAGTCAACTCCATCACAAGAAACAATGCAATATTAAGAATTCATATCACGGTGTCTATATAGGGAGTGTAGGCGGTTAGGTTTCCGACTCAACAGACGTTCACTTCTAGTGATTAGTGAGATAATATAATGCTATATTCCCAAGACCGGGTTTCTAGGTACTCCTACGGCTGGTGGTTAAATGGCCAAGCCTGGCGTGGCGCTGAGGAATCATGGTCTTAGTTCGTAGAGATGGCCGGCGCCGCTATTAACCCTTTTGCAAGGACTCCGAGACTTTCGGAGAGCGCTGCACTAAAAGCCCAGATGCCAAGACGGAGTGAGCCCCGATTCACCCCTATCAGAATTGATCGTTCCGGCGACCGTCTGGGTACACACATAGTCTCAGTTGACTTCATAGCGAGCCGAGGCCACCGTATTCCCCCGGAAGTCGGGACTGGCCCCGCATATCCGGGAATATCTGAAAATATATACGACTAGCTAAGTCACTATTCCCGAATTCCGCCCCTGTTGAATATAGAGTGGGAATGTGAATTTCTAGATATGGTGACAGGTTCAAGCATAGTCTTGCTACACGAATTACTATATACCCTGTCGGCTATGTTGAAGTTTCGGACCAGGACAAAGAGCATGAAATAATTTCCAGAGCCGCAAGCGCAGAGTTGCCTCATAGCACCGGCATCTTCGACGCACAAAGGGTCGAGATGACCACATGTCAGGCTTGCACGTACTTCCCGTATGAGCCAGGCACAGAATGCGCTGATTCCTACCAACAATATACAGAACGGTAAGCTGTTACAGAAGCGCAAGCATGGCACTAACTAGTGATAATATACACGAGTCACTATGAAAATCTGCGCTCCACAAGGCCTGGAGAAGGATTGCTTGCTCCTCGACTTACTCTGTCGCTGTCAGGTGTATCTATCCCACAGTGAATGGAATAGCCTATGCAGTCACGCAGCAGGTAGGTGAATGGGTCAGTAGCCATGAAGGTGTATTAGTCAATTGGCCCCCAGCCCTTCCAACTGGTAGTTGGGAGGGATAGCCTGTATATATAGACCCAGCCTGACAGGCATACACTAGAGTGTCACCTATCTACCTGACAGTCGTTCACAGCGCAGGTTAATGAGACGTAAAGCAAGCCTTTAGAATACTAGATAGCTCAAACTGTTTTCACAACTGGTCGAATAGCTCTCAGCGATGCTTGCTTCCTCGTCCATCTAAGCCAACTTGTGAACTAGCAGCCTAAACAACTATTCGAGCAGCATACGATTTTTCAGAAGCAGTTTGCAAATGATATCGCGCTAAGATACTATAGTTGCTTTTCTTCGCCGATTTTATGTTGCAACTATTCTAAGAACGAGCTCTAAAAGCCGAGGGCGTGGCTTGGGAGATGAAGCGTCGACCGGACTGTTAAACATCACTCTCAATTGCAGCTCCCCTCAAAAGATCGAGTCGCGGTCTCACTTTAAAGCAATACCATGGACTTCAATTATTATCTCACATTTCAGCGTTTCTCTCTCAACAGGTGAGAACGAGGAGCACTTGCTGCGTCTGGCCAGATAAGTGCGATCGGTCTAGTTGTTAGTATGCAGTGCTGAACAGAGATGTTCAGGGTAGAACCCAAATACTAAATACCCCTTTTTGTCTTCTTGTCACGTGTCATCTTACCTTGTCCCCATTGTATGAGAGCCTGCGCTTAAACGGAAATCACCCATGCCAGGCCCCGCGAACTGCAACAACCCGTATTCTGACCCATCATATCATAGGCATGAGTCCGTATCGCGCAGACTTCGGATGAGAAACGCCAAAATGAAAGACTTAAGGCCGAAGAAATGCTATATGTGTAGAGTTTGACCTCCGGGAGGCTGTGGGAGTTTTCTATATACTCAATGGTCTAGGCGTTCATAGAATGTTATTCTCATATTGAGTCATTCTCAAAGCCTTGTAGGCCTTGTGATACCTCTAAGACATATATGATTAGATTTGCCTTGTTCATGGTAGGCTACTCTATGTCTTCAAGCTACCCATTATTCACCCCTCGTTATTATGAGCGCGACGGTATTGAGCACGGTTTACCGAACCTCCACCCATCTGGCTGATATAAAATAAGTCGAGCTTCCGCGCGCTGATACTCATCTTATCATTGGTATTATACGGAGAGGATTGTATACACGTTTATCATAGCTCGGCTCTGGAATTGACTTAAAACGCAGTCATTGATATCTACTGTGGTGCAGAGCTTGAGAACGCAATCGATAACCCTGCTTAATAATACCTCTTTGACAATCCGCTTAAAGCACTGATTTGTGCCTAACTTGTGTTTTAACACCTCGGAATACTTCCCTAATTGTCGTAGGCCCATTTTATAAGATGGAAAGACATTGAGAGATTATCGGAGAGCAGGGAATAACCTGGATGACCCAGTCACGGCTGGCTAGGTACTGCCGCCCATCAACTTGAATGTGGCTCGGGATGAGACTATGGTAAATGTGTAGAAGACTTCGGTACCGAACTACCAGACCTGACGACCAATGGGTAGACAAATCCGCGGTCCACTGGCCCAAGATTTGGGTGCCTGATACTGCTGCCTTGCCTTAATCGCAACCGCTGTCAGCATCGGAGCATCATGAATGCTTAGATCTAACATGACAGCAAGCAATTACACGCGATCATTTTGTGCCTATTGATATAGAAATGGCCGAGTTCGGGCTCAATATCAGGAAGAGGTCATCCGATTGCGGCTTCGAGGAGTCACATAACCCTGTAGTTCGGCTCCCCCGCCCCCGGCTCCTCCCAGCTACTCTGACTATCGTTTCAATGTGCCAAAGTTGGCTCGTGTATGTGGAGAAGCCACACCATGACATATGGCCTGCTTCCTCCATGGTCGTTATTTGGACCATCATCTGACAAAATAAAGTGGATTCATATGGCGCAAGAAACTGATACAACTTATGATATATGTGAATTAATTACCGTTGATCCATAAGACCGGATCTTTCCTTTGATTACATAAACGATTCAGTTTATCCCATTCCCTCGACAGATACTGCACTTTGCCCTTGTTGTAATTACCATTTTCATTCCTGTTGTGGACGCCTCTCTCTTACGAGTTCCATCTAAATAGAAATTGAAATCATGTTGCATTCCATCTATTCACCGCCAACTTTATCAAATTACTGCTTCCTGTTGCAATGACTTCTGCCTGTGGATGTCACTAGGAGGGAGTAAGCGCTGCTTTACATTCGTGAAGCTGCATTGTAATGAGCTTCATGTTCAAAAAGCTTTGGAGTCGCCCTAAGCATAACGTACCAGCTAGCGCCTCAAAGGTTTGTAAAGTACTGGGGTAGTAATCAGGTGGAAGTGGAGATTTCTTCTTCTTCGGCTTGTCCTCTTTGGACTTCAGCTTAGATTTAAGCTGCTTCATAGTGGTCGAGAGCTTCTTTTTCGAGTGCGTTGACGAACTCTCTCCTTGTGCGAGATCGGTTATTGTTTTTTCGTCTGTTGCGAGTAGATACCGAGATATTTGTTAGTGCTGAGCTCTGAGGTGCGGCTGAGCGTTCAGTCTCCCACTTATTACGCACCATCATCAAGGTACTTCCCTCGTTCCGCATGGCTCTTCATGTCGTATGCGAAGTCAGTATAGCTCTCGGTCAATGTTAGGTCTGTAGCGCCAGAATTGCGTCGGGTCGGTGAATGTGAAGTCGCCATGTTGAGGTCGATAATTTTCGTCAATACTGTGAATCTTTAATGGTAAGGTACGTAGAGAGGATTTTGGTATTAGGTTAAGGAGTGAATTGCATAATTTGGTCAATGCAATTATATATATGTCTTGTGTGTTGGATGGAATAGTGTAGTCTGAGTGAGAAATCGAGGTTTATCTTAGATTATGTTATCTGGAAATACATCTTCTTTATATAAAGAAGTACTCTCTATCAAATGACTGCCTGCTGAGCCATTCCGACGCGATTCCTTAATAGGGTGACTCTACGGCCTATGACCCTGAGCTATATGTGACTCCAAGGCGGGATACGTGTAAGTGACTAATCAGGATGTCTAAGGCAGCCACTTGAGCCAAGCCAGGCCAAGCCGAAGCCGAGCTCCGAAGCCGAACCCCGACAATGGCTTCTTATATCTCTGTAGACATGTACCGGCTTCGACAACGGCTTCGATCGTATAAGCCGTACATGCGCTCGGTTGACCGCTGACCAGTGATATGCCAAGACGGATGCATCCATTAGACGTTTGGTAGCACGCCGTGGCCGTCGTGAGTCATAATTGTTGCCGGCAATGCATAGCCCACTTCTCCGTAGACCCAACGGTCGACCGCAAGCCTGCGAAGTAAGATGCTTCTTCGGCTTGGCGCTGATTTCGCGCTGACAAGATTACGTAGCCTTGTCGCAAGCGCAAAGTAGCGTGCGATCATTCCCAACCTGTCTGCAACCGATGTAGAAAGAGGCGTCAAGCAGATGATTGTGTCTACCTTGTGTCGGGCAATCCGAGGACCCCCTCTTCTGCTCGCAGAGTACCGGCTTCTCCTTCTTGTTCGGCTTCGCCCGCTATCCATCTGCCCACAGCTACCGATGTCTTAGAGACGTCTGAAGTTCGAAGCCCTGAGGCGCAGGGGTCGAGGCAGATGGCTTCGGGCTATCTCGGCTTCACGAGCTTCTCTGCTGTCTACGAGGAGACACAGAATAGCCTAAGCAGGCTACAAGGCTGTCAGGCAACGCCTTCCGAATCAGAAGGCTGGAGCCAAGAAACACCTGCGCTAGATGAGCCCAAGCTGAGTGCTCGAACGCGCGAGGCTTGCCTATTTGTTCTGCAGCGTGTTCCAGAGCCCTCGCGAGGCAAGTGGTGTCTACGGGGTAGCCCATGCGAGTCCGTAAGCAATCATCAGATTCATTTACTTCCTACTCTGGCAACTTCGAAGAGCATTAGACTTTAGCTTGGCAACTCTGATGGTATCGCGGAGGCTTTCATTTGGTCTCGACACACATGGCTCACCCTCAAATTGGTGAATGCTAACTCTGAGTGTCACAGTGGTACTACTATTTCCTCGAACAAGTCATGGTGTCGTTTTACGAGACCTTTGGGCATTATTTCGGATCGCGAAGAAGTGAAAAGTCTCTCGAAGAGCTAGCCATCATCCTATGCAGGAACACATCACTTCCATTCTCTGACGACGACGATATACTACCCAGTCAATGGATAGCCCAGTTCTCCGGACCGTCTACACGCTGGGAGGCCTTAGGATTAATCTTTGGATTCTGGGACTTTAGCGTGAATTCAATCACGATTGTCAAACCCCAAAACCAAGACGAATACGGTCGACCGAGCGAAGCTACGAAGAAATGCGTCGACTATTGTCTTGATCTGTGCAATGAATTCTCCCCGGCCAATTCGATGCTACTCTTCCTCACACTAAAACGGCTCATTATGGAGACCGTGCTTCATGGTGACATGAGTTAGTGCCTCTTGTCTTGCAGATACATAGGATTCGAGTCTTGCTAACTCTCCCGTAGGTCGCAGGTCGTGGTTGTTTCTCGGTGAGGTCGTCGCACTCCTCACCTTCCTAGGCTATCATGTCCTTCCAGACTCGCCGGACTACAAGCCAAAGTTTGGAGTTGAGATCAAAAGGCGAATATATTACCACATATACAATGTACACATGACGATGGTATCATTGACGGGACGGCCGCCTCTTTTGATGCAGGAGTTTAATACCACACCGCTCCCACTCGACATCGGCAACTCTACTCTATACGGCGTGAAGGGGCTTTCTCTCGAGGAAGCGAAGGCTAAAATCGGCCCCGCGGGATGGAATAAGGACGCGTCTAGATTCTCCGTCACTTTTCTGCGCGCGAGAGCCAAGCTTGCTATGCTCTGCGAGGAGATCATGCACTTTGCTCCGAGTACCAAGCGACAAGTATCAGTCGAGGAGCTTCTGTACGTAATGCTGAGCTGAACGGTATCGTGTCTTCAGCCATTGCCCATCGTCTTCCTAATCTTTTAAGACTCAGGCTCCGGTATAAACTAACTCTGTCATGAACAAGGGAGGTGAAGGCTCGGGAATCGCGCACCGTCGAGGACTTTCCCGCTTTCGTGAAGTACCACGACTCCGACTTAGACGACCAGAGGCATGATGTAGGCGCTCTGTACTGGAAGCTCTTGATGCGACTAGAACACCTTCTAAATGTATTCTTCATCGAGAGATTATTACTCAAGCGCGGCCACACCGAAAGCGAACTTCTGTCTGTCAGCTTCGACATGGTTACTTATACTTTGCCATTCTGGACTCATCAGGATACTCTTCTCCCATTACGTAACGACTGTGAGTGGCTGGTAAGTAATGCACCCCTTCTTTTAGCTTACCACTTCACCTTGATCTTGTCAGTCTCATTAACTAGGAGCACGCCTTGAAGATTATAGCCTTTGGTGTACCCGCAGGCGGTATTCTATGCCAGGAGTTGCTGAAACCAACTCTACACAACGATCCGCGGATCACGAGGTCAAGCCTCATCCAGAAGCTGAGCTTACTTGTCGGATTCTTGGACTGGATTAAGCCGACGGCGCCAAATGGCAACCAGTGCGGCAAGTGCAAAACCAGTAAGTTGTCTCTCGATCTTCTCCTATTCTAGTCGCTTGGGAGGGCATCAAATGTCATGTTAAGGCAACCAGCATGTCTGGCAAGTGCACAAAACTCTCGATATACGTCTCTTTTCGTTTAGAAGAGCAATTGCTTACTGCAGTGAGCTACAGTCATCAAACATGTCCTCGACCAAGCGCTGAATGCGCCTGCACCTGGATACGAGAGCGCACCCGGCACGGCGTTTGACTGGGACTTTACGACGCAAGTTGACTTCGATTTTGACTTGCTGGATACCTTTGGCTGGACACGTTCTGAACCCTCATTGAGCCAGCAGACACATGCTTGAAGTGGGACATAAATATGTTCTGATTTGCATTGAAAGACACGTTTGAGAATCTCTAATATATCGGATGAGTACTCTCAGCATATGCCCATGACTTAAGCTCACTGGGACTTCACGAACAGAGGCGCGCGAATCATTGAGGCCAATTAGCCAAGACCCCTCGCCAACGTCCTATACATGCGTTGGGGCTAGTCTTCGAATGCGCACGCAGAACGATATATAGCCTAATCAACGCATGATGGAGAGGCTATTGAGCTCGCCTCATGGATGTCCCAGAAGCAGAGGCATATGCTCAATTATCTAGTAGGACAGTGCATGCATATATACTCTTCATCCCTCGAAATGTCCTCGTGACCCAAAGCCGCCATATCAAGGTCACTGTAGTCCAGAATGCAGAATAACCACCCAAACGCCCAAGTCTCCAGGGAATCAGCCACATAGAAAATAAAGGGATAGGAACGAGAAGCGATGCCTCGACAATGGTCCGCCAATGATGTTTGCTCTGGTGTTAGATTGATCGCTCGTGGCCGTCATATCTAGGGCAAGCCGTAAGTAAACCAATGGGTATAAGCGTGTAGACATCCTCCTTCCTGGAAACTCGCCACAATGAGTTAAATATAGAACCGCAAATCAAAATCGCAAAACGTAGAAAAGACTGCCCAGGACACCTTTCCAAATGTCGTGAAATAAGCCATAGCTCCTCAATAATCAGCTGTGTACAACCCTGCCCAACCTCGTACGCCTAGTCTGGGAAACGCCTCAGCCTGCCCCTTCACACTATGGTGAGCCATGCCTCAGCACAATAGTCGGTATGTCATATGGGTTAAGATGAGTAGCGAAAACAGGGTTCAACCCCACTCCTCTCTTAAAGTAGCAACTGATCGTGACGTGCGAAAGAATCACAAACCCCCTCATTCAAACGACTATACGACACTGTAACCACCCGATTCCCCAGCCTGAGGTGCGAGAATAGAAAAAAGAGAAAGGATAGGGCGAGCACTTCTGTAGAAATTCGACATAGTAATCGTCCCCCACGTTCAAGAACAGGCGAAATCCAATTCCATCTTGTGTGCCACGCCCTGCCAATCCCAGACTCTTCCCCATTCACCCCAGCTCATGAGCCGCCACACTTCCTCTAAAACTTGAGCTACGCGGTCACAGTTACGCATACCTGTGTACCCACGCACTGTGCGAACCGCAGCTCTGACACGTTCTTGCTGTTCTGGCGAAAATGACGCGCAACCAATCACCAGGCAGGGCACTAGCAGCAACGTTTGCACGGGATCGCTCGGCTTGAAGGACTCTAGGATTCCAAGAGACTCTTCGACGGCGGACATTATACGCGCATCGTAGTTGGGGGGATATCGCACGACAGGCGGGGGCGGAGCTCCATTAGTAACGGATGGCGATGTCGCATGGAGGCTGCCGCTTGACGGGCGGCGATCGGATATAGGGGCAAGAGCACCAGATGGCGGAGGTGAGCGGGTGGCGGAGCATGGTTGCGAAGATGCTGGCGAGAGGGGCATGACCCTACTACCGTCACTGACGCTGGTGCCAAAAGCGGCACTGGTATTACCACCGGTTCCTACGCCCATAGTGGAGTTTATTGTCTCTGCGACTGTCGGCGCCTTGAAGAACGGCGACGGCGAGGCTTCCGATGGCGGGTAGATAGTCCGGTACAGGTATATCCACATCATCTGTTTGTAGAGTAGACTCACGCGGTCTCGGTTGTCCCCCGCTGGCCAGGTTGGCGCCCACTCATGGATTTTCACACTGATTTCAGCGGCCCTGGTAAGTGCTTCAGAGCTGACCACCGGCTCGACCTTGGCTGCCATATTGGCCCTTATCTCGTTCCGAATCGTCGTGATCTTGGCCAGGTAGTGGAACAGCCCGTCGCCGACTCCGATTAATCGTGCAGGTTTAATCTCTTCCCACGGTTCCCAATCTTCTGTAGCGAGACGCTTCATCTCCATTTCGGGATATCGGATTAGTTCATCTGCAAAAACCCTGTATTGAAAGAACTCGGTGATGAATGTAGTGAACGCCTTGTCTGGCGGCGGGTTCTCCTGGATGAGGTTCTTATAGGCTAGGAGATGGACTCGGTGTGCGCCTCCCAGAGATCCCTCCGCGGCTGTCTGCAGCATCAAGCACAGCATTTGGCCATACCGGGGCGCAAGGTTGGCTTTCTGCTCCGGTGCAGCTTCATTCTGCGTTCCCCACGTAAGCAATCGTATCACCGCGGCATCGTGATGGTATTGTGATCGGGCCACCAAAGACGAACGATCGACTTTGGGGTTAGAACTCAGAAGCTTGCTACCGTATGGGGTATCAAAGTCAATATGTTTGCTTGCTAGCGAAAGAATGGAATGCATTAGTCCACGATGTTCTACCGCCATCTGGAGCAGCATGTCTTTGAATGCGTTTCTATGTTGGCCTTCAACAGTGAGCACGCTACTTAGATGGTTGATAAAATGGTTAAAGAAGATCATGTCTTCCGGGGTTTCAACGCCATTGAAGATTGGATGAAGTGTAATGTGCGGAAGGCTCTGCTTCCGTTGACGTTCTAGCATACTAGTGAGTAATTTGATAAAGGGGACGTTAGCAATCAAAGGTCTGCCTAACCTTCTTCTGCCTTTTCTCGTCCACTTTTCCAAAGCGTTTTCTCGTGATACCCTTCGCACACCACGGCGTTCTTTTCACAGTTCAAGCCTATCAGGTCATTAGGGAGCTTATCTCGCAGAGTGAAAAGGGCTGTTCTTACAGCGTGGTTTTGCTTCGTCGCATTTCTTCTTTCTTTTCCGACATGTGATGCAGCCGGTTTTCGAGCGGCCCTTCGCAATTTTACTATTAACCGTCTGAGGGTTTAAAGGATGCTTCCGTGGACGTCCTCTTGGCCGCTTGGTTTTCGGTTGGCTTGAGGATGGGCAGTCTGACCTTGTAACGGACGTGCGGGGTGCCTCTTGAACTTCGTCCATGCGGAAAGAGTCGTCTTCCACAGGCTCTACCTTGGGCACAGTTGACCGCTCATCCGTGCCATGGTCCCAGTTCATGTCATCATTAGTGCTCTCCACCGGCCCCTCGTCCTGATAAGTGGTGTCCCAAGTGGTATCTGATGAAGCAGCAGATCGGAGAGAGGGCGGGACTGTTGCGCCAGACTCGACGACGACACAGGACATTTCTTGCTCCGTACTAATGGGAGACAACAGCGCGGCGCTCATTTGAGCCGTCGGGTTTGGATTGGTCCATCGTGAACTTGTAGACAAGGCAATCGGGGAGCCTTCTCTAGCTGCTAGGTCACGCCTCTCTGACCATGGAAGTCCAACAGTGTTGGTGAGAAGAGTGCGTGGACAATCCATGGCTGAGCTGTAGCCCGGTACTCGTTGTCTTGGTAGAACTCCGACCGCGAAGAAGATTTAGTTGAGACAGAAAATCAAAGCGTCGGGCCTCAAAGAGCCGACAAAGATGCGGCAGAATTCACCAGTTGATTGTGGTTTGTGAGCCCATTCCAACACTCGAAAACGGGAATTGTCAGCCTGAGCAGATCATGATCAAAGCCCGCCACGCATTCTTTCTAATCAACGCTATTAATGAATGCTCGCTGCCAACAGAACGAAAAGAAGGCTGGTGGACGAATCGGAGACCACTCAAGTCTGCAGCGATGGGCTGTTTCTTCGAATCATAAAGAAGGGGGAATTAGACGAAGGAGGGGTTGAGCTGGGGGAACGGATGTGGAGTGTAGCTCTATCTTATTTGGATGTGAAGATGGAATCGTGGGGCCACTTGGGACACAATGCCTCTGAGAGATACTATAGGCGGGACACAAACACCAATGTCAGAACAACATGGGCAGGACCAGTAATAGGCCCCAGGGAAGGAGGAGGATGGGTGGAAGAAGAAGTAGAATGGAGTATCTGGCGGATGATTGTCTCCACCCACATTTCACCGTCTAGCCAGTTCAGGCGGCGAGAGGAAACGAGAAGTGAACGAAGTTATGGCCAGATACATACGGTATGAGGACTTGTCAAAGCTGATACCCCATCGAATAAGGTAACTGGTAGAAAGAGGGCTTACGACCTCCGATATACACGCGCTTGGTACTGGGAAACCCGATGGCGCGACAGGTCACTTTTCAAAACTTATCATCCCCCTGCGACGCATATCACGCCCGCACAAACAGCGAGCAGAAGAGGACACAGAGAGGACAGAGAGACATGCAGACTTAGACTATCACTGACCAGTGATAAACGGCACTTAGTAGTGACCGATGACCATGGCTCCATACATAGGATAGTACCGGATGGTACACTACATTACCAGCAACCAGATGTATGCAGAAGAGGAGACATGGGGGGATTTAATGCTTGGCACCTAAGACCCATGCCGAGTACCGCACGTTGCCCCAGAACCCCTCCACCATCCTCTGATCTTAGCGTTCATCTCGACATCTGAGCTGTAGGTAATGGTACCCTGTAAGCGATAGCGGTACCCCGAGTTACTTGGGGAGTACAGCTTGGTGTTGGTGGTGGTGGTGGCATGCGGCCGCGAGGATGCCAGACGAAGTACATAGTATAATGAGGCTTATCATACCGAGTAATTAGGAAGGTAATGTGTAACCAGTTATCATCTCCCAAGGACGTAGGCATAGCAACAGGCATTACACAACTGCAGTAGTGCAAGCGCACTGCTGAGTACCAGGCTCTGCGTTGATATGGTTTCCTCAGTATTGTAGTCTTGGTACTATACTGGTCGAGGATCCCAACAGAAAACAAACGGGTAGGAAGAAAGAGAGCGAGAGAAAACCGATGAGATTTGCGCGATAGCGGATCGCTTAACTAAGGCCAGGCTAGATTGAAGTAGCTTTCGCTTTATATAGCCTAGTGCCAACTGTGCTATACATCTGCGTTCACAGAAGGACGATTCGCTAAAATTAGTCAACTGGGTGAAAAAAATAGAAAAGAAAACGCTTTCACTCTTCACTAATACAATTTACACAGCGGGGCGTATGCGCCGGTCGTTGATGGGTGATTCTATATCTAGGGTAACTAAGCTACCTATACATAGTAATGTAGTGCAGTACCAGTATAAGTACAACCTTGCTGGATTCGAAGCGTTTCAGTTAAAGCCAAGACTAGCGACCCCAGACATACGCTTGGCAGACAATGTTAGATATGTCAGTGTGAGAGTTGAATTGTCTCGAGGGGTGGTTAAGTGCGGGTCAACCCCTCCAGCCACAAGCGACAAGATCTAAAGCGGGCTTCCTTATGCACTTAGATCTATAAGCTCAAGATATACCGCAATTGCTAGGTTACTGACCGGCATTGATCCAAAGACGTTGAACGTTGTACATACCAGTTGTGCGAGGTCCGAACTGCAGTACTACGTAGGACGAGGGCGTTCTGGGCGTGTCGCCATACAATACTTGAATGGCGATGGAGTGGATATGGGAATGTGGTTTTGCGTAGAAAGAAAGAGAGGGTGACAGCGGGCTGGGAGAACACCGAGAAGCTGATTCGGTCGCGGTTGGCGGACCTCAGCGCCCGATCCTAGTAATGCATACTTAGTTTAGAGACAGGCGTTTACTCAGTATTGCCTGTGTTGCAGCATAACAATCGGGAAAGCTACCTTGCCATCGTGCTATATTTCACTAAAGAAAGTGCGGATGCTATATGCTATGCACCGGAGGCGTCGCCAGCTCTCCATCTATCCCCATCACGATCTGAACTTGTTAAAATGTGAGACGATCGCCCAATGTGCTCGACATATTAACCTAGTAACCTTAGATGATGAACATCTTCACCGTACACCACATGGGCCGTATCTGCGAATAGGCCACGATGCTTACAGCATGGTGCTTCTGGTCCCGAGAGTGAGGATCTCTCGGGCCGATGGGGTCAGGGATGAGCCGTATAACCTAACGTACACTAGGTCGTAACGAGGTAGGTATACTATATCTCAACGACGAAGCCCTCCACACGGCCGCTAACTGGGGTTAGGGCTTCTTCTAGGTCACTGTTTCGAAGTCAATGTCGAACATTAGATATCGACGGTCGGTAGTACTGCATATAAGGTTTCGGGCAACTTCTATGCTCAAGCCCTTGTCGCCTGTCACTACGTCGAGGTGCCTGATTACCAGGCGAGCAATCGTTGAAGTTTCCGCCAACCTCTTACGACATTTACATCTGTTCTCCACATCTCCGACGGTAGACGAAAATCGCCTAAAGCAGGAAGTGCAAAGACTCGTGAAGCGTTCATCACGCTGCAGATGCTCCATGGGTAGTATGTCTCCGATGAATGCCTATCTGGAGGATTGCGGAGCCTTGACACCAAAACAAGAAAGGGAGGCATAGCAGTCGGGTGTCGGCATATCAATTCATCTCGGCACATACTGTCTTGCGCCCATACGAGGAAATCCTGCTTGTTCGCGCGTTGATCTTCTTCCAGTAAGTGCTTCAGTACATGGCCGTCTTTCCATTTAGATGCTTAGGCGCTGTCGTGGTTTGGTTTCTGAGCACTCGTGGGGGCGTTTAGTAAACGATCCAACGGTGGCATTTGAATGGATAATGAATATGCTTCTGGAGTTACATCCGTTCGGGCTTCACACATCACTCACCGAGCCGCCTCCGACGATAAACGACAAATCGATCAGGCTCAAACGACCGGCCACCTACGTGACGGGCAAATGGCGGCGGCCTACCACAATCGCAGGTCTTATCTCGGCCGCGCACGGGATATCGATCCCAGTGTGTAGTGTGTGTAAATAGAATAAAGATGGTTAAGCATTCTATCATGACGTCGGGTAGCGGCAAGCATATTTCGTCTTTAAACTCTGCATCATTTTCGTCCCTTTTTCGCTCTTCATCAAGTCCTTTTAGCACATGCCCAGTAGAGGTTACGGATAACTAAGTAGTTGAGAGAGTTAAAAAGTTTGGACTACAGTTCCTATTAACACGGTGCTGCAGTTGCGCTGGTTAGACTCAAGAGGTGTCTCAACACGCTACCAAGCCTGCGCTCTCCAATCCAAATCCTGATAATCCTTTGTCATAACTACTACTTCGGCTTATTTCATATACTCTGTAATAGCGAAGCTAGAATCTAGTATCAAACCAAGTTCGTCGGTTGTGCTTAATAGCGCGGAGCGAACAAGCGATGTGACGCTATGACATCTTCTCTATCTTTTCCCACGAATATGAGAAGACGGATAACCCCGTGCTGCCCGAGATGCTCGGCGATAGTGGTAAGGGTCCACTGACCAATGGGCTAAAGTTTCCTAACCACTCAGGGGAGAAAGTTCTTAAGACACATGAATTTTGGGACCAAAAGTCCCAAATAGATTCAATGTTGGTATGATCAGTCTACGGAAACTTAGCACGCTATGCTACGGTTGAGGACATTTAGCTACTTCTCAGGCATCATGTGCGTGGTCCTCGCAATTACTGGGCGTGATATAGTGCAGGGTTTGTATATTTTGAGTAACTGGTCACGGCTTATCCTGTCGGGGTCGTTACTATTAAGGTTAGTCTTCAGTATTTGTTCCTCCTTATCGTTTAATGTTACCGCCCAGTCGGCGCTAGGATTTGGAATTTTGTGTCTTCTATCCACCGCAAACGGCACGAGGCGCTAGGACAAACGAGAAGGCTGACCCCCCCGCGACAATTCAACGGCGCCCAACCCATGAGAGCCGGACCGCTAGATCAGACGAACATAGAAGCTTCGCCTAACGAGGATCGGCTGCGTACCAGGAAGTAGTAGTAGGTAGGTAGTGTACTCGGCATTCGAGGGCCAAGGTATCACCACACTAGAAGGGAATCGAAGCGAGAACATCCTGGGTACACAAAGGGTTCTGGCAATACTTGTACAACCACAATGCAAACAAGAGGATCGGCCTGGAATGCGACGTGTCACGGCACGACACTTGAGATCTGCACAAAGCTCCCGCTTCGGATCTTAGGCTTTGCAGATATGGACACTAAAGTGAAACTGACTAGCGTCTAGACCTGTATGTGTTAACAAAATCAACTCGGCAGATCAGTGTAACCAGCGCGTGTTTGACACATCCGAGTGAGACCTAGCTGACTATTATTATTATTAGATGCGCTCTAAATTATACGACCAATGAAAATCCGAGACTTCAACACTCGCTTTTTATCAATGCTCGATCAGCTTTCAACTAGAAGCAGCATCACTAAGTTGAAGCAAGCCCCTTTCCTCTCACCCGACGGCTCCACGCAACCGCCACTAGGTTTCAATATCTTCTATTCATCTTACCTATCACATGTCTAGCAGCTCGTCACGAGATAATGGCTAGAAACTGAATTGTATTGCAAAGCAAGAGGAGGAGCCTCTTCGACCCAATTGAAGAGCTACCATTGACTGCTAAGCCAAATTTGATTACAAACTGTAAGGAAACGAGTCACAAGTTCCCGTGCATCGAACGTAAATGTTTTTAGCTAACTATCTTCCTATATACACACACGGTGCCTTCGTTGCTAGTACTACGAAAGCCACGAGATTGGCTGTTAGATCAAGGTACTAAAGGGCTTATACAAAGACGTAACATCGACGCTCTTAATTAGTAATACTTGAGTAAAATTCAAGGAGGAAAGAAAGAGAGACAGGAAGCACAGAAGAATTGATAAGTAATATATAGAGTGTATAATGAACGCTGCCTCGACTTTCTGTTCTAGTTTAAACAATATATCTATCTTACTTCTCATTGCATGATTTAATTGGGATTAAAAGAGTTATGATGGTAGTACATAACAAGACACACAATGCGAACGTATTGTCATGTATCTATTGGCTGAATTTTCGGCTTGATACTAACTCTGTCTAAACATCTTTTTCAATATCTGGTAGTTATTTCCAAGGATGCAGAAATTCACTTTCGTTGCCCAAATTGTTGTAATTCAGACGAATATTAGATTTACATGAAGACCACAGTGAAAACACTCGCCGGGACGTCTCAGCTCTCTGTAATTCCTCCGGTCATATTGCAAATATGAACAGATAATTGTAATATCTCATTTTAAACCAAACCAGCCTGGAACAGGACGTTCGGAACTCGGTCGTGTTTGCCGCCACGGCACACAGCATTGGCTTCTAGACGAGGCACAAGTCAATTCGCTCAGAGGCGATCTCCATAAACTGAAAGGCGGTAAATGGCGTTGGCAAGGAATTGCAATATATTTGCGGGCGTTTGAAACATTGCAAGTTGCCTTAGAGCATTGTACTTTTGACAACTAATATTGCGCGGGCGCTTCTGATCCGATGTGGCTTAAGAGCGTACTCTCAGACACGCGATTGTGGTGTGATATCACAAAGGGGCTTGCAGTAATCTATTTGGTTATCTTTCTACTCTTCTCGACCTTACCTATCACTCACTTTCACATACTGCAACTCAAATCTTCGAAGACAACCATGTCTCACATTTGATTGATCATCTGAGCCAAGCCTCATATACAACAAAACTCGTGGCGGTGGGAATGGCAACCGAGGCTTGAGTTACCCTTTTTGGTATTGGGGGATTTTTCGTTTTTTTCCCATGAGCGAGAGTGATTTACGTGCCTTCGCGTACAGTAACATCTATATGTAGTGGCTTACCTAAGTAGCGATCATCGACGGTAACCGATCCTCCTTATGTCAACCCCAATCCATCGTCACCGCACAGACGCTAATACCACATCCCAATGAAGACAGATGTGGGAGCCCATCCCGACGGCAGAGCCTCACGTCTGGCTGCCGGAAGACTTCCGCGGGGTCGATCATCGCGTCAAGATGACAATCCCTCCCATGCGACAGTGACATACATACAGAGCTAGAGTGGGTGCGAACAGATCTCCGACTTCAAGACCCGACCAGCCGAGGGCGCGTGTGTTCAACCGCAACTGCACGCCGCGTATCGATCGGGCACTCCGACCACACCCCCTTGACATGTCGTTGCGCGTTCTCTCCATCTATCTCTCCCAACCTTACCTCTTGATAACGAAGCTCCAACCGCCCATTCGCCGGCGGGAGCAGGGGCAGATTCATCCGACGACAACGAACAACCCCGCATGCCCGGGGGTGTTTTATCGGAAAATCCCACGCCTGGAACTCTCGTCCAAGGGCTGCAAGTGTCAGGCCACCATCCTGGGTAGTCTCATAGGATCGCTTGCGAGGTTTTGGGCGGGATGGGGGTTGTTTCCTCTTTTTCTTTTTCTTCGGTACACTTACAACGCCACCTGTAGGTATTATTTCCGACGGCTAAATCCGGGGAATGGCGCAGTGCTCCCCTCTCCTTCGCTGCATTGTGCGGGATGGCGATCCCATGCGTCGTCCCCATTGTGTAACCCCCATCCTCAATACTAAAAGTAGTACACCCCAGCCTGATCTATCTTTCCTCGCTTTCTTTGGAGGGCTACGTAGGGTGCTGCTGGCTCGGCTCGCGGCGACGAAAGCATGGTCGTCCCGGGACCTAAATAAGCTTGTGCAGGGTTATCCAAGAAGCGAGCATGCTAGTTTCATTTTTCTCCACGTATCAAAAGCGAGACCGGTGGGATGGCTGGGGCTGACAGGGATAGTATCCATGGAATACAAGTTACTTTATATGGCTTTCTCAAAGGCCATTTGTGTGTGAATAGCTCTGAATCATTGTTTTTCCGTAGTAGGGTATCCCCCATGAAAAGGATGTTATCCTCGTCAGGCTCACATTCCTCAACCTTGTAAACAAGCGCCAAGACCAACGAACAACTTTAGGGCCTATCGAGAAGTTTTTATGTCTCAAAACTTGACATAAGAACATTAGACATGCATACTGACGCGGGTATTCCCGGGCAGATTGGGCATCGCTACAGATTCCAGTTTATCTCTCGCATCTCGATCTCGAATTTACATAATCGCGCAAGGGTCAATTGCTAACGATGATATCAAATCAGACGTACGCACGTTTTTCCCGCCATGCGACAGAAGCCAGTCGCTCTACTTTATGGGACCTCTAATATTTTTTCTTCTTTTTTTATAGATGTCACGTTGATCTCTAGGGCTTATTACGTTATCATCCCAGTCTATCTGGCATGCGGTATGCATCCATATGCATCAGCCCGGCGACTAACGGTGAACGGGAACAGACAAAAAGAAAAACGAGCTTTACCTTCAGCAGGGTGTGTCAGCCTTCAGTGGTGCTGATTCGCTCACTGGCTCGACGTTCCAATGAGACAGACTCGTTTATACGGTTGCAGATCACACTGACCTCTAAGCATCTAGCGAGTTAGGTTCGATTCCTCTCAACGCTATATGGTTATTCGCTAATTGCTCATTCATCACATCGTCGACGATCTCAGACGCCATCTAAAACCATGAGAGAGCCACAAACCACACGTCAGCAGGCTTGTCATTACCCTCTACTTACTTAGAAAAGCGACTACTAGAGAAAGTGGTCTAGAAGCTCATGAACCTTAATAAATCAGGCCTCATTACGAGCTAGAACAAGAGGGAAGTGACAGGAAGGGTAGATAGTTGTCGCAGTACATGCATGAAACCCCTGCTCATATCATTAAGAACTTAACCCTTCAAGGTACGTAGTCAAGCGAGAGATGAATAATCTTTCCATGCAGCTCATCATCCTTGAAATATCACTGTACTTTTGACACCGCCTACGAAGCCATTAGTCGTTGAGGTGATGAACATACGTAAGCATACCCTTGCTTTATCAAGATTTAATTCCTGACGTGGCCAAGAACTTCAAGTTCAGTCAGCCGCAATACTACTGGATACTACTGCGTAGCATTGACGGTGAGAGCGATTCGGTGAGGTACATACAGGTACATATGCGTTACTATGGATATCGAAAGCGGATCTATGCAAGCCAAGTAATCGTTGATATCGAACTTATTCGCTGTCGCAACTTCACCTCACCTTACCTAGGAGTTGTCTCAGACTCATTATGCATATCGGCGATAATAGCTTAGCCCTTCCCATCGGATCGGTAATGGTATATATTCCTGTACTCGGCTCGCCAGCTTGGTCAAGATACATATGTGCTGGCTGGGCTAATTCATCAGCAATACCTAAATTCACTCTCTCACTCACTCACACCTAGGGTGAGGGTGAGTGAGAGTGAGAGCTCGTGGATTAGTGTACGAACAGATACATCTGGGGTGTCAATGCCATGCTACTGTCATGCCTTGCACCGTCCTGCATCGTCGTGTAGATACCGTACCCGCACCGGTGAGACGTCCTCGGTACAAGCTCTCTACTAAATTTAACCGAATCATGTATGCAAAGTATATGTATCGGAAACACCACCGTCGTTAGCGATTGAAATCCGGGGTCAACCACCCGCGCAAGCCCATTTACGCCTCAAATCGGTTGTACATTCCTTTTCCGTGCTGGATGAAACCTGCAAGGGCATCTAGATCTGGCAGGTTCAGGCATCATACATACGTAATATGCCGCCTGGGAAGATGGAGAAAAACAAGGCATATCTATCAGATAGTTTCTAGTAGTGCGCTGAGGTGTAGTAGCTTGCATTTAGATTGTATACATGCCACTCATATCCCACTGTCGCGGTAACGGGACCCCCCGGATACTATTACCCAGGTCTGGTATAGTATTATCCGTGCGGTGTAGGTAGCGTAACACCCGCCTGGGCGCTCGAACAGGTAGCGAGGTCAGATATGTATGTATGTATGACTGTGTTTACCTGTCAGAAATCTTAAACGAACGGGCCGAACACTTGCATACCCAGTGTGCCGTTCGAGTGGTAATGTAGTTACACGAGCCTTCCACTACCGGCGTAGTGGTATATATGGCACGTACCTTAATACATGTATATACCGAAATGCTATATGTAGATGTATCTTACAGTACTTTTATTGATCGTTTCCTTGGTAGGCCGCATCGGTTTGGATCTTAGTCTGGTAAATTTGGTGGAAGATCAATCGGACCACTCTTGCGACTATCAGCGCCCCGGCGCTTCGAATAAACCCTGTCACTGTCAAGGGTATCAATGCCCAACTTCTTTAGCCAGGCGGGGCACATTGAATTCTTTAGTCATCTCCTGATGGCAAGAAATCTTTATCAAGTACTCCAATCTAGTTTCAACAAGATGGACACTGAGTTGTTCAAGGACACCCAAATCACGAACAAAGAGTGAACGTCATTATTTTATTAACGATACGTCCTAATATTTACAGGATCCGTACCTTACTAAATATTGTTTATCATTGTCCAAGTCCAAGTCCAAGTCCAGTCCGTCCGAAATCGACAGGATATCTTAAGCTATAGGGTAACGTTCTCTTAGCGGCAGTGCCATTGAAGCCGACGTACTCGTTCACACTCGGGGGCAGGTCTTTCACGCCCGTACCCCACGAGCTTTCGTTCTTGCCGACTGTCAGAACTAGCTCCTTGCCCTCAGTGAAGAAGCTGTGATCGATCCAGTTCTTAGTATACGGCTCGCCGTCGAGAGTAGCGTTTTGAATATAAATGGCTTGGTATGTGGGATCAAAATTTACGACTCGAATACTCGCAGTCTTGCCTGTTATCGGGCTAGTGATATTCACGCTCTCGAAGAATGGAGGAGTGATGAGATAGACATCTTGTCCTGGATTTGGGAACAGCCCTATCATGGAGAAGGCAACAAAAGACCCCATCGCACCGCTATCGTCGTTGCCAGGAAGCCCTTCAGGCGTGGTGTCAAAGAACCGGGGAATATAGAAATGGCTGCGCTTAGCAGATAAAGCGGGCCGTCCGGCATAATGATATTGGAATACGGTTAAGAAAGCGGGCTCATTTCCGATGTAGGTGATGTTAGTGTCGTGAAGATAGTCAAGCCGTTTGACGAAATTGCTAGGCCCGCCATACAGTGTAACGAGAGAAGCTTGATCATGGGGTACAAAAAAGCCATATTCCCAAATGCTACTTTCAAATGTCTCAGCTCCGGTATTTTGCAACGAGCAGACGGACCCTGTGTTGTCAATATTGCTGCACTTCAACGGATTTTGAGAGCCCCAGGTCCCATTAAGATATTTAGGCTGCCAATATGGTCAGTGATTTGTCATTCAGAACTAGCGCTTGCATGAAGCTAAATCATGGGAAGCTCTCGAAACGTGGATTTCCTCCAGAAGGAAGCGCAGTCAAAGTCACACATCAATGAAAAGCAAAATGACTGAGATCGACTCACCTGAAAGAAGCCAACGAAGCCAGTATCGGTGCCTGAGAATAAGCTCGATGTTTGGTTTGCCTTGTATAGGTTTCTCCAGTTGTCGCTTGAGTCGAGATACTTTTCCGCGTCAGTAGTCTTGTTCATCGCCTTAGCCATTTGTGCGATGGTAAAGTCATTATAGCTGTATTCCAGTGTCCTCGAGAGACTGCGCGTTAAGGTTCCAAAGCCCTTGTAATCAAAGTCCTGGACTGGAATATAACCCAGGGATTTCCAGCTATCAATACCACCTCGACCATGACAGCACCAATCAAAGGGCTCAACTTCTGCGTCTTTCACAACTGCCTCGTATCCAGTATCCCACTACACACAGTAAGTACTCGGCTTAGCCACATGTAATACAATCCTTTACTTACATCAATACCGCCAGCTAGGCCCTTCAAATAACCATCGACGAGGATGACGTCTGCGTTTGAGCCGCCCTGAAGTCGTTAGTAGATGTTAATCAGAGGCTGCCAAAGGATTAAGTACTTGTGTGTAACCCTTCGATAAGCTCATATGACAGTCCGGCAACCAGCCCTCGTGCCTGTACGTGTCGATGAGAGAACGAATCATCTGTTCTACTGAAGACGGATCAAGGATCGTTAAGAATGGGATCTGAGACCGGAAACTATCCCATAGGCTGTTTCACTTCATGTAAGTTGTGTCGTCAAGTACCATACAGCCGATGCTTACCAGTAAAATGAATCGAAGTATGGCTCTCCAGTCTCCCAGTTAGGGTTCTCGCCCGTGTAGTTCTGAGGGTTCACCATAGTTCTATAAATTCCGCTATAAAGGTTTTTAACTTGGTCAAGATCAACTCCTCCTCCAGTCGAGACGACGATAGGACTGAGTTTCTCTCGCCAGGCATCAGTTGCAGCTGAGTCAACAGCGTCAAAGTCAAAACTTGGGATTTCTGCCTCCGCGTTGGCGCAAGCCTGATCCGAGCTAATAAAACTCAAGCCCACACGCGCAATGACGGGGTCTTCAGGAGACTCGAACCTGACGAATGCGCCTCCGGGGAGCGGATACCCATTTATGGACCGCGAAATCGTCAAGTTCTTGACATCAGTACTGGCTCGGCTGTCGACGAAGATTCCGTTGTCTACGATCTTAGATCCTGAAAAGTCGGTACAGAAATAAGAGGTATACTGTCCCTGCGAGAAGCTAGACACGAACAGTCCCTGTCCCTTGATCCTCCCCGTTGCGGGATCGACGGACACGCTGCCGTTATCCTGGCGGGTATTTGAAAGGTCACTCAAGTCTTGAAGGAGAAGAGGATGAGCGCCATTTGTGGCTGTAGGAAAGGTGAAGCGGAACAGAGCAGTGCGCTGGGTAGTTGTCATCTCCGCCTTGACGCCCGTGTCCAGGGTGACCGAGAAGAAACCAGGGCGTGCTACCACGGTGTCGGGATCAAAGGACCCATAGGCTATGCGTGTCTTCTTGGGATAGACACAGCGATTGACGTCGTCATCCGGGCAAGCGGCATAGGGGAACAGGGGAAAGTTTCCAAGGGAGGGTGACCCGCCCGTACCGGAGTCATGGAGGGCCGAGAAGCCAAGGATGGGAGTATGATCGAGGGTGAAGCCTCCCTGGTTGCTTCCGGAGTTTGTGTCGGCAACGGCCTTGGCAAGACCGTATGGAAGGGTTGCACCGGCAAATACATTGCCGCCGTTCCGTGTTCCGATCAGCTGATCGACATACTGGAGAGGATCAAAGTCAGCAGCACCGGCTCTCAGGACGGCTGGGGCGACCAGGAGGAGGGAGCTGAGATGGCAATGAAAGGAGCGCATGGTGAAGATATCCGATCAGCCAAGGGATGAAGAGAACGAGCGACGGAGTGGCCGACAGGTAGCGAGCGCGAGAGACACACGACTCTAATATATAGACGATCTAGCCGAGCGATCCATTGCGATAACCACGGTTACAGCAGACACATTCCGGGGTGCGGGATGTCTCGATCTGGTGGAGTCTAGCACTGAGACGCGGACGGCGGGACTGGACTTATACCGTATAGTATGCACACCATCGCACTTGTACTGTACGGTACGAGATGGAAAAGAGTATGTAGTGTATGTGTATGTGTATGTGCTGAGCATGCAGTAGCACGAGTGAGATAGCGTGGTGTAGACGACGAGGCCCTGTCGATCGTGATAAGCAGCAGCAGCAGTAGTAGGAGTATAGTCATGTCATCTCATGGAAGAGCTCCTACCTATGGACTAAGTACCCGGCAAGCAGGGTAGCATTGTACCTCTTGGCTTCGCCCGCGACTGACCAACCTTTTCCCATCTTTCCAACATTTCCAATCTCTTCCTGGGTCGCGCCTGGTCATGGGCGGCGCGTCATGAGCCTCCTGAACCGACTGGATCGACGAACCTTCCGTTCCTGGCGATCAGCTTCGCTGCCATTTTGCGGAGTTTGGGAAGCTGTGGACAGGATGAAGACTAGGGCTAGGTGTGAAGAGGCAAGAGAAAGCGTCTGGCTTAACGTTGCATTCGGCAAGACGCTGGGTTCAAGTTTTACCGTACTCCACGTCGCGTGCGACTGATTCCTCTGCGCCTCACTTATTCACTGTATTATACTCCCTAATCTCACCTACCTATAGGTAGTAGTAGGCATTGAGTATAGACATCGAGCTCCGACATCATCGGACCTGCAGTGGTGTTGGCTGTTTGCCTCGCTCAAGTTGAATGTTTGTTATGAGCTGGATTCAGTGTTCTTGATCGATGGTTCACTTCCCCATGGGACAGGTTAGTTATAGGCGTCAGCGCTAAGAGGCCTGAGGTCCAATCCCTACCAGGTAATCCCGGCAGTGTGCTATTGCCTCTGCGGTCCTGTACCACTAAGCCCAGTCACCCGGCCCTACCATTTCAGAATCGGTGAGCCCCTGACCACTGCCGCTAGGTCAGTACGCTAACTGTAGGTAGCACAGCAGACACTACACCACGCTAGAGCCGGCTGTGGTCCCAGCGTACAGTTAGATATCTAGCACATGGTAACATCGAGTTCCTCCCAGGCAGGGATAATTTGCGCCCACTTCAACGATGCTAGTGAGAATTGCATTGTCATTGGCCTTGAGTCGTCACCCGTTGCCTGTGTTCCTGCATAAGTGCACACGCAAAGGAATCCGTTGGACGAGGGTGTGATCTGCACCGCTGCCAAAGCTGGTGGCGAGCTTATCCGCGAGAAGCAGGTCGCTTGGTCACCCATAGATAAAGAATGAAGCATTATACTAGCTTTGAGTGTTCCGTCCTGTGTTAACCTCTTTGCATAGGTAATCTAGGGACGAAAAGAAAAAAAAAGACCTTTGGAGTGGCAAAGATGTATTACGTATATCAACTTGAATGCTCTTGGAATTGTGTTAATATTTACGTACCTAATGTAGACCATGTTGCCTATGAGACAACACCCGAGTCCGTTACCGGAGAGGTAAGGTAAGGTAAGAAAATAAAGCAACGGGATCCCCGGCAGGAGGTTTTATAGCGGTCGTCTAGGTCCCTATAATTTTGCCTCTTGCATTATCCCAACTTGATTATTTACTCAGTCACCAACTGTAGAAACGTGGCATCAAGAAACACTCAATAACACTTCTCTCATACAATATTCAGACGTCGTGACCATATAGAATCTTATTGAACTATATCGGCGAGTGCTACTAGAGCGCTTATCGTTCCCTCAACATGTGACCACGATACCACGATACCACTATATTTTCCCTTTTACTTCTACACACCAGTCAGTCAGCCATATACACACACCCACGATGCACACTTTCCAGCGCCAAGGATCGCACCGTTGAAGTAAAACGAATAGGAAAAGAATCATTCATAATCATCATCAATTCATCAATCAATCATAGCTTCGCGCTTCCACGTACCTCGTCCGGCGACTTGACCTCGACGAGCAGCTTGCCGGTATTGTTGCCCTTGTAGAGGTCCAGGATGGCGTGCTCGGCCTTCTCGAGGCCGCCCTTGACCACCGTCTCCTTGCGCTTGATCTTGCCCTGCGCGAGCCACTCGCCGAGCTCGGCGCACGCGCGCGGGTAGTCCTCGACAAAATCAAAAACAATGAAGCCCTCCATGCGGATGCGCTGGGCGATGACTTGGAACAGGTTCCGGATGCCCTTGGCCTCGCCCTTGGGCGTGTTGTAGTCGGAGATGGAGCCGCACATGACGAAGCGCGAGTGCGTCGCGGCCCGGTCGAGCGCCGCCTCGAGGATCTCGCCGCCCACGTTGTCCCAGTACACGTCGATGTAGTCGGGCGTCGCCTCCGCCAGCTCCTTGCGGAACGTCGCGCTCTTGTAGTTCAGCACCACGTCGAACCCGAGCTCGTTCTTGAGCCACGCGCACTTGTCCTCCGAGCCCGCAATGCCGATGACCCGGGCCCCGCGCTGCTTCGCGATCTGTCCCACCACCGAGCCCGTGGCGCCCGCGGCCCCCGAGACGACGACGGTCTCGCCTGCTTTTGGCTTGCCGATGTGCTCGAGACCCGTCCAGGCCGTCATACCGGTCATTCCTGTGAAACAGAAAGTTACCGCGTCAGTATTCTCGCGTAGCTATCGAAGAAGCGAATAAAAGCAGAAAGGTATATGGACAAGATTGGGGTGGTCAAAGAACGTACCCAAAACACCGAGGAAATCGGTGAGCTGACCGCCCTTAGGAACTTCGAGCTTCTGAATGTCCTTCTCGTTCGCAATCGCGACCTCGGTCCAACCGATCATGGCCGAGACGAAATCGCCCTCCTTGGCTTTAGAGGACTTGCTAGCGAGGACGCGGGAGATGGTACCGCCACGCATAGTCTGGCCGATTTGGACAGGCGGTATGTATGAGCGCGAATCTGAGAGTCATCCAAGTATCCAGTTAGTCAATTTTCTCTTCTTTCCCTTTCTTTTACTCCAAGCCATGACCAAATCGTCATAATGGCCAACGAATATCGCTTTCGTGGTGTTCACGATAAGGCCTGGCCACAGTAGAGAGGTAAGTGATACAACATACCGTTTACCCAGCCCCGCATGGCGGGGTCGAGGGACAGATACAGCGTTTCGAGGAGGACCTGGCCGTCCTTGAGGTCATCCGCCGTAGGGGCAGGGGCCTTCTCAAGTTTGAATGTCTCGCCAGGGACGAAATCAGCCTTGGGTCGCTTCGCGAGGACGAATGTCTTGTTTTCACGAGCCATACTTGCGTTCTGTATCTGAACTTTTTGTGAATTTCGACGAAGGACGGTGAGTACAAGGGAAGATGTAGAACAATACGAAGTCTTACACCTCAAGTATGAATAAATAAGAATACAAAGAGAATTTTGTTATATGGTTCAGTAGGTATGTTTCAGTAAAATATATAGGTAGCATCACGAAGACGAAAGAGCAGACGCTATATATACGTCATGGCAGATGTTTTTCTTCCATCAACATTCTACTCCCTACCATCCGATCTAGGCGGCCCGCAATTAAAACCTAGTGCCAAGGGTGACAACAGCATACGAGATCTCGACTATCTACCTGGTGATTTATAATAGGGAAATAGGTAGCCCCATTTCCAGTCGTGAAACCCGGAGCGCATCGCCGCTCGTACCTAAAAAAGGCAAAAGACAACCAGAGAAAAACAACGAGCCAAGAACAACGAACTTCGTACCGAGGTGTGGGCTTTGCAAAGAATTTCGCTGATTTGCGCAATCGATTACCGCACCATATTTTTCATGCCTTGGCTAGTTTCCCTGGAGTCGAGTCGAGTCCGCCCCCCGGGACGGGAGGTCTTACTCGAAGCAGTTGGCGGCTCCGGGCTTTCATTCCTCTATTTAAGTAATATACGATCTTCGGTAGAAAGTCTTTTTGTCTACCCACATAGGTAATGTGTACCGATTCGCCGGCAAACGGAATAATGTCTTGGTATAACTAAGGCATACATACTATTATCCCCAAACGATAGTAGTACGGCCATGAGGTCACCGCCAAACGCCCACCTACTGTATGAAGTACAAGAGGCTGGAGCAGATACCGGCCCCAACGGAGCCTTTACACGGAGCTCCCGAGTCTCTTTTTTTTTTTTTCCCTTCTTTTTTGTCTACTGAAATGGCATTTATAAGCAAAGGAAATTGAGCCAATGCTAGCTGATGCACTAGCAACGGAGCGATATATTTACCCAATCACGTAACAGCTCGGCTTCAACGTTCTACACTTAGAAGGAAGCTAACATTGCTGATGTCCAACTAATAATGCCCATCAGCTTTTTACATGTTTTTGGATGACCGACTGCATGACAGGTATGTTCACTAATTTTTAATATGAATCAATCAAACGAGGCTTCCATGTCGGGCAAAAATAGGTCAGGACTCCTACAAATCACATCACATACGATCATTAATCAGTTGGAAAGTCTTTGCTGGCAATGTATACTATTCCACACACTCGTTCCAGTTACAAAATGCGTCAACCAACGTAAAGCAACGTAAGCCAATGCTGGGCTGAGAACCCGGATGAGTTCGTCTGCGTCAAAGTGGACGTATATCTAGCGCAACTTATCAACGTAATTCATCATGGGAGACGGTCTCATCATGAAGACAGGCATGCTACATAAGCTGGTGTATACTGGAAAGGCTCGTTCGCCCAGTCAATCCAATCGTACTGTTTTGATCGCTGAAAGTTATATCCGCAAACCCGGTAAAGCCGCTCTCTTATGCAATTGCTTTTAAAGCTCATTGTTGCGGGGACATGAGAGTCCATACATCCGTAAAATCCACCGGAAATTGAGGACAATTTCCGGGATATACACACCAGTATTCGCAGTTTCTCGTAGTTTGACGGTTGACAAATCAACGGGCAGGAATGCTTGAAACTTGACTGGCATTCGTGTCACTGCTCTGGTTGTCGTCTTCGTCCTGTGGCACATCTTGCGGCTTAGGACGACGAGAGCGAGCACCACGTCGACGCGGGTGGCTACGAGTCGCGGCTTCGGGTTCGGAATCCTCCACCACTCGCTCCTTGTCACCAATACTGAGGTCGACGCTGCTGTGACGTGATGCCACCGCCTCTGGTTCTTCTACTACGTCCTCCCCCGTTGCATCAAGCTGACTACGGATAGCATCCTCCTCCTCCTCTTCTTCTTCTTCTTCATCCTCATCGTCACTAGCCTTGTCAACGAAAACCGCACTTTTAGATGATAGGTTGAACTTCCGACCCTTTTTGAGTTTGTGCTCAAGCTCACGATATTCGGCATCGTAGTCTATATCCTCCCCCGCCTGCTCAGGATATTCGAGCTTGTGCGTTTGTTGGAAATTTTGCATAAGAAGTGTACACGTCTCCTTCACGTTTAGGCTCGGCCAACCAGGCAGAGTTCTCCGAAGGCGGAACCAGACAACCATTAGAGGGGGTCTAGTCCACTCTCCCCCTGGCTCATTACGCAGCTCGTTACGCAGCTTGAGCCAAGGAATGCGGCTATCGGCGTTGGCACCGGTTTGGAGGATACCCTTGATAATGAGAAAGCGATTGCGGTAAGACATGGTGGTGGCCGTCTCGCGAGCCTGCTCTATAATTTGGTGGAGAGGAATAGCTTCTCCATCCAGGCCACCACCGGCGAGCTGTGGCTTGATGGCCTTCCATTTGGATATACACTGTAACCGGCTGCGTGTTCGCTCCATGCCCTGGCTCACCAGCTGCCAGTTGACGTCTTCCTCAACTGGTCGACTGTCTTGCACGCCTCGTTTGACCCGCTGTTGATGTATCTCTGCAATGGCTTGTTGGACAATGGCGACAAGTCTGTCTGTCTCTTCCTGACTCCATTGGTCCCTCCTCTGCTTATCTCCGCAGATAACATAGTTTCTGACACGATCTCTTATATCTTCGGGGTGACGATTAATCAATTGACCGATCAAAGCGTATTGATTTCCGTACTGTTCATACATTTCTCGAAGTTCTTTGTCTTGCTCTGCGGTCCACGTCCCACGTGCCACGAAGTTGTGGAATCTGCGCCGAGTCTGGTTAATAACTTTCTGTCGGCTTCGTCCAGGGCAAGTTGCAGTGACTCGTTCCCACAGCTCACCCGCCTTGGACGTTTTGGGATTGCTGTGAATCAGGTCATTGACCTGCAGCTGAGTCATGCCGTAGTCATCTTTGAACCGCTCAATAGATTGGGTGAGGTTCCGTGTCTCAAATTCACTGAAAGCTCCTGATAGCGTGGTCGGGGTCTTGGGAGTTCGTGCACGAACTACGCTCCGAGTCGTGGGTGTCCCAGCAACACCAGTATCTGGATACTGGCCGTCCTTGAGCATGCTTGTGATCTTGGGTTGCCTGGCCTTGCCTTTGGAAGTGGATGGACCAGCTTGGGCCTCGCCTTCCAAGTCGGGTATCTGCTTGCCTTCGCCTTTGTCAATCCTGCGCGACAATGCAGCAGCAGAAGGTGAGGGTGTGTTGATGCTCTCATCAATATCGTCTACCATACGACTGAAAAAGTCTGGTTTAGCCACACGTTTTCGCCCAGCATTAGCTTTACTATTTGCGGGGCGCTTAGTACTGGTCCCGCTAGCACGGCTCGGGTGTGGCACGGACGATGGTACTTCCACATCATGAGCTAAGCCGTCCATATCGCCTGGCGCAGCATGGCCCGTGAATTCTCCTTCTGTGTCTAGATTCTCGGGGCGATTGCTGTCATCCTCGGAGACATAATCGTAGTCAACGTGGTCATCCCGGTACTGTTCCTCCACCGCCTCGCTAGCGGCCTCGCTTTCAACCAGTCCATTATTCATCAGGTCGCTTTCAACACGTTCGATATGATCATCAGCATTCATAACTTCCACCGCTTGCTCATGCTCTGATGCGACCTCTACTACTGGCTCCGACTCTTTTTCAACAACTTCAGGTTGGAATTTCCGCTTGCGGCCAGAATAGAGTTGCTCAGCCAGATCATTGAAGTCAATCTCCTCGTTCTCAAGGGCTTCCGGCTCCGCAGTCGCACCATTGGAAGCTTGCTCGTCATGTCCTGCTTTGACGGCAGTCGTGGCATTATAGGATTTCTTGTGCTTCTTTGAACTCGAGCGAGGTTCATCTTCAACTTGGGTCTGAGACTTCCTTCTCTTACGCTTCTTTGATATGGTGTTCTGAGGTTCCACCATTTGTGCTCGGAGATCTTCCTCCTCCTCTTGTTCGCTCTTTGCAGCAATACGACGTTCTTGGGATAGCCATATTTCGCTAAAGTGGCTCTCCTCTTGACCAGGTTCTTGATCAGGCTCGGTAATAGAGACAGTCTCCGCCTGCTGTCTCGCAAACTTTGCGGCACGTTTGCTCTCCTTTTTCTCTTTCTTGTGCTGGCTGCGTGACTGGGATGTGGTAGAGACAGTATCAATGCCCATATTAACATCACTAGTTACCTCATGCTGGTCTCGTTGGTCGCCATGGCTGAGATCGGTCGGGGGCTGTGGAACCAGGGCTTGATGGTCCTCGTCAGGCTGCGTGGCGGAGCTACGTCGCTTCTTATTCCGCTTCTTCCGTTTCGAGAGCTGGGGCGGGGTCTCGTGGTTGTTGGATTCGATAGCAAGGCCCACCGAGGAGCCCTGAGGAGGCGAAGAGTGGTACAAAGATGAGTTAGACGACATCTTGCGTCTTGCAATGGGTGTCGGAGCCTCGGAACTGCGAAGGTGTGAAGTAGGAGAGCTCGAGTGATTCGTTTTGATATCGACAGGGCGTTTAGGCAAGACAAAAGCTGGGCCGATGGAGCTATTTATCTGGCTTGAGAAGACAGGGTCGTCACTTTGGAATGGTTCACGTTGGTGTTCATGTTCATATTCGTGTTCCTGCTGAAGGGTGTCGTCATTGGGATCGTGGTCCTCCTCCTCCTTAGGCTGGCTCGCGTTCTGCCCCATCAGGATTTACAGCATGGCTGCTGGCGCCGGGGGAGCTTATAGCGGTCAGAGAGTGGGCAGGACGCTAGATCGATTGGAAAATTTCTGTCTGTGAATGAGGAGTGTCAGAACGGTGGGTGTAATTGCGGGCGCGCTCTCCCGATTGAACGAGACAGGCGCCTAATCCAGAGACAAACACTATGGCTGGCAACGACGGCTGGACAAGGGTCTGAGACATGCAGTGAGGGAGTGGTCCGGGCCAACCACACGAAGACATGTACATGCGCTCGCCCGGGTAGCCCAGCCCAGAAAGGAGATTGGCGCAACAGAGGGAGAGGAAGATGGAGATGACGACGGTGGGTGGAATTGGGACTGTGTTGGTCGGCGCGACGACTCTTTACATGCGAGTATCGCAACTGCGATGATGCTCTACGCGCATCGACGGCGAGAAAGAGGGGAGGGTATCGGGTAGGGGGAATGGACGAGCTTTGCAACCCGAAGTTTTGGAAAAGGAATGGGAAACGCGGGGGACTTACCCGTTCAACGAGGTCGTTTACGCTGATAAATCGCAGACTTTAAGTTCCACAATACAGGCGTTGATAATTGGAACAAGAGTGCAGCAAGGGGTGACGTGATGGAGGTGAACAACCGCCAGTGAAGAGCATGGAAATGATAACTCGACTCACGGCGCGGGCGCGCTTGCTGAAAAAAACGCGAAGGTGAGACGAAGAAAGTAAATGTAGATATACAGTTGCTTAGCATCACAAAATAGAAGTGAGCTAGATAGACTAGAAGCCCTGATTTGTTGGAAGGAGCTGAGGGGGCTTGTGAAAGTGGGGTAACTCCACTCCACTGCCCCTAGCTTCTTGAGGTACCGGTACTTATTCCACGCTTAGTCATGTAAGTATTGTGTGAGGAATCTGAACGGAATGAAATAAAACAAGCCTGAAGTGCACTACCCCGGAGGATGGAGTGGTGTTCACTGGCCCATCTAAAACTTAAGTATCTCAAGAGCCACTGTAACTCTCACGCTTTTAGACTACTAAGCTCTAAGTATTTCCAAAACTGCCGCGGTCTCCACCGCAGTTGAGTGTATAGTGAGGCTAAGAGTTAGTCTGACCACTTGCTAAGCAGCGGGCCATCCCACATGGGAGATAAAGGGGACACTGGACTCTAGAACAGAACTGCGGCAGTGGTTTATAAATTAGACTATTGTACTTCGTCTGATCGCGAGAGTCCCCAATACTTTGAGCTCTTCAGGACCTAGAAAGCGTAAGCTCAGCCTACGTAGTCTAGTCTCCTTTGGAGTTTGTTGGACGAAACTTCTATATGTCTCACTTTAGTGCACAACTATAACAGGGTGCCTATCCATCCAGCCAGGGTAGAGAGTTCGGTTCCCTTCTTCATGTTATACTCTCAATTTTAGGTTCTAGCATTACGGAAATGGGCACTAGTTTATCCCCGGTCTGTCAAGATCGTGGGCATATGGCAGCTAGCTAGAGCTTAAAACAAATGAGCGTTCGAAATAGAGTCAACAACAATCTTGCTTTTGGTAACAACCTAGTTCTATTGTGTCCTTTAGTACTAGTACGCAATTAGAGTCGACGGGTAAAAGTTGAAAGGAAAACTCAATGGTACCAACCTGGATGTATGAGTAAGCCTGGATATTAACCGCATGCTCTTTTCTGGCCATAGACAATGCATTCTCGTTTATTTTTAATCTCATATGTTCCTCAATGCAGTTGTGTGATTGATGATTCCAGTGAGGAATCCATGACCTTTACACATTGTCCCGCGAAACTCTATTGTTACTGACAATAGCTAGTTGTCAGGGTTCCCTTCCAACCCCATGATGAAGAGACTCAGCCATCAGTGATACCATGTCCTTGCGTCGTAACCACAATCTACCAGCAAGTAAGTAGTGACCCAACTACCCTCATGAAAAAAATACGACAAAGAGAGCTAATACAATAGCATACCTTGTTCTCCTCTTGGCTAGTAGCATTCTCCCCCTATTAGCGACTATTCATTGTAAAGAAATCAGACCAACAAAGAGACTATTTCATCTGTTGTGGTACACGCTCCAAGTTAAAGTTCTTATCCGCAGAAAACAGTACCTAATTACTTGAAACAATACCCTATTGTGAGCGTCTCAAAACTTAATAATAGTCTCTGTGAAGTATACACCTTATTTTTAGTAATGCTCAGAAGCAGTCTTCATGAGACACAACAGCTGTTCCGTAGAGTTACACATGTAGTAGATAGTAAACAAGGCAACTTGCTCATTAGGCTTATAAGTGTTCCTTTTGTCCTTTCTTAAGCTTCTTTACTCTTCATTCCATATCCTCATCTGTTATTCGATAAGTGAACCTGGTCTCAGAGAAAAGAATCTCTATACAGCAACTAGAATACCGAACTCAGCTCCATAATACTTCCTATACCATTACTTCCCTTACTTCTCACATAGACCGATTCGCTCAAGATGTCCCTGGCAACTGAACAAACGGTCGGCGTCGAGCTAGAGTTCCTCATTTTCTATTCTACACAAGAGGAACCGGTATCAGACCAGGATTCCGCAAGATACGGCCCAGTAGTCGAGGTTCCATCATGTTTACCTATTCCCACGAACTTCGACTGGGCAGTAGATGACATCAATGGCACGCTCGAGGGCACCTGGATCCGGCAAAAAGTCGCGGACGTTATTGTCAAAGCCGGGTTCAAGGCGAAGGCGTACGGTCAGGCAAAAACGCAGGATGACTCCTTCGACGAGTGGAGCGTGGTGCCAGACATCTCGGTAAAGCTCCCCTCCCACTTCATCCATTCTTATCTTCCTCTGAAAGCCGTAGGCGTGGAGCTGAACTCGCCTGCCTTCGACGCGGGTCCAGCGGCCTTCGAGGAGATAACAGCTGTCGTAAAAGCCATCAACGCAGCGTTTCGCACCGCCGTACATCCTTGCTGCGGTTACCATGTGCACGTAGGCCGCGGTAGAGCGCCTCTCAAGCTACGACACGTCCAACGCACATTGAGCTTGCTGTGGCTGGCCGAGAACCTCCTGAATACCCTACACCCTAGCTGTCGTCAGGGTAACATGCATTGTCAAGACTTAAGAGGTGCCAGCAACCTTTCCGAGATCACTCAAAAACATCAAATTCCGGTGAGATGGGATGCAAACCGCATGCTACGCTCTCGTGGGACAAAGTTAACAAGGACAGACAGAAGCCGACGACTTTCTGGCTTATGCAGTGTACGGGGGTACCAGATCCGACTCCTTCTCACAGCCTCGCCCAAGACTATGGTATGCAGCTCCGGCATCCCGAAGATGAGCCCCTGAAGTTGGACAGGGTAGCAGCCGTGCGGACGGTTCTTAATGCCCCCGACCTGAGGAGAGTGGCCAAGATCGTCTGCAATGGCGCACGCGGCGCATATAACTTCTCGAACCTGCTGCTGATCGAAGGGAAAAAGCCAAACAATTGAGTTCCGACAGGCAGCTGGCTCACTCGACGAAGACTGGATTATTATCTAGGCCAAGATCTGCCTCGCGCTCTGCGGCTCCGCGGTCGTGGAGTCATCTGATGATGACTTCTTTCAGCTCCTTTACGACTGTTCGCAGTCGGAGAATAAGAAGTCAAACATGTACAACGTCTTCGACCTGCTGCATGATATCGGGCTTGACCATAAGGACATAGATGTTGTGCTAGATCGTATCGCTAGCGGTAGGTACGAGCGGGAACCTTCACTTCTTTTCCGCAGGCCTGATGATATGCCGAACGGGATACTGGACGAAAGCATCGCCACTAGCTGGCATCGACCTTATGCGCCGGCCGACTGGGCTTCTGTGTCCCGGGATAAAGAATGGAACCAATCGGGTACGGATGAAGGGGAACAGCAGCCCGTGTGGGAAAATGGTACCTGGAATTCGCCATTCCAGATAAATGAATGGAACCAGACCAATGGAGAAGACGATGACCAATGGGGGGAGCCGTGGGAGCCAAATACTGACTGGGAAAGTAGTACGGAGGATGATGGAGAATGGAACCCGTCTGCTCGCGTACGCAGTGATTCTGAATCAGCACCTATCATGACTCCATCGACCGAGACTAACGAATCTCAGATTCGAGGCAGCGAGAATAACGAATGGAGTGCAACTGGTGAGCTTGATGAGTGGATTCAGTACGATACACGGATGTGTCTGAAAGAGAAGTGGTGAAGATTGGATGTTGAATACTCACCAACTAACAGGCACTGCATTGGAGAGGCTGAAACCTGGAGAATGTTACTGTATGTATATGTGTGTTCGCGAACCCATATAGCGAGACCTCTGAGGTGGCCGAAACATGTATGCTGGACATAGATTGTGCCGGACTTGGATATTAATGTATAATGCGACTGATAATATCGCCAACCTGCAACCTGTGCCGCCGTGACCATAAAGACCTGAGGCTGTTTTGATTTCGAGATGTGTTTAATATCTAGGGTGTGAGTGAAGTAAGATAAAATATAACGGTAATTGCTCTTTTGAGCGACCAGCTCTCATCGAAAGCTTTAGAGATCGAGTAATCAAAATGTTCCAATCACGTATATATCCGGGCTCATAACCACATGGGATGGTTGGTTGAGTAAGATGCGATGCCTATTCTTCTACCCATTCTTCTCTCAAGCAGAGAAGCCCCTGGTCTTATAGACCAGGATCCTTTGTATGCTAATGCTTCAACTAGCTACAAGGCAACAGTAACATACTTGAAAGTCATATGCATCAGCATTGTCCGTAACCTTGTCTCCCCCCAATGATGAGAGCATATGCCCGGCCCTCAGTCCTCATCCCTTTATATATATACATCAAGAAGGTGAAGAAGAATACCAGCCATGAGAGAACGAAGTCGAAAGACCAGGCCCATAGCTTCATCCTTGGCATTCATAACGTCGCCTGCTCACTAACACTGGCTGACCATTTAACAAGTGGTGGCGCCATTGCCAGTGAAATTGCCCTCTTTATACATGCCACCAGCATCATCAAGGCACTCAGCTAATGAGAGAACAAAGTCAGCAAATCAGCACATAACACAATCATCCGTCAAGGCAAATAGAAACACAATCAAGGCCCAAACAGAAAGATAACCAAACCAGGCACAAACAAAACCAAGACGAAAACATACCAACAGTGACAATCTTCAGATTATTCGTCTTGGCCCAATTAATAAGCCAATTGGTAAGCGTCGTAACCGTAGTCTGATACGTCTCGTGCATAAGCGGGATATGTCCCATGCCCGTCGCGCCGGCGCTGGTGAATTTCTGCTCGCTCTGCACGGGCGACTGGTTGTTCCAGTCGCCCGTGTCGATGTCGTCGTTGATCACCGTGTAGTTCATCTGGCGCATGACGGAGAGGAACTGGCCGCCCGTCTCGAGGTACGGCGGCCGCACGTACGCCGGCTTGCGCCCGAAGATGTTGACCATGGCTTGCTCGACTTTTTCCATCTCGCTTTGGATCTGCGCTGCGCTCATCGAGCCCATGTGCGGGTGTGTCCTGTTTCATTGGAGAGAGGGGGGGAAAGTATCAGCAGGTTTTTCTCTCTTACTGAGGATCGTCATGTAATTGTTGTTTGGCACTGAAGGCCCTTTCTCGCAACGCCTTGCTTCCCACCACTCTTGATAGGAAAATATAGATGACAACTCACCACGTGTGGCTAGCAACCTGGTCTATATCGCAAGAGTTAGCAACATCTGCGCACCCGGCAAACAGGGTACCAGGAGAACCACGTACGCCCAGTATCAAAAGCCTTCTTAACCGCCGCGCGCTGGTTATAAATACACCCATACAGTGTACCCGTGAAGAAGAAGGTTCCTTTCACGCCGGCGGTATTAAGCGTATCGACGAGGGACGAGGTGTACTGGTACGGGCCATCGTCGTACGCCAGAGCCAGAACACCAGACTTAGAACACTTCGTAATGACGGTGCCGGCGACATGTGTGCGCTTCATGACCTCGACGGGACTCGGGACAGCGCGTGCCGAGACGCCGGCCACGAAGGCCAGAGCAGCGATAGCAGAGGTGAAGAGCATCTTGAGTGACACTTCGATACTATGCTTGGAATAATAGATTGCGGGTAGTACAACTCAGAAAAGATGGTTTCTCAGCCCTAGTTTATATATATCCCACGTACCGAAGCTTTCAGAAGGGGAAGCTTCATTCTATAAACAAGTTCCAGGCTGAAATAAACGCTCTCGACACATAAGTATCCATGTACTATAAGTTCTGGCTATCCCCAAGGTTGAATTCCACGGAGATTGCATGCGTCTCGCTTATGCTCCCAGGCCCCGCCTTTCCCCAGACCTCTGTCCGGTCTTAGGCAAGATAGATCTCTGGCGGCTCACAAGGTGACTTTCCACGAGCCCGGCTTGGCGGTAAGTGCTTACCCCAGACAGATCAGATCGCTCGTGTACCTGGTCCCTGCATGAAGGCTCACTCACGGCTAGGGATTTAGCCGGGAAGAAGTCCTTTCCCGAAGGGGACCGGAGGAGCGCGTTCGAGCAGTCTCGCGTTTCTTGGCGTCTTTATGAAGTAGCGTGCTGGCTATTCATTGCCATATATACCACGAGTCGCAACATCATCTTCGGAAACAGAGTACGTGTAGTAGGGCAGAGGGTTAGCCTGAGATCGTGTGATGATGGTGATATTACAATACATTTTTGCTCACTTGGCAAGAACTCACGATCTTACACGCCGGTAGATTGGAGTTGGAGGGAGATGAATGACAACAGCGCAGACGTTCCTAGATTGGATATTATTGAACTCAGAGACATTAGCTTGCTGCTGTTTTGAAAATTGGACATTCATTAGGTTGAGCCTATTCCTTGCGGTAATTCTACTGTCTCATCTTCGTTAGCTAGTTTGAAAAGTAGGAATAGAGAATCTTGAGCAGACAGGCACCAGCGTTCTGTTGCCTTGTCCTACTAACAGCTACATTGCACGTAGTCCAACGTTCGTCGTGTGTATTAGCATATGTGAATAATAATATTATTTTGTACATCTATATGCCTGTCTGGCTAATAATAAATCGTTAATGACTGGAAACATCATTATATTCATAATCAGTATATATGTTGTATGTGCCGAAGTTGTTAGTAGGTAAATTCAATGGTCTGCCTCGAAATGGTATGAAGTCCCAATCATCAACACGATGACCCAACCCCTTTATCCAAATCCACCTGCCCCAAAAAAAGCCATGCAACGCCCTATAAAATCATCATGATAGAGGAGTAATGCAGCAACACACTGCAATATTGTATATGCTTGTTTCGATCTTGCGGCATCAAACGTCCAACATGCTCCGGATCTGTTGTGGAGGCGCCGTCATAGACACGCCACTATTTGTGCTAGAGCTTCTCTGGTAATTATCAGCTCTTCGGGTCGTTTGAGCCTGGGATTCTAACTCTCGGCCTCTGTTATCAGTAGAGGCCGGAGGTGGGGGATTGTTGGCATTCGGAAAGAGAAGACCGGCGGCCGCTTGAACTGTCCGGTCGTTCCTCCGCGGACCTGGTTTGCCAGAGGGTGTGTATGGGGGTGGAGCCGCGTGGTTGGCAACGCTCGGTGATCTGTGTATCGAGCTCATCTCAAACGTGTTGTTGGCTGTAGAGGCATCTTCTGTATTTGCGGCCCTTTGCTCAGCCATTTCCCGCACACGTCGACCGCCTCCTACTTCTCGCACGTTGCGGAAAAGTTGATCTTTCACGGCATCACCACTGCTTACTTCATGACGAAGTCGCCGCCACCATGCCGGCTTCTTGGTTATGCCAAGCTCCTGGTCCAGCTGATTGCCTCTTTTGCGTCGCTGGCGAATGAGTTCTTTATCCTCATTGGGTCGCAGGAATCCGGAAATACAGAGAATGATGACAAGGAGGAGACCGGGAAGGTAACCCCCAACGTACATGGCAACGAGGTTAGTGTCTTTCTTAAGAGGTGAATAATCGAACTCCCATGCCGACAGAGCTTGATAAGCCACAACAACCAGAGACAGCGGAATCATGAGCAGGAAACGGTAAGGAACGTAGCGGATGAAGCCAAGGACCCTATTTAACAAACCACGATTCCGAGCTTCGTAATGCCGAATCGAGTGCCAAAGGGATACCAAAATCGTCAACCAGCTAATAAACAGAAAGAATGGCGCGATTTTGAAACGGATGTCGGTGGCGGCTGGTTTACCTCTTGTGGCAGTTTGCTCGGGGGAACGCTGCAGTTCGACGGCACCCCAGTTTCTCGGAATAACAATAAAGAAGTCCTGCATTCGTTAGCCACTGATGGAAGTCCCATTAGCGGAGGAACAACTTACCAACCACCACCACAGGTAGAAGAACAGGGGCAGCCAGAACTCGAATGTGCCTCTCCTATCCGTCTGCTGCAGCACAAATGGGTTGGGGTCGATGTATTGTCTCTCCATCCAACTGCCCCAATGACGGACCGACTCCCAGACTAAGGCCAATGAACCCATGTTCATCAAGAACCAGAAGAAAACATTGAGTACGAGTGGCAGCTCTACAACACGGTAGCGGTCGACATCAATACCAGTAAACAGGCCAATAAGGGCAGTGGCGCATATGAAACTGGCCCAGTACCACTGCCATCGCCTACCGATGGCGTAGAACCTCTTTTCTGCGGGTAGGTAGAGCTTTCCATGGCGAGCGAGATTAACCAAGATGAAAACTAGACACAATCCAAATGCGACGGCGAAACCAATTCCGGCGTGGGCGCGGGGGCCGGACGGCTGAGTGGCGAGGTAACACCATGTGCTATTGACTATTCCACGGCCTACATTAGCTTATCCTCTCGCGATCGTAGCGACAGGAATCGGGCATACCAAAGGTTCCATTGTTCAGGAGCAGAGGCGGCGTGTAAGGCTGGTCGACCAGATAGCACTTCGTCCAATTGCTCAGCGTCCAGTTTCCCTCGTAGAGCGTGTAATTGAAATGCTTCAGGGTCGTGAGGTTGAAGTGAACGCCCCCGATAATCGTGTCGGTCGCATTATCGCCGGTCGGCCACATCGGCGACTGGCGCGCGTAGATGCTGTCCATGGCGGGGAGATCACGCGAGTACGGACTGAGGGTTTATTGTCGCGCGTTTGTACCGGCGCAGCATCGGTTTGTTGCTTTGGGAGGGGAAAACGCTTTCGACGAGCGGCAAATCGCGAGTTTTCGATATGGCGGGTCTGCACCAGCTAGGTCATGGATATCGTGAGGATGGTAATAACAATGGCACAAATAATATTACCAAAGCCGGACGAGGAAACAACCGGCCATCGACGTGCTCTCGAAAGCCTTGACGAAAAAAAGTTGCTTAAGAGAGAATATCGGCCGGCGCGGGTCAAGCCTCCAGCAGCAATAGTTGTAAGTAGGATGTTGCCGGTCCGACCAATGCCCAAGCCCGGAGCTTCGGATGACTGCGGGTATCTTGGGCTTGCAATTCTCTCATTCAAAATTCACTCAGTATCTCCACATCTGGACCCGGTTATAATCGGTATACAGGACCCTGATTGGCTATCATCGATAAGCAAGGGTTGCTGACAAAAAGTGACCCGCGACGTCATGTTCCCGGTAAGCTTCGTATTCCCCGGTTCTGCTTAGCTCGGCCACTCTCCCGTGCATGTCTGCCAAGCGTAAATGCCGCTGCCAGTCCCGCTGCCAATAGCATGGGCCAGGGCTTGAATTGAGGGTGTTTATTGGTTACTTTTGCTTCTGCCATGCATGGCATTGTCCCTTCAGGTGCCAACGATTGAATTCATCTGGACCCGCTCCTCCGTAGCGTAGTACAGCTGTGTTTTTTGGCCGTGTACAGTAGGACGAAAGGAACTCGCATGTCTTGGCGATCTGTAAAAACCAAAAGTATTCGCGATAGATCATGTCAGGCCGTAAGCCGGCGCAGACTAAGAGAGCACCAAGCTTTACACACGACTAAGTACTAGTGACACTTACATATATCCCTCGTTACTTTGCAAGACCATCAGCGATTTTCGCGACACAAATGCGTTGAGAAGGCCTATATTCACCACACGGAATCCAGTAGTAGTACCTAGAACATACTTTACGAATTCGCAGCCCCAGAGAGATCCGCAGAACCGAAGGGTGTCAAATCAACCTTACCTAGTCAAAACTTGTATCTTCTGCAAATATCTCGAGTTCTAGTATGCAGCTTGGCCGTTGTATATTTGCCTGGTACCGGTATACACTGTAGCATGAGCTTATGCTATTTTCTCTCCTGTGCTAGAGCTATTCTCCTGAGTATATCCATCTCGTGCTCGCTGGCGCAGGTCTCTCGGCGGGGATATTGATACTCGGGCTACCTATCCGAGTCTACTAGTATTCCCGTGCTCTCCGAGCGGGGATTACGTGTACAACGGCGAAGGATAATTGATCGTACACCAAATCCTAGTCCCGGCCTAGATAACATCAATCTAAATAATGAGCTTGCAGCTCTTCCCTTTACGAAGCTCTACATTTTAACTTCGCACAGCGATCTGGGGTCTATGTGTAATTCTTTTACTTCTTGATTAAACAAATTGCATAAATCCAACTGCCGTAACTCCTATCATGACCCTCGAATCATGACCCTCGATGTCGCGGCTGGAACGACTCTTTCAATAACTCTGGTTTCCTCTCCGCCAATTCCATCAACATCTGTCCAAAGACGGCATTGCCCCAGCCGAACCTGCGATGTTCGCGAATGTCAGATTATATTATATTCCGCAACGCAGCAACAGGATGAGTCAGTATGGTAGGAAGAGGGGACTTACCACGATCTAGTCCACTGGCTCGCATCAAAGCTATTAACGCTCTCGTGAATCAACCCGTATCGATCGGTGCTCTGCAGCACCTCCCAGATCGAATTAATAATCTCGTCATCATCATCCGATGTCATGGCGCGCATGATGGCAGCCATGGGCCATGCGGCGCCAGGCTTGATGTGCGGGCTCCCGACGGCGTTGATCACGGGGCCTTGACACCACCACGGGTTGGACCGCGAGAGCACGAACCGCCGCGTATTCTGGTACACGGTGTCGTTGGCGTCGAGGTACCCCAGCGAGGGCGCGGACAGCAGCGACGGGATGTTGGCGTCGTCCATAAGGTTCTGCCCCCCGAAGCCGTCGACCTCGTACGCATAGATGCGCTGCCCGTTGGGCGCCGTCACGACGCCGAACTGCTCGATGCCGGCGCGGATACCTGCCGCCATGTCGCGCATCTCCTCCACTAGACCATCGGGAACCTTTGCGTTACCCGCTGTCTTGAGTTTGTCGACAATGAGCGCCGTCGCCTCGAGGTACCGCGACAGCATCATGTTGGCTGGAATCTGGAAGTCGTATATGGCGGCGTCGTCGCTGGGACGGAATGGCGAGCGCACCATGCCCGTGTCGTTGACGGGATAGCTCATGCCGTTGTTGCCGAGGGTGCCAAAGGCCGTCATAGTCTGCGACTGGAACGTGTAGGCGGACGGGATCCACTCGCCGTCGGGGCCGTAGGTGGGCTTGCGCAGGGCCTCGGCGGCGGCCAGGATGGACTGCACGGCGTATAGCCACTGAAACCTGCCGAAGAAGGCGGCGTCACCGGTCGAGGCGTAGTAGTCGTGGGACAGTTGCAGGAAGGCGCCGAAGTCGTCGAGCTCGAAGTTGCAGGTGAAGACGACGTTGCGGTCGTAGGGCGGCGTCACCGAGTACGTCGCGCCGTTGGGGGTCGCGTGCATGTCGGCCTCGGGCGGCGGCAGGAAGGCGTTGCAGTAGGGCGACTGGATCAGGTAGCGGGCCTGCAGGTTGATGGCGCCGCGGAACAGCGAGGCGATCTCATCGTCTTTGCTCTTCAGCACGCTGCGGTACGGCGCGACCTCGTTCGCCGAGTCGCGGATCCACATGGCGTCGATGTCGCCGGTGATGATGAAGGCCAGCTCCTCGTCCGAGTGGTTGGCGGCGACGCCCCGCCACTTGATGGCCGTGTCGATGGTGTTGGGGTATGTGTTCTCGAAGAGACGGAAGAGGTCCGGGTCGACCGTCATGTTCCTCATGCGGTGGATGGCATTCTCGACAGCCGACGAGTTGAAGGTGCGGCAGGCCGGGTCCGGACGCTGGTACGAGAGCGCGTAGGCGCCCGTCGAGTACGGCTCGTGCCGGGACTGCGAATAGCTCGAGTAGCTGGGACAGCTCGCGCTCGCGACATGGCCAATCAGCCCAGTGGCTGCTGCTGCTGCTGCTGCTGCTGCTAGGAACCGTGTGGCATGTCGCGGCAGCATGGTCGCATCCATCCGCTCTTTTCACCGCATAGAGAATTGAAATCCAAAAAGATGTCCAAGTGCAAATCTCTTACCAAGGCACTATTGTCGACGCTCCATTAACAAAGAAGGTCGGCAGCAGCCCTCCACGAGGCGCCCCGCAAGGGGGCTGTGATCGGCCTCATGCCATTTCTGAACGCCGTTACTGCGCGGTTTAGCGAGCAACGCCAAGCCAACATCCAATAATTCATATTGGCGGAAACAGCAGCAGCTCCGTGAATGTCCGTTTTAGGAAACTGCCTACTCTAAGCCAACGCCAAGCTACCTACCTAGGTAGGTCCGCTATGTTAAGCTGAAGCGGGCAATAAATTTACTCTTTTTCGAACAAGTTTTATATAAATATCAATTTTAGGCCGAGACTTTCCACCGTCTCGTTCTTACACAGTAAGGTTAGCAGCGGGGCCAGCAGAGAGATAGTTATATCAGTTCGGCAGTCACCTGGTGGTGTTTTGGGTTTTTTGAAACGTCCGAACAGAGACACAGCAGAAAACACAGAGTTGTTTGAATCGTGCCAAGCAAACCTCAGGGAGTGCCATTAGTGCAGAAGCGTAGGTACCTCTGCGCACCCCAACCCGGACTCCACGGCCGCTTGGTGACAAACAAGAACGACACACCTAGGCGCCGCTAAAAATTTAGGTGAAGGGATCGTGATATCAGGTATATAGAGGGCTCTAGGGTTTGGTGATTGGTGAGCTTATAGTCTCACTGCTAGTACGCATATCCATTCACTAGCTCGTGTACGTAGGGCTTTCATGCTCTCGAGAGACATGTTGAAAATTTCATCAGACAGCGCAACTGGTTGTATCGACAGGCATTAATGATAATTATAGGAATAGAATACATCTAATTATATGTTGGCAAAATGAGGAAATCCGACGCCCTCGTTTGGAGGGGCAACGCTCTGGACCAAGCCACGAATGAACGTTCCTAATTTGTCGCAGATTGCATCGCAATGTTCAAGCCCGCCTGGCGCTTCGAAATGCGTACGTTGGATATTACACGACACTCTTGAGGAGTTAGATATTCTTGGTGTCTTCACCCCGGCTAACGTTTGGTTGATCTTCCTTTACGCTGAAGGGGTTGGAAAATAAAGTATCGCTCGTTAGCCTTTACGCAAGGGTATTCGATCTGATACACTGGCTGAGGTCGCTTAGGTCCTTGTCCAATCTCTGTATGGAGGGAGGGAGCTGTATCCCTTTAACTGCCGCGAAAACGCCGTGACCAGAGGTCCCACATGGACGAGGATTATCAACCAATTAGATTATTTAAAATTTAAGTATATACGGTCATACCTAAATTTGCCTGTGCTAAAAGTAATTGCACTAACAGCTAGTACAAAAGAATATACGACCTTAGATAACTTTTATTTTGCGTTCTGCTCGCTTTACTTTAAATATTTTATTTCTGAAAAAATTTAAGCAACCGCCTGCAGAAAAAGCTGTTTTAAAGGTTAGCCTTTTGTACTCTGTTAGCAGGGAGTCTGTGGTTTAATGGACCCGCTTATTTTTGTCCTGGTGTTTTCGCGGCAGTTAAAGGGATACTCGCTGCAAGCTGTCAGTGATACAGCAAGAATTTCCCCAACTAGTGCACCTGGATTGGGTATAGTCAGATTATTATCTTGGGTTAGGTGAGTAGTAGCTGCGGATATTAAGCTTACGATCTAGATCCAAGGTGAAGACAATGGCTCCGCTCAGGAACTCCATGCTCCCTCGTGGAATGTAACGACAAGATACCATTTTCGAGATTTCGAAGGCTCTACTCGAGTACGAGGCAGCAAGTTGCCACGTCGTAATCCAATTCGTGGTGGGGCTACGTACGATAGTGGCAAGCTACACTGGGACAATTTTCTCCGCAATAAGTCCAATAGTTGAAACGAGTGAAAGCACCTAGCTAGGGCCTCAGGATTCAAGCTCTGGTCCGCACAACAGCCGCAAGAGAAGACTCAACGAAACAAGATGAACCTAGGTGTTGATATTCGAAATATCGATAGAGCTAGACAGAGAGCTTGTTAGAGATCGATATCCATTCTTCGATACCAATTAGTGGCAGTCCGTAGCAAGCGCTGTTTGGAGATAACGGCTTGCATTGCATCGCCATTCTACTCCATGGAATGGTGGAGAAAAAGCCACTGCAAGTTATAAGAAAGTTAATATGGATGCCACTTGTGTATGAGTGAGTCAATAGACCCAGGCAATGCGGAATTGATACTCTCTTTTACCCTTTACAAATTAAAACATAATAGTAAACTCGTCAGCGTAGACGCCGTTATTGTTTTGGACATCTGTTACTTATTCGGCCTTATCCAGCTGTTAGTTCTATCAGTTGTTGGAGTAAGACGCTCGGAGTGGCAACTTGTCGCCATCGTGGTGCCGGTCCTAATGTAGAATGTCTCCAGTTTCGGGGTGTTAGCCCGGACCCTGAAGATCCCGCGTGCTGAATGAAGATTTTCTAGCCCACCTAGGTTGGCCATAAAAAGGGCCTATTGTGGCCAGCATGTACCCCATATACCAGTGTAATTACAACATTTTTTCTTTAAGCCTTTTTATATCTACATATATACAAATATAACTAAAAAAAATTAATAAAATAAATATTTTATAGCTATTTTTTTTTAAATTAAAAAATTTTTAATTATAAAAGTATTATAAGAATATTTATATAGAAACTCTGTATAAAATATATAAAAAGTTACCTTAACGCGGGCGTGGCGTTTTTGTATATACTTAATAAGTTACAGCCCTGCCTAACCTGGGTTAGACCTGGCTACAATAGGCTCTTTTCATGGCCAACCTAGGTGGACTAAGATTTTCGATCCTTCGTGTTGGCCAACTGGGCTGCGATCAACAAGGATTGCCAAGACTTGCCACGCCCGCGACAGGTGATCGACAACCGTCTCGTTGGGAGCCGAGGGAGCCTCAGGTCTAACTCGGCTGAAAATGGAGAAGCCCTGTGCCAACTGAGCCAACTCCGGTGTCGTCCGGCACACGCCGGTGTACGTGCAAATTCCCACGGCTCGGGGACGCCCTAATAAATCAATACTTTAATAAGTTGCACCTGCGTCCTGGCGGTAGAAGCACTAGTGCTGATTTAGGTCTTCTGCAGGACGCATTATGTACCTAGGTATCTCATCAGCCAGTGTTCAGTAAAAGTACATACCTACCTACGTAGTAGGTATATGCAGCGCATCTGGAATGATTTGTGCTACACCGGTAGGTACACCTCTCTACGGGCTGGACCTAGGAGTATTATACTGCCAATGCTGTATCTAGGAGGTGCTTGTCGAGGGTGCCTGTCCCCCATGCCCTTGCCCGTCGCAGAGGGCTTACGTAGTGTACATAAGTGGCATGCCTTTCATGCTACCGTCGATTCCCTCTCATATCACGATCGCAACAGCACCACGGTGCCCAATGCAGTAATCCCAGTCACCCCGGCTGCAGACGACCCAAGGTTCAATCAGCGGCAGCGAACCATGGGAGCCGAGATCGACTCTGTCAGAAGCACGATGGTTGGCGTCGTCTTTTTCTTTTCTCTTATCCTATATGCGTATTGCAAACCACGAGATGCCCACTTTCGAACAAACAACTTGCTTATCGAGATCCATATGTAAATACATAAGGTACCTACTTTGGGCAAAAGAGCAGACGATTCAACGGTAAGGCTACATAAAAAATTAAATAGTTGTTTCATAGACTGGCCGTGTACTCAGCCTAGGGACGTTACTAGCCAGTACTATATTGTCTGTATCGTCTGTATCGTCGGTGGCAAATGCCGGTATCCTTAGAGACCATGTACGCCCAAATAACCAATTGTATTGCTTCCTCCGGCGACATCGACGATGAAGCGCCAGTGCCACACAGCAGCGCTAGATACTGGGTACGTAGTCCCGTTTTGAGTGGCTCCGGTGATATCTACTAGTACACGTGTAGGTCAGTTCACCTAGTGTACGCTAACCATCTGATAGGTGTCCACTGCTCAAAATATTTAATATCTATCTACCTGATAATAATGGTAATGAGCAGTGCCACCGTTATACAATAGTTCTTTCATGGCTCTGAGAAGTGCTAGTATCGAGGTCAAGAAAGTATCCCTCGGAAGAAATGAAGGTAGAAAAAGTACTGGTTGTTGTACACGTGCCAGGAGACTTACTGCCACCTCGGGTTAGACAGCAGATGTAGGTTTTACATAGCGTTGTTACGTCCAAGTCCAGCCAAGTTCCAAGACGAAGACCCTTTGCGCGCAAGGAACAGACATGCAGCCGAAGTGGGGCTGGACCCTGGATCAGCACTTCGTCTCCCGTGTTTAGGTAAGTCGGTGGGCACTAGCGAGTAGCAGTGGGCAGCAGTGGGCTGGGGCGGGCCCCAGCTCACGCTATAAGAAGGTATGCATTCTGCACCACCTGTCGATGCAGAGTGTGTGTCTCGATCCCGAGAGCAGCCACCCCACACAAACAAGGATCGAGGCATCGGGATCGAGCACAGCATCTCTCAACCTGCGACTGCGACTGCCTCTGTTTGCTGTGCTCGTCGCCCGTCCTTGCCCGTGGCCCACTGCTCCTCCCCACTGCTGTTGCTGCTGCCACAGCGGTCGACAGCACTAAACCGGCACCTTGCCTGCCTGTTCTTTCGCATTGTATCGTATGCTCGCTGCCCCTGGCGGGCGAGGGCATTCACAACTTTTTTTTCCTTTCCAAGTGGTCCGTCGCGGCGCCGCCCCTCCACCCCCTGTCCCCATTAGATCAGCTCCCACACCCTCCAGCATGGCTTACTTTTAGGCATTGGTCTTCCTCGAAATCTCCATGTAGGTGTGAATCTCTCGATTTATCTCCCTCGTGTTTCTGCGTTTCGCCATACTCACACAATCCGTGGTCTCGACCGGTCGCTATCTTTCCCCTTTGACATCTGCCCGTCTTAAACATTCCCGTTAGCTGCTTCCTGAACCCCTGGACCCTTCGTGCGTTGTTGTATTGTTGTATACCTACATACACGCCCATGACTCGGCCCCGATCTTGAGAACACACGCTACCACAGCCATCGTGTTATGGTTCCTTTTCTACTTTATTTTCTTCATCGCCCAGTCTCTCCCGCTACTCTCTGACCGCGTCTCTTCTCTTACCAACAACACGATTACATGTGCTCAAGGCCGTGAGTGGTGTGAGACCCAACTTGAATATAGCCAGTATTTGTTCTATGGAAAAGCCCCTCCACCGCTAAAGAAGCATACCTACCTATCTCGGCAACTGTACTTAGTACGTATGACATATGACGTCGTATTTTCTCTCCTAAATCTGCCCTCTTCTCTTAACTTCTTTCGTCATGCCAGCCACATTCATCGAAGATATTGCTTCGTTGCACCTTTCCCGAATTAGTGTTCCGACGTGCATCGTGGGCCATAAAATGCCCTAGCTTGCCGTTTCTCATTCTTCACTACAATTTACCATACCGCAGCTACTAGGCTGGCATATGATAAACCATACACACATATCGCCAACGCACAGCTATACCTCGACGTTTTACCTTCGAACATCAATCCAAAGCAGTACCTTGTCGCACGAATAACGTAGTCTGACTAGCTTCTCACTCGATTTACAGATTCTCCCAACATACTGCCCAGCGCCACCAGGAGTGACGCCGTGCCGTCCTTGATCACATAGCATTACCGCGATGTTTATGTGAATTGGTCTGTTGACCGCCTCTTTCTCAATTCTCAATTCATGTAAAACACCCATCGGCCATGGCAGACCGCAAGAACACGGAAGCGGGTGTAACTATGCCATCCAGCCCCGCCATCACCTATACGAACCCTAGAAGAATATCACCCGAGAAATCTATTACCTTGCGACATCATCGTCTCGCCCGGGATGCCTCGAGACGGCATCCCCCACCGACCATTCCCAATGCTCACTCGAGCGCCCTCAAGACGCGGAGAAATTCATCGGAGGAAAGTAACGAGACACGTTACAGCGATCCCAAACTATGGTTCGAGCAGTCCAATCAGAATACGAAGAGCACTCTTAATACTAGTCATATGGACGTCGATCCTCCCTTCTTCCAAAAGGAAACGGATTCGTCCAACGAGGAGGCTCATAATATGATGCCACAGCTCCCGACGTATGCACACATGCAAGGTGGACCTTCATTTCGACCGAGTGTAACAAAGAGTAGTAGTGCCGATGATTATCGGAGTGTCATCGATGATCTGACAATTGAAAACAAGCGCTTGAGGGAAGAACTAAAGAGATTCAAGCAGATGGGTCCAAATTCCCTACGCAATGACAAACTCTTCGAGGTCAAAGTCCACGGTCTACCCAGCAAGAAGAAGAGGGAGCTCGAGGCTACGCTGCGTGACTTCACGACAAAACTTGAGCGCTCGAGCACCGGAACCTCTACCAACAGAAAGAAGACATCCGGTAAATCCAAAGAGGGGAACTCGTCCGCTTCGAAGCACGCTTCATCTACCTCTGGCTCTAATTCAAGACCCGTAGACTCAGCGTACGCATCTATGGGGACTGGGCCGAGCTCCTCTTCCAATCCATCCTCCGGACAGGGGAGAGCAGCTGCCCGGTTGCGGTCGAACCAAAATATTCAGGACTACCTGCGAGATATCCCCGAAGGACTATGGCCGAGGCCTACCAGAATGACTGATCACGAAAAGAAAAAGCTTGTTGTCAAGCGATTGGAACATCTTTTTACTGGAAAGATGGGTCATCCGAAAGATCAACCGGCACGGACCGACCTGGTGCCGCCGCCGCCGCTAACAGAAGATGTCGAAATGGAAGACAGCAGTGCTAAAGCCGCCCCGGTTAAAGAACCAGCTCGAGAAGCTATCATCCGAACAGGGGACAAGCGCAAAATGACGAGCCATTCGAGCGTCACGGCTTCGGCCTCAAATACACGTACCCAGTCACAATCGCATTCAAACGGGGACCAATCTAACTCCCGCGACAACGACAAAGACAGTGGAAGCAGAAGTGCAAGCGGAAGTGGTAGTGGCAGCGCCAAAGATGGTAAAAACACATCACCGCAGGAGAATATGGAACCATCGGAGCAGCGACCCACTCGTCCACGCGATTTGGACCCTGATCGTAGGCAGGTCCCTGCTGACAACATGGAGTACATACGTCATTTGGGCGTCGTTGCACCGGAATCCGAACCTTACTACTCATCCAGAGATGTGTCGCCAGACGCGGAAGGCTGGGTGTATCTCAACCTCCTTGGCAACTTGGCGCAGCTCCACATCCTCAATGTCACTCCCGACTTCATCCGCAGCGCCGTGTCGGAAAAAAGCACCAAATTCCAGTTATCCCCGGACGGCCGCAAGATCCGATGGCGTGGCGGAGATGAGGGCACCAGGTTCACGAGCGACAGCGGCAGCAAGTCCCAGACGGAACGCTCGACCGACGACTCGGATGGTTCGAATAAACAGGGCCAGCGAAAAAAGCAGAAGGGGTCCAAGTTCAATCTCGGGGTCCAGGATTCCAACTCCTCGCGAGATTTCCACTACAAGCCCCTCTTCGTGCATCGCCCGCCCTCTATGCCCTCCGGGCAGACATCGACAGAGGAGGACAGTATCTCTTCAAACGGACCGTCGGAGGACAGTAACGGCGGGTTGCGCTCGAAGTGGGGCCAGAGCGGTATTTCGCCTGGCCAGTCTCAGCGCAAGCGTCGACGCGATGGTGCCATAATTTACTACAGCGGGGCGCCTTTCTGCACCGATCTCTCTGGTGACTATGGTGAAGTGTCCCCCGACACATATGATATGACGTCATCGGATGATCAGCAGGACCAGATTATGCAGAGTCCTGTCCAACTCCACCTTGTGCACCGCCCATGCATCAATCGGTCCCCATCGGGATCCTCCATCCAAGTGAAACCCCTCAGTGATCCCACGTTCTACTCCTCTCTCGCTGATGCGGAGAGCGACGACGATGACAGTGGCATCGAGGCTGATTTTCCTTGGTCGGACTCCAGTCAGCAATCCCGACTAGTTAAACTTGAGGCAAGCGGTTTAGGCGGTGTATGTCCAGACGATCATTTTGTCGTCGTTGTGTCGACTCGACGTCCTAAGAGAGCTACACCCTACGACGACAACACCGATGATGACGCTGACATCAGCTCCGAGGACGATACGTCGTCAGCGCCGCGTTCGAGGCATAACGACCGCCTTAGCCATGACACCCTTGCTTCGGGAGGAACCGCAGATTCGATCACCAGTAAAGTGGCTAAGTTGTCGACCAAGTCACCCTTGACGCGGAACCCTTCTTCTCACAAGGTGCGGATGGTTAGGATCGAATACATCAATGGTCAGATTCATCGTTTACCTCCCGTACCATTGCCGCCACCAGCCTTCTATTTTCCTTCGGGTGACTCCGAGTCAGAAGACTATGGTGATACCCTCGATGAGGATATCTCTGTATCCTCAGAAAGGAGCATTCTGAGCAAACGCCCTATGCTTGAGGGCAGTCGTGGCTCCGATAACCGTGACCTTTCTGGAAACGATGAAGAAGACGAATTTTCAGACAGCAGTTCGGGTTTTGGCTTGAGAAGAAACAAGTCTTCTAGAAACGCGAGCAAGACGTCTGGAATCGGACGTGAAGTTGAGCCTCGGGTGCTGCCGACTCTGTCAAGAGAACCCACTGGGAGTTCAGCCGCCACTGCTGGTGGCGCGGGTAGCGGCTACAATAGTTCCATGGAGGATGCCTAAATGGCATCTTTATGAGTTTCTATCTGTTTTATCCCCTTCTTTGTTGTTATATTGCATGCGAGCGCTGCTTTTGGGAGGGTAGCGTCTGTTGATTTTTGTATCGGGCTGGCTGTAACAGTGCCTTATACTATGGTTAAAGCGTGTAGCGAATCTGGGTTTCAAAAGTGGACAATGAATGGCGTGCGCAGGATTGACGCTAAAGCGATTTTGCAATGATATCACCAGTTTAACGATGGAGGGAAACCAGGGATATCATATGAATTAGCTCTTGGGATCTTGGGCCTAATAGATTTTCTGGAGTTATTGGAGCATCCGATATCAACAAAGTCTTATCATAATCTCAATAAACGATTTCAGCTGCTGCTGCATTGATATGTTTTGTTGTCCACTACACCTTGAGGCTTATGGCTCACCTGCTTGCGGACAGTACGACACTTGACATCCCGGCTAAGCATGATTGGGGGATGGGAAAATAGTTGGAAAGCCGATGTTGATTGCCATTGTTGCACGCCGTTGCTTGTGGTTAACACAATAGTCAAAAGCTTAGCTCGAAGATAGAGATTTGTTATGCAGAATATTGCCTAGGCAATGGGAGTTTTGATGAGAGTTTCTGCACGGCGGCTAGGTTGACAGGTAGATCCTGCACTTGGTAATTTCGAGGTGTCGACATGCTAATAGCTAATCTATTGGGTTGGTTCAGATGGTTGATCAGTTACCTGAGGAGTTACATGATTAGCTGTGATAGGTCAATCTTGGTTTTTAGAACCGAGAGCAAAGTCGGTATCAGAATCGTGTTCCGATCCGGCCACTTCCTTAGAGCTTGCGCGTGAGCTACAGCCGATAATTGAAAGCTCGTTTCTTCGACCGGACGGAATCTTCATTACAACTCTAGGGAAAACTACCTAGGTAAGACGATCCTTCAATGAACTTCCTTTTGAAGTTGAATTTGTACCAAATTTCAAATGTTGCTCTCAAGACGCTGCACAAAGTACACAATGACTAAGCTTGTCACTGATGTTTGAACGGCCTTATTTTAGTAGTAGTAGTTGTATGCTGTAGAGTAACGAACTACGAGATGCGACGTACGACTGGTTGCTCACGATTGAGCTGCCTAACCGGCGATTCAATCGGACCTAACGTAAGTCTGTGAGACAGACCAGGCCAGACTTTCACCGGCCTACCCATGTACTGCATGAGTTGAGTTGAGTGATACGAACAGGTGTGTCGTTAGACTGTGTGCACAGGGTAGCAGATTTCCTCGTCCGAGGGCCGTAGCACGAGCGGAGGGATGTATTACCGGATGTGTCATCATAGGAAACTTTGGTTATGTAAGTGATGTGAAAGTCGATTTAAGATAATGAGAAAATCGATTATCGATTCGGGTAGCATTTCGTGAGTCAGGTTTGTTTATCTGCGACCTGCGCATGCGAAGATGCTTAGTTGGCTATGTGTCGGAGAGTAAGTCATGGTAGTATTACCTCCGTAATTCTTTCCTTTAGCGAGGATTTACATTCGCCCTTCGACTATTGCGCAAAAAAACAGACGGAGAGAGATATGGCCCTGCACGATCGCTAGACGTAAGAAGACCGCAGGTTGCGTGTTTCGGTCGTAAAATAACGGCAAGGAAGCTATTGCCTGGGATGTTGAATGCATACAGCCACTGGGGTTGAGAGGACGGAATGAATGAGAGAAAGTATGCTACGAAGGGACTTCCTAGCTTGGATAGGCACTCTATTACCGTATATAATTCGCAAGGCACTAGACCAGGAGCGCAGGAATTTGGTAAATAAAGTAGTGGAAGAACTTCGTAATGGTATTCACTGTAATAGGACGCAGGTCGGAAAGGGGCGTGAACCCCGTGTCAAGTCACAGCCTCCTCGAATCCCCAGGTCACTAAGCGAAAGCAATATTCAAGTGAGAGCTTGGTCGTGTTCTCACCGACTCTTCCGTAAGCGAGCCGATTTCTCCTCACAGTTGGCTAGGTAGTCGGTGAGAATTTCCGAAATGCCATTGGGCAGGTACCTGAGAGCCCGAAGGACACAGGTCCTAACTGCATGGTTGATTCTGAACCTCAAGCATTACCAGAAGGCTTCATCGTGAATAGGTAATAGATCGAAGCCTTGTTCGATCGTCGTATATCGAAGACTAGACGAAGCGAAAAGAAATACTTAGAGACACAGGCGACACGGCCAGACGTGGCATAGCGCTCGTTCCGACCAAGACATTACTTGTGCTGAGAAGCTCCCTGCCACCAGAGCCTGCGCCTCCTAATCCAAGACTCGATTCTATTACGTGCTCTCAATTCTGCCTCGTACCATACGCGCACCTCGAGGCCTCCAGAAGAGGCATGGAGTTCTAGCAGGACGTACTCCAATCGAAAGCCCTGAGTAACCTGCAAGCATGTCGCCAAGCTCATTCATCTGCCTATCTCGCAGGCATGGGAGCCTCACTCTAGTTATCCTGTAAGTACCCGGGTGTTGCCCGGATATAGTACCCGGACCCTGTTGGATATGACCAGCTAGGCAATTTCCGCGTGCCAAATACTTTAATCCTCCGTCTCAAGGGTGAAAACGGAGAGTTGGAGTTATGTGACCTAGTCCCCCAGTCCCTTGGATACAGTATTGACCAGGGAGGGGCATTAGCTAGCTTGCCGGTAAAACTTACCAGCTCACGTAGGCTAGATCGAAGTTGTAGATGGAGTTAAGTCATAGGTATCCGTGAAAATTTCCAAAGGGCAAATACCTCATGGCCCTTCCACTCCTCACACCTGGAGTATATTAGGAGCGATCAGACAAGCTGAGGGTATCCTCCCCTAGCTTACCTGAGGGTAACTCCACTCTACAGCTGTCAACAGATGAAAAAGAGTACTTTAGAGTACAAGAGCATCGTGAGCTTAGAAGGCGAACGGCGGATCAAGATTGAGTTTATTATACTCTTTCCGGAGTAAGGGCTGGTGCGGAGCGTATACCTTCCGGAGGTCAAACAATTTAAAAAATAATAAAATTTTGGATCCCGCGGCGCCTGGTACAAAAAATTACTTAGGTTGGCAGCTGTAAAAGTGGAGATGCCCTCTGGTAAGCTAAGGGGGGATACTCTCAGTTGATCTGTATGCTCCTTCCCCTTCGACTGCCATTTCAGCTGCAAAATGCCAAGCCAAATTTACAGCCAATAACATTGGTTATTTCTTAGGTACTTACACTGCCACCTAATCTTGCCTGTGGCAGAAGTCACTGCACTTACAGTTGGTACAACCTATCATTTATTACACCTTGCTCAGGCTTCTATTTAATTAATATTGATTAAGCTATTCTATAGCCGTGATGTTACAGGTGTTAGCAGAAACTTTTGTGGGTAAAAATCCACTTTTTCTTGGTCTTGGCGTTTTGCAGCTGAAATGGCAGTCAAAGAGATAGTGCTGTTGGTTCCATGTTGGCGATCGGGCATACTCAAACAAAGATAGTTTGCTAGCTGGTATATGGGCACGTCTTCTACATTGCAAGGTGAAGTCGCCTTTTCCTGAAAGCATAAGTAGTTGACTCTTGATTCTTTAAAACTAAATGTGTAGTGAGGGAGACGGATGATTCTTTTCGGTTGGTCTTCTCACTTTTATTACTCCTTGGAGAAACATGAGACTGTTGCACGTAAAGACACAGATGCTCGAAGACTTCATTGAGCCAAATATTCCGGAATATGCTATACTGTCGCACTGTTGGCGACCTCAGCTCGATGAGATTCTTTACGAAGATGTCGAGTTTTCGAAATCACCCGGCGATTGGCGGGACAAGAAGAAGGGGGCAGCTGAAAAAGTGGTGAAGGCTTGCGCAGAGGCCGATAGGCTTGGATTCGAATACATCTGGATTGATACTTGCTGTATCGACAAGCGAAGTAGCGCCGAGCTCTCCGAGGCAATCAACTCCATGTTTTCATGGTACAGGAATTCTGGAAAATGCATAGCGTTCTTGGACGATATCATGGGGTACGATGATCTCGGGCTTGATGAGCTTGTCACGAGCCGTTGGTTTATGCGTGACTGGACACTCCAAGAGCTTATTGCGCCAGACAATGTATGGTTCTATAACAAGGAGTGGTCCTTCATTGGCGATCGATTCTCGATGGCTAAGCTACTCTCAACCATCACCGGCATAGACGAGGTGGTCTTAAGACATGGGCATGAACCTGAGCGGGAGAACTGGGACGATCACCACTACATAGACCGGACGGTTCACTACGACTGTTATTGTGACATTAGCTCCTTCGACAAGGATATACTTCGGGGCGTGCTTAATACTTTTAGTGTTGCCACCATCATGTCCTGGGCAGCTGAACGTAAAACGACCCGAGAGGAGGATTTAGCCTATTGCCTCAGTATGTACCCCCATCTATGAACGTCGTTCTGTCGCTGCCAATGCCGAGTCCGTCAGAGTGTCTGGTCTCATTGGCTGACTTGCAAGCTTATAGTGGGATTATTCGACGTGAACATGCCGCTGTTGTACGGTGAGAAAAGCAAAGCATTTAGGCGTTTGCAAGAGGAAATCATTCGACGAAGTGATGATCAATCCATTCTTGCTTGGGTAACCACAACACATGAGGATGGTTTGAACTAGTTTCTGGGACGAGACTTGGCGAGCTGTCCTGATGACTTTGCTCAAGTAAAAATCAAGAAGAAGTGGTCGCTTGAAGATCCTGATCACGACGACAGTTCGAGGCGCCATATGAGCGTTACCAAGGAAGGCATAGAAGTAGACCTGTTCTGTCTCCCCATTGGCCTTCCGAACCAATTTACCGAAGAGGAATGCTATATGGCGGTTCTGGACTGTACGATCGGCAACAATCCGTTGTCTAAACCGGCACTGATTATAGAAAAACCACCATGGTCAATAAATATATATGACCGGTCTATATCCTTTATGCTCGCGGTGATCACTCCGGAGGCCGCGAGTTCCGCAGATGGCTCTGTTTACAAGGGCGTTGCAACTATAGCTTCCAACACAGCTGGATGTGAGTATACTGGCTTCTAAAGTAGATATCCCAGAGCTGACGAAAGTCACTAGTCGATGAAAATTGGCGCGAGGAGAATTGGACGTATAGACAGGAGTTCGACCTGAGCAAAGGGGAGATGAGAAGAATCACTCTGGCACACATCTTGCTTCGCCGCGGCACACACTCGCGGAATAGGTTCCTGGCACCACCGCTGCGAATCGGAAAGATCATGGATTGCGATGCAGGCGAGTATGCCGTAGACTACCCCTTGCCTGATTTCGACAAGATGAGCAAGATAGCGCGAGCTAGCAACGAGAGTTACGGCCTGGTTTTGTTGACGAAGAAATCATGCCAGTTTTTTGTTGCCTGGGGTCCTCGCTACGTTTTCAATTCCACAAACCAACGGGAGAGGGCGTGGTGCAAGGTGCTACCAGCGCGTGAGGACCTAAGGGGGAACTTTGCTGCTGCGAAAGAATGGGGCCGCCATCAAAGATATGAGAGCACGAGCGAGTTCAAGAACCTAATGAATGGCTCCTTGGTGAGGTTTGACGAAGTTGACGAAGTCGACGAGGTGCACAAAGCCGTGCTAGACCTTGGACCATTTAGTAGTGAAGTGATGGCCGAGATGAAGTATTGTCACTTCTTAGGCGCAACCTTTGTTGAACTGACGCTTGATATTAGGCTGCCATCTCAGGAAAGCTGAGGTAGAGGGCAGCACGGTGGGAAAGATAGTAGATGGTTGTAGAGATAGGTATAAGATTAAAGAAGTAGAAACAACCTTGAAGGGTTTGCACTAAGGTTACCTAGGTTTCAATGTTTAGAGCCTACCCTAGAAGACCTTGCGAGAGGCAGTGGCGCTAGCCCCACATAATTGTACCAAGGTACCTGGGTACTAAGAGCTTTTGATAAAAGTCACCTTTTTCAGCAATGCTGGCATGGAATGGCATGCACCTAACAACCCAATAAATTGTTAGGCAGTACACCACATTCCAGCCCCTCTGTTCCTCTATCAGATGTTGCATCTGCCCCGATCCTAGCGAACCCCCCCGTCCTGGCAATTCTATGTTCTATCTCCGATCGCTTGGTGGAGCAGAAGCCCAGCGGGATTCGCCATGCCAGATCAAGCTGGGGAGGCAGCAGCCGAGTGTGTTGTCCATTGATATTTCCGTCGGCTTCGTGTCTTTGCTAACATGGCGGCCTTGACTACAGGAAGGCCTCTGCGCCGACTAATCCCAGAGGAATTCCATATGCGCCGTTCGTCGACAAAGTCGAGGACTACGTTTCGTCACGCCACGAAGTCGAAGCGACGTTGCGCAATTTCCAGGAAATGATCTCGTATGCCCACCCCTCTTTTCGAATTGCAGGCCAAGTTAGGACATTTAGCTACACGGGGATTGTCTCGAGGTTCACAGTAAGGGGGGGAAACGAGAGATGGACCGGCCGGCTGACAAGGAAGCCTGTCCTAGGAAGTATCAGTTCATGGAGTTGAACCTTCAGCGGAGGATCGCCGGCCTCAAGGACAAGATGCCCGACATCCAGAAAACATTGGATACTGTTCGCTTCTTGAAGACAAGAACAGTAGGTGCCTGGACTCCCACCAAGGCGGACGATTTCTGACGCAGCATACGGCAGAGCGACTCGGATCCCATAGACACTACCTTTGAACTGAACGACACACTTTACGCGAAGGCGAAGATACCACCTACAGACGAAGTGTATCTATGGCTCGGAGTATGTGACAGGAACAGCCCCTTCTTACCTCGCCTTGTACTCAACACGAAGCTCTGACACGATATACGACACCAGGCGAATGTGATGCTGTCGTATCCTCTCGACGAAGCAGAAACACTTCTCACGTCCAAATTGGCCGCCGCTAAACAGAGTCACTCTAATTGTGAGGAAGACCTGGAGTTTTTAAGAGAGCAAATAACAGTAAGCATGGACCATCTGCATGGCGCTAGGGTCTAGACTAATTCAATATTTTCAGACAATGGAGGTTGCGATAGCTCGCGTTTACAACTGGGACGTAGTTCAGAAACGAAAGGAGAAATCCGAGGAGGATCGCAAAGGGACAGGGTCTAAAGATGGCGATGACCAGCCTAACGGATGAACTTGACGTGTACTGGGAATATTGCCTTTACTCTCATCCGAGGTGCTAGAGACTAAAGGGGAAACATATCTCTACCTAGGTAGCCAAGCCCCTCTACCAGGACTCAGTTATTACGACAGACATATGTGCCAACCCATGGCGTCATACTGTACTGACTTCATATAAAGTCGAGCCGAATGTAGCAGGGTCTACTAAATCCGTATTCTACCCATCGTGCCGTGTAATGTAGCATCTCCTGTTAGACCAGGTACCGAACCTCATCTCAGAATTTAGCTTGGAATTTGACTTGTCTTGTATTCATTGCCGCATTTAACTAGCGTGTAGAGCTGGGAATACCATCAGGATTCTAACGCCCAGTTAGGCATAGCCGAGTATCGATAACGAAGCCACTGAGTAACGGTCCATCCCCGTTATTTTACAAATACTTCCACCTGAGTGGATTTCACCTAGGTAGCACATAAGAGAAAAAAAAAGTAAACCACTTGCCTCAGTGCAACGAATGTACTGCAGTAGGTATGTATCACCTGAATAGACGAGATCAGTACACGTAGGTAACCGGCGCAATATCCCATCACCCCACATAGGACAAGGCCAGAATATCTGTCGTAGACTCGCAGGCAGGTACAGTGCCCCCAAACCTAATACGCCGGTAAGAATTACGTGACCCCTTAGGTACTTCTTCTACCCCTGCCTCCCACACGCAATGCAGGCGGTAAGCGTGAATAACCTTAAGTACCTGCTTACCCACCTGCTAAGAGATACCATCCGGACACGTTGGGCCGTGACGGTGACCAATGCCGCAAATTCCCCTCCTAGACCCTCCTAGACCCCCTATCTACAGCGTAGAAGCCCACTTAATCAACCTCAACTTGAGCGGTACACTAGCATGAAAAGCCACCACCTCGTCTCTGCGAGCCAAAGGTCCTAAACTCCCTATTTCCTTGGTGAATTCTCCACACCCCCCGTACCTACGATCTACGACGCAGATTTCGAAGCATTCTTCCAGGTTATTACTAGTTGGCCCAGCCTCGTTTGTCCTCTTTACTGCTCTCCTTCTCCTCATACCCCGTCCATCTACCCTTCCCGCCAGGCCATCCTCACCTCACTACATCGCAACGCCCACTCGTCCACAGACCTCCACCATGGCAGCGTCACAGGTCCCCCAGGCCAGGAAGCTTGAGCTGGATCCCAAATATGACGACTACGACTACCCTACGACGGTCTCCGAACCTCGTGCGGGCCATCCCGGCTACTTGACACCCACGATAGAGGCCCAGATCCATCAATTGCGCATGATGCTCGAGAGCGAAGGCTTTACGGGAAGCCTTGACACTTTGACTCTGGTATGCCGGCCAGCCGAGTCTCCCATCCCGCCGTTTGCGTGCCGGCTTTCGTAACGGCTCCGGTGCATGCGCAATTGCTAATTTCTTTTTCCGCCAGTTACGCTTCCTCCGAGCCCGAAGGTTCGATGTGCCTGCTGCCAAGAAAATGTAGGTTCCTACAGCGTCGTTGTAGTTTGTGTCATAGACGCCTAACTGTGATGGACTGGGCAGGCTCGTCGACTCGGAACAATGGCGAAACGGCATGACTATCCTGGACTTAGAGACAGGGACGCAGAGATTGCTTTCTCTAGATAACGAACCCGTCAAGAATCCTCCCGAGAAACCAATCAAGCTTGAAGAGGCGGTTAGGACCTGGGACAGAGACGGAAGTTTCAAGACGCAGCTGTCCCAATACTACAAGCAATTCTACCACAAGACCGACAAGGTTCGGCCCTCTCGTCACTCTACTCGAGCATTAGTACTGACAAAGTCCACAGGATGGTCGACCATGCTACTTTGAGAAGCTAGGAGGTATAAATTTCGCTGAACTACAAGAGAAAAAATTCACAAACGACAAGATGGTCCTCAACTTGGCTGTTGAGTATGAGAAGATGATGGATCCACGACTCCCTGCCTGCTCACGTAAGGCTGGCCACCTCGTCGAAACCTCGTGCACTGTCTTGGATGCTGCCGGCGTAAGGATCTTCGGCACTAAGGAGATTACGGGATACATCAAGCAAACGTCCTCGATGAGCAACAATAACTACCCCGAGCGTATGGGTAAGATGTACATCATCAATTTGCATTGGAGCTACTCGGTTCTATGGGGCATCGTCAGGAAGTTTCTTGATCCGGTTACCGCCGAAAAGATCCACGTCTGTTCTTCTTCTGAGCTGCTGAAGCAAATTCCAGCGGAGAACTTACCGGCCGCGTTCGGTGGTCAGTGTAACTGTGAGGGCGGCTGCGAGCTGAGTGATGCAGGCCCGTGGCACGACGAGCAATGGGCGCGTCCTGCTTGGTGGGAGAAGGAGCCTACAGATGCCACGATTGAAAACAAGCCTACTGAGATCGAAACGGGCAAGGATGCTGTAGCTGAAGGGGGGGCCCCGGCTCCAGAGGAAGCCCCAGTAGCAGAGGAGGCCAAAGTTGCTGCATAGGTACATAAGCCTCGAGTGAAAAAGTAGAGACGGTTCACTCATGATCTCGATTGATGCGAATTACCGCTCTGGGTTGAGGGTGTCGTTAATGTGACGAGCCCTTTCCTTCTTCTTCTAGGGCGGCACATAGCTCTTCGAAGAGTTTCATCTACGACGAGTAAGGCAAAAGACGGACAGCATAGATGGAATGTATAGCGAAAAGACACATTAGGAAAGACGTAAATACATGGCCGGCATAACCTGATCCCTACCGTGACCCCATATAGAATTATATTTCTCCAACAATGCATTTACACCCATTCTCAAGCCGTAAACCCAAGCTAGAGGATAAATATGAATGTGGGAGGGTATCATTGCATTCCTAAAGTATCTGTCTCGCATCCATTCACATGACCCAGTTACTCGCTCGTCCGTTCGGTTGTTCATTACAGTCTAAGGGTCGTAGGCCCACTACCCACGATCACCGCTCCGTAACCACGTACTCGCCCGCCTTCCGCGCCCTCTCCATCCGCGCCACCACGGCCGGCATCTCTTTCTTCAACCGTCCAAGTCCACGCACGGCATCGCCAAAGCTCGCCTCGACATCATCCTGGCGCTCCAAAGGCGAGATCGCAAGCCCACTTCCGCTCCCCGCTGCGCAATCACCGTTCGCGCCCTCGCGGGATTCACCAAATCGCGCCGTAGTGAGGGTATTGGCCTTCTCGAGCGCCTCCTCGTCCTCCTTGATGCCCTTGCGCGAAGCCTCGGCCCAGGCGCCCGCGACGGCGCCGGGAATGCTCTTCTTCAGGTGGGCGATGTCGCGGAGCAGGTCCTCTTCCTCGGCCGTGAGGGCCTCGACGCGGGCGCGCTTGCGGGCGTCGAAGGGCTCGAAGACTTCTTCCGGCTCGGTGGAGTTGGCGAGGGACGAGGAGGCGTCCGAGAGGAATTGCGAGGCGTCTACGGGGAGGCCGTTGATGGTTAGGTTCGGAGCCGCGAGGCTGAAGGTCTTGACTATGTACTATATATCACGAAGGAAAAGAAGATTCTGTTAGTTTCGCTGGGTACAATACATTATTGCGTCCTCTTTTTGGTTCAATAGAGAGAGAAAAAGAAAAGAATAGAGTTATAGAGGTAGGGGCCAATTCATGAAAGGACGTTGAAACAAGACTTCGGATGAAGATGTATGGGAGAGAGATGGTAGGGACAGGGGAGTGCCAGCCGTGTGAAGGCTGGGATGCTTGGTCAAATGAAGTGTGGGGAGACCTGCCGAAAAGGGTAATAAAGGGCAGAAATGCTAAAAAAAAAAAAAGAATGTGACAGGTGACCAAAAAAGTAAAAATAAAGAAAGTGAGAGACAGAAACATACAACACCAGGGATTCGCTGGTCGTCACCGACCCAACTACTAATCTGGCGGTATCTGGCTTAGCTATGGGGGAGCGGACGGGACCCCGCGTTTTCCAGATCCTATGGTCGTATGTGCTAGGTATATTTGTTACATGGGCTTATATGTCGAGGGGGAGCCCCTCCCTAGACCCTTTCTCATCTATTCTTGTTCATTGTTTTCTCTCAGCAACTCGACGCCAAGACTTTGGCTGTAACGATGCAGGAACACATACAGATCGAGATGCATGGACTGAAAAAGAGAGGAGGGAATATTTGAAAGATTGTCAAGCGATACACAAACGAAAATAACAATGAGACAGAAAGAGAGAGAGAGGGAGAGAGAGAAAAGAAAGTAAGTAAAAAGTAAATACATACCTCATTGACAAGTTCCTCGATGCGCGTCCGCAGCTCGTCTTCGGTGCTATCGTCGACAGGTGGGAACGCCTCGTCGATGCGGGCCGTGGCGGCGCGTCGGACGTTGGCGATCAGGTACGCGAGGTCCTCGGGCGCCTGGAGCTCGATCTTGCGCGCCGAGTCCATTGCCTTTGCGATAATTTCTCTGAAGGCCGAGTGCGAGTGCGAGGTTTCAGTGCCGAATCTGACTTAACTTTGTATTATTGATTTAAGATGGAGGCAAGTGAATTGATTCCGGCAGCTCGATATAGTGTTTGCTTTGTTTGGCATGGTGGCTGAATTGACTTCCATCTTGACTTTTGGAGGGGCAGCCTTCGATTGGTGAATGGATTCTAATTGACTATCGCTATATGGGCTATAGTCACCCCTACATATGCATACTTGAACCGACATTCATTTGACATGTGTAACCTTCCAATGCCTACTTCTTGGGATTTGGACAAGTAAAGCAATTTGACAATGGTATAATCTAGGTGCAACCTCCTCTAGGATGGAGAGTTGTTTTTGATTTTTCCCCGAGCCGTACCTGTAGCTGCGTAGTTGTTCTCTCTACCGTCTAAACTGTACACCAGTGCTTTACGGCCTACTTGTATCGCTATATAGTTGATTGAGAGTCGCGAATAGGCACAACACACAAGGTATACTGTAGTCTATGCATCTTATGATCATTGGCTGCACTATAACAAGAGGATCAACTCGTTAGAATCACTGGGCGAGAATCCATCACCTTACGGTGTACGTAGCCATACCATACAGCCCAATGCTTCTCGCCATGGGCCGCGGAACTACTTGTAGCTGAAGCACCTCCGTCACTCGAGGGATGGGATGCGACAACATACTTCCTGAAGCGCTTCGAGCTTCTTAGCAAGTTAGACTATTCGTAACTAACGAGGTTCATGCGGCGCTTTTCTGCAGCAGATAAACCTGCACGACTTCGTCCTCCTCGCCAATCTTTGGAAGTGGTATCTCCTTTATCACTCGACACTCCCAGTTATGGTCTTCCAGGAGTCCGAATAGTGCTTCCTCTGACGAATGTCGCGGTTTGGTAGCCAATAATACAGAAGACGTAACAGACCCAGCATTCCTTGCGTCGTGATGATTCTCCTTCGCAGCGTGTAAAGCGCTCAGCGTTCCCACAAGAGCCGGCAGTGAATCGATGTTGTAAGTACAGTCGCTCAACACCACGAGGTCCCACAGCGTGGCTGCAACAAGTGGCCCAAAGCGACCCTCACGGCCTTCATCCCAGTCAAGGTTCTCGTACTCAATAGTGACATCCCCGCCATCTATGGTGTCAACTGCGAGTGTAGCTTCGGCTCTGGCGATGTTTGACCTTGCGCGTTCTTCGGCCTCTTCTAGATCTGTCAACAGGACTCTGGCATTTTTGAGAGTCTGCCCCTGAGCGACAGCGGCTCTCGGCATGATACCAGCAATCGTGATACCCAAAATACCAACGCCACTGCCAAGCTCGAGAATGTTGAAATTGTCACGCTGGATTGGGATGACTTCTCGAATATTCTCAAGGGAAGAACATAAATCTGCGAGGTACGCCGAGGTGATCACGCCCGCGTCCCATATGTGCCGCGCTATACTTTCGCCGATGTCTTCTTCAAAGTGTAGGTTCAGATTCTCGTCTCCATCTTCTCCACTGACGTGCCGCGTCCCAAGCCCAAGCGTGCGTATTGACACAGGAGTGCAGACGCCATCCACAAGCTCGAACGTCACTGGCATAACGACGCCCATTTTGAATACTTCATTTACACCAGTCCTCCATGGAAGCACATCGCCGACTTGCAGGGCACCTAGCGGTGTCGATGTATGCCGGGGCTGTTGCTGCGTTGGATATATGGCGATTTTGCAGTTCACCATCTCCTTTTTCACCCCCGGCCGTAATTTAACTTTGGCATCTAAGACGCGCATTGCTGTCTTCCACTTGTACCTGCATAGCTGTCTCCCCCGCAGCTCGACTGCAGCAGCCGAACCGGCCGGGTCTGCGGAAGTATCTTCGACTGCCACAAGCAGATCAATTGATCCATCTTCCGGACAGAGAAACGAGTCTCCCAGATCGGTGGTGATTGTGAAGAGGAGCGAGACCTCCAGACCTCCCGCCGAGCCCTGGATCTTCGCGGGGCGGAGGAGTCGTATGTAATGCATATTGAAAAGCCCCGTATGTGGTATCTTTTAGTACTCCCCCCTCGATACTTGGACGAGCTGGCAGCCAATCCGGCGCCAGCTGCGGTATACCTACTTAGGCCGATAACGGAACACTACTACACGGTACTAAGCTTGAAGTCAATGTCCCTAACCGGATTTCCTCATTCATATAAGCCGGAGAACCTCCAGTATTTCGTGAAAAACTTGAAGGGGATTAAACGCCATGGTAGTCCCGTTCTTTGCATATGTCAAATATTGATAAAACAAAAAAAAAAAACAAAAAAAAAAAAAAGAGCGGCTCAAATTTACTTTTGCTAGGGCATCCGTGAGAACGCAGGGACGATTCCAGTTTAGTACGTACCCGCCATTGCAGGCAAGATTAAGGTCGTCGACAACAAGAAGCTGTTGAGACCCATCTTTAAGGACGATAACCACAACATACGATCTGTGACCACTGCCATCTTGTTACTATTGATCCAGCCAAAAACGGGGGGAAGCGAGAGGGCTGGCTCTTCGTCACTAGTGTCATCGAAGCACAGACGGTGGCCACTAGGATTGATTTCGAGACAGCGTTGGTTTAAGTTAAGCGCAGGGCTGGTACAGATATATAATGTCATTGCAATTTAGTAGTATTGATCATAACAGTAGGCAAAAGCCGTGGATATGGGAAACCAACTAACCCGAGTTCTAGATAGAGGGCCGGCCTGGAAGCGTACCGGGTGCGCAGGGAATACTGCAGCAGGCAAAGAGACGGCCCAGCCGTCAGCTCCTCTCTCGTCCTCATTCATCAGTGTAACAATCAAAAGCTCCTTTACTCGCCGCCGTGGCTACAACAAGTATTCCTCGGGCATAACTACATGGCAATCGGCTGTCATTAGACTAACAAGTGAATGCCAGTAGAGTCAACCGCCTGCTCTAACGTATTACAGCGCCTTAGCCTCCCACTTTACCCCCCGTTGCCAATCCAAACGCATTCGCCCTAAGCATTTAGATCCTGGATATACCAATTGATCTCGAGATCGTCACACAGCATCGTCCCCTCGGCTGATATGCCGTTATGTAAAGACCCAAAACGATTCAAGCTTTCGTCATAGAGGTCTAGTATATCCTGGTTCACCAGGGAGAACTTGGCGTCGCGCGGAGTGCCTTGGCCCCTCGAGACGGCGAATCCGCAATGGTATAGGATCATGCTGTGGCGAGCGCCATCGGCGTCCGTGAAGAAGTCGACCAGCCAGTCGCCGGCATCCTCGTACGTTGCGGACACAACATTTCTAAACAAGGTGTGATCGCCGGTTCCCTCGGCCCTATCATCCCCCCAAAACAAGCCATCCTCAGAACTGTCCTGTCCGACATACGATTTGGCCAAAGCTCCATTGCGCATCATGGCAGCCCTTGCACGATACTCCATCTGCTCTGTGACCTTCTGTGTCATGATTGCCTGTGCGACTTCTCTTGTTCTCTCTCCAGCTTCTCCTTGGCGCAGAGGGCGCAAGGTGGCTCGCGGATCCGTTCGACTTTATCGCAATTCGCCTTGCCGCAGGCCTTGGTGCCCTCATATGGCTTGCAGCCACAGGCGTAGGTGATGATTATCTTACACATGCTTGTAGATGACAGCAGTTCGATATTGCAACTGGTGGTCCGTACGTCGAGAAATGTCGAAGTGGATGTCTCGCGGCGAAGCGTCTAGGAGCGTAATGTCGAGAACTGGGTCCTGTGGAGGGGTTGATGCTTAGACCGATCAAGGTTGTCAGGCGGCTCAATCTGTATAAAAGATGTTTAGCTTGCCGTCATGTGAAGGTGTAAGATATGGATGAGAACAAGTACGGTAATGAGACCAGAGTCGGGACCTTCGAGCATCCGTCTATCGTACTATTCTCTTGATGTGTCCCTCTTTACTCTGTTGGCTCGTTCGAGATATGAGGTTCCAAATAGACGACGAATAGTTTTGTCGTCTATTTTTTTTACAAGTGATGGGATATGTAGCACAATGTTGCACCCGAAGGATCAGTTCGGGGCGGAAAGTGAAGGTGAGGCACGATGGCAGCGCCAGTTGGTGAGACGCCAGGATCTGTTGGGTTATTTGCTGTCGAGCAGGGAGCAGGCATTTCGTCCGCCCGATGAAGCAGACAATATTCCCCGGAGCCAATTCCGGATCGAGCTTGCCGAGCGTGCTACCATCGTCGCCCCCGTGCTTCCCCGCCAGTGGATTCCAGCTCTCACACAGATATAGACACAAACATTCCTGTTGCGTCATAGCCTTGGATAGTGGACCTCGAGAACGTGCATCTGGCTCATCGCTGCCACTATCGCCATGTCGCCATGTCGCTGTGTCGTGCGGTGATGCAGATGTCGCGACATCGAATGACTCGGCCAGGTGTTTGTGTTTCTCGGACGGTTTAAGGTTCGTGCCAGCGGAGAAGAGCGTAGCCACCTCAATTCCAATGACAAAACAGGAAGCCATGGCTAAAGTCCTAGCCGACGACGACGCGGCTGCCGATTGAAGGCATAGGCACTGAGACACTAAGCTTCGCGATAATACGTCGCCATGTGCTATATAGGTCGTGAAGCAGGCGCTTCAAAGTCAGGCAGGGGTAGCATCGCATTTCTAAACTAACATGGAAAATAAGCAGTGCACAGGTGTGTGTTGCGTAGTATTTCGTTGAATATGTTGATAAAGAGTCATAATGATTGGTGATGACAATGTTCTCGCGATAACGTACACCAGTATTGCCAAGTCGCGTTGACAGCTACTCTTCGCGACGCAGCTACAACACATCTCATCTTTGAGTGTCAGTTAGCAGTACACATCGTGAGCACATGGATCTGTATCAGTTGTAAACAGTGATGCGCTGCAGAGAACACAATGATTACCCGCAACAAAATGCTTCTTTCCAGTAGTTGGGCTGCTTTTGATTCATGACATGGCCCTATGTGTTACCGGAATGAGTAGCAAATGGTCATACGAGGGAGAAGTCGGGGTGCTGAAGAGCTGTTGGCTTTTCGTGGTAAACTGATTGCTTCTCGGAAAAAGAGCTGATGAAACCTGGGTGAAAAATTAATCACCAGAACCACCTGTTCTAAGTTGAATTATCTGTAAAAGCAAGTGATTCTCTTAGCTCGTATAAATCACCTTGACTAGCATCAGCACGCTCAGGCGGCGTAACGTTCGTACGGAACACGCACAGCAACCCCCTTGTTTAAGGGGTAGAAATCAGGCTTCCGAGACTTATGGGTGAGTTAAGAGAATTCTCTGATGGAAATACAAACCATCCAATTAGCAATCAAGTGCGTCGTGCTGCATTATTGTGTCATAATGCAGCACATAACACTGTGTATTATATTAGACGCCCCCGGGAGTGAGACCAATCTGGTTTACCACTTCAGTATGTAAGTGATGCACGGCGATTTTATATATCTTCTTCAGGTAGACGTACGTCGACTCAGCGACATAGATGGGAGGGATGAGAGAGTAGAATAATAAGAGACGAGAATTACCAACATATAGCTGCAAGATAAGAAAGCATCTCAAGCAACGCCCCCTGCCTGGCCGTCGCCTCCAAGGCCCTGCACACCCTCTACGGTCCCAACAAAGCAGCCATCTCTGGGCACACCTGGATATCTTCACAGAAACGGCCGCCTAGATCCTTGATAACCTCGCACCTCTCGTCCATCGTAAGCGCGTTTCGCAGGCCCAGACTCTGCGGGTACAGCACATCCCATCCCCGGCTCGTATCGAGCATCCACACACCACCGCTCGCCGGAAAGCACACCTCGAGGCTCACCTTCTTCGTCGGCTCCACACAATAATCTACAGCCTCGCACCAGTTGTAATGCTCGGGCCATTGGGGCGGCAGCTGCCAGAAACTTGCGCCGTGCATGCGCAGGCGTGCGCAAAATGCGTCCTCGTCCGCCTGTTCTAGCGCGCGGGCCGTGTCCTGGAAGCGATCGATAGTTAGAGAAGACATCACCACGGGGGTGAGCTCTTTGATCCACACCCCGCCGTCCTGTCAACAAGCGACCTTGCCGTAGTGGAGGCTGTAGCGCTTGAGAGGCTCGAATGGCTCAACTGGGGCGGGGATCTCGGGCCATTCAGAGTCAGCGTTCCAGGAAGGAGGCAAGGTGGGTGTTTGGTAGAAGGGGATACCGTTGCGGTAGAAGTAGAAGGCGGCGGCAGCGAGGGATAGGAGAGTGAGGATGGCGAGAAGGGTTTTGGAGGTGCGCGTCCGACTAGATTTGGCGTCTAGGGTAAGAAGTGCAGGCATTTCGGCCTTGGTAGATTTCTCATCAAAAGAGGAAGCCATGATTTTTTACCGCGATGAGAATGATTGCCAAATGAGTCGTTGTGATTTGGGAAAGAAGCATACCCGGCAGACCGGGAAATTGGAGGTTTGTGAGTAATGAGGACGTGGGAGAAGGACGTCATGCTAGGTGCACAGCCACAAACCAACAGCATTTGCAGTACTATATGAACAGAGGTGAGTTCTACATTCGAACACGCCCTTAATGCTCCTGAATGTACACTGACTCTTTGTCCAGCCTATGTAATTCCGCACGAGATGACGCATGCAAACAGAGTCGCATATGAAGCGAATGGGAACCGCCACATTGTCGACATTAATATGAAGATCTACGAATATGTCCGTAACCTGAATGGTCGAAATTACAGAAGACGAGTCTCGGCCGACGCATACGGCTCGCAAAATACAAAGACTCTTGCCCCTACTAACAGGAAAAACATTGCAACAGACATCACGCTCAATGGCTGGTCAATCCACCAGTTCCTTTTGTGGAGATGTGCTAATACGATACAGCCAACAACTACGCAAAACGAGATGCTAGCAACTGGATGGTATCTTCCGCACCTAATGGAATTAGCGTCGAAATTGGCCGTTTATGGAAACCGGCCGCTTGCACGTTGCAGCTATGTTAGGAAACAGGACTCGGATAATAGGGGTTGTATGAGTATCATAGAAGCCGATCAGTCGACTTGTCGAATTGATCTTGAGTTCGTGAACTCCGTAGGCCCCCTACTTCCTGACATCCTATGTGATTCTGAGTTACCAGCCAGGGGACTCAAAGCCTATGAAATGATCGACAAGCTCTACGCAGAGGGTGTAGGGTCTACGGCAATCAGAAGCCATCTGGGGACGAGCATCGACCACTTCGTCCATCAATATCCTAGGATGAGAAACCTAGAACTTTCAGCCAGCCTTGGAAACTTCACTACCACAATATTTAGAATATTTGGACGCAAAATTTGAGGAGTATATATTCACCAATGGCAGTCTCTCAAGTTTAGCCGGAGCTCAGGCGCGTCTTGCCGCGCATGATTCATCTTTGGCATTTCAGGTTCTCTACATCGAGCTATCACCTATAGAGCAGGGTTTTGCGGACTATTCGTATGGTCTCATCACCGCCGTTCGTACTCTCAGCTCTACCCAGTCCGTTAATCAGACTTTAGACCATTGTCGGCAACAAACCGTCGACTTCCGGCCTAAGGCGAATGACTACCCAACAGTCTTCAAATGCAATCCCCACTCTCAAACCGAAAGGCCACATCTCCCTCAAAGTCTTCAAGCAGGAGAGATATACCTGGTTCAGTTCCATAGCGACAAACTATGGTATAAAGCCGTTTTACTTCAACTAAGTGATTTTACCGATATAAAGATAATTAGATGTATTAACTGTTTTACCCAGTTCTTCTCGGCAGAACCTATTTTTAATGCTATAAATTAAAAAACAACAGAACTATCGTCGATTAAAATGATAGCTATAAAGAGGGAGTTGAATATATTGGAGAAAGAGAATATTTAGCTATATATTTATAGGAGGGAAAACTAGACAAAAGGGGTCTTCAAGAAACCGACCTATTCGCGTTTTTACGCAGTCAGCTATAGGATTAAATACCTAAGGATAAAATTAAACCCTTCATAATAAAAAGGCAGAACGAAACAGCCAACGGCGGGATTAATATTTAACGTTAGTATGAACGGTTCAACATTACAACACGGTGGGTTAAAGATTATACCGTAAGAAGACAATCGGAAAAGATAAAGAATATACCATTCGATAACCCTAAACAAACTGCTATTAAGACATTAAAGCTTTAGGAGTCAGCACAGCAGAAAAACCCCACGCCTGAGAAATTTGCAATTAAAGAGTACTTTTGCTCCGGCTGCAGCGAAAAATTTAAGCGAGCTCGCGATCTTGCAGAACATGAATTCAAGGCTCATTATTATCCATAAGAGTATACTTATCCCGGCTGCAGCAAAGAATTTAAGCGAGCTTGTAACCTCGCAAGACATGAAAAGGCTCATTCTCATCCATCGAAGCGTCTGATTCTCCCTTGTAAGTACCCCCGAGTATAGTGGGTCACAAAAGAAGGAGTTGGCTCATGCCAATGACCAGCACTCAGCCACCCCTGGGATGTTTGAAATGGCTCCCAAGAGGGGGTGAAATCGAGTCCGGGGATAAATCCCGCTATCTTGTTACCGGTCTAAGAGAGAGACCAAATGATGGGGTTTCGCGATTGGAAAAGCTCGGCAAATGGCCTGCGGATGACAGCAGTGGCGAGGGCGGAAATAGTGTCGAGCGGGAGGACAAAGAAAAGAATAGGGAAAACGACAACGATAATAATAACAATAGCGACTCAACTAACGAAGAAACCAAAGTCTTACTTACAGGCTCTCCGAGCCCTGCTAACATGATAATCAGTTTTCAAGATTCTCAGGATGTAAGTAAAACACTACCACTCGGACAACACGTTATAAACAGACCGTTGACTCCAATCCAAGGCGAATAACTATTACATAACTAAAGAAGATCATGCTTTAAAAAAACAACCAAGAGAAGCAAAAAATAGGCAATGCGATAATCGGGAAGTTATAAAATAAGGCCCTTGTCAGGTGGCTGAAGTAATATGCAGCTAAGTGGGTTTCTGGCCAACGTAGTAAGGGCAGTCGGCCAACCTAGTATGGCTCGAATTGCAGCGATGCAACGGCGGTTCCTTACAGTGGGATGGATAAGTCTCATGTTCGTGGGGTAAAACCGACGGGGGGTCTTATCGCCCTAACTCTAACCGTAGTAAAGTCTAGGTAGGTAGGTAGGTAGCGCTAAGGCACCCCACGACACAGTACAGTCACACTGTGACGTTCGCCTTACGGTGTCACAGGTTGTACGCCTCACTACCGCTGCCGCGAGGACAACCCGCCAATGATAAATTCAGTTGGAGGGTCCAAGGATGAACCCTTTTACTCTAATTTGCGCCCATTCATGCCTGCCTTGATACGGCTTAATTCTAGCTCACCCACGGCATAGTACTGACGACATTCCGGTAGGCTATTTGTATACTAGTGTAATAGACCACGACGTGAAACAAGTCCAATTCTATTAAGTCTAAGTCTACAGTATTCGTTCTGGTGATGGGTTGAGATGGGATGGGCACTTCTTAAAGTGAATTGAACATTATCCGCGAGTTTTGGGTTAAACTACAAACCGTTGACGCCTAAACTTCCGCCAACACATGCAAGGTACACTTTTCCAACGAAGAGAAGAAAACATTCTAAGCAAATCAAAAGTACCCCGCAACACGTGGTGTCTCTCTCGCGTTGCTGGCCGCAGACACGACAGAGACAGAGGAGGGAAAGGGCAGGGAATGTCTTGCCGGCGGTACGGTACGGGTACGACGTAGGAATGCATGTTCCAGAGGCGACAACCTGCGATTTGATCATATATCTGCTAGTTTGCTGGAATCTGTGATTTGTAAAATGTAGGTCATGTCATGTCATCGTCTGTTTGGCTGTCGGTTTAGTCTTGACAGTTGGTTCGTTGCAACTTAATTGATTAGCTTCCCCCTTAAACTTTTTGAGTCTTGCAATATTAGCAAGAAAGGTGTCAGTTGATGGCTAGGCGCATTGTTTCCCCCCCATAGGAAAAGATCCAAAGTCACATGCACGATGCCGGGGTTCACTCGAAAAACAATACACTGAGTGCTCTGTTATTATGACTGAGCTGAGAAAAGAGGTCTTCATAATGTAATGATACCATCGAATAACAAGGGTGCTGTGGGGCAGACGCCCAACTCCACGAGAACAGCGGCCTACTCCGGTCCTTTTCGATGGGGGATATCAAGTAATAGTATAGACAGACGCCAGAATAAAATCAACCAATAACGCCCAGAACTCCTTTGGTCGGTCCCCTCCTCCTCTTTCTGAGCGGAAAGCTACCGACGATGCCAATGCTATCATACTGTAACTTTGTTCGCTCTCCATACCCAGCATAAAAGCAACCCTCTCTCCATTCCGACGTAGAAAAAGGGTAATCGAAGTTCATGGCCGTGATCCCATCCAGGAAATCAGATAGCCCGAATCCAGACGCCGTAGTATTGCGAAAATGGTCATGTAATCTTGCGAGGACTTCTCGGTGTCTATGAACGAAAGGCATCGGTGGACTATCGATGGCCTCGTCAAGGCAACATGTTCTTGATTTCTTCGTCACTGAGTCGGATCTCGTGGACGGGTTCTCGGCGGTTCTCTAGTGGTTCGTAGTCCAGGTCAAGGTACGAAGGGATGAACATCTCGGGGTTCCATGCGAAGCCTTGGCTGGATGCCAGGTATGAGATCTATACAAATACCCGACGGTCAGCTGGGCCAGTTTATCTCATGGCTAGGACTCCTCTCACCAATCGGGGTGGGCCATCCGGGTTGCCCACGTTGATATGCGTGCACTCTTCTTTCGACAGAGCGGAGCCTAGATAGCAAGTTAGCATAGACCCACACAGAGAGGCCCATGATCGCCCCGTGTCGGGCACGCGGCGGGCGAAGTTGATAGGAGAGATGGAACGCACTCAGCAAGCTCGGCCGTCTGTGATGCGTCATCTTCGGCTTGTGGGACTCGGGCGTCTTGGGACTGGCCGAACCAGGAGTCTGCGGGGAGCTCGAGAAGGACGAGGAGGAGCTCATGCCACGAGCGGTAGCCGAGGAGCGCGAAGTCGGAATGGCGATAGTAGATGACATGGTGGAGGGTTTAGAAAGACAGACGCCCTGTGTTACACCCGAACTGGTTCTATCACAGCAAACTAGTTATAGGCGTGTAGAGGTAATTCACGGCACTGCCAAGGCTGGCAACAAAAGAGTACCGGTGATCATGAAACGAAGCCGTGGACCGGGTATAGATGAAACGCCGCAAACACCCCAGGCGACGACCCGAGACGGCTGCGATATTCGAGAGAATGAGAGAGATGACCCGACGCCTCAGAAAGATAAGGGAGGGCCGGGAAAAGAACGAAGGAGTGGTTGGTCAATAAAGAATAGAACGAGTAGAAGAAGTAGAAGTAGTATAAGGGACCCCCCCGCTTGGGAGTAGAGGCGAGCAGCAGAGTTGGTCCGAGGTATATGTACGTATTTGTATGGGAGGCTGTTCTGCGTTGCCGCTCGTTTGACGGCTGGCGGATGAAGTTATAAAAAAGGTTCGTGAACGAATTCAAGTCGACAAAGACGGAAGGTTAGGTCCAGGTAGGTAGGGTGCTGTAGGTAAAGTAAGTAGGGTCAGGTGCAGGTGCAGAGGCGACAACCTGCAGACGAGATGGTAGGTACCTAGACAGAGGGAGCCTTGGGTCTGCTTGTACAGTACTCATGCAGGTCAGTAGATACAGTGACTGAGCATCAAGGTGGTTGCAGTCTGGACAGCAGGCTTACTTGGAATCATTGGTTGCCAAATAGCTGAAGTTATCCAGGTTGTCCCCTAATATCGGAGACGCACTGTGCGGCAGCGGGTGGTGACATCAAGCATGGCCCCATAGTGCCCCCTCCATGCCCCACCAGGCCCCATCAGAGAGAGTTAATACAGTATCAATGTGTGAGTAATAGCGATAAAGCTCTAGTGCGGACTTATAGTCCAACACTGTCTATGTGTCTACTAGTACGTAAGCGGGAAACTTATTTATATCTACCTAAAATACCCAGTGCTTTGTTCGAACATTACCAACCGACCTGAATACCACGGCCTAGAGGACCAGAAACTAAGCACAGCATGTTCGCGATAGACAGGTAGGTTCGCTTTGGTAATTGAGTCTACTCCATACTTACTTATACAGGAGTCTTTTCTTTGTCTTAGCTCCTTGCATATGATGATATAGTACGGGGGTTGTAAGGAAGACTCTAGGAGATTTAGTTATATAGGAAAACCATGGTACTGTGACATGCCTAAGACGGGGACAAAACGGCAGAGCAGAGCGCACCTGTGTAATCAGCTAACCAGAGGAGGTAGGTACCTAGGCCATCATCAATTCTTGCCATTGAGGGCGAGGCCTGCATACCTCACTAAAGCTGTGCAACACCAGCCCGTATATGTAAAGTTATGATCCAGTTAGATGGTCAAGGCCAGGCCGAGGCGAAGTGCAGCTAGGAACACAGTGTAGCAGTGCATGCGAAGAATGATAATAGCTGATGAGGCCATTTCTTGGCTCGATATCGCACTCGCCGAGTCTTAAGCTGCTTTCAAGCCAACCCTTGGTAATCTGGGCGATGCCGGAGAAGTGAGTATGATGCGATTCCTGGTTAGTAAGTATACAGTATCCCAGCCGACAGACTCCGACTCACCGTTTTCCCCCCACAGGTAGTTACCGAAAAGGTCTAGTCGTTCGGTCCGGAACGGTAGAGCTCGCAGCGTTTGGTGAAGTGCAGACAAGGTTACTGGCTCTGATAGTAAACGGGATGTCAGTTTATCTAATCTTATCTCATCTTATGTGGGAAGGAGCGACATCCCATTAGTGAATATTTCAACAACGATACATGGGTACACCTGATAGTAACATAGTGGCTAGACAGATAGTCAGCTTAACCCAGGTGAGGCTAGTGGGTTTCTGAAGGCTGCAAGGCTGGCGTCGCCTCTGCATCCAAAGCTTAGGTACCTGTATTCTTAGCACTTCGTCATCAACCTCACATCACATACCATCGGCGCACCACAATCGAGCTCCTACCCACCCCCGTACAATCACGACGCGGCCGCAATTTAGAGGACTCATCTGCACACAATCTGTCTTGCCGATAGAGTCAAAGCAAAATGGGCGATGTAGCGGTAGAGAACCCGGCCAACACGGTGGCGCCACACAGCAAGCCCATCCCTTCCGCCATACCCAATGTCGAGACCATCGAAGGCATCCCATCGCAAGGAGGAGATGAGTACGCCACATTAAAAAAGCTGCAGCGGCATCTGGAGTACATTCAGCTGCAGGAGGAATATATCAAGGATGAGCAGAGGTAGGTCCGGAGATCCCCGCAAACTGCTGTTGTCCGAGCTACGAGTAGAGCCCAGGCTAACGGACCATCGACACACACAGGAGCCTCAAGCGTGAGCTTGTCCGCGCACAGGAGGAGATCAAGCGAATTCAGAGTGTGCCTCTGGTCATTGGGCAGTTCATGGAGGCCATCGACCAGAAGTCAGTCACCGCCCGCGCCCGTCACCGTGTACTTCTTGACTGATGCCTAACAACCTGTAGCACTGGTATTGTCCAGTCTAGCACGGGGTCGAATTACGTAGTGCGGATTCTATCGACCCTTGACCGCGAACTGCTGAAGCCATCATCATCTGTTGCCCTTCACCGGCACTCCAATGCCCTCGTCGATATCCTGCCTCCTGAAGCCGACTCGTCCATTGCTATGCTGGGTGCTGACGAGAAGCCCGATGTGACTTATGCCGACGTTGGTGGACTAGATATGCAAAAGCAGGAGATCCGCGAAGCTGTCGAGCTTCCCTTGACCCACTTTGATCTGTACAAGCAGATCGGTATTGACCCGCCACGGGGCGTCCTTCTCTACGGTCCGCCAGGTACTGGTAAAACAATGTTGGTCAAGGCCGTGGCCAATTCGACAACCGCCAATTTCATTCGCGTCGTCGGTTCCGAGTTCGTCCAGAAATACCTTGGTGAAGGTCCACGCATGGTTCGAGATGTTTTCCGTATGGCTCGAGAGAACTCGCCCGCCATTATCTTCATTGATGAGATCGACGCCATTGCAACCAAACGTTTTGATGCACAGACTGGTGCTGATCGAGAGGTGCAACGTATTCTGCTTGAGCTGTTGAATCAGATGGATGGTTTTGACCAGACATCGAATGTCAAAGTCATTATGGCCACGAACCGAGCGGATACCCTAGATCCTGCTCTTCTTCGACCAGGACGATTAGATCGAAAGATAGAATTTCCCAGTCTAAGGGACAGGAGAGAACGACGTCTGATCTTCTCTACCATTGCCAGCAAGATGAGCTTGGCACCCGAAGTCGACTTGGACAGCTTGATCGTACGAAACGACCCACTCAGTGGTGCTGTTATCGCCGCCATCATGCAAGAAGCCGGTCTTCGAGCTGTGCGGAAAAACAGATACAATATCATCCAATCCGACCTTGAGGATGCATACTCTAGCCAAGTTAAAGGGACGAGCGATGAGAACAAGTTTGATTTCTACAAATAAACTCAGGCTAGCGGGCTTATCAGTCGTGGGGTTCTTGGTTCGCCTAGGATGCTTATATGGGAGCGTCTCTGCCTCTCTGGGAGCATAATACAAAATGGGCCGACAGGAATTCTGGCGAACATATTTGGGGAATAGAACCTTAGGTGAGAATGAGGTTAATCCGTGTACCATAGCAATAGAGCATTGTTTACGGTGTACACTCATCTTCTTCGTGGAGATAATGCTGAATCGTTATAGTGTTGGTGACAGTATACCACCAAATGGCCTTGTTAGCACTTGATTCGTGATACTACTTTCTCCTGACTCACGCCTTTTGCAACATATGGCGTTATTGAAAGACTACATACTAAGTACTTGGAGCTCGGCATGCATTCTAAAGCCTTGTTAACCATATCCAGACTCCGTTGAGCTACATCGAACGGGATCACGAGGCTATGCCGCCCTCACAACTATTCAACAGTACCTCGACTTAGAAGAGCGGCCACGCCAATTTCCCGATGGCTTCATCAGAGGTTTCTGCGTATTCTCCGCGAGGTGGTACTTGTAATGTAAGGCGTCCGTGATACAAATCAAGTTTTGTTCCTGGAGGAAACGTTCTTCGAGGGCGGTCTATTGTGTATACCTTGTCGCTTTCTTTAGAGAATCAGCGCAGGTGTTGAACTCAAGCGGGTGTGCCTTGAGATAATGTGAAGTGTGCCCTCACCGATAAGTCCTTTTTCAACGGGTTAGATGGCTCTAGCATGAAAGAAGAACGCAGCTGTGGTCATTGCAGATGCCCTTGAGGGTTGTTATGTTCCAAGAAATGGCATCTCATAAACGGAGACTTCCCTGTTTTTGGCTTGCCTTTTATTCATAATAGCCCATGTCGACTCGTCGTCCCGAGAGTCCTTTTCGTTTCAGGTTGCTTCATACCTCTTTCGATTGTATGTAAAGAAGTTATTCTTGCTGGTCTCTGAAGTAATTGACTAGAAGCTTTGACCCAATAGCCGTATACTTTTATACGGGCCAACTTACACCGTCCTTCTGCTACTCAACAGTCCGTCGGATAATAAAAAAAGGCGAACATTGGGGTTCTGGCCTGTGTTGCTGTTTCATGAGTAGTAACTTCGGCTTTGTGGGTGTAGTTATTACCAGACCGTTTATGAACGCTAATACTGAAGTGGGATTGTCGCATTGCACTGGAGAGTGCTCCAGCAGTCTTCGCATCAGGCAATTTGAATGCCTATTCCCACGCAGTATATAAATCCTCGCACGACTTACCCCAGAACGATGGTATATGTTTCAGAGTCACCTTAGCGAGCGAACAAAGTGGTTTAGCTTAGGCAATGCACCCAGGCTTGGGTTTCCTGGCCGCCTAGGGAGAATCCTGGGCTCCTTGTAGCATATCGTCATTGATACCGATTCACCAATCGTTGGAATATGGGCAATAGAACCCATTAGAAATATTACTTTGCTTGACAGGCCATCAGGAAAAACTGCCAAAAAGGTTAGACCTTCGGATCATAATACTGAGCTGAGTGTGGCGCTCTATTCTTGAATAGGGATTGAGGCTATTGTTCGACTTGACGATGTCTCCACATTTCTCGAGGAGGGAGGTTACCTTTATCTTGTAGTTGAACCGGCTCGTAGTAATCGGAGATCTCAGGATGTACCGTGGCTCCTCCGAGGTCTACTGACATGAGGTGGAATAAATTCACTGTACATGGGAACCAGGGCAGTCTACAGTTGCGCTGAGCGACCTCTCAGGGGACATAATGATATCTACCATCAATCCCAGCAGCACCAAGAGACTAATATGACACGATCCGCGCGGAACAGTAGGAATAAACTATCATTTGACATGTTAGCATGTGAAAGATCCTACTTTAGCTGCATTAAGATCACGACTATACACAGCCACATTATCATGCATCTGCCATCATCTACAGGGGTGTTCTCCAATCGCGTATTAACCGCCGACCGTACTGCATAACTTGGCAGGCAGACTGGCCCTTGGACCAGGATCGGTTCCTTCTAACGGTGAGCTTACCTACAAATACACATCATGCCTGAGCTGCCTTGCAAGTCTAGGCCAGAAACTTATAAGTAGAGAGCGGAACGGATCGTGTCAGACAAGGCATAGCTAATTATAACCCAAGCATCTCAGTGGCTGCGATATGACCCCGCGCCAGGTCGACGATGCATTTCACGAATTTCTATGCCAAATGAAGCTTTCAATGTGCAGTTTTGATTGCTCATGGATGCCTTATCTGCGCTCAGCATAGCTGGCACAGTCGCTCAATTCGCCTCATTTGCTGGGGACTTGATATCGCAGGCTTCCGAGCTTCATGAATCGGCAAATGCATCCACTGCAGAGGTCCAGAACATCGATAACGTCTATTCTGCCTTGCTCGAATTCAGTTTCGGTCTGAAGAATGCCAATAGGGATCTCTCGGAGCTGGAGTCCAGCTTAGAGGCAGGCAACCTTCTCGGACTGGTTACTGAATGTCAACATGATTGCGATAAGTTGCTAGACATCACGCGGACTCTCAAATCCGAAGGCAAACACAAAACGTGGTATCACTGTTGCCGCAAAGCGCTTGAATCAACATGGAGATTGCCTGAAATTCGTCAACTCGACGAACGATTGCAGAGAACTCAGTTGACACTAGTTCTACTGATCTGCTCCATATCAAGGTTTGAGTTCCTTCTAACCAAGGCTTGATGCTATCCGACGAATGACTGCGCTGTGCCGGACGTGTGAGCTGACCTTATGACAGCGAGTTTCAGCAACTTCAGCAGCAGCGCATTGCGAAATTGCAAAAGGATGGCGGGCAGCATCGCTTGAACCAGGACCGTCAGTTCGCTGAGCTTCGGCACATCTTACAGTCCATTCAATCTCAAGTAGCCAAGCTTGAAAATGTCAACTCAAGTCATACCATACCGAGAATTCAATATCCAGGTCATGTGATGGAGCTAGAAAAGCAAATGCAAAACTTATGTATCAATGCCAACGACATTCAAAAACAACAAGCCATACTAGACACGCTGAGCTTCGATTCACGCATCGTACGCCACCAGGCCATACCAGACGCGCATCCAGGTACATTCCAGTGGGCGTTCTCTACTGAAGAGCTGAGCGAAGAGGAGAGACAAGACGAGGCGAAGCTTCTGCACTGGCTTCAAGAAGGCGAGGGCATCTTCTGGGTTACGGGCCGCCCGGGGTCCGGGAAATCAACGTTCATGAAGCACATAGCTGATAGCCCAAACACCCGTGCTGCGTTGAGACAGTGGTCAAGTCCGTCCGAACCGGTAATTTCGAGTCACTATTTCTGGATATTTGGTACCCCGATGCAGAAGTCCAAAGAGGGCTTACTGCGAACACTCTTATTTGAGATTTTCCGTCAGTACCCATCGCTTCTCAAAGTCGTGTGTCCAGAGAGGTGGGAGTCCGAATTCTCATCAAGTGCTGCTGCCAAACCCTGGTCAACTGCCGAGCTGCGTCAAGTCCTAGATCTGGTGACATCCCCCGAGATAGACGTCAAGACGTGCTTTTTCATTGACGGACTTGACGAATATAATGGCGACCATCTCGAAGTCTCCGAGGAGCTATTGAGGCTTTCTAAGTTAAGGAATATCAAATGCTGCATCTCAAGTCGGCCCTGGAACGTTTTCCACGATGCTTTTGGCTACGATAGATCTCAACATTTATGCTTACATAATCTTACCAAGCGCGATATTCGTCAATATGTTCAAGATCGACTTACTCCACATCCCCGATGGCAAAGATTAGTTGATCAAGCCGCATACGACAGTCAACTCATAGACTATATCGCAGAGAAGTCCCATGGCGTCTTCCTATGGGTGTCTCTGGTCACTGACAAGCTTCGGAACGGGCTGACGAACGATGACGACTTATCTGATCTGTCAAGTCGTCTGGCAAAATTCCCTTCTGACTTGGAAAGCTTTTTCGACCATATACTACAGACTGTTGAGCCATTCTATCATGAGAAGATGGCCGGAACATTGAGACTTGCCAGAGCTGCAGAGAAGCCCCTGGGTATCCTGTTCTACGAATTCCACGACATCGAATATCGCGATGACGAATATTTTCTCCACGTCAAGCGTCCCCAAACAAATCGGGAGCAAGAAAGTGTACGAGACCGAGTCCACCGTCGTTTGAACGCTTACTGTAAGGGGCTATTGGAGGTCCACGGTGATCGGGTCGAATTTCTTCATCGCACCGTCGCTGATTATCTGAGCATTCCTGATGTCGAAGAGAGACTCTCCATGCAGAGTCCTGAATGGTACCATCCTCAACTGTCATTAGCAAAGGTGCACTTAGCCTACACAAAGATACTACCGCTTGGAATTCCCCATCGACGCCACCCTGGACGTTATCATGGTAGCCTACTAGACGAGCACCTTCGAGAGGTATTAGCTCTAGCTGCTTTATACGACGCAGATAAGAGTGGAGTTAGAGACAAGTTCCGCCTGTTATTACATGACATGGAGTTGTCACTGAACGCAGAACCATTTGGCACGCCCACACCTCACGTTTCTTCAGGAGTCTCTGCGTCGCTTTACTTCAGAGAGCGTCTTTTGCAGTCGCGATTACCAAATTACCTCGAGAAAATGCTTTCGGCACATACAGACTACTTGGAAAACTTTGATTGGCCGCCTCTCGCCGTCGTGTTGGAAGAAGGTTGTCCCAGTGAGCACGTCGAAACGATAAAGCTCCTATTCAGACACGGCCAAAACCCGAACGAGCAATTCGCAGTCTCGATTTCAGATAGAATAAAACATATCAAGACGCCGTGGACAGTACTCCTGGCTCTTCTAGTACACCAAACCAGAGACGGATTGACCTCTCGCTTGCTCCCCTATTTTGGCCCTTGTCTGCGCGCCGGAATCTTTGATTTATTCCTTGAACATGGAGCTGACCCAAATGCTTCGGTATACCGTAGGGAAGGTCAGTCGCATACAACTGCATGGATAGACATTCTCTTCTCCTGTTTCGAGATAGAGAAGCGAGATGAAGAAAAATACCTGCGGGTTCTAGGGCAGCTTTTACAAGGAAATGCCTCGGTTAATGGGGTGAATCCCATAGACCCTGAGAGTGTCATATACACGGAAACTCCGAGCAAGACCATTTTGGAACGTTTCTTCCAACTGGCCCAAGTACTCGAGTACTCTCCTGATTTCGTCATGGGAGTCTCCGAGCATCTTGTGCGGAGAGCAGCTCATGCTCGCTGGTCTCTTGACGCTGTATGGCCTGAAGTCAGGCTTGCTTTCGGCGATGCGAAGACAAAACACCTGAAGACAATGTACCGAGCCGAGAAACCCTCGTGTCTCATACGATGTATGTCACTGCTAAAGCTTGAAAGAAAAAGGCCGGGTCGTAAACCCGCGAGATAGCTTATTGAACTAGAGTGCCAGTTGGGGTAAAGACTGCTATTCTAGTTAGATCTGAGGTGTTCATGATGCGTCTTCCGACGTGTTGTACTGGCCATTTCTTAGTAAGTTTCTTCAGATAGGTGCTAATATTAATGTTGGAATACCCTCTCGTACCCGGCTGTTCTCAAGGAGTCACCGTACTATGAACCATAGCATGTAACAAAACACGCCGAATTCAGGATACCTGGATTATGATCCGGAGAACAGAGTGGCTCTACCGTTCGAGATCCCGGATTCCTCATTCACTTCTGGACGACCTATGCCTCGGCACTCTTGTTCGCGCAATCAATTGGCTCATTGTACCAAGATGACCAACCACTTAGTTTGCTGATATAAAGCAAATATGCCAACACCTCGTGGTAGGCTCGCTTCCATATAGGTGTAGTGGGACATTTCCATACTACTCCAAGAAACGACGAGCATGATTATGCGTGCATATTTGAGGAGTTCCCAGTCCGAACATCCACCGTCGCCATACTAGTAGCCTGGCCCGGAACACCACCACTTTCCATCATGACCATAACCGTTCTCATTTCCGTTCCGTCATTACCGGCAAAGCCGCGACCGATGACCATCTCGGCCAGCATCCGCAGCTGCATTGGAAACCGCGGATCCCCATAATGCTCGACGACATCGCTCTTTTCCACGGCGCAGCGGAGGTCGTGCCACTGCGACGAGCTCATGCCTAGCTCCTCGTAAGCTTTCTGCTTGCTGGCATTCCACCATGGAGGTAATAGACCGGGTCGTGAGGCGGCTAGGCGCAGGAACTTCCGGAAGCCGGTGATGCTGGATTTGGCACCGCCGTAGATACTGTCCACTGCAGCATTTCCCTCGAAGACGTACTCGTCCTCGACTCGCATGCGGTAGGCATCGATCAACACACCTACAATGGGTCAGGACAATCATAGCACGGCAATTACCAGCTCATGTAAACAGGTGGGAGATTAGGTGATTTAATCAGTTATAAGTTAACGACATATTTGCCGATCATGCTTCCTATGAGACTGTCAGTACTAGGACTCCAGTATGGGGGTGGTTTGTACATACCGATACACGTCTTCCTCTGGGCGGTCGTGTAGGTAGGTGTTATTGTCGAGACGCGTAAAAGGCTTCGTGATTGGACTCTCAAGACCTTTTGGCGGGGAGAGTGCGGTGCCAGCCGAAGCGTCCCCTCCAGTTCCCGACCGCTCATGAGCTTGCTTGCCGCAGATCTTCTTGTGCGTCTTCCAGTCGGCTTTCTGACAGTCTCGGGAGCAGTACAGTGTCGTAGAACATTTGGCACATCTCTTCAACTCCGACGAGGCCTTCTTGCAGTTGGTGCACGTTCCATTCATCTTTGTAAGATCTCGAGCTTCTAGTCATAGATACAGGGAGCGAGGATGATGGTAAGAAGAGAAATTTGGTACTGCTGCTACTTCATTGGGCAGCAAACAAGGGTCATCAGAGGCACAGACCACTTGAAATGGCGGTAGGTGGATATACAAGAGCCAAGAAATCGTGTCACCTAGTTTGCAGGCATTGATTGGATGGATATCAGCTCTTTATCTTAGACATGCAGGTAGGCATTTGGGTGCGTGATGCGTATCGATTTCGATAATATTAGCATACTCTACCTTTCATTCCAGCCCTTATATCTCGAGAAAGATTTGACTATTTTATTCTCTGAGTTATTGGTCAACTATTATGGCGGAATAAGCTCATAGATGTCAGGTAGATAGGTGACACCCCAGTGTGTGCCTGTAAGGCTGGGTCTATATATACGGGCTATCCCTCTCAACTACCAGTTGGAAGGGCTAGTGGCCATTGACCAATACACCTCCGTGGCTGCTGACCCCTTTCACCGACCTGCTACGTGACTGTAGGGCTATTCTATTCAGTCTGAGACAGAAACACCTGACAACAGAAGAGCTCAGAAACTAGTAGCCGAGGCTCTAAGCACTACCGCCCCTAATACAACTATAGTATACAACTATAGTATACAACTATAGTATACAACTATAGTATACAACTATAGTATACAACTATAGTATACAACTATAGTATACAACTATAGTATACAACTATAGTATACAACTATAGTATACAACTATAGTATACAACTATAGTATACAACTATAGTATACAACTATAGTATACAACTATAGAATACATCACTCTTGAGGATTTTAATCGACCGAACAACAAACATGTATGCAATCACTAAAAGATTGATCTTAAGTGTGCACAAGATCAACTTGTGCATCGTTTGTTTGTTATGATTGGTTGGTTTATTGTGACGCTGTGATGATGGTAAGTGTACAAAGAGTCAGCTACTACTTTACCCGTTCTCCATTCATACTCAACGAATGTTCGTCTTTTTAAAACTATTACTAAAGTGTCGTAGCCCCCAAATCCGGCCTTCAGGAAAGCCACTACGTTGTAACATTAGTATGACTACAGTAAGGTAGATAAATACATCTTTCCCCGCTGAATATTTCGGCTTACACAATAGTACATAATAATACCTAAATTGTTGGAGAGCCAGATAAATCTACGTGCTAGATACCTACCCACTACTTTATCGAGTTGCATATTGGCTTAGGCACCCAGGTGTGTCTCGCTGCATTGAAAATCACGACACGTAAAAGAGTTAAACTGTGGTCTATTTTGCTGTTGCATAGTAGCTATAAGATTAACTGATTCTATGGTAATGAGAGTCCTAGCTCTCGTTTCAACCAGAATAGTCAAGATCGTACCCACTTCCATAGCGGCGTACATGGGCTGTAGGTAGATAGACTGGGCGTTCCTTTATCCAACGCTCAACCCTCAACTGGGGGTTTGAGGGAGTCAGTTGAGGAGGAGTGGTAGCGGGGACCCCTGGCTCCCATGGCCTGACAGGATTGCCACCCATGGGTGCCTTGAGTTGCGTTTGGTGGTTGCATTGGTTGTGGCGGACGGGCAACGCAAACCGCCCGGGCGCCACCTTATCAGCAATGGATGTCAGATCAATGTGAAGGGGCCATAGTAATTGACATTAGTGTCAAAAACTTTGTTCTCTTGTGCCATATCGGCCCCGTGCATCTGGAAGGTCAGTCGAATGTGTGCTTGACTCCGCAGCTACCGAGCACCCCAGCCGCCGTCGTGCTGCTGCATTGCGAAAGAGGTAGTAGGTATGTAGAAGTATTAGAGGCAAATGCGTATTCCATACCACCCCTATCCCGTACTTCAAAACCTCTAGGCAGGATTAGCGGTTCGTGTCGCTTGTGGGGTAATAGATCATCTCTTAACTACTGTTTATGTTGAAAGGGCCACTCTATCATGTATACTTCGCCATACCAGCCTTCTATCTTTCGATACTATCCATCTTATCCGCCTGGTGCGTTGTGGGTACGGGAATGTGTTTGCTTTAACGAAGGATTCTCACAAACCCTGCTGTGTCTCAGAAACGCTGCGATATCGTGGCCGCCATGGATCACGCAGCCAGGCTCGCTTCTCAAATCTTACGGCAGAATCCGTGATTCGGTCTCAAATTCAACCTGCAAAAAAGGCTACATTGAATTTATGTTATAAGATCGGTTTCCTCCTGCATTCTGCTTTCCCACAGAAACTACCCATTCTTTTCTGAACTACATATTTCTATCGTACTATTGAACACTATACCCTCTGTCCCAATCACTGCAACCTTCTATCGAGGCTATCGTTGCTATCCTAGCACTGCTCGTTGCACTCCCACCTACTCTAGTGCTCCTCGCGCGGTATTATCGCCGATACCGATCAAATCTTATGGCCCGACAAGATTCTCTAGGTTTGTGATCTTATCTTTTATGTTACCAGAGCCCAAAAATATGTAAGTATACATCCGATGGAAGTTTGCCTAGCTATATAACATAGCTGAGGCGGATTACGGTACTCCTTTAGCCAAACCAAAGTTTCCACGATGTCTTGGCTTGTGGAGTAAAGGGGACGGGAGTCGATTGGCAGCTAACCAAACCCGGTCAAAATAGATGAACTAGATCTCGAGCCAATTCCTCGGGGTCCATTTACGTCATCCTCCCAATCATCCCCACATGGTTCTCTTTGGCACGCATCCTCGATGCGCATTGTTTTAGAGACCAGCCGGCAAGAGACATCACTTCAAAATTACTCGAGGTCGGCTGTCTGAAGAGGTCAACAATTCTAAGCTGAGGTGCCTGTACCTTAGCGGTATAGCCAAGCCAGGTGTCAAGACATGGGGAGCTACCTGTATTGTGGGGGGCACTAGGGGTACTGCAGCAGGGGAGTACTGCTAGGGTATAAGTGGATGATACCCGGCTAAGACATGTACTAGGTACTTAGGTACTACCACAATATTCACTAGCTGGATGGCTTTCGCGAGTCATTTACCGACGACTTTGTTGGCCACAGCACTATTTGACGGTTTAGCAAAGGTACTGGCTGACAATGGATAGTAGGTAGAAAGCGCCTTGCGCAGAAGTAGATGAAAAAACAACGCTAACAAGGGTGGTGTGTGGTTAATTTTTTTCACCCACTTCTGCTAGCTGTGCCCCTTCACCGACGTAGCGAGGTAAATAAGAGTCAGTCTAGCTCGCTGGCTGTGGGCCAATTATACATGTCTGCTGCACTGCAACGCTGAATTGGCTTAGCAAGCGTCATAAGTTGTCGAGAAATTTAAGACGTTTTCTGTCCGTATTGTAGGAGACACAGGAAGTGGTTCTCGAATTGTACGGCTCTGTTATCTCCTAGACTGGCAAACAAACAACGAAAGAATTCAGAATGAGAACAAGGCCAAGTGTCTGTAGAATTACTACTACATAATGCTGCAGAAAAGATCCGAATTATCACAAGCCTTGATTGCTGTGGCTAGTGATGGCCGGTGCTACGCAGCTCTGTGGGATGCGGGATAGGTAATGCATTGACCCCTGTATTCCACTTTTGTGGTATGGAGTCGAGGTGCCGTCCAACGGGATACCAGACCCTACCCAGTATATAGCACACAACAAGGATATCTGCCAGGGTAAGGTTACCAGGGGTATGGTTCCCGACCCTCCACCTCGTTCGTCGGATTATCAACGCTTCCCCAGCCGCCGCTACAACGTGAGCAGCCATCACCCTCGCCATCGCCCTCCGGCCATTGACAGACGAGATATGACGCAAGATACTAGGTTAGATAGTCTAACTAGATGTAAATATTAGCTACGGCGCCTATCTTTATCTTTTCCTCCGGTCGCTGGCGGTGCGCGGATCCGCTTTCGAACCTACCAGCTAGCCGTCAACAACTTCCACTCGCCACGTTTTTGGTAACGTCTACACGCATGGAAACAACAGGCAATCTTCAATCGCTTGTTAAACCGACAATGTGAATAATTTCACATTGGCAAGTCGTTTAGCTCAATAAGCAAAGCCTTTAGCCGTCAGAATGTTCGCAATTGCCGTTCAGGTATTGTCCGAACGCAGCATGTTCCTTGTGGTATCACACTGATCTAGTGTCCAGGTATCGAGCAGATAGATATCTGAGGTTCCAATGTGCTTCCGGAACGACCACTGTGCGCCTCTGCTTCTGCGTGACAATATGCATGGATGATGGATGCGTACCTGCTTGCACCACCATACAGCATGCCGTGCGAACAATAGTAATACAATTTTCTCGAAAAACGGTTCACCAGTCGAGCCCAGTCAATCTGATGTCGTGCGGGTTGTACGTCCCACCGCCCCTAGATATAATAAGGCGGCCGAGGCGGAGACTTGTGTTGAGACCTGACACTTGACGCTCTGCGCTTCTTAGCAGAGAGCGGCCACTGCTGTGAATAGCCAATTGTATGTGCTCTGCACCTTGATACCATCTCGTACGTCATCGTGGTCCTGGCCCCTTATAGGTGAGGTAGGCTACGACAATGTGTCTGGCTGGTCACAACAAGCCGAGTTTGAGACGTGACCGCGCCATACTAGCCTCGAAGTCTCTACGAGCGTCTTAGACGAGCCCTACGTCCGTCGAGTCCCCTTGTTTCAGGTTGCAACTTATTGACTGGCTGGGTTGGTTTGGTTACCGTAGACTTGTTGTTCGCTGCTGGCGGGCCTGCTTGGGTAGCAGCAGCAGAAGGGGGGCAGCCATCAGTACCCAATCCACACTTAAAACGTGGAGAAGGACCCAATCGGGCTTTTTCCTTTTGAGAATCCCACATTACCTGTATCCCGATTGGTATCTATGCAAGGTACATAGGTACTAGTAATTCGGGGTCGGGGGCTCCGCTACATCTAATCGGTGCTGCCCCAAACTTCGTCGCTTGTCGTCTACGACGGCTGCCTATGTGCTGATTCTACTGGTGCTCGTTCACCTTCGCGTCCGATTCGCTGGCGGCAGAAAGATCTTGTCTTTGTTTGCCTTGCATGCTTTTGTTGTCTTCTGTTACTTTTCCCCCTCGTGTTCGCCTTGTCGTGTGGGCTGGACAGTTGTCAATTGAGGCGCTGTTTGCTTCCCCGTAGTACGTACCATGTACCGCTCCAGGAAGACACAGGCCAGTGAATAGGTATGCGCAGCTCAAGATGATGGAGTCTCGCCGTCGCACGGACCTGCGATGAAGAAGCTACGCTTCTGGAGTGCTTGACTACTTCCGCGGCCAGTATACACAGCCCGCCAGGGGACACGCCCCCGGGCCAATGAAGGAGACACCACGTAGCTTCATATAATGTAGAGAAATGAAGAAAATGCCCCTTCTCCCTCTTACTGAATATGACGTGCGATCTTTGGTCCGTACAACTCAGCCCAGCTAAGCTATCATCTTCGACGAGTCTCCGTACAAATTGATTCAGCTGTAGTCTAATTACCAATCTTTCTCTACTTGCTATCTCTACCGTCTACTATACTCAGACCAAACAGTCGACATTCCACCAGCGAGCCCAATGCTGCTCTCAACCGAGGCTATCGTTGCTATCCTAGGGCTGCTTGTCTCACTCCCGCCCACTGTACTGATCCTTGCGCGGTTTTGTCGTCGAGGTCGACCACATCTTCTACCGCTGGCTCGAGAAGATGTCCAAGGTTTGTGAGCTCTTTGGTATCACTACTAGCAGAGACTCATCTAGCAAACTGGGTTGCGGAGCAAAAGGGTGCGTCGACGGAAGCTAACCCATCTCGGTGAAATTAGATGAATTCTCTCTCGCGCCAAATCCTCGGGGCCCATTCCCGCCATCCTCACAACACATCGCGCTTAATTCTTCTCGGCAGCGCACAATGACAAGACTCTTTATTCTGGAGGCGAGAAATGAAGAGACCCATCAAGACTACGCGACGACCTGGGTCTGAAGAGCCCAAGGCTCTCGAAATCGAACCTCGATATGCCTCTGTCAGCAAAGTACCCGCTATGGCGCTGGGACGCCAAGGACGTACCTGGATCTTTTAATATCGCTTGTGGCTTGGGTGACGGTCAGATGCGTCTCTAATGCGGGCTATTTTGCCGATGCATATCGAGCTATGGGACTGGGGAAGCTGACTCAGGACACGGGAAAAAACTGTTAATCGGCATTACATCTCTATCGGAGCAATCCATTCATGTTTATAGGCCAAGGTTACTTGCAAATGGCGTTCGAAAGCGAGATCCTATTAGGCCTGGAGAATAATCAGGGCGAATGGTTGGAGCGAGACCAGGAAAATGCGTCTGGAAAGGTTGGCTATGGCACCAGGCAAGCAAGGATCTGAAGGTTCTAGGGCATTAGGCAGGGGCTTGATATATTACTTTATTTACCTACGTTATCTTAGCCATCTCGGGGAAAGGAAGCTGACAATAAAGCATGCTGCTAAGTAAATGCCCTGTAACAGAGTAAGCACACTGTTGTAATAACACCAATAACAGCTGATAACACTCTGGTCAATCCTAAGATAACTGCTAGGAACAGCGAAAGGATCATGATACAAGAACCTTTTCGCTTTGCAGAAGCGTCAATACATAACCACAACCACCAAGAATGGCAACAGGCAGTTGTGTGACCAACCACATCCAGCCTCTTTCTGCCCTGCAGATGCGCCCTACAAACACACGCTCTTGACAGTTAGCCGTTCGGCTGATCATTTAGACAAATCAGGTCGCCTGGGTGGCCCGATTATCCATACTGTAACACGTTACGATTTATATACACTTACATAACGGGTATCGCTTAGCATTCTGCAGAAGGTGCAAAGCGTGAAAGTAGAGAAAGGTGGGAGGAAAGACCCAAAAAGGGGGTGTGGAGGTAAATCTCTGTCAAACGAGACGGCGCCGTTGACGTTCTTAATAAATTTAAAGAGTCATCTTGACGTGAGGAATCTAAAACAGTGATTGATTCGACGTGGCCCCAAGGCCCCATGGCTGGCGTTAACGTGATATTAGCTTCTTCAATGACCAGACTGCGAAGGTATTTGAGCTCATGGGGCTAAGACTAGAATTCTTAGTCAACCAAAGATTCGTCGGTAAACCTAAAGCCACAGATCCTTTGCACAAATAGGTATCAAGTCAGAGACAAAAGCCTTTGCAAATAATGCGGCTTTTATATCTTTCAACGGCTATCTTTTGTCCGCAGTAATGCCATTATGTTGCTTCCGACAAGACAAGGCGTATCTATATATTAACCTGTCAACGGACCATGCCCAGAAAATAGGTCAGACCCCGGCCTCTTTGCTTTAGCAGCCATACTACTAAATTTTCAAGAAAAGAGCAAAATAAAAACATAAACGCCCAACTAACCAAGTAGCCACGAACCACCCACATCCGAAATGCCCCCAACAATCGACATAATCCGCCACGCCGAGTCCCGGCACAACGTGGAGCCGAACGGCAGCGCCATCCGCGACCCGCATCTAACGACCAACGGGATAGCCCAAGCCGAGGCCCTCAAGAGCACATATCCCTACATGTCGCAAGTGAAGTGCATAATATCCTCCCCAATGCGACGAACAATACAGACAGCGCTTCTAGGTTTCAGCCCCGTTATCCAACAGCGCAACATGCCAGTGACTCTAATCCCAGAACTACAGGAATCATCCGCGCGGCCAAGCGACATGGGCTCTCCGGCGCTGGAGCTCCGCGCCGAGTTCGGGTACGTAACCGACCTGGAATTCCTGTTCGACGGGTGGTGGTACAAAAACGCCACCGCCTCGTACGGCAGACGGGAACGAGCGAAAATCGCCGAGAAAGCGCGCATAGCGCGGTTGTATATCCGTAGTGTGGCGAGGACGTTGGGCGAGGACGACCATCTCGTCGTCGTGGCTCATAAGGGGTCTATCAAGTATTTGATCCCGGAGGCGCCCAAGTTCAAAAATGCCGAGTTGAGGTCCTGCCAGTTCGTAGATCTCTTCGCGGATGATGACCAGGCGCTTCTGGCTGAGGTTACGCGGTAATTAAAATGCAGGCTGTGTCTGTGAAAATAATCCTCGCTTTGGAGAGCTCTGGTAACGCTTGAGATGGCAATGGCTAGTTGAGCTTAGCTGCGAGCTCCAGAACGGTAGACGCCGATGGTAATTGGGGGATTTGTCCGATGGCTTTTATAAAGAATTACTTAGGAAATATAAAAGACTTAAATTTGTTCTAAAATCCGCATGATAAAGAGACTGAGAGGAACGAAGAAGAATGAGAGTTTGTGATAGGGTAACCTGAAAGAAAGGGGCTGACTCTGCTGCTTGGCTTTATAACTTAAATTTTATATTAAATCCACTGTATGATGAGAATCGAGCCTTTTCGGGATGAATCTGATGTGAATAATAGTACGAATTGTCTAGACAAGCTCAGCCATAAAGTTAATAGTTGTTCTAGATCTTAGTTCAAGAACTAAGAACCTCTTATTCCTTATCCGAGAATACTATGATATGATTTACTCAGCTCGTTATTTCACATTGTCGTATGAGATCTAAATTAGACCAATTACCCACTACCCGCTGCCCGTAGCCCGATTTCCACTCTCAAAACAATAATTAATAGCCATGATAAAAATCGTGTCTGCTTTTTGGGTGCTATGCGGCTTGAATCTTGTCAATTTACTCCCCTAAGGCATTTAGACGATCGAGAGAATCCAGGCCGACCTCCACAGTGTTTTTCAACCAGTGGTACGACCCTCTTCAAGCGCGATTCAGTTGTTTTGCGCTGTGTCTCAACTTCTTCAAGCTGTGCCACAAATTTGTCAAGCCGTACTGCAATCTCCTCTTCAAGCTGCATCGTATCTACTCTATTCTGTCTAGCAAGTTCATTAAGCAATGTCGTCATATCTCTGACAATCTTGGTTACTTGCTTGCGAAATTCCATTGCACACTTGAGATACTCTTTGGCGCGCATGGGATCTTGTATTGTCTTCTTGGCATTCTTTATTCTGCGCTTGATTTGACGTATTGCGAGTTTGACGAAGTCTAATGACGAGCTTAGACTCAAGTATGCGTGCGTACTCATATCCTTCTTCATAGTACCTATAATTTGTTAGGTCTTTTGTGCCTTAGCAATATTCATAGAGAGCCACAGTGATCCTACTTACCTATAGCGTACCTTTTCACAACGACTTCCAATACTTCTAATCTAGGAAAGAGGTATTCGAGTCGCTCAAAGGGATGATAGAATAGTTCCAAGAACATGCCCACCATATCATCGAGTGGCTTCATGTTCGGCATAATGTTGCGCCCAAATTTCTTTTCGAGAAGACATAGAGTTGCATTGTAATGGGCGCCAGCTTCAAAACAGTGCGAGATTGGTGGCACCAGCATCGGGAGCCACTCGAATTGTCTTTCGACGGCTGATTGATTCATATCTGGAGGCAATTTCTCATTGGAGAAGTAGTCCACTATCCAAGGAGAATCACGGCGCAGAGTGCGATCTTCATAGCAGACAAGGAGGATGCACCACTTCACGAGCCGGAAAGAAACGGGGCGCAACTCCGTTAGCTCTTCTATAGCTTTGTAAGTCTTGTTGATATGTACGGCATCGGTAATTCGCTTTTCGTTCTGCTCGAAGACATCTCTGCAGTGAGTGTATGCGAGGGTCAAAGATCGTACTGAATCCATGTCGGTCATTGAACAGAAAATACCGAGTTGCAGCTCGTATGGCAGGCGAGGAATCCTGCCGGTATTGTCGCTGTGACCATCCATCTTGCTTCGAGTCTCAACATACGGAGACTCCACCATGAGCAACCAACCAACTAACAAAACTTGCATATTAGTACACTATTATCAATGGAAAGTGGGGTGGGTAACAAACCGTGTGAAATATGTAGTAATCCTTGTCCCCGTGTTGCAGATGTGTATTTGCCAAACTGAGGAAGGAGGTTAGAGAGGTAAGGGAAGTAACGGATGTGTAGGTGCGCGGACGGATGGTTGGTCGTATATGAAAATTTTGATATCAACGCGTTTCTCTTGATGCAGGGAGTCGATCTAAGTAGCCGTTCGCTTTGGTCTTGGTAGAGAAGCGCTGACCTTTGCACGAGCTGCAGTGATTGAGCGAGAATATGGGGGGCCCAAATACACTATAAGAAAACGTTCCTGAAGAGAGCTAAGCAGGAAGGGTGAGTGGGATATAGGCGACCTACGATGATGTGCTGAGGTACGTCACTGCACCAGCGCAGCCTGTGAGAATGAGCGTAGATCAGGTTTATGATACGCCATCAAAGGTTCTACATGTAGTAACCACGATAGTAGAAGCGAATAGCAGGCTGAGAGGGCTGTAGTGGGTGAATACTCTGGGCGCTTGAAGGGTCAGCAGAAGGAGGAGAGGAAGAGGTTGGGAGAGATGGAGAATCAGTGACTAAAAGAGGAGGCCAAAGTTGTACAGGAAAGGGCGAGTTCTCTTTTTCTGGTTTGCTTAAGATCAGGGCTTGTGCACGCCTCAAGGAAGGCACACAGGGTAATACCTACCTGGGTGCTTCAGCGCGTGTAGCCAACAGGCAATATCAATGAATACTGAACACCACCTGAGTATTCAAATAAATTTCTAAGCTGTTATGAGTACTCTGCTCAACAATTTGAACCGAAGGGCGATTCGGGAAACCAAAACTGCCCGGGATTCCAGTGAGCACCTATACTGGACCTGGATGTCAGCTCGGCTGGAATTCGAGACCCAGCTTGTGTTTTCGATTTACGTATTCCGCCTCTTACAACAACCCCGCGATATATCTCACGATTGAAGGTAGTAAGAACGGCAACAACGTCCTGGTGACGATCATTCACCACATGATTAATGTTTCGCGTTAGTGATATATCTACCTTGTTCGTACCTTCCTATGACTGGGCTGTAGAGCTGCCACGATGAACTGATGGTAGGACCACCGTGCCACAAGATGATCATTGCGGAATTTCCTCCCTCGTCGCGTTCCTGATATTATATCTTTTTCCTTTTTGCCTCATGACACTACGTACGTAATCTGTGTGACAGACAAGACGGCACTAAGTAAAGGGGTGCATGAGATGACTAATCTTTCCAAAAGTACTACTCATTTAGTACTCAGGTGGAAACTAGTATCTTCAGCAGTATTCTCCGCACGAAGCATCACTCATTCAAACATACAAGTCATGAACAGATTATTCATTCAAATGAACTAATGCGAGCTAGATATCCCATCTAGCAGACGTAGCGCATCGTAAATTCATTCTTCCCTCAGCGCAGTGCAATCATTACTTCTCCATTGGGTATCTTTGTTGCGGTTGTTGCTGTCATCATAGCAGGGTAGAAGCAATTCCATCCGCCATCACAGCCTGCCTGCCCGCCTATCATTACAAAACATAGTACAGTCTCATACCACAAACACACTTGCCGCCCTGCCATTCCTCATTACATCCATACCCTCAACCAACTCACTCACTTCACTCACTTCACTCAACCTAACCCCCGGGGCCTGACCGCTGCGCAAAACTCATAGATCGAGAGAGAAACATGATGATAAGTATCACGTCACGTCGTCACCATCCATGCATCTCACCCTTCCTCATAAGTATAAATGCAACTGTGACCTCCCCATCGTCGTCGTCATTCATTACGCCTCAGTGCACACAACAAAGGCTTTGCTCACGAGATTGCAAACCGTAGGCAATAAGTACCGCTGAGGCCAGCTCAAGCAAAGCGCCTAGCTAATGGGAAGAAAATATGAAAGAAGTACGGGTATCAAGGACCATCAATATGCCAAGAAGCGCCGCCGATGGGAAACCGCTAAATGTATGGCCACGCAGGCATGCAAATATGCTCGGTAAACAACCTCGCCCACAATGGAAAATCGGCACTCCCTCTCAAACTCCTGAGGCCATGCCTACCATGCCAATCCGTGAAGTGCTGAATTTTCGGGAATTCCGTGTGCTCGTTTTAAAGGTTTTGCTGGTCGACTGTCGGCTCAATCTAGCCTATGTCCCTGTTTTGTGACCCTTTTGTGTGCCATTTTAAGTTTGTGTGGTGCTATCCGCCTGTTGGTTGCCATACACGCGACAATTGTTTATATGTCGCCATTAAGGGGGTGAGAATAAGTAATACAGCGGTGAGGGAAGACCGAAAATCGAAATGCAAGCCCAACGCAAGGAGAACAATGTGGAAGCCAAGTTCAATGATAGGAAAGTTCCAAACACTGTTGTTTCGGCAAGGCGATGTATCATGCGACTAGAAATCGGGTCTCGTGGAGAACATAAGCCCATGAGGCACGAAAGAGAATATAGCGTCGCAGGCCCGTCTGTCGCTTCATATACTGGCTGTTCCTCGGGTATCACAATCACCATTATGAGACCTCGGGTATAGCCTCCGCCTCCATCCATCGTGTTCCAGTGTTGTAAGGTGTAGCCACTCGCTTTTTTAAGCGATAGAGTGCCAACACGTTCGGATGTAGTGTAACAGGATGTCGGTACCGATCAAGAAAGATTATTATCATGAGCCTAGAACGATGCCAAGCTCAAGCAGCAGCTTTACAAAGCGCGTATGCAGCTCGATGAAGAAGTCCGGCAACCCAACCACTTCGGCTAATCCGCGAGCCTTTGGCGTGAATCCGCTGGGTCCCATGGACCCGCCCATGCGTTGCATATAGCCGCCTCGACTACCCCCGGTCAAAAAACTGCTAGTGTCGCGGTCTCTGTTTTTACGGCTGTCTGCACCACCACTACCGAGACCTCCGCCAAGCCCGATGCCACTCTCGTAGGGGGCACGACCTCCGAAGCGGCTGTTACGATACGCAGCATTCAGTGCGGCGACAGCACTTCCCTCTTCTTCGCGCTCCCGTTCTCTTTCGGCCTCGGCCTCAGCTAGTTCCTGGATCCAAGCCGCAAGGTCCCGAAATGCGACAGATATGAAGCTGAATGCTTTCATAGCCAGGCGTTCCCGGTGCGTACTAAGCGCTAGGAAGGCGTAGACCCGTTTGCGACCTCGCGCATGCATGTCGGGGATGCGGAATATATATGCTGTTGTGTAGCCGGCGGAGGGGTCACCGAAGAAGATAGGCCCGCCGCTTGCGGCAGATTGTGGAGTCGGGGGCGCTGTGATGTAGCCGGGACCGACGCTCATGGCGGACGGGAATGGAGGGGGCACGCAGGGTGCGGCTCCGAGGAGAGACGGAGTGGACTGGGTAGCTTCGGGGCGGCGCGGAAGGGTCTCGAAGGAGAGCGTGCGTAGACACGAGGCGCGTACAATGGTGTAGGTGGTGGGAACGGTCGGTTCGTGGGTGGATGTGTAGTCGAGATAGTGGGTGTGGTGAGGCACGCTGGACTTGGATGTCGCACTCGACTGCGAGGCGGACGTAGCGGGTCGACGCGGAGGGCTCGTTCGGCTGACCGAGTTCGGGGGGGACGCGTCTTCCTCGGCGTCGGAGGGGTAGGATGACTGCGGGGTGGAGCAAGGAGGGCTCGCGTCGGCCAGGTTGCCGTAGACGCGTGCATACGGGGCGCGGGTGCGCATGGTCGGGCCTTGTATGTCGGCCTTTGGGTCGGGCGACTTGTCGGACGATGTCACGGCAGCCGGATTCGGGCTGTCCTGTCGCTTGGGGAGCGTCAGGGCGCAGTTGGCGCAGGGGCTCGCGCGCTTTGTCACGTATTCGTCGTATGTGCGCCGGAAGCTGGGGTCGCGGCGTGAGGTGCTGCCGTTGTTCGTCTTGGCGTCGGGGAACCCGTCGGCGGCTTTCCGCGGGCTCTGGGGCGGCGTCTGGACGGCTGAGGCGCCGGGGACCGCGGGCTGCGGTGCGTTGGTCGCGAGTTTCGAGGCTCTCATTAGCGCTGCTCGGTGTGTCTGTGCGTCTTGGTCCGATGTGGTGGCAGAGGCGCTCCGTGCGGCGCCGAGATTCATCTTGCGCAGGGCATCCGTCACGGCCGCCGACGGGCCCGTTGATGTGGTGGAGGTGGCGCTCGACCTTGGCCGTGTCATGTCGACCAGGCTGTCGTCATAGCATCGTCCGCACGGCACCGGAAGGCCCTCGGTGACCATCAATGGCGTCGGACCGTGCAGGTCGCAGTAATGCGCCAGACATAGCTGGATGTCAGTGGTTAGCGACGAGAATAGGACAGGGCCGGCGGCGACAGCCATCGCCGTGTCGGTACCGGGAACCCGAGCGCAAACAACCCAAACGAGCGGAGAACAGAGTACGCAAGACTAATGTTATGAATGCGATGGTGGATTAAACTGGAGGGGAGAAGAGAGTGGTGGAGGGGCAGATGTGGAGGGGCTCAGTACTTGAAGAAGAGTCCGTCGGGAGCGCATCGGGAAATGCTAATGGAATTGCATTGGGTCATTGACTGATCAGGTACGCAGAAGGTAGCTGGCTTATTAGGCTTGGGCAAAAAGGGCAATCAACCGAGTTGTTGGGAAAGACGGTAAGCTGCACTGGAAAGCATCAGGTAGGTGGGTATAAGTACACAGGTAGATTGTGTATTCTAGGATTAAGTTCAGCCTAAGCAGGGATCGACCTCAGAGCAAGCAAGAAGCAGCCAGTGCGAGTGCCCAAGTAGGAACAAGGGGGGAAGGAGACAGAGAGGGAGAGACGTCAGAGCGGCGGCATGTGTGTGTATTGATGAGGCTATAACAGCAGGTGCAAACAAGGCTAATAATAATGATAGGAATGAGTGTAATAATAATAACGGTAATGGTAATAATAATGATTAGGTGACGAATAGATACCAGGTCGGTAGATAGGTAGATAAGCCCAAGGTACCTCTGCTGACCTACATTATGTACTCGAAGGGTACTTTTAGGGAGGTAATAAGTAAGCAATCAGGAGACGACGACGGGGGTAGAGGGGGGATGAAATAATGCAAGATGATTCCATGAGCAGCTCATTCGGTTTCACTCATCTCATCACTCACTCAGGGGGTTACAACCGCTGGGTTTGTGTGCGCATGTGCGCGTCGGTGGAATGAGGAGTAATAATAATGAGGTAAGACGAAGTAAGACGAGGTGCCGTTGACAGCGCTGCGTGCGGAACCTGACCTGTGGCCTGTGATGGCTGAGGTTGATTGATATTCTCGTCTCTTCCATGTTCTGGTCACAGCTCTGTGTACCCGGGTCCCGTGTACAGTCCCGTATCATGATAGCATAGGTACCCGACGCGCAGACCCAGCTGAGCCAGCCAGCCGGACCAGACAGGACCCAGGCGCGAAGACTCGCCAAGCATCTGGGATTTATATGGAATGCGCGCGTCGCACCGACCCGTCGCCCCCAATGAGATGACCCTAGTGAGATCGGCCTCTCTCGTCGGACATAGTAGGATTGGCCGCTTATCAAAACCTGTCACGATTGCTCGCACAAGCTACGGCTAAGATGTGGCGTCCAGACCGGGGGCCCCGGGGGGGAAGTGGGAAAAGGGGGGGTGAGATGAGACCAGCACAGCGACGCCCATCTTCGCAACACAAAGCAGCGCTACAAGCATGAGGCGGTGAGGAACCTTGAGCTGCCATTCGATAAGGGGTGGTACATATCAAAGGAGAGGCAACAAGAGAGTGGGAACGAGGCGGGCGGCGTGGGTAGGCGTGTGAGATGCGTATAGGGAGCCAACGCCGAGGACAAAGAAGCAAGTCACAGACCCTTACGGAGATAGCGCCGGTGAGACGAACGAGTAGGATAGGCAGGCAAATAGTAGGGTAAAGAACGGGGAGAAGCAAGAGTCTGCGCCCCTTCTCAGCGTTGACTAACGACAGGGAACGGGGAGACAGTAATGAATGGGACGCGGGGAGCCGGGGGGCGGAAGACGCGGAAAGGAGAAGAAGACGATGACCACAGGAAAGGAAGAGGAAGAATGAAAGCTTTCCTAAGCACTTACAATGGACGTCATGACGCCTGCGTGTTTTGGCAGGGATATTATGCAAGTTGGAACTGTCTCTTGCTCTCAGTGCGTCCCAAGGCTATGGTCCGCCTCTCGAAGCGATATTACAGCGCTTTATTGGCGGCCAATGGGGTTGTAACCGTTACGTCTCTGCCTTCGTAATATCTCAGTTGGTAGGGGGGCGGGATCTACCAACAACAAGTGCCGGCGCTGTTGCTGTCGTTGTGGTGTGAGATGGGTTGGCTTATGCGACCCTATTCTCCCAACGGACGCTGTAAAATGTCTTTCGTCTACGCTGACGCTGGCTGGTATTTGCAAAAGCTGCCTCAAGCTCGTTCGTCAAACCACAATGCCAGCTATTTATCTGGAATTTGGACCGACTGAACCGTGTTACGTCGTATACCAGGGGGCGACCCTACTTCGGCTGGCGAGGACTACGGAACATAATTCCCGGCGAGTACGTCGGACTTAATTATAAAGCCTCGACGCCAAGCCTTCAGATATGGACAATGCGTCGAGGTATGCTGAGGCGTAAGAAAAGAGCCTGGCTTTCGTTCCGCGTCTTCCAGAGTGCTGTTGGTGCAAATAAAGCGTCTCGTCGTCCAGATATCTCGGGGAGTTCGGGCTAGATCGCCGAGGGCCTCCGCGCAAATCGAAAGAAGAATGTTACAACCCTTGATTAGATGTTCTCAACCTGGTCGGACGATGCTAAGCGGCAGTAGAAACAAGGACAATCCGATTAATCAAGCCAGCCATTGGTTTCAAAAGAGTGAGAAGAATCGGCAGGTGAAGTTGGAAAGTGCGTAAACCAAAGATATGGATTAAGCGTCACCTTATAACATGTGCTGTCTTAGGTGCGCACTCTGCCTGAGGAGCCGTGTACAAGCTTGCTCTGAATGGGGCCCGTGAGTATATTGGAAAAGAGCGATTGTGTACTGTTATGACACGCTATGCGAGGACAAGAAGGGTGAGAGGGGTACGGGCCCCAAGGGAAGGAAGAGTAGGGTAAGGAATTGTATTCTTTTGTGGTCGTCTCGTCAAGCCCATAGACGGAGAGCCTAACAAGATGCTTGCGTGGGCTTATCGGCCGCGCTTTGGGCCGTCGGGCCCCTCTCTTATTGCCAAAACGTCGCAGACTCCTCGCAGACTCCTCCCGGAGCTCAAAGCGGAGTCGAATTACCAATCGACCCAGGCACGCAAGATGAATGGCCAGCTCCTTCAGAGCGACCTGGGGCGGCTTGTGCAGCCGGCCACCAAGCTAGACCGCATGCAGAGCTTCCAGAAGACCGGCTGGAAGGCAGGGATGACAGGACGGGCAGCTAACCAGCAGCTCTCGGAGCAAGGTCTGCCACACGACATGGGCTGGCCTCGGCCTTGTCGCGTGTCAAGCTAGACTAGTCGGTCATGCTAATATAAGAGCCAGTGGAGAGAGGCGACAGGGGGTCTCCATTGCCATGTGCCTGGCAAGAGTCGGGAGATTGTACATGACTTTGCCGTCGTGCTACACGACCTATTCCACGAGTAATGTCGCATACTATGTGCTTCCTATCTATAAGTGGTCTAGTATATAGTAGATAGTATCCGAATAGCGTGAGGATAGGACGACGAGATCAGCGATGTGTTCGTCATTGGACACCACTAGTCATAACAATTAGTATATGCTGCTCAAGCCACTGGTAGTAGTTGTGTTGTTTTTCCGTGCCTGGTGTTCATCTGGAGGATTGACTTAGAATTAATTGGAACTCAGTTGAAGGGAGTTGAGCTATGGAATACTCCATTGAGCTCTGAGAAAATGACTCGCCCGAGGTCCTAGCAATTCCTAGTGAGGCAGGTACACCCATTTTCATTCATTCACGTTAAAATTAGCGTAGGCATCTCTACTGTACTAGTTGCTTTCCCGAATAGGGAATTGCTAGACTTTTAAGGTTCAACTTGCACGTCGTCTTTAGCTCGCCGGTACTTACTTCTGTAGCGTAGACTAAGACCGCCGACGCTGCACTAGACAGAAGCTACAACTAAAATATTTCGCGGGCAAATCCGTGGGGGGATAGGCTCCTAATCGGCTTCTACATATACGATTTAACCGTTTCATGCGGTTTAATAAAGCAAGGTGCTATTCCAGATGGAAAGGGCTCACGAGAAAATAATAGACTTAAAGTGACGACATGCTAACTACAAGTAGGCACTTAGACTACTGGGTATATGTCATGGAGCTTAGGCGCTGGCAGGGATGCCATACACTAGGTATACAAGTAAAGACAATGCTTTTTCATATGCCATCACTGCATGTGATAACATGGTGTACGCGCCGAGTTCTCGCTGTTATTTCGGGAGATGAACCAGTCTCAGCAAAGTCGATTACAACATACACGGCACTCGGGAGGATTAGGGACCTATCTTACAATTGCAGCTTCAAGTGCTGACTCGAGCTGCAGCAGTGGAAGCTAAGTCGACGTACTTAATAATCCCAACATTCGTCATTGGTCGGCGGAACTATCTTAGCAACAGGACACTTGGCGTAGCTACCAGTTGCGCAAGGGATTTCCTAGACAGACTATCGGATTCTGGGTCCAGGTGCAAAAATACGTGAATGGACCATTGTCTGTGGACCCCATTCCTCAGCTCTGGGAATATTTTCTTTGTGAATCAAATCCCTGCGCTTGCCTCTCTACTTCCTTTCTTACCCAAAGCATTGTGTCTTTTCCCATAGGTTTCACGGCGCAGAGTATAGGAACCCGTGAGGATGGTCCCCTCGTCTACGCATAGGATCGTGAACGAAAGACGAAAATGGAGAGGATTGGGCGCAGCAGAGGTTCAGACCGGTGAGCAGGGATTCACCGCAATTCTGGGGAGGGTTTGTGAGACACTAGGCAAGATAGAATGACAACATACATGGTAGAGTAAAAAAAGTTCAAAGTACTGGTAGAGCCGAAGGCAACACAAGCACAACATGTTCACAAGTCCATACTACTGCAGTATGTACAGACCGGGGAAGTAGTCGATATACCAACTGATCATCGTTGTATACCTTCGTAGGTGGTATAGCATATATGAGTTCTCTTACCTACATACACTCTGCATGTTTTATTGGGCCGTCCCCAGCATGTCTTCCTATAAACATGCACGATGTATGCACAACACGTATATAACCTGCAATCAGTATTAGCTCGACTACCTACGTACAAAAATTAGTCCGCCTGCACGATTCAAGTGCATACTTATCATATCCAACGCACTCTTTTTTGTTTTCTTTTTCTTCAGGGTCCTGTCGGGGAAGTTTACAGGAACAAGCCCATCACAATCTTGCCAAAAGCAAGCATCGGCCTTGGGCATTAATTTTTTCCTGGGCATCAGTCAATGTATCAACCTAATCTACTCCCACCTGGGTATAGACTACAGTTAGCAAACCAAAAACACCGCAACTTCGGATAAACCGACGGCGAGATGATCGATCGGCGCTCTGGGAACTCCTCACCGCGCAACAATTCCTAATTAGGAAATGGGTTCGAAAACGGATAGTACAGTACAGCTGAGATTACGGATACGGTAGTATCAGTAGACGTTGATTACCCCGCCATTCCATTGAATCCAGTGCTTCGATCATTCAACTGCATGAACCAACCAGCGTTGTGAAGAACGTATGCTCCGAGATCTGTCGTCATGCACAGAGTGATCTATTGTCATGATCGTTGCTTCGTTCTCACCCCGTCCCACTCTTAACCGTTCTCCAGAGCAGTGAATCGGCTCTGACGATATCTGACGATATACCAGCCAGCCGGCCAGCGTGATCTCGATCATACAGAAGATGGTGCAACCCACGAACCCCAATTTGGCCCAGGAGCTTCGGAGAGGGTAAGCATCAGTGCCACAAGCTGTATGTAGTGGTCCTTTCGCCAGGTTGGCGTTAGCGACAAGCCTGTCATGGAGCCAACACCACCATGCAAGCACCTCACACGTCACGGCACAGCATGGCGTGCCGTAGTGCCTCGTTCGGTTGTCGAAAGAGTTTGGAGATCAGGAACGGAAGCGACTTAAGAGTCGTGGGTCCTTGGCAGCAACTGTAAAGCCCTGAACAGCTCATCGCACCTATCCGTATGATAGGTACACTACAGTTCGGGGTATGTAGTGTGACAGACTTACCTACTTCTATGTAGGTCTTGAACCAGGCAATGGACGCCATTCTCATTACATGCTGCGCCCCTGTCCAGCTCCCTTTTCAGCTGCTTCATGTAGCCAGAATTACAAAGATCACGCTAAGCGTTGTGCATTGACGGTGTGATCGTACCTACATCTCTATCACCGTGGTGGCGTCGCCGGCTTTTACGGACTCTTCGGCCTCCCGTCGACGACCTATATCACCACCTACTAATTATATATCACAGGCTGATCCGTGGTAGTCAAAGCGTCTCCTCATAATAAGGCGTCCTAATTTATACCTGGCGCCAAGGATCCAATTGAGCCATTGACTGTCTACCTATTACGGGCTTGTTCAGGATGGGGACCAAGCACTCACTTCCTTGAAACCTCGTGGCGTGTCAAGGATGCGAATCTGTCACTTATCCCCCTGTTCACGTCTCTCTCCGTCCTCTTCCGTCTGAAACACGCCGTGGACCAGCCGGTGTACGTAACTGTTATGAACTCAAGATAGGCACCCGGTCAGTCTTGCCCGAGTTTTGTCCGCTTTCACTATACTTACCGATTGGTCTCCGCTTACACGTAGATCTTAAAACGAAGCTGTGGTGGTTGTGCCTGGTCATTTTGGCCTCTTACGGTACAGTGCCGACAGGTGTTCTTGACCTTCCGTATCCGCCCGTTTTGGTAACACACTCCGGGATTCCGGGGTGCATGGAGCCTCGAGACACGTACCCGAAGAAGATCGTAAGAGGACACGGCCCAGGATGTAACCGCACGGTCAGAACTTATGGAGATTTGCCATACCACGTGCGGTAGTGAATGAAGACTTAATGCATTGGGCATGATTCACATTTCTGTGCTATGCCTGAACCCTGGCGTTCCTCGCCATATCGTGTGCCGCTCATGAAATGAACCCTTCGCCTGTCCTCATTCAGTACACTGCTATCAACTATACCTAATGTGCCTACATTCTCCACTATATGTATGCCTCTGCCCGGGTCAATGATTCACTTTGCCGCGTGGCCTCGTCTCCGCATATCGTCCGAAGTCCATATCGGGGCATACAAATGATTCTTTCAGAATATCCTTACATGCAAGCTCGCCGACTATATCCGGAGCACGTCTACTGGCTATACGGATAGCCTGGGATACCTGGCTACAGCTCGATGTTGTCCTGTTTTCAGTTCTCGTATGGAAAGGTATATGGGGAGATAACAATCTCCCCATCAGATAAACAGACCAGGTAGGCAGGTCTTCTGAAAATAGCCTGATGCGTCGAGGGAATACGCTGCGACTAAGCGAATGCGCGCGGCGAACAGACAGGATAGCGCAGGCCACGGGTCGGCTCGCTCGAGGTTTGCCTACCTGCTTGCTTGCCTGCCTGCCTGCCCGTTTTCTTGGTTCTCGCACGTGCGCTCATGCAGGCGAGGCCCAAGCCTGGGCCGACCATTTGATCCCCCAACCCAGCCGTGCGATCGTGCCCAATGCGCGCAAGGGTTGAAAGGTCACGTCGTCCAAGCCTTTGCATTCGGGGACGTATGCACAAGCGGGAAAGGATGGATGGTGTTCGTCCCAACTTTGAACCCTGTCATGCGTTGTGATCAATCCGTCCATCCATCCTTCATTCCTTCGAGACAATACTCCGTATTTCGGTCCCTTAGAATGGCTGCCTGTAATATAAGACTAATACTGCCTATTTCATCCGCGGCCGGAAGCTAACACTATAACGGGATAGGCAAGAAGAGCGCGCTGCACGACTCTTTTGCACCAGACTCCACTGGAGCGTTAGCCGTGAGGGTGATCCCATGTCCCTTGGCGCTGATTACGCTCTGGAGCATGCTCTCTTTCTCAACGTGGTCTTGATCTTCGCATCTCACCACTTTATCTGCACGGCTACGAACTGTTGCTGAGACGCTACTATAGGCTGATGGCAGATTGGTCTTACGGCCTTGCATGATGTTCGCAAACTTGAGCATGTGTCCTGCTTTCTCGTGAAGCATTGACTGATATAGACGTCGGATGAAGGGCAGAGCAGCCTCAGATACTAGTGTACCTGTTCGGTACGCTAGCGTGAGGGTTCCGGATCACCAGAACTGGTATGCTGCCACCACCAACAGCGCGGAGTGTATTTGCAATTGCTAGCTTCGCAGGCCCGGCATAACGTATCCAATCCGTTGTGAGGCGTGAAGGCCGTTTCTCCTCGCGTAGTTACATGGTAGACAATGACAGCTTGGTAATATCTGAGACCCCCTCCTAGTGTGAGACCGATGCGCTGAAACTAGTGACAGCCTATGTATCCTATAGCAACCGAAACATATGACCGCAGAGGTGTTCGTTTTGTCTGCTTTGACGACGACCGGATCTTCGCAGTGACGATGTTTCGTTTGAAAGGTGAAACACTAGTTTACTTGCATCTTCGGTTCCGAACGACTGTGTGGTAGTTCATCTTGCTTTTCGTATTTTACCCGTCCGCGCCCGTTGCCAATACGCGAAGGTGTGACATATCGCCACTGTGGTATGAGACCGGTTGAAACTATCCTGGAATGACTGATCATATGGTATTATGGCTTAGTTACTCAGTTATTCCGTTAGGAGAGATACTACGTTGGAACCACACGCGGCTGAAAGCCTTCGAATTCTAAAATGGGTCTTTGACTGCAGATGCTCCAGGTGGTCTGGCATGCATCCCACCCTGACAAGGACGAAGACCAAGTATATACATATATCGAGCTTCCGTCATATGCAATGAGGTTATAACTATCTCTTATCAAATCTAATAGGCTTATGTCCCGATATACGTACTATGGATATCGTTAACATAGAGCATATGATAGGATACTTGAGCTACACGTCATCTATCTGAGCGACTGCTCTAAACTCTAGACTCAAATTTGAGCATTTCTACGATCTATACAGCTAAGGCTTGCATTCCGATAATATACTCCTATGAATGAGTTCCGGGAAACGGAATAATAGGCGATCCCAATGAGATTTTGCTCAAGATTGAATGAGTAGCCCGACACAATAATTAGCAGTAACACGATATGAATAGCGCTGGATCAGGTCTCTCTTGACATTATCTGCGTATGTTCAATTTTGTTTTCGCTCGGCCTAGTATCACATTATACACCGGTCATCTCATCTACAGACTCCTGAATCTTGATGTCCAACATACTCACGAGAATGGCGTCTTCGGCCGTTCCAGCTTCTTGCCGTCGAGTTCAATATCGACCTTCTCATTATAAAAGCACAAGCACCCAGCAATGCCCGCACATTCCATCTTCGGGTTTTTATAATACCAAACAACATCCCTCAACTTCTGTTCTCCGCTTCCTTCTGCCCCTTTAACGACAACATCGTAGTAATTCGCTTCACCTTTATACGGACAAGCCGTGACAGTCGCGCTATCGCGCAGCAGCTCCGCCCGCACAGCTGTGGCAGGGAGGTACAATCTGACCGGGAGCCCCGTCTCATAGAGATGAAAACAGGACTCGGCACGGGCAACCTCGACCCCATGAACCAAGACGCGGACCGGTCTCGAGGAAAACACCACGTCAACCCGCTTGAAGGGGTCCTTGGGGTGGATATCGATCCGCACGTCCTCTTCGAACCAGGCGTCTACGGCGCCGAATTCCACGCGCACGAGATCCGCCAACACGCCCTCCCGAAACACGATCACGCGGTCTGTGGACGCGTCGCCGGCGCGCAGCACCCCGAGGCTGTATCCCTTTCTTTCTCCTGTGGAGGTATTCTGCTGAGACAAGAGCACGCCCTTCACGAACGACGCCCTCGGTACGTAGTACGTCGGGTAGTACGCGTGTTCCCACACGTAGACCGCGTCCGTGGTGTCGGCGACGTAGGTCCCGCCCAGGCGGACGCGCACGCGCTTCGGTGCTGCTGGGAGGGTCTTGACGGGACCATTGGCCAGCAATGATCGTGCGAGCTCGTCTAGGTTTTTGGGTGGGGACGGCATTATTTGTCTCCCTTTTGTGTGTCACTTCACTTCACTTCACTTCACTTTTGTGTTCCAAATTCGGATATAAGGTGTCTCCTTTTTCCTGCAGGGGGTGCTGTGAATGTGTGTATGTCTCGTATGAGCAAGTACATAGGGAGCCCATTTGAACATTCCTCAGCTATATACCGATCTGCGTAACTTAAATGCTTACAAACTCGACTACATTATTAAGGTAGTCAATCCAGTCTAGTAAATGATGATTACATACTTTGGGGATATTATTCTGCAACCCCGCATTCAGGTGCTGTCTTACAGCGTACATCCTCCGGGAGAGGAGGTAAACTAGGCTAGACTGGGTTGTGTAGCTCCGGATGCATCGGGCTTTGTGTTACCTAGTAGGGCCCTGCTAGAGGATTATGCCGCTACGAGGAGGGTTGATGGGAAGGAAGCCACCTGAGGGAAGGGAGGTGGATCACGGGGCAGCTCCGTGTTAAGACAGACAAGACAGTCTCGAAATATATACCTAAATAGAAGTGAAGGTATTACCTACCCAACGTTACTGCATACTTAGGGAGTTTTAAGTTACTTGTTTTACATACCAATCAATCAGTAAGTACCTTGCCTCCAGCTACCTATACACACTATCACCAAACCTACCTACATAGTAGGTACCTACTTCCACGTACAGGTCCCGATTTACCCCATATGGACGATTCTACAGTCTTGATCCTGCCCCAGAAAAGTCTCCCTTCTATAGGTAGTGTAGAGAAATATGTGTGATATGGGCTTGATTGATTCGACGGGACCTACCCCATCGGTTCCCCACCGCGCTTCCACTAAGATACCTACTTCCCTCGCTCGCTCGCTTCCTTGATTATAATATCAAGGTTAGTTACTACCGGTCGGTAATCTTACAGCGGTGTCTTAGTGCGGCCAATCTTTTGTCAGTCGTCCACACGATCTTCGAGCTTCGTCCGCCATCTGCCATCCGCCATCCCTCAGCGCCAGTCATGGACCATCTCACGTCGCGCTTCCGTCGCACCAGGAGGGCCTCTCCAACGACGCCGACTAGTAGTCACAGTCAGGATCATCCCTCGCCAACCTCCCCAGCCACAGCTGACCCCAAGTCCTCCCTTCCCTCGCTCTCCATCACCACCACCACCGCCGCCAACACCACCACAAGCCCCCTGACCACGACGCCGCCCGCCTCCAGTAATGGCTCCCACAGCCTGCTGCCCAAGTCTCCCCTCCGCACCTTCAACCACTTTCGCTCCGCTCGTAAGAGAGCGCGATCGCCGGCACCACCACAGACCAACGGCAACCATAGCAGCAGCAGCAACAGCAGCAACGGTAGCAGCAACAACAACAATATTACAAACAACAACAGCCACAGCGACACCACCATGTCAACTCTATCACCCGTCGATGCTCCCGCGAGCGAGCCCGTTACGCCCACCGAAAGGACCCAGAAGCCTCAGATACCGCCCTTTCTGAACCTCTCGGAAACGAGTATGTCTTGTTACCATTTTTACTATACGGCGTCCCGCTGACAATAGCCCCCCCTCACTTTCCAGCTATCGAATCCAGGTTTCAAGAGCTCATCTGGCGTGAGCGCCTGCGGAGCCAGCAAGGTTTCCAGAACCCCTCGCCTAACTCTCAGTTCGCCCGCGTCCTCTCGCCTGAGACTAAGATCCTCGACCGCTACAAAGATATCTGGCCTTGGGCGAACAATCGTGTCCGTCTCCCCGTGCCCGAGGGCAAGCTGGACTACATCAACGCCTCCCCCATCGCTTCCCCATCGCCGCTCCGTCCCGACACGCTGCCATGTTTCCACTACATCGCCATGCAAGGGCCCAAGAGCAACACTGTCGAACATACATGGCGCATGGTTGCTCAGCTGAAGAGCCCCGTTGTCATTGTCATGCTCACCGATACGCACGAGAACTACATGGAGAAGTGCTACCCCTATTTCCCGCGTGGCTCGCACGCCGCCGAATGCATCGAGGTGGGCCATGCGGATGAGTTTGGGGACGGCTTCCGGGCTCGCGTCGAATGCGTCAGTTTAGAAGAGAGACAAAGCGGCGCTATCCAGATGCGCAAATTGAATCTCCACGTGGACGGTCGTGGAGACAGTACCGTCTGGCATTTGTTGTACCGGAAATGGCCCGACTATGGTGTACCCAGGGTGGAGGATTACGACGGCTTCTTTGAGCTCATGAAGCTCTCGCGAGAGTTGAATTCTAGTAGCGATAATCCCCGCATCATCCATTGTTCCGCTGGTGTCGGACGAACCGGCACATTCATCGCCCTCGAGACTCTAATGCGTGAGGTGAATGAAGGAGCTATGGACAATCTGGACCCCAACTTGAACGATGATGATGACGACCTCGTCTTTAGAACCGTCAACCATCTGCGTGAGCAGCGGCGCACGATGGTTCAAGCTGACAGCCAGTACGCCTTCATCTACAAGGTACTGCGTCGGCAGTGGCTCGAGAGGCATGGTCTTCTCGATGAATCCAGGGATAATGAGCGCGCATCCAAGAGGTTAGAGGTTTATGATGATCCCTTTGTCGAACACAACGGTTAACCGAGTTTTTCAAGAAATCATACTACACCACTTCGTATAACTACATTTGCACAGGCGCGGGGGTCTCGCCGCGCCCGACAAGGCCCTCTGCCCGTCGATACCGATAGTAGCGATGAGTCGACGCCAGGTGGCGTGTCTTTGCGTGACGCAGACAACTGAGCCGCTCATACGTACGAGCAGGGAAAAAATCACGATAACGTATTTCCCTCCCAAACATTCCACATACTTATACGTACGCGACCGACCTTGATATAAATCAGGACGCGCTCGAAATTCACAACCCAACTTACACATTACGTGAAGCTCAGCGGCTGCTCTATTTTCCACTTGTGTCTCCTACGACACGTGTACAGGGAGCATATGGTTTGGTAACACATGACATAGGTTTGCATTCCATTGGCGATTGGGAAAAGTTTTGGCCATTGTTTATACGGGTATGAATAGGGATGAGCATCTTTGTATTACAAACGACTGAGCAGGAGTACAGGGAGAAACTGGCGTCTGATAGAAAGGGCTGGATCATGATGATGAACTGACTCGTTCTAGATACCCCCTTCTGCATCCTTTGATTAGAGATAGATTCGAAGGCATATCGCTTGCCTCTTACTCGTATAAGCTCAAATGAAATAATTTGTTTAATTCTTACAAGTCTGGCCTTCTGGGTATGGTAGCAGCAGTAGTTGTGAGTTTTATGTAGCTGAGATGATTAGGTTAACAACTATACAGTTAAGATTACCAATGACTCTGCATGTGGTCTCGCAGCTGCATCGATACCGCCTTAATATGTGAAATGTTTATCAATCAGCAGCAGCTTAGGTTGAACGTGTGAGACGGACAAGCGGCAAGGAAATATTAAACTGTAAGCTCGACATCTTCAACACTCTATATGTAAGTAGAACAGATATGCACGAATTTGTATGAAGCTGATATCCTCACTACAAGGAAAAAACGGAGGCTATTGGCTTACCGCAACGACCTAACGGTAAGAATAAGAGAAAACTTCCTAGGTCAATGCACCCGGCGCAGCCATACATCTCTCATCAAATGGGCGGTGCGAAGCTGAAACGTTGGGTTCATTCCCTTGAGCGCTACGCCGCCAATCTCAGTGACTTTACGCTCTATGCGGCCGCACATGGAGCATCATTTACTAGTTAACAGGAACAAATCGCTTCCAGACACGGAAGATCGTGGAATATAGCCCGAGATATATGAACAAGAAATAGTATTAGTAGTGTAATTAGTGGTTGAGGTCCCGAATCACTACTCACCAAAACATCCCTATCTGAAGCCTAGACTGGTTCGTAAATTCAAGAGGGGCTGAGGTATTATGAGAGGTGGAACGAAGGAATATCACATGTACGTCGCGAATTTGTCGTACATTCAAATCGAGAGTTTCCCTCGCAGCCTGGCCGTCTAATTGCTCTAGGAAGTGTTACAGAGTAGCTACCAGCTTACCAGCTCAAACAATTGTCCGCCTCCCTGCTTTGACTCGCCTTGTAGTTCAGGTATCGGTGCAGAGGTTTCCGGAAGCTCTGCCAAACCCGCTGACTCCTTTGGTGCTTTGCTTAGTAGCACTAGCCCGTTTCTGATAGACCTTTTCGGACTCTCGGTCTTAGAAGAATTAGGCCTGTTGATTAAGGCTAATCTCATATTTGGCGATGCTTAGGCTCGTTAGCTAATGGGAAAAGAGTGAACACAGCACACTCTACTATGCTACGTACCAGCATGGATATTATCTTCGCTTATCAGTTGACGCGGAAAGCCACTAATGGGCAGAGACGTTGCGCCTGACGCATACGGCACCGTTTGTAAACAGAGTGAGATGTTGATGGAGGAATGTTCTCTCAACGTTTCCAGTTCAATAATATCGAGATCAAAGTAGCCACGCTTCATATTGCGAATGGCCGCTTCAGTTAATATCACTCCTAATGCTGGACACTGAAGATGATCCTGCTCTTCAACTAAGAAGTAAGGCCTGAAGCTGCTTTTTACACAACCCTGGAGGAAGCATCCAAGGCCTTCTATCACCGTGGAGCCTTGCTGAAATCTGCAACATATGGAACCTAGCAATATCATTAGCTGTCCGGGACTTCGAAAGGTAGATGAAGACATGCCAGAGCACATATAACCCTCCTTCATCTGTCGAACGGAATTGATGTTCTTCTCAAAGAAGAATGAGCTAGCCAAAAGCCGATGGCATATCTCTTTAATGCAAGCGTGTTCTTGGTAGATGATTTCGTCTGCCTCTCGTTCCAGTTTTTCAAGTTGCTTGATGTCATCAAATTTTAGGATATCCATGTTTAACCGGGATTCATGCGGATGTACCGATGACCGTCCCCAACTGACAGAGATTCATCGTGCGTCATAGTACGTGCTATAAATTCATCCCACATTTTCTCTGTGTCTATATTTCTAGTCTTTTCCCCGGACCTTATTTCCGATATGACGGGCCCAAGGAACAAAGATTGGGGCAACTTCTCAGATATTGTCTCGATAGAATCTACTCGTTGACCGAGTCGATGATGCTGTTGCAACGTGCTATTTCGCACATTCCGGCCGATTCCAATTGAGAGGAAGATATCCGGCTCAATAGCCATGTCATGCCAAATTAACCGTGCCTCTTGATGAGCGACCCAAGCTGGACAGGCGGAATTCTCAGTATCATCAACATAGGTGCCGTGAGTTTCCACTTTATGGAATGACATAAAGTGGAATGACTTAAAATAGCGAGGTAACGCAAATGTGGCCCTCGCCCTATGAATTGTCAACCATAGTCTACCATATCCTGTGTTAGGGCTTACACACGCTTCCCAGATCTTCAATTCTTCTATTGGTGTGTCTGGACGCAGGAAATCATAGCCAATGCCTGAAATGGTTAGACTGAGTTCTACTGAAGGTAGTTAAAGTACGAACCATGATTTTCGTCTTGGAAGCGATTATAATTAGCAGAAATTGTTGTTTGTTTCCCTAAGATGGAAGAAGAAGTGACTGCTACTTTGGAAATCTGATGAAAACTACTACCACCGCCAAACAGTAGCTTATTGGAGAATTCTCTTTTTAAGACATTTTCCAGAGTTTGTGTCTTGTACCGGCTTCCGTCTGGATCTTCAATGTTAGTCTGTTTCTTTTCTGACTCGTAATCGTCCAAATGAAGCCCAGAGTGAGGGAGTTTGCTTACGAAATATGTCTGTAACACCTTTAAGAAAAGGGACGCGATGAATGTCACGGGGTCCGAAAATTTCTTTGACGATACCTTTGAACTTTGAGGCTGCTTCATCGACTGACCAGCCCCGCGCCCCGAGGCCACCCGCACTAAGTCTGAATAAGTGGACAGCCATTCTCGTGACTATACTGTAGGAACATTAATACCTGGTGCCGACTATTAAGTCGAAAAACTTTTGAACAGTGAGTTTCGGCCCCAGAACCTTTTGGACTGATCTGAGGACGCAAAGCTCTACGAGAGCTCCAACGCCGCCACTGTATAAATTAGTGGTAACTTACAACACGCTTGTAATTTATCGGCTTACCCGTCGAGAGACAGAATCCTGACACCGGCCCGTGATGGCTTGAACAGGAACTGATATGTCTCCTTTGCTAATGGTTTGTGAACATGTAGAGGGCATCGGCTGATCTCAATGACTGTTCGGGACATCTGTCGACCGTACACTTAAACACAGGGTTGACACAAGATGTGACCACAAGGCAGGATACACTCTGGTAGTCCCCGTAGATACAAAAAGCACGCAGAATGGCTGATGAAGGTTGACGCGCTTCCGAATGAAGAATAGAACTTGTTCATACGTTCTAGATGCAGAATAGTCGCTAACTGAAAGTCGGTTCGCCAAATGGTTTGGCCGAGTCTATCTGAAGTATTGTTAGATCGTTATAAATAAGACTGTATCATATATCTCGAAACTTGGGTGGGGCTATAGGTGTAAGGTTGAAACAGTCTGAATTTATAAGCTATGTCGGGCATCTCGAAGCCCCGCGATGTTTAATTGGGAGATAATGGGAACTGATTATGAGAACTAGAGCTCTCTTTTCAATAATTTTTCGTGAGATCCGTTATACAAAAGAAAAGGAGAGCACCGACTATGTGCATTAGAGACTTACAAGCAGAGTTCTGGAGGAGAGCTAACTGCTCACTTATTGTCTCGATCCACTAGCACCCCAAGCTTTCGATATCAAAGTTCGCGTGGTATGACCCATTGCCTATGAGCCTCCCACGGATATTCTGATGACCCTGCGTATGACTATTTTTGAAGTTGCAACATCGATCCTCTACCTTTCCGTAAACGGGATTTTCGAAATTGCAAGGCCAATGATTTTCGGCGAAAGATCGTAGTGCCGCTTTGCAAAGCTCAGCGTAAGCGTCTTCCAGGAGCTTGGGGGCGGTACCCATCAAGTTTTGTCGGGCAGCGTCAAACATTATACATGAAGCAACCATCGGAGCCAATCTGATAAATATTTGCTTCACTTCGCTCCTAAGCGACTCACGTGCTGAGTTCTCTTTAATGGCAATAGCTAGTCTCAATGTGTTTCCCTTAAGGTTCCGGGGAATGGGATTTTGCCTCAGTGATTCTTTGACGAAATCAAATGGTGAATCCAGATCTCTCGTGAATTGATCAAATGCACTTTCAAGGTAGACCTGCGTCCGTTCTCCATCGGCTAATAACCGGGCGCGTCTCTTTGCGGCTTGAGACTCGGCGCACCGGCTTTTGATTAAATCCATTAGCCTTTCTGCTTGTTTATCCATAAGTACATAAGATCCAGGGGACGGGATTCTTATGACTGTGATGCTGCTGTAGTAACATTGGAGAAGCTGCTTTGTATTAGTGGTTTTCTTCCCATGCTTGTTCCACTTCTCGACATACTCTGCCAATCCAGGTTCACGGGATATTGCACCTTCTATGGCTGCGCAAAGAAATTGGCGTGCCGTTGCTTGTTTCCGTGCCGTCAATTCATGCGAACAGTGTGTGGCGACCTCAGTGCCGAAACAGAGTGAGCAAAGAAAGGGGCTAGCCTAGCTACCAGGTGGCTAAGTCAGCGCCTGTGGGGAATAAAGCAAGTGGTGCCACACGGGGTCGAAACGAAAGAGAATCACATGCCGCTCGTGAAGACATAATTTACTTCGATTCACTGCGTTTGCCTTTAATTGCGAGATTTGTAAATGGTTTGACTGTCTGGCTGCTGTAAGTGCAGATTTGGCCTACTCCCAGGGGTAGGGGCAACAGCGGTACCAAGTCACTGGTAGAGTATCACTTATTTTCTCTTTGCCTTATCATCATTATCTATGAATCTCAGCTTTGAAATTGAAGCAGACCACATGTGTTAATTACTCTGAATGTAATGGTAGTGGCGACATATTCTGGAAAGTTGTATAAGCAAGTATTCTGCTTCGTGGACAAACAGTCACCGTACACACTAGCAAGCAGAAACTCCCTGTTCCTCACCACCTCCTTCGTATCCGGCCCCAACCAAGCGTGCGAACCAGCCGGCCGGCTCCCTTCTTAAAAGCTCGCCCGGCTCGCTCACTTCGACAACTCGACCGGCATCCATAACTACAATCAAGTCCGAGTCCATGATCGTAGTGAGACGATGCGCCACAACAACCGTCGTTACGCCGCCGAACTCTTCGCGTAAGACTCGCTGCACAGTGGCGTCGGTCTGGGCGTCCAAGTCGCTCGTGGGCTCGTCTAGCAGCAAGACTGCACCGGTGGCGCCGGCATGCTTGCGGCTCTTGAGCATTAGCAGCAGCCGCGCCAGCGCGAGCAGTTGTTGCTCGCCCTTGGATAGATTTGAGGTCGTTAAAGGCGTGTCTAGATCCCTCGCTCCATGTTCCCCGACCAGGAGATCCCGCAGTCCGACGCGCTCAAGCGCAGCGGCGATGTCCTCGTCGTCATTGTGTCCATGTGGGTCGACATTGAAACGGACGCTACCTGCCAAGATTAGCGGCTCCTGCGGGGCTACCAGAAGGCGCTCGCGGGTGGTGTCTCGCGAAGCTGTGGATAGGTCGATGCCGTCAATGAGTATGCTGCCACTTTGAATGTCGAGAAGGCCCAGAATGGCCCCCAAGAGCGAGCTCTTCCCACTGGTAGTGAATAAAACTCGCGTCAGTAAAGTGGAAGCCTTAAAAATAATGGTCCGAGTCTTGGACCTGGTAGACAATTCAGGTAGTTTTAGGGGAGTGAGAGGGCTTGACAGGGGCTAGGAGAAAAGATGGTATAAAAGTTACCCTACCTGCCTGTACGTCTGCACACGCCGACTCGCTGCCCGGGTTTAATGCGTAAACTGATGTCCTGTATTCCTCCAGAGGCAGGACTGAGCTCAATGTCAGCACACCAATTGATTCATACAGCCAAAATGTCCTTGACATTCTTAGGTCGCTTACCCATGATGTGCAGTAACATTACGGAACTCAATGGCGCCGCGATCCGGCCAATGAGGTGGCGGCTTGTTCATAAGCTCGCCCTTATCCTCAGGTTCAACGTCTGCTTCGAATTGCTTCAGACGCGCTATTGAGCCCAGTGAGGTTTCTAACACGGTCCAGCCAGACACAAGTGACGAAAGTGCCACGTTAAACGCTTCATTGAAAAACGGACGTAGTTAGTCTCTAAGGCCATTTTCATTAATACTCATTCATAGTTCTTGTTGCATTGGCTGAAGATACTCACAGAGGATGTTGTTCAGAGAAACACCGAGAAGACCAGGGCTAGTGGTGTGGCGAAGCCCGAGTGCGAGGCTGACAACAAGCACGGCCTCAGCGCCCACGATGAGGTCCAATACTAGATTTAGCCATCTTTGGATACAATAAAGCAGGTAATATGGCCTCTGAGATAGATCAAGCAGTATTTCGTTCCGTGTTTTGAATTGCGCCTGCCATCCGAAAGCCCGGACGGTGCTCAGCCCACCTAGAGTCTCTAAGAAGTGGGTGTATAGGGGACTTCTGGCCTCAAGATCGAGCAGGCGCAACTGGCGCGACGTACGCAGGTATACATGCTGCAGAACACCGATTATTAGGATGAGTACGGGCACGCTGAGAGCCATGTAGGATGAGCCGGCCGCCACGAGGCCTGCGGTTGCAGCTGATAAGATTAGGTCTTCTGAATGTAAGCTGCCAAAAGCCAAAAATTCGCGGAGATGGGAGAGTGGTATTTACTAGATACAGTGACTAAAACACCAATGGCAAGCTGATTCTCGATGAGGGTCATGTCTTGACTGAAGCGATTAAGGATGGCGCCGATCTCGGTAGTGAAAAATGACTGCCGAGCCCTTTTGCAGGTTAGAGAGTGGATTTACGAGCGGGATTTTTGGTATGTCAGTTTACCTCATAACTACTCTCAGCGCAGTGGAGTGAAATTTCCTGGCGGTCGACGGGGATATGAGGACCAGCATTACCCTTCGAAGATATGGTCAGCAAATCTCATGTCAAGACAGTAGCGTCTGTGTCGCACCAAACATAAGCGGCCTGACCGGCGGATATCAATACTGCCAGACTGATGTATACGGGTAGATAAAGTGCAATATGTCTCCCACCATCCCCAGTCCACCGGCTCAGCCAGATTTCTACTCAGTGTTAGTCTAAGTCAGTCTGAGTCGATATGGTCAGATGGAGTTATCGAGAACTTACGACCGAAGCTGTAGCTACCAACGTTCAAGATGACGAATGAGATGAATGTTAACATCTTAGCCCATCCGACACGCTGGAAATAGTACTTGTACACAGCAAAATCTCCAGTAGCTCTCCTGAGGTCCTCTTTTTGATGTGCTTTGGTAACCTCTGACGACCTTTCTTTTACGTTGGTGTGTTGGGGTTTGTTGTTAATTTCTGAATGTGTAGTACTACTTAGCTCGAGACCGTCGATGAGGCCCCGGCTAAGGGCCGAGTGATAAGAACCGCCGTCGATGATAGTTTTCCCATTTACGATGAGGATCTTATCTGCATACGTGAGGTGTTTGGCTATGCACAGAATTAGTGACATGGCTAGCGGGATTTGGAAAATGTATAATGCATGGCATACCGGCATTACTGACTAGTAACACTGTTGTGCTGCTTTTTCTTAAAATACCCGAGGACCCAAAAAGACTAGACATGATAGAGTCTTGAGTTCGGGAGTCCAACGACGAAAGAACATCGTCGAGGAGGATAATACCTGCTCTCGCGTAAATCGAACGGGCTAAGCTAACCCGCTGTTGCTGGCCTCCACTGAGGGCGCTTCCGGCACTTCCCACAAGTGTCTGGTCGCCCTCGGGTAGCAGGTAGATGTCATGGTCGAGCGCGCAAGCATGGAGTACCGTGTTGTACCATTTCTGGTCCAGATTCTGTCCATCCCGAGGCAGCCCTGTAATTGCCTCGAGGATTGTCACGTTAGGAAGCCAAGCCGGCTGTGCGGAATACGCCATTCGACAGTCCAGGACGCCTATCTTTCCATTTCCGTAGGGCGCTTCTCCCAGGATAGCCTTCAGCAGCGTCGTCTTACCAGAACCAACAGAGCCGCTGATCATCGTGAGTGATCCTTGAGTAACGGTAAAACCGACATTCTCTAGAACGAGGGGTGCGGATGGTGCAGGGCGAAGTGATAGACCGTCTATCAAGAGGGCGACCTGGGCAGAGTCTGCTGGTGCCGAGGGCAGCGTTATGCGCTGGTCGGTCTTGGGGGCGGTTATCAGAAAATTCTGGATCCGGTCCAAACAGCCTAGACTGGCAACTGTGGAAGGTATAGCACTAAGCAGTTTAGCGGCAGGATTTGTGAGAAGAGTGATGATCGAAAGACTTGTAAAGGTCTGCGTAGTTCCGATGCCAGGCTTACCCTGCATGATTGCTTGGGCGGCATACACGATGAAAGTCAATGGGGGAGCTAGTGCCCACGGCATATTCTGAACCAGATTCTGCCAGACAGTGCTCCAACGATAGAGAGACATGCGGCGGGTCTCGTCAATTCTCATATCTTGAATGACAGGAGTCATCAGTCTACTGAGACCCGACATTCTCACACTTTTCATTGCTGCCAGTGTGAGAGCAATGATGTTGATGCGATTCTGGACTGCATCGATCCACATCTTTTGCCGACCACCAATAGTCTTAGATACTTGTGTACTGCCGTAGAACGAGACTGGACCGGTCAGCTCGGTAGTGGAAAGGACGGCAGAATGAAGAAAATCGCACATTGATTGATACGCACTTACTGAGAACGATCAGAACAGGCACGACGCTGACCCAGCTAAGACGCAAGGCGAGCAAGGAAATGCCTACGAGGACCTCAATCAGGCGAGCCCAGCACTCATTGAGATTGACAAAGGAAAGGACTATCTGATCTATATCGGTGCTCATCAAGGTTAAAGCCGCTGATTTCTCATAGGCATCAACGGGAAGAATGAGTAGGTGGTCGTAGATAAGGGCCACTGTGGCTCCACGAAACATGGTCACGAATCGATAGAGATTCTGGTTATAATGCAGCGTTGAGATTGCAATGCCAAGGTAGATGAAAAAGGTTGCACCAATGAGCCCATAGCCATTGTTGTCCGTATCAGAAGGGTCGCTAGGTTCCGACAGCAGGTCCAACACTCTAAATATCAGGAATGGCTGCGTGAAGGTAAAATCAATGAGAGCAAGACGGGCAATGGCAGCCAAGAGCAGCGGCCACCATAATTTCCTGCAAATGGCGAGAGGAAGCTCGAGGCGGCGTTCCGGCCGCCTACGTTGACCCCAGGAATCCCAGACGCAGCTGCTCAGAGGGCCGGAGGCGAGATCCTCATCAAGAGCATATAAGTCCTCGAAAGTGAGAAGCGAGCCCAGGTCGCGATGGAACAGGTCATTCATCCACCAAAGGAAACTGCGATTGATGATGCCACTCTTGGACTCCGGAGGGAGAATTCGATATGCCTCTAGGAGATAGGATCGGTTGCCTCCCCAGCTATCAACTAAAAGTAAAACTGCCCTGGCGACTATGCTAGCTGTGAATATGGCAGCAATTGCAGTATTAGGGCGTGTTAGCCAAAGGGTTCGGGCTTGAGGAAGGTCAAGGATCGAAGTGAGGAGAAGATAGGTATGTAAAAGAAAGGATGGCCGCAGAGACTTGACGTCTTCTAACCCGGTGAGAGCAAGGACAAATAGAGCAGCAACAAGATTGAGTATAGTAGAAGGCAACGAAGTCACCGTTGTGCCCATCGGCTCGACGGATCTCAAAACGAGGAGAGAAAGTTGCAGAGCGCCATAAATGAAGGCGACGGTCTATAATGCGCAAGCGTTTGTCAGTGCCAACAGCAGCGGGAAAACGACACGAAGCAAGAGACGGTAACGATTACAAATTTCTGGAAGCGTGCCGGATTGGAGCTCGCCTTTGTGCGGCTCTTTACCAGATACACCACCCGCCATGAAGAGACAATAATGAATAGTGCGGCTGGGCTAAGACTCAGGATAGACTCTTCGAAGAGCAGGGTAAAGTCGAAACCACCACGGCAGCTGCTGTTGATTGCCGGGCCGAAAGATGAATCGGCGTCGGACGGGCACGCACCGAGGACATTCATGTTGCCAAGCCAGAAGTAGTCAATCTTCCCTTACTGGTCTTGCTAGTGTTGATACCGGATGGACGTGGCCGGGATGGAATGGTGGGAAGAAGAGGGAGATAAGAGTCAAGATCTACCTAACGGGGAGCAAGCCTAATAATTAGTTTGAGACTTTCCATTGCGGACCTAGTTCTGAGGGAAACTGAAAACCGAAACCTGACTATGATGTAGGCCTGTGGCGGGTGTGAAGGGTCAAAACTAACAGCCAACCTTTGTTGTTGTTGGCACTAAGAGTCTACCGGCAATCAGTGACCAGTCAAGGATTACTTCGAGCGACTATCATCCCGGCTTAGACAGCCGATGTCAAGGTAGTACTGTGGTTAATGTTCAGTAAAATGTTCCTTGTCCAGGTATTCTTGGCACGCTAACGAACAGCCTAACGCGGAGGAGGTATCTCAGTTCGAGGTACTTGCACCAAAATTATGCTGTAAACCGACTGAAGCGCGCCCCTTGTCTAGGCCCTTGCAAACCCACAATACCTACCTAGACATAGAACGTTTAACTCCCCTACACATAAAGATACAGGCGTGGGGTTCTAATAAGCAATGTGGGCAATGCGCCACATAATCCAGAACAATCGGCAAGACTTTTTATTATTTAGTTTAAATTACGCTTTCTTCCCTCATGAGTATTATAAAACTATTTACTTGCCTCAGAGGAAGTGTAGGTTCGACCAATCTCCTGGGGCTGAGAGCCTTTAGAGCTTGTTTCTAGGCTCACTTCAGTGCTTGAGGACCTCCTTCTGCAGATGTAGCTCAGTCAGATTGAGTCTGAACAGAACTAATAGTGTGTCAGCAGAAATTAGCTGGATTATCATTTCTGTTGTAGGTGATGTCAGGCTCAGTGGTGGTATTGATGTTGTAAAGGTGATGGTGACTGGTGACCAGTAGTCACTGTGAGGGGTAGCCTATATACACTGTCCTTCGAGAAAATGGATGGGAGAAAAGGATGTTGTTGTATTGGTTGTGGAGGTAGCCCAGCCGTTCAGACTGCTGGTTATATACTGTATACAGCCTAACGCCTTCCTTGGTACATTTATAGACTGGCAAGTGTCCACCTCTTCGTACCTGCACTTACCGTCTGATCTGAAATTTATGCTAATTACGTGCTATGATGCCGTGGCAGCCAGGGGGTGTAGTAATCCTCTGCAGTTACGTACTCATAGATTTTTCCATAATACGAGTCTTTATTGAGGCGTATATGATTGTCTAGCTACTGTCTGTGTGATTATTTGGTAGGTCATGCAGTAGGCGCAGCCAATTTGGTCACGTAACTCGAAAATAACATCCGATTTCGAGATGAGGAAACAGCAGGGAGAACTCAGAGCCCCTTCGGTATATTAAGGGGGAGGCTAGTAATTCAATATGTATAAATAGCTGAGATGGAAACGTACTGTACCAGACGGAAGGCACGGACCTCTCGTTCATGTATATATGAAGCCTTGTCCCTTGCCTCTGAAGTTTTAAAGCTCAATGTGACGCTCCTATATCTCTAGCTGTATTATCTCGAGTTCATAATCAGCAACCTCAATATCACACATACATGATACTATTCGCCCAGAGTCGATAAATCATGTCATATATACGTTTTCTACAGTTCAACAGACTTCCGGCAGAATTGCGCCATGAGATCTGGGACCTTTTTGCGCTGCCCCGAGGCCCCGTTCTACACACCATAAGTCGAACTCTTCTTAACGGAAGGCGCATTGCCCTATTCTCTGAAGTTGAGGAGGGGTTATTGATGGAGCTCGACAGACTACCCACCACCCGAGCATTGATGCAAGTCAACCAGGAGGCCAGAATCGCGGTTCTGTCCGGCCGCCAGCTTCAGAATCCTTTCGATAGTAGCTCTTTTGCTATTCTTGCCCGCCATGGCGATACCTTCCACCAGTAAGTTCCCCGACATCGTTCACCTATCTTTTGGCGAGTTTCGGGCATCACTACTCCCACGTACTTCGACACATTTCCTGGATCACTGCTCTTAACATGAAAATGCTAATCTGCTGTAAATAGAAAGTTTTTCTTTGTCAACTGGGACATTGATATGTTCTTCTTTCGGAACGGCGCGCAACATATCATTCATTCCGTGTTCGAAAAGAGCGCTCTGTCTAAAATAAAGCATATTGCTATAGAAATTGACGGCCCGAAGCAGGATGGGAACGTGCTACGCGCTCCAGGTTACTATAATCTTGTCGATAAGAATACCTTTTGCGATCCCATGTTCTTCGCCCGCTCTCATCTACCATCAACAGAAACAATCTACCTGGTGTTACACTACGTGCCCACGGTGCACACAATGACTACTTTCATGATGTTTCCAATGGAAAACTGCGAAGGGGACGTAGACGACTACTCAAATCGAACACATTTTGAGACAATGTCTAGATTGAGTGTCTTTATGGGCGAATTGAACTCGAAAGAAGAAAACTCGGACTTCGGTATGCGACTTCCTGAGGATAAATTTGGGCTCCAACATTTTGAAATTGAATCTCCAACTTACACTTGGAAACCTATTTACTATCTCTCTGGGCGAGAGTGCCCCCAAAACCGTGTGAAAGCACTTTTCAGGGACTGGGTTGACGAAATGGTATCTCGCGCTATAGAGGACGTCAAAGAGGAGCTCGGACACCCAGTTGAAGTTCAGATAGTATCGAAACGTATATATTGAAACATAAACATACTGAGAGCTTTAACGAAGTAGCTCCAACACGACTTTGGGTCGATAGTCCTGTGGGCTTCAGGAGCCTGACACTGAAGCCTCAGGACACCTACCCATCTTGAATTCAAGGACTCCTTATAGTTCAGCGGCCAAGCCAATGGGACTACAGCGGAGAATTATCTACTTAAATGACTATGGGTACGCTGTAGCCGTATTCCACGAGATAACCAAACCTACACTTCCTACAACACTGTTATGGCCAATGAATTGGGGAATTTCGCGATCAAGAGAACTCAACGTATTTACATTCATCGCTATTAGTGAAATTGTTCCGTCGTCCTCTGTCCTCTGGGACGCTTATTATATATCTCTCCTGTAATTCGCTAATCAGGCAAGCCTTAACCACTTGCTTGACCAGCTACCACCAGAGTTGTTCTCATATTTCCTAATTATCCTTGTATATTAATTTGCATACTGATCAAGCATATTTGACTGTCCTGCTACGTTATTTGTGAAATTTTCTAGACTCAATACTCAATTACTCACTGGGTGATTTCTTTCAAAAAAATATTATAGCTAGGCTCTCCCCATATCTTCACTCACATCTCCCAAGGATGTGATTTATCGTCTCTAATCTCTGTAGCTCGAAGCCTTCTGGCAACGCAAAATCATACCGACGGCCAATAGACGCGACAAATATAGCTTGTTCTAGGTATGTGATGTTACGGCTAATACAACTGCTACTACCGGTTGAGAACGTGACGAACGAGCTTTGCAACGACTTGCTATTCTCCCCCATCCAGCGCTCGGGAATAAACTTGTGAGCCTCCGGTAACACCGATTCGTCGCGGCGGGCTACTAGCGCTGAAATATTGACTGTCGTGCTTCCAGGTACATATTCGCCCATGATACGCAAACCTTCGTTTAATATTAGTGACAATTTCGCTATCCTTGTAGCCACATGGACTTACTTGATTTATCGATCGATTAGAACAAATCTCATCGAACCAAATTACTATTCTGTTCATGGTCATTCGCATTTGACCAATCAGATCTTAGTACTCGCCCCAATTCGGGTCCTTCCCCACACTCAGCTACCCCGCGTACCCCAGATTTAGCGAGCCGGCTGCATGCCTGACCACTGCCGCATATGCCAAGACGTTTCCTCGGCCGCCACTGTTGGCAGGAAATGAGCAAAAGCGAATAACCATATAGCGCTGAAAGGAATCGAACCTAACTCGCTATTTTGCTCAGCCACAAGCTACGGAGAGTAACGGGGTCGCACCATGCACAGAGAACCTTGACGCGCCATCGGTTTGATAGTAGAGACACGGACCCGAAATTTATGATGCATGGGAGGAGAGGGATGCTATATCGAAGGCTAGGCATGTGTTAAGGGAGGTATTTGTTAGCTGTTCAGTAGTGCCAGCGTAATGGTATAGGGGTGCTGGTCATTTCCTGGCTGAGCTGGCTTACACCCGAAAGGGGTGACTGGGACCTTGTACAAAAAGACGCAAAAATCATAGCGCCTGTGATAGTCTTACTTTATCGAGTCGAATCGCTTCCCTCTGGTCAATCTGTGCCCTAATAAGTTGCTGGATTAGCTATCTGAGAACCCGGGAATTATTGTTTAAGCCGATTTCTTGAAGGTTTGAATCCGTTTGGGGCGCAAGTCTGTAGGGGAGTCACTTCACCTTTACCATGTATATTATTAATGAATGTTCGTCACGAGCCAAAGAGCTAGATACAGAATTCTGGGTTGATAGAGTACTTATAGAGATCGACACTAGCCCTTTCATCACCTTCTCCCTAGCTCCCAAGAACCAATCGGTAGAGAAGTGTGAAAAGATTAACAATGAATTCGCTACAAACTCCTCTCCATGACTATGTAAAAGCGACCTTAGATCATCGAGTTAAAGCAAAAGATAATGCAAGACTAAATCCTCCACTGCCGCCGGATAGTAAGCATTAGCAGCTCTGCTTTCATGTCTAATCAATTCGGGATTCTCTTTGATGAACACCCCTCATGGCTCAAGCTCTACATTTACCAGTTTGCTAAGACTTCTTTTAGAACACCAGGGACTCGAAACACATGCGTGGAGTCCGGACCGGTGCTAACGATACCAGTGGTACGGTTAGAAAGCAAACGGCAGGGATTTCCGAACCAATCGGCTGACGTTGCGACTTAACTCCGGTTCCAGCTAAAACGGCAACCAGGGATTTCTAGCCAATTGGCCCGTCTCTAGCAGATTTAATTCCCCATGGGGAATTTCCGCGGCGAATAAATTTGTCCCGCTGCAATTGCCACGCAACTGGCTCCTCTACACACGGCCTAATTGAGCCGACGACGAATTCCTTGTAAATCATATACAAATCATCTGAACAAGGGATTTGTCAATAGTACGTATGTAGTACTAGTACATTTAGCTTCAGCCCTCTTCCAAAAAGGGAGGGTGAAAACGAGTGGAAAAGACCCGCACTCGAACCCGAATAAGAAGCAATAATGCTGCTTCGGGATTAATTACTGCGACTCATATATGACCATAAATCCTAACACTATACCTGAAGAACAATGGATTAACATATCGGATAAGAAGATAGGTTAGAACTACGATGCCCTGATTATAGCCTAGCGGCGCGGAGTCTAAAGTAGGGGCTTCTCTCTTAGTATGTAGATAAAGATTAGAACTTCCATTGCTTATCGTCAAAATGGTAGAAAAGGCTATAAAGCTTTATTAAATTGTAAAGATAATTGGAACGAGATTGAGATGTCTTAAAAGAACAAGGTTTTATGACAGTGTTCTACTCTAATTGGATTCCCCCATGGTCAAGTCTTCAGTCAGTTAACTGAGATCGTATTTCACATGCACATTGAATATTTGCTCTTGTCTTACCACTAGCCGCCGCAGATAGAGTAGTAGTAGATGGACAGTAAATGCAGCCACGCAATCAGGTAGAGTTTTCCTGATGATCGTCTGACAGAGAACCCGTCATAACTCGGGCCTGCTGTTTCTCGGCGTCATTATTTTCGGCCTGATATTTTTCTTCCAGGATATGATCCATCACGTTGCGGGCCTCTAGAGCAAACTTACTTCGGTCGCGGAGCCATTTGCCAAGACCCCATGCGAAGAGGAAGGGGATTGGTGCGCAGCCAAGGGATAGGAACGCTGGGACGGAGGAACCCCACTGGACGCCCAGATTGCTGTACAAACTCTGAGTGAATAGGGGGCTGGGGTAGTGTCAGCGAATAACAGTGTACAAGATTGGTGATACTTACAATGCCGCACCAAACAGGGCTCGTAAAATTGCATTACCCGCAAGGGCGGAGGCCGCAAAGACCAGATAAGCATCGATAGTGTAGTTGATCAAGCTGATGAAGAGCAGGACTTGACCAATGCCGAAGAAGCTCGAGCCGATGATGCTCACGATCCAATGGATTCTCACAAATGTCGTCCAAACGAATATAAAAAGGCCAATTGGCAGTAGGACTCCTCCAATCATGGCAGGCTCGAGACGTGCTTCTGGTGTTGCTTTCGACGGGCCTTTCGCGATTCTCTTACGGTACGCCGTCTCGAGAAAAATGTAGGAGAACATGGCAATAAATTGCCCAACAATGATGCCGATGTAGGAAAGACCAGCGACGCCCTGCGACCAGTGGCGTGTACTGAACACAATGGGAAAAGCCGTGAATATCAGAAACAAAATTCCGTATACTGTTGGTATGCCACGTCAGCCTTCTAGGATGAGGATATTGAGTGCTGGACGCGGCAACTTACCGATGGCTGAATATATCGAGAGCGCCAAGACGATAGGCTCGAACAGAAGTATGACCCACGGCCTGGCAATTCCATTATAAAAGACGTTACTAGCTGTTTTCTTAGGTTTTCCCTTCTCAAGCTTGCTTATATACACCTTCCCGTTGCTCTTGGAAAGCTTTTGGGCTCGGCGAAGGAGGAGATAAGGAGTATAGGTTTCGGGGACAAAGACAAGACCCAAGAAGAACATGACGCCCGTGAAGATGACGGTCAGGCCATCGACCCATTTCCATCCACCGGCTTGGGCTAGGAAGCCGCTGACGACGGGGCCCAGGGTGGGACCAAGAAAGGGGGCAGAAGTGTAGACCATGACGGCGAGACCGCGCTCCTCAGTCACAAATATGTCAGAAATCACGCCAGCTGAGTTGACGATGGCAGAAGAGCCAAATGTGCCAGCGAAGAAGCGCAGAACCAACAGAGCCTGGATTTTCGGGCTCGCTATAGAAGCGCCGCCGAACAGAGTAGTCAGGAAGAAGGCGGCTGCGTAAACTTTCTGGCGACCGTACAACTCAGCCAGAGGTGCGAAGACCATGGGACCGATAGCGAAGCCTAGAACGTACAATGAGACGCTGGCAATGCTAAGCTCAGCACTGACATGGAAGTCGGCTTGGAGCTGCGGGAGCGCCGAAGAGAAAGCACTCGTCGAGATCGAGACAGCTAGTGTCCCGAAGGACATAATGAGCGTTATCCACCACTTCATGCCAGTCGCAATGTCGTAGGGGTTTTTAACATCGCCTGGGATCCAGTCGACCAAATACGGGTCTTCCTCAGTGCCCGATCCGGGATAAACGTAGCTGGTAACTTGTGGGCTCATGAGAGTCTGAGAGAGCACGAGTTTGAGATAGGAGACTTTCGTCACCTCATTCTGGAGGCTGCTATCGGTATCGGCCATCTTGAAGGCAATTTGACACGCAATAAAATGTTAAGGCTGAGAAGAATGGGACAACGACTTTAAGACAAGTCGGTAGACACACTGGGAAGAGCATCATAAAATACGGAAGTACCTTCACAGCTATGACATGAGAGGCTATGAAGTCGGATAGAATAACAACACCGATTTCGCAGGAACGGAGTCGCATTGTCATGTCTAGATACTTCGGTACATGTAAGTCAAGTATTACAACAGGGGCTTGGTACGTATCTCATGCCTACTGATTTAGGCAAGTATAAAATCTAACTACGATCGGCACCTCTCGGAGTTATATCTAATTATCTCCAGGCAGGGTGCGGGATCTCGCCCAGTCCGCACAGCACACTTTAGAATCTGGGCATCTACTCCCTATAAATACAGCAGCCACTAACACTAAGCCCGCTATATTACTAGCACACTAAGTATGTACATCTGACGCTAAATATTGCACTGTACCTATATTTACAGGTATCTTTCAGAAGGCTGTCACGCATACAGGAGCAGTCATATCACATGCAGTATGTTTAGTGCGTCGTTTCAATGCTTTCTCAGTGTTTTCGTCACCAATGTTGTTGAATTGTTTGTTTCCATTGAGCATCTAGTCGGCGCTTTGCAGAGTCTTCAAGGTGCCCATAATCCCCTGCATCATCTGATCCGTATGAGCTATGTCGTCCCAGGCACCACCAGCTCCGTGCTGGTGGGAGAAAGTAGTAGCTTTCCTCGCTCGAAGCAATTTCTTCTTCTTTTCTAGCAGCTCCTGCAGAGAAAAAATGGCCCGCTCGAGTTTCTTAATGGTAATTGACCGCAAGGCGAGAAATAGCATGCTTTTCTCATCGCCTTTCACTTCATAGCCGCCCAAGACTAAGGATGGAGAATGTCCAGGTCCTGGTCTATTATCGTATAAGCCAGGTTCCGCCTGGATCTGAGCGACGAGTTCTCGACCGCATACCAAGGCTAAAAGTACTATATCGGTATCGCTGTCGTGTGCGCATGATGGGCATTCACTTAATTCATGCCATATTCTTAAGGCTTCTTGAATTTTGATCATGATCGGGCCTTTGGTCGTATCGGAGATCTGGCCCTCCTCTGAATCAGCACGTTTCAATGTGCATAGCAATTTTGAATTCTTCTCAAAGCAAGTACAATATCTGGACTGCTGCGAGCGCCGAAACGTGTCGTTCGGGTCACTCCCTCGAACGTCAGGGACCTGTGCAGCCCCGATTCGTGGCGGTTGGTCTAGTGACGGGCTTGACGGGGTTTTCAGAAAATCATGGTTCATGAATTGTAAAGTATCCGTGGCGGTGCTTGTTAAATTTCCTAGGTTTGTAGTCTCTTCAGGCAATGAGTTCTGTGGTTTGTATCAGCCCAAATCTATCCCACGAATGCAAAGCCGACTCGATTCTGAGTCTTAGATCACTTACACGCGCGGTACTTTCTGAGTCGGATGGATTCCAATGCCACGACCCGACCATGGCAGAGTAGTCGAATTGGCCACGCCGCACATCTCTACCACTCGGATATGGGATAGTATGATTGTGGTTATCAACTTGATTACTGTCGCTAGCTTCGACACCGACGTTCGAGCATTTAGGCGTAGAAGTATCCGATGGAATTATCCGTCCGGTAGTATGTTCTTGGGTGAGCAGTGTTGTCTGTGAATCAGGTTGCTGTCGATGAGGGACAGTCGGTCGATCTAGCACCCAACAATGCTGGCCTATAGCTGTCTCTTCCATAGGGCGGCTGTTTGTATTGTTGCTTAGTCTAGGCTCTACCCCGAACATTCGCTTATTCTTCGCACCAGGTGGGCGACCCAAGCGGTTTGAGACGCTGTAGAGGCATGCTTGTCCTGCGTCGGCGCATGTGTTACAGGGTATAGTCCCTGAGCATCTGATTTTCAATCTGTGGCAGGCATCGCACGCTGATCGGAGACGGGACGTGGAGGGCATGGTTGGTAAATGCGGTACTCAATGTCCCAAAAGCATTGGAGAATTGAGAAGAGAAATACGAATGACTTGTTCATTTATAAGTTTCACAACGTGCTTTGATTCTCTTGTGAATCACATCTCACTTAGCTCCACTAGTTAGAGTAAAGCAAACTAGCGCTGAAGAATTTTGTAAGAACTCACGATGTCCAATAATACCAAGACTTCGCGACTGAAGCTTTCTTATGTACCTAGAGTAGAGTGAGTGGTAAGCGGGCATCAAGTCATAGGCTCGGCGATAACAGGAGATAGCGGGGTACCATTCGGCCCCCAGGATTGATTCATTGCGGCACCTGTACTGCTTGTTTTCTTGCGGCTAGACAATGTAACACATCAGACTATGACCCCTGTTTTCCTATATAAACATTGTCTAGAGTAGCTCGGTGTTGGTATATTTGAGTGCCTTTAGCAGTGTAAGAATGCGACGTAGTTCGATGTCAAGGTGTAAGTGCCCAAATCTTCACTTTCGCGATAGTACAAGCCGAGAAGCGGAATTCCATTCACCGACCAGATTGAATAGTCAATTACATTGATTCACCTCAATCCGGACTCGGTATTGATGTTTTCGCGCCAGCGAGGAATCCTCAATTGAATCCTCAAAATCCTGTGTCTACAAATATGGCCTGAGAACCTCCTGCGTGTGATCCCACACCTTGTCCTGTGCCTTGTCCCGAAGCAGAGGCATATTCTTGACGTTCGGCGTACAGTCACATTTGTAGTTAACCAGAAACAGACCGTTGGCCGGCTCGTTCATGGAATTGAGACCGACCTTGTCTTCCCAGGGCGTACCCTTACCGCCAAAAGCTGCGCTGGTACTCTGGAACAAGTACCGTTGCCCTGACTCCTCGTGGCTGAAAGAGAAGAGGGCAACAAGACGCTCGAGGAAAAGCCAGACGAACCACGCCCATTTCGAGTTCGGTGCGTAGCCCCGCTTCACGTTGCCAGTGTTAACCCAGCCCGGCCAAGAGTGAATCAAGGCGACGTCGGGATGCTGGCGGGCCAGCTTGTCCAACAACAGAGTGTTCAGCGCGCCATAATGCGTCTGCCCCTTCACAGGCCCGAAATTCTCCGGCTTCTTCAAATCTATGTCGTCTAGAATGACATTTGAGAGTTTTTCCAGTCCGCCACCTAGCACGCTGACGACCCGGGGGTTTTCGGCCTTGTGAAGGAGAGGCAGGAGGTGCAGAACGAAGAGCATGCGGGAATAGTAAGCGAGGCTCTGCGTGATCTCTATCCCCTCGGCAGTCTCCTCGCGTTCGCCGACGGGCGCGTATCCCGTCGTGAGAAAGAGCAGATCAACGCTCGATTCTTTGCTCTTGATGATTTCGCACACCCTCTTGACTTCCGCGAGCAGTGCGATCTCCCCTTCAACCCAGATGACGTCCGCCTTGGGATTGATGGCGTGCAGGTCCTGGATGAAGGCAGACGTGCGCGCTTCGGAGCTCTTGCGCCCGATAATGTACACTCTCACGCTTGCGCCGGTCGAAACAAGGGCCCGCGCTGTGTAGTTTCCGATTCCCGATGTGCCGCCGACGAAGACGGCGACGCGTGGGGCGGTCGCATCGCTAATTAACGCGTTGGAGGCTCGCACTTGGCTGTAAGAAACCATCGTGGATTACCAACGCTAGTAGACGTTCATTGAGTTACTGAATTGTAACGCTGAGAGGTTAGCACCTGGCCATTTATAGAGGATAGACTCAGCGTCGGAATTCCGCCGAAGGATCACCTCAGATAAAAGCAGAGGCCAATGAGATAGAAGTTTATCACGTGATATTGAACATAATATACCCGTTACAGATTGTCATTTTCATCATTGATACAGCTCGTGGACTGCGATTTTTCTAGTATTATCGTCATTAATTGTAGGCGAACTAGCGACTTCATCAGATTATATTAATCTAGTTATGGATAGATGTTATCAACAACGCTTCGTTGCCGCTATTCTTTCATGGTGATTAGTAGTACGGATTAGAAGATGTTGCCGAGCAACATGTAGGGGTCAGATTTGAGGCAGAAAAGCGCGCGATTATTTTGACAGCTTTTCCAGACCTCCAATATGAGGAATTGACCGACCGGGGGGGGGTACTCGGGTAGTACTTCGTGTTCGGCATACTGGATCTTCGGTATCAGGACGGAGGCTCATGGTAAAGAGACCACGAGATGGAAATGTTACAAGATCTACGAAACGATATTAGAATGATGTTGTCAGGCCTAAAGACGCATCTTGACCGACATTTATGTAATAAGATGGAACTGGATATAAGGGCGTGGCAGTGGTGCTGGGAAACTGCGTATAGACAATATGAGTATCCATGCTAACGAAAAGCCGGACGCGCAGAGTAAACGGGCCAGCGCATATAGCAAGTGCCGTTGCGCATAGGTAGAGATGATACAAGCTTTGCGGCTCAGTGACCAAAGCGTCATTGATTTAACAGCCTCCAAAGGTTAACCGACAAATTGAAACCGAACTGCCACCGGGCCCCTGAGCTGCCAATCAACTAATTGGTTGGGCTCTCCGGCCGGGCGCCTGGCCTCAAACATCGTGGGAATGGGACTTAGGATCGTCTCACGAACAAAGTCCACGATGAGAACTAGATCATTTCTGCTGTGAGTTATTCCATTGACTCTATCAGAGAACAAAAATGAATAACCAGAACTGAACGAAGAGACAGTGGCGCGGTCTTGTATGGGTTTAAACATCAGCCTAGTTAACCGCCCGGTACGCCCCCGGGGCGCGAAGGGAGCCCTAAGGAGGTGGCTCCCCACTCAACACTACTCATTGTGATATGGATGGGGCAACAGTATGTGAAGTCGTCAGCCACTGCACTGACTGTTTGATACCTGCTCTTGAGCCTTTTGACTCCTCTTCGGCGACGCAGAAGACTTCCTGAAACTTGCTATCATGCCGCTTTGGAGATCAATATACATCGAACTAGCCAGAGAAGACGTCGTGGGCAGACAGCGGGATGTAATAGATGCAGCCAAGAATATGATGTACCTAATTCTGCGCAGGCGAATGCCCCTTGCATTTGAGCATGCAATGTATCAGGCACAAGCAACGTTAGATAATTCGTTCGTGGACGATAAGTTCTTGGAGCAGAATCCGACGCTTGATCTTGCATTGTCCGGTCTGACGGTTTGTTGTTCTGCAGGACAGAAATCGCACCGACCCTTGCTCCTGCAGACTGTCAGGAGTATCATAACAAGGAAAGACGGCTCATTAGATGATCCCGCAGGCACCCCCGAAGTCGACTGTAGCAATCCATAATCGTGTATGAGGAGATAGCATAGAGATTTTCTTGATCATGTTGCAATATTGGATGCTCTAGGGTAGAGGCCAGAGCATTCGGAACCTTCAAGGCATCCTAAGTTCACTACCCTGTTTAAAGTACGAACGCTTGCTTTGAAGGTAGCGCAGAGTGTGAGCTTTTCAGGTCGTCTCTTACCAAGATCGTATCAAGGTAGATGATCAATAGTGTGCTCCATGTCTATGTCCAATCGTGATAACGAGCTAACTTCAGTATTTGAGTTCAGGATTTCATTGGGCCATCTAAGCCATTCGGCCCAATGATTCCCCAAGAAATGAGTGATAGAGCGGATAATAAAAGCACCAGCGTCGCCAGATATCCAGTAGCCCTTTATATCGTGCATCAGCACTGCATAGTATGCGATTACTATGAGAGCTTCGGGTCGTCGCTCCTCCACGAGATTAATGAACTCCGTCGGTACAACAACTGGCCACTGAATCAAGCGGGAGGTAAGGTATTTTAGGAACCTGGGGCGGTCTTCAGCATACGACAAGTTTCGCAAATAATTGAGAGCCTCATTACAGGGATCCAATGTCGATGGGCTAAGATTTGCATTCGCGAGAAGAGTCTCTAAACGAGCCAGCTCTCTGGTAAGCCTGCTCTCCGGACCACAACTGGGTACGAACTCTCCAGGGAGATTTATTCCAACATTCTGTTCATACAAGGTTATGATAGTTGGCCAGAATTCTCCACACATAGCACGGACTCCATTGCAGATACGGAACGCAGCGACCAGTCTATCCAGAAGCATTGGGAAACTAGAGCGGACTGAAAAGGCGTCAAAAAGCGCCTGGTATGAGAGAAGCGTGGAGAAAATGAAGCGGGCCAGGGTATGCTCAGTCACCTCTAGGGCCCGGCAGGCGTTAAACAGGGCCAGCCCGCGCGTCTGTAGACGGATCGCCTCTTCCTGGTAGAAGCGGCGCTCATGCGGCCGCTTGACGCTCATATTCGCAGCGGATACAGCGAGAACCTGGTCCATCAGGTAGGGTGCTTGAGCAGCCTCGCGAACTGTCATGGCCATGTAGCCTTCAGCGCCCGAGAGCTGCAGAACGCTTTCTTCCAAAACGCCTGCCTTGAAGTTATACAGGAGCTCTAGGTGGTGCAGCTTGAAAGTTTGGTTGGTCGAGACAAGTGAGCTGATCGTGAGAGAGGGCCCATACTGCGACCAAGGAGTGGGGATGACAAGAGCATCACCAGCAGGGTGGTGCCGTGTTGACAGGGCTGTACACGATGATGCTGCGTCGTCCGGTTGCGGAGATTCGGATGCCGACGTCGACGCCGACACCGACACTGATGACGGTGACGATGACGATGATGACCCGGACGGGTGAGTCGGCGGCCGACAAGCTGAAGTGGAGAGGAATGAGCACGGTGACTTACGCACCGTGCAATTGGCGCACGATGGCCTCGTCTCGTCGCATTTCACGTGTCGCCGCTTGCACTCTAGGCAGCCATATCTCGACTTTTTGGCTGACTTCCTCTGTGCAAGGCGTTTCGGCTGCTGCATAGTGTCGGCCGAGACTTGGTGAGCTGGTTGGTTGGGAGGCAACTTTAGCAAGGGAGAAGGGAGAAGGGAGAACAGAGGCATCGACACATACTTACATGTAGGTTAGGCTAGGCTGCAGTGATTGTGATTGGCCCTTTTCCTTTTCGCGGGTATCGAAGCGGGTAGAGTAGTCCACCTAAAACGGGTCTAACCCAAGTTAGGTAGAGCTACAGCCCATTCAGTACAATACAATCCACATGCTATCACCTCTGATAGTAGAATATATACAATTTATTCTTAATCATGAATATAGATATAAGATGTTTGCTAACTTTCGATATAGCAACTTTCCAGTCTAATTATTAGAGGGCTATAAAAGAAGGTTTCTTATATCCTGCTATATGAAATATATGCCGGCCATAATAGCCCCCTTTCATGGCCGGTTTAGGTGGACTAGGGTAGTAGGGGCAGTGTTTTCTGCCCTTTACTCAAGTGGCCAACCGGTCCCAGCTTTCAACAGAATAGCAGAAGTTTGTATCTGTTCACACATAGACGCGAGTGGCCTCCTTAAAAACGTACAGGTTTATAAGGGGCGGTGGACTAGATACTCAGGGCCATGCAAACCCATAATCATACTGGCTAGATCTGAGGTCTCTAAGAAAGTTAGGATTGTGCCGGAGCCGGAGGAACACTCAACAACATCCAGCCAAACTTTACTAACTCAGGTACCGGGATATAGCGATACAAGGAGAATTGACTTGTCGTCTCGACAGTAATGCGGTAACATATCGACTAGGTGTATGACGAAACACAAACAACCCAAACAGGATAATCAGAAAATCTGCGCATCTTGATACATTAGGAGAGAAACCCACGCAAGATCTCTGGCTATCGCCCAGGCCTGTCGCAGTATGTGTGGTCTGACATATAATGCGATCCAAGTGTGTAGATTCAGATTTTCCTATCTCTTCGAGCGCAACCAGTGCATCTCCAGTTTTCTGCACGTTCATAAGCGGTATGTATCAGGGCCAGAAGAATGAAGATTGGCTACTGAATGAACAATGTTCATTATAACATCAGCCCGCATAAAGCAAAGTCAGGGCAGTACTTGTTAATAATACGCCCCAACATATCCACCAATGTCCGTGGGGAAATTGTCGTCAACGGGGCAAGGCAGCTCAACAAACGAAGGCTTAAAGTCACAACCACGATTCTCCGCCAGCACCTGGAAGGACTTTAGGACTGAATCGTATGGCTTGAATGATGGCCAGCTGCTCCACGTTACCTCGGCTCGCTGGCTCAGGACATGGAAGTCAAACTTGTGAATGATAGAGCTCGACCAGAATATTTCGATTTGAAGGTGAGTGAGCCTGGGCATCTCGCTAATAGCGTCAGCAACGAATGCAAGAAAGCGGTTCATAATAGGCTCGCAGACGCATTGGTTCGCGGGCTGTCTGTGTTCTCTAGTGTATTCACAACTTTGACTGGACGGAAGAGCCCAATCTCTAGGCTGATACAGCGACATATTTTGCCCTACGAATGGTGAAATAACCAGGTGCATTTTTCTTAGATTTGGCCATTGAGCTGCACCTTTCGGCTCTGTTGGGTAGAAAAATGACTCCTCGAGGCGACCTCGAAAGTGGAAGTCCTCAACTTGAGTGGACGCTTGGCGAAGCGCTCCCATCGTTTTCCGTATCGAGACAGATTCGGGTTGAGACCTCATCAACTGCTCTGCGGAGAGGTCATAGGGATAATGGCTAGGCCATTTCCCACGACACAATTCAAGCGATAACTTGTCGTATATCTCCGTCGATAGGGCCCCGAGCCCAGCGGGAATAGAGTTATAGTGGTGGATACCATCTGTAGGTCTGGTTAGTCAAAATGCGATTTCAGCGCTGTTTGGGCAAATAACATACTCCGCAGCTGGGCCGCCGTAGATCGCTCGACTCTCCTTGGACGCGCGAAGAAAGGATATATGACAACCATCCACATGGCTGGAAGGGCTTCGAGCAGCTTATTGAAGATCGCAGGTGAATTGAACCATGGTCCTCTTTTATACACTGGAAAATGTATTTCAGGACGCCCCAGCACAAGCTGACCAATGAAGTCCAATGGGGGTAAGTCCTCAATCTGGAGATACTGTCGCGGCGGCCCAGCACGACGAGTTCCAAGAGTAGTCCGGATACGAAGACTCGTGTTCGTGAGTCCGCTCGACGCAGAAGGCAGTCTTTGCTTCAGCAAGCGGAGAGCTTCGAAAGATTTTTTTAGCTTATATGCGAGATGCGCGTCACGCCACCACATGGAAGAATGGGGGAAAGCCACTCGAATATCAATGGCTTTAATATATTCCAGACGAACTGGTGTCAATATATGCAGCGCTTCTGTTAATCTCTTTTCGTGTAGAACAAGAAGCGAGAATATTCTCCTTTCAACTTGTTGCTGCCACAATCTACTTATAGTGGCGTAGCTTGCAAGATGACGACAATCGTCGAGATCGAGCGATTCGTGCTTTTCTTGGTCTTGAGGGTGCAGCTTCCCCCAACGCGGCCTATGCGGGGGGAGACATCCCTCTACGTCACTGAGATCCTTGTCGGGTTCTGGACTGTCTTCAATACCGTCTTCGAATATTTTAGCATCGAGGTAGTCGATAACATAATCCAGGATTTCAGCGCTTAACCTAGAGAATGCCATCGTAAACGAAGCTGAAGAACGCCAAGTATGATCTTGTAGTAAAAGTACCAACAGTGATTAGTTCTGAGTTTTTGATTATATGAGAGATGGATAGTGATATTAGACTGAGCGACGCGAAGTCCGAGAAGATGTTTTTAGAAGACTGGCAATGCTGCTATGACCCTAGAAGTGGGAATGAGGAGTTAAGGGAGAGAGTGAAAGTGGCCAGTCACCAATCAATTGGATGGTCATACCATCATTTCCGAAGGAACTGGGTTGAATTGGTCGTACGGAGCCCTGATCCTGGGTATTTCCAGCCTTTCCCTGCTCTCAATAGTGATTGCTTTCAAGAGAAAACAACAGGGACAATTCTGTTCATCCTACCAAAACCAGTCCAGTAAGTCCTGTGCAATAGATTCGTCATCAACTAGTTTCAAGGTAATTATGCAAAACGCTACTAGTGTTAATATAGGCCATGACTATGTAGCGATCTATTTCTACCAATCTCACCTTAATTGGCGGTGGAGGGTTAATGTCAGGAGACCTAGAAATACGTTTTCCAGATCCATTCTCCTATCATCACTAGACTTGATTTAGAGAACTGCATGTCTTCAAAGGGGTAAGGAACATATGGGATGATCTTGGCCGTAGCATCACGTGAACTATCACGAGATCTTAACAGCTAAGCTACCCCTTTATTTCATCATAATTATAATTCGTAGTTCAGTCGATCTCGGCAACGTATATTGTGTTTGTTGGATCATATCTCTTGTGCGACAAAGCGTCATCCTCAACGGGTACATCCCCCCCTTTATAAGCGGTACTAATTCGTGTAAACTTCACTTGTGATTAATTTATTCTACGAGGAAACGGCGAGTTGCGTGAATGATGAGCGACAATATGTCCTCACTCCGTACTACTTGAGGCTACAATCCCATTTGAGGCTTGTGAAGATTGTAGTGATCATAGACTCTTCACCTGGTCAAATGCCGAACGCGCTGGTGGTAGAACAGGAGGTTTCACAATATCCCTGGAGTATGAAAATCTTGGCAGATATCGTCGGCACTGCGACGATACCTTATTGGTAACGTACTATACCGTATCAGTCATTACCAGCGGCGCGGGGGGTTGGAAAAAGGAAACCGTCTTAGGCTCAATTCGGTGCATATGACAACCGCAGTGAGAGAAGCTTCCAAAAATGTGAATCGCTCTCACTCGTTAGCATGATAAACGGGATCACGAAGTAGTCGACCTAGTTATACCTCGAGCTTCGAATAACTCTGCACCACGGAAACGGCAGTGTTTGCAAGCATGGCGGACACGAACACATCGCAGCCCCTCACAGTCCGCTGCCAGTGCGGGCGCGTCGTGTTCCCGACCCCAACAGCGACGCCGCTGAAGGTATACTTCTGCCACTGCACCGAGTGCCAGAAGCAATCCAGCTCCGCGTTCGGCACGTCCGCTATCTTTCCGGCGGCGGGGCTGTTCCCGCTCTCGCCCGAGCTCGAGTCCAAGATAAAGAAGTACACGCGCGACACAGACAAGGGAAATAAGATGGAGTGTTACTTCTGCACCGAGTGCGGATCGCGCTTGTTTCATCGCATCGTGGAGAAAGACGGCACGCCGCGCCCGACTGTGAGCATCAAGGGTGGATGTGTTGAGGGTCTGGACTGGTCTAGTGGTAGTCATATCTATGTTCGCTCGGCGGTCATTAAGATCCCCGATGGGTCGGAGGCGTATGAGACGGTGCCACCGAATTTGATGTGAAGGGGTGAATTATGAACATGGATATGGGCTGCGCAGTCGACGAGATAGAGCTCCAAGATAACAGACCCGTCTGTCTATCTGTACAAGTCTTAATAAAATATTATTAATGCAATTATCTCGTCTCAATGTTTACAACTGTATATGCCAGTATCGAGTCATTATCTTTGAAATTGATTCAGTGGAGTGAGAATTACTAGTAGTAGACTAGTATGTAAGTACGTACTTCAGTATTAAATGTGGATGAGGTCATCGATCTGCAGGAACACAATGAAAAGGGTGCCAAGACATCCAACGACATCCCTCACGTCCATACTACACACCATCAATACCGTTACTTCAATTCCTACGCCATATTCTTGCTCTTCAGAAATGGCAAGGGGCGATCCTCCGTGGGCCCTTCGTTGGCGATCCAACACGTTGTTCATCCTTGCGACCGTGGCCGTGGGCCTTTTCACGGACCTTTTCCTCTACGGCTTGGTAGTGCCTGTGTTGCCATTTATGTTGCGAAGCAGACTTTCCATACCCGAAGATGAGGTCCAGCCATATGTTTCCAATCTGTTAGCGGCATATGCTGGTGCCTCCGTAGTGTCATCAGTACCCGCGGGATGGATTGCCGACCGCACCAATGCTCGACAGCTACCCTTTCTCAGCGGACTTGCTGCTCTGCTTGCTGCGACTATTCTTCTAGCGCTTGGCCGGAACATTGCTGTTCTCGTTGTCGCTCGCATCCTTCAGGGCGTTAGTGCAGCCGTGGTTTGGACTATTGGGCTCGCCATGGTGCTTGACACCGTGGGGCCTAAAGACTTGGGCAAAGTCATAGGATCAGCAAGTTATAACCCCGCCGAAGTCTTGACCCCCTGTTAGACCTAAGCTAACTGACGATAGATCTTCTCTTTTATCTCGGTTGGAGAGTTGATGGCGCCTGTTATCGGCGGTGTGTTGTATGAAAAGACTGGGTATGCCGGAGTGTTCGGCTTAGGAGCGGGTATCCTCGTATTAGACTTTATTATGCGATTCCTTGTCATCGAAAAGAGAATTGCAGCAAAGTACGATGAATCGGTTCACAGTGGCGAAGGAACTGCACGTAGCATGGGATCAAGGGCGGATCAAGATTCCGACGGAGCTAATTATGAAGCATCCGAGGAGGACGCCTTGTTGCCCAAGGCGGAAGACGAAGCATACAAGATCCGCCAGCCGCCAAATAAGCTGGTGCGTGCTTTACCTATCTTGATTTGCTTCAAGAGTCCACGTTTGCTCATGGCACTCTGCCTTGCCTTTGTTCAAGCAACATTGCTCGCTGTATATGACGCCACCATTCCCACGGAGGCTCAAGCTCTATTCAACTTCTCGCCCCTGAAAGCCGGGCTCATATTCATTGCATTGGACGTTCCGTATTTACTCCTCGGGCCCGTCGCCGGCTGGGCCGTTGACCGTTACGGGACCAAAAAGGCGGCGGTGCTTGGATTTGGGTGGATGGTGCCAGTGGTGATCCTGCTCCGACTTCCCTCAGAGCAACTACTCCCACTTTCCAAGAATATCGTCCTGTACTGTGCCCTTTTAGCACTGAACGGAGTTGGATTGGCCATCATAGGTTCGCCGAGTGTAGTGGAGGCTAGTGATGTTGTGCAGAAGTATGACAAGGCAAACCCGGGTTTCTTTGGCGAAAACGGGCCATATGCTCAGCTCTACGGGTTTAACTCTCTCTTCTTCTGCTCTGGTCTCACGATAGGGCCGATCGTTGCAGGTTACTTGAAAGATTCTATTGGTTACGGAAACATGAACCTCACCTTCGCCGTGTTATCCGGGACCACTTCTGCTCTTTCATTTTTCATTATTGGGGGCAAACCTAGCCTGTTTTCAAAGAGATCAGCGTAGCAAATAGAGGACATATTATAAAGTCCAAGATCTATGTTGAAGTGGTTTGGTATGAAATGACCCACCTCGAACAATATCGGATATCTACAATATGCAATAAGCGAAGTCAAAATCAAAGAGTTTCTTCTATGGTAGGGACGCAATGTGATGTGAAAAGACTTCAATACACCTTATATAACTACGCGCGGGGAAGTTGGATGAACGCCGTATTAGGGGGGCCATGAATCTCTGCGGGGCCTGGTAGTGCGCCATACGTAGGGGATAAGGCCGCGTCGAAAATGCGTATAGCCGGCCACTCGCCCGGGACTTAAAGCTGCCCATACTTATGCCCATACAAAAATCTTCATGGTCTGATATTGGTAAGTTCTCGAGAGGCGCCCGTAGGGCGTAAGATCTAAGTATATAATATAAACAACAAAAAACTCTCCGCCCATCACTCAACTAGCCTGGTTTGTGAATAGAATACAACATGAAATGAAGTTTTTATGTATCTTATAGTCCCTTTAGCTTCCGAAATTCATACCCATATCGCGAGACGGGTAGCCTCTATGCCTATTCGAACGGTCGAATTAAATGACTACCCCGGGCACCTCAAAGGTTTGCACTTGATTTTTTGCAAAATACGACCAAAACTTAGTCCCGCTAAGTGTGGTATCCTTGTATGTAGCGTACTGCTCTCCCGAACCTATCTGAGTGCTCCAACGCTGTATGGTCGCGCCGCTTTGGCCGGGTGTGCTGAATTTAGACAGGTCGAAGTTTAGATATTGCGCACTGCCCCAATTCACAGCTACGATCACTAGCTTGTGCGCAGTAGTGTCATAAGCGGCAACTGCATAGTCGCAACCCGAATCCAGGATTCGCATGCCTGGCCGAATGTGTCGTGTGAGTTGCGCCAGGACGAAGTATTTCTGGGTTGGGCCGCTGAGAGAAAGAGCTGCGTTGTTACCCGTGATGAGGCCCCAACCGCCGCCATCGACTATTTGCCAGTACACCCAAGCAGTAGGATGTAACCAGCGAAAATCCAGGATGACGTTACTGATCAGTTGTTGCCCCGTCGCATCCGATTCTCCATATTCACTATTCCATAGCTTTTTCTTGGAACTCGTAGCTAGTTGATAAAGACCTGTTCGATCGCCGTCTCCGTATTGGTAGCCGTGAACGTTGATCTGTCCCACGGCAGCCTTTGCAGTTGAGTTTAGGCCATTCCATGTGCTTTTGGCAACATCGTAGGTGTTCTCGTCTGAGGCAGATATCAAAACTGAGCTAAGTCCTCTACTGTTAAGTTCAGATCTCAGGTAAGGGAGGACATCCTGCTGTGTTGCGACGGCAAAATGACAGCCTTCCTGTGTTCCTGTTTTCCCATTCCACCAGTTTGCCGATGGCTCGTTGAAAGGTTCAACCGAATGAAACGTGATCCCCCAGTTATTCTTGGCGTACAGCGCAATGGCGGAAAGGTAAACAGCAAACTGTTGGTGGTTCCAAGTTTGCAAATTGTCAGACGAGCCATCATCCGATCCGGAGGGGTTGTGATTGTTTAGCATCCACCACATGGGCGAGTTACTGAATAGCTCAAAGGTGTTCGCACCCAAGCTCTTGGCCTTTTGCATCATAGATCGTTGCTTAGCGTCTTGGGACCATAGCCAACTCGAAGATGCTGGATCGCTGCTCGTCCAGTCAATCCAATACCCATCAATGAGACGAGTCGGGTCCACATCGGGCGACTTCACCATGCTATCACCATCGACGGAATTTGAACTGCTAGCCCCAGCATTATACCGAACAATAGTCATTCCCAGCCCCGGCACCGTGACACCGTTCAACGACACACTCTCCAGGGAGAAGACCGCCTCTGCGAGATCGTCACGATCACCAAATGCAGCTGCCCACCATGCTAGAGAAGTTCCCCATCCTTCCCAAACTCCGTAGTTGGAAGATGCGACAATTGTGGTGTTGATATCGGCCAAGGCGGCGTTAAAGCCGAAGATGGCAGGAGTCAAGACAAGAAAGACCGGAATATGCATTGTCCTTGGGTTGAATAGTCATCGTTTGACGTTAGTTTTCGCGCTTCATCATAGTCGTGTCTACATGGCGAGCTACATGCCAAGTTCAGGTTGCGAAAACAAGCCTTATTTTAGTCTACGCATATATCACATGAAGTCTAGCAGATCACCTTGCCGAAAAGGAGCAGGAGACTGATGACAGACGGCGAGCGGAAGGCTAACTCCCGCAGTTCACATCGTGATTGGTGCGCCAATGTTGTTAGTTTGACTTTAAGAGTACACGCAACCCCATTATGGAATAGGGGACCGCTTTGCCGGAAGCTAAACCTTAACCCCATGGGGCGATCACCGCTAATCTGATTGGAGACTGATGTTATGGGGAGCTCGACCAGGGACACAGCACCGTACTGTATGAGGTTAGGTAGAATATACCAATTATTATTATTAGAGTAACATCGTGTGAACTATAAACACACTAGCTGACAGCGTCGGGTAGGAAGCTAGCGACACGATAAAGATGGTTTTGCGCGCCAATGAGACGAGAGACTGTGCGCGCTTGCGGTCTGATGCGTACTTAATGCTCGCTTTATTCCCATCCTTGGACCAACTAGCCGCCTCCACGAGATACTACTCGTGGCATATGCAGTGTCGTATTACCGCTTGGAATAAGCCCCTGGTAAAATAAGAACAAACGGACCTTCCATTTTCGTCTCAATGGCCCGAGAATTCTCCATCCAACCATTCCACTCGGATGTTCCACCTGGACGTTACCCAGCAGGCGAGTCCACATCCAAGGCCGACATCAAACTGCCGATTGGCTCTGGTTCTCGATGCGCGGGAAGAACATAAACGGCCTCTATGCCCGAATAACTGGGAAATGTCCGGGGTCCTGACGAGGTGGCGCGGGAATGCCTGTCCTCAAGCCCCATCTGGGCCCGCGGCCTAACCACAGTTCTCGTTTAAGTCCGAATCCCCTCACCCAAAATTATCGCCTCAGACGACCATGCCAACGTGGATTCGATACCGCAAGTGTTATACCACCTGATGTCGCGCCCCGCTTAGACCCGTGGACCCTCAGGGTTCCACGAATAGCGCCTCGTGACGATAATCAAGCTATCCTCGTCCATGTACGCGTCAAGCATCGGCGGCCGTCTAGGCTGTTCGCCGACAAGGAAAAGCTTGGACGCTCAAGGGGCCTTGAGATGTGACTATAAATGCACTCGAAGTGACGCCGGACAGAAAACCCTCACAGATGTGCCCTGACAAACGTGATCCGACAATGATTTCAAGACTCGCTCTCGGCCTTGTGGCCACCGGTTCCTTTGTAGCCGCAGGGCCCTGCGACATCTACTCGTCTGGTGGTACGCCTTGCATTGCTGCACATAGCACGACTCGTGCTTTATACAGCTCCTACTCTGGCTCACTTTACCAGGTGAAACGTGGCTCGGACGGCGCAACCACCAACATCGCCCCTTTGTCTGCTGGTGGTGTTGCCAATGCCGCCGCCCAGGACACCTTCTGCGCCAACACGACATGCCTCATAACCATCATCTATGACCAGTCCGGCCGCGGCAATCACCTCACCCAGGCTCCTCCCGGCGGGTTCAGTGGCCCGGAATCCAACGGCTACGACAACCTAGCCAGCGCAATTGGTGCCCCAGTCACGCTGAACGGACAAAAGGCGTACGGTGTCTTCGTATCGCCTGGTACCGGTTATCGTAACAACGCTGCCAGCGGTACCGCAACAGGCGACGCCGCAGAGGGCATGTATGCTGTGTTTGACGGCACACACTATAACGGCGGCTGTTGCTTCGACTATGGTAATGCCGAGACTAGCAGTAGGGATACCGGTAATGGCCACATGGAAGCTCTCTACTATGGCACTAGCACCTCCTGGGGCACCGGGTCCGGCTCTGGCCCTTGGGTCATGGCCGATCTTGAGAACGGCCTGTTCTCCGGTCGCAGCTCCGGAAACAACGCTGCTGACCCGTCGATCTCATACCGCTTTGTTACTGCGGTCCTAAAGGGAGAACCTAACCAATGGTCCCTCCGCGGCGGTAACTCGGCATCTGGTTCGCTGTCAACGTATTATAGCGGAGCGCGCCCGACCGCGTCCGGCTATAACCCGATGAGCAAAGAGGGCGCCATCATCCTCGGTATCGGTGGCGATAACAGTGTCAGCGCCCAGGGCACGTTTTATGAGGGTGTGATGACCTCCGGCTATCCGTCCGACGCCACAGAGAACTCAGTGCAGGCGAACATCGTGGCCGCTAAATACGCCACTACGTCGTTGACCAGTGGACCGGCGCTTACCGTTGGTTCATCGATCTCACTGCGGGTTACCACGGCCGGCTACAACACGCGCTACCTCGCGCACACCGGCACGACCGTCAATACCCAGGTCGTGTCATCATCCAGCACCACCGCACTCAAGCAGCAAGCCAGCTGGAAGGTCCACAGCGGCCTCGGAAACAGTGCCTGCTTCTCTTTCGAGTCTGTCGATACCCCTGGTAGCTACATAAGGCACTACAACTTCGCGCTGCTGATCGCCGCCAGCGACGGCAGTAAGCAATTTAACGAAGATGCCACGTTCTGCCCCATGTCAGGTCTTAACGGCCAGGGCAACTCGATCCGAGCCTGGGGCTATCCCACGCGCTTCATTCGCCACTACAGCAATGTGGCTTATGTCGCAAGTAACGGCGGCGTCAACACCTTTGACGCCACTTCTTCGTTTAATGACGACGTGAGCTGGGTTATTAGCGCCTCATTCGCTTAAGTTGAGCTCTCGCTAGATGATTCCTAATATAAAAGTTGGCTGTGTGTTTCGCTCACTGCCTATGATTCCCTGGTGAGCCTAATAATATGTGAAGAATATTAGTTCTCAACGGCAGCAGAGCGCCCCCAGGATAATAGTGTGTAGCAGCTCGCCATATATATAGCTTCAGAGCGGAAGAAATACTAATGAGGCAACCACTGTACCAGCCTACTGCAAGTGCCGAAGTCAATTGGTGTATACATGATGACAAGCTTCAGGCAGAATTCATCTATTAGATTACGCTTGACAGACCATGCCATTATAGGACCCTTCAGTATCAAATCCCCAAATATGTCGGTCCCGGAGGCCCCATGCCGCTCCTGACACATCACCTCTGCCGCAGTCAACACTCTGAAGTAGTGTAACCTACGACATTATGATACGATTTCGAATGCGAGAAAGTCCAAGCGTCGAGATCGCTTTGACGTGTCATCTCTTTTTACTTTACTCAGTAATGATATTCGAGCACGTACATTTACATTGGCTCCTGGAGTCGAACCTTGACCCCTTCGGCATCACGTGATGGTCACAACGTCTCCGGCTATTCTAGTGCAGCACAGAAACGATTTGCAGCGCGTTCCCTCAAGGCACTTCAGTATTAGGCCTCTCTCATATTCCAAAAGTAGGCGCGTGATCACCTTTTGCTCATGTACTGAAGAACTAGACGAGGGTGGGAAAGGGATGAACACGAGAATAGAAATAGAAGGCAGCATCCGAGTTATCGTCAGACCCCAGGTTCACAAGTAATATCATCATCTTCACTGAGTATTCAACAATCAGAAGAAACAGAATAGTAGAAAATAGGAATATGGAACACAAACCCTATATGGCCTACTTTACTAGGGGATCTTAACCCGGAGTCCCATGACGACCTGTGTGGACCTTACTGGATGATTGAAGATACTTCCCAATAGGGAAAGAATATAACTGGGGAAGAAGTTGACCCAAATGGATCTTTGGGGAATGCTCCTTTCCCTTGTATTTTCTAACTTTGGTACAGCTACTAATTATGATTGTTAACTTAACCTCTTCCTCTAAGAAGGCAGAAGCTACATCTAACTAGATGTTATGTGTTAAGTCTTTCAAACGAAACTATGTATGGCATTTGCACACCTACCAGATCTGGATACTTCCCACTCGTGTTTGCTGGACCGCTGACATTGACTGGGGTCTCCCGCTATGTCCCTAGCAGCTTCCTCTAATTGGAGTACCAGCCTATAATCAGTAAATGCGTTGCCTCTCACGCAACACTGTACAACAGGTTCGGTAATAGGTTTACGTATTGATGATTTGAGCCCGGGAGAGTTAGAGATTCTTACTGTAACCATTTTTCCTCTTAGATAATGATATCGACTGGGCGTCATATACATCACTCGCAGAACTATTATTCCGAAACGACTCAATCAGATACCCCCCATCATAACTAACACTTCTTCTTAACGCTCTGGCTTAGACTGACTTAGGCTTGCGCCTCTTGAACAACACTGTCGCTGTGCGATGGGGTATCATAGTAGTTTGATATCCATAGCTCTCAGGCCTCGTCTGCCCCTCGCTAAACTTCATGTCATAGTTCTCGATCAGGTAGGTCATGATCGACTTGACGACATCAGCAGCGAAGAAGCGTCTATATGACAACTGTTAGGCTCTAGGTTCGTCCAATCGGAGAAGATGCATTTACTCACCCAGGACAGACGTGTCGTCCATATCCAAAAACCATGTTCGTAGGGCTTGCAAACGCGAACTGCTGTCGGCCTTCCTCGGCCGGGCTGGCATTTTCTCGCAGCTTGAAGAAACGTAGCCCGTCGAACTTCTCAGGATCCTCGTATAGCTCTGGATCCATGGACTGGGCGTGTGTGGCAACACCGATGGTCGTGCCAGCTGGGATGACGAAGCCACTACTGAGTTTCCAATCCTCATGAACGAGACGCTGGAACGATACTTTTAACTCGTTAGTCAGTCACTCGATATACACTCCAACGACACGTAATGACGCAAAGTAGAGTCATGCTTACCAAGGACTGGAGGATTGAATCTCTGGCTCTCTTTCATGACACTGTCCATGATTCGCATTTTGTAAAAGTCGTTGCGACTAAGTTTTCCTTCGTTATTTAGGTATTGCTGGAACTCCTCGCGAATCATGGGGATATATTCCGGTCGCGCGCAGAGATCAAATATGAGCTGCGCGGGAGCAGCAGCGCTAGTATGGATTGCGGCCGCGGTAACCTGGAGACCAGAGATATCAGCAACAATAGACTACATGAGGTTCCATGATGTTCTACTAACCTTTGGAAGTACGCTAGCGATGAATTTATCGTCTCTCTCGTGCCCTTTGGCATCGTGCTTCATCCAATATAGAAGGTTGGCGTTCTCGATGCTCGGCTCGGCAGTTGCGTATTCCTTCAAGAGAGGTATGGCGAGCTTCTGGGATATCTTATGATGCTGCACCGTCTCCCGGACCTCTGGGATGAAGTACTTCGCCACGGGCCTGACGAACCTGGGTAGTTCCTTTAGCTTCTTGGAGCCGAAGAAGAAGGCTGTTGTGAAGCCTATAGCGACGTCAATCCATTCGTCGTTTCGACTGAGAGCCTTCCCACCGAGCATAAATGAGGATGCTCTCGCAACGATAGGGGTTATGGCTGCAAGGACAGGAACCTCGGTCCAGTCATCACACTCCGGCCAGGTTTCTAGGAAGGCATCACGAATCTCGTCCTGAACTAGTTCCATCATTTGAGATAGGTTTTGAGTCAACTGTGTCTTGATGGTACGAGGGTGAAGCGTTGAACGAGTGCCGATATCTATGTATTTTCCCTCGAACATCTCCAGGAAGTGTGCGATAAAGTCGACCTTGTCTACAGGCGCTGCCTTGAGCTCTTCTGTCATCTCAGGAGGAATCATCAATCTTTCTCCGAGAGGGGTGGGAATATAGAACGGGCCACCCTTTGCCAGACGGTAGCCTTCTAATAGTCGATCCTTCGAATCTTCGAAAAATTCTTGCCTGTTTCGATGTCTGACCAGAGTCTCGCTGCCTCCAACGATAGGGATGCCTTTCACAAGTCTTTGACTTGGGCTGTAGTGTTTCCATACCGCCCAAAATACACTCGCCAGTACCGGGGAGATGATGCTTAGGATAGTAGGTAAAGTCAACTCCCAGCTGTACCCATACGTCTCAGGGGAGATAACATGGTGTAAATAACTGCCGGTTTCCAGCGAGGAGATATTGACCTGTGCCATCGCTGAGTGACAGGTGACGAGGTCTGTCAAAAGAGACTGAGGAAAAGAAAAATTAAGGAAGCCGCAGCAAGATAGTCAACTGGTGAGGACTACGACTTGAGAGACTTGAATTAACGCCCTTCTAAGCGGGCAGTCGGTGGTGGATGATGAGGCTTTTATCGATTACCCAGTTTCCCCCGGGGTCCTCAAGTTGGAGCGCCTATCTCTCTACTGGTAAGGACGAAGGATGAGAGCTAAGGGCGTAAGCCGAGAATCATTTTTAGATGTACGCGATTAGATATTTGAGTTAAAAGTTGTTTACTACAGATTCCAACCCTGGTATCAAACGGAGAGAAGACTAGGTCTAGAACTGGCTGTACAGAATATACGTTTTTCGCATCTAACTAACTTATTAAATCTTGGAGTATTATTTCGTAGGTCGTGATTTAATCTTTATGAGTTTTGGATAATACATACTATTGCTTTTCTATGATTGACTACATCGTAGTATGTCTAGATGAGGTATCTCATTATATAGCGTGCGAATGCCAAACACATAAAGAGGGTTAAATCATTGCCGTTTCGACTAGGCATGTCTCCATCACTTGACGGTTTATCCAGACCGTAACGTGATGTATGCGACTTTGAAGTTTAGCAAATGAGACAGCCAAGATACGCGCTAGCACCAATCACATCATCTACCTTAGAGCTTCCCAACCCAGTCTCACTAGATAGTACGGCTGATATCTGCTGCAAGTAGAAGGCGAGGGAGAAGATGGATGCTGCGGGCGAGAAGGATTCATTGACCGCGCCTAGGTCTTCCATATTTAAAAAGCCTAGTGCGTTGTAGCCTGATTTTACTATTGTCAGTTTGATAATCCACGTAAACTTACTACAGATCCGGACACGTCCAAACTCTCAGCATGGCAACATATAGGAGGGCAACATATATGATGGGTTGTGTGAGTCTGAATGATACATCACCCCCTTTCGTCTACTAACGCTAATAGATGTCAGTCGTTACTCCAACATCTGGTACTAAGATCATTCAAGCTCGTCGTTTAGTTAATTGTTATATACCAGACCTACGATACCTGGCAAAGATTGATGTACCACCATAGCGACTGGCAGCTCAAGTTTGATCTCACGACAGAAAGGAGTTTCTCCAAATGGCGCTAAGCTATTAGAAATGATGCCGCGCCTGTATTGTTTTCGAGGGTGTCTATGGGTGGTTAAACCGTCTATATACGACTTGAGTCTATACGAATTCAAGCTGGAGACGTTTCTTGTAAGCAGCTATCTACCATTGTGGGAATGATGAAGCCGGCCTAGTTATGTGTGCAAGGGTCTTCTCTCTTCCTCCCCCCTCTACTTTCTTCCTTCGCTTCTTTGATCTTTGTTTCTGCAGAGAGAAAGAAGAAGAAACGGCTTGCTGTGTGTTTGCTTACTATTCGACCCCCATGAGATTCAGAGCACCAATGTCCCGACTCTCCACCAGCGCCGTCACGAACTGTGCATCTCGCGTCTACTGTAAGTTCTGGATTTCCGTTGACGTACATAGGATTTACGGTACACTGCGGCCGCAAGCTCTGGCCAGATTCAAGTGAGTCGAGCTAATCCAAGCTCGGTTAAGGCAGCGGACCCACGATTAGGGATAATGCAAAGCGATCCTACCCACCACTTACCATCTACCGGGGGTCATGAGGTACGCGAAACCCGAAGATGCGCACTCTTGCTTGAGATGTTTGAAACTCAAAATTGAGAAGAGGAGGAAAAGTGAGTTGGGGACGGTCTATTAATCCAGCTAGATATTTGGCTCTGAGATTATTACTATCAGCCTAGGTCTGACCTCGAAAGTGAAATGAATCGTCTCCCCAGATCTACGAATTATACATTAAGCCCTTTCAGATACTAGACGATAGACACTTCCTTGAGATTATAGGGCCGTTCCTCAGGTGTCACGTAGTACACACACTACTACTTGGCTAGCAGCGATTGGATGGGGATGATCTACCCGGGATAGGGCCTAGTGTAGTCGCAGAAAGTTCCTGCAATCATGTACCAATCCACGGTAGTGCGAAGTTGTAAATGCTGGGTTTCGTATATTATACGGTAGTGCCATCGAAACCCTGGAATTCCAGGCAGATCGAGTAAGGTGGTGTGGGACTGGTGCGGGATCCGCGTCCGCTCCGTACCGTATCTACCCTACACACTACAGTAGTCTAGTCTTCGGCTGCTTCCAGAAACCCCACAGGCCTGGGGTAGGGCTGGCCACTTGATTTATAGTCTATTTTGTCTATCGCAATACTAGGTCATGATAAGTAAAAGTCCTGCACTCCAGGGGGAGTTCAAAGGGCGAAGACAAAAGAAGAAAATGAAATCGAGAAAAAGCTTTCTTGGATATTAATCAGAGTTATTGCTAACAGCATTCCAAGGTAAAACTTCAGTCCTGAGATATAAGTATCTGATCTACTAGTATACACGAAGGGCGAATAAATCTGCGCAAGGATAAGCTTCAGCTCTATTGATGCCTGCCATATCTGGACCCTTGTGAAGTCAATCTCCCTAGTAATCCCGGAGTTTAGATTAATCCCGGATGATAACAACGATATTGCCAGGCAATGTCACTCAGAGTTGTTCCGCCTGGTACAATTCGGTGCATGGCTGCGGCGCAGTAGAGGATAGACGGTCGAAGATCATGCACGTTTCTCGAGCTCTACCGTCAATTAACATGTTATCAGGCACCTAGTGAATGATGTGATGTGACTGATTTGAAATTGTCAACATGGCTTGGCACTGCCCAATGTCTCGCGTCCGTAGGCTGTCGGGGATTAATCTCTCTTGCGTGTCTAGGGAAAATAGTAGTGTTGAACATGCGATTTCCGATATACTCACGATCGTAAAACCCCAGTTTGTTAATTCTACTATCGCATTACTCCGCCAATTACACTTCTACCTTAGCGATTAATAAGATCACAGCATTCGACAGCGCCAGAAGAGAGAGCTTCACCATAGCTGGTGAAGAACTCATTGCCAATGATATGACTGGCAAACCGCCAGATAGTAACGATTCTACTCGAAGCGAGGATGTACTTGGAGAAGATGGTCGCGATGTTGAAGCCAAAGCTGCAGAGATCACGTACCCGGCCAAGCCAGTTCTGATTATCATAGTTAGCGGGCTGTTGCTCAGTTTGTTCCTAGTAAGTCAGGGCATCATGGATATATACTTAATTACGCATTGACTAAACAATTCTGTGCAGGTGGCTCTCGATGTGGTAGGTTGACATCTACGTGAAATGAACGAGTTTCGACGACTTATTCTGGTACAGAGCATCATCTCCACAGCGATTCCTAAGATTACATCCGAATTCAATAGTATGGCGGACGTGGGATGGTACGGAAGCGCCTTCTTTCTCACTCTAGCCTCGTTCCAATCGATATGGGGGAAATCGTACAAGTTCTACTCCCTCAGGCTTGTTTTCATGTCCTCCGTCGCCGTGTTTGAGATAGGAAGTCTTATTGCGGCCCTGGCACGGAATAGTGAGACTCTGATTGTCGGCCGTGCCGTAAGTAATGGCCCGGGTTGTTGAATTATCCAAAAAAGCACCGGCTAATTCTTACAATTGAAGATTCAAGGAGTGGGAGGCTCTGGTCTTACTGGCGGGTGCTATAATATTGCTGCATATATCGTGCCCCCTCATCAAGTCAATATCATCATTGGATTGCTTGGAGCGGTATTTTCCTTGTCGAGCGTCGTTGGTCCTCTTCTAGGTGGTGCATTTACGCAAAATTTGACTTGGAGGTGGTGTTTTTGGATTAATCTGCCGGTGAGCTCCGTTCCTTTTCTCCATTGTCGGGATTTAGCGTTGATAATCAGCAAGAGCCAAGTTGACTCGAATCTAGGTTGGTGGAGTGGCCCTTTTCGCTTTGCTCTTCTTCAAGCCACCTGAACGATCCAGAAGCAAAGTCAAGATGGGACTCAGGGAAACTATCGCTACGTTCGATCCTATCGGTCTAATTATTATTATTGGAAGCTTGGTTATTTTTTTCCTGGTACTGCAGTGGGCTGGCATATCTAAGCCCTGGAACTCTGGGACAGTTATTGCCTTGCTTGTAGTATGGATATTACTTACAATCGGCTGGATCGTACTGGAATGGTTCCAGAAAGACCGAGCCCTAATGTCGCCACGAATTCTGTCCAACCGTCATCTCGCCGCTTGCGCTTTCTACATCTTTTTGTAATCTAACCCAATCTCCGATATCTGCTTCTCTAGCACTGCTAACGCAATAATAGTCTGAGCTCGGCTAATTTCTCCTTGATCTACAACATCCCCATATACTTCCAAGCTGTTAAAGGAACAACGCCCTTGGGAAGCGGCATCATGACCATTCCAACTATTCTCTCGACATGTAAGCATATTTAACCACAAGGTTTCTACCCGTAGCCGGCCTCTGTTATTAGCATTACTGACTCTGATTCTAGCTATTGCTTCCTTCGTATCTTCTGCAATTGTAGGTAAAGTCGGTCTATACTCGCCGTTTCTATTCGTAGGAGCCGCGCTGTCGACTATTGGAGCAGGGTTAATTTATACTTGGGATCTCAACACGTCCTTAGGGCGTATCATTGGGTACCAGATTATATACGGTGTAGGAACTGGAATCGCGGTCCAAATTCCACTTATTGTCGTAAGTGTGGTGATGGCTGGCGCTGATCACGCCATTGCGACAGCCACCATTCTATGTAAGTAAATAATGGTTTATCGGCTCAAGCAGGCCCTCTGCTAACCTGACCGCGAAGTTTTCCAGTTTGCGTCTGCGGCTTATGGGATAGGCGCCACTGGTTCCATTCTTAATAACCTTCTGCTGAGGTCACTTCCTGAGTTTGTACCTGGCGTCGATCCCAATTCAATTTTATTATTAGGTTCTAGCGCTCTGCAGAGTCACCTATCCGGAGACGAACTCCGCAACGTTCGTCTAGCCTATCTTCGCGGCCTTCATGGAAGTTGGGCGCTAGCTATTGCTCTATTTGGAGTGGCGTCCGTGGCTTCGCTTCTTCCTAGAAAAGGAGGCCAAATGTTACCGCCGCCTCAAGTACAGTCTGAAGAAAAGGCTGAAACCGAAGAAAAAGAGTCCTCGGGAGTTCTATAAGCTGAACCCAAGTTCTGTTTGTTGCATAAATAGAGTCGCGTATGGATGAGTCTGCCATTTATCATCTAATATTTAAAGACACGGTTATACTGCAAAAGGGGGTACGAGAAGCGTAGTAGTAAGATACCAGGCCCAACTCTTCCGAAAAGGGTACATAGTCAGGTACAAGAGGCGAAGTGGAACATGACAAAGACTATATATCACCATGAGCTCCAGAACCGAGCTCAAAGCAACTGGGTGTAGAAGCCGCCGACAAGAATAATGCTACCACTATTATTAGAAAAACCCAAAGGCGGAAGACCGAATCTAATAGTGACCATGGAAAATGAGTGTCATTACTACTATAGACGTATGGGCACATTCTATGAAGTAAATAGTTCATTTAATTATTGTATATCCTCATACCAATCGATTCCCATTTCGTTGAACACTCAATAGCGTACTGGGCACTTGAGGTTAAAAGTGACTACACTAACTCGATCGGTTGGTGACCCTTTTCCACAAACGCAACTCGAGCACCTAGTTGATGATATGCAGCAGCAGTTTTCTGAAATGATGGTTCTGATGTCAAGAATTGATGTTTGATCCTGACATTTGTTCTATTTTTAGCCTTTACGCTAAACCAAAATGTTGCCCGTGTTACAAGTCGTTCGTTGGTGTGAGTCATCAACGTGATCAGTCTGCACACGTTTTACAAACAGGCATTTGCTATTGCGCTGTACTTTCTACCAGTTCCATCTCGTTGAATCATCAAGATGGACTCGAGTACGCGAAAGCGTGTCTGGAAAGAGATCAAAGATGTCAATGCAGACTTTTTCAACCTCCGAACCGTCATTGCACCGGCTCCCGATGATGAGTTCTCACAGTTCTACTTCGTCATGTCGCCTAACGACGGCGCTATGGCTCATATGACAGTGGCAGGGTGTTTCTATATACCTGATACCTATCCGCAATCCCCTCCCGTTGTGCACTTGTTTACCAAGACTGGACGATGCAACGCAGACGTTTACAGTCAAGATCTAGGTGACAGGAGGCACAGTACTCTCTGCTTTGACATTTTACGCTCTCAGGCAGCAGGCGGTGCCTGGAATTCGGAGTACACCATCTCGCTACTATTCGCGTCATTGATGTCAGCGATCGTATCCTTTTACGTTCCTCAGCAGTATGGGCCCGATGTCGCTGAATACGTGTCGATGAAGAAGCTAGATAGCATCAAGAAAGCCGCAAAAGAACAGGTACTATTCTAGTACGCAATGGAGTGACAGCGACAGCAGCTCGGAAACGAGCTGGAGAGAAGGCAAAGTGGTTTTATCATGGAAAACCTATGAACGACGGCGATATGCGACTTCATGTCACTATTGGGAAAGATTAGATGACATTCGCTTACTACTCGAATGGTCGTCGATACATTCATGGCGATTGTCCGGTTTCGAGATTAACGGAAAATCAGATCGGCGACGTACGCGGCATTCCGTTCTACGTTCACATCTACCTGCTGAACAAATTTGGAGAGTCGGCGAAGGCAACTATGCTTGATATTGAAGGCAAGGGCTATGTCCACGGGGGAAGAGATCAGACAGGCGAAATTACCCAGGACGGCAGCAACGACGACTTCGGATTTGAAGTCATAAACAACTCAGAAGTTGCTGAGGCCGTGAAGCAAACCGAAGAACAAGAAGGCCTATTGGTGCGCATGGGTGGACTTTCGCTGGACGAACAGGAAGCAACTGTTAATGAAGGCCATGTTGACACGAACGTTTGAGTGCGACATTGTTTGAGTAACCATCAGTAGCGAGTACAGAATTAATGAATTATTACAGAACTCTAGCAAACTTGCCAGGTATACCACTCACTGCTGAGCTGCGAACTCGGCGAGCACCTTGCGGGCTGAATTGATGCTATTCTTTAAAAACCACAAGCAACTTGGTCGCACTATCTCCTATTATCCCTGGCCACATTAAGGGTTCGGTAATTTGTTTCTTCTCGCACACGCTGTTACCGTGATGATGAAGTTGATCCTACATCCTAAATCCTTTCATCATCCCAATCGCTCCCGTCGTTTGTATTGCCCCTTTTCATCATCTCATCATGACCTTGTTCATCCCGACCATCCCTGATCCATTATCACTATCTTGCCTTGCTGGTAGTTACTCTGTACAACAGGTCAATCACTGCTTTCGAGACCCCATTCGTCGTCATATTCTTCGCAGTACAGCCAACCCCGATAATCTTGTAGGACCTTGACCTTGTTGGAATTGCGGGGTTGTTCATCAGCTTCCTCAGCGGTCATGCCTCTATGGTTTTTATACCATCTTCGAAAGCGCTCCCGACGTGCCATCTGACGTCTTTCATTGTCCATTTTATTAGCATTATTAGCATCAGACTTCATGAACTCAATTATTGATTCATTGTCCCCAGCCTCGAAAAGCTCTCGCAGTTCTTTCGCCTTCTCCTCACTCGGACGGACCCTCTCGCGGCCCTCGCGAATATCGTTCTTTCTCAGTCGCTCTACATATTCCTCTTCGCCAAATAAGGCGGTGAGCATTTCCTTCCAGAGAACGGTTATGGTGTGTTCTTCCCAGTTAACCTCGAGACCAGGAAGTGCAGTATCGTTAACAACGCGAAATACGCTCAAAACGTGAGGTGAGGTCGAGAACGCCGTATTAGGAGCCGGCATCGCATAATCATAGAAGTAGTGCTTCCACTGATCCGTTATTTCGGTAAGAAGAGTACGCCCACTCTCAGAAAGCCTGGCTTTGCTTGAGCCGTCATAGTAATATCGGTCCTCGCTAAAGACTGCGCGTTCGTCGTTGTCCCCGGTGAGCTTTTGGAATTCGAGGGCTAGACTGAGCTGGTGCTTGTCGTCATCTACGTCGTAGACGGTGCCAGTGATACTGGGAAAGGTGATAAGTGCTTGTGGAAGGTGCTTCCGAGCAAACACTAACTCGGTGATCGCCTTGAATTCGCGCGAAACTCGACGGAAGTTGAGCCAGACACGTGGGAGGTAGCCCAAGTCCGTGATAAACTCAATAATGAGCATATAGAGCTCCGTGTATAATTGAGGACATTTCGCTGACACAGCATTAGCGCTCATAGTCCCGATTTGCGGTATGCGGTAGTTATGTAGACTTGCAACATAACCCGCGGGTTCATATTGATTATCAGATGATAAGAGAACGATAGACACCCAGTGACTTGGAAAAAGAAAAGGAAAAGCGGTTCTTGGTTCACCAATATCATTCTATCTCGTTTTCGGCGCCAGCCCAACACGTGATTTTGACGTGTCACTTCGTACCTTAGTCGCTATATGTCTGGAGCTTAGATCATACTATGGTCTGTGGGTTTTATGGTGAATATGAGGCAATTTCAAAATGCATGCTATCATCTACAAGGCGCTTGATGCGTACAGGATAACGTCTATATGAACCTTGCAAATATTATGATAGGGAGCTTGAGGAAGCATAATTTCTTGCAAGGTGCGTCCATCTTGCCACTGCGATGGCCCTTAGCCTCGTAATAAAGAATGACATTGTTCAAGGGGAAAGCTTCAGCTATAGGTGAAGTCCAACCCGATAGTACATAAAGCAACTAGCCCAGCATTGTTCCGAAGTCGGGCTTGATGTGGTTCTATAATATGTGTACAAGTCCTATCAATATCAATATACCTTATGCCAAGGTCAAGGTAGCGACAGGCAGAATGTGTAATCAGGCTCGATAGTGAAAATCTCGACATCGGTAGAACATAACTACTGTTATACAGGTTGTGGATAGCATTTAACTCCAACCCAATTCTATTTATTTTGCAGACTGCCAACATGGTAACTCTAGTAACGACTTGGTAGAGACTCAACATTTAACAAAGCGGGCGCACTATGTGCAGTCCACCATATGAGCCACTGCCTACCACCTTACACAAAGTCATAGAAAATACGGCCTAGCCTAAGCAAAACTTCCACTATGTCCACTTCTGGTACCTCTAATTTCCTCCTCATCCATCGTCCTGGTATACCACCCTTCAACTTCATATGCCGCCCCTCAAATCTCTATCGACACTCATGCTGGAACACCTCTTTAGCACACTGTAACCCCCAATCCGAGGGGAGACATTTAAATATACTAAGCTTTGGCAATATGCTTGAATTCGAAGCTTTCATATAGCAACGAAGGAGAGGCGGTAACCTTCGAGTGTGATAATATATATAATTGATTATCGATGATGGTAACAAGAGGGAATGTGGAAAGACATTTCTCGATACGATGACGTTTGAAACGTCGTGGAGAACATAAGGCTCACGAGTCTTAACTACTTTTGGGTATTTCTCTAATACATCGGATTTAGCTTGACATGTTACTATTTGCGCGAAGCTCAAAGCAGCGACTAAGCAGACAGCAACTGTACAAAGAGACGTTTTTGCAAGGTGGTAATGTAATTAGGTACCTAATATACAACGCCGAAACTAGCATAGTACATGTAGTCCATCCTTCAACACATACAACCGCAGCCCCGAGAGTCGTCCAAGTTATGCATTCATGTCGATGAGAGTAAATGTTTATCATTGAGAGCGAGGTATCTAGCTAAAAGGGCAATGAGAAGCGGCCCTTTCCCTGAGGTAATGCATTAGATAAAGGGGTGTTGACACAACGGCGGCCACCAAAAACCTTAGGGTATCGATTCCGCAACGCAAATTGTCCATAGTCCTACCAAGCTCTCCCAGCCACCGCAAGTGTCAAGTGTTGTCCAGTTGACCAGTTGACCAGAGCCATAACCACACTAGGCCTCAACGAAAAACCAGGCGCTGAATAACGTGATCATCATTTCATTAGTCTCTCCATCTTGCGATAACCCCCATCTTGAAATGAAAGGGTATATGTATCCAGTCGTCAATCATTAGAAAGGAAAACAGCCAAATTCTGCTCTGCCCCTGATTCCTAACCCAACAGTGTCATGATTCGCCGAGAAAAGAAAGAGGCAAGACAATTCATCGAAATGGGAAGGGGAATCAAGATACAATCAAGACAACCCGGACCGGGAGAAACAAACAACAATGAAGCAAAGGACAAGGGAAAGGTTGGATATATGCCGGGCTATGCAACGAATGTAAAATCGTGTATCAAATCGTAACGAGATCCATAGCCACTAACGCCGCCGTGTACCGCGACCATAATAACCAAAAAAATTAATGATGCAATTGTATTCCGCTCAGTGTGGAGGGTAAAGGAAAAAATCATGTTGGAAGAGGGACATACAACAAGGAACTGTTGCAGGTCGCTATAACGCCTTGTATAGTCCAATATATCGAATGGAGAAGATGGAATAACTATCGCATGATGCAGAGTCTTCATCTAATATGCTCTGGTGGCATTGCCTTCCCCGGTTGCAACGGCAACGAGAGTCTCCAGGCGGACCAGCCCTCTGTCCCCGGGGTTCTGCTCACGAGGAGCGGGACCAGGGGGGTTCTCCCTAGCCGGAAAGCCTGTGAATTGACTCACATTGGGATGAACCATACGATCAACGCGAGCCATCTTTTCTGGTGGCGTTTCTCCATAAGCGGAGATGCCGCTCTGATGCCATCCGCGTCGCTTCGACTCCCGAGTACTAGCTATTGAAGGCGCGGACACGGTGTGCTGGTGAAACGCACGTGGACTGAAGGTTTTTGGCGGGTTTTCCGCGAGGACGGATTCATGGAATCTTACAGTGGGTGGGTGCTGTCGAACTCGATCGGCTTGTGCAGCTACCGCTTGCGTGGTGTCACGAGCCCATGCGCTGGCATTTTCGGAAGCTACAGAATTTGACGTAATATCGAGCCTGGTTAGCCCTTTGTGAAGGCCCATGTCCCAGCTTGTGGTGTTTCGCCTATCTTCGGATTCGACCACGTTTGCCGTAGGAAGTAGCGTCACTGGGTGAGACGAATCGGATTCCACAATCATCGAAGGCGCGTTCTTTCTGAAGGGCGAAGCTGGTCGACGGGGTAAAGGATCAAAAGACTCAATACCAGGTAGGCGAACTGAGTTATTCGGCTGTTGCTGTGTAGGTAAATGCACGTGGCTTTGTGGAGGGCTTGGGCACTGAGAGGGTGTCAACACTTGGCTCAAGCGGCTACCAGGAAGATTAGTATTGAAATTAGTCGATTCCAAATGCCATGTACGCCGGCGCCATTCTTCCGTGCCTGAAGTGGATTCTCGTCTGTTGGAGTTGAAAATAGAAGTAGGAGAGGCGAGAGTGCTAGCAGCGGGCGAATACGGGACCGGATGAGATCCGCCAATGACCTCAGAAGATGCCGGTCCTAATGTCGGACGGCCAGGGCTTGAGCCGTGCTGGAATTGAAACGGCAACCCACTTGATGGGACACTGAGACGCCGAGCCGGGATCTGGGACCCTACATACAAGCTATGGGAGCGCGAATGTGATGAAGCTGGTGAAAGAAGGACGGACCCCCAACGGGGGCTGTTCTGACCCGTGGAGAATGTAGCCGATGTAGGGGTACTAAAATCGCTGGGCGAAGGGGGCCGATGGGGATAAGCCTCGGACGGGTATTGGAATCGAGAGTCTGCCATGACCAGGGGTGGTGGACGGCGTCGAATATCATCTCTCGTACTAAAGTTGGACCCGACAGAACTAATACTGGAAGTGGAAAGAGACTTCGAGTGGCCCCGCGCTGACGGTCCGATACTACCAGCCGTGGAGGCCCGCGCCCGACCCGGCCGTCCTACCCGGTCTGTCCGGACCTGTCTTTGGTATCGTGTCCCGGTCGCAGCAAGCGAATTGTCCGGTATATCTTCGTTGACATGAACGGTCTGGGCATGTTGTCGCAGATTGTCTAAGCGCGAAAACCGCCTATTACAGTGGCATTGGAAAGGTCGTTCACCGGTGTGTTTCCTGTCATGGGTGTTAGCATGAGCACCGCTAATCACCGTCTGGGCCGCGACGAATTACCGAATATGCCTGGCGAGATGTTCGCTGCGTGTGAAACTGAGAGTGCATGGAGGGTAGTCGGTGCAGTAGAAGCGTTGGGATTTCTTCTTCTTACTCGACTTCGAGCCGTCCGCATTCACGCTTTCGTCGTCGGATCTGGCGCTATGTTCACTACCGTGGGCTTCGCCATCCGAGTCGTCCATATCCACGTCTTCGGACTCTCCGCTCGGTGCTCGAGAGGGCTGTGAATTGTCGCGCTGCTGTGCCTTGACCTCCTCGATACTCTCAGGTATCTGCACGGCTTGGGGGAAGGGCGAAGTCGGCAGAGGACGCTGAGTGAAAGTAGTCTTTGTGGGAGTGGGTGTCGTCGGGGACGGGGCTCTCCCATCGTGCTGCTCTACTTGGATCGCCATCGGCGAGTTCACGGGCCGAAAAGTAGAGGCCATGACGGGACCGCTGCTAACGGCCAGCTACCTCGGAACTTGTGTCGCGAGCCCTGGTAATGCCAATAAAATTGACCAAGCGTTCCAAGCGTTCCAAGCGTTGTTCGCCTTTGATGAGCGCTGAGAGGCGGAGTCGGCTACTGCGGGGACTAGGGTTCGGGATAGATTAATAAGTGACCAGGAGGCGGGTACGAGGAGGGGCGCGCGTAGCCAAAGAACAGGAACAGGAACAGGAACAGGAGCGGGAACGAGAACCAGAAGAGGGAGGGATAGGAATGAGAGGGGAAGGGTAAAGAAGGGAGCCGGTCAGGGGGCAGTGTCTAGCATTCGAGACAGGTTCCATGCAAGGCACCTGTGTTGTATTGGGAGGTAGAAGCGATGTCTTAGCGCTGGTCAGCGGTGCCTATGCTGATGCTGATTGATGATGATGGAGACGGGGCGGCGTAGGCCTTGGCCTTGTCAAGGGCGGCGGCTGAAGCTGAGACGAAACGAGACGGCGCCAGACAGGTGCTCTGGAGAGCGATAGTCTCAAGCCGTCTGCGCGGGACCAGCGAGTGATTGTGCGACAAGGCGCAGATGGCGGCAGTCGTGACTGAGGCACAAAACAAAATGCCGAACGGCGTGCAATGTGCTGCTGGATTGTATGCCGAATTGTAGGGGACTGGCCACTTACAGAGCGAGATGGACAAGATGGACTACCGCTACACTGTACAGTAGCGTTCACCCCAGCGACGAGTGAAAGACGACGAGGTCTGCAGGGACGGACCAACCATCTGGAAGGGCTGGGTCCAGAAGCGGGAGAGCTGTGATCTCGGCCGAGTGCTCTCACATCCCATTCAAGGCGAGAAGCACGACGACTGGGCCAGTTTTCCACTGGACAGGAGGCGGCTTACACCGGAAGTGCTGGAAGATGACAAGCCTGTAAATAACGGACTGGAGATCGATATGGTGTTTCGTGGGTGTGGGCTATCTCGGGGCTTGGGCTTGGGCTGAGGCTTCGGGAATGGATGGATCATCCGTCCTCTCGGAATAAGCGGCGGGTTAAGAGGGAGAAGCGAAGAGAGGAGTATCGTTGTACAATACGATGTATGATGACAGGCAGGTGAAGTAGATATGTAGGCAGTGTAAATAAGTGGGTGGGTATGTATATGTAGGTATGTAGGTACTGTAGGTATGCGTATTGGTCGATAGGGAAGTAGATAGATAGATACCTAAGGCAGACAGCAGATGGGACGGGTCAGACAAGGGAATAGGACACAGCCAGCCAGCTAAACAGACAAAGGGACCAAAACAGGCGAGCAACGAGGACGTGAGGCAGCTACCTAGTGTCTACGTAATAAGTAGGAGAAAGAGATGGGCTGGAATTTGATATCCAGAAGCCTATCGCTGTTGTCGTTACCAGGCAAAGAGAGAGGCGGCGCGACAATGGACGATGAATGCGACAGGAGGGGCCACTACAGAGACGCATCCAGCCAAATAGAATTGGTGATGATGATGATGTTGATGATGATGAGAAATGAGATCGATACTGGACGGCCATGACCCATAATAGAGGAGCAGGCTAGAATAGATACAGTAGAGGCAGGACACTAGTATCCCATCCTAGTATAAAGTGGCGTTGTTGTCTAGGTACTGGAAGGATACGTAGCCTATGCGGCGGGAGGGGGGGGGAGAGGGTCCGACCGGCGTACGGCTACAGATATCTAGTAGCACTCATTCTCGAACATGAGAGGAGGACCGGACAAGAAGCCGGGGAAAGAGAGTTCGAGGAATGGGGATGTAGGTAGTATGTGTGTAATAGATAGACAGGGCGGGCAGGGAGATAGACTGACTGCAAGTGGGCAAAGGAAGAGGAGGAGCGAGGAGGTTGAGACTAGGAACACCAGAAGACGGTGGAACGGTGCGCAGGGTGACGAGTACAGTGTACACTACAGCTTAGGTAGGGGATCCGACATAGTGCACATCATTGGAGCAAGGGAGATCCCTAACGTAACGGGGGCGTTGGAGGGTGGAGGGGATCACGAGTTCTCGCTGCAAAGCCGGGCTCTGTTGTTTCTGTTTCGCCGTACACTGGCCGTACCTACCTCCTACTAGCGCAGGTAGCTGCCCTGTGCAGATGGGCTCTACTTTGTTCCCTGTTGGCGTAGCTATCCTGCCCCTCCCTTCCCTGCCCTTCCTACCCATAGTGCTAGCGGTATGTCGCTTATCGACAGTACAATAGTACACCTCCAGTTACCTTACCGTAGGTAAATACCTACTCAGCCAGCCGGTTGCATGCGGGCTGATGGCTTGGCAACTATGGACATTCATGCATGAGACTGGGCCATAGCAGACCGTGTGCCTGGTAAAGTGGATAGGGCAGATATCTATAGGGTAAGGACGTGCTGTAGTTGGGGGCGACAGGATCAACCACTGCAGTACGATGACGGCTAGGGCCACTCTATTCGCTAAGACCAGAGCCAGGGAGGGGCAGGGGCAGGGGAATAAGGTTAGAGATGGAGGAGCAAATATACACTGCTCTGTCTACCACGTACAGCACACCACCTTTATCCATATATCGTAAACAGGTACATAGTAAATCAAATAAAAGTCTTATATGTTACCTGAATCTATTGATGGCGTCAACAACTACTCTAGGTAAGAAACCCAGATCTGGATAATAAGAACAGGCAGGTAACACGACAAAAACATAATATGCGCACGCGACTAAGTACCTATCAGAGCATACTAAGGATTGGGTACCTTGGTGTGCTTATCCTTCTTCTATCTCGGAGTACGGACGGATACTTACAGTAAGGTCCTTAGGGCAACGCCGGAGTAATAAACCACCACGGCCAGATGTGCCCAATCCAAGTAGGCAGATTCAGGACAATAGTACAGAGTGACATGAGTATCTGTCGAAGTAGGCAGTGATATAGTCCAGCATTTATTTATGTTGCGTTAGTTTTTGTACCTATATACGATATTGCCGATTTATATAGACGAAAAGGGATGACGATAGTCCTTGTCTCTCTAACCTACACTGACATATTGCGCTGATGTTGTGTACGACATCGAGCCAGCACTGTACCTGCACCTGCACCTGCACCTGCGATTCCCTGGCCCGGCGCAGCCAAGATGGTGGCATAGGTGATTTGCCAAACAGTCGCTACTCTCTGTAGAGGGGCTAAATTAGTAGAAAATACTCCCCAGTACATACAGAGCTCTCTGTGTGCCTCCCGCGCAAGTACCTGGCTTTGGTAAATTTGTACTTTGTGGGTCAAGGGGTTTGTTGGCTGGGCTTGGACAGGCACGGCTGCTGTCGGTTCCAGGTCAGCTAAGGTACAGCTGTACGCAAGGTACCCACCAAATAATGCCAGGCACAGATCTGAATGGAGGAAACAGGCACGAGGTACAGCTAGGTACAGTGCAGGGCTGAAGTATGTGAAGCGTAGTTGTACCTGCCTAGGTACCTAACCACACTAGATGGATCTAGACTGCCCACCTACGATACATTAGAAACAGCCGCCAGAGTCATCTATCCGTCATTGCGTAGAACCTTGCCATAACTTGTGAAAGTTACTAATTAAGCTAAAACGCTTGTGTGTGTAAGGGCACGACTTACATATAAATACAAAAGAGCGACGTCCTCATACCTGCTTGCTTTGCTTAATACACTAGTCGGCGGCCTTGGTGTCCCAACTCCGAGCTCCCGTCGGATCCTCACATGATCACATATCCTCGTATGGAGGAGATCCGGTCATGTGCGACGGTTACAGGCCAACCACGTGTTATACTCGCCGGCATTACGACACATCATTTTCACTTGGCCATTGTACCGTACGTTTATATATAGCACCTAGCAACTGGTGTATGGATAAGCTTATGTTTTACTACGGTATGCCTGTGTCGGCGACACTTGCATGGGTCAAAGCTGTGTCAAACTAACAAGTTACGTGTGCCTACAGTAGGTAAACCTAAGACCTAAGTATACCGAACCTACATATGTATATACCTAGGTAAGTTAGGTACTCAAGTATAAGTTCATACCGAGACCCGGGTTACCACTGTTGCAGATCCGCCGTGCTGTCACTCCGTTGGTGTCGGCTCTCACCTTGATAAGGGGAACACTGCTTCTGCAGGACTCATACATATTTACCTATTTATATAGACTACTCGGGTAGCTCACTGAGCACTTCAAGCTGCTGAAGACACGCCGTGCCGCCACGGCTTATGCGGCCACGGTCTTTTGTTCATATTGGGTTCAGCTCTGCGATTGAGTTCTGGACAAGACGGGACAGGCGGGTTGACAACTAACAGACTGTAAATAAACACCGAACACTGATACCTACATATAATACTTACTGTCTAAGCATCTAGTGAATTATGTTCGATTCCTTTCAACGCTCTACGGTTATTCGCTCGTTGCTCATTTGTAATAGGGTAGCTACTATCGACGGCCATCCTATTTGTAGCTTTCTTTTTTACACTAAGCGAGCCGGGGAAATATTTCATCCTCTTTTGATAGACATATCGTATACTTCTTAAGTACTTGTATTCGTGCTTTTAATCTACCATGAATGGCATGGCTCCAGGTACGCAGAGTGCCGTTGAAGATGTCCATCATTACGCAGCCCGTGCTTAGTATGCGATCCTCCCTCTGGCTCCTTATCTCAAATCAAACCGAAGCGCCGACGAACGCGACATCGGATCTGCAACACGTGGAGGTTGTCTGTTTCATGTAAAGAGGGGTGACGGCGCTGTGACTTTCTGGAAATGATTGTCCTAGGAGGGGTACCAAGTGCAGGGGTCGACTTGATGTTCGGGACTTGTCGTTCAATATTGGGACCATAAGATAACATCATATCGAATCTAATACTCTTGGCATGATTGGCAAGTGCCTGAAGGTCATCTCAACTTCGAAATATAGCTACAGATGTGTTCGCCCAGTCAATGAAGACCTGACCGAAAGTACTGGGAATAATTAGACCTAATCTCAGACATGTTCTTAAACCATCTTGATGTATGGTCACCTGCCAGCTGCACCTTATCACTTAACCCTCAGACAGTACTTAGACTAGAGAGATCCATTTATCTCGATGATCATCTTTATTTAGCAACAATGAGACCATGGTGTTCCTTCGCAACGCTCAGTCACGGCTCCGGGCTTCAAAGTGACTACGCTATGTTGACAAGCTATGTTGACAATCCTCTAACGTCGCATATTTGGGCTTTGAATAATTATGTCAACGCAGGGACATAAAGGTTGACAAAATAGAGCTGACACTGACACTCACGTAGACTTGCAAGTTCTACCGCGTTGCAGCACGATCTATTGGAGAGCCGAATACGACGTATCTTTAGTGTCGTACCGACGACTTTATCCGCCGAAACTACGGTGTTCTACCTTACTATATAAGTAGGTAGTATATGCTGCAACATCTTACCGTGACGAATTCCATTAATATACAGCCAGTGCCCGGAAGTAGTAAGTCCTACCTTTAGTTGTACCTAAGAGGTTCGGTGGGACACAGGCAGAGCCATACCGTCGGGTTTCACACGCTTTCCACCCACCAACGTCTTACGCAAGACATGGCTTCATACCGAAAGCCAAGATACCGCGCACCGCAGCAGGTGTGTGTGCTGGGCCTCGCCAATCATCCTGCACGATGCAAGGCACAGTATCACGCCAGCCTGCCCTTCCATGGTCTCGTCTTACACCCACGTCCCTCCTTTTCCGGCTTATTCCATCCAGACCACGCACGCCAGTGCTTTGTGTACCCCTCTTGCGCGGACATCTTCAAATCACCGCAGAGATGTCGAGGCTATATTGTACACTATAGTCCGTATATGACATCTCAATAAAGAGATGGAAGTAGTGTTAGTTAGGTACGCAGGTTAAGCACGGCCTGCCGGGTATTCCGTTAGATTTTTGTTCACGGCAAGCATCGAAGCCTCGGAGCCACAGGTCGCATCCCGCGCCTTCACATGCACACTTGATATACCGCAAGTTGCTTATTGATTGATTGCGCGTTTCCCAAAGCAGGTTACTCAGTTTCTCAATATGAATCTCTTGTTTCAGCCGGCTGGCGTAATCAGCCCGACCGCGGTACTCTCGGATAATTACGCACCACCACACGTCCTGTATCTCTGCTACGGCATCGAGTACAGAAATGGTCGAGGCAACCCCGCATGAATAACATTTGTGCCAGGCTGAGTCAATGGCGGTTGAGAGGCAGGGATGTCCATGTCTCTCAAGGCTATGCGCACACCAACCTTGGCCGCAAAGGTGGGCGTTCTGGAGCATCATTCTTTGCGCAGGGCACCGGCGACAATGACTCAGCTGTGATATCGGGCCAGCCCGCTCCGAACAAAAAAGCATTGGTGAAGTTGCTTTCTTTTCCGCCCACCTACTAGTATAGTTGGGCACTGATCTACTATGCTAGCATGGTCACCCGCATACTCAATACTACGCAGAACATTCTACACCGTAACACATGTCTAGAACGTACAGTACCATTCAGATAGTCGAATAGGAATCATGCAGGTCTGCTGCATGGGATGGTGTAAGCGAGTCATATCTCAGAATAGCGTACCACTTAGGGCCACATCTCGATGCTAGTGTCGCCTCCCCTCCCCTCAAGTGATCTGATACATGTAAATGTACAGGCTTGGCCTGGCCATGTTCGCAGTTCCAGCTTTCCCCCACAGTTATTACTTGCGTCACTTGGTGCTCTAGATAGGGTTGAGTGAACTGACTAGCGCCTGGATTACCGTAGTCAACATAGCAATCATCAACGACACTCAGATAGCGACGGGTCTATTCACTTACACGTACCCGCAGGAACGCATAAATATCTCACTTGTCCTCACTAATAGCCCTCACAGCTAGCACGGTGTTATTACTACCACACCTTCCATACGCCCTATATGTCCTGCTCAACTCAAGCATCGTGCTTATGTATTCGCGCATCCGACCTTTTTGTTGCTAATCGCGCAATCCCCACATTAGCCCTGGCCTAGTTGCCGTAGGTTTGGTATATCTCTATATCAAATGTCTCTCATGTTGACGCAAAGCCCGCCCATCCTGGGATTAGCCAGAAGTATAATTATCTAGCAGTATACTCTAATCTTTCACGCTTGAGAGCTAAGACCGCCGGCACCCGAAGCTAACCTAGCTCAAAACTCTTTTTCAACCACCTTGTAGTGTTTATCGGGCCAGCATATCGCTATCGAAGGAACAGATCGGGCGTAGCAAAACAGTATGAATCTTAGACACAAGAGTTGCAAACGATACGACATGTCAGCAGACAGGAATTGGGAAACGAAACAACGTTGACAAAGAGGACGTTCTTGGCTTCTCCTATTTAAGACGAAGCATCGCCACGTCGGAAAGTCATAGACGAGGAAACAAGGAACTTTCCACTAGCAACAGGTAGTTTATCTATCCAAATACGGAACAGCATCAACTTAGCGCTCTGAAAGTAACAAAGAGACTCCCGCCATCTACGACAACTAACCCTTTGTCGAACGAGATGTCTACGCAACAGCCATTCCGCTTCAATCCCGAAGCTGAACCTTTCTATCCAAGTACGCAGCAGGCTGAGCTATTCTATTTTGAATGGTTCTATCCTGAACCCTTTTATCCTGAATTCTCTTATGGGTTCTATCCTCAAACTGAGCCGTATCCGCTGGTTGATTATTACTATGATCCTCAGCAGAGATCCTGTCACACTATTGTGGGCCGTACAGCCAAATATAAGCCGTTGAGCGCTGTCGCGCGTCAACGGCGTCGTTTTTCGCGCAACAGATCCTCATGGCAAGCGCCACCATATCAATCTCAAAAGCACGAACAGGTAGCAGACTGGTGGTAAAACACCAGCCGTAATACCGCGCCAGAGACGAAGTACTCTTAGCACGAATGGGAGTTGACCTGCCTAGCCTGTTGTACGCGGAAAGTGAGAAAGCGTAGAGTAGATACCGCTAGAGAGATCCAAACGAGATCCAGTAATATAGTCGAAGTATTCTCCAATACATCATACACGTTTATTACTCGCTAGTTGTGAACTGAATTCATTCGTCCCTCATAAAGACGCTGGAGAAATAGATCTTGTGACGGTGTCTATAAGAGAACGTCAAGTAACAATAACGTATACGATAATTCAGATGCCAATTTAATGATAGTTCTCCGTTCTTCTCGGCTTACTCGCGCATTCTTTATTAAGTCTCGCATGCTAAATTTCGCATGTATATATCTTTTACTTACAGCTTGTCGATATCAAGAGTACTGGAGTGAGAGAATCTCATTCCATACGTGACAACAATCTTGTTGCGCTCTATTCCCTTGGTCTTGTATGAGACATGAGGTAGAAAGCTATGAAACGCTTCGAGAGGCACCTTGAAGGAAACAAACAGCCCTAGGTCTAAGGTTGGAATATAAACAACAGTCGGCAGATTTCAAATTCCCTGGGTATCTCATTCAACTTATACCATATTTGATAAGCAGAGGGAAAGAATGAACTGTTCAAGATGCAGGAGATGCCACATACCGTACGTACTATGAGGTGCCTCAGGCCCAGGTGTCCTCAAGAGAGCCGCTATCATGAGTTTCGAGACCCAGTGATACAGCCCCAGCTGCTCTATCACGCCGGTACCGACGAACGCGCGGAGAAAAGAGGTAGAATCGTGCCTGGGCAGGTGTGCTCCATTGAATTTGCAAGACGGGATAGGCTTTGGCGTGTGGTACCAGCAAGGAAGGAAGACCTTGGGCGCCGCGAACCTCGCTGTTGCATATCTTGGCTGCTAAGAACCAGAAATAGCCCCAGGAGTGCTACCGAAATCCCTGAATAGTCATGAACAAGTCTTTCCCAAACAGCTTCCTTCAAGTCCTGGCGCTCACGCCACTAGCTAGAAAAGCGACGTGGCAGGGTCTTCGCCATGGCCGTATTTATTTAATCCATCTATTTCAGTCTGCGTAAATCCTGGAGGCCGGGGCCTGCAACAGGAGAGGTGGGTAGAAGTCCTCCCTCTCCATGATTCCTATCCATAATCTTAGGTATATCAAGACCATAGGATGTGTAGAAGACCATGTAAGAGTTTGAACATGTATGTCCGTTCACATAGTCATTGTTCAAGACGTGTATGCCCTTTCGCATTTGTTTCGAGTGGAAAATTCCATGGCAGTTGCATTAGTTGTATTGAGCTCGATGTTATGAAAGTAAGTCGCTAATTGCCTACTTGAGTACTTCTTGCTGAATAGGAGGTGCAAGAGGAAGATGTTGTAGGAAGTCGCTTGTCAGTCTATCGGTCTGTTAGTTCGTCAGCCTGTAGCACCAACGTATCGACCTTGATATACTGTCCAGGTGTACTTAGAGTCATAACTTTACCGAGAAAAAAGTTACGACGTCCTGAAACGCGACCCAACCTGCTGAGTAAATCTGAAAGTACCACCTATCGAGTACTTGGTAGTAAGTAGTAAGTAGTAAGTGTGCGTGATAAATTTCATACATCCGACCCTTTTACAATATCATGGGCCACAAGCAGTGAGATACGGACACGCCGCGTGCATACTCGAGTATTAATCCCCATGCATTAAGATTAATTTACCATTGCAGCAAGAAAAGCCATAACGCCACCATAAAGTCCTACGCTAACACAGAGCTCTTGACTGACCCGAAGCTTCATCGCCTTTCCTTGCACCAACGCCCCAAGAATCCCGCTTCCCACTAGACATACAACCGTCATGCGCCCGATGAAACCCGGAATCACCAGAAACGTGAGTATCGGCAGTATAATAGCCGCGGCCATCGCTACCGACAGGTGCGTCAATGACGGCTCGTTTGGTACATGTTGCTCATGAATAGGGCCATGACAAGAAGCCTTCCTCAGTTCTGGAGACGGCGTTCTCCTTTCCTCGTATCGATGAGAGATATCGGACTGAGACAATATCGATACGCGACGTCGGGACTGGAAGTCGGTGATATCAGATCTCGAAATCGGCGTGATTACATCTTCACCATTCGTTGCCATGTCCTCATCACTATAGCCCAGGCAGACGAGATCGTCCGTTGCATCTAAGAATTGAGTCTCGACTTCGGCAATCGGTACATAACTCGCAAGAAAGCCTCGGTATTCCTGTATATCGACTGGCGTCGGAGCTGGCAGAGAGAGCGTCTCCCGAAATGACGACAAGACCCGGTCTAGTAATCGGTCAGCAACTTAATAGAATAGGCGCATCCGCAGCCCACACGCTTACTATACTGCTCTAGCTTGAAGCCTATCTTTCCTAGGATGTCCGTCTTGTGCCATTGAAGCTCGCTGCCCGATTGGGACTCCGCTCTCCGCGATGCCGGGAGAATACCGCTTGGCAAGCGTCTATTCTGCGTATCGACGGTATCAAGGTGGCGCAGTTGATCCTCTAATTCACAAATTTCGTCCTGGAGATGGAGTAGCATTCGATGATTCAATATCTCGAACCTTCGGTAGATGGGCCGAAGAGGTAATCCACTTCGGCTGACGGCCGTGGAAGATAGCCTTGAGGCTAGCAACTCATAGCCCGTCAAAGGGGGTTTCTCAGGTCGGAGGTGATGTTTGACAAAATGTTGATTTGGTGCTCGGGGAGTGAGGTCATCGGGAGGCACGTGGGGATACTGGACATTTCCTCGTGCAATCTCAGGACTGCCGTAGCTCCGTCTCCTGTTCTTGCCTAGTCTTGCCCGGAGCCCGGCTTCGTCGGGAGCCGTACCTCCATTGATGCTGTGTTCAGGGCTGGTGCTATGATCGGTCTCGTGGTCGCCAAAGACATCAAAGAGTTCCTCTCTCTCGCCGCTTGACGTTGAAGAACCACTGCGCGTTGAGGGTGATGCGTCTTTGGCTGGATCTGGCGACGCCCTCGAGGCTTCCCTTACCGTGCGCTGGATACCTTCTGGCGTAAGTTGAGGTGAATCTGAGTCCAAAAAGTTCAAAGCATTAGGCTTGCTGATTGGATACTTTTTGGGCTTTGCGGTGGCTGCCTTTCCCGAACTATCCCGCCTCGCTGGGGATATGTGTGTCACAGTTTCACAGCTCCCACTTGAATCCTCCGACTCATTAACAAGACTAATCTTGGACGTGTCTGATGGCAATTGAGGCTCGCATAACGGCGATTTTGGTTGTGAGAGTTCGTCCTTGGCCGGTGACTTGGAAGGGATGTGAGCTTCCTCTGTCTTCTCAGTTGATGTTCCTTGCGCGGGATTTTTGCCGGCCGCTTTTCCCGGGCCCTCCCTCGGCGGAGTCACGTTAGTAGGTGATTGGCCGCGTTCTATTTTCTCACCAGAGATACTGACGACTGTCGGCGATCTTTTGGATGGTTTCTTAGATCTTCCAGAGCCGTGCTCAGGCGGTGGCTCTGAGGCCTGAGGACGCAGCCTCGCCTTCCCCAAAGCTGGACGGGAAGATGGAGAAGCGTCTTGTCGCGCAATATCCGCGCTATCGGCCATATTGGCGAGGGCTGATAGACCTGTGATGAGCCGGCGATGAGTCTTCGATAGACGAGGTTGTGTATTCGGTTGACTTTTAAAGTCTCAACGAAATACCTTGGGAAAGACCCCATGACGGAGTGGCGGAGGACACCGAGACACGGGGCATACCTGTGTAATGATTGCGGCCTGTTGGAGATATACGTGTTGCACCATGACATTACTCGCAAGGCGTATACGCGTTTGATTGGGTATCAATAAAAGCCGATAGACAAGAATAATGGAATATCGGGCATACCAACATAGCTGAAGGAGGGGTGTATAGGAGTATAGGAGTATATTCGAGAGGTTTCCCCAGTATTACGTTGGCTTTTAGGAAATGAACAGCAAAAGAAACACTTCAAGAGCTATATGTCAAGTAGGGCGAAGAAGCAAGCAGGAAGCAATTATTTAGCAAGAAAAGAGGAGGGAAGAGTGTGTGTCACACAAGGTTGCGACAGATGCGCGCGTGATATTCTTCATCAGTGCGCAACGAGACACGGGCCTTTACTTATCATCATCGCAGGTGTGGTGGGGGAGGGGAGAGGCATACTAAGGATAAGAAAGAGGGAGGGGAAAGAAGGGAGATAGGGAGACACTTGCGCAATAGAAAGAAGAACACAGGAAACCAGAAGAATGGAGGAATGGATTGAACGGAAGGTTAATCGAGCAGCATGGCATACACACCTCCCTGTCTGGATTACTTTGCCAACCGCGTTATGATCTACCCATAGACCTCAGCATGCCTACTTGAGTACTTCAAGTTACCTACCCAGCATCGACCTGCTTACAGTATACCAATCGGACGGGAGGGCTGTGCGTTCGTGTTTCGTGCTTCGCGTGCGGATGCGCAGGCCTGAACAGGACTTTAAGCAAGCCCGAGCAAAGGTCCTCGACACCACCAGGACCACCACCACCATCAGTTCATGAGATATGGGCATGTGACGGTTGATTGGTCAAGGGAACATGCCATCGCTCGCAGGCGGCATTTCCGGTGACGTTAGGCCCGTCGATCTCAGCTCGACATGTTGGAACGCAGCAGCTACCCGTCTCTATATTGTTCTCTTACCTCTGTCTCTCTCTCCCCCTTTGCTTCTTTGTTACCTGTCTCGTGACTATCAACGACCCAGCACCATGGCTTCGTGGCCGCCATGACGAGATAAGGAAGACGAGAGAGCGAGAGGTCGTATGATAGGTAGGTACGATAGTGTATCCAGATATGGACTGGTTTCCTAACCAAGTAGTGTAATGGTCTCGATCTACCATGCTTTCTGTACAGCATACATACAGCTAGGGTGCTTGTAGCTGTAGGGTGCCATGAGCTCGGTTCGCGTGGAGTCGGAAGTAGGAGTACATGGCCTGTATTAATAGTGGAGTAACTCCCTGCTGGATCATGCCACCACTATAAAGTCCGCTACCTGCCCCGGTAAATGCTGCTTCGGGCTTAGCGGCTAGATTATGTGACGCCGGCGCCGGCTCCCGATATCAGGAAAAGCTTCAGAGCTCCACGAACTTCAACGAACAACATTCACCGACTTCGCCGTTGTTGCGTCAAGACGACAGCGGCCTGCCGTCGCTACCATGCCGCATATTCGGCCTGCGACACTAAGCAGGTATCTGCTTCATGGCCAACTCACAAGCAGAGCCTGCCTACGAACCCGGTGCCATATTCAATCACCTTCAATCACCGCCTCCCGCGCGCCGCTTGTCCGACATTTACACTCGGCTACCAGCGAGTCTCCCTTTGATGCGCCCGACCCAGCTCCGCCAATCCACGTGCCCCTGAGGAAACAACTGAAGGATGAGGCGAAGAAGCAAAAGGCCTTGGGAAAAAAGAAAAAGAAGAACGTTGACAACCAGATTGTCGACGGCTGGGAGTTGACGGTCGGCATTGAGATCCACGCGCAGCTGAACACGGCCAAGAAGCTGTTCTCGGGCGCCACGACGTCCTTCAATGACGCCCCCAACACCCACGTCGCCTACTTCGACCTCGCCATACCCGGCAGCCAACCCATCTTCCAGAAGGAGACGCTGTTGCCGGCTCTACGCGCCGCCATTGCTCTGAACTGCGAGGTCCAGCCCGTCAGCGGCTTCGACCGCAAGCACTACTTCCACTGGGACCAGCCTTCCGGATACCAGATCACCCAGTACTACGAGCCTTTTGCGCGAGATGGTCGTATACGTCTGCACGCCCGCGACGGCATCGCGGCCGAGGACGGCGAGGGCGTGTCCATCGGCATCAAGCAGATCCAGATGGAGCAGGACACGGCCAAGACGCTTGCGCAGCCCGATGACATGCATTGGATCGATTTCAACCGCGTCGGCATGCCCCTGATCGAGATCATCACCCACCCGGAGATCCACCACCCCGCGACGGCCGCCGCCTTCGTGCGGAAGGTTCAGATGCTGCTCAACGCTGTCGGCGCGTGTATGTCGGGCATGGAGGCCGGCGGGCTGCGGGCGGACGTCAACGTTTCCGTGCGGCGGACTGATGGTTCCAACTCGGTGCTCGGCCAACGCACCGAGATCAAGAACCTGAGCAGCTTCAAGGCCGTGGAGGATGCCATCATCGCCGAGCGCGACAGGCAGATCGCTGTCCTCGAGGCCGGTGGAGCCATCGCTGGCGAGACGCGCGGCTGGTCTATTGGATCGACAGAGACCCGCCGCCTGCGCGGTAAGGAAGGCGAGGTCGACTACCGCTACATGCCGGACCCAGATATCACGCCCCTTCGCATCGGCAGAGATCTCATGGAGGAGCTACGGCTTAGAATGGGCCCGTTACCCGACGACGTTGTCGACGCTTTGATCCGCGACTTTGGCTTATCGTCCAAGGACGCCATGGCCCTCGTCTCGCTAGACGCGGGCATGCGCGTGGAGTATTTCTGGACCGTCGTCGCCGCGCTACAATCCAAGCTCGGCCCCGATGCGCTGGAACGGCACCAAGCCTGCTTCCAGCTCGCTGCTAACTGGATCCTGCACGAACTCGGCCGTCTCACGGGCGAGCGCAGCGATGATCCCGCGCAAGATCTGGGTTTCTCGCCGGAGGGAGACTGCGCCCGTGTACCGGCGCTTCATCTCGCCGACCTTATATACCACCTGTATCGGCGCGAGATCACAGCCAAAGTAGCCAAGGAGCTGCTCTGGGCCATCTTCCGCGGTCGCGTGCCGGAGGAACACCCCACCGTTTCGGACGCGATAGCGGCCTTTGGCTTGTGGTTTAAGGAGTTATCGGCGGAGGATTACGCTGCGCTCGCGGACGACGCCATCTCCGGCCAGGAGAGCGTCCTGCGCGAGTTTGTGGACCCCAAGGTCTTTCCGCAGGGCAAGCTCATGTTTCTCGTCGGACGCATGATTAGACTGGGCCAAGAGGAGCGCATCGATCCGAAGAATGCAGAGGCCGTGATGAGGGAGAGGATCGAGAGCGTTTATGTTCCTGCTTTGAAAGCTCAGGGATGAGAAGGCTTGGGTCCTACGCCGTGGCTTTATAGATAACCAATGGATTATGTACGAGTCATATTTTTGTTAGACATAAGCATCTATCACGGCGTATTCAGATACCCGTTTTCCAAAAATTAAAAAAAAGTATATTCAATATACTACGAAGAACGTATTAGTCTTCCACTCATCATCGCTCTGCAGCAGTGCCCAGGCGGACTTATAGACAAACTTTTTATCTATGTCTTCCACCCGCCGATGCCAATATAGCCATGTCGGATCTCCGCCACTTAGCCCTAGGCATAGCTTCATCAACGACGTAGCACGTAACAAGAGGAGACTAATAGATACCCTAAGTAGTCAACCTCTCCTTATGCAATGGTGCCGCAGTTATGCCTGGTCTAGCCCATCATGAGCGGACGGATTTAGCAATGGCGTCAGACGCAGCAAGAGAGAAGTACATAGATAAAAGAACAAAGGAGATATAACTGAAGAAAAAAAAAAAAAAGAGCAAATTCCCGTAAACTGACAAAATCACTGAAGCCTCCCGTTTCAAGATGGAGACCCCAACCCCGAGCCGTAGCCGGCGATCCATGCCCCCTGTCCTGCTCAAGTAGTTAGATTGACATAGGGAAATACTAGAAAGCAATAACAAAATACGCCGTTTCCAACCTGATCCGAGATCTTCCCAGGGGATTAAACCATTCCTTGATATATTCCATTCACAAATAATCAAGGTAGCCTCAACGCCAGACCTTTCCGTACGCGGTGCTGTCTTAGATAGCCCCCATGCCTAGAAGCACACCAACGCCCAAGTAAACCCAAAAAAACACCCATATGTATGGAGTTATGTATTTACGGGAATGAACGCCGTTCCGCCCGTGGGGTATCTGTGCCGTTCTTACAAAGGACTTCCCAACCCCTGGCTTCTCAGAAATGCAACGATGTCTTCAATGCCGTGTGGGATGTTGATCCAGTGCCCGCCATTCCGGTACTCCTTCCACGTCACCGTCATGCCGTACGCCTCCAGCAGGTCTCTCAGTCGCTTTCCCTGCTCGATCGAGACGACGGAGTCATCGGCACAGTGACTGAGGAGCACCGGAGTGTTGCGGAATATGTCGTTGCTCAGCCCGTCTCCTGGCAGTCCGAGTAACTCGCGAGTCTCCTGCGCGGAACTTCCTCCCAGGGACATCCAGCCCGATAAGCCGATGAATGCGCAAAGCCGGCAATTCTCTCCTGGTAGGTTCAGGAGAGCGTGCAAAGCAGTGGCGCAGCCTTGTGATATCCCAGCTAGAATGACATTCTCCAGTCCAACAACGGAAGCTTCATTCAATATCAAGCTGACCAACTGAGGTATGGCGTTCTGTAGACCAGGGATCTGGAGCTCACGGCGTTCATCCGGATTCCGACTATCCCATACATCGGACCACTCACGGAGGTAACGTTCGAAGCGCTTGACGTAAACATCGTCGGCCTGGGGGAACACCCATTTCACCGACGGGAAGATGTGCTGCACGGACTCGCCTCGGCGATCATGAGTCTCCCATAGCTGTTGGCTGAGCTCTCGAGCGCTGGAGCTGCGCCCGTGGAGGAAAATGACGGTATGTGTGTGTTCGTTATGGGCCGGTAGGGAGACGGAAGACACCATGATCGGCACCAGGCAGTCTTGACACAACGGGAAGCGTCGTCATCAAGAGAGAAACGCCTTGGTTAATTGAACTATACAGAGGAGGCTTGGTGGGACGAGATTGGTAGTAGATCAACCTCCGAGATTGGAGATGCAGCTGTTTCTGGGGGTTTACCGGGGGCTGTTTGGGCGGACGCCTGCACGGCTAGGTAGATATACCTCGTGCTCTGGCCTGGGGCCCGGCAAATCAATCCCTGATGGCGTAGGCCGACTGATCGACGGTAGTGGTGGGCGGAACGCGCGTATTGGAGATTGGGTGCATACATGTGTCTGACAGGACAGCAATTCAAAGTTTAGGCAAACAGACCGCGTCGTACGACTTAGGACTTCTCGCAACTGAACTTTGGAAGCTTAAAAGGTTATAACTTATAAGGTTGAGTAGGGAGTGTGGTGTGGTAGATAGAGTCGGTAGGGTACTCGGTACTGTACAGAGCTGGCTGCATGGGCTCGGTCTAGACCTTCGAGCGACGAATAAGAAGTCGCATGATTGACCTGGGTAGCGGCGTCTACGTGCTATCAACGGTTTAACCGCGGCACTGCCAGAGGCGCTGCGCGGCCCCTGGGGCCTGTACACCGTTAGGTACAGTGAGCGTTTTAATGCCGTGGAACAGGTAAATAACCCCGGTACGGTCATGGTGGTTGCCTTACCTGCGTCCGCAAGGCGGCTGAAACAGATCATGTCTATCCGCGATGCGAGCTGGGAGCTAAGGCATATATGCATGTGAATATGGAAAGAGAGGCGATTTGGTCGCAGCAGATAGAGAAGGATACGCATCCCGGAGTAAGCAGTAAGTGAGAACGACTTTATCCTTGCGTCTGCGCGGTCTGTTGTCCGCTTGTGTGCTCGTGCTTGTATTAACCTATTCAACAACTCGGGAGATACCGTGGCTCGCTCGCACATTTTTCAATCATCGGTCAATCGAGACGAGACAGGTGTGGCTCTGAAGATAGAGATGTCTTCCTTACTCTACTTACGTTGCCTTAGGGAGATGATTGAGAACTTCTATCCAAAGAGGGCGACACGAGATTCCAGCTGTCTCGCTGTCGCAAAAAGCTCTCTACCCTCTCCTGGCGATTGAGAGGTGCCTTCTCGTCCTGGCGCCGTTTCAGGTCGTCACTGATCGCCGCGTGCTTCTGCTCGCGCATTTCGACGATATTTAGTGTATGTGTACTAGCCCGCCGGGCCTGCGCGAAGCTGCCCACGACCACAAAAGAGCACAGCACGAGAACAAAAAGCTCGTTAGACATGAAGAGTGGTGTTTGTGGTGGCTTTTCACCATTCCTTTCGTGACGCCATCTCTCCCAGTCTTCCCAAGTCGCGTTTCTACTCGCATTGCCAGGCTCATTCCGCCACGACCGATCAGTTTCGCGATACAGGTCCTGCATCGTGCGATTTCCGCGCCAGCCAGCGCCGTACAGGTCGTATGCCCTTCGCTTGGTATCGTCACTCAAGATCTCGTGCGCGGTGACCACTAGCCGATAACGCTCCAGTCGCACGGAGTGCGGGATTGACGAGTCGGCAGTTGTGTGATGCCTATCTGGATGGTAGACCTTGACTAGCTGGTAGAAGAGTGCTTTGTTATACCGTGCATCTTTAGGGTGGGCGAGAACCTCATAGGGCGTCGGGTAGAGTGAGGCAGGCCAGATATAACTAGCGGGCAGGCGGTTATGGGAAGGCCCAGAGGTCGAAGCATAGCAACGAGTGAATGTATGGTTGCATCCCAAGTCTGGTCTGCATTTGACATTATGCCTGGGTGCACCGGCATACTGGCCATGTTGTGCTCGTGGTCGTCGCCTATGACCCAAGCATGGAGATGGCGATGATGACGATGATGACGTTATGCAAGATATTGGTGAGTAGGCGCCATGAACCGGAAGAGTAAAGCTCGAAGTGAATACCCGGGTCGACTCTTTGAGCAGCATATTCACTCTCTGAGAATCATCTTATTGGTTGTTTGCTCGAGCTAATAATAACGAGAAGCTGTAGGTAAGTAAGTATTGTATTGGAATGGGCTGAAGTAGGTGATGAATCAATGGACAGTGAGCAATGAGCAGCCCTTTCGGCCAGGGCTCGGATTAGAAATGTCATTAGCGTACCTACTTACTGTAGTTACATCACTACCTGCCTAGGTACATACCTAGGCACAGCTAGGTAAGTGCTGGTTTCCATTGGTCCGTGCGTACCTACAAACCGGCGGCCTCAGCCACAGCTACACTAGGTACCTGGCTGATACATTAGTATCCGGCGATTCTCGTATCTCAAAGAGGTACTTCATTGTGCAGTTCCCACCAAACTTGCGCAAGCTTATGGCTTGACTAGTAGGGCTTGGGTACGCTCTGCCGGAGCTAGATAGGAGAATTCTATTGGTGTTGACCCAGGCAAAGCAATCAATTGAGTTAACAAGTCCGTCCTGCTGCCAAAAGAGCTCCAATCCAAAATAAGACGAGACAGCTACACTACACCAAACACCATCGTCACCGCCTCTGTCACTATACATACTACAGCCAGCATCTCTTTTCCAGGCATTGCATTTATATGGTACTGGCTGCAGCCTTAGCCGCTTCTACACTCGTCCTCTCCATTCTACTCTCCCGCCGCCCACAAGCTCCGAACATCCATCTTGAGTCGTGAGATAGATTCGCTAAACTAGCTCTGTGAGCTTTTGTAGTTCACCAACGACCAACAGTTCATCCGGGTCTTGTTCACCCCCAACGAACTGGAGCTCTAAACTCCCTTCCTTGACCTCGTCCACCAGGATTAACATCAACCACACCCCAAGCGAACGTCTCTAGCTGTGTCGATCGCACGACGAGTCGGCCAGTTCTTCACAGCTACAGCAAGCGCTCTATCATTACAGCCCTAGGTATGTATCTCTGCCATGCCCATCAAGCCCAAGTCCTGGCACGCCTTGTTTTGTATTCTACGCGGCATCTGAACCCGGCGTCCCTCTTCTTTCTTCACCCGACATATCCTTATTCTTGGTCGCTGATAGCCATATCCTTCTTGATTCATACGATGTTGGTCAGCCGCTAAAATTGCCCCTTTGCCTTTTTCTACACATCAACACCTAGAGCTACATGTTGCAGCCGCTTATCTCCTTATATGCGATCTAACTCTAATAGCCAGATTAGCGCAATTCATGAGCGCGTTATCCTTTTTAATATAACATCGACGCCGCTATCTACTAAGCGCTTCTCGTGTCCCCCCGACGTCGGCTCATTGAGCGCACAGTTCTCACGAGAAAATACAACCCGCAATTATACCTTGTGCACCGCGACGGTTTCCGCTCCCGCAGTAATTACTTTCTGCTCTTCATCTTCCCTATTTAGCAAACCGGTCGAAATCCACAGGCCTTGTTACATTATAGTAACGTGTCGAAATCCCCCGCCGCAAGAATGAGTGACTCTATAGCTGCGAAGCTACAGGCTTCAACACTAAACGATGGCGCTGACAACAACGATTGGAAAAAGAACTTAAACATACCCGCCCGTGATAGCAGACAACAAACCGAGGACGTCACAAACACCAAAGGCTTAGAATGGGAAGACTTTTCTCTCAAGCGTGACCTGCTGATGGGAATTTTTGAGGCTGGCTACGAGAAGCCATCACCTATTCAAGAAGAGGCCATCCCCGTAGCTTTAACGGGGAGAGACATATTAGCTCGAGCAAAAAATGGCACTGGCAAGACCGCCGCTTTCGTTGTACCGACACTTGAACGTATCAACCCTAAGGTCAACAAGATACAGGCCCTGATACTAGTCCCTACCCGAGAACTGGCGATGCAGACGTCCCAGGTGTGCAAGACCCTGGGAAAACACCTCGGTATCAACGTCATGGTCACCACCGGCGGCACTACCCTTCGTGATGACATCGTGCGTCTGCAGGATGCTGTCCACATAGTAGTGGGCACTCCTGGACGTATCCTCGATCTAGCAAGCAAGGGGGTTGCTGACCTGAGTGAATGTCCCGTGTTCATCATGGATGAAGCGGATAAGCTGTTATCGATTGAGTTTACTCCTGTCATTGAACAGCTTTTGCAGTACCACCCCAAGGATCGCCAGGTTATGTTGTTCTCAGCCACCTTCCCCTTATCAGTTAAGGATTTTTCAGATAAAAACATGTCGAAACCGTACGAGATCAACCTCATGGACGAGCTGACCCTTCGCGGTATTACTCAGTACTACGCCTTCGTAGAGGAAAAGTCCAAGGTTCACTGTCTGAACACACTATTTTCCAAGCTCCAAATCAACCAATCCATCATTTTCTGCAATTCCACAAACCGTGTCGAGTTACTCGCGAAGAAAATCACGGAGCTGGGCTACTCGTGTTTCTATAGTCATGCTAAGATGGCACAACATGCTCGCAATCGTGTTTTCCACGACTTTCGCAATGGCGTTTGTCGCAATCTGGTCTGCTCAGATCTACTGACACGCGGTATTGATATTCAGGCCGTGAATGTTGTCATCAATTTCGACTTTCCCAAAAATGCTGAAACGTATCTGCATCGTATTGGACGCTCTGGTCGGTATGGCCATCTTGGTTTGGCGATCAATCTGATAAACTGGGAAGACCGGTACAATCTGTACAATATTGAGAAAGACCTCGGCACTGAGATTCAACCCATTCCACCCACTATCGACAAGGCCCTGTACGTTTACGACAACCCGGAGAACATTCCTCGGCCGGTAAACACATATGCCCCTAAACAACTTCAGACGAGCATGGCCCAGCCGGCCGAATCTTCGACGCAGGCTGCTCAACAGAGTAATGCCCAGCCACCCCAAGGAAGAGGCCAGGGTGAGTTCCGACAACAACCGGGTCGCACGGGTCGATTCGATCGATTCGACGACTCTGCGCCCCCTCGACAATACCAAAACAACCGCGGCGGGAACCGTGGTGGCCGTGGCCGCGGACGGGGTTTCCAGAACTTTGGTGGTCGGGGTGGTGGTCGCGGCCAGCCGCAGGGGCCCCCGCAAGTGTAGCCCGCGAATCTCTCCCACATGATTGCGGAGCCATCGATGAGCTCTTTCTAGATTTTTCATTGTATGGCAATACCCTTTTTCGATCTGTACATATTCCAGCGTCTGGATCAGTCTTGATTTGTATCATACCCACCACGACTTCTCCATTGGTTTTATGATTTTTCTTAGCCATTTGCCGGTTTCTTTATGGAGATTCATAAGCATCGGACGTCAGGAGGCGAAGGTCTTGGTGTTTAAACGAACTCGGAAAGGGGCGGACAGACGGCGGCGTACGGCGTTCACTATATGAAGGTGCAGGCATCGTTGGTCCTTGGTCGGAGTGGAGGCAGGGGGTCAGAAAATAAAAGGCAGAGATGATTTACGCAGGTATGGTGTTGACATCAGTCTCGAGGCATGTCTCATTCTCCGAATCGTCCTGATCCCCTTGATGAAAATGGTTTGAATTGGTGGTACACCGAATCCGATTTCAAAGCGTTTAGGACGAGCGTTGGAGCACGATACCCTTGATTACAAGAAGTTCTACTTACTGTAGAGCTTCCAGAAAACAAAGCAAAACACTTCTCAGCCCAACTTGACACAGGAAGTGTCTGCACTGCATCGATTCGACAGCAGGAGCACAAGTTGGCATGGAATACAGCAGCATGTGTGATATACACTCGATCATCGCATGACTACACTAAGGCGGCGGAAATCGTTCAACAACCTATGCAATACAACAACTCTCAAACATAATAACAGGGCAATGTGTTATCTAGGAAGTGGGGACATCGTCTAAAGGCAGAGGCGTCAAATTTTGATATCAGGGGACGGGCTCGGCGTTCACCAGGTATAATCATTCCCCCTATCATATTTGTGTTAGTATAATGGGGTGGCAGGATCTACTTGAACCTCCATGATCTGGTCGTCAGCGGCATCAGGTACAGGAAAAGAGAGTGAGGCAACTCGGGGGAACAAGAAAATGAAAAAACTTGGGAAAAAAAGACAAAAAAAAACTTTTTTTTGGAAGGGCACTGGGTTTCCTAGATAGTTCTCGTACTGGCGAGTTATCCATGACTCCGGCCCAGTGGACTAGATAGCAGTCTGAGCAATACTGGTGGTAACAGCAACCGCCATTTTCCCTTTCATTCGTCTTCCACATTCACTATGATTGTGACCCTGCACACCGCAATCTAAGACAAAAGAAGAATTGAAGGCATAGGCATGTCTGGACCATTTGAAACATGGACACGCATGTGGCGTAAGTTAGTGCGTATCTAGAGAATCTTGAGGCAGCAATCGACACTCCCACAAGGAAGCGAACCGATCAATTTTCGGATGGAATGAGAGCCAGATGACATGAAATTCAGTCGAAAGAGCCCAATTAATATCCGATAGCGATGCTTGTATGTAAAAATCATTCGAAAGGCTACATTACATGGTACCTTTTCCACCCACCTACGTGTCGTCGCGATATGCCGATGCAAATACACCCACCTGAAAAGTATGAGTCCAAGGTCTCGCTGCAAGATGCCCGATCTAGGTTATATAACACTGTGGTGTAGATGTTTATATGCGTTTGTGGTGAGGCAGCCAGCAGGGTCTACGGCGGTGAGGCATGTTTAGCTTTGAAGATATTCTTAGAAAAAAAAGAAAAAAAAGACAACCTGTTAAGCAACCAAGCACGGGCCAGTCTGACTAATCAGTACCCTGGACCGAAACCGGTATCAAAGATTGCTGATCGGGACTTAACCTTATCTTGACCACCAACCGGAAGACGCGCTTGAAGCGCGCACCTAGTCAGTACTATGTACTTATCGCAGCATGCAGTCAACTCCAATACAAGAATAAAACTACCAGCCGTAGAATGCCTACATTATATCAATCGTAATCACGCGTTGCCCAGTGAAGAGTAGGTTTGTGAATATTTTGTCATTTGTGTCTATAGAGATGTTTGCAGGTCTACAGCGCCGCGGGCTACTTATACTTATTTGCCATCTTCTTTCGAGTTTACCCCTGAGTTTTGCAAAGCCCGCAGAGAAAAGCTGTGACGTGGTGAATCTCCCGGAAAGATGAGATTGATGTGTATAGTACAAATACATTATTTGTAGTTCCCGATGTTGTGCCGGGAAGCGCAGTGTTTATCATGCCGCTAGCGATGCCGTCATGTTTCCCTGGTACAGCTGGAAAATAGAGAATGACGCCGCCGAGGCAAGCTGGTTTGACGGGATGCTCAGCCTCCTGCTTGCGCCTGGTTTGACGATTGTCACATTGGTATAACTTGGTTCCCTCTTATTGAGACGTGATTTTAATCAGAGATTTGATAGAGTTCGATAGAATGATTTAATAGAATCGAGTGGTAGCAGTGTTTCCCCTTAACCTTGCAGGCCAGAATATCAGAAGTCGCTATTATAAAGCATATAAATGTTTGTTTTTAAATATATAATATTATATTACTATTTATAAAAAATTTAAAATTAGCTTAAGCTTTATATTCTATTAAATATTATTTATAAATATAATAAATATTTAAATAATTTAATAATGTTTTTTAAAATTATTATAAAATAATATAATTAATATATATATATTATATTTTAATAAATTATATTTATTTATATATATTTTTTTATTTCTTTATTTATTTTTATTATAATAAAAAATATTTAAATTATTTTATTAAAATTATATTTATATATTATTATAAACTAATAAAAAAAGTGGCTAGTTTAATAGGCTAGGCATAAAAAAAAAGAGATATTAAGCTAGATATAAAAAGAGAAAAAGTTATAATTAGCATAGGTTACGTGATTATAAAAGTAAGCCAGTGTTACGAACCAACAAGACGGGGTGGCCAGTTCAACGGGCCAGGCGTGGAAGAGAGGAGGTACTAAACCAGATGTGGAGAAAGAGGGCCACGATTGGCACAGGTCACGTGGCCGTGGAAGTAAGCCAGTGAGCCTTGGATCACCAGAAGGAGTGAGCCTCGTCTTATGTGTGTATTTCCTATGTCTATATAAACTCATGATTCTCCTGTATTTAGTCACTCGTTTAGTTTAGTTCCTCAGCTATTAATCTCTACCTCATAGTTCTTATTCTAAGCGACTACTATTCTATTGCGACTAGACTAGTGGTGGGAGTACCAGCAAACCTCCCTTACGGACCACCTGCTGTTAGTCTTATTGTTACCTGCAAATCAAGAACCCCAGCGTACGTCTTATATATCTTTCGATATATAAGAGGTCCTTAACAGCCAGTAAGCCCTAGATTATTAAATTATAATATTAAGCTAATAAGCCTTAGATTATTAAAAAAAATAAGTTTTATTTTATTTATATTTAATTATTTATTTAATTTAGTTTTTTAATTATTAATTTTAGTTTTTATTTTATATATAAATAATTATTATTTTATTATAATTAAATTAATAATAAAAATATTAATAACCTTTTTTTATAAATTATTTATTATTACTTTTATGATTATTTATAAATTAAAAACTTTTATATATATTTTATATATTTTTTAATTAATAAAATTTAATATAATATAAATATTAATATAAAAAATTAAATAATAATTAATTTATAAAATAAACTTATTAAAAGATATTATAAAAATATATAATAAAATAATAAAATATAAATATTCTTATAAATATTTATTTTAAAAAATATATTTTATTTAATAAATTAAATTAATTAAATAAATTATAAAACTTAAAATATAAATTTAAAATATAGATTTAAAATTTTTATAAATATTTTAATAAATTATAAATATTAATATATTTAAATAATAAACCCTCGTTATAATTAATTAATCATTATAAATTAAAAATATTATTATAATATAAATAAATAATAATAATTTAAATAAAATAAAATAATATTAAAATTAATATTTTTATTTAAATTAATTATATTTATTATATAAACACTTGTTCTTATAATATTTTAATTAATAAAATTAATATTAATATAAACTTTAAATATATTAATTTTTAAACTAGTTAATAAAAATTAAAAAAGCTAAAAAAAACTAAAAAAACTAGAAAAATTAAAAAAGGAATAAGTTATTATTATTATTATTATATTTAAATAAATTATTATAATTAGTTCATTAAAAACTAAAGGTTTTAAACTTGTATTTTTTAAGTTATATAATAAGTTTATAAATATAAAAATATTTCTTATATAAATAAAACTTTATTTAAAATAATATAAATTAATAATTAAAAAGAATATTAAAAAATAATAATACTTTTTTAATTTTTAGTAAAAGAATATTTAAATAATTTTAATTAATATTAAAATATTATTTAAAAATTTTTATATTAAATAGAATTAAATAAAAAACCTAGAATATTTTTATTAATTATAAAAGTTTTAAAGAATAAATAAAATTATTTAAGAATATGTTACGAAGTAGACCAGGAAAACGGCCAGCTGGGCAGGCCAAGGGGGGAAAGCCATACGCTAAGAAGATTGGAGGCGGGCCACGGCCCAGAAGATAGGAAGTCACATGATTAGTCACGTGATGGATAGGAGGATAGGAGAGCTATCCTGCGATCCAAAGGGATAGGAGGATAGGAGAGCTATCCTGCGATCCAAAGACAAAGGGGAGAATGGGGTTTCCTATATAAGTCTGATGTTTCTAGCTCTAGTCACTCGTTTATTCTAGTTCTCCAGCTATCAATCTCATCTCAATTTCTATTGACGACTACTACTCTATTGCGACTAGACTAGTGGTGGGAGTACCAGCAAACCTCCCTTACGGACCACCTGCTGTAAGTCTTATTGTTACCTGCAAATCAAGAACCCATTTCACGTACGTCTTATATATCTTTCGATATATAAGAGGTCCGTAACAGAATATTAAAAAAATAAAATATATTAAAAAATAATTTTATTATTAAAAATAAACTAAAAATATAATAAATTATATTATAAAATTTAAATAATGAATAATAATTTTAAAATTATTAAAATATATATTATTTTATATTTTTTATATAAAATTAAAACATAAACAAAAAATAAACTTTATAAAATAAATAAACTTAAGAAAATTAATAAATATATAAATATAATTATTTAATAAATATTTTTAAAAAATAAAGTTATTAAATTAAAAAAAATAATTTTTAAAAAAATATAAAATAAACATTTAAATAAATAAATAAAATCAGAAAATAATTATTTAAAGATATATTTTAGGTTAAATATTTTAATTATAAAAGAAAAAGATTTTTAATTATTATACCGCTTTAAAAAAAAGATAATAAAGAAAATTATTAAAAAAAAGTTTTTTTAATTTAGAAAAAATATAAATAATAATAGTTTAAACAAATAGAAAATATAAAAATTAATTAAAAAATAATATATTTTTAAAATAAAAATATAAAGTTATTATTTTAAATTAAATAAATAATTCTATATTTAATAAAATAAAATATTTAATTTATAGAAACTTAAAAAAATATATATATAAATATTATTTAAAAACTAAATAATTTTTAAAATAAATTATAAAGATATATATATATATATATATTATAGACTTCTTATATATTAAAGGATATATAAAATATATGCAGGGGTTCTTGATTTACAGGTAATAATAAGACTAATAACAGGTGGTCCGTAAGAGAGGTTTTGTTATGAAGAGGGGTGGCCCAAAAGGAGGCCTAGCGCACGTTGCGCTCTTACACTTGTTTACCCATGATTAACATTTATACAGACCCTGCTTATTATATAAGGGGGTTCGTTATAACTCTATTACTCTAGTTGATATTGATTTTATTAGTTCTGAGTAGATTAATATAATTAATAATAACTTTATTAATTTTGTTTTAAATTAATATTATTAATAATAATTTTATTAATCCTGGGCCGCCTATACCTTAATAAAATATATTTCTTATATTTATATAAACTTTATAACTTTTTTATGTATAATTATTTATTTAATTTAATTCTTTAATTATTAATCTTATAATTTTTATTTTATAAAAAATAATTATTATTTTATTGTAATTAAATTACTAATAAAGATATTAATAAATTTCTTTATAAACTATTCATTATTAATCTTATTATTATTTATAAATTAAAAACCTTAATATATATTTTATATATTTTTTAATATATAAAAGGTTTATAATATTTTAATAGCTTTTTAATTAATAAAATTTAATATAATATAAATATTAATATAAAAGATTATATAATAATTAATTTATAAAACAAATTTATTAAAGGATATTATAAAAATATTTAATAAAATAATAAAATATAAATATATTTTTAAATATTTATTTTAAAAAATATATTTTATTTAATAAGTTTAATTAATTAAATAAATTATAAAACTTAAAATATAAAATTAAAATATAAATTTAAAGATTTTATAAAGATTTTAATAAATTATAAATATTAATATATTTAAGTAATAAACCCTAGTTATAACCAATTAATTATTATTAATTAAAAATATTACTATAATATAAATAAATAATAATAATTTAAATAATAAATTAAATAAATAAAAAATAATATTATAATTAATATTTTTATTTAAATTAAATATATATATTTTAAAATTAATTCTTTAAAGAATATTTATATTAATTAAAATAATAATTATAAAAATATTATAAAATCAAATAATAATAATAATAATAATTATTTTATAAATATTTACTCTCATAATACCTTAATTAATAAAATTAATATCAGCTCAGACCTTAGGTATATTAATTCCTGAATTAGCCAATAAAAATAAAGGACTAAAAAAACCAAAAAAGTTAAAAGAACTAAAAAAGCTAAAAGAACTAAAAAAAATTAAACAAATTAAAAAGAAATAAGTTATTATTATTATTATCACCTTTAAAATAAATTATTATAGCTAGCCTATTAAAATTTAAAGGCTTTAGGCTTATACCCCCTAGGTTATATAATAAGTCTATAAATATAAAAGTATTCTTTATACAAATAAAACTTTATTTAAAATAATATAAATTAATAATTAAAAAGAACTATTAAGAAATAATAATAATTCTTTAGTTTTTAATAAAAAGAATATTTAAATAGTTTTAGCTAATATTAAAAAACTATTTAAAATCTTTTATATTAAATAAAACTAAATAAAAAACCTAAAAAATCTTTATTAATTATAAGAATTTTAAAGAATAAATAAAAAGTATTGTTTAAAAATATTAAAAAAACAAAATATATTCAAAAATAATTTTATTATTAAAAATAAACCAAAAATATAATAAATTATATTATACAATTTAAATAATTAATAATAAATTTAAAACTGTTAAAATATATATTATTTTATTTATTTTATATAAAATTAAAATATAAATTAAAAATAACCTTTATAAAATAAATAAATCTAAAAAGATTAATAAATATATTAATATAATTATTATAATTAATTAATAATTATTTAATAAATATTTTTTAAAAAAAAACTATTATAATTAAAAACAATAATTCTTAAAAAAATATAAAATAAAGATTTAAATAAATAAATAAAATCAAAGAATAATTATTTAAAAATATATTTTAAATTAAATATTTTAATTATAAAAAAAAAGAATATTTTTAATTATTATATTATTTTAAAAAGAAATATTAAAAAAAACTATTAAAAAGAATTCTTTAGCCTAAAAAAAAATATAAATAATAAAAGTCTAAAAGAATAAAAAAAATAAAAATCAACCAAAAAGATAATATATTCTTAAAATAAAAATATAAGGTTATTATTTTAAACTAAATAAATAATTTTATATTTAATAAAATAAAATACTTAATTTATAAAAAATTAAAAAAAGAATATATATAAATATTATTTAAAAATTAAATAATCTTTAAAATAAATTATAAGAAAATATATATATCATAAAAATAATTAAGATTATAAAATATATAATTTTAAAAAATAGTTTAATTAAAAATAAAAAACTATTAGTAATAATAAGCCAATATTATTAATAAATTTAAATAATTATAAAAAAGCTTTTATAACCAGGCCTAAAATATAGCTTAAAAATAAATCTTGCTTTAAAAAATAAAATTATAAATATAATTAATATTATTATAATATAGATTATAAATAGTTTAAATAATCAATATTTAAAAATATTGAAAAAAGTAAATTAGTTTATTAAATACTAAAAAATAAAAAGAATAAGAAAAACTACCTTAAGCAAACTTAAAAAGATAAGAAAGGTTTTTTTATAGCCTAAACTATAAAGAACATAAAAGAATAATAAAATATTATTAATTAAAGCTAGAACTAATATTATATATATATTTTTAATTAGTTATTTATTTAATTATTAAAAGCTATAAATATAATAAAATAATAATAAAAAGAGATAATAACCTTTTAATACCTAAATATCTAAAATATTATAAGGTTATATAAATATATTATATAATATATAAATATTATTAATATTTATAAAATAAATTAAAAGATAATAATAAATAAACTATATATAATAAACTATAAAGTTGTTATATAAATTAGCTATTAAAATAAATAAAGATTTATAATATTTAAAATAAATAATAATTATATATAAAATTTTAGAGCCAGATATTATATAAACAACTATTACAAATATTATTAATTATTAAAAGTATAATTACTTTAATAAATAATTTATAAAAAGCAAGAAAACAAAACGCTATACTTTATAATATAATTAAGAATAATGATTAAAAAATGTTTCCTGCTTAAAAAAAATTAAATAAAAAAAGAACTTATATTATAAAAAACTAAAAAAATATTAGATTAAATATCCATTAAAATATCTTATATAAAAAATCAGAAAGACAAGAACTAAAAAAACAAAAGATGTTCTTGCCCTAAAGGCAGCAAATAACCAAAATAATTAAAGCTTTATAAAAAGTTCAATATAATATAAAAAAAAACCAATATAAAATTAAAATTAAATATTAAAAAAGAATATATAAAACTTTAATAGATTTCAAAGCATAAATAAATATTATATTATTAAAAATAATGAAATAAGATTATATTCTTTAAAAATATAAATTAAAATCTTAGAAAATTGTAAAGTTTAATAAAAGTATTTTTAATTATAATAATAACTGTATATTTAGAAAAATAATACTTTTTAATATATTTATATAGAAATATAAAGAATAAATTATATTAAATATTATTAATATTTCTAAATATAATATTATTTTAAGAATATTATAATTACTAATTAATAATCTTATAATCTAATAAAAAATAAAAATAGTTAAATAAAAATTAAACTAATAGATAAAAACAATTAATAAAATTATAAAAAGAATTATTAAAAATATATTAAAGAAATATTATAGATTTTATAAATTATTTAAAAAAAAAAAAAAAAAGCTTTTTAAATATAATCTATAAAACTCTTATATTTTAATTAAAAAAGGATATTAACTAAAACTTTATTAAGTTTATTATATAAAACCAGATAAAATAAAAGCCTTATAAAGATATATTCAAAAGAACCTAGCTTGAGAATTTATTAAAAAATCATAATTATTTTATAATTACCTAGTAATTATAATACTAGAAATAGAAAATAGAAAATAAATAATAGATAAAAATAAAAATTTAATATAATAAATAATAATAAACTATTAACCATTAAATAAAATCATAATATTAAATAAATACTAGCTTACCCTATTAATAATATTAAAGGAAAACATTAGTCAAGCTTAATAGTTTATAATATTTAATATATTAAATAAATATTATATTATTTATATAATAAAAGGAGAAGAATAAAAACAGCTATCGAAATAATATATAGACTATATAAGTACCTAGTAATACTACAAGAATTATAGAATATATTAGCCTGCTTTTAATATATAATAATAAGAGTATTATAATAGTTTTTAAATAAATTTATATTTGTTTATCTAGACAATATTTTAATTTAATTAAATATATTTGAGAAATATAAAAAATATATAATCCTAGTACTAGAAATATTTTAAAAGGCAGGACTATAATTAAACTTAAAGAAATATATATAATATATATAAAAGATTAACTTTTTAGGATTTATAATTATATCTAGATAAATAAAAATATAATTATTAAAGATTAATATAATATATAATTAAAAGATTCTAGACCCGGCTATAATTATAAATATTAAACAAGTTTTAGGATTTTTTAATTATATTTATATATTTATTAAAAACTTTAGAAATATAATATAATATTTTATAAAATATATAATAAAGGAATATAAAAAGAAAACCTTTTTAGTTTTAAACGAAGTATAAAAAGCTTTTAAAGAATTAAAACTTAAAATAACCTCTGACCTGGTAGTTAGGTTATTAAATCTAATAAAAAAAAAGCTTAAAATAATTATAAGAATATTTAAATAATTTAAAAATAATAGAAAATAATATTTAATAGTTTATTATTTAAAAATATTAAAGGATATTATATTATATTATTTTATTTATAATAAAGAACTTTTTATAATTATTATAATATTTAGAAAATAAGAACTACTTTTTATAAAAATAATAAAATTAATTAAAATTTATTTAGATTATAAAAACCTAATAGAATTTATAATTATATAAAAGATTATTAAATAATATAAAAATTAAATAGTCTTTCGTTTAAAATCTAATTTTAAAATATATTATATTAAGAAAAAAGAAAATATTCAACCTAATATATTTAATTAATAAGGTTAAAAAAGATTCAAGGTTTTAAAATAAAATATTTAAATATTATACCTTTAATAGAATAAAAGCTTAAAAATTCAAACTATTTTTAAAAATCTTTTAAATATATAGCTTTAATAAATATATAATCTAAAAGAGCTAATAAAAATATATAAACAAAAAAAATTAAAAAATAATAAATTAATATATAAATAAAAGATCTATATACCGGAAGCCTTATAAGAAGGTTTATTAAAGACTTTTATAAATGTTTTTTATATAAATACTAAAAAATAACCAAAACTATATAATAATTATAAAAAGAATATAACTTTCTAAAACTATGGAAAATAATCAAGTTTATAATAAACCCAAGGCTTTATAATATAAGCCTTATAAAATATTATAACTAATATAAATACTTAAATAAATATAATATATAATTACATAAGATTTTATTATTAAACTATTTTTATTAACCAACCTAGTTATAAAAGTATAATATAATAGAATATAAATAATTATTAATCAATTTATAAAACATAATTATTTTTTATTATTCAAAAATAATATAACTATTAAATAGTTTATATATATTTTTATTTATTAATATTTAAATAAATATAAAATACCAGAAAAGATTATTTTTAATTATAATAAATTTTCTATATCTAAGTTTAAAATAAGCTTTTTTAAATAATTAAATATTAAACTTAAGTTTTTAATTATTTATTATTTTTAAATAAATAAATAAATAAATAAATTAAACTAAACCTTTAAATAATATTTTTAAAATTATATTAATTATTAATAAAATAATTAAATAAAATTATTATTAATTATATAAATTATTTATAATATATTAATTAATAGAAATATAAATATATTACTTTATAAAACAGTTTATAAATAACCAGCTATTATTAAAAGACAAGAAAAATTATTAATAAAAATACTTATTATTATAATTATAGTACCTTAAGCTCAGGTTATTATTATAAAAGTCAGAATGTTATAAATAAAACTATAAGTATAACTTTAATTCTTTTAATAATAAATATTATAATATTATATTAAAAAGAAAATTAAAGGATTAATTGTAGTAAAAAAAGACAAAGTTTATTTATTACGCCAAAAATAAAATATAATTTTAAAAGTTTTATAAATTAAAATAAAATAATTTAATAATAAATTAAATTTTAAAAAACGTAGTTTTTTTAAAATTAAAAAAATTATTTTATTAATTAATTATAAACTATTATTATTAAAGAATATATAAATCTATCTTATTTTTTATATTTTATTACTCAAATTAGCACTAAAGAATATATTAATAAAAACCTAGCTTAAAATAAAGAATAATTAAAATATTTATAAAATCAAAAGAATATTAAACTCCTATTAGAATAAAAATAATATTAAATATTTTATTAAATAAAAAGAATATTTATACGCTAATAATATTTAAAAATTTAAAAAATATTTAAAGATTATTATAATTATTATAAATTAATTTCATTATTAATACCCTGATCGCCTAAAGCCAGAAATAAAAAATCGACCTGTTAAATAATATTTAATATATTTTAATCTAACCCTAGGATAGCCTTAGATTAATTATTATTAAATATTATTAAAAGATTTTATTTCCTATATTCTTTATATTTATACTTCTTATAATCCTTTTTTTTCTTTTTAATTTATTTAGCTTGTTTATATTATTAATATTATAAATAATAGCCTAAATTATCTTATTATATTATAGTTTCTTTTATATTTAGAAATAATAGGCTCTTACCTTTGCTTTCTGTTTTTTTTATTACTGCTTTAAACTCCTTCTCTAGCTTAAAATAATAATAGGCTATTCTTTATAATTATTTTAATAAAAGCCTTTATATAGTATAATTTATTTATTTAAATTAAATATAGAATATATATTAACTAGAGTTAATAGAAAGAATTGTTACGGACCTCTTATATATCGAAAGATATATAAGACGTACGTGAAATGGGTTCTTGATTTGCAGGTAACAATAAGACTTACAGCAGGTGGTCCGTAAGGGAGGTTTGCTGGTACTCCCACCACTAGTCTAGTCGCAATAGAGTAGTAGTCGTCAATAGAAATTGAGATGAGATTGATAGCTGGAGAACTAGAATAAACGAGTGACTAGAGCTAGAAACATCAGACTTATATAGGAAACCCCATTCTCCCCTTTGTCTTTGGATCGCAGGATAGCTCTCCTATCCTCCTATCCCTTTGGATCGCAGGATAGCTCTCCTATCCTCCTATCCATCACGTGACTAATCATGTGACTTCCTATCTTCTGGGCCGTGGCCCGCCTCCAATCTTCTTAGCGTATGGCTTTCCCCCCTTGGCCTGCCCAGCTGGCCGTTTTCCTGGTCTACTTCGTAACAAGAATCTTATAAAATAAGCTATAATATTTATAATAGAAGTATTTAAAAGTTATAATAATAGGCTAATAAAAAAATATTATTTAAAAAACAGGAGCACTCAGCGGTTTTTTGCTAAAAGGTAAACTTAATAATATATTTTTTTATATATCCAGATATTATTATAAAAGTATATATAAAATAAAATAAAAAGGGGAACTTACTTATTATTAGAACAATAATAAAAAAGAAAAAGAATAATATTATTAAAAAGGGTGGCCTAAAAAAAGGCCTAGCATATATTATACTCTTATACTTGTTTACTTATTATATAAGGGGGTTAATTATAACTCTATTATTCTGGTTAATATTAATCTTATTAATTCTAACTAAATTAATATAATTAATAATGACTCTATTAATTTTGTCCTGGATTAATATTATTAATAATAATTTTATTAATTCTAGGCCGCCTACGCTTTTATAAAATATATTTTCTATATTTATATAAACTTTATAATTTTTTTATATTTAATCACTTGTTTAATTTAGTTTTTTAGCTATTAATCTTATAGTTCTTATTTTATAAAAAGCGACTATTATTTTATTACGACTAGACTAGTAGTAAAAATACCAGCAAACCTCCCTTACGGACCACCTGCTGTTAGTCTTATTATTACCTGCAAATCAAGAACCCTGGCGTACGTCTTATATGTCTTTTGATATATAAAAGGTCTATAACAGGTTTATTAATATTTCTACCACTATACTTAATATTATTAAGTATAATAGTCACTTTTAAATATAGAAAGATCATAAGATTATATAAATATAAAAAATATAAATAAAATAAGGTTTATTAGCTTATTATTATAATTTAATAATTTAAAGCTTACTAGTTTATTTTTATAATCACGTGACTTATATTAATTATGGTTTTTTCTTTTTTATATTTAGCCTAGTATTTTCTTTTTTCTATACCTGGCCTATCGAACTAGTTACCCTTTTTATTAATTGATAATATTATTTTTTTCTTTTTAAGATTATTATTTTAATAATAAAAAATGAGTACATTTATTTTACTTTTTGTTTTTTATTTATACGCTTTCTTTTTTTTTTTTATAATATTTAATTATATTAAAAAGCACTTATAATCTTTAAAAACTAAATAATAATTTATTTTAATATTTTTAATTAATAAAAAGAAATTCAAAATTATATTATATTTTTTATATAAGTTAAAAAAATAAAAATAATAAATAATAAATAATATTTTTTATTATAAAGAATATATATATTATAATTAATTATATAATAACTCTAGGGTTTTTATTATTATTATTAATAAGTTTATTAAAAAGTCTAACCGGTGGGCTAAAAAGAAATATTAAATAAAGTAATAACTCTTTAAAGCTTTTATTTATTTTAATAATATTGTTACGAAGTAGACCAGGAAAGCGGCCAGCTGGGCAGACCAAGGGGAGAAAGCCATACGCTAAGAAGATTGGAGGCGGGCCACGGCCCAGAAGATAGGAAGTCACATGATTAGTCACGTGATGGATAGGAGGATAGGAGAGCTATCCAGCGATCCAAAGGGATAGGAGGATAGGAGAATTATCCTGCGATCCAAAGGGATAGGAGGATAGGAGAACTATCCTGCGATCCAAAGACAAGGGGAGAATGGGGTTTCCTATATAAGTCTGATGTTTCTAGTCACTCGTTTAGTTTAGTTCTTCAGCTATCAATCTCATCTCAATTTCTATTGACGACTACTACTCTATTGCGACTAGACTAGTGGTGGGAGTACCAGCAAACCTCCCTTACGGACCACCTGCTGTTAGTCTTATTGTTACCTGCAAATCAAGAACCCCAGCGTACGTCTTATATATCTTTCGATATATAAGAGGTCCGTAGCATTTTGATAGCTAAGGAACTCAAACTAAACGAGTGACTAGAACTAGAAACGTCAGACTTATATAGAAAAACCCCATTCTCCCCTTTGTCCTGGGATCGCAGGATAGCTCCCCTATCCTCCTATCCCTCTGGATCGCAGGATAGCTCTCCTATCCTCCTATCCCTCTGGATCGTAGGATAGCTCTCCTATCCTCCTATCCATCACGTGACTAATCATGTGACTTCCTATCTCCTGGGCCGTGGCCCGCCTCCAATCTTCTTAGCGTATGGCTTCCCCTCTCTTGGTCTGTCCAGCTGGCCGCTTTCCTGGTCTACTTCGTAACATTAACTTTATTATAAATATTATACCCTTTTATTATAAATTTAATTATTTTTTATAATTATAAAGAATAATTCTTTTTTATAATTATTATATAATCTTAATTATTTTTTAATATTTATATAATAAATATTTATAAAAATCTTTAATAAACTTATTTTATAAGGTTTTTAATATATAGATTCTTTATTTATATATTAGTTTATTATTCTTTATTCTTTTTTGTTTATATAGTTTTATTAACTTTTTTAGATTATATATTTATTATAATTATATATTTAAAAGATTTTTAAAAATAGTTTAGATTTTGAAGCTTTTATTTTATTAAAGGTATAATATTTAAATCTTTTATTTTAAAACCTTAAATCCTTTTTAATTTTATTAATTAAATATATTAATTTAAAAAAAAAAATCTTTTTAATATAATTGTTACGGACCTGTTATATATCAGAAGATATATAAGACGTACGCTGGGGTTCTTGATTTGCAGGTAACAATAAGACTAACAGCAGGTGGTCCGTAAGGGAGGTTTGCTGGTACTCCCACCACTAGTCTAGTCGCAATAAAGTAGTAGTCGTCAATAGAAATTGAGATGAGATTGATAGCTGAGGAACTAAACTAAACGAGTGACTAAATACAGGAGAGTCATGAGATTATATAGACATAGGAAATACGCTTTGTCAGGGCGCAGACGGCCCAGGATCGACGAGGTCGCCGTCGACAGTATCGATCCAAGGTGGGATCGATAGAGTCGCTGTCGACAGTATCGATCCAGTCAGGATCGACGGGATCGATGTCGACCGGAGCGACGGAGTCGCAGCCAACCCCCTTATGCAGTAAGCGGGGTCCGTATAAGCGTTAATAATGGGAGAACGAGTGTGAGAGCGCAACGCGCGCTAGGCCTTCTCTTGGGCCACCCCTCTTCGTAACACTATTATTGATTAAATACCTCCTTACTTTATTAATAATAAAAAAAGAATATTAACTAAATATAATAGTTTATAATACTTAATATATTGAATAAATATTATATTATTTATATAATAAAGAAAATAAAAAATAATTATTTAAATAATATATAAATTATATAAATATTTAATAATATTATAAAGATTATAAAATATATTAGCCAGCTTTTAATATATAATGATAATAATAATAATAATAATAATAATAATAATAATAATAATAATAATAATAATAATAATAATAATAATAATAATAATAATAATAATAATAATAATAATAATAATAATAATAATAATAATAATAATAATAATAATAATAATAATAATAATAATAATAATAATAATAATAATAATAATAATAATAATAATAATAATAATAATAATAATAATAATAATAATAATAATAATAATAATAATAATAATAATAATAATAATAATAATAACAATAATAATAATAATACTATAATAATTTTTAAATATATTTCAAGAATATAGAAAATATATAATTTTAATATTAAAAACATTTTAAAAGGCCAAACTATAGCTAAACCTAAGAAAGTATATATAATATATATAATAAACCAATTTTTGTAAGATTTATAATTATATTTAAATAAATAAAAATATAATTATTAAAGATTAATATAATATATAATTAAAGAATTCTAGACTGAATAATAATTATAAATATTAAATAGATTTTAGGATTTTTTAATTATATTTATATATTTATTAAAAACTTTAAAAATATAATATAATATTTTATAAAATATATAATAAAGAAATATAAAAAAAAGAACTTTTTTAATTTTAAAAAAAGTATAAAAAGTTTTTAAAAGATTAAAACTTAGAGTAACCTTTAACCTGGTAGTTAAATTATTAAACTTATTAAAAAAAAAAAACTTAAAATAAATATTTTAAATAAAATAATTATAGAAATATTTAAATAATTTAAAAATATTAAAGAATATAATATTATATTATTTTATTTATAATAAAAAACTTTTTATAATTATTATAATATTTAAAAAATAAAAACTAGTTTTTATTAAAATAATAAAACTAATTAAAATTTATTTAAATTATAGAAATTTAATAGAATTTATAATTATATAAATGATTACTAAATAATATAAAAACTGGATAATTGTATTTTTAGAATTTAATTTTAAAATATATTATATTAAAAAGAAATATTTAAATTAATATATTTAATCAATAAAATTAAAAAAGATTTAAAATTTGAAAATAAAATATTTAAATATTACACCTTTAATAAAATAAAAGCTTAATAATTTAAACTATTTTTAAAAATCTTTTAATTATATAATTATAATAAATATATAATTTAAAAAAACTAGTAAAATTATATAAATAAAAAAGATTAAAGAATAATAAACTAATATATAAATAAAAGATTTGTATATTAAAAGCTTTATAAAACAAGGTTATTTAAAATCTTTATAAATATGTATTATATAAATATTAAAATATATTTAAAACTATATAATAATTATAAAAGAAATATAATTCTTTAGGATTATAAAAAAAATCAAGTTTATAATAAAAGATTATAATATTTATAATAAAATTAAAATTTTATAATATAAGCCTTATAACATATTATAATTAATATAAATATTTAAATAAATATAATATATAATTATTTAAAATCTGATTATTAAATTATTTTAATTAATTAATTTAATTATAAAGATATAATATAATAAAATATAAATAATTATTAACCGATTTATAAAATATAATTCTTTTTTTTTATTTAAAAATAATATAATTATTGAATAGTTTATATATATTTTTATTTATTAATATCTAAATAAATATAAAATATTAAAAGAAATTATTTTTAATTATAATAAATCTTTTATATTTATGTTTAAAATAGTCTTTTTTAAATAATTAAATATTAAACTTAAGTTTTTAATTATTTATTATTTTTAAATAAATAAATAAATAGAAAAATTAAATTAAACCTTTAAATAATATTTTTAAACCTATATTAATTATTAATAAAATACTTAAATAAAATTATTATTATTTATAGAAATTATTTATATTATATTAATTAATAGAAATAGAAATATATTATTTTATAAAATAGTTTATAAATAACAAGCTATTATTAAAAAAAAAGAAATTATTAATAAAAACATTTATTATTATAATTATAATATTTTAAGCTCAGGCTATTATTATAAAAGTCAAAATATTGTAAATAAAACTATAAATATAATTTTAATTCTTTTCAATAATTAATATTATAATATTATAATATAAAAGAATTTAAAAAAAATTATTTTATTAATTAATTATAAATTATTATTATTAAAGAATATATAGATTTATTTTATTTTTTATATTTTATTATTTAAACTAATAATAAAAAATATATTAATAAAAACCTAGCTTAAAATAAAAAATAATTAGAATATTTATAAGATTAAAAAGATATTAAACTTTTATTAAAATAAAAAAAATATTTATATATTAATAATATTTAAAAGCCTAGAAAATATTTAAAGATTATTATAATTATTATACATTAATTCTATTATTAATACCTTGATTGCTTAAAACTAAAAATAAAAGGTTAACCTTTTAAAAATTAATAATATTTTAATTAATAATATTAATAGTTTTAATAGTTTATATTTTAATAACCGCCTTAGATATATTTGTTACGAAGTAGACCAGAAAGGCGGCCAGCTGGGCAGACCAAGACTAAGGAAGAATGCCATACGCCAAGGATTTGGAGACATGGCACGGGCCAGAAAATAGGAAGTCACGTGATTAAATCACGTGATGGATAGGAGGATAGGAGAGCTATCCTACGATCCAGGAGGATAGGAGGATAGGAGAGCTATCCTCCGATCCAGGACAACAGGGGGAATGAGGGTTCTCTATATAAGTCTGTTATTTTCTAGCCACTCGTTTAGTTTAGTTCCTCAGCTATTAATCTCACCTCAATTTCTATTGACGACTACTACTCTATTGCGACTAGACTAGTGGTGGGAGTACCAGCAAACCTCCCTTACGGACCACCTGCTGTTAGTCTTATTGTTACCTGCAAATCAAGAACCCCCGCGTACGTCTTATATATCTTCTGATATATAAGAGGTCCGTAACACTATTATTATAAAAATTACAATATTATAAATAAAACTATAAATATAATTTTAATTTTTTTAATAATAAATATTATAATATTATAATAAAAAGAAAATTAAAAAATTAATTTTAATAAAACAAAAAGTTTATTTATTATATTAAAAATAAAATATAATTTTATAAACTTTATAAATTAAAATAAATTAAAATAAATTAACTTAATAATAAATTAAATTTTAAAAAACTTAATTTTTTTAAAATTAAAAAAGTTATTTTATTAATTAATTATAAACTATTATTATTAAAAAATATATTAATAAAAACTTAACTTAAAATAAAGAATAATTAAAATATATCTAAAATTAAAAAAATATTTATATATTAATAATATTTAAGATTTATTATAATTATTATAAATTAATTTTATTATTAATATTTTAATTATTTAAAATTAAAAATAAAAGGTCGACTGTTCAAAAATTAATAATATTAATAGTTTTAATAGTTTATACTTTAATAACTGTTTTAAATTTATTATAGTTTTATTATTTTAGTTTATTTAATAAATGAAAACCTCGGTTAATAAAAATATATTTTTATTCTAATAAAAAATATATTAATAATATATATTATTAAAATAAATAAAAACTTTAAAAAATTATTATTTTATTTAATATCTTTTTTTAATTAATTAATTAAATCTTTTAATAAATTTATTAATAATAATAATAAAAACTTTACAATTATTAGATAATTAATTATAATATATATATGTTTTATAATAAAAGATATTATTTATTATTTTATATTTTTATTTTTTTAACCTATATAAAAAATATAATATAATTTTAAATCTTTCTTTATTAATTAAAGATATTAAAACAAGTTATTATTTTAGTTTTAAAGATTATAAGCGCTTTTTAACATAATTAAATATTATAAATAATAATAAAAATATATATATATATATATAAAAAAAATAATATTATAAACCAATAAAAAAAATAGCTAGTTCAACAGGCCAGGCGTTAAAAAAAAGAATATTAAGCCAGATATAAGAAAAAAAACTATAATTAGCACAGGTTATATAATCGTAAAAATAAGCTAATAAGCTTTAGATCATTAAATTATAGCGGTAAGCTAATAAACCTTAAATTATTAAAAGAATAAGCTTTATTTATTTATATTTCTTATATTTATATAATTTATAACTTTTTTATATTTAATTATTTATTTAGTTTAATTCTTTAATTATTAATCTTATTTTAAATCTTATTTTAATATTTATAAAATATTTAAAAGTAATTATTATATTTAATAATATTTAATATAATAATAAAAGTATTAATAAACCTTTTTTATAGACCGCCTGTTATTAATTTTATTATTACTTATAAATTAAAAACCTCTGCGTATATTTTATATATTCTTTAATATATAAAAGGTCTATAATACTTTTTTAGTTTTTTTAACTTTTTTAGTTTTTCTGGTTTTTTATTTTTTTTAGCTAGTTTAAAAACTAATATATTTAAAATCTAAATTAATATTAATTTTATTAATTAAAATATTATTATTATTATTATTATTATTATTATTATTATTATTATTATTATTATTATTATTATTATTATTATTATTATTATTATTATTATTATTATTATTATTATTATTATTATTATTATTATTATTATTATTATTATTTAATTTTATAATATTATTATAATTATTTTTTAAAAAACTATTTTTAAAATAAATATAATTAGCTTAAATAAAAATATTAATATTAATATTATCTTTTTTATTTAATTTATTATTTAAATTATTAATATTTATTTATATTATAATAATTAATTAATTATATTTAAAGTTTATTATTTAAATATATTAATATTTATAATTTATTAAAATATTTATAAAATATTTAAATTTATATTTTAATTTTATATGTTAAGTTTTATAATTTATTTAATTAATTTAATTTATTAAATATAATCTATTTTTTAAAATAAATATTTATAAATATATTTATACTTTATTATTTTATTAAATATTTTTATAATATTCTTTAATAAATTTATTTTATAAATTAATTATTATTTACTTTTTTATATTAATATTTATTAATTAAAAAATTATTAAAATATCATAAATTTTATATATATTTTTTAAAATATATATAATATATATTAAAGTTTTTAATTTATAAATAATAATAAAACTAATAATAAATAATTTATAAAAAAAGTTTATTAATATTTTTATTATTAATTTAGTTATAATAAAATAATAATTATTTATATACAAAATAAAAACTAAAATTAATAATTAAAAAACTAGATTAAATAAATAATTAAATATAAAAAGGTTATAAAATTATATAAATATAAAAAATATAAATAAAACAAGGTTTATTTATTTTAATAATCTAAGGTTTACTAGTTTATTATCATGATTATATAACCTATGTTAATCGCGGCTCTTTTTCTTTATATCTGGCTTAATATTTTCTTTTTCTTTACGCCTGGCATGTTAAACTAGCCACCTTGTTTATTAGTTTATAATAATATAATAATATAAATTTAATAATCTATTTAAAATAAATATATAAAAATTATTATTATTTAAAAATTAAACTTTTAAATAATAATATATTATAATATTTATAAAACTTTATTTATTTATTTAATAATTATAATTATTATATATTTTAAATATAATAAAATATATATATATATATATTTATATTAATAATTTAAATATTTAAAATAATATTTTAAATATAAATTTATTTATTTATACATAAATATTAATTATTTTTTTATATATAATATTTAAAACTTAAATTAATAAAACGTTAAAATTTATTTTAAGATATTTTATAATTAAAGAGTATACTAATATACTTTTATTAGCTGAGCGCGTATCCACAGTAGCGCAACAGAATACGATTAACAACAATAGCTTCTTCTCGGTCGGTAAACCAGCCATTTGGACTGTACCAGGTTTTGGTCTGCACAACCGACGGGGGCATCATAAAGAATGAGGCGATTGAAATTACCAATGATATGAGCCCGTGAATGAGGAAAAGCCATCTGAGTAAGATGTCAGCTAAATTGCGGAACAATAGTTGCCTTAGGTTTCTTTACCTCCAGCCTGACCACCCAGCCACGCCACGCAAATGAAGTATGCCAAGCCCAGTAAAAGTAGTTACAATTCTTTCTAAGAATGAAGTTGTCATGAAGAAACTATCAGGAAACGTCAGAAACCCCGTTGGTCTCGTCCGAGCTTGCAGATCCATTATGACATTTCACATACCTGAGACGAACGGGAAGATCCTTTCCAGTATAAAAATAAGACAACCAGAGTATTGAATCAGGGACAAAACCCCCCTTGCTTGTAAGTCAACCTTACTGGATCTGAAGTTAGGTGATAACGATGAAACATACCACTAATAAGCCCAGCAATGCTCGCGTGATTAAGAACCCAGACCTGGTAGTCAGGGCGGCCTGGGACACAGCGACAATAGACCATGCAGTCATTAAGAGGGGCGTCCAACGGTCCGGACCTATCTTCTTGGAGATCAATTGCGAGGGCAACTCGGCGACAATGAACGCAGTCTGGAAAATGGTATTGCCAAGATTGAAGTCTGTACGACAGATCAGACGGCCTCTTCTCCGTAAAGGGGTTTAGGGGATAAGATGTAGTAATATCACCCCACCGTTAGTATTCAACCCGAGGTCTTGAAGAAATGTCTCCGAAACTGCTTGGGTGATGCTGCCCTGATCTATCTAATTGAACGTTGGCATTAGTAGTGGCAAGAGCTTTTCGGATTTTGCAAGTTGTAGGAGTAGCAAGAGTAGAATATGCCCACTTAGGCGCTCCTTAGATCGGAAATTTGAGAAATTAACTCCAATGACCAACCTGAAGCGCAAAGAACATTACACACTACTCTCGCTGAGATTAGCAAACGCTGCGCAGTGCTACTTCAGGAGGTAGCATCTCATTGGGCACGAACCGCCCAGAGGCAAACTCGCCAGTCGGTGCGACGGACGAGTTTCTTTTCCTCTTCAACTGTCCAGGCCAGCCCCGGATCGAAAAGATGACGGCACTCATAGTGAGACTAGTCGTAGACTTTTCTATACCGTTCGGCAACATCAGGATTAGAGAAAGGATTCTCTCCCGTACTGGCAGTATATGTAATTGTTTCGGTCTCTTCTAGACAATCGAAGCTGGCTGGCTGAGCGTCGAACTTAGTTTCGTAGGTTTCATGGTGCGGGTGCACGTCAGTTGAGTCGTTACGAACGCTTTTCGTATAGGCAATGGAAGACATATTCAGTGTCTAAGATATTCGCGACTTTGCTTCCTGGTCCTACGAAATAACACCTTTGAACGTTATTAATAATTTAATGCTCAAAATAAGTCGCTTTCATATTCATATGCTAATGAGAATACTTCTTCAGTAGTCAGCGCAAGGGGTATGAGCAGTCTTTACCACTTATCATGTACGCGTTTGGAGAACCACGATACGATTTCTTCCATCAAGTAGGTACATCTGCCGAAGTAAGCTTGTCGGCAACTACTGCCCTCTCATGCACTCTCCCTTTTTCTTTGACTCAGTGACATTCTAGGTGCTTACGCCAAGCTCCAACTCCCGGCAACTGGCCCTTGGTCTCCTTCTGCGCTATCAAAGGTAGCATTGGAGGCGTCTCGTTTCTACTAGCAATTGATGTCTCATATCTATCCATTCTTGGCGCGTCTATGATTTAATCTCAATTCGACCGCCGAAACATGCGAGTTTGGTCGAGAAGAATTCTCTCTTTTAGATACACTACGCTAGTTTTAACCTCAACAAGCTCCCTGCATCACTTCACGGCATGCAGTGATGAGTATCCTTTACGAGGACGACCCCGCTCGGGTGCCACTCCAGCTTGGCCGCTGAATAGTAACCCAATCTAATTCCCAGTCTGGAACTTGGGCCATTTACTGGGCATATGCTTCTGCTGTCTCGCCTTGAAACCGCGTATTGCATGTCCTGGAAGAGAAGCGCGCGAATGACGGCGATATGGATCATTCGTCAGATAGCTGAGGATCTCCCGTTAAGCGTGGAAAGGGAGGGGCCAGTCGCAGAATGGAGATTTACCCGCTAGTGGAATCCCTGTGATTATGGACAGGGTGGTTTCAAGCTTGTCGGGGCACGAGTTGCGGTTTTAGGAAACCCGACGCTGGGTGGTGGCGACTTCCCGAAGGACATATCATGAACATAGTCGCCGGGTGCTTCGCATCCGCCTCGAAAGGTGTGCATAAGGCCAGACCGGATTATCGTAGGGCATATATCTATGAACTATGACGCCATTTTCAACAGTAGTCAGCTGATAGTATTACTACCCACTCTCTCAATGTCGTTCTAAGAACCAGCCGAAGATACCAAGCGAAGAAGAGAACATTGAGCCCCCCACGAACAATATTACGGCTTGAAACTTTCCCATGCCGTAGCCTATGCCGATAGGTCCCGTCGTTAGACTTGCAGCGATTGGGGCAGAAACAATGCTACCGACCCCTTTCCCAAAAGCCATGACGCTTAGTATGGGCTGTGGATCGTGGGACAGGGTTGAGCCAAATTTCTGCCAAAATACCGGGAATGCTCCAGCGCACCATCCGTAGATCAAGGCAAAGGCAAGGAGAGAGCTCAAGGATCGAGCAAGACCCCAGATGCTAAACGCGGCAATTGAAGATATAAAAGATGATAAAAAGACAAGAAGTAGTACATTATTGACCCGGTCACAGAGATATCCAAAACTAACTTGGCCCAAAACAGAAGCTAAGTTATTGGCAGCGAGGATCAACGCCCCTATTATTCCGCTGAGCCCTAGGTCGGAGGCGAACGTAGGTAAGAATAAAGATGGGATGTAATAACCCAGGCCTTGAGACAGATTTGACAGGGCAAAGCACCAGAACAGCGGCTGCTTCAGGAAACTCCAATCAACAGGACGAAGAGCACTGGTGCCAGCTGTGGGAAGGCGACCTTTAATTAGAGGCAAGATGGAGCCTACTAAGATGACCTGCACCACGGCGATAGCCCGTAGGGTAGTCCGATAATCATATTTAGAAAGCAAGACTTCCAGTAGAAAGGGAAGACTTGCACCGCTAAGGCCACCGCCTGCATACAGCAGGCCGTATGCCAGTCCGCGACGTCGTAGGAACCATTCATCTAGCATCCGAAGCACCGGGTAGTACAGAATCGTGAAACCGAGGCCATACATGACGCCCTGCGTAGCAATGAGGGCAGGAATGGAATTCGCAAAGGAGGCGCCAAGTAGAGACAAGGGACAGAGAGCGGATCCAATGAATACAAGATGCCTTTGCCATCGGTAGAACTTTCGAACTAAGGGTGTCACCAGCGGTGCGCTCAGGAAGATGATGCTGGTAGCAACAGCACCAATGAGGGGAATATCCGTGCTGCCTTGGAACGCAGGCTGCTGTGAATAGTAATCTTGGAAGACACCAAAGGTCAAGAGAAAGCCTAATTGATACTTGAGTCAGCCTAGTGAAAGCAGAACCAAGAACGTGATTTGGCTTGCCCCAAAGGATGCCTTCAATGGCAAAACTTCCGAACAAAAACTTCCATGCCCCTGGGCCACTATCGGCAGGCGGTAGATGCTGCGTATCATCCTCAGTTTGCTCATGCCTATCGTGCAGGACTTGGTGGGCTGTCGTACGCTGTAGCTCAATTGACATGACTAATGATATGGATTTGGGCTTGTTATCGCAGGTTTTGGCTCAATCATGCCTTACAGTCAAACCCCTCTGGGGTAAATGAAGCTTACCTACTTTTGGCGTTGAATCGTCTCCGCCCGAGTTACAGTAAAGCCACGATAGACGACCAGCCACAATACATCTCGGAAAAGGGATTAGCTGCATGTCAAAGAGTTCCCCCCACCATACCGTAGTACCAATTAAAATGCATAAGAGCATATCTTTCACAAGCCAATTTTTTCAGTCAAAAGTTTAAACCTCGCACGTATAAGGCTTCGCTAAGTCTTGTAGCTACCAGCACCCATCACTTGGGTATTACGCACGAGCATCAGGGGAGTAAAATGGTAGAACATGGACTCATGGCGGATATTATGCTGGCGCTCGCCTGTCCTTCTTATCTGGCATGCTGCCTTCCCTCTATTTGATTGCTACTGTGAAGAAAGTACTGGCGAAGTGGGAGCATTGGTTCAGCACCCTAGCGGGGTGTAGATCTTTTAATGAGGGAGAATGGTCTATATCGATTCTCGGACACATGTACTAGCAAAACCGCCATCTCCTGATATCAATTTCCTCGGGTATAACTGTCGGTATTCTAAATCTTACTGAGTTTCCCCCGAGACAGTCTCAAGTCAAGACCAACTTCGGTCGGCAGCGTTATGGAAATGCATCAAACTGTAGCATAGATTTTTTTTAACTACCGCTGATTCCGAGACGAGAAAATAAAATTGGGGCAGTGTAGAATGAGAGACATCTACCGTGACGTAAAGAACCCGACGCTCGACATGATGGTAGCCGTAGAAAATGATGCTAGATGATTCGAAAAGCAGACAGCTCCTCGTTGGACTAACATGTCGTAGTCATTTTTGTCCTCTGCTAAGCTGTTTCTTCACTGCCTTCTTACTAGTATGCTTGTACTTGATTAAAATCATGAGCCTTGAAGGAACGTGGGATTGTCGCATACATATATCAGCGGAGTTTATGACACATCGTCCTGTGATACCAGTAGTTATCGTTGATAACATCGAGGGGAGCAAGGCGGACGGAGCTTGGACTGGCGAACTCCGCGTGTGCTTCACTACGGTCACTAGAAAAGCCACCAAAGCGAAACAAGCGGTATTACTTGATTTAGAATTTTATCGAATAAAGTATACGTTGAACAAGTCCGGATGCGTCATGCACAACCGCAAGACCTACATGGATATGAGTAGAACTAGGTACTTCCTCCAATCCCTCTGCTCAAACTTCAGACTAAGGCTTGCACAATTGCCTGTAGCTCAAGCAATAGAATTGCAGCAGACCCTAATTAGCCCACAATTCAGCTCTGACGGAGCATCCAGCTGGGTTGTTGGTTGAACCTCCAAATGTCCCACAGAGTTAACCCAATTAATTACCAGTCTTGGTTAGTGTTCAGCTTTCATGGTCCAGTACATATACTATACATGCTCACCAGAAGATGACGGCAATCAACACATGGGAGCGCTAATGAGGACGATTGGAGCCTAGATTGCAATATCTACCAGCTCAGCGGTACTACGGGCTACCCTCGCAGCAAGAGCTGAGCACCCCTATGCATCTACATTTACACGCCTCGACCTTCGTCACGCTGCTCAACTAATACTCCTCATAAGCGGTATAACACAATTATTCAAAGGCTGATACAGCGACTAGATTCTCGTCACCCATTAGGATAGATATAGCAGGGTATAGTATAAGACATTGCAAGTGTACTTTTCTTTTCGAACAGAGTAAATAGAGCTTGGAAGGCGGTTGATTCACCGTTGCATTAAAGACTACGGAGTCTCAGAGATATCTGGTAAATATTGGTTTACTAAGCTCAGTGTGGTAGTAATATCCCGGGCGCTCTTAGAAGGGAAACAGTAAGGTGGCAGCTTGGCGGTAGAACCCTTTCCCATAACTAGTTGACTTAATGCGGAATATATACCGAGCTGCTGTAGCGAACTCCGAAACAAAGGCACCAGAGTGAAGCGCGGTTATGCAAGAAGAGCCCAGAATCTGAAATGACAAGGAAATCGGGGTGAGTAGGAGAACAAACTTAGCAAGGCACAAGACGTTCGGTTACATTACGGATTTGCCGATGTCTGACTATGCGATGGGACCATCGTACTGTAATAGATCCAGTCCTCTCTTCTTACGAAGAGAAGATTCATATTGGCAATCAGTGGGCCGGAGTATCGTAAGGCTAGTATGCAGTTTGTAACTAATCAGGTAAAATATTGAGGCAGTGGGAGCTGAAACACAAGATAAGAACTTGCATTAGCTTCTGATTTCTATGATGGCGATATTGCTAGTATATGCTGCTCATTCATATTATTCAGTCCAAGTGGGATTTCTCAATAGACTGTCCCATCCAGGTATATTAACACGAGTATGAACTCTGACTACCTCTATTTCATCTATACTCAGTTCATTGTTACTCATATCTATTTGTTTACTTGTATCCTCAACAAGTGTCACACGATGACAGTAACAGCTAAGTCCACATCTGGAAGCAGCTTTCGAGCTAATCACGAAAATCTTAATGAGGATCTCAAACGATTGTTGAATAAGAACTTGGGGCTCTATGCGCTTGGGAGCTACTCAGAGGCGTATGAGACCATGTATATATCGACAATGAGGACTGGAGTCGAGTCACTCATCGGCACTATCACCATTGAAAACAACCAGGCTTGGGACGATGCAATGGCGTATGCCAGAGAAGTCATCGTCGCCCCTAAGGACACCAAAGAGAGAGCAGTCAGTACTCTAGCTCCTAAACCAAGATGAAAGTCGTTTTAGCTGACCGATGATTTCAAAGGCATCTCCATGGACACGTTCTTGCTCCGAACTACATAAAGAACTTCTGACGCGATTTGGCCCTGAGACTATCGATGCCGCTGTACTGGGGACTGTTTCTATTATCAAAAATCATTATAATGGCGACAGGCTCTCAATTCATCATGTTAATAAGAAAGCCAGTTATCTGCGCCATCGTCACGACGCCAAGGTTGGTGCCGGATTCTATCCGCAATCCAGCCCACTTGCTGCTACCTGCTACCAGAGTGCAGCAATTTCATGCTCAATAGCAATGTCATGGTTTCTCCCTATTGAAAAGGCAGTAAAGGCAGCCTATATCTCTCACTTGTCCGTCTGCGACGACCTTGGTAGCTTCACTGAGGAAGACTACGACGTTCGTATGCGCATGGTTGCCATGTCTGCTGGCGTGGCTCACCAATTTGGCGGGAAGGCATTGAATGTTTTTGTTGACGGAACCGCTAAGCAAGCAGTCGGCACGGTTACTGGGGTGTTACGTCCCATTGAAGCAGCTATGGCTTGGAGAACGATTAGTGGCTGTGGTACGATTTATAGCAAGTACAACTTTGGCGAATGCGATCTTGACGTTGGCTTGGTTGCTCCAATTGTCATGATGGCTACCCATGATCTACTCGATTGGAGATGCGATGTGGCCGCCGGTAATCACGAGAACGCAGTTTCGGCCGTGTATGGATTCGGAGTCACGTCTCCATTTCATGCCTTCTTGGAGACCATACTGAAGGAGGTTCTCACGCATTCCCGGTCTGGCCTATATGGAGTAGCCGGAGTCTTGTACATGCATTTTACTATCGGGAGGTATGGAGCCTGGGAATACCATGGCGATCATGCACCAGGCTGCGAGAAATGTGTGAGCCTCTTGTACAGGGCCACAAAAGCCGCTGGCCTGACGTGGACACCAAAACCACCACCAAGGAGCTACGCCGAGGGCGGTGAAGCACGAGAATTGGGGAGACTGTGGTCAGACCATTTCACCGACGATGGATCATTGGTGCAAGAGGTTATTGGCTGGTTTCAGTATCTAATTATGTCAGGTGAAATATGGCTGTTCGACTTGTTGGCGGAAGGAACTCAACCGGTAGACGTGGATGCTGACTGGGCATAGTAAAAAATGTAGTTGTACCGAGGTTCAATACAGTGGCTAGAAGGAGAGCTTGGTGGTGTCATTACAAGGGCTGAATACAGGGCTTTGAGGATAACTCAATATGAGAATAATGTTCTATGAGCGCATGAGGACCTTTAGCCTTCCAAAGGACCCTCAGTCCCTTGGAGAGCTAACTAGTCTCTATATACAGGAGACCTTCGGACCTAAATCTCCTTCATGAGGCTGAGCCGCGTGTCTTAGTCTCATTTACCTACTATCCGAGACATCCTGCAATTCGGCTTCATGCCTATGATATGATGAACATGAATATGAAAGGTCATGTGGTTCGCGGAGCCTCCCACAGGTGACATCCCGTCAGCGCGTAGGCTTCCATTCAACAGGAGGATCATATCAGTTGAGCAGACACGGTTCTTCGACAGGAGGATGGGGCTCTAATTTTCTTTCTGTCTTCGAATTTCAGGGCGCTATGGGGTTGATAAACAACGTGGACTAGGGATGACGACGTAGGCTTCGGCTAATGACTTCGGAAGATCTGGGAACGCCTCTGAGATGGAGCTGGGGAGACTCAGCGCGAGTGGCCTTACGGCTGTCCTAATACGAGGTTAGTTGCTTCGGGAAGTTCCGTGGATGACTGCTACCCGGTCATGCCCTGGCGCTAAAGAGAACAGCAACAAGTGATCTTCCCACTCTTGCTTTAGTATCACGAGTTCTCAGACGGGCAACGAGTAGGGTTGTTTATTGATTCCGGCACAGAGATGCATCAATGAGCCCTTGAATCGGACCGGAGCAGGCTATTGCGAGCTGAAGTCAAATAAAAATCCTCATTTATCGAGATAGGATTGCTTATCTTGTATTACGCACATCCGTTTGCGATGAATTAAAGAATTCTTACATGTTGGTTGAGTAACTTAATAAGAGTGCAGAAAATGACGTCAGGCAGCCGAGGTACCTTTGGCTGTTGGTAAATTACCTCTAACAGGAGTGCACAAAATGACCAAACATATGTTTGTTGGTGGCATTGATCAACTTGTTTGCTTTGTATAGAATGGCACCAATGTCGTATCCGATCGTTATCAACGGTTCTATGCCCTGCCAGTGGCTGTGTTGTTGTTGGACGAAAGCATGTTCTGTAACACATGATCACCAGGATTTGTACCGGTGGGGTGAAAGGTTGGTGGATGGTATTTGTAGAATCTAAAATAAAGTAGATATGATGAAAAATCTTTTCCTGGGCATCTGCTTTGCTTTGTTGGTGTACCCTTTCCTCTTCTTCTTATCGAGTACGTTATTTAAAGCTATGACCACCACAAATGCCACCACTACCAACACAATCACCGTCGCCATCACCACGTTCCCACTCCTTTTCTTATTTTCCTCATTTCTTCCCCTCCCATCCTCTTCTTCTTGAATCAAGCTATAATCATCTCCACGGGTAGCCAGTGTCAACATGGCAGACGAACCCTCCCCTACGCATTGCCCACTTCCACCGGTCATGAAAATCTATTACCAGTGGAGCCCAAAAGGGCTCTACATATTCCACGTATGCGGCACTGACCAGAGAGATCGACTTTTTGCAGTGAAGATGCACACGGGGTATAGCATGAGCGCACCACTTCACCTGAATCAAGGAATATACTTATATAACGGACCTACAACAAAGGCACCGCTGCTCGCTGCCGCTGGCGACGATTTCCCCCTTTTTCCCAGCTTGCCGCTGAATAACAATAGCCAAATCTGGATACCGGCCCGCAAGTCAAACGGATTTACAACAGAAACAATGCGTGCATATATTACTCAAGATAAACATGCCGCTTTTCGATTCTCTACTGAGCTAAAACTCTGCAAAAAACTATGCCGCCAGCCATTTGAGTGGAGAAATATCAACAGGAGCGAGAGGGGTGACGACGGAGCTGAGCACGGCGGATCCAGGCTTTTCCTCTTATCAGAACTTGACCAGAATATGCCACATAGTGAGAGCAGCAGTCAGGGTGAAAGCAGCAGCAGCCAGGGTGCATCTACCTCTTCGACAGCCGCATCCAAAGGCGAGGTCGTCGCTACGCTAGAGTGGAGGTCTTTTTGGACAAGTCCGAAGCACCCTTTCGATCTCAAGCTCGTAGGCCGGGGGATTTCATTTGGAGATCGCTGGATCATCACGGTTCTTATTACGGCATTGAGATTGTGGGAGCTCCACGCACGTGGGAAGTCACAAAGAGGATCTGTTGCCGTGGCTGAATTAATTGGACCGAAGGATAAACCAGTGAACTGAGCAACCATACTGGTATGAAGTCATCCAATGCAACAGATGAGGAGTGAAACCTAAGATGTGCTAACTTCTCAAGGCTCGAGGTCCTGCTGTCAGTATATTGTATAGAAACTTCTTTCATATCTGTCGTACAAAGATCTGGTTTCATGGTTACCTACCAGGTACTTAGGTGCTTTCAGGATCCTGATATCATTCTACGCTGTCACAATGCATGAGGTTGGGCTTGAAGTAAGGCAGAGGCGTGTTAGGGTCTGCGGTCACATTGAGTAAGAAGGGACCTAGTAGGGTGGTCATAGCTCTATTTCGTGTATATAATAGTTTGGTTCCTAGTTAGAGGAGCCCTAGGAATCAATAACATTGAGTCCCTACCCTATACTTTCACCCACCTGTAACCTAACTTCACTCTGGATACAAAACAACCTGACAGGCGTGAGACTACCGCATGCACGGCCTGTTTGACGTCAACCAACGGCATTTTCATTGCTACATTGGCAGACCAGTGCAGCCTCTAATGTAAGATAGTACCATACTTGTGGGCTGTGGAGGGTTTGCTACAACAACAATGGTCGGTACATGCAGCTAACGGGTAGAATTCGGAGTTGGGCAGTGCAACACACTGATGTTCCACAATATCAGTAGAGGGGATTTGATAAACATTAAAGGCCAGATCTTATAAGCTTCACAAACTGGGTATTCCTCGCTAGTGGACAATTTATACTATGAGAAGCTAGCTCGTGCACAACTCGCAGTCGAGTTTCTAATTACATTTCGGCAGAACATTACAGAAAAGACGTAAAATTGATGGGTTACTCCTGCTCCTTATCAAAGGGGATAGAAAAGGGCTGGGAGGGTGCCCACGCGAAAATGGAGAGAGCCGTTGGCTGTCGGGGAGATAAATTGTTGTGCTATAGTGGATCCAGGGGCTAAAAGGGGTTAAAGGAGGTCATTCGGGTGATCTCCGGAGGCCTTAGTCAGCAGCGCACACCTATATATAGAGCATGCTGGATAGGCCAGGATGAGCCTGTTTAGCAGAAATAGATCAATGAAAGCTATTCAGACTAGTAGGTGCCACAGTAGCATGACATAGATGCATCTGGAAAGAGGAAATATCCCATGTATATTGAAGTGAACATCATGGGCCAGCGCCCGTGCTAGGGTCAAGCCTTCAGGAAATAGTGCACACCTACACTTCCTGAGACCTTCAGGCCTTAAATTATCACAATCAAAGATGGGAAATTCAGTGATCGTGTGAAAAGAAACGTTATATTATATGAATGATAAAGTCAAACGCATGCTATGCCTCCCCCTGTTACCAGCTTTCTCAAATCCTACTTTATATTCCCCCCAATTAGCCAAGTCACCACGTTGACTGACTAAGTAATATGGCCGTGGCTTACCCACACAACTTTAATATATACTTGAATGTTGGTAGCAGCGATTTCTGTGAATACAGGTTACAACATATCTTTACTTTGTTACCAGGTAGATATCTAACGGCAAGAATACAGAATAACCGGGTTACTTGTTTGAAAGATAATGGCCTGCATGCAGATGGGACGAGAATAGTAGTTGGACTTCGTCAGATGATGAAGAATGTGCTTAGTCAACACCTTAAACAATAACATGAGAGATCCCTTAGTAGAACGTACACTTCCGAGTCCATAATTTTGGCTTCCAGCAGGATATTCAAGCACTACCACAGATGTTCCGGCGATAGGTTATCAGCGTTTTTCGTTCATATTTCTCTTGTACTAGATCACGCGAGTTTAAATTATTATACTACATTTTGCAATGTAAAAATCGACTTATCTCATACGTGTTTATTAGATCTGATAGCGATCGTCTATGTTGTGACTCCCTTTCTATGAAGTTCTTTCTATGAAGTTCTTTCTATGAAGTTCTTTCTATGAAGTTCTTTCTATGAAGTTCTTTCTATGAAGTTCTTTCTATGAAGTTCTTTCTATGAAGTTCTTTCTATGAAGTTCTTTCTATGAAGTTGAATCTTTGCCTTTATTTGCCACCATTTCAAGGAAACTCTTAGCTAAGATCTGAAAACATGCCCCAGAACCTTGCCATATAGCAACTCTTAGGATCATTGTTGTCAGAATGGCTCTTTCGGGATGCCGCCGTATGCTGGAGCCATGGATGCTGAAGCACGCTTTTAGCTCCCAGCCTCTTCTCTGGATCATACTCCAGTAGTTTTCCAAGCAAGTCTGCCAATAACAGTACTTCCTCTCTCTCATATTGATACTTAGTTGGGGGATCATCTCTGTGTTCGCTGAAATAAGGGGGATATTGCTTTCTTTCGGCTCCCAACATAACCTTCAATGTGTCGTCGCATTTGCTGTCTTCGGTGTGATCTGACTGTTGAAGGTCCCCCTCAGCAAAAGAGGAGGAATCCGCTGACTCAGAATTATCGACTCCCTTATTGCCACAGTTCCAAGCCGTCCTGTAGGGTTCTGGTGGTGGGCCAAGAATGGCAATTATCTGGCCAATAACCCTGTTAAATGTGTTGTAATCGAAGCTCCCGCCAAAATAGTCATTATCGCCAAAAAGAGGTTCATGCGTTCTAACCTCGCAGATTGTACAGGCTAGAGACCAGAGGTCTACACCAACACCGTTGGCATGGTGGATAAGAACTTCTGGAGCTGCATAAAATGTCGGTATGCCCGTAGCTTTTCGTGGATTATTCGTAAAGTATGATTCACCGAAATCTACCACCGCAATCTCTGGAATAAGCAGCTTTTCACACCACTTCTGGCTCACAGGGATTACGCAATAGTCTGGTCCTTTAGGGCGAGGGCTTTCTCCGGACTTTGTATGAATTTCCCAAGCTTCAGCTTCCCCCAGAAGATCATCCATCTGGCCCGCGTCGATCTCCTGCAAGGCGTCTTGATCGAGCCTCATCAAAATGTTAGACGGATGGTAATCACCATGACAAAGGCCATTCTCATGGAGAAAGGCTAGCGCTTGAGTAATTTGTCCACAAACTTCAGTTGAAATCCTTTTTGTCTTCAGATCGATATTGTCTTGATCTAGGCGCCACTCCGATACTGGGAGGCCATAGAGCTGCATGACTAAACAAAGATGTCGACCGTTGGGTCCAAGGACCCAAAAAGAGTCTAGTGGGACTGCGATGTGGTTCTGATCGAGCTCTTCCAAGGAGCAATTTTTTGTCAAGAATTCGAATGCCTTTGCCTCCGCAGAGTCGGATGAATGATCCGCAGTCATAACTTTAATTGCTCTCCATTTTTTCATCTGACGATCCCGACACAGCCATACAGTCCCAAAGCCCCCGCTTCCGAGCTTATGAATCACCTCGTATCTGTCATTCAAAACGTCTGCGAGGTGAATTGGGTGGAATCCCCCCCGGTTGTACTTGCTAACTGGTTCTAAACCTTCTTGCTGCATGAGGTAATTATATTCGTACTCTTGAATATCATCCGCTTGTTGGATGTCCTTTTCGATCGAGATGCTGTCATTCACATGACTGGTTCTGGGCGATTCAGGCTTTTTATCGATTTCCATGGTATAATGTTCGTCTTGCTTGACTTTCTCTGGAATGCTGGGAATGCGATGGTAGGATTGATATTTATCAGACGCGCACTATGATGAAGTTGAATTGGAATCCAAGGTCGTCTTTTGGAGGAGAATAGGATCTATATATATTACAAGAAGAATATGCCAAACAACTGCCATTGTCTACTAGTTTACCAAACAAACAAAACAGAAGGTCTAATCCATAATAATATTACTAAGAGGTCCACTTTGAACAAAGATACAATGCAATCTCATGTTCACAATACTCAAGTTTTGAAACTTAAGAACAGCGTTTAACTAGACTAGTGTTGCTCAACAAAGAAATGATGGTCTTTTTACAGCGCCCTTGTCGCGTGCGTGTCAACTACAAATGTACAGTTACAGTGAAGAAGTTTTAGAACAGGCACCAAGTATGCCAGACTCTCTTGTTACAATCGAAGCTTATAAGATGGCAGCCCGTGCTTCGAAATATCCTCACTATTGTATTACTGAGCATTACATTCGCTACAATTGAAGAGATGGTTACTTTCAGAAAGCCGTCGACAAAGAAAGAAAGTGTGGTGTGGGCTCCTCCCATGGTCTTAGGTCTCGGAGGACCCCACGATGATGATCTATTGAAGCGAGTACAACAACCTACAATTTGAGACGAAGCTGGTAGAGGTACTATCGAACAACCAAAGGTAATTTGGCTTTCTCGGCCTCCAAAACACGGCGTTCTTCAGGTGGAGAAGATAATAATGGAGGAGACCAGTCGCTGTGGGCAAGCATATGCCTGGGTCATGATGGGTGTTCACACCCAATCTACCGTGATGTCAACCCGCAATGGTTCTATGACAGCAAGGCAGATGGCTGATGATGATCCTCATATAACTATTCGAATGGGCCCAACCCCAAATATATGCCAGTTGCACGGACATTTATATATTCATATGCAGGGTCCAATTCCAAAAGCCGGAAAAGACGACCAAAGAATTGCAACTAGGCTTATGACCGAGGATGAACGAAATTATGTAGGCGGCAAGCCGCGGCACTTGTGGATCTGGGGTCCGTACGGCCGAGAAAGCAAGTTTTATCCTCGAAGTGGTATAACCCTCCCAGAGCCCCCTTTTGTGAAGAAGCCAGGGCGCTGATCTGCATCATTACTCACTCATCCTCGATGAGAGTATATGAAAGACTAACTTATGTCAACTGGACAGCCCTGGGAGCTAACTTGTCTTCCTTAGGTTCCAAAATCATGACTGGTCATTCCAGGCCTACTGGTGCCCGCGTGCCGCTCTGACACAAAGCGACTAAGGCGCATAGTTTTTGTGCCTTTTTCTGTTCTTGCTTCGATTTCTGTTGCTTTCTTAGACGTTCTCAAGCCGTAATAATCCATGTTCATAGAACGCACTCTCGCCTAAGTATCTAACACGATCACAAACACTTAATATATGCAACTTAGATTACCAAATGAACTCCCAAAGTGTGCCGTAGATAATAGATAATATACCACTGAGATGAGTGAGCTAGTCGCTAGACTTAGATAACTTACAAACGGAATCTATCCGTTGTTCTCTTTGTCATACAACTCTCAAGTCTATAAAGACTTTGAGCCAGAGAAGCTTGGAACTATAATCTAACTTTCAAAGCATCCGTTATTCTCCATGTATAAGGAAGATGTAAAGGTTCTTTTAGTCATCAATCGAGGCCAAACTATTAATTAGAAACAGATTAAGAGGATTGACTCATCAATCTAATACTGAGTTTCAAATTTACCTTTGAGGCCAAAGGTGTTGGCAATATTTGATCGGTTATGGACCCGAAAGGAATTAGTTGAACGTAGGCTGTAACTTAACAATACGTTTCATAACTCTGATTTATTTGGCGTCTCATTTTAATTGACTTAAAGCCCACTGGAACATTGCATGAGCTTTCGTCTTTAATGCCAGGCCAGAAAGATCTACAACTAAACGCTGTTCGCACCAAGTAGTCACTGCTTGTTTTGACGTTATGTTTATGTGACAATCAATTTAATCATTCGCATCATATATTCTGTACGACTTTAGGTAGAGCTGACTGCATAAAGACTTCCGAAACAGAACCTTGCCATACGATATATCGCATTATGCAACTCACGCATCCCCCGTTTCTATATTACATAATCAGTCGGGGCTGGCTGTATCAGCTTACGTCCCTTCATATAGCTCCTCCCCGAAAGAGACATTTCAATTGTCTGCTGACACAATACACGCTAACATCTGATCTGTGACCTTCTGAATCAGTGCACAGTATACTGCACCTCGGTTAAGAATGGCGCCATACACTTGTAGTCAACGATCTAGTGACCCATGGAGATGATTCAATGTCGTCTGGCTGTGACTGCTTTTATCCTCGATTGTGATTACTATTCTAGCCATTCGATCTTGATTAATATCATTGCCGAATTATGATTACTGTCTTGACTAACTCTGTAGGTCCCAAGTCTATAAATACATGGCTATCCCTCCCTGAGCATGTTTACTTACTTAACTACCACATCGTATTGCAATCATACACTACCAATATGGAGACTATCACCACCCCTTCGAATTTTTCGTTCAGCGAAACCCAGAAGGCTTTTGAAGCAGCCATTCCCGCCCTCGACTTGACGTTCCAAACGTACATCGCCCAAGGCGATTATGCAGCAGCACGTGCGGCACTCGAAGCGCTTCCGCCCCTCAACAACTTCATTCTTCCACCACGTAACTTTACGGGTCTCTTGCTCGCCATTGGGGAGAGCGGTCAGGCATTAGGGTACGAAGTCGGAAACCCCTTGACGGCATCCTCGATGATTCGCTACGAACTCGACATTGCACTACACACGCCCCGCCGAGTTCTACTCCGAGTTGACGGGGACAAGGTCGAGTTCAAATACAACCTGCTTGCACCTTTGGTGGCAAAATATAATATTCCAGAGGTGGACGACATAGCGAAGACGCTGGATGCCAAGATCACGACTGCTTTGCGCGAAGTCGGCGGCTATGACTTCTCTGGGTAGAAGTGCGGTTGGCGAAGGAGAGGTTCGAATTTCCCCCTTGGACTGTGCTGTGTCACGATGCGACGCTCATCTAGCGACGAACCACGTATATATCTAGGGAAGATGAGACCGAAAGAATTATGATTTCCTAGGCAATAACGTTGATTATCATTGACTATATCCATGCCTGACTGTTCCTCTACTAATAAAAGAAAGGGTTCGAGTGAATCTGATACGTGCCTAGACTCAATACTAATATAAAAAAAGTTGCCAACGCATCGTGACCAGCAGAGATACTGAGTCGTTGGCCAGGGCATAAGCGAGATTCGAGATCATGCCACATACCGAGGGAAGAGCAGACAAGCTGAGCTGAAGTGACGTGTTAATATAGTACGAAAAGACGTCGTACTACTTCGAATCCTCTTGGACCGAAAACAGCACCTTACATGTCTAACCGGAAACCGCGTTGGACTTCGACGGCTTGGGATAGGCGTAATATGCATTGTGCATCTTGTGCATCTCAGCAGCAGCTTATTACGTCAGACCTGTTGAGTAATTCTAGGTAAGGATAAGTAATCGAGCCAACGGGCTATTGTTGATTGGGTCATCTTTTGAAATTTAGCGCCGGATGGTGGAAAGATGGTGCCGCTAATCGATAGACTATTCGCCCCTCCACCGTCCCACCGAACCCTGGATCGCCGTCGAGTTGGGGTAACGCATGCGCTAACAAATACCCTGAGGCTGCCCCCCGCAAAACGACAACCGACATACCACATACCACATACGACATATTGCAGCAACAATACGACCTAAACAGCCACGGGCTTTCTGTCGATCATCGGCTCTTTACTCACAATAGCACGTCCACCTGCCCAGCTCTCCGAGGAGGCCGAATTCAGATAAATAGGTGTGCTTCGTCCCCTCACAAGTTTTCACCGTGATAACCGGATTCAGATCCCCTCAGACCCCTTTTGTTGTTCTCACCATCCATGCCTAGTCAAGTAGACTATAAGCGGTAGTACACAAAGAGTTTGACATACTCTTTAAATGCTTTCCTACCTACATGCATACCTAGTAACACCTAGTTCGACATACAATACTATTGATCCTGTGCTCTCACCATGCCTACTCTAACTTTCATCCCCTTCGCTCCTAGCTCAACCATCCCAGTAAGTGGGTTGACGAGACCGCAGATGGCAGACCCCAAGGAGAAGTTCTTTCGTCATTTCCAAGCCGAAGTAACCCGTGAGTTTACAAATTCTCGTCCTTGACATGGCCACACTGAACCGCGATTAATACTCAAAATCACTAGTTATTCAAGATGAAATAGATGGTCTGGCGGCCATATCGCCCATCGGGGGGGAGCGCCAAACTGGCATAGACAAGGTGCTGGCAGGCATATCCCGGTTGTCCAATGAGGTTATGGATGCGACGGATTTCATCCCCAGTTATGATCAAAGAGCATACTCGCAGGTAGGTACAATAAGATGTCGGACTGGCTAATACCTTGTCTGTTGTGTGCTGACCCAAATATAGGCCATCAAAGCCCTGACAGAGAAACTCAACGTTACAACTGGAAAACTCGCACCAAAATCTCGCTTCCAGTTCAAGTCACGAGACACAGGGACGACGGCGACACATTCACAGCCTACACCAGACCCCCGACTACGGAGGCCGTGGGGCAGCGATGGTAGCCAGGATGTAGACGACTCTCCCCAGCAAGATGCCGAAGTCGAGACCCGAGACGCCGTTGGGACTCTCCCGTCATTCCCCGACGCTAAGAACTACAACGAGGAACTCTCCCGTTCCGAAGACGTTCGAGGGGTCCGGAAGCCGAGTTTCTCGATGGCGAAAAACATCGCTATATCCGACCAAACGGGTCTCCACATCATACTGCCTTCGACAGCCTCGAGGGCGACGTCTTCGGGCAGTCTGACTAACCTCACCCGCTGCATCGTAGACATGGCAATCCCAACGAGCACGGTCGCCCCGTTCGCGGGCCTCATGCTAAAGAATATCAAGAATAGCCTCGTCATCGCGGGGCACGTGGCCGGGCCGGCGCACATCACGGGTATTGAGGACAGCATCATCGTGGTGGCGGCGCGCCAAGTGCGCATGCACGACTGTAAGAACGTGCGCGTGTATTTACACTGCGCGAGCCACCCCATCATCGAAGACTGTTCAGGCGTGGCGTTCGCACCCCTTCCAAGTCATTATGTAAGAATGGCTACGATATAGGGCCAGAGGTGATTGATGCTAATTTTTATGGCAGTCTAACGAGTCTACCACGCCCGCGACGAACCAGTGGGACAAGGTAGACGACTTCAAGTGGCTGAAGGACACGGCCTCGCCCAACTGGAGCATACTAGCCGAGGAAAACCGGATCCAGGGCGATGTGTGGGAGAATACGGTATGTGGGAAGGCGAGCATGAGCACCGATGATATCCTCCGCGAGCTCAAGATTGTGACGTAGGACGGTAAGGCTTTCGTGGAAGAATCTGCGGGAGGAATATAATCGTCTCAAAAGGCAACGATACTGTTGACCAAATGAAATGAGAAACAGAACTTCACTGCGGTTCTTTTCGTGTTCGGGATACTGGGGATATACGGACGTTAGAAAAAGTCACGAACATCAGAAAAAGCCGAGTACTGCACATATCCCTTATTCCAGTATGTCCCAAGTAAAAGTTATATATAATAATAGCTTCGTAGTCGGCTCTTCTGTATCGTAGAAATGCTCTCTCGTCTTATGGTATCGTTGAAAACGCCAGAAACGCCATGACATGCTTATGCCAGCCATTCAAGGCTGGTCGAAGTTGAACACAAATTCCCGGTCCCGTAAAATCTCTCCAATTGCTCTCTCCATGGCCGGCTATCGCCCTCAAATCTTGCTCGACGTCTTCCCTTTCTTCCAAGTTTCTCCGTAGTCCTGCTAAACCTCTCCGCACAGCACAGCTAGGACCACCACCAAGCTAAGCAACCTTCACTCACTCACTCACTTACCCGTTCACTCACTCCTCCATCTTATCCCCCTCGCCCTCGCCCTCCCCCCTAACAACAGCAAGCCTCTCACCAACCTCACGCAGCTTCGCAAGCGTATCGCGCTGCCGCGCAATACGCGCCTCGAGGGCCGCGATCTCGACCTGCTGCGCCGCGACATCGCGCTCGAGATCTGGCAGCGAGGTCCGGACGAGGGTGCGCGCGCGCTGGAAGCGGTGGCGCAGGGCGTCCGTGGCCACGGGGATTTCCTTCAGCGAAAGCTCGCCACCACCACTGCCAATACCCGTACCGCCGTTCTTGCGGGAGGCTGAGACCTGCGAGGAGAGCAGGGCTGTGGGCGTTGGCGTCGCGGCGTGCGCGGTGGATTGTGAGGGCGTGGCGCCCGTTGTGGTCGGGGCCGCTGTTGAGGGGGCTGTTGGGAGGGCGCGCAGACGCGTGAGGAGGTGTGCTAGTTCGGAGAGGACGTCGAGGGCGTCTGGGTTTAGGGCTTCCGGCAGGGGTAGGGGGAGAGGGGCTTGGGCCGGTTGTTCTTTTGTTGATGATGACATCTTGGTTGGTTTGTTCTTTTGGGGGTAAGATGCGCTTTGGGAGAGCAAGAGTCTTGATGGTCTCGAACGAGCTTCGAGAATGAGGAATGCAGGGTTCAGATATTCAAAGAGAAAGTGGGTCGGTTAACAGCCGGTATTACAGACAATACAAGCTAAGGTATGCAAGTCTGTAATCTCTGTACTATACACCTTTATAGATGTATTTTTTTGTGAAACAAGACAGTAAATCAAATTGTCTAAGTATGCTAACTGCCTTGACATCTTCTTCTAAATTTAGTCTTTTGCGATGCTCTAGGTTCAGCAATTAATTCCTACGCGCTTGGCATACTTGTAGAACCGCGACTAGCTCAGACCCTTGTCTACGCCGGAAAGCCCCGCCTTGACGTCAAACCATAAAGCTACTACCTAAGCATTACAAGTGTCGGACTTGGAGGGGTAGATAAAGGGTGCGTTATGTATAGCAGCACCTTAATCGGACGTAGTGTCGCACTCTTGAACCGTGAAGAGGACAATAAGCAAGTCAGATATTTAAAGACACTCTTGTACTTTGTCCTTTTGAAATTCAGTGGGATTCTTCTGTTATACTTTACAATAAAGCCACCTCTGTTAACACGCAGTAAAGTGGCTATATATTAGCGAGTGGTACAGCGGAGGGACGTACCCAGTACGGCGCCGGTCAGAAAAATTCAATGGAAATCCCCCACCATCCATCATCCCACCTGCACGTACCGAGCCAAAACCTCAACAATGTCGGACGGTCTTTTTGCTCGACCTCCTCGATCCTAAAATCACGCATTCCCTCAACTTAGCATCTTACTTGCCCTCTTTTTCTTGTCCCTACCAAGTATCCCTGATTTAGAGTTTAATTAGAGTTGGGATGCCTACCCCGTCCCATAAAGCGTGCCTCATTGTCATTGACGGCTGGGGAATCCCCACCGTTGACAGCCATGGCGATGCCATCACCAACGCCAAAACCCCCGTCATGGACAAGCTGTCCAGGAGCGCTACCGGTTTCGTCCCGCTCGAGGCCTCGTCGCTGGCCGTCGGCCTGCCAGAGGGACTAATGGGCAACTCGGAAGTCGGACACTTGAACATTGGTGCTGGTCGTGTCGTTTGGCAAGATGTCGTCCGAATTGACCAGACCATCAAGAAGGGCGAGTTGAGCAAGAACAAGGTCATCAGCAAGGTTCTACAGAACGCCAACAACGGCAATGGCCGCTTACATCTATGCGGACTTGTCTCCCATGGTGGTGTCGTGAGTCGCTCCTCTACGTTCCCCTGTGAAAGCCGCTAGCTAATCACGGGTATTATTTAGCACTCGAAACAAACGCATCTGTATGCCCTCCTCGAGGCGGCCAAGGCTGCTGGTGTCCCCAAGGTCTTCATCCACTTTTTTGGCGACGGCCGCGACACCGACCCCAAGTCTGGCGCGGGTTATATGGAGGAGTTGGTCCAGAAGATTCAAGAACTTGGCATCGGACAGATCGCGACTGTGGTCGGCCGCTACTACGCCATGGACCGAGATAAGCGATGGGAGCGCGTCGAAATCGCTCTCAAGGGCATGGTTCTAGGCGAAGGTGAAGCCAGCTCAGACCCTGTCAAGACCGTCAGGGAGCGCTACGAAAAGGGTGAGAATGACGAGTTCCTCAAGCCCATCATCGTCGGTGGCGACGAGGCCCGCATAAAGGACGGCGATGAGGTCTTCTTCTTCAACTACCGATCCGACCGTGTCCGACAGATCACCCAGTTGCTGGGTGATGTCGACCGCTCCCCTCGGCCCGACTTCCCCTACCCTAAGATTCACCTTGTCACGATGACCCAGTACAAGGTTGACTATCCCTTCGAGGTCGCATTCGAGCCGCAGCGCATGGACAACGTGCTCGCCGAGTGGCTTGGGAAGCAAGAGGTCAAGCAGGTTCACATCGCCGAGACAGAGAAATACGCCCACGTCACCTTCTTCTTCAACGGCGGTGTTGAGAAGGTATTCGCTCTGGAAACGCGAGACGAGTCCCAAGATCTCGTGCCTTCCAACAGGAGCGTGCCTACCTACGACAAAGCTCCCGAGATGTCTGCTGATGGCGTCGCCAAGCAAGTCGCCAAGCGACTTGCTGAGCAGGAGTTCCCTTTCGTCATGAACAACTTTGCCCCTCCTGACATGGTTGGCCACACCGGTGTGTATGAGGCCGCGATTGTCGGTTGTGAGGCTACTGATAAAGCAATCGGAGTCATCCGTGACGCCTGCAAAAAGGAGGGCTATATCCTCTTCATCACAGCCGACCACGGCAATGCCGAGGAGATGAAGTTCCCCGACGGCAAGCCCAAGACGTCACACACGACCAACAAGGTGCCATTTATCATGGACAACGCGCCTGAGGGCTGGTCATTGAAGAAGACCGACGAGGGCGTCCTCGGCGATGTGGCGCCCACAATCCTCACTGCCATGGGTCTACCAGTGCCAGAGGATATGACGGGCCAATCTCTCTTGGTTAAGTCATAGACATGGGTAAAGACATTCACTCTTGGAAAAATAGCTGTCGGTTATGGGTTTGCGATAGATAAATAATTACGCGAGACTCGTAGAGATACTAAAATGAAAAAAGATATGTAAACTTGGCAAAAGCAAATAGGCGCCTAACCTAGATGCCACTGTCCCTCAGGGTTCCCAACGATGCTAAACATTCCAAGCGCCAAAACCTTACTGCAGTAGACGTGCTGGTGAGTACAGTGGGCCTCCTTACTCCACCAAAAATGCCTTTATCCATTATAATCTACTGGGAGGCGTGGACATGACGGATAGGGGGGCAGTCAGGCTCTACTAGACCCCGCCTGGCTTAGTGCGCACAAGGCAATTCGAAATCTCAGCACACCCAAACTGCACCCCCACCGCCGCACGACGAATTTTGATCTCGTTTCGACCATCGTCCAGAAAACCTCGCGATCACACCACACCGTCAAGATGGATTCCGAAGACCCCCAGGACCGGCCCGACGGGATCAACAACATCATCAACGGTCTTGAGCGGTACAACCCCGAAGCCGTGCCCGCGCTCGAGGAGTACGTGCAGTACCAGTGCGCGAACCGATACACCGATTCCAATGCCAACAGAACGCTGCTGAAGCTGTAAGTGTTTCCCGCGGTTCCCATTCGCCATCCTGTTTTTTTTTTTTTTTGGTCGCAGGCGGGCTTTCTTTCCCGCGAATGTGGTGTATTGGTGGCTATCTTTTCCTTGAAAGTCAAGTCAAGTCAAGTCTTGTTTTGCTGGTTGGAATGATGATCATGTGTAAACGTTTCCTATTACCTGAGCAGTTCTTGGGCCTAATCAACCCTGCTGTTTTGAAGTCATGGATATTAGCTCTATCTGACCCAACTTGTGACGCCTTCGCCTTCATCTTCATGTTCCATCTCTTATCACTCCCTCCCTTCTGATGTAGACGTGCAAGCCTTGCTGACGTTGAACCGCGCGCCCGAAATTAGATACCAGCTCAACCCAGACCGCGTCAAAGATGAGGTCATAACCAACGTCCTCGCCAAGGCATTAACTTGCTTTCCCTCACCACAATTCTCCCTCGCCCTCCACCTGATCCCGCCGTCTGTGCTCACTCCGGCAAACGCCCGTAACGAGGAGCTCCCCGAGGCTGTCGGCAAACTGCGCGAGCTCAACGACCTGCTACAGAGTGCGCAGTATGCGCGCTTCTGGGCTACGTTCGACTCAGATGATCTGTGTGCGGACCTCACAACCGATGTCAAGGGTTTCGAAGAGCTCGTGCGTGTGCGCATTGCCACCCTTGTCAGCCACGCCTACCGCGAGATAGATCTCCCCATACTAGAGCAATGGCTCGGTATGGACGGTAACGCAGCACACACATTCATCACCGAGACCGCGGGGTGGACAGTCGATGACAATTTAGTCAAGATCCCCAAGAACCCTGAGAACGAGGCTAAGAAGTCTGAGGTGCGCGAGGATGTAAACGTCGATATGTTCTCCAGAGTTATCCGAAGGGCTTGGGAGGAAACAGCATAAAAGACGTTGTTCGATGCGAGAAAGGAAGGACATAGTTTGGGGTTTAACACGAAAAGGGTGAGGAACCTGGTTCATGGCGTTGGGGTTGAATTCTCTTATAGCGCACGGCACGAAAACTCGACATGATGTTTTCGACTGTTTGAAGCACGGCTCATGATCTATCCCGTTCATAGAGCACGGTTACGAGCGAACTGAAATGAATAAATTAAATAACCAAATTTTTGGCTTGATACGCTCAGCTGCTGCAGTTTTCACGAAATGAATTTCTTGGCTGTTCTGTACTCGCTCTAATCGTATCTTTATAGGTTAGTGGTCATTACGCATAGTACTTAGTACTTGGAATAACCGCGTGTCATCTGTCGGTTTAGGAAGCAACCAACCAACCCAATGATCTGAGAAGGGGCGGTCCTTGTGTTCATGCTTTTGTCGGAAGCTGCGATGGAACATGCTGGTATACTTCTTTGCCCCTCCCGTCGGATTACATGCCGAATACTCCATTCCCTCAACGTCATTGTACATTAGTCACCTTCATCCTAACACAACACCTGCTTTTGTGTCTTACCAGATTCCAAATACCCTTTCTCGCACTTTTGATATGCTCGCCTGTGTACGGTTCACCACCGCTTCCCCGATGAGCCTGCAATAGCGAATTTCTGAGCTGGTACTTGGGAAGGTTTCCTTGCTTCTGCTCAGATCATTCATGGATATGGCAAATGGCACGCGGCTACCGTATAAATCGATCAAAAACCCACCTCTCTTAGTGCCTGCCGGAACTATCGCAAGGCCGCGCGTGCCGGAATCTCCAAGAATCCCGTATGTGGCAATACACTTGCCATCAACAATTGATGCCTTGTCGATAGTTGCGAGTCGCATTCCCATTAAGTACTCGCTAGCCCACGAAGCTGTCTTGTTGGCGCGCGCCAGAAGATGATGCTCGACTGTGCCCCTCTTGGAACACTTGTCTGCGTCAACGTATCTGTAATAAGGCGAACGGTCGGAGCTTGGGTGATAATAGAACGCCCATTCCTTTATGATTAAGGCCTGCCTTTCTTTTTCCGTGCACACTGTTTCCCGGATTTTCTGGAACCGTGCTTCGGCGTCTCTTGATATAGAAATTGGTTCTGATACATGGAATATCTGCCCAATAACAGAACCTTCGGCTATTAAGATCTTGCCAGAATCATCCCAATAACAACGCGGATCGGATTGCTGAAGATTTCCAGATCCTGACATATCAGCTCCCGACTCCAGAGTACTCAAGATAGTACGCATATCACGAAATAACGAATTGCTCTCGCTACTCAAATCCCAGTCCGGAGCCCATGAAGGCAGCTGAGGTATATAATGAGGAAAGCCGATGTTTTCGGACTCGTCGATCGAGCCGTGATCGATATAACTCAGTATGTCGTAGCTCCTAGTGGCACGAATAATTTCTCTGGCAAATCTTGTGTAAACACTGCAGCAATCTTCACTGTAGTCGATCGCGAAGCGCTGATTCTCCACACCGAATCCGCTGGAGATACCAAGCACTCCAAACACTTTGTCTCTTGGATCTGAAGCCTCGAGCCACCTGGTCCTCTGTAGCAAATCAACAATGTCAAGTGTAATGTGCTTGAAGGTTTGTACCTGAGAGCGCCAAGGGGGAAGAGCGTACCCCATGCCATGCAGCTCTTGGTATGAGCACCGCGTCTGGAACATATCCCTCACTATGACGGCTTTATCCATCATCTTGAGGCTGAAGCCATATCGGTCGTGATGTTTGGGTGAGATAAGAACGGTTCTACAAAAATCATCCCAGGGAACTCTTCGACGCCCGCATTGGATCGACAATGTCTTAGAGACGACGACTTCTTGAAATACCCAAAGCCTCTTGAACCAGGGCCGCTGCAGGACGTCTATCTCAACATCAGAGAGATCCCCACGAAAGTATGTCATTGATTCTCTCTCGGTTGGGAGGTCTGGGTCCGCATCCTCGTTCTCATTCATGGCCCATGTGGCATTTCGCTCGAGATAGTTCCAGGCCGAATGTTCTACGTTGCCGCCCTTTTCGCCTCCAAGATATATAATCGTTTCTAACGCAGAGGAGTAGATACTTCGCATTTGCTCAACTTGATGATTCCTTTCGCTGACACACCCAGCAGAAGTCATATCTGGAATTGAAATACTACATCTTGTAAGGCAGCGAGCCGGTTGCCTCAAAGCCTTATTCACATGCAGATGGTGCACTGCCCACCCCATTACAACGCAGATCCCTTTTGGCTGCTGGGCCTGATACTCGCCCGTTCATACCCCAACGTAGCTAAGCCACCTTGCCTGCTGTTGTCGCATTTGTTGAGCAAACTAGGAGGGTATGGGAAAGCAGTAATAGGAGGCTTTATGATACGATGAAGTATGCAGACTGGATTGGTGGGTTATCAATCATCTAAAACGAAAGGATTAAGCGAAGCAACTGTGTATCTCGTTTACCTAATACGAGCACCAGGTCCAGCCTTCGGCGCATGATTATTCGGTCTATGCCAGTAACCAATGACTGACCGGCGATATATCAACTATCTTGGTCATCAAGTAACCCACATATTCCGTCCCCAAGGGGTTGAGCATCTCCGGGTCCCACAATTCACCGATCCGGACCCTAACGGAGAAAGGAGCTTCCGGTTAAATATATGTCGACCTTGCATGCAGCATCGTGGGAACCTAGAACCTCGACCCGGCGTGGTTACTCTTAGTACTGATTTGATCGTTCCGACCACACATTATCAATTAACACGTCGATAAAAACATCGCTTTTACGATGCTATGTGGGCCGCTCGCATGATGGAATAATTTCGTTTTCAATTATAAACAAGCCACGGCCCTCATCACCGCCTCCCGCCGCCGGGCGCAGCAGAACCTATCTCTTCCCACTGCACGCCCGCCCACTCCTCTAGGTACCCGACCTGTCCCTCTTCGACACCCCTTGCCTGACAATCCCGCTCGCAGACCCCTACGATAATAGTTCCCCAATCCATGCCCTCGAGGGACAGCTCCTCGGCCTCAAGCTCCGTGATGGCGTGTGGACAGAGCTGGACTTCAAACGTGCGGGGACCACCGCAATTCGGACATCGAGGCATGCCCTTCACTCCACCACCAGAAGTTATAGTTACCCCTACCCCCTCGGGCTGCGACGGCGCCAGGGCCTTGCCGACGGCATCCGTCTTGGAGTATAGTAAGGGTATGCCGCCGAACTCGTAGCGGATGGACTGTTCGGGGTTCTGCGCCAATCTGTCCGCGAAGCGCTGGAACGCGGCGTCCATGGTCGACTCGAAGACTTCTTTATCTTCTTTGCCGCCGGCGCCTGAACCGGAGTTGTCCTCGACATCCATCTTCATCGTGGCTTGTGGCGCGGGCGGCGGCGTGGGATCTAGAGTCTCGTATTCGGCTTCCGACAGGTAGGAGATCGGGTATGGTTTCGGCTGCGAAGATTCTGGCGGCCAGGGCTCGGGGGGAGTCTGCGGGGTGTTGGATTGTGTGTTGTTGAGAGATAGTGTTTCGGCGAACGTTTTTGGTAGGATTTCTACATCTTTGGCCGTCTGTGACTCACTTTCTGGCTCGGCGGCTTTGGATGTTTCCTTCTCCGTGGCTGGCTGTGGTGCGCTGAATGGATTGCTGGAGCTCGCGAATGGGTTGCTCGATGCCGACGCGCTGCCAGACGTCGACGTCGCAAACGGATTCGCTCCTGACGCGCCTCCTAGCTTCTGTGCGCCGAAGAGGGTCTCGCCCAGATTACTAGGTGGTTTCGCCTCCTCTTTTGGCTTGGGCTTGGATTTCTCTTCTTTCTTCTTCCTGTCGCTGTCTAGAGCCGCGACCTTACTCCCCGGAGCGACGCGCAGGCTTCTCAGGGCGTGAATGCTGCCATCTCTCCGCCTGCAGCTCTTCTTCTGGCATGCGAAGACGTAGAGACGCCGCTCATGGCCGGCGAAGCGGTCTGGTAGCTCTGCGTTGAGCTGTAGGAGGAGCACCATAAGGGACTTGCAGATCTTGCATTTTGCTAGGGCTGCTGACGGCGGGGTTTCGGGGTCAAGCCATTCCTATAGACGACTGTGAGTTAGAATTTGAACTCATCTTTTCCTTTACTCTAATCTTGGAGGGGTAAAATGGGCTTACAGGCCGTCCACCCAGGCGACTTATAGCATCATCGTCGGGGTCTTTCGAGGCGTATCCCAGGAGCACATTGGTCTCTGTGTACTCTTCCTCTTCGCCTGCTGATGAGTCGCTGTCGTAATTTACCATTCTAATTTTTCCTTCGCCGCTACTCAAAATGCAAAGTGATTGTCAACGTTTATGTGAAGTATTCAATGCCGTCGCAACTTTTTTTCCTTATCGGCTTTGGAGGGGTAGGTTACATATACAATTGCATCTTGGAGGGGCTTATCGGACCTCTTTTGTGGCCCGTGCGCCTAGATACTCCCTTTTCGCAGAGCCTACCCTGTTGAAGCCAAGGCCTCACCACGCTTAAGCATGCCCATGTGTCTTTTCAGGATCGACCTGCACACTCACTCGTACAACAACCTGTTTGTAAACCTTCCCGAAGCTTGGTGGTTGTTTCCAAGTGCTGGGAATTCCTTCTCACTACTGTAATCATCGTGATGGAGAAAGACCGAAAACGCGGCATAGTTGAACTGGCGGAACATCAAAACTAGCAGTTAGTTTTCAATACGTCGTCAAGTTACTGTGTCAATGATTGTGTATATTGTATTATGTCGCGTGATATGAATATGTATCGATGGTGTGCAAGATATAATGTATGTCTCGCACGATCAATCGGCGTTACAAGGCGCATTATCTCCGAAAGTCATGCTACATATCTTATGCGGACTGATATGGACTGGGTTCCCCGGAATTGACACTCTACACTGTTTAACCTTATTGCAACAACATACTCAACGGATCACCTCTTCGTGATTCAATATCGTACAGCCCGGCTTGCGTTTTCTTCAGCATGCTCTCATCGTAGGAACTTTTGACGGATTGGGATCAGCTACTGTTCTTAATTAATGGTTTTACTAGCCAATACACCTTCCCAGTGCTGGGAGTCGTGGAGACATCCTACAGCGAAGTAGGATGCGGTTTGTTGGTGCTCAGCCACCTAACGAGACTCGTAATAGTGGTGGTAAACGCTTTGAGAAGCACTCTCCTAAACAGTTATTTCATGCCCTATGCCACTATGCTACTAATCTATGATGGGCCAAAACTATAAGCTACGAGTACACTAGTGACAAGACTTACACGTCCTCGAGCCGCAGAAATTGTTTGCTCTATGCGTGGCAGGTTTATCTGTGGGTACCGCGCTTGGGCCAAGCCCATTGTCCAGCTATTGTAATGCTCTACAATGGGTAGAAGTCTAATCATTGACTCCGCGGCTAAGAATAAACGGCCGTTTAATTGTTTGCGGCCACTGAGGGGGAAGTTGGTCACAGTGTGGGTGGACTGGGAGATTTCGCCAGCTGCATTGGCCGCTTGAACGTTTTCAATGGCCACAGCACAGTATGCACAAGAAGCCATTGTGCGTCCTCATTAAACATTGCTGCTGCTGGAAAGTCGACAAGATAAGAAAGGCCGTCATATTCTGTTGGCTATCGTTCATACCCCGTCCATCTTGAAAGAGAGGAGACAACGACTGAGTGCCTTGGATAGCGTCAACCAACACCCAAAATGCCACCGACTCGGAAATGGCATCAGAATATGAGCGGCGTAGTCCGCTACACTAACGACGGCGTATTCTGTAATCCAGCCCTGCCCTTCCCGCTGCTTCATCTGACATCCTTGCCTTCCCAAATCGCGGTAGTATTAACATTTCCATTTATCAGACGCAAACGGAAGATACCGATGCCAAAAGTTCGAGAATGGCGTGCCTTGTAACCGTGAGATGGCCGACAAAAGCCACAACATCAGCTCCCACAACTCCGACTTTCATACCGATAGCGGGTACCGAAGAAACATGGCGCCTGGTAATTATCCTTGCTACGTGGATGGTTGTAACCATCGAAGCACCACGCCCTTGGCGATTATAGGACACCTTCGTAAACGTCACGGCTTCAGAGGAAGCTCGGATCCTATCAAGATCCATTACGGGAGTAGGTACTCCCTCTCGACGATCACACCTCAGGAGCTGTATAGACTCGCGGAATATTCCATCATTCAACTTTGAGATTTCGGTCACTAATCAGGAGCATCATAGTCCCTCTCCGCCGTAAGAAAAAGACCAAGAAAGTCAATCAGGACGACCACAACCAAGGCCAATCGAATATAAGTGAGAACAACCGCGAGGAAACGCTCCGGGGAGACAATTACACCCACCTTGGGGGAATCGGAGGGAGCGGCGGCAACATCGGGCCTGGTATCAACGGACTCATCCAGTCTATCGACCCTCTGCTCCTTAACTGGGATTACACTGAGGGCAACTCTCGCGAAGGTCGTTTCGGCAGCGATGGCTCGGGTCTTGTCGGCGAAAGCTCGACTCCCAGCACTGTTACCCCCAGCGGTTAAACACCTGCAAGAGATGTGGCTCAGGTGGAGGAATGGAACATTCTCCGGCTCCCGTAGGAAAGGGGAATGGAATAAAGTAGCGATATTATGGCTCCGGCCATGATAGACATGGAAACTTGCGCGTTGATTATCAAGGTTCGGGACAGGAGTTGAGTATCGACAACGTCCTTTGTTTGAGTGGCCGGAAAGTTCCGGCGGCTATATTTCTCATACGGCCGTCGGGTTCACTGGCTGTCATTCCTACACCGCCAATTAGCATACCAATATGATAGAGTGTCTCTTCCCACCGGACTTCATACCTAAAATTTGTCTCTAGAGTTGGTGCGATGATTTGGCCATCTTAAAATTGAATCTGAGAAGGTCGGCTCATGAATGGTCCCTTGCCTCACACCTAGGTAGGTTGGTCTAGAAGACGGGCGAAACATTCCTAATGGGGACCCTAGGTAAGAAAAAGATGGATGTTTTTTGTTTTACAGAAGCCTAATGTTACTGAGCCAGCAATTTTTCAATATACGGAACATCTAGCGCGGAACTGTGACGTAATCGCAAACACCTAGGTTACTCAACACAAACGATGATCTATGAACCGCATAACACCTACTTGCCATTGATTAACCGGCTAAGGTAGAACTGGCTTATACGTGGCTACAGGCCCATACAGTTTCCTTTTTGAGATGTAGAGACACTCACTAGAACAATGACAAATGAGACACTTGAAACCTCTGCCGTGAAGACCAAGGCAGTTCAGTCTCGACGGCCCTTCCAAAGATAGCGCATTAGATGGAGTCTTTAATCTTTCATGTCTCTAGACAACGTTCCAGACAGAAATGGTATCAAAGGACGATGGGAGTTTACACACTAGCGCAATAACACAGTTTCGACTACATTATGTCGCCTTCAAACGCATATCTTAGGTCGCGTATCAAGCACGGCATGAGGTATTGTAGTGCGTGTCATACCAACTTGAAAGGTGCCTGTCAGTTAGATAGAGTTGCCCTCGCATCCAGCTATATTCCTTCCGTCTCTTAGGCACTTAAACTTATGGATAAGGTGAGAACCGCGGCTTTTCGGAAGCATTCTGAGAAACTAAATCGGCAGGACAGTTGTAAAGAGCAGCGTCTTGCCCTAAGCCATGATCGCTCAGTAGTGCGTTTATCGAGATTCAATATGTAGTGGTCTTAAAGCTGCCAACCATAAGAAGAATAATCTTCGGCGGAGCATGGAAGAAGTTAGAACTTGGAGAAGCGATCATTTGATTCGTAGGCTTTCCAGCGATGTGAAAGGTGGCAGGGTACTTAAGTGTATATTCAAAGTTATCATGAGCCATATGCTTGTCGTAGACAAGTCACACTTATCGTTGAGAGGAGGTGACGAGCACAGCTTTATAGACTAGTCTCGTCTAGATGAGAGCTTCATGTTCGGACTACCCTCTGACAAGAGCATATAATACACTCACACCTACATGTAGCTAATTACAGAGAGAGCTTCAAGTACTATATCCCAACAGCAGATTCGTGTACAAGCAAAAATCAACAGATAATGCTGATTGAGGTGATCTTATTTCATGCTCCTTATGGGTGTAATATCGCGATCAAATTCTTTCTCGAAATAAAGAACAAGCGCGGAACGATAGAGTGTTTTGCTCAATAGAACATTTTAATATTGGACTGGGGGAGCAGCGAATAGTTGGGTGAGTCCCGTATTTGCCTGCGATTACAGACCACTCACTGTCGTCTGTTTGGATCAGGACAATTCAGAATTGAGGCTAATTCAGCAGTAGGCAGGATCCCGCGTAGGATCATACAATAATAGTAAGCAAGTTCAAACACTTACGTCAGTGGACGTCAAGGTACTAGAACCGAGACGAACACGGAAACCGACCTGTATATGTCATCCATGAGCGGCAGCCTGCGTGGCTATAGCGTTTATATAGGCCGACTCGTTGTATATCAGCTCATCTTATGATAGATAGAGACCTCTCTCTATCCATGAGTCGTGCATAATGCAGGTGAGAGAGATGAGTTGTAGTGTTCGCGAAAGTATCTACCCGTGAAAATACTTAATAGGGTAGATTAGGTAGGCGGAAATGCCCTTAACGGGCAGTAAGCTTCGGTCCTCCGACTCTTCGGATCTACTACAAGATCACCTACCCAGGTAGATTTTGGTGGCCCAAAGCCTGCAGCCGTCCCGGCTCAGGCCTTAGGCGTGTTGTGGATGATTAGGTAAGATGCCCTTGGCAGTTCTGGCCAGAATTATCTTACTAGATCTTTAGCGTGGCACTAAAGCTTAGCGCATCCAGGGACTCGCCCCTCCCCACTATCCCGCTACTGATCATCCCCCGCCATCGGCGCAGAAAATAAGCAGACGAGCCCCACCATTTCTGCTTTTTCCTCGCCTCTCTTCCCGTCCCTTCGTCTCTTCCTCCTACTCCTACTCCTCCTCCTTCTCTAACCAGCCTTGACGTCTTTTAATTTTATCTCTCATTGTCAAAACGCCCGCCGGAAATCTCGTCCTGTGCTACGTCTTTCTCTCCAAAACCAGTCGCTCGGCCTATAATCAATCGTCATCATGGCTGGCTACGCTCTTTCTCGGGAGCACAGAGATGTAAGCGCTGGATAGACTCAGTTCGGGTCATTGGCAGGCATGAATTGGTGCTGATCTGCTTCTAGATGCTCGAGAAGCCCCTCGTGGACTCGGATCCCGAGGTTGCTGAGATCATGGTATGTCTCAATTTGCTCGCATCTCGTGAGGACGAGCTCGCTGACCGGACCTGCAGAAAAAAGAGATCCAGCGCCAGAGAGAGTCCATCATCCTCATCGCTTCCGAGAACGTCACGTCGCGTGCCGTCTTCGATGCTCTAGGGTCTCCCATGTCCAACAAGTACTCGGAGGGCCAGCCTGGCGCGCGGTACTATGGTGGCAACGAGCACATCGACGCCGTCGAGCTGCTCTGCCAGAAGCGTGCCCTCGAAGCCTTCCATCTCGACCCTGCCAACTGGGGCGTCAACGTCCAGTCCCTGAGCGGAAGCCCTGCCAATCTTCAGGTGTACCAGGCCCTTATGCCCCCTGGAGGCCGTCTCATGGGCCTCGACCTTCCCCACGGTGGCCACTTGAGCCACGGCTACCAGACCCCCGCTAAGAAGTAAGCAGCAAGCGATGATTACACGTCGTACTTTAGTCTTGAGCCACAGCACTGACCCCATGGCTCGCAGGATCTCAGCTGTTTCTACATACTTCCAGACCATGCCCTACCGGGTTAACACTGACACCGGCATCATTGACTACGACAAGCTCGAGGAGAACGCTCAATTGTTCCGCCCCAAGATCTTGGTCGCTGGTACATCTGCCTACTGCCGAGAGATCGACTATGCTCGCATGCGCAAGATTGCCGACTCCGTTGGCGCTTACCTTGTCGTCGACATGGCTCACATTTCCGGCCTCATTGCTGCCGAGTGCATTCAGTCGCCATTCCCTCACGCCGATGTCGTCACCACAACCACCCACAAGTCCCTCCGTGGACCTCGTGGTGCCATGATCTTCTTCCGCAAGGGTGTCCGCAGCACTGACAAGACTGGAAAGGAGATTAAGTATGACCTGGAAGAGAAGATCAACTTCTCCGTCTTCCCTGGCCACCAGGGTGGTCCCCACAACCACACCATCACTGCTCTTACTGTTGCCCTGAAGCAAGCTGCTACTCCCGAGTTCAAGGCTTATCAGCAAAAGGTTGTTGCCAACGCCAAGGCTTTAGAAAACAAGTTCAAGGCCCTCGGCTACACGCTCGTATCTGGTGGTACTGACTCACACATGGTACTTCTCGATCTGCGTCCAATCCCCTTGGACGGTGCACGAGTTGAGGCCGTTCTCGAGAACTTCAACATTGCTTGTAACAAGAACAGTGTCCCTGGCGACAAATCAGCTTTGACCCCTGGCGGTCTGCGCATCGGTACACCAGCCATGACTTCGCGTGGTTTTGGCGAGCAGGACTTCGAGCGCGTTGCTGACTACATTGACCAGGCCATCAAGATGTGCAAGGAAGTCCAGGCCGGTCTGCCCAAGGAAGCCAACAAGCTCAAGGACTTCAGAGCTAAGGTGGCCAGTGGAGAGGTTGCCAAAATCAATGAACTGAAGAAGGAGGTTGCTGCGTGGTGCCAGACCTTCCCTCTCCCCGTCGAAGGCTGGAGAGTAGACGCTGGACTATAAACAGATTTCTTTTTCGTGAATTATGGGATCATTTGGTTAATGCAAGGCGTGTCAGGGGCTGCATCGTGGTTCAACATAGACGAGGAAGCGAGGAAAAATAGAGGCAACTCAACTGTTCTCTTGGGGAGCGCACATTGAAGGATCATGTCTCGATTTTCATTTCAAACGGATAGGTTTCATGGCGGGGAAAGGGACGAGAGAAGAAAAAATTATACCTTGCATGCATTCATCAGGCGTTGCAAGTGCTTTTATTTAACGAGAGCACCGGGAGTACTGGCAGCTCTTTCGGATCTGGGTCATTCAACAACTCTGCTGCTTCAACGCGCTCTTATACCGTATTTGGAGGGTCAAAGCGTTATTTTATGTATATACCACACATCATACGAAGGACAAATGAGATGATGTAACAAAGGGCGAGAATGTGAAACCGAATTTTACCCTGAAGCACCTTGATGGCCGTCGGGAAGTTCTATGACACGTGATAAAGAACGCCTATACTGGATTATCGTCCAACTTAGAGAAATCTGGACATTTAGGAATTCTATCGGATATTCATACGCTTAGTAGGTTAATATCTCACATGAAGACGACTATGCCCACCAGCCAAGGTAGAAACACAACAGAATACACAAACAATACACGTAGAATTAAGTCCATCTCTACTACCTACACTAATCCCAGTCAGCCCACATCCTTCGAAGCCCGCCTACTAAACAAGGCGAGAATTGTAAAAGGGTCTTGACTTCTGAAGTGTCTTGTCTAACGAGAGGACACAGGTAATTAAGTCCCTAGTAAATTAACCTCTGCAGTTTTTGGGACTCCAAAAAAAAAATCTGGTTTGTACAATTACCGTGGCACCTTACCACCGACGCCTTGTCCTCCTCTCCTCTTTGTCTAGGTGATGTACCTAATCTTCTTTTCTCCCGGCCTCAAGCCTTGGTCGATCTTGACCTGGACTCCAGCCAACACAGAACTAACAGAACAGCAAATAACCGCCACTGCAGTAAACAGCCTAACAAAATTAGGCTCCCTGCCGAATTCAGATTATCACTAAGCCCCCGCGCCTCCATCAGCCGGGGTATTGCGCAATTTCCTCTTCCCAACCCCTCAGAAAAGCCGCTATACAATAAGCAAACCTCGAAAACTCCGTAGTGTCCCTCGCGTTGTTTTATTCTGGGTCCAACCCTTCTATCAGTTCCAAAGCGGTAAATATCTAAGTGGGCTGAAACAACGAAGATATGTGCAGAAGGTTCGATTCCTGACACCTCTGCAGAAACGGTTGCCACAGGACACCATATGGCATGAGGTTTGCCTCGCAACCTCAGGACGGACAGCAGCGGCGCTGTAAGAAATGTAGGGCAACAATATACTCTTGCTTCAGTCTCCCATATTGAATTATGAATGGACGATGATCGTCCATGTAGGCGTCAAGGTCATAGCATCCCTGCATACGGTGGCATCGGTAAATATTTAGTAATCGACCCCCTAGACGCCAGCCCCTTGAGCGGATAAAGCGGATGGAACCGAATTTCCGGTTGTGATAGTTCCCTACTATAGCTGCTCTCTTCTGACATAAAAGTCCTCTAGGCTCCTTTGCCAGCAGGCGGAAGTGTGGCACCGTTCGTTGTCGGAGTAGTATACGAAGTATACGGTACGGCAGGGCCGCCGTTCATCGCTGGTATACCCGTCATGGCAGGAGAGTTGACTTGTGGTTGAGGATTTGGGCTGGTGTGCGGAAAATTGACACTGACGGGTTTGCTGGCCCCTAGACCGATGCCACCAAGCCCGACAGGAGCACCCGGGTGGCCCTGGCCGGAGGATCCCATCTGTCCTTGACTAGGCATCGCATTTCCGACACCTTCATTGGACTTATGGGCGCTTTGTTGGGCATTAAAACGAGCCTTAGCCTGATCCACTACCGATATGAGAGTTAGTGGCTTGGTTTTCCTAACCCCGGTAGCTACACTGGACGAACAGGATTAGATAACAACCGTCGAACCTCCTAGCTGCACTAATGACAGCCAAAATAAAGGTTACTTACTGGCTTGCTGGACTTGATGTGAGCTCAAAGAGGTTTGGAAGGACGTTGTTCCCGGGGTCTGGTTTGATTGATTTGGAGTGTGATGTTGGTTCGGCATCTGGTGATTTTGCATTGGCGGCGGTACATGGGTCCCCGCAGGAGGGTAATAAGGTCGCGGCGTGTTGTTGGCCATGTGCGGTCCACTATATGAGGACTGGCGAGAGGGTGTGCCCGTAGGGTGATACACCTGCGGTGCTGGTACGTGTGGGGAGTGAGTTTGTTGGTGATGAATATGCGGGGACGCCGTTGTTGTCCGTGGAGGCGCAGCGGCCGCGCCGTTGGTATAATGTCCATATGGAGCATGCGACGGCGTTGGGGCCGGCGATTGATGAGCCTGATAAGACTGATGAGTATAATGAGGCTGAGTATTTGGTGGGTGAGTATATTGTTGAAAACGGGGTTGTGGAGAAGCGTTGCCCAAATGGCCTAAATTATTATAGCCAGGAACATATTTCGAGTTTGGAGTCGAATACATTCGGTTTTGTGTCGGCGTTGAGGTGTATGAAGGCTGAGAATAACCCGAGGCAGGTTTGACATATTGTTGAGTGTAACCCGTATTTTGATAAGCGTTAGAGGGACGATAGCTTGTGTTTGGCGCAGGTCTTTGTTGGTAGGCTGGCGGCATAGTTTGCGCTCCGCGCTGCATCGAGTGCTGTGGAGGCCGGACTGGGGTCTGAGTAGCATAGAACTGTGGTGCCGGCGCAGGAGCTCTGTTCGCAGTCTGATGGTACTGGCTATACTGCATATTGCTCGACGAACTAGACGAGCGATGGGAAGCTGGCCGAGTATTAGCGACAGTGGGAGTGTTTTGTGCGGCTCTGGCACGGGCAGCCGCTTCATCTTCCTCCATGGTGCCCTGGTACTCGTCCGTACGGATTTCGATTTTAGTCGAAATATTCAGCTCGTCCAGTTTGTCCGAATTAAGACGAGCAACCGCGTAAGGCGGCAGCATCTGGATAACTAACAGCAGTTGGGCCTTCAGGGCTTCATAAGTAGCTGTCTCCTCTTCTCCTGGTTGCACTTGGGTTCCATTTGTCAACATATCGCTGTGTGCGGGGTCCGAGGCGTATCGACTCTGACTGGATGCTGTGGGGAGCGTCAAGTTGCGATTTTTCTGATACGAGATGAGGGTCTGTATCATATCGGATACGTCTTGTAGAACATCTTCTGTATCTTTTTGGTCATCTGGTTTTCGGGGGCAACAGGCTTCTTCCAGGCTGGGATCTATTACACTGTCATCCCAATTGTCAATTGCTTGCTGAATTATTTCCTCATCTATCTCGTCCTTTGGATCCACATTCATCTGGTCACTCTCGTCCGCAGAATTATCCGTGCGTTCAGAGTCAATCCAACGGTCGAAACTGCGTTGTCCTACTTTCTGCCACCACATGGTATGGCTGATCAGACCGGAGGAGACCATGGCCGCCGAGTCGTCCTTGGATGGCGCAAAGCTGGAAAATGCACCGCGGAAGAGAGACTCTAGCTCCGACGTCTCTAGTTCCAGAGAAGAGGGTTTGTTGCCTGCAAGACTAAGAGCACGTTCACGCTGCTTTGTCATCATCTGGGACGTGGGTGAAGCGTTGCTGTAGTCAAGCCATTTTCCAGTGGATATCGGTTGGCTGAAGTAAGATCCTGCCCGATATTTGGATTTCTCGGTCAGTTCAGGCCTGTGCCAACCCACCTGCACACCCTTGGTGGTGCTTTTGGGCGCCTTGGGCGGAGGTAGAGAAGGGAGGGTCCGCGGAGCTGGGAATAATTCGCCTAGTGTCTTGGACTTCTTTTCCTTATCCACGGGAGGCTGCATGGAGTAGGGAACGATTTTAGTAACTTTGATGCCATTGGGTAGGCCAATCTCTCTAAGAGGTCGAAAACCGGCATTGGAATCGGCGGTCTTATCGACGGGTTGTTGAAGGCTTGAATATAGCTGGCGCAGTCTGGGGGCCTCACCAAAAACGCTAAGCATAACATGACCGCTGGCATTCGATTGCAGGTCATCGGCAGGGTCGAGTGCAGCTAGTACCTCTGGATCCTGGGACGACTTGGGGTATGATAATTCGCGCTTGAACAGGCCATAAGCACTCTTTTTGAACTCAAGTACGCGCGCAATGGCGGCTTCACGGGTCGAGAAATCATCACCTCCCTTGACGAGCCGCAACTCGGCGAGCTCATCGGTGATGGAGAGTTTGAGATCGGAGACGATAGCGTCAATGCTATCATATGCATCCTGAGCAATCTTGTCGGCAATGGAGCGCGGCAACCTGTCCTCTACCGATTTGTGACGTTTGGCGTCCGGTTCACTGGTCGGGTCGGACTCGGGGAGCGGGCGCTTCAGAACGGAGGGAGTTGGGTCAAGTCTGTAGAGGAGCAATAGTGAGTATCGATGTTTGGGTATGAAGACGTGCATCTAGAGACGAGCAGGAATAGGAATATCGTGCAGTCAATGGCTTAATGAGTACAAAGAGATAAACCGCACCTCTCTAAGAGTAGGTAATAATTCCGGACCGTCTCCGGGGAGATCTTGTTGCGATCGGAGGAGTCGGACAGGGCGTTGACGATGGGCGTATCGGGCCTATTCGAACTAGTACCATTCACCTGTTTTTCATCGTCATGGCTAGGTTCGCGCTTGCGCTTGATGGCGGCACTGATGGATTGCGAAGCATCAGCGCCTGGAGTGAGAGGCATGGGCGAGGGCGTAGCGACACCGTTAGTGGGTGCGACGGCTGAAGATGCCATAGCTGTGGGTTAATGGGGAGACAGAGGCGGATGGTGAGGTGTGTTGCCGGGTATTGCAGACACCATCCATGCAGGTGGTGATGCTGAAGGCTACGGCAATGGTAGTGGAGTATCGCGCCGCCGGTGAGCAGGCTCTCCCAGTACAGGTGGACCGAACAGGGCGTCGTCGTCGTCGTTGATGATGACGCGAGTGCAGACCCCAGTACTGGTTGCCAGCGCGGACGAGTGCAGGTGGTGGTGCTGGGAATAGGAAAAGCGTGGATGAGCTTGGGGAGGCGCTGGCGTAGGCGTTGGCGATTTACAGGCGCGACAGGGTGCACGCTCTGGATTGCGGTTTTGTCGCGATGGAGTAAAAAAAAGGGCGGCTTGGTATTCCGCCGGACAGCCCAGTCAGTTCAGCGTAATAATTTGGGACCTAGCAACCTCCGACAGCCAGGCCAAAGTTCCGACCTTCAGCACCAACACTTCACTAGTCTCATCAACTCGCAAAAAATCCTGTCGGACAGTCCACCGCGGCGCCGTGCAATATGGAAGTAAAAAAAAGAAAAGAAAGAATAATTAGATCAGGCCAGGTGGTATCGACCGTATAGCCCAAGTGCTTGTTTGCAATCTGGATTATTCTCTCCAAATACGAATGAATGAACGCACGCAGGAGAAGGGAGACAGACACAGGCAGGCAGGCAGGCTTGTCATGGGCTGGCTTGGAACTGGACTGAGCGACAAGACCGATCCCTATGGGCTACCTTAGGTATGGGGCCCGCTTGAGCACCTGCGGAAAATTGAGTACTAACAATTGTGGGGTCCCTTTCCAATCCCGCGCCGGACTAGGTCACGTGGCTTGCATTCCAAGTCTTGAAGCGGCGTCAGTACCCCCTTCCAGTGCTACCATGTAGGCAGGTTAGGTGCAACTTAAACGCAGGTTCAAATAGTTGCATGAATGACCACTACGGTTGCTCTTTTCGCATCTACAATAAGGTAACAAGCAGAAATTAGAGATAGGTACTAGGTACATCTATCTCTCTACCTAGGTACTTAAGGCGGGTATGTTAGGACACAATATGTCAATCAATCTCACCTACCTACCTATGTAGTTTAGTATGCTAAAGCCTCTATGGTTGCTCTTTTCATTTACGTGTATCTTAAGTTTCCGGTGGGACCATGTAAGTCCCTACAGATCTACAGCCATAAACCTACATACCTAAAGGTAGGTAGTCTTGAAACTTATGGCAAACTGAAAATCTATTTTTGAATGCCTTGGTCTGTTTTCAAGATGCTATTTCATTTGTCTCCCGTTTGAAATCAAACACTGCCCACATTTTGAAAGTATCACTTCTCGACCTGTGCACTTCTCATCCTCACCTAGGTACGAGGTGTGCAGTTGCCCAGGCCGATCCGATCTACAATCATCCTCAGCCCAGGCTGCATGACGTGGGGCTACATTAGTCTTCGATTTATATCCCGAGTCGACTTTCCAGATGTAGTTTAATGGTACCAAAAAAGAGGAAAGAAGGGAGGACAAGAAGAAAATAGAAAATATTAATCCATGTTACTGTCCAGCTCCTAGAAGAATCCGTCGCTACATACACTCATTCGATTGTTTCTCAAGCATGGAAAACCCTCGACAACAGTTAATGGACAAAGTTCGTCAGTCTACGTACAAAGGCACCAAGCTCTAAACAGGGTCCTTCGAGGCTATGCTAGCCAGGAACAAGCGGTTTTGGAGCACCGCCTCTCATGCATAACTACAGTAGTTCCGTAAACAGCCCGGCTAGCAACGGTTTGCCGTGAGTTTGAAGATACCTATACATGCTATGTGATCAACTTATTGCACGATCAATAGCAACCATCCGCGCACCGACTCAGACGTTCATGAACCTTCATCCAGGCAGACTATTCGCCTGGACTGAACACGGTTGACTGAGCACATTTATAGTCATCATACATACACAGCCTTTATCAAAGTCCTTATCTTCAGCATCCCCTACGCAGGTTAAACATATAGCAATTGGTGTTCTTGATAACTCATTCAATGTTCTTAAGCACGGGAAGCACTTCAAGTAAGTTGGGGGAATTGACACGTTGTGGAACAAAAACTCTGTTGTGTAAGACCGTATTATACATGTATAAGACCCAGTCTCCCCATTACGAGTCAGTAGGAAACCTGAGGAGGTGAATACCTCGAAGCATGCGAGATGAACTCTTCCGCGCTGTCCTCTGGCCCTCTCCGTATCCAAATTCGAAATCACTGGCTAGTCCTCAAAATATGTTTCATTCAGTCTTGCGCGCTCCCTATACTGCAATTACAATTCTCATTCTATCGCCTGGTACCGGTGAACTATGGACTTATTTGGCCTTGGCCAGACCGACAGTGCCCTTGCCAAGATCGTAGATAGAGTACCACTTTCGAAGGAAGGCATCACCTAGAATGGCAAGAGGTCCAACGGGGGCAGGGATGTCCATACCCATGAAGGTAGAGATGCAGCTACCAGAAACCTCAAGAACATAGTCGTACGGTGTAATAGAGAAATTATAACCGCTTAGCTTGAATGTGACATCGGGCAACGAGTCACGCTTCGAGCATTCGATGCTGTACTGGCCGTTGTAGCCCTTCTTGGCACCCATCTCCTTGTTCAGAAGTTCAGCGAGATCGGTGGGGAGGGCAATCAGAGATGTACCAGTGTCAAGAATAACACCGGTGTTATCCATCTCGGCGGTCTCATCTCCGAAAGAGATGGCATCCAAGTCAACCTCCCAGTAGGCTTTGCGACGCAGAGGGATCTCAGTGATTTTACCAGTGTAATGGTCCTTGTCGACACCACCGAAGACAACCTCGGAGTCGTCGCTACCACTTTCACTGTTCAGGTAGAATGCAAAGACGGGTTCGTCAATCAGCCCCTGGTTGACCATTTGGTAGAAAGGAGGGACAATTCCATTGACAGAGATGGTGTCGAAGCCCATTCCCAGAATACCATCAAATCGACCGAAGGCGAAGGCAAGACCAGGCTCACTGGTGGCCTCCGCAAAATCTTGCCCCACGATCTTGATGTCACCAATAGCCACATTGTCCTTGGAAACAAAGCCGCTCAGGCTACCAGAACCATAGCGGATCTCAAAATCACTGCCGTTCTTCTTGTAGGTTGACGAAGACGACGAGTCGTACTTGCTGTGGAGAAAGCAGGCAATGCTGCCGCAAGACTGAGAAGGGACCCAGAGGTTAGAACTGCCGGTATCGAGAATGACCTTGAAGTCCTGAGGCGGTGTGCCAATGCTGATCTCAGAGAAATCTGAACGCAGGGTTAGAATGTACGAGCGAACATATACTGGCGGGGCAAACACAAACATTGAGCATTCATGAAGTTAGAGATGGGAAGAGGGTGATCCTTCTCGATGTGCATGTTGGCGCCTTGGAATACAGCCTGAGCGTGGGAGTCGGGACGAGCGCCTAGGTACTTCTGACCAAGGCCCTTAATCTGTGTCTCGATCGGAATAGCCTCCTATATCGTGGAATCATCAGCATTGCGAGCGATATATCACAAAGATGGTCTACATACAAGCTGCTCGGCGAGAGGAATCTTCTGAAGCTTCATCTTGTGGACTCCGGCTTGTGCGGAGCCAAGCAGCACCGCTGCATTAAGGAGAGCTCCTCTCATGATGGGCAACTCTAGAAAGAACGACAAAAACAACTGCGAAGGCCAGAGGCAATAAAACACGAGTCTCTGAGGCTGCCCTTCGAAAGGTTACTCGAACGTAGATGGAATGGGAGAGATGTGAAGAATACGGATGACGGGATGATGTAGGAGAGAAGGAGAGGGTTATTGGATGATGCAGCTGGCCTGGGAGATAAGGTAGATGTATGGGACGCTGGCTGGGGCGAGCCGGGGGCGGAGCTCCTGCGTTAGCCAATGACCGATCGTGGTAAGAGTATTGGGTACCTATGTGCCTATCAACAATAGGTGAGTATGCCAGGTAACTGGAACAGACATACCTCCTCGGCAGGTAAGCTTAGGCAGGCAGGCAGGCACCAGTATGCTGACAATGCAACAGCTCCCCCAGGGCACTAAACTCAAATCAGCCCGGGCAGGGATCATATATATGGGAGGAGTGGATGTTTCAAAAGCATCGGGCCTGCTTGGGGGAGACAACAGCGCAATTGCAGCGCCTGCGTGCACCACAAGAGCGCGACAGGTGGCACGTGCATAGCCAACTCCAGCTTGTGACCAGCCATCTTTTGCCCAAAGCAGCAGCCGATGACGCAGTTGGAGACGGCCGAGCAACTAACTGGCCCGACCTTACTGCGTAGGTAAGTGAGGCGAGTAACTACCCGCTGTAGATGCTTGTAGTAGTCTAATTGTGTTCGACAACACGAAAGTAGCTTTAGGTAAAAGCTCTCTTTGCAGCAGATATTATAAGATGCGATACTTGAACTGCGTCCAATAACAGTATCATTCAGAACATTGGCTTTCTTTTCTTTTCAGACTTCGATCAAGTCTCAGCCCGTACTTCTCAACGCGCACCACAACTTTTCAGTGGGCATAAAGTGGCAATCATCCAGGATACAGGCGAGGTAGTGTAATAAAAAGCACTCAGTCCCACTTAACACCCGTGCAACCACGGTACTGAGTGTTTTTTATTACACCACCTCGACAGGTCTGCAGATACTTACGCTTTGTCTCGGAAATTGAGACGCTACCTAGGTAGTTAGCAATGAACACAGATATTCCCGAGTCAGATTGATATTCATACAAGCTGGTCAGTCTACCAGACGCATATTTACTATACCTACTTAGTCGCCCTTGTACTTCGAGGTTTCTGTTTCAACTTCACGTGAAGATTTATTCTGTAAGCTCAGGCGGGGTCTTCTAAAGTTGATATATGCCCGTCAGGGGTGCTAATAAGTCAAGCCATGTACTTTCACCTCCACGTAGCACATTAGTTAAATTTGTTGTTTTTTCTAAATTCGATCGTAGATAAAGTAAAGTCACACTGATCTCAACGTTTTGTTTCCATTTCATTGAGTTGTATCCGGAGTTGGACTGTCCCGTCAAGACTATGCCCCTTTCCTCACGTAAGCCGGCAATTCTCCAGATAGATTGGCCATTGAAAGCTCTATCCTAATAACAGCACAACAACTCAAGGGTGCCGCGATGCATCCCCTAGTTCAAGACCTACCATGAATAACTATCTCCTTTCCCCGAAAGTTCTAGTCCCACATTGACGATGGCTTTATCTAGCGTGCTTGGTTGTTCAGCAGCTGCATCTAGTTCACAGTAGCAGCTAGGTTCATCAAATTTGTTATAAAGCTCGCCAACAACATCGTAAAATTTAAGTATACGCCAATCATAAATCTACATAGACATCCTATCGATGTTTGCAGAGACCCGTTCCCTTCAATAGCTGCGACAACAAGTCACGTTGTTTTCTGATAACAATATGTCATACATTTCGAGGACAGATTTTTTCATTAAGCGTTTGACAGCTTTCAAAAAGAAAAAGAAAAGAAAAGTACGTTACTCAAGTTTTCGAATTTTCAACTCCCAGAGCATAGTGAAACTTACTGTAAACCGCCCCGCATTGTGCCCGCATCATATGTAAAATGCCTACCCTAGATTCCACCTGGCTGAAACATAGGACAAGGTCATTAGTGACATGGGGCGATCGGACGACAAAAACGATGGTGCCTGCACACGGCTGCCGACTATTCTATATCCTGGTCAGTGTCCTGGTTACCGATAGACCTGCCTATCCGCCTGCTAGCGCTTCTCCAAAGCTGACGGAGTTGTGAACAGGAAAGGAAGCGGCAATGTCATTGGTCTATGATGCCGAAAAGGGAAATCCTTCAATTGCCATCTAGGAGCTCTAAGGTCGAAGGTCGACAGGGATGCGGCAGAGAACCGAAAATAGCCAGCCAACAGTCCCGGAATCCTCCCCGGTAGGTCTCGCAGCTACTGGCCGTCTAGCCTGGACACTGCCTGGACTAGTGGAGCGGCCATTCGTCATGGACACACGTGTACCTGACATCAGCGACAGAGCGAGACCCCCGACTTTGACGGGGAGCGCGCGGGCGATGAAATGGGCTCGCATCCGGCGCGGGCCAAGAGGTTTCTTTTCATGCGACTCAAACTCATCATCATCCTCATCATGGCTGGAACCATCGGACATAAGATTATGAGCCATGTCAAGAAACACTTTGACTCCTCGTCCTCAGACACACCACAGCAGCAGCAGCAGCAGCAGCAATCGCAACACCAACTGCAACCTCAATTCCAACCACAGCAGCCCCAGGCTCCGCTGAATCCGGCCCCAAATGCACCGGGCGCACACGGCCACGGGTCTCACACCTGGACTCTCAGCTCCGAGGTGATACCCCTGAACGAAGGCGGGACCTACCCCCGTCTCTGCCGCCTCTCCGATGGCTCGCTCCTGTGCGTCGTGACGCGAGTGCTCGAGGGGATGCACGTCCTCAAGGTCTCGCGCAGCACGAACAACGGGCGGTCCTTCGCGCCGTACAGCGAGATCACGCGCGGGCCAGGCGACATCGACAACGGCTTTCTCCTCGAGGTGCCGGTCCCGAACCAAGGCCCAACAGTCCTCGCGGCCTTCCGGAACCACGCCAAGGGCCCCGACGGCAAGCCGACGCACTTCCGCATCACGGTGTGCAACAGCACCGACGGCGGGCGCACGTGGCGCTTCGCGTCGCAGGCGGCGGAGCAGAGTGCCGCGCGCAGCGGCGGCATGGGCCTCTGGGAGCCCTTCATGCGGCTCACGGCGACGCCCGACGGCGTGCCCTACGTCCAGCTGACGTACTCGGGCGAGCTCGCCAAGAACGACCAGGAGACCTTCGCCGTGGACTCGTTCGACGGCGGCAAGACCTGGACCTCGGAACCGAGATGTCTGCGCTGCCACGCGCACACGGAGAACCTGCGCGACGGCATGCAAGGGATCGCGAAGACCTGGGACGCCGCCACGGGCCGCGAGGCCCTCGTCATGGTCTTCGAGACGACGCGCAGGGGCCCGCACTTCAACCTTGAGTACGTCGTGTCGTACGACGACGGGCAAAGCTGGGGCGAGCGCGGCATGGTGTATGTTCCGCGGGGCGACAAGAGGAATGCCGGATCGCCGCAGATCGCGGCGTGTAAGGGCGGGAAGCTCGCCGTCGTGTTCATGACGGATGAGGATGTCCCGGAGCCAAAATGGCCCCGAAACGCAGCCATTAAAGCCGTGTTTGCGGACGGGTTGAATGAAGGGAGAGTACGCTGGTCGGAACACCCTGTGCTTATCCATCATGCCCCTGCACACTGGCCTGGTGTACTCTGCACGGCCGAGGATGAGGTCATGGCTGTATATGAGCAGCATGGAAAGCCGCTGGGGAGGCTGCTGCATGTAAAATGAAAGCTGTGTACAGCGAACATAGTCTATACATATTTCACAAATTGTTTTGTACATAAATTGAAGAACCATAACAATATGCCGCATCTTGTGCCTAGTAATGGAACTAGTGATTCTTACCAACGAGATTCAGTAGAGTTTATCATCACCTAGAAAGCTGCTCAACAGCTCGAGTTCAATAGGGTATAGAACATCGCACACTTGGCGAACTTGGACTAAAATGCAAGCCACGCGGGTCGAAGGTCAAGATAGATTGAGAGAGAGGAAAAATACACTAAACGTGCTAGAGTTGGGTATCATTGGTCTCATAAAAAATCATTTACATGTGATATACATGGTACCTCTGTCTAAGCCTCACTTATTTCTTCACGATATACTCTCCTAAGCTCAAACAGCACCTCAACGGTGATTAACGCAATGATGATCCACTCTAGCCTGTGACCATATTTCTCGCTAATCATTTCTCGGAGCACGCTCACATTTTCATGTGCGTAGTCGATCCGTTTGTTGAGAATCTCGATACGGCGGCGAACGGATAGCGCGGCGCCGATCTGGTTGTAATAATCTTCCAGAATGGACTCGGAGTCCCAGAACATATCTGGAAGTTCTTCTGTGATATCAGAGTAGTGGTTTAGCTCTGACCGCAGGTTCAATAGTTGACCAGTCATCTTCAGGACGGAGGCCCGCTTCAGCTTGTTTTGCGACCCCGCTGCCAGCACGTTTAATGTTGCTTTCGACTCTTGTAGCAAGTATTCGAGATTAGTCTCCAGCACTGCCAGTTTAGGACTGCGCGCAAGTCCACTTGAGAAGGCGATCTTGGCTAGAGTCGTGTCTACTCTATTGTTCACTGTGTCTTGGATCCTCGTGCCAAGCACGACGACCTCTCCCTTCATATAACTCGTATCCCGGGTTTCATCAGGAATGAACTCGAGCGTTTCCAACTCGGCTCGATCCAAATGGGGGAAGCTTGCCGCTCGAATTAGATGTTTCGACGCAAGTTTCACGAGTATGTCTTTGGGTATGGACCATGTCACGACGGTGCCAGAGGGAAATACGAAGATATCCCCGTTGTTGACACCCCGCGCATGCACGACGGCTTCGGTGTCAAACTCAGTGTCGTCGGGATCTAACTCGAAGCCATGGAAGCTGAGAATCTCCTGGACCTGGGCCATGTCAAAGGACTGGGCAACGCAGATTGCGCGGATGGTTCGGCTGGAGTCAGTGTCATCGTGGTCTGCGATCTCGGCGACGGCGGATTTCCTCGAAGTGCCAGTGCGCTTGGAGGGTTTGGTGACGGAACCTAATCGTAGGCTCTTGGCCGCAGACGCTCGCACAGGCTTTCGCTTCAGGGAGCTGGTCGTCTTGGCATGTTGAGATGCTGATGCCTCTGTTTCCCTCGAAGCATCTTCCGAAGACACGGGTCCGTCAGCACTTTCGTTGGCAGCTAGAAGCTGGTTCGACGTAAAAAAATTGCGTTTGCGAGGTAGAGAGGCGAGCGTCGTCTGGTGGAAACGGCGTAGCGGTCGAGGAGCAAGCGCCCTGGTGTGTATTCCCTGTATTCCTCGGAAAACAGGTGTCATTGCCTTTTGTAAAGGGGACCGCATGGCTTCAATCCTGTCGCCATTGGGCCGAGTCGATTGAGGCGGGAAACATGAGCAACTGATGGAGTGTATTGAATGAACCCACCTTTTCTTATCTCGCTCTGGAGAGTGCGTGGGTAATTGATGAGAACCGTCCTTGCTAAAAGCCTTTATCGATAAGCTCGAACCCCCCACTATCTCTCCCTTATCGGTCACTGTCGAGTATCTTGTTATGAGCTTCTAGCTACCTACAGTAGGTAGCTGCCTCAAAACAGATTCTATAAGTTGAAAGGGATGTGTGACAGTTGGCTCAAACGCAATAATGCCCCTCAGCGCTAGGCAAAGACTAAAATGATCGACCTTGAAACAGTCGAATGCAAGTATGAAGCACACTCACTACAATCCTAACAAGCTGCCTTTTACTGATTTGTTGCTAGCTCGCCATGTAAAACTGCACGGCGGCATTCGCTGAATCTGTACAGAAGGCGAATTTTCTGAACCTGGAAACAGCCAAACATGCGCAAGCCTCTGTCAAGGTCTGGCATTGGGCTGTTGTCTAAAGACGCCTGGAGCCAAACACTATCCCGAGTGACAAACACGAAGCCCAGACTCAGTTGCTCGCCGACTCGTATCTTGGCACTTCGTCTAAGAAGTAAGAACGAGCATCAGAAAATTAGGTATCGAGGCCCTTTCCAATATGCAGCCAGTGTGCGAAGCCGGCGCCTCCCAATCCTGACCTTTCAGACCTGGCTTGCCAGGCAAGATCTGTCGTCAGAGAAGCCCTTGGCTACATCCATAATCGCAAAGGGTGATGCCTATTGGAAGGATGCCTTCAACGATCTCGCGGCGAGGGGTTGGTCAAGGGACCATCTCGACCAGTGGGTATGGATACTCTCTGGAGAAGATGGGGATACGCGCGTGCAGCGCCTTGTCTCGAACGACGACCCGAAGCCTATATTCCTCCTACTGCTCCTCCTCCGGAATGACGAGACTTTTCGTACAGCTGAGAGTCTGTCCACTCTGATTCAGTATACTTACAAGCATCACATCATCCCAGAAAGCACACTATCACGCGCTCAGCTTGACCCGAAAAGGATACTGACTGTATCCCAATTCCTCATTCTGACGCGCCGCCTTATCCACCACGTCCAGATCGTTAACCCCCGGTCGATTGTTACAGTTGCTCATCTTATAGCATACTATATCGATTGCATTCCAAGGGATCCGCACCATAGCCATCATACAACCGACTATCACGATCAATGTACTGTTTTCAATACCGCGCTTTTTTGCCTAAAGAAGCCCGCATCTAACCAACCACTCGCTAACACGGAATTTAATTGGAGAGCACAGAGGGTTCTTTTGGCCAAGTCAGACAATCTGGATAAGCGATTAATTATCAATAAAGCTAGCTACCAGGCCATTCGACAGGTCCTCATCGGACTAAAGAAGTCCGGTGAAGAAAGAGCCGTCGCATTGCGGTATGCTAAGTCATGGCCGCCGTACAGACAAGATTTTGATGGAAGAGATACTAAGCGAACTGCCGAAGATGATCGATCACGCAGTGTCAAAGCCGGCATTCTCATGAAAGAAGCTGGTTACCCCGAAGATCACTACGACCGAGCGTTAGACGCCTTGGGTGGTCTGAGCGAAGGTTCTCCTACAATACAGACTCGCAGTCTTCCACCAAGGCAGTGGACGGGTGATCAGAAAGAGTTGAATGTCTACTCCAGCTGGGCTATGAGTATCAGAGCTACTCGCAATTCCCAAGAAGCTTGGAGGGCTTTCAATAGGTTCGCTGAAAAGACCGGACTAGCACCTAATCTTCAAGTCTATAATGAAATGTTTGTCAAACTCCAGGCTGCCCCGGTGGACACTGACCCGGACTCGGATCTGTTACCTGGAGACTCGAGAGAAACACTCCCGGTGCACGATGCTAATTACAGTCAGTACGAGTTAGCTCGGCTATCTCCTCCGACAGTGTCCGAATTATACGAGGAAATGACAAACCGCGGTATCCGGCCGGGAGGCCATGGCCTCCACAGTCTTATCAAACACGCGAGATCTGTTGAGGAAGGGCTACTCTATCTTCGGGATAGTGGCATCCCCTCAGATATCATCGACTCTATTGGCCCTTCCGGTACGCCATCCCTCCGAGCGCTCCGGCGAATACCACTTCTAAGCTTTAGCAGCTATATTCAATTACTTTGTAGGCTGCAGCCCAATCGTCAAGGGCATGTCATACATTCCGGACACGAACTTTACCGAATATATCACGCCATCGGGCTTGTCTCGAGGAGGCTTACGCCAGACACAACTGAAGGCGCAACCTTTCGGCCACCCTGGTATTGGATACTGCGAGCACTCGCTCGCCCTCATATTGCTATTCAAGTCAGGGATATCGCAGAAGACGATGATAAAGCCCTTGCGCTGTTCCTTCGGGTTTTCATGAATGCACGTGATAGTATAGGCATAGATGCCGAGTTGTTCACCCTATTCTGCCGCGTCATCCAGAAGGCGGCGCTTTCGCGACTTAAATCATTACCAAACGCAGGGCACCTTGAGACACCCTTGATATCGGGCTCAGAAGGTCTACTGCAAATGCTTACTTTGACTTTTCGCCGACTTACGTCACCAATGGTTAAGGAAGTGCCGACGTCTCTGCCATTAGCAAATCTACAGTTTCCATTAGGCCCACCTCATCTCCACGCATACATGCGTGCTCTTGCATTCTTGGAAGCCAGGGACGAAATGTTAACACTTATCTTTTGGATGATTGACAACTACACCTACCTGAACGAGGAAGCCAATCGCATGAGCACTCGTGGCCAGGCCATGATAGCCAAGACTATCTGCGCCTTTCACGCATTCGCTGGCCCTGCCCTCGAAGAGGATACATGGCAGGAACTAGCCGACCGCATGGACCGCCTCATCGCTGGCGGAGGAAATTGGCGGTGGCCGACAGAAGAAGAAGTCGAGAATTACTCACGCGCAGATGTAGGTTACAACCCTGAAACACTACAGCGTAGAATAACGGCTCGCTCTCATCAGATGAAGCGTGGCTATGATATGTTGAGCCCGGTAGCCGCATAGACGTGTATGATCTGTGTATATGTATATCAGTGTAATATGACGATGAAGATACCCCTAGACTTACAATTCAATTCTCATCTACACGACCTCGGAATGCCATTGCTTCTTAGTACTCTTTGTGGGGTTATGTTCCTCTGGGCGGCATCAAGCTTTATATCCGCTAAATCCGGCCCGCATAATTTGACAGTGATGGAGTATCCTTAACGCTAGGACTACTGCTCTACATTAAGTACTACGGTATCGGCAATTTTGATGGACGGTCGACGTAGAGTAGGTGCGGGAAGGCCTAGAAAAGCTTGCAGCACATGCAAGACACAGAAGGTTGTATTCAGAGCAACGTAGCCCTGGCCCAGGCTAACATGCCCAATCTAGATCCGCTGCACAGAGGAGCGACCCAGCTGTAAGCGATGTGTAAGGTTACATCACGTTTGTACTTATAGCGATGGCGCGTCACCGAGCCGAAGTAGCAAAGCACCTCAGCAGGGGAATGCCCAGAGTGATGTCTTGTCACGAGATACTGGAACCAGTGGAGCGCAAGATGCTACCTACGCCCCACCGTATCGAAACGATCCTGGAGAGGGTAGGCGATACCTAGGGTTGCTGGAGCACTTACTACCAGAGCTGGTGGAAATCTATTTCAACTGTGTCTATAATGCTCACCTCCTCCTGCACAAGAGAACCTTCCTCGCGTCCGTTGTGGACGGTATGGCTTCTACACATGTTGTCTTGAGCGTCTGTGCCTGGGGAGCCAAGTATGCCTTCATCATATCCATCACTCAGTCAGGGGGGGAAAGTTGACATAAGTGAGTCAGGTTCTATGAAGATGCAAGTGGTCTTCCCGTCCTGAAGACTCAAGGTTTCATGCTGGAATGGGCTCAGAAGGCGGGGAAGTTGGTTCTTCAAGATGCGGAAGAGTTGGTCTGGGAGAATGTTGTCACGTTCATGAACCTGGCGCTCTTCTGGCATAGTCAGGGGTCTTGGAGGCGAGCTTACTTCCACAAGGGTCAGTAATATTCCCGTTACGACATTCTCCTTGAAACGGTCATTTTCGATTTTTAACAAGGCCTCGTAGGAAATGCGTTTCTGTTGTTGGACCTCTTGGGTCTAGGTCCCAAGTCGTGCCAGATCGATAGCTCGCTGGAGTCCGAGATCCGACGACGTCGCTACTGGGCGTGTTATGTCATGCATTGCCATACATTCGACAATAGCACGCAATTTGAGCTGAAAGGGGATCTTCTACAACTACCTCTTCCGTGGCTGGATGAAGAGTTCGATGCTGGGGTGGGCGCACTCTCGCAGGTGACCTTGAGCTCTGAAAGGAGTGGTGGTATCTTCGCTGAGCTCATCAAAGCGGGGACAATTTGGTGAGGAATGTCTCCTTTTCCGCTCTCTTGTTAAAACTGATTTTTTTCCCGTAGGCATTCGGTTGTCTCCCTGCTCAAGTCACCGGAAACCAGCTTACAGACAAGAGTACCGGCCATCCTCGCATTTGACGAGAGGCTGCAGAAGTGGTGGCGAACAGTGCAACCCGGCCTTAAATTAACGCCGCAGAACGTAAAATCAATACCGCCCGCCATTTTCACGAGGGTCCTTCATCTCAATGCCCTGTATCATCAATCCTTCTGTGCGCTACACGCATCGCTAGTGCCCTTGTTCTGCTGCAGTCCTGGCGATGATGGCTGGTCTGTAGCTCGACAGCTCTCCGCGCAAATTGCCTTCGAACACGCAGGCACAATGTCCTCTTTGATCGCCGCTGTCCTAGAGACGACATCGCGGACTAGTGCGGTCCCCATGTTCCTGGGATATACAGCTTACTGCGGATGCGCCATTCAGATGCCGTTCATGTGGTGCTCGAACCCGACGATTCGAGAACGAATACATGTAAATGTGAGCGCGAACACTAAACTATTACAACTGATGAGCGTGGATTGGAAATTTGCGTCGATTCTGGTATAAGAGCCCTCACACCCCAAGCCGACGAATGAGCCGAGAGCTAACGGCCGCTCACCAGAGCGCGTATATCCACTACTTGTATATAGTACATAGCAAGCGTGCGATCGTCCTAGAAGATGAGCCTATCAGAGCTTCTCCGGAAAAGCTCACCTCTTTCGACGTTGATGCATGCGATACCCGCTCGTCCATCTTCGAGTATATCGCGATGTTCCGTACCGAAGGGGGAGGCTATGGAGGTTCCGAGAATGGTGAGGACAACATACCGGGCGACGTAAATGTGTCGGACTCTCAGAAAATTTCTTCGAAGACAGCGCAAGGTGAGTTAATACATATTATTTCCCTAGACATTGGGTCCATTTGATGATAGGAGGACGATGCTAATCTCTATATTTTAATCAGGTCCGACTCCCGTACCGAACAACCCGACTTCTGACGGTGAGACCAAACAGACTTGGGAGCATGTTACAGAACAGCCAGTTTTCGAAGGTGGTAATGTGATGGATCTATTGTATCCGTTTACTACAGATCCATTCGGCCTTCCATTTGACGACGAGATGCCAGAGCTTCCCTTCTTCGACATGGGTCAATTCGAACTTGACAACATCCACACAGCACCTTGAAGGAGACTGAATTTGGGGGGAAATGAGTATGTGACTCAGCTCATATTGTTTGTGGCCCGTTGAGAATGAATTTCGCTAGAGGATCAGCAGATTAGAATCGCGGTCTTGAACGGGAGCCTGCGCGCACACGGGAGGCCACCTATGCCTAGCCCCACAAACTGTAATAACCCTTCGTATGTGTGTTCATCATATCATAGGTGACCAAGAGTCGCACTGGGCGGCTAATAGATTCTCATCTGTTTTCGGTCTTACTTTTGAAACACCTGAGTGAGGTAGATTTTGGGGGGTTATTTTGAGTAAGTTATCCCAGGTAGGATCGGGTGGCGTAAAGAAATAAGGAAGGAAACTTTGCTACCAGCCTACTAGACTTATAAAATGCTGCAACCTAACTGGTATACAACTTGCCTGAAGCTAACGTTGTTCCAATTCAATCCTAAGGCGAAAATGTTTATAAAGCGGTTGAGAGTTGCCCAGGTATATTTTCTGGGCCTTTGTTCCAAGTCGCGCCAGTTTTGCAGAGGTTTCTCTGGGCTGCATGCGTATGTCTATTTCTACCTCGTGCCTTCCTTACTTATATGAATTGAGCCCTTCCGTCATTAACGGATATCCAAGTACCCCAACGTATGCCTAATGTAGCCCTGGGGGAGGACCGCAGTTGGTCAGCTACCCCCACTAACGCGAAACTGACGCCCTTTAATTGGGCAATGTCTCAACTCCGTTCTAGGGTCTGATCTGTTTAAGATCCATGCATTTTGCTGCCTCCTTTCTCGAAGCAGCTCACCAATATAGTGCCTACCTAGCTACTTCTTCCGACAGGTTTCAGGAAAACTACCTGGGTAGTCTATAGGTGGCGTCCCGACCTCCCTACATGTACTGAAACGAACATGTAGGGAAGCGCGGCATACCGCTTTTCTTGCAGCATTTCAACTCGGCAAACGCATATCCAAGGTAATTACTGTGCCCTTTATGTCTTATACAGCTCCACCACATGAGGTTGCCTGACATGCTCAACGTTTTTTTCAAGCCGCCTGAATGATGTCCATGGTATGCCCTTCAGCGCATACAAATACGCCGCAGTAACCGCCATAAGTTGCACTTACTGCAGCGGCACTAGCATGCCTTCTTCACCCTTCTGCTTCGCATTTTGGACTTTCTCTACATCAGGACATCCTAGCATTGAACTGGATCAGAACAAACTTGGAACTTACTGTCCCTACCTCTTGACTAGTCCCACAGGCCAGGATATCACACCGCACAACTAGGTTCTGTGTACCTAAGTTTCCTTTGATTCTTTGTGCTACCCGATCCTATATTCTACTCGAGATGGACGACTTTCCAGCCACCTGTCCTACCTTCAAGTTGGAGAGCTCGGTAGACCCCAGTCTATGCAACCATACCTTGGTTGCAGAAGCACTCTCTGAGGTTTCTCCGAGTCCCCAAGATCAAGAAGGGACGCCTACGACGGATGCTGCCGATGAAGCTGATCAACAAAGTCAATATACATCAGCTGAAGAGTCCGATCTGCTCAGACGGAGCAATGTGGTCGTTGCGTTGCCATCTTCAACTCTGACTCATCCGGCCTCTCATTTCGAGGGATTCGTCGCCCCTGCTCCTGAGGCGAGTGAGAGCCATGCAGTTACTACACTTCTTGGATCAAGGGGACCTCGCGGCAGGGATGATGAGCATATCGAATTTGACTTGAACTATTTCTCTATCTATATCGATACCAGTCATTACCGCGACGAGCTCCGGCCCCTTCAGCATCTCTTCTCCAAAACTGGCAAATACATGTACTTTGATGGTATCATACAACATGGGGATCGCAAGTTTTACCTTCGCAAAATCCCATTTCGTACGTTGTTGGTGGGCAATTTCGGAAAGTCTAACCATACTGTTGGCGACCAGATATGGATTCTGTCTCAGGCCAATGAGCTTAGGGAAATTTACTACAAGCTAGGGTCACCTGCGCCTGAATATCGACGATTCTATCTACCATTCTTATGGATCGCAGATCTCGCTAAACATGTTGTCGACTACTGTGAGCATCGTCATGGCCAACGCCGACACGTTGTCCTTGACAATTTTAAATCTCGGTTTAACACTTGGATGAAGTGCATATATAGATCATCCACGGCTTTCGCGGAATGGCACGCTACCAACCGCACCATAGACTTCAGAGGGGCTGTCTTCACGAACATTAATTATATATACCACCAAGCGAAATGCCTTAACAAAAAAATTATTTCTCAGCATTACTTATGGAGAGAAGCGAAAACCCTTGACTATTACCAACCAAGCTTAGGCTTTGAAATCCTCTCGTCTCCGGGCAAAAGGAAAAGAACACTTGAGGCCCGTGGGCAAGGCTTTGCATCTAAAACGATCGTTACACCTTACGTTTATGAGCTCTTCTCTCATATGGTGTTCGGAGAGCTATTAGAATCGAAGGAGGCTTCTATGTCTATTAAGGCTAGGAAGACCGAACATCTAAGGCAGACCAGATCTATGTTTAGTTGGCCGAGCAGCTCTCGTAGCATGTTGCGTAGTCCTGGTCTCATCGAGAGCATCGAACCAGGCGATGTCATTTCTACGCCGCCCGATAATAACACCACCACCGATACCGGATGGACACGCGGTTCGTCCATGCACTCTGAGAGAGACTACCCATGGTTCGCCCTTGTCCAGAAAGTTCATACAAGCCGCCATGGCGAACGATCGTTTGATGTGCTGTAGTTATATCAACCGATCGACACCCCTTGCTCAGTGATGAAATATCCATGGGAAAACGAGCTGTTTCTGTCAGACAATTGCACGTGTCACTCTCGGATGGCGAAAGTCCGAGGTCATGAGGTCCTTTCAACACATGAAGTCGAATGGTTCGGCAGTCCTGGAACCTCTGCAGAGTTTTTTGTGCGCCAGACTTATATTGCAAGCGAGTGTCGGTGGGCGTCACTCCGTAAGGAGCACTTCAACTGTGGCGACGAAAATGCTTTTTCACAAGAGCCAAGTTTGAACCAATACCGGGTCGGTGATACAATCTTGGCAGAGACGAAAACATTGCATTTAGAGCCATTTCTTATAGAGGCATTCGTCAATGACACAGATTCACCGTATTTTCGAATGCGGCAGCTTCTGCGAAGGAGGGATGTTGATCAGACAGCCCGTTCAGCACTGCTAAACGAACTTATCTACTCGCAACGCTTTGTTGCGATGACCGGCGACAAGATCGAACGACGCTGCATTATACGAACATTTCGTACCGACGAAGAAGTGCCACCGCCCTATAACCGCGATGGGACTGGCGACGCATACTTTATTACGCATGAGATAGAGGTTGAAGGCATTATTAAGTACCGCCCTTTAAACACTACACATTTGGATTTATTTCGTCAAGGCTTTAACCCTGTCAACAGCAAGACTCCGAAACTCCGAGGCCTGGATCTCTTCTGCGGAGGGGGGAATTTTGGTCGTGGCCTTGAGGAGGGAGATGGTATTAAAATGCTATGGTCTAACGATCTTTGGGAGGGTGCCATTCACACTTACATGGCGAACGCAGATTCTGATCGCTGCACGCCTTTTTTATGCTCTATCGATGACCTGCTTGTACATGCCTTAAAGGACGATAAAAGAGTACCTGCGCCTGGAGATGTGCAATTTATTTCTGCCGGATCTCCGTGCCCCGGGTTCTCTCGACTAACAGTTGATAAAACGACCAGCAATCAGCGAAAAAGTATGTGTTTGCAGGTCTTTTATACCTTTTCCATAGTTGAGTTCATGCTCTTCTACCCCCTTCCCTTTGAATTGTTCATATTACGACTAACTTTGGGCTTCGGACAGATCAATCGCTTGTTGCCTCTTTCGCGTCTTTCGTCGAGTTCTATCGTCCCCTTTATGGTGTCCTCGAGAATGTTCCGTTTATGGTCAACAGCAAATTCCGACATTCCTGTGTCTTCTCTCAGCTAGTATGCGCCCTAGTTGGATTAGGCTACCAAACGCAAGTTCTATTATTAGACGCATGGTCATTTGGGTCTTCTCAGAACCGGAGTAGAGTATTTCTTGCATTTACGGCTCCCGGCCTTCGCGTACTAAAAGCTCCGAAAGCCTCGCAATCTCATCCCGAAAACACCCCCTTGACGAAGCTTGGGAAAATGTTCTGCGGTCGGCCATTCGATAGCCGAAAAATAGTCCCTACTTCGTTCAAGTTTGTCTCCATAAAAGAGGCTATGGGTGACCTCCCTGATATTCAGGATGGTAAGGCTGACTATTGCGTGGGATATCCCACCATCGGCTCTCAATAGGTTATACCCATACCTTGCAGAAGCAGATACAGACTATACCCGCGCACCCATACGGAATGAACTTTATTAAATCATGGCTAGGAACTCCTGGCTTACCAGGTGTTATAACGGCATCAGAACGTCTCTTGTTTCCAGCTGGCCAAGAAAGAGTCAAGCGTAACTCCAAGGGATGGGGAAGAGTCAACCCAAACCGGCTTATTGGGACTATACCTACTAGATGCCAGCCGACCGACGCACGAGTAGGCCAAACAAATCATTGGGAGCAAGATAGACTGATGACGATCATGGAAACCCGCCGCGATCAAGGCTTTCCAGATCATGAAGTAATTGTTGGCACTCCTGAAGATCAATACAAAGTCATCGGTAATAGCGTGTCAAGGCATGTCGCGCTAGTTTTAGGCCTAGCTATCCGAGAAGCCTGGCAGGGAACTCTATTGGACGAAGATGTGGTTGCGAATATACATCCCGAGACAACCCCAAACGGAGCATCTACGGACAGGTCGGGAAAAGTCTTCACGATACGCACACCATGCTCATTAGACGCATTTACCAGCGAATTTGGTGAGCTATTTAACAGCGAGGCGAATCGCAAACGGTCTCGATCATTGTATGCTGATCTCGTTTTGAATAAACGCCAACGCAACCTCGAACCTGATGATTCGCTTCAAGTTGAGTAAACTAGGAACTTTCAGACTCCTGCATTGCGACCTTACCGATGCCAGAGGCGTCATCCTAGATCAGCAGTACTTGGTATATATGCTTCCTTGATCTTGATGATGAGCTATTCAGACATAGAGGAACTGGAAGGACAACACCGAAGAAGATCATCATGAGCGGGTTGTTCTCTACGGAACTGCGTTGTTGTGGACAGCGGCCAGCGATAACACGCTGTGTGCATACCCAATTGAATTGAAAATGGAAATACTATGCTAGATACTATGCTTACTTGGTTTACATATTGCTCGCATTGGAAAAGTCTGGGACTGCAGTGGTTGGTATTGAGCAGTCTGTCAGGCATAGACGCGATATCTGAGCATTATCAGCATTTGCTAGCACATCAATTTATAGATAGTGAGCATTCTAGGAAGACAATAGTAATTAGCATGCTTCTTTCTTACGGCCCATATCAGTAGAGTTTGGAAAAACTCTGGCTATCGTTCCAGTGATCGCATTTGAAGTGTGACATACAGCCCAGCGAATAGCTTCAGACGCAGCAAATATCGACTCACCTGATGCGCGCCAAGACGTAGACTACGACAAGTATCAGGAAAGAAGGCTCGATTTATGTGGAATCCGCTTCACCAGTAATTTTTAGATTTGATAATTGAGCGTACTTCAATCTAGACTTATATAGGCGGTAAGCATGTACAGATCTGTCAATCGACAACCCCGGCTGGCAGCACAGCAATATAATCCAACGGGGCTGTCTCACGGCCATTAGGCAGCGTCTCGATACGCACCCCATCGCCCTTCTTTATGTGAATGTCCCTGAAAGTCACACGCGTCGCCGAGTGGCCGTCGATGCCGCGCGTGAGAGTATACCCCAGCTTATGCTCGAGATCTCCGACCCAAGATCCTAAGCTCTTCCCGTTGAGAAACAATTCGTACTTCGCCTCGCCCTCGTATAAGTCGTAGTACGCGACCGCTATATCGTATTTGCCGGACGGGTAGTCCAGCGTCGCCTCCGCAGACGCGGCTGTTGAGTTGTCTGTCGTTTGTATGATCTGCAGCCCTGAAGCCGCCTCGAACGGATTCACCCCCGTCACGCGGTAGCGGTGCAGCTTCATGGTCTCTGCCTCGATGCGCCAGGGATGGTGCCCCACGCGGCCGACTGCGTCGGGGATGCCGGAGATGTTGTGGTAGAACTGCACGATGGAGTCTCGCCAGACTATGGCGTGGCCAGCCTGGTATTCCAAGCGAAACAGCATCTCCTTGAAGCGCTGCTCATCGATCAGGCCTTCTAGACTTGCCCATTTCTTCGGAAACGAAGCGGCTGTTTCTGCCCCGGCGTAATGTGCGTCGTAGAAATACTGGATCACGGTCTTGCCGTTCTTGAGGACGTGCGTGTACGGGACGTGGTGGAACCAAAGAATCAGGTCGTCGGGCGTGGTCTCGATACTTTCGAACTTCCCCGCTACTTCGCTCGGGTACTGGCCGGAATACCCCGTCCCATTCCATACTGTCCTGTCCATGCCGATGCCGTGGCTGTCTGCCCTCGTCCACTGACCCCACGGGTTATTGTCCATCGACTGCGGATTCGGCCCATAGTGGTTGTACGTGATATCTGTCAGCGTCTGCTCGCCAAGGTTGCCGGTGTAGTTCTCATACGCCGGCCACGACTCCATCGACATTTCTGTGATAGTATCGATCACCTTCTTGTCGAGCCCGTACGTAAGGCGCGTCCAGTCCTGCAGCACCGCTACCTCGTCCACCGTCGGATCCCAAGCGATCCGCCCGTACGCATACAGATTCGACATGGCGAGATGTGTTCCAAGCCACGTAGTGTTTTGTCCGACGTTAACGACGGCAGCATACCCCGTGAGCGTCTTGTTGAAGCGCTTCCCGGATAAGATATCCTCGCCTATGACGGACTTGGCCCCATCAACACGCAGGTCGAAATTCAGAATCGTCTTCCACAGAGGCGGCAGATAGACGAGGTGGCACTGTTGTCCCATATACTCCTGCGTGATCTGCAGCTCGATCGCCGAGGCAGTCTGTTGCAGGTGCGCGAAGAGCGGCGACGCCGGCTCGCGGACCTGGAAGTCGATGGGGCCGTACTTGACCTGCACGACGATATTATCATCAAAGGCGCCATCGAGGTCGCGGAAGAAATCTACCGCCGCGTTGGCGCGGTCGTCCTTCCAGTTCGACTCCTTGAGATTCTGGCTGTCGTATACGAAGGCGCGGAACATGACGATGCCGCCGTGTGGGCGCAGCGCCTTCGCGAAGAGGTTGGCGCCCTCTGCGAGCGTGCGATTGTACGTGAGCGGGCCGGGTTGGCCCTCGCTGTTTGCTTTCACTAAATACCCTGCCATGTCGGGGACATGCTCGTAGAGCTTGTCCGTCTGGTCCTGCCACCACTTGATCACGGACTTGTCGAGAGGGTCGAAGGTTGACAGTCCGCCTAAGGTCTGTGGCGAGGCGAAGTTTATCGAGATGCCTACTCGCACGCCCCAGGGCCGCATGGCGTCCGCGATCCTACCAAGCCCGGCCATGTTCGCATCGCTTAGGAGTATTGGGTTCGCATTGACGTTGTTCACGACAATGCCGTTAACGCGGATCGAAGCGAGGAGCCGTGCGTACTCGGCAACTTGCGTCGTATTCGCAATCGTCCCATTGTTCTTAAAGAAGATGGAAAGACCCGCGTACCCGCGCTCAATTGTGCCGTCCATGTTATCCCATTGATTGACCCAGCGGATAGATGCGCTGGGGTTCGTGGCATAGGCGACCTTAGTGAAGTTCCCCTGCGCAAGCATGGACAGGTATTCGAAGGTGCCATAAAGCGCGCCACGTTCGTTCTGCCCTAGAATCTGAACCGTGTTGCCCTTGGTGCTGAGCCAGAAGCCATCCTCCTCGAGCTCGGGGGCGTCGGTCTTCCCACCAGTAGCGGTGAAGGCTTCGACCGTCCCCACGACGATCGATAAGCTCCCGTTGCTCTTACGGGCGACATTGAGGTCTTTCCCTAGGATCCCGTTGATTCCCTTCTGAAGTTCCTCGCCCGCAACGTAGACAGGACTCGTCTCTGTGATGTTAAGAGATACGATACTGGTCGGAATACCAGCTTCGCGGATGATATTCTCCGGTAGCCGGGCGTATCGCAGCCACGCGTTCAAGCCGTCCTCCGCGACCGCTAGGCCGAAACCGAGTACGGTTAAGAACCAGATTTGACGCATGTTCGTTGCTCTGAGTGACGGCAAGGGAGCGCGATCTTTGGCCCTGAAGGGCAATGAGGTGAACAATCTGATTGTTTATACATATTCGTTCCCCTCAATTTCTGGCTGTAGACATGGATATTACAAGTTCAGTCCAGGCCATTCCAAGAGTTAGGTTCTATGCAGATATCGCCATTTAGGCTAATCTTTAAACAATGGGTCAATTAGCCTTGTAAGGTGAGTAGTAGTTGTCGATCCATGTTGTTCGGTGCAGTGAGCTGCGAAGCACCTAGGATTCCTCCGTATTTTCCCCGCATAGCTAATACTCCTCGACTATTTCGGACCTCGAGTTTTGGGGTAACGAATTGGGGAAGTTTTCGGCAGCCAATGAATACGAAAAAAGGAATGCTCATTCATGCAGCTAGGTATTGTAATAAGTAAGTACTGTATGCAGCTATGTGGCTGGAGCTGTCCGTTATTGGGAGGACCTGTGAAGATACTGATAACTTTGCCCTTATTGCCCAGAGTTAATGAAACTCTCTCGCGGGCTGTTAATTCCCAGGCTTTGTGATAACTGATATCTTCAAATTTTAGCCCAAACATTTGGGATGAAGTCCGAGATAAGAGAGGCTCTGTCTTGATGGGGGTTTACAGCTACCCATGTGTACGTTTGACCGGGCTAGAAAAAGCGCGTAATGATGTGCTCCTACCATCAACTTCGGGTATAATTGGGTCCAGGTCGTGTTAAAGCCGAGAAAAGGGGGTGCTTAGAAAGGATATCACGTGATGGCCGGAAAAATAGTTGATGCGTCCCGCACGAGGGGTTTTGTGTTCAGGTTTAATTGGACTTCGTATCATTACCACCAAACGCGTCTCATCTCCTGCCTACATATGTCAGCCTAGCATGTCGATTAAAAGTCCTATATTCCGTTCTTCTTGTGGTCCTCTAAGTCATAAGACCGTGAGATGGCAGAATAATGAGTTGTCAACAAGACCATTTCCGCCTGTTTCACTGTCATGGCGGTCGTGTAATTCAGGGGTCCGACTCGACCATCGTCCAGCACCTCCTATTCACACATCAACCCCAGACTTCCCACCATCACAATATTGGTCCTCATGGATACTATATAGGTATACTGACAAGTATGCCTAGTATCGCCCACTCGGCTGGGAATTGGATGGTGTTCAAAGAAAGCTGGGATCTGCATTGCACCGATAGATGGCGGTCGCCCCGATCGTCTAACAAAAATCTGAGAACATTCCTTTCCGATTGTGAGATGGCAGCAGTCATGTTGGGCCTAAAAGGTCATCAACAGTAAGGTATCCCATTAAAAATTCTAACATGAAAACTAGCAGAAAAAACTATCCAAATACAGTCCTCAATACATCACGTTACTCTTTTGTTTCTTTTCCCCTGTCTCATCACACCATGAGCATTCGAAACAAACAATTCAAAGGAAAAGGTCCCCTGCCCATGTGAAGGGTGAGAGAAGCGCTCAGATGAAGCTTATCCGCTCACATCCGAGGTTCCCGCGTATAATACCTTTTGTAAAGGAAAGCAAAAAGTGATGGAAAGAATCGACACCGATAGATGACACCAAGAAAAGGAATTCGAGAAGGAACCGATGGAACCGATGCTACCGAGATGCAAAAACGCCCCTCTTCGACGATGCCGCAACAGTTGATCCTTGATTAACGGCCATGGAAGTGACCCTAGTTCAACTGAACCCCGATTGGGATTAGCGTCACTCTCAGTTGTCGCCGATAATCGGCGTCTCCCATAGTGAGCGGACAGAATCGCGAGTTGCGCTGCCCCCCCCCCTCTGTCCGGTTATGCGGGCATGTCAAGGTGCATCTTTGCACCCTGCTCTGTCGTTCGTGTCATGCGGTGTTGCCCAAGGACCGTGTTATTCGACATCAGATGCTGGCCCCTCTGTTGAAAGCCGGGCCATTGGTCCCTAACTCTCGCATCAGCTTCATATGCTAACAACGGGTTTGAAAGTTAAAGATACCTACTAACCGCTCGTACTTTGACTTTGACTTTGACCCATCAACCCATTTACAGACGCGAATAGCGAAGCGTACTCCGTATCCCGTTCCGAAGCCGACCGCACCCTCGATGTTGTCTCGACTCCGCTAACACGAGCCACAACCGAAAACGTTGCGTCTCCTACATATTCGCGAACCCGCTCTGTCTGAAAGCCAGCGGATTGTTTCTGAAGGCTCTGACTTGTGTCTCTAACTTCATGTTAGGTTGCAACGCTCCAGTAGAGCAGCCCACTGTCCCCCGCCGATTCGTACACAGCCAGTGCAAGATTTAAAGAATAAAACGGGACAAGAAGATGCGGTCTGCATACCCAGCGCTTCCTTGCACGGCGACGTTTGACCTTAGATCTGACATAATGACGAAAACGCTATGTAGTCGACGAACAAAACGGGGATACTGTCGAGCAAGTCAATAAGTACGAAGAAGAGAAGCAAGAATCGAGGTTATATAGAGCAAGTAATAATGGTTGGATATAGTTGATATAGAGCTTGCCCGAGTAGGAGGTCATAAGAGAAAGAAGAAGGTAGGTGAGTAGGTTGGTAGGTTGGTAGGTAGGAAGAGGGAGAAAGTGAGGTACGTGACGCTGTCTGGGCCGGTGCAGAATAGGTGCGGGACTGATCTCGCCTTGGTTGGTCGCTGTCTGGTTCTACGTAGCTTTGTTTGCTAGTATTTGGGTTGCTTGAAGTAGTGGTGAGAAAATACAAATGTATCCAATTAATACAACGAACAGGAAATGTGTCGGATTATATGTATCAGGGTTTCGTTTCGCCTCAGAGGGTGTAAACGTTCTGGTGTAGTGTGGTGGCCGTGGTGTCTCCCTTTTTTTTCCGTCAATTTTTCTAACAAAGCTTTGTTCGAGCACTTGAGCTACAGCTGCCCCGCGCATGTTAGATAGATCCGTCGCCGCGTATATCTCTGTATGCGACTTGTCAGCACGCAAGGTGGCCGACAGACAGGGGTTCCCAATTTTCTCAAGCTTATTCGGCAGCCAGGGCGCATAATAGTATGTCGCAGTGTATGGCATAGTACATAGTGCCTAAGGGACCTGGGCTGCTGGGCTGGGTTGCCTCTGAATGCCGAGAACACGTCCGAGAGTACGCCTACGGCTTTGGTCTGACGTAAATATTCCATGCCGCTCTCTTTTATGAAGTGCTGTCAGACTCTTGCATTGTCTATGCGCGCTAACATTGTAGAATCACGGCATTTTCACTCGCCAGGAACAAGCTGCACTTAGTTAGTTCGTATCTATTGAGCCCTTCATATAGTACTTTCACGCTCGTTGCTAATGTACAATGCGCGCGCTGCTGTATGTCTGATCCACCCACCCACACCCTGTTGGCGAATTAAGAGATGTCAAAGCAACCTGGCCAAGGTACCGTGGTGTAATGATGGGAATACCTACTAGTCTATAAGGGTATAAGACGTGCCTAGTTGAGTATTGCGGGCCTCCAGGGTCGTAGACACAGGGGTTTGTTGGTGTAAGTATCTCGAAACGAGATACCTCTTGCGCTGCGTAGCGTGCCAAGAATACCTGACAAGGTACGTCTTTCTGAACAGCAACTATGTAGTCAATCGGACTGGGGACCTGCCTCAGACTGGGGACTGACTGGGGACTGGGACTTGGATGTTCCCGGCCTGTAGTCCTTGTCCCCACGAACATTGTCAGGGTGGGCTTGCGTGAGCCATCGCAGACCTAAGACTGGGTTGGGTAAAGGATGGATGCTCTCCCGCATATCTACTACGCAGTGTTTAGCTTGATGTACAATGCGACAAGCTTGATCTAGCCGTGTCGTAATTCACTAGCCCGTGGTATATTTCGTTGAATACCTATATGCCCGCAGGATCAGTTTCTAACTTCCTGATGAACACACACGTGTACAAAAAAAATCTGTGTTGGAAATTCCCTGGGGCAATCCTGCCGGGGTGTCATGGCGATCGATCACCAGACCCATCGAGACGACACTGACAGCGACACAGGGGTACCAAGTGAGTGCTCTGGCCGAGGATGTTTCCACTGTAGCTCATGCCTTCAGACTTTGCTGCGGGGTCGAAACTCGTGAATACAATAAATAGCCTTTACCTTTCTTTTGGACCATTGCCAGTTACGTACAACGACCGAACGCTCGTCGCCCGTTGCAGTCACACAACAGCTAGTAGTAGCTTTCGACATCGAGTAGTTGCTGAACCCTGTCTAGAGAAGGGTCTGGCTCCGGCGACTACCAATGGGACCACCCATCCAGGAACGCTGGGAACGCGACTTGATGATTCAAATTTTTGGCCATTCTATAGAGCTGTTCTTCTAGTTGTTACTCATTACGCGATCGCAGTTATCCTAGGTGTAATAATGATATATTAAGCCCTTTTGCACCGCACCTGAGACACGCATGCAACCCTTTTCTTCAACCAGGTACCGTATTTGCAGATCACTGGACTTTGAGCCAAGCAACGATACCAGTTTGCCGGGAGAAAACTCCGAGGCCCAGTGCTAACGACCCTTCCCGTAAACTTATTTAAGCTAGCCAGATGGCATTGGCTATAGTTGCGTTCAATATAGGTAACTTACGGTTTATTGATTAATGTATCAAACACTCCACATCTTTCGGTGAAGCAACCCACAGACCATTATCTTAACTCCTTTCACTCGGCCGCATGATGCCATACCTAAACCCCTTGCACGGCCACCTACAGTAGCTTGGCAATTGGGACAATACACAGCTCTCTAAGCCACCCACCTGTAAAATTACACTTCTTGCCCCACAAAGAAATTGTCCAGGAATTGTACACTGGTAGTGCGGTGGAAAGTACCTAACCCCAGGGGGTTGAGGATAGTCGGACGACCTAACGATATTGTAATGTACCTAGGTAGCGTCAGAGGGCTTGATGGTCTGGCATCCTAGCACAAGCACTGCAAGTGAATTCCTGGTGAATGACGCTGAACAGCCGCTAGCGTGTATAGGTAGCTCTTCGGAGGTCAAGTTGTCGGAGATTAGCTGCCCCAAGCCAGAATTGCAAGCTCCCAATGCAGATGGATTTTGAATACTCAGGCAGAGCAGTACTGTTAGATCAGGTCTCATGGTTCGATACCATAGGCCATTGATATTATGACATATCCAGATGATCTCCTAATAGTACTAAAAAGCGTCAATCGTAAAACAATTGGGCTCTGTGAATCGTATTATCGCGCAGAAGACTAGAGACCGCTTTAGAATACCTGGGCGCCTAACCCACAACTACATCAAAACTATTCCTCTATTCTAGCTACATTGTCGTGAGACCTTCCTGATAGACCCATCTACCAGATACCATAGCTTATGCGATCACATAGCTTACGACACTTCCATAGATGTACAATAGCATTCTACTTACCTAATACGGCAACCTAGAATCTGCTGCTTTTGCTTAGGTGCCGATCTGAGAGGCTACTCGAATACAACGTTAGTTTATGGCGTTCATGGTTTCCTAACCATTCCTGCGCTGTTGGCTACAAGTAACGCACCACCATAGAGTAACTTAGACAGCTGTCCAAATCAGTTTGAAAGAAAGGAGCTAAGGCGGGAACTCGGCCGAGAATGCCCCCCCCGTAGCTTCGTTCCGCTTTGGCCGTTGATTTTTCCCCACCTCTGAGACCAGATCATCGTATCCATGAGCAGCTGACTTTGCGCCAGTCCACTTAGGGAAATGTCAATCATACAACGGTTGAAACAAGAGCAATCTGCTCTGCGATTTGTGTCAAGGATTTAATTCTCCGTGGTTTCTTAATTTCTTACCACTTAGTGAACCAGGTGTACACCGCATCTAAGATAGATGACTGACGATGTACCATGTCATAGGGTATCTCGTAGGGCATAAAGCTAGGCATGGGACCCCAAGCGGCTACTTGGCGCTAACCAATGTCCTATTAGTAGATACTACCCAACAACAATACTGCGTAACAGCAACTATCATACCAGGAAAACTTGGCTACATTATACGACCACGCAATTTTCTTGTTTCAAGTCGAGATGTCGGGTGTCAGCAGCACTTTAATTCGAAACGAACTAGAACGCAGAAGCAAGAACTCTAGACAGTTAGCGTGCCTTCTCGAACTTCGATACTGATCAAGAAGATGAAAAACAAATAGGAGGGGCGCAAGACTCACAAGAGTTTTACGTGGGTAATCTAGAACCAAAACAGTGGCCCTGAAGCCTAAAATACCCGTAAGTCAATAATCAATACAATATCTTTGGAAATGAACAGCTCCACGGTCCGGGAAACTCAGAAGCTTGGCATAGACAATTCGATGACGCGAGATGAGTTAAGAGCTTTGGCGGCTCGGACGTCTTGGTGATTTTTTTTTTTTTTTCTCGGTAGTTTCTTGTCTCAGCCCTACCTATGCTACCACCCGTATCCGGGCCATCCCCTGTCAAAGAAAAAAAACACCACACACAGCCGCCGCAACGGCCAGAGCATGTGTGTGGTTATTGTTTTTGACAGGGACTGTCCGGGAGTGAGCCGATTACTCAACTGTACAACTTGACGCTGTACTATTAGCTTGAGATAGAGAAACCAGGTCTAGCATCTCCATACCAGGATCAGGATCCCTGCCCTAGGCTACCCTACGGTAGTGTACACTAGCATTGAGGTTTCGCGGCTTTCTGATGACGAAGATAACCCTTCTATTAACAGACATCATCAATGTCACAGCTCTAGAATCACGCCGGAACATGAACGTGGTTGAGTCAAGAAAATCAACTGTCTTTTTAGCAGTTCATTGCCCTACTGTAGAGTACCGGTAGCAGCTGTACATACTGGTCTACCGGTCACCGAACTGCAACGGCTATGACCTTGCTTCCCTATCCTGGTCCAACTGTTTCCGCCATCTTGGCTGTATAAGAAGCCCCCCACGCCCATTGTCGGACCAGTCTCAAAGTACCTATTTACACCATGGGCCGATACCTAGGTAGCTTGGCTACATACCTACTATAGGTAGTTACTCCGGGCCTTCTAGCGAAAGCCTTGCTCTATTCAATCTCATACCCCAGATGATTATTTTTGTGCTAACCGGAATAGATGCGTCCAGCACGTCAATTACTATTGAGCAAACTGTGAGATGCTTCCCTAGCATAGTATACAAAGTAAAGCCTGATTGTGTGAAAGATTAGAAGTTTTACAAGAAGACTTTCATTTTTTAAGGCACTCATTAACTCCGAGTTTGGCTCATGCATGACACTCTGCCACTGTCAGATCCTTAGCTGCTGTGAAGCGTTACCATCCGCTGCTGACATTATCTGGGCAACGCGGGGAAACGCGCTGTTATCTGCTTTCCTCTCTTATATTACGATGTTAGGCTAGGTACTCATCAACTGAGACAGCTCTCGCGACTGCCACGTCACTACAGAATTTTCTTCCAGGCACCTAGGTACATGCAAGGTACTATCGATAGATATGCAAATTCTTTTCACAGCTGCACAATTTTACAGCTGCGAATTTCTACATCCACCGAGCTGCACTCCAAATGAGCTATAGTCCAGTTTTGAAACACAGCTAAGGTTATGTGAACGGTTGAGCTCCTTGGTGGGAGCCGCATAACGGGTTTGATGCAAGGAGTCAAACTTCTACACCATATACTTCCTAAGGTTACATGATCGGTCGGTGCATTACTCGCTGTTAGCCTGATTAGTGGTAATGGACTTCCATACTGGTTGAAGTTACGCCTGTACGTATACGGTAGATAGACAGCGACCATGAAAACCATAGTACGTCTTAGAAGGTCATCTCGAATAGTAGGGTACTTGTCTCACGGTTCTTTGATTCGGAGATTTACGCCGTTTCCTATATAATGTGCATTGCATTTTGCCTGTGCACTTTGTGCACTTCTTGTACCTCATATACTGCATCTTAGACTCAGGAGCCAGTTCTCAAATCTTCCAAGGGTTGGATGAGTAGCATGTGAGTGATCCGCTCATGGCAAGTTCGTTCATCTGCACAGCATTGCCAACCAAGACTGAACTATCAAACTACACTTTCTCAGTGAACTACATCATGCATGCACGCACGAGACTAATATTAGCTGTGCGCAGACGCGGGAGGTAACAGCAGGAGGCGACCAAGGAGGAGAGAGGCAGCGTTAAAAGTTACTAATGGTGGTAGAATTGCCCTTTGCGTGAAATTTTCACGTCGCCAAGAGCTATAACGCCTTGCTTCCTGGACAGCACTAACGGTTGATAGACCCTAGGCTCATCGACTCATGGTTACCACCCTGGTCATCATTCAACCCTGGCATCGTTCACCCGGTCTCTCGATTCTGGATTGACACTGATCTCCGGCCGAAAAGCTCGACTTTCCGAGCCGAGTCCTGTCTCTCAACTTTCTGTTCCAAACCCGAGTCCCTCGACCCTGGCTTGACTACCCTCGATCTGTCGACCCTCAACCCTAGGCCCGTGACTTGCCGTGGCATACACCACTCAGTGGCACTTTCATGCATTCAGCCACAAGCCACAAGCGAAGATCATATCGGATTTAATCAGGCCTTAAGGAAAATAAAGGCTGTAGTTATGACCAGCCATAGGCTGCATAGTGCAAGTGGTGAGATTGGACTCTAAAGAGACGAAAGATTTTGCCAGATGCTTGAAGCATTTGTGTACTACCTGGCCTAGGCTTGTCCACACTCAACCCATGTCCAGGGATGTGAGACGAGAGGCTTAGGCGCCGCATTTGCAGCGCGTCATTCGATCTTCCTGTCCCGATCTACCCCCTTCCTCCACGTACAGCGTGAAATTGGCCAGTCAAAGACACTAATCTCTTCTTCCGAAGCCGACTGTGGAGCCGAGACTAAAGGACAGCAAGGCTTCGGGCCCCATTCAGAGCTATCACTAGATGGGCAGATCGCCAAGGGGGATCAACACTTTTTTGCTCTCCACTCCTTCAAGCACTCGCCGCCAGTTACAATCACACTACCTTTAGGGCTGGGATCGAACCTCAACAAGGATTTGTATCTCTTTACGATTATCCCAACAAAAACGCAATGATAATTCAAAACTTACCCTGACAAGTCGGCCACAATCAGAACCTATCAAAAATGTGGTCGATCTCAGATGACACATGGAAATAAGGTGAATCCTTATTGATCTGATCATGTGCACCTGTGCTCGCTAAGGGCCATCTACTAGGTAAACGTATGCATAGTAGCAGACAGAGGAGGGTCGTCCCGCTCTCTTGCCGCTTAGCGCGCGTTCCGTTCCTCGAGACCGGGGGGTCCGTTTCGCGCTTTGCAGAGCTGCAGTCTGGGGAATAAAATGAACACGACGCTATTACCTTTCTAACGGTGGAGGATTAATAGTATCATCAGGTTACCATTCCCTGTCAGTAGGTACAGAGTGAAACTTTCTCCAGGACCACTGTTCATGTAGGATTACACTGCGTCGGCGTGTAATGATGGGTCTACGAGCCCCTTTACTCGACTCATGGCCTGCTGGGCAAACTAGGTACCTGCCCCTCCGCCTTACCCAACACCAACACAAGGCTGACCTTGAGTCTAATTAGCCGATCTTCCCAATCTTTTTTCTTATGAAAAACTTGCTACATAGCCTCAACACATTTGATAAGCTCACCCGACTCATATGACAGAGCGGGGCGTAGCTTCGTTGCTGCCGGACTAGGATCTAAAATGAGGTCGATGTTACTTTACTACGTACAGTCCCCTGTCAAAAAATAACCACACACATGCTACGGCCGTTGGAACGGGTGCGTGTGCTAATTTTTTTGACAGGGGCAATGCAATTCGCTTGATAGGCCCCTGTCCACGCGTAATCGGGAACTTCCCAGCCTGCGGGGGAGTTCACGTCATTCGAATAACTCGCCAAGAGAGATCAGTCGGCTCAACTGTACGCTACATGTATGCATAACTACTGTAGCAGTACTGCCAGGCACGCTTACACTATACCTATATAGTATTCCATGGCACCAGTAGGTTACTACGATGCACGACCCTGCGATGGCTCGCTTCTTTTTATGCATGTACACTATGCCAAAAAGGTTGCCGAATGCGTGTATATGGGTAGGTAGTGGGACTAGCTTGGAGTTGTAGCTCGGGTGCATATCTAGAACTCATTCTAAAGATAAAAATGTATGTATCCTAGAAAGGTTGTATAACAAAGGAAACTCATAATTAGAGGTCATTGATTAAGGGATGCGAGTTCCACTCCGTCTAACACCCTACTCCCTGTAGTCTGTACATTACGCAATACTCACACAGATGTGTGTACTAATGACAACAGTATCGACACAGCCTGGCCGTAACCGGACAGGTGCCTAATCAATCTCTTTACACTACGCAACTATTATTGCACATGTGTGTTGTCAAGGTGCCGGATTACTTCTGGGGCATTCTATTTGTCGATACCGTGGCAAACATGTAATACAACCGATGCCGCTGATCTCGGAGCCCGAATTATTGACCTTCATTGGTAGTCATCCAAAACTGAACACATGCAACAATACCATCCTCTCCGGGTAAAAAGGCACAAGGATGCCTACACTTATGAGGTGAGCGTAAGCACCTAATTACAGTAGAGGGCACACCTACACTCCTGTTATAATGTATGATGCAACCTAGATCAACGGTAATGTAGATCATATGTAGCGGCTCGATTTGCTAGGCTGTACTATAGTCAGCTGATTGTAACGCAGGGGCTCCATTTAATGTACAGATCTGTGCTGACCACTAGGTACATAGAAGGCTATTAGCTGTGGCAGGACAAGTATAGTCCGCACCTACATCGTAAAGTACTAAGATAAGACGCAGCCTCATCAATCACACAAAGAAATAGTAGTATGTTAACATGGGTGGTCAGAACGGTTGATAGTCAGGATTCGGTTGCATATGCATGAATGTATTGGTTACGGGAGCTTCCGGAACGACTAGAGCTTGAGCGGTAGTGTTGAAGCCTGGGAATTTCCGATCCCAACCATATCCTGTCAGGGCCAGATGAAACAAGCTTGGCAGATAAATTAATTTGTGGAGGTCAGGCGGTACGATGGGATGCGAGCGCAGTCAGGCCGAATTCGTTGTTGCTGGGCAAGAATACTGACTCAGCTCAGATATTGTTGGTCGAGAAGCAAGGATCCATGATAGTTCACTCCGGGGTTACTTCCGACCCCGTGTCAGTTGCGGATAATATCTATGAGTTGGACGCAGTTTCGAGCGGCAGCGAGGTTCGCTTAGCTCTGGAATATTTACAATGTGAATCAAAGGGTAGGAGTAACCCAAACCCAAGCCCCTGTTATTAGCACCGGGCCCAAAACGAGTAAATGTCCCTCACCCAACTGCACTACGGCCCCGTAGCTGGCCCCGTAGCTTCAAGGGCGCATGGCTCCAAGTCTGCTGTCGTATGGCGGGACGTTATGATGTATCAGGTAGGTGTAGGATGGATATTTTTGTGTATCCTGAGAAGCTAGAATACCGATAGGCCAGCGGTGGGTACATACTGATACAAGCAGACACTGGAGTTAACATCAACCTCGGAACAAAGCTCCAGGACTCCAAGGTCAGTATATGTGATCGTCATTCCAAACTGAGACCTTTCTATACGCATAGTTATAGCTAAGGCCGGGGCGGCGTAGGCCCCGAAAGAATACAACCCTTTTTGTAATTTCGATTCAGCTTTCCAAGTTGTTTACAAGTGCCGTGCGTCGCATCGTATAGTACCAAAAGTAGCTCAGAGTAGAAGACATTCCAAATCGAAGGTGCTACCTGACACTTCGTGCATGCACATTTATCCCCCCTGAGAATGAGGTGCATAGCCGTAATTCGAGAAAGACATACACATATTGCCACCCGCGGATCAATCCGTCTGTATGACAAGATTTCGCGTCCGTCCACATGATGCTGTAATACAATAGTAGCGCACGCAAACTCAAGGTAACAAACAATAAGTCTGGATTGCTAGTCGCTCAAAAGGTTATTCGAAGTATCTTGTATGTTTCATTATGCTCCTTTTCAGTCTGATAAGAGGTTATCTATTACTATATAGCTCTATAGAATGGTCTTTTTAAATTTGACACCTCTTGTTTCATTTGAAACGAAGAGGAGCCGAATACCACCGCATGTCGTCCCCGGGGGGGTTTGTTTACTCTCTTGGCTTTGGGGTGCTATGCATGTCTGTAGGCTTTGCGCGCCGAACTGCTAAGCTAAATGTATTAGAATTCCACCGAAAAAACAGCAACACTAGATCTTTTGGCCGTATAGCTTTCCTTGTGAACTAGAATAGCGGCGAATTACATCGTGATCTCTTTATCGTTTCCTGCTTATCTTGTTGTGGAGAGTAATGAAACAAGGCTGTCAGCTTACCGACACACATCAGTGAAGATTAATTCCTTTTAAGCATATACCCTCACTTATCTTCTACTGCATTGAATACGAATTACACAATTTTTGGGTCGATCTACGCATGTGGAGAGGCAGTTGGTTTTCGGCGCCTGACATGCACGAACTTAGTGACAAACAGCTCAATGCTCAATACTCAATTACCAACCCCCGAACCCTTTACTCACTCGTTTTCTTATTGTAAGAATAATTTCACTGTCATGACCTTGTATACGAAGCATGAGGATATGATCAGGGCCTTGTTGTCGCGCAAAGGTTGCGACCATCCCCGTTTATAGTGGGCCATTACTACATCCATATACATACGCCTCCTGTATTATTCATCGTTGCGTCGTCGCACTTAAACATGATGGCCACTACCACGGCCAAATGCTCATGGTCTGTAGACCTCCCCGTTGAATTACCTAGCATGTCTATTTCATCCATGTCTTTTTCGAAGACCGTTGAATGACACTGACTTTGTCGATATGTAGTGTAGGCGTCGAGCAGCAACTGGAGGGGAATGAGAACAACGGTAATAATATTAGCGAAACCGTTCTTGAGCGTAGTGATTTGGAGCGAAACAAGCGTAATCAACACTGTATCAACTTATCGTAGTGTCTGTAGTTACATCACTAAATGTTAGGGGTATCTGTCCCAGAGTGAATGGATAGCCTGCGCAGTCACATAGCACGTAGGTACAAAGGGGTCGGTAGCTATAAAAGTGTATTTGTCAAGTAGCCCCCAGCCCTTCCAACACTTAGCTGGGGGGATAGCCTCAAAATATAGACCCAGCCTAATAGGCACACACTAGGGTGTCACCTAAATCATGCACCTGACATCAAGACTCTCAATGTGTCTATATAAGAGAAGCCGAGCTTGTGGAAAATATAAGAGGCCATATGTTCTACCTGAAACTGAAACATTCGCTATTTAAGAGCGCTGCCTTCATTTTCAGGCTGCTATTCGTAAAACGGAGACCTAAAGAATTCAATAATATAAGATGATGTTTATAGAGTACAAAGACATAAAAAGTTTTATTGTCCTCGGTGAGACTCGAACTCACGACCTTAGGATAGCCCGATCTTTGACCGGATCATATGAATATGAGACCTACGCGCTAACCAACTGCGCTACGAAGACGATTAATCTAGATGATTGGATGGTTTGTCTCCGTAAACTATCCTAACTACTCAACTTCGCCTGGCGAGCCTAAAGTCGCGACTTCGTTCTCTTACAAGAGTTAATGACTTGTTTCTAGGATAAGCTAAACAGACAGTCCTCCATCCTCTTGCCTCCATTGCAAGAGAGATAGGAATATGTCATTCCGCAAATCTATTCGAGAAGCATAATTAGACTGGAGAAGACTAGGGTCCTTCAACCTACGGAGCCAAGCAACAATCGAACAGCGTTTTCCACGGCTTCGTCCGTAGAATGCGAATGTATTTTGAACAAACAATGCATATCGCATAACCCTAATCTGTTGTAGCGGGGATGTTGAGTGTGGTAAACGTCCATGTCTTTCCCCCATCTGAAGTTGACATTTCTCCGCCGGTCGCTCCATAATCCCAGCTTCCACTGTGTTTGAAACTGGGGTTTGTGGAGCTTAGAACGATTGAAACGCCTTCCCAACCTGAAAATCGAGAAGTTAGTGTCCGCTTGAATATATCGTTTCCACCGCGAAAGAATGGTCGCCATACTATGTGCTGGTGCAGCGGCACAAGAACCGCTTGCACATTCTACAGAGATGTAGAATATGTTCCCCTTTTGCCCTTGACCTAAATCAGTGATTTTCAGCTCTACTGCATCCAAAACATGGCGTTGATGTGCGCGGCGTACTTGTAGAGACGCTCGATACCAGTGAATCGTTTATGTAGAGATCCTGGTCCCATTTGCTTGTCGATGAATTGAGTTTGTCTACAAGTAATGTCAGGTTCTAACGCTTGAGAAGAGGACCGACGAGCGTACAATGCGTCCGAACTCTCGACCCGGGAGAAGCGATTACAGGCTGACCATTCTGGGCATTTGGCGTGAGGGCGTATGCAAAGTTGCACCAGTTAGTCCCTAGGTTGGTGCAATAACCTCAGCCAGAGGGTGCATTCTCAGTCACTCCTTGGATGAAGTCGCTATCCAGCTGGAAGGCGCTCCATAAGGCAACATCACCTGTGATGGGATTCGGTGCACTTGGAAGAACGAGTGTAGCCGAAGCTTCTATGATAGTTGCGCCGCCCGAAGCATAGAGACTGACATGATCGACGTTGGCGGAGGCTCGATGAACAAGCGTTGACAAGACGCCCAAAGCCAGCAAAACGCCCTTCATACTGATGGGATAGGATGTGATATTAGCTGGGATATGTGGGAAATCTAATTGACGACGAAGATTGTAAAAGATACGTGTGCAGATAAGATCGACAGAATAGGCTATAATATATAGAGGTTCTGAATTCCAGAAGCGAAAATGGAAATTATAAGTCCACCAATAGTCGAAATGATGTGCTTGATGTTATATATGAAACCGGCTGATGACTAATAAAAATTGAGTTTTACCGGAGGCTACCAAAACTCCGTACAAGAGGCATTAGCCCATTGCCTCTTGGGACATCTTACATTACATCTGGTGCTGACTACACCGGGCTGTATTGAGCATCATAGTCAACTACGGCCGTAGTCTCTCAGAAACGATTGTCTTGGAGTTCCCGCCACTCGAGACATATTCTCAGGAAGAAACCGGCGCAACGGGTCACAGCGCTGAAAAAAGCATAAAATAGCAATAAAGTTGTACCTGCATGTGATAGCTTAACATCGTGCCGCCTCGAACTTTGCCTCCAATTTCGCCATTACCCTCGACGCTGGCGCTAATTATAGGCACGCATTTGTTCGAGGGCGGTTGATTCACTCTTGGCGCTTGCCGCATGACCGAGGCTCCTCTAACTGGTATATATATTGGACCATTTTTGCCCGTCCATCATACTGAATTTAATTTTGCGCCGGCCCTATACAGCAACCAGAGACAGCTAAGGTTGCCCGTCCACCACGTGATGCCACGAACTTGACTCCAAAGGTCGTGATCGACCAAGACGTAGACGGCTCCGTAGGCGATACGCGCAATAACATAAAGCAAACCCGCGCGATTGATCAGGTGGGATTCGACGCCTGCGAACGTTGCAAACCCCATGGCGGCCACGAACAAGGTGTAGTTTTCGACTGAGTTAGCATGCGCCGACTCATTGCGCTTAAGCATTCCTAGCTGCCTTTGTGTTATTTTGCCGGACCGTACTGCCGCATCACCGTATTTGGCTAGGTCTTCTCTTGGCGACGAGTTGTGGTCAATTCCGTACCATTGTTTCAGCGTCCGGGAAGACATAAGACCATATGCGAAGATGAATTGCCAGCTCAACAGTGCCGGCGCCCAATTCGTGGACGATAGTCCAGCTCCTGCTGTTCGGAGGCCGAGAGCTGTTGCAAACGATGCCATGTTGGGCCGGGCAGGTGTATGTAGATACGGGGGTGGAGATGTCGCGAATGGCAGAGGGCAGTCAACGAGTTTCAGTTTGGTGAATGGCAGTCGTAAAAACTTATCGTATGATGAGGTTTACACGTTCCGTGAGGCACCGAGAGCAGCCAAATCTTTTATATTAACAGGCGCTTACTGCCGTGGCAGGCCGGAGTTATTTTTTTATTTTTATTTTTCCACCGGGAAGTTTCCGGTAAGTTACCGCTGTCCCCTACAGCGTTAAAGCTTATGCGCAGCATGATCGCCGGGGTGGAAGGCTAGGACATGGTCAAAAATAACCTAGCAAATATTGCGCGATGCCCACGTGGGAATAGATTGGAGGGATCGGGCGCTAAATTTAGGCGGGCTGTCCACCAAAATTATCTCAGCACTACCAGCAGACATTCAACGATTCGAGCTGAGGTACAGCACCAAATTTGCTGTACTGTATGGCAGGTACATGGGCAAGCGAAGAAGGCAAGAATATGTTGCTATGATGGATAGTATGATACTCGTGTTCCTCATGACTTCGTTTGACTATCAGGGAACCGATCTCGAATGTATTCCTTCCGGTCTGACTTGTGGCGTTCTCTTGGCTGGTGCCTCCGAGAGCTTGTCTCGGAGCATCGGATTGATTTACACTAGTTTTGACAGTGGGGTATTTAGTTGTATGACGTGGCTTGTAAGCGCAAGCGGTGTTAATACTTAAGCACGCCTAACTCTTCTGGTGTAACTATTCATGGCATCAGATTATCACACCCTAATTACCTTATATTTCTGTCACTGCATGAACGGAAAGACTTTTTCTGTTCGAATTGTCTAGCGCCAGTGCTTATTTATTCATTTCTTGAAAAGCCATTCCTTCGCGTGTTCGGCATCCTCTCCCCATCAAGACTTCGCCCACTGAAGCATAACAACGTTACCAGCAAGCTAGCAGCTGAAGACCACTTAGGGATGACTTGCATAAACAGCCATCCCGCTTCGTAACAAATAATGTTTCCTCCTACCTGTCGAACGTAACTCTGCCTGCAATTGAGGTTTGGGCATAGACGTATTACTTTGTTTTCAGCAATGTCATTGCTACGTCTCCGTACGTTCTCTGTCCGTTCTCTTTGTCTTGGTTTAGTACGGGTAGGATCTCAATACGAAACTCTATGAGGTTAACTGTGGTATAACGTACACATGTAAAGACATTAGTGAAGCACATATTGGGTATACTTACCCATGGCAGATACAGATACTAGCGCATTTCAAGATGGAGGACACTGCTGCTATAGTCTATGGCTTGCTTACAATTACTGCCGCATAAGGTGCATGTTACTAGTAAAGCGAGTAGTGACAGAGAGATGCCAAAGCAATAAGAGAAAAACCAGGCTCCAACGAGAAAACGTGAGCGAGAAAGCTGAAGCTTTGTTATAGTTCAAAAGAATCTCAAGGCTCAATCACTTTTGGCTTGTTTCGCACAAAGAATTTGATACGGTCGGCCGAAAAAACAATATTATTGTACACCGACCTAGTGCGGTATATAAGGCCGACGGTACTGAAGCAGAATCAAATTTTTCTCAATGAGAGGCCAAATTGTCAAGTACACTAGGCAGGTATATACTACCAAGAGCTCCCTTTATACTCCATCATAATGTCGTCGCGGAATTTCCCCGCAACACCACGCACACAGAGTTCATCCGCTTTTTCACAAAGCTCTTATATGTCCCCGCCCCGCTCCCCTGTTTCGTCAAGAAGCTCTTCTATATTGAGAACTCCAACTGCAGCTTTCTCCTTTGTATGTCGTCATGAGCCTAATTCTTCCCGCCTCAGTGCGTCCCTAATGCGCTTTCAGCTGTCGCCCCAAGCACTCGGCACGAGGAAGTGTTATGATTGCCAGACATCGACGGCGACGGGTACACGCACTCTTCTAACGGCCATGACACTAGCGCCAGGCATCGATAAGCTAGATCCTAAGCTTGTGAAACAGGCAGCGCAGCTTCTCTTCGAGCGGGTAGCAGGACAACGCCGCAAGGTAGACATGGGCTTTAAGGATCAGTGGAAAGATATTGAGCTCGCTTTTGCCACTTTTTGTTACAATCATATTACTGCGGAGCATATTAGCGACCTCTGCCAGACGGTAAGGACGAAATACGGTGCAGGTATAGATAGGCAACTTTTAAGAGCCCTTGCCGAGGCTGCATGCCGAACAAACAAGGTCTGGGAATATTTTGTCACGACCACCGATTTTACAGTCTATATTACCTTGAACGATTATATTGAGAAGCTTCGGCAGGCAACAGAGCTCACTGAACGTTTCTCGCAAGTGCAGGACATGTTCAGGAATGCGGAGGCTCTTGGCCTGCTTGCAATGCAAACTATTTCTGTCCTCGGTGACGTCGACTTTCGGCTTTCTCAGCTTTCTCAGTAGCCAAGTGTCATAAGCATGAGATCAATCAAGAAAAGATATTCATAAGCCGCTCTTGGGAGATGTATTCCCCTGTATATAACTAGCAACAATGCTTATATATACTGCAACGGGGCTAAAGGGCGGCAGGGAAGCAATGGGCTTTTTTGGCCATGTATTCACATGTGTAGAAATTTCTGTTCTGTTTGTTTTTTGCGTTGTTTATAATATAGTATACTAAATAATCGAATACCGCGTTCCTCCTTGATCAATTGTTTCTCCCTATTCTATCAGGTGCCCAAGTGAATGAGCAAGGTTGACTTTTGTCAACTGTCCTTTGAGAGCCCGTTTGCAATAACTACTAAAGCTTTCATTGGTATGCTTCAATGTCGATTCGGCACTGTGACAACGGCTTTGAGGCTGTGTAGAACTGCATGTAACGTTCCATTAATATAGACTCTTGCTCGTTAAATGGCTCGGCTGAGTCCGAGGTCTGGCAAAAGTATGCATTACTTTGTCCCCTCTGTAATACATTATTTCAGCGAAGTCTTCATCTGCGATGGAGTAATAGTAATTTCCTATCAGATGTCGCGGACGAGTTTTACTTGCTTGTGTGTAATGAATGATAAGCTTCCGCTCAAGCTAGCTCAACTTTTGTGCAGTTCCGCCAAAATCAAAGTCAATACGTAACGAAAAATAGTTACATAGTCTGGATTGTGGCTTGTAAGTACGGGCCTGGTTCTTATCGTAATTTTAGTTGCCCTTCAGGACACAGGTAAATCACACGTCTAAGAATTATAAATCAATTCAAGAACAATTGATTTTGCTGCAAAGATGCTGCGTTAACAGCACAAGGCCAAGAGAAAACAAGGCAAAACCGAAGGGGTCGCATTCCGATGAGGATGCCTTACTACGCTAATATGTAGCGAGTACTGCTGCCTATGGGTTAACGCCTTCGCAGCAGTCGAGCGGGAATATCATCCATTTCGTTGCAACGCAAGGAAACTGGATTGACGAAAGTCGCGCGTCCTATCGAACAATGGCAAGTTTCAATTGGTAAGAGTTTGATTGACTGCAGACACAGTTCTTCGGATCAGCGTGGGGACGGCCAGCTGAAAAGAGATATTATAAGGGAATTTTCGTTCTTGAAATCTTGATGTGATCTCAACATCACATAACTAAGCTGCAGCTTTTCTCCAGCAACCAACCATACAACTCCTGGAAGCTTTCCCCCCATCCACCAATCCCTATCCGGACGGACACATTCGCTAAAAAAGCAACTGCTGAGAGTCATATGTCATGTTCATCAAAAATTTACCTTCGTATCCATGTCCCGAAGCATCTCTAGGGAGGGAAATCACATGTAGTAAGATTCGGAGGCGCAAGGTCTGGTGGGCTGTCGGCCCAGCATTGTATGCGTTCGAAAATGAGATTGAGCCCGAGATTGAACCTCTCCTCCAGAAATTAGATCTCGGCCGGGCCGATCTATTCATCAAGCTCTACATGATAGGTAAAAAGCCAGAAAATGCCAACCCCATGATTTTGCTCTGCTGCACCGATGTCGCCGCAGCTAAACAGGCCGAAGCCACCGTGAGAGGAAGTGGTATTCTCGAGAAGAACAAAGGGTTTGGCTTGGGCATTACAGATTTACCATTAGAGCATCCAGGTCCTATTCGTCGACTGCCCTATGTGCCTCGCCCCCCGTCACCGGGTCCGTCGCGTCCATTGCTAGCCCCTCGACCCAATGTGCCAACACCACCACCTCAACCCTCTTCCTTCTTATGGTCACCAAGTCGCCCACAATCCTTAAGAATAGTCGACTTTGAGTCGATAGATAAACAGGGGGACCCAGACAACGAGACTGTCGCTGTTTTTGCGCTATCATCGAGGCCGCAGATGGGAAGACGCATATTCACAGCCGAGTCGAGCAGGGGCTCTATCCACTTCGCTACCGCCGGTATTATCATTAGCGTTGGAGGTGACTTTTACCAACTGACTGCGGGTCATCTGTTTGAGCTAGAAGACGATGGATCTGACGCCGAATTGCCTGGGAGTCCGGGCTATTGTTATTTTGATGGACAGAGCGACGACGATGACTGTGATTCCGACCAGGACCTGGAAATTGGAAGCCATGACAGTGAGACTCTCACAAATTCAGAATCATGTGATGAGCCCTTACCACAATCGAGTATCAAGTCACCCGTCAGTGACGATAAGCTTGGCTTTTGGAGCTTGGGGGCCGAAGCAGAACCTCAACGCTATCCATCCTCTACAATAAACTACGCCAATGTTACTTCTGAGCCAGAAGATACAAGATCATATCGCATAAGTGACAGGATCCCAATAGGCTACTGCAACAGAGGATCGCGACGCTTCCCAATCGACTACGCCCTGATCGCGCTCTCCGACTCTTCCGTGGAGGCCATGGGCACGCAATTGAACCTAATACCCGGTCACGATAATTTGTGCGTGACAGGGGTTTCTGGCATGAGCGGCGAGATACGCAACATCATCGTGGTGACCTCTTCTGGAGTGACTTATGGGGAGTTATTGCCGGGGTCTGTGGCTTACCGTAGCAACCACAGCTCCTCCTTTCAAGAACTCTTTCAAGTCAAGATCCAAGAGAACGTCTGGAAGGGAGACTGCGGGTCTCCGGTATTGGACCGAAACAGTGGGAACTTATACGGCCATATCATCATGGGTGTAGCAGGGACGAATTGGGCATACATTATGCCCGCAATTGATATCTTCCGACACCTTAGGTCTAATACGGGTATGCAGGTCGAGATAGTGAGAAGGCCAGACCGCGAGATATTGGAGTGAGGACTGATGCCCTCGAATTATTCTCATGATCTGAACGAACGATCTGCTTCGAATACCAAAGCATTTTGAAGAAAAACTATCTAGATTCTTTTTAAGCGGATATAAGCACACCGTGAAACCACTTCGCAACCTCGCTCCAACCCTCCTTTTCCACATTGGTGACGAGTCCCACATATCCATCTGGCCTGACAATGACCAAAGCGCCTTCCTCAGGACCAACGCCATAGCCTTCGTATGCACGGCCATTTCCATTCCCATAACTCATCTCATCTACAAATACTTTGTCGTAATCCCATCCCAGCTTCCGATCAAAGGGGTGGTAAACATCGTGCAAATCCCGCAGGAGCTCGATTTCTCCTCTCTTGGCGGTGTGTATTAGGAGCACATCGATAATTGAGGGATCGGGATCAGATCGGAACTTCTTTGTGCCAGCATGGGGGTTTGAGCCGGGAGACAATGCAATGAGCGGGTACCCAGAAAGCAACTCAGCTGCAAGCCAGGCGCCGAGGTCATTTATCAGCTTCTGTCGCATCGGCCGTGAGATGTTTCCGGCGAATACCACTAGTCGGAAGCGTCCATCAGACGGCATTTTATGATGGAGCTCCCAGGGCCGCGCATCCGACTGCGCAACAACCTGGAAAGACGGGAAGCGCATCCCCAGTGTGCAATTTGTCGCTAAGGATAATTTGCTCTGCGCTCGGTCGTGAGCAGCACTCTGATCTGCTTCAGTTTTAAGATGACTCTTGACCATGCAATGTTCTAAAGGCTTGGAAACGAGGGCACTGGGCTTGTAGTTTACTCCTATTCCGCTTGTAAACTAAGATAGATGATGAGCGGGACCAGCCTTATTGAGAAATTATGAAGAACGAAGACACATACCATATGGCTCATACTGAAGGTATTGCTGAACTCCTCCATCGACACGCCGGTCTCATCTAAGATGTCCTTGGCCGGTCTGCCCGAGAACAACCTGGAGAATTTGTGGTCGAAAGCGATGAGTTCTTTGGCGATTTGCTTTCTCTAGTTTCAATGACCGTCATCAATAATTGCCAGTTATGGTAGGCAATAATAATGGGCTTGGGGCTAGCCGGAGCTACGGGACACAGGAGATGCCAGCGGACTTACCTCAAGCTCATACGTAGAGAGAATCTCCCGGCGTAGTATTTTCTTACATACAAGCCCAATCTTCCAACCTAGATTATATGTGTCTTGTATTGACACGTTCATTCCCTGGCCAGCCTTGGGTGAGTGGGTGTGCACAGCATCTGGGGATAGTGTTAGTATTATCACTTAGAATATTAGAATACGAACCTACCACCAGCGAGGAATACACGCTCGGACTTGCTGAACTTGTTTCCGACTCGTTGGCCGATCTGGTAGGCAGTCCACCTAAATGGGGGTGCCACTTAGCGAAACGAAGCTCAAACAACATGGCTAGCGCTGAAACGTACCAGTCACAGTAATGATATTCTAGCTTATAAGGACTTATGATCTTCTGAGCAGCCCTGAAAATGAGATCCGGTGTGATACCGGACCTATCAACCCGTCCACCACAAGCTGACACTTCTGTAAGCTGAATATAAAGGCGCACCAACTTGTTTTCTCGAGGGATGATCATTAGGCTTCCGGACGACGCACTATGAATCATGCATCGAGTTCGGATATCAGCTATTTGAGATCAGCATAAGCCATGGATGGAAGTTGGGTATATTCCGTACGAAAGTCAGTAATGGGTACGATATCCAGCACACCCCAGACGAAATCCGTCGTCTCCCCATGCATCTCGAACTCCTTGCCAAGTACTTTCCTCGTCCACGAATGTGCTCCATCACATCCTACTACGTACTTCGCTTTTATTATTTCCTCCCTTGCGTTCTTGCGCCCGTTCGACTGCTGAATCATCCGAGGCACGTCATCATAAGCGAGATTGCTCCTGAATAAGCCATCGCTCAGATTACTGAGTCGCTGGGTTGGCGTGGCTTCCTCTTCGCTGAGGTGTTTAAGCGTGATAGTTAGTGGGTAAGCATCCTCGTCGTCGACTCTTTCTTCGTCAATATGAAGGCTAGTAGGAATGACCATCCGTTCAACTCTGATCTGGTGGGCGGGACTGGCGGGGTGTGGATACGACGCAGCAATACCCTCTAGAAAGAAGCTTTCCATGCGTCCTTGATGCAACGTCGATTCTGTGAAGCGTGATAGGCTTGCCAGATTATCCGCCGCCCGGCTGTTACGCTGAATCCGACCGTCTGGATTTGGGTTCCAGAAATTCACCTCTACCACGCGTCAGTGAGTTGGGGTAACGAACCCTGTTGGAGGGGGATCTGCTTCTCCAAGTTATTTGGTTTGGTTGCATACCGAATATCTTACAGGATTCCTTCCATACTCGCTCGCCGATCCCAAAGCTGTCGAGTATCTCGTGTGTACGCGCTTGAAAGCTAGAACAATTCAGCGGAGCCATGTCAAATGCTTCTAAAGTTTGACTAACCCGTCTGCTTGTCCAGAGAATACTTTGTCGGTCCGTTTATCCACGATCTTCGTGACGATGCCAAGTCTTGAAAGCCAGAGTGCAAGCATCAGCCCAGCTGGGCCAGCGCCCACGACGAGCACATCAACCTCGGTTTGTGGTAACGGTGCCATAAGTGCTGGATTCTCTTGCCATGTCACGTTCTTAAAAACCCCAAGCCTGCGAAGTGTTACCTGGGTTTTATATCACCCAGAACGGCCTCAGTTACTGATACGGCGGGGTCATATTCATTCGGAAGACTTATCCTCCATATTTGCATCTGGCGAGCACAATTGTTGACTTGCAGTGTCATCATCCGAATGAGGTAATGAAAGCCTATCTGCGAGTATTCCGTCGCCACCAACATGCATGCCTCGAGTATGACCAACAGGCTTAGTTAAGTTAGAAGTGATGATCAAGCATGACAAAGGCCTCAGGTGGGTTTGGCGGGGTGGACAGCAGGGGCTTTATTATTGAAATGGGTAGCGACTGGCTTCCTCAGACGGGAACCTTTCCTCGGATGGGAATGGGCTCGTGGTAGATGGTATGCATGCGGCATGGCTGTATACGGTTATGATGATATATGTACCAATAATTGGACCTCTCCAGACATTGGGCCCTTTGCCGACTAATGTAGCCGAACACGCTAACTGCAGCTAATCGTCTTCAAGCAACCCCTCCAAAAATTCAAGGTAATACAAATATCAACTTGCAAATAGGATACAATATTGACTAGGTGGCCTGATTCATTTGGTGGATGCTTATTCTAGCTGGGTAGATCAGAGTCATCCCGCAGGATTCCCCTGACGACCGAGATCGCGGCGCACTCTCCATACCTTAGACCCGGCGCCACGCTTTTGGTTTCGTGTGACGACCTCTATCCATGGCGCAGATGCTGCGCTGCCATCATAAGTGGATGTATTTTCTCCCTTCCCCTCTTCTGAGTCCAATTCAACTCCTTCACCACCATCAGCGTCTTCATTCCCCAGCTTAGAATATAGATCCTCTGTGTACGCCCAACTTGGCGGGTCCAATTTACCACTAACAAGAATAATCTGTCCCCCTCTCGTTCTTACGTCTTCGACCTGCTCTGATCTTATTGGGCCTAGAAGATGAAGATCGCCATTTTCAACATCGATGCCACGAACCAAGACCAGACCCAGGCTCCGCGAATATCGGGGATCGAGGGTCAGACCAAGTGACGTATCAAAAAATGGGATCCCTTCTTCAGTCAAAGATGTAATCTTTTGCTGAAGGGAATAAAAGGTCGGCAATCTAGCTTCGCTGCCCTCGGTGATATCTAGATCCATGGGAGACGCAGAATTAGCCTCATCGAGTGAGTGGTTAGGCAGAATTCGATGGTTTGCGATGCCGCGAAATGCCTTGGTACTCTCAACTTCAACAGCAGCGAGAGCAGTGCCATTGATTGCGTCGGCTAAGAGGTCTGGCTGTGTCTGGAAATCATAGCATAGCACTCCGAAGATGCCACGACCAGCACCCCTGAAATGGACCTGCCATGGAGCCATGGCCGTGAGCGGTCTCTCAAACCAGCGGAAATAGTCATCGTTGTTTTCAGATATTGTTGGTTCGGCATGGAAGTATGCCATCGTCTGCATGGAGCGTAAGTGTATAGCAGTTCGAAGATTAATGCGACTGGATTGAGATGGTAATGTTGAGAAGCGGGCCACTTTACAGGCTCCTCCAAGCGCTTCTATGGCATCAGCTGGCCCGGTCTGGGATAGGTATATCACCTCGGAAGGGCGTAATTCCCCGATGAGTGAAACCAATAGGTCCAAGCCAGTGCCTTGTATCCAACCTGGCGTGTTGATCACCAGAGGATATGGTGCGAACGCATTACGATAATATGTTATGAGATCCATCGCCATCTCAGTGTATAATTCGGGGTCGGATGCCGGGGAGAGTGAGGCTAAAGCGTGTGATCTAATTGTGCGAATACCAGGGGTATCGAGAGGCCGACAAAAAGACGGAGATAATACCGGCTTCGTGACCAGGATGAGAGCTATCTGACCGGCGCAACAATATTCAGGTTGGCCTGGGTCGAGGTCGAGAACAACAACTCCCCCCCGACCAGCTTTCCTGGGCTGGGTACGTCCGTCGGTAAGAAGACGGTTTGTCAAAATCTTCCCAAAGGTAGATTTCCCAGATGATTTAGGACCAGTAATCATTATAGATGGTGGTGGGTCATTTTGGGCAACAAGTGTTGCCATTTCTCTATTCCACTCCGGCGGGGACTTTAGATCTTGAAGAACGGTCTTCTTAGGTCCATCCTCGGAGTTATAAAGCTATGACAACATGAGTCTCACAAAGTTAGTACTGGGGAGATCGTAGTTGACCTACAATTTGGAATGTCTCGCTCGGCCCAGAACTTTGTTCCTGAGACGACGGGTTGGAATCCTCCGACCAGAGCTTTCGAAACAAAGGCGAGAGTATTCCTAGGGTTTTGAGCCCCTGGGCGGTAGGACACGGTTGAAGCTCCAAAGTCGCCTCATCAATACATCGAATGACGGGAAGGGCATGAGACTGTGGTGCATGAACCCAAGAAATGCTTTTGGATGCTCTCAACGAGGCACCAGATATAGTTACCTCGCCGGATTCTACTCTTACACCGTAGCTCCCAAGGATCACCAATCTCTATGTCGCATTAGCTTATGATGCCGACGGTATCGAGGTACGGACATACCTCTCCCTCGTCGAGCTTGAGTTGACACACGCCAGTAGCCTTTTTGCGAAAGTTGTCTTTAGATGGGCGGAAGCTGGATAGGTTGATGGGTTGAGTCGGGCTTCTTATATCGTAATTTCCTTGCCCTTCGTCAAGAGAGAAAGGAGATAGACTCATAGGAGTCTCAGCAATTTGGCTCTCATGAGGCCCTGAAACTTGAGCCAAGCCTCGTTGAATTGGTAACGATTTGCCTGCCTTTGGGGAAGGCTCTTTACGTTCGATGGAAGCATGCCGAGTCGTTTTGGTCTTCCCGGCTTTCTTCCCTGGAGTAGCTGTTATCTCATTCAACTCCGCTGAAATGCCAGTCTCTGCCTCATTGGCAGAGGGTGAAGCGACTTCGGGTTGTTGAGCCAGAAGCTTTTTCCGAAGAGCGAAAGCGCTCATAGCTATGGGCGTCAGTCAGCAGGCTGGCGGATATCTCCCTCTTCAGATATGGTGAATGTAAGACTTGCGCTGAAGTGATTCTTCTGTGTTTAACCTTCTTCTTTTACTGGTGGACATAGTTTTTATAGTATCTTCATCATTCGCAGAATTGGAAGTTAGGTCTTTTCGGACTTTGCACTGTAATTCGTGCTAATGGCGACTCCTGCTTCTCACTTCTTTGCATGAAGAAGACGTGGATCATAAATTCTTCTGAAGTGTTACACTCGCGCATTGAGAGCCAACTTGACGCTACACCCTCTAGATACCTACTGACTCTGTACCTATACAGCGCGCTGAAAATGCCTAGTTGTAACCACTGGAGAACGCCGGTGTCACATTATTCCGGGGGCTATCATTTGGGCTGACCCGCTAAAAAGATTAGGCTTGGCGTCGCAAAGCTACCCGCAGTACAATTAAAAGAAGATGGCGCAGGCGCGTGTCAACCAGCCTTGAGCTCCAAAAGATTCTTGTAGACCCAAATTCACGCCCGCTTCACGATTCTTCAACACCACGCCGTCCAACACCGCCAATTCGACTCTCAACAACCCTCCTTCCACCCATCCCAACACCGATAGCGAGCTGGATGTAATACGACACGATGAGCAGCTCCAAGGCCAACATTGGCTCGCTCAGTAGCATGGCGAACAAAGTGCGCCAGGAAAAGAACAGTGCATCTGCGAAGGCGAAAGCCCCGCTGGCGCGTGCGCGTGAGCCCAAGAAGCCCTTCAAGAGTGCCGACAAGATCGAGGATTCCGGCAGCGACAACGACGGCGCCTCCTCCGCCGGCAATTCAGTCGGCAGTGTTGACGACGATGTTTTCGAAGCTGCACGCGCCAAGTTCCTTGCTGGCAAGGCAGCGAAGCTGAGCAAAGCTGCTGAGGCCAAGGCCAAGACCAACGGCGTGAAGCCCACGACGACGCCAGCGAAACCTGCGCCCAAGGAACGCGTCCCGACTTCTGCACAAAAGCCCGCCGATGATTCTGCATCCGATTCAGAGCCAGAATCCGACTCGAGCCCTGACAAGACTTCATCCAGCAGCCACCGGCCTGTCGCTGAGCAAAACAAGGCGTCCGCGAACAAGGCGAAAAGCAAAAGCAGCAGTGATAGTACTAGTTCCAGCGGCAGTGAGAGTGAAAGTGAAGAAGAAGCCAGCACCCAAAATAAAGCCGCCAAAAACAAAGCTTCCCCAAGTGAGGAAAGCGAGGAAAGTGACAGCGGCAGTGACGATGAAGCCGCGCCTAGCGCTGCTCCCCAAGTTATTGCAAAGGGCGCTGCCAAAAATACGGTTAGCGCTGCCCAAGAGTCTTCGAGTGAGGAAAGCGACAACGAAGACGAGGACGACGGTGATAGGATGGCTGTCGACAAGACCAATGGTAACAACACGGCAGCAGAGTTGGCGTCTCAAACGTGAGTTGTCTCATCCGGTATCTCTTCATTCTCTATCTAACTATTCCAAATGTAGATCGCGAACTCCATGGCTGAACAACGGCGACTTCATGCTCCGCAAAGCTTCTTCTGACAACCCTGGCAAGGAAGTTGCCGACTTCTTCAGCAACGCCAACCTAGAAGGCAAGCAGGTGTGGTATTTCACCGCGCCGGCTTCTCTCCCAATCACGGTTTTGAAGAATATGGAGATCGATCTATCGAAGGCCACGAAAGGCGAAGCTTTGTTGACACATAATGGCGACAATTACGGCTTGGATCTTGAGCCCTATGCCACAAATACCCAAATTCAACTGCTCATCCCTTCTCGCGGTGGCGATAAATATGCATCTTGTACGTTCACGTCGGCTCATTGCCTTATTTTCTTGTCTCCCTTCTTTTCCAAGACTAATATCAGTAGTGAACCACGGGATTGACTCTACGGTTCACTTGCGGCGCATGGCCAAGTTCGGACCTGGTGGTGAAGTCCATGCGACTGCCACAGATGATTACATTCCGGTACCCAAGCCCATTCGACAACAGCCTGAGGGTCTTAGGGTCCGTTACACTCCTATTGGTGTCCCCACCCCTGCAATTCCTAGCGCAAACCCAACAAAAAAGACTGCTGTAAATGCATCTAGCTCTCAAGCAAAGACAAAGGCTAGCCCACAGTCTTCTTCCAGCTCAGATAGCGAGTCGGACAGTGAGTCTGACGTGGAAATGACCACACCGACCGCATCGATCGTCCCGGCTAGTCAAACAAAACCAGTCAAGTCGGGTTTGACAAATGGAGATCGGAAACGAAAGCATGCCGGTGAACAGGATCAGGCAGCCAAGCGCCAGAAGGCCGGAAAAACTGCCGAAATACCCAACGCGCAGAAGGAGACCGTTGCCCCAGCCACTAACTCATCAGCTACACCCTCTAAAAAGCCCTCCACCAAACCCAAAGAGAAGAAAGAGAAGGCGAAGAAAGAGAAGACGCCTAAGTCAGCTGTCATGACACCTACAACCACCAAGCAAACACCTATTCCTCTGCCGAGCTACCCTGGTATGAAGCGTTGATAACTTGGCAGGGTCTGTACTAGGGCCCACTGATTTTACTGCTACGGCATCATACCGGGCAGGATTCAAATCGTACAACTAGTAGCTGTCTCAAGCAGTCCCAGTGTGCTGGATGGTATCTCCTTTGGAACCTGAATGGCACTCAACTTTTGGTCATTGGATTTGTATGCAAAATCCTCTGGCGACATAAGGCGTCTGGCGTTCAGGTAGTAATCCACGAAACGGTGTACTTTGCAATTGGTTTTGCCGGCAGCCTTCCGAGTCCCAATCGTGTAAACGGTGGTTGATAGCATGTTGTATACCTGAAGACAGGTAACGAAAGAATTTTGGCCTTAACAATCGTCGGGTCTACTACTTGGTAAAACAGTTAGCAGAGATGGAGGGTGGCCTGTTGGACGAATAGCTGCTTCCACGTAGCTGCACGGAGCAGTGTTGCCCTCCGATCCGTCGCTTTCGGGCTTTTAGCGAACGGCGCCGGAGCGAATGTAAAAAAGTTACAACGGCGCGCCCTTCGTTCTTGCTCCAAATCTGCTTAGGTTCGATTAGGCTATCGCATAGCCTATCCATCACACTGTGGGTTTATAGCTCAAGGTAGATCTTGCTTCCCCGCCTAGCTTAGAGGTAGATATCGTCACTACGGCCCTTTAATTTAACATTGAACAATTCCACCTTACCCGGTTGATTCGGTTCAGCTTTTCCGGTAATCTTTGCGCTCGTGGGCCCACTTGGCGTCTCTCAAGTCGTGCGGAAGTCGTGTGATACGTGAACTCCGATATCCGGGGCGCCTCGGTCGGGACAAGACCTGAAGTCAAAGTTTCAGATCACCAATGCAGTTGCGAGAGATAGAGTTTGCCATCTCAATATACACACAGTAGCGCATGTAGTATTTGATCTATCTGTCGACTGCCCATATTCGATTTAATTAAAAGAGCTCGAGTTTTAGGGGGCCATTCAGGGCAATTAAGTATTTCCATCTACTTAGTACTTATCCTCATTGCTTCTGACAAACTTACACATCTACCCACAGCTCACTATGCCGCCAACGGTGTTACGTATCGGCACGCTGTCAGACACGGTGGAGGAATGGAAGGCATTGGGTTCCAAATACACACTTCTAGAGTTCGCATCTGGAACACGCGAGGATTTCCTTGCTAACTGCCGCAATGGCGCCTACGACTCGGTGGTGGGATGTTATCGATCAAACGGCTCGGCGAGACTAACGGGGCCGTTCGACGCGGAGCTTGTCGATGCTCTGCCAAAGTCTTGGAAGTATATTGCGCATAATGGTGCCGGCTACGACACGATAGATGTAGATGCGTGCTCGCGCCGGCAGATCGCAGTTTCAAATACGCCCGTTGCGGTCGACGACGCTACGGCAGACGTGGGCATATTCCTAATGCTCGGAGCGTTGAGAAGTGAGTCTCTCTTATATGGTTTCTCCTACTCTTTTGATCTTGAGATGTAGGGGAATATATGTGCATCTCTCCTATGAACCTGCGTAGCTTTATGCGAAGTTTTTTTTTTTTTCAATTCCTACCCGGTCAAAGAGGCTTAGATACAATACCGTATGCTGCGAGGTGATGTCAAATCTACCGCTAACCTCCCACCCAGTGGCACACTTTTCCATCACAGCCCTCCGCGCAGGAAAGTGGCTAGGCGAGACGCCGCGCGGCCACGACCCAAAAGGCGAGACGCTCGGCATTCTCGGCATGGGAGGGATCGGGCGCGCATTCGCGCACCGCGCGCGCGCCTTCGGCATGCGCATCATCTATCACAACCGGCGCCGTCTGGATCCTTCGCTCGAGCAAGACGCGGAGTACGTGTCGTTCGACGATTTGTTAGCAAGATCAGATGTGCTGTCCCTCAATCTCGCACTAAATGGGTCTACGCATCATATCATCGGCGCACCCGAACTGGCGCGCGCGAAGCCCGGCGTCGTGATCGTGAATACGGCGCGGGGCGCCATCATCGACGAGGCTGCGCTCGCCGAGGCGCTGGACTCGGGTCATGTGTCCGCTGTGGGGTTGGACGTGTTTGAGCATGAGCCCGAGGTGCATCCCGGGCTGATGAAGAATGAGAGGGCTTTTTTACTTCCTCACGTCGGGACGTATACGGTTGAGACGTCGCGCGAGAGTGAGTAATTCCTAGACCCATTATCAGTGTGGGATTTTACTGACACCTTGGGTACTATAGTGGAACTTTTGGTGCTGAGGAACTTGGAGACGGCTGTCGATGAGGGCAAGATGCTTACGCTCGTCTCTGAACAGAAGGGCTTGGAGTGGGCACCGCCGGCGAAAGCTTTTGATACTTAGGTGTTTTGCAGGATATGACTTGCCAAACGGGTTTGGGTTTAGATGCGCAGAGCTGCGCTGTACTTGATCTGACAGCTTACTTTAGGACATGGCTTGCAAAACCCCCGGAAAGTAACTGAATTCTCATTCAACCATTAACTCCAAAGTGACAGTCTTCAGATACTGTAGGTAGTTCTTGTCAAATGCTAGAGCAACGCCAAAACACGCCAGGCCACCAATTCGGGCTATTAGCAAGAGCCGCTCTTCATCAATACTCATTCATCGAACGGCACGGTCGACATCTCTGGCGGCGCAGGGTGCGGATACTCGTAAGTAATATGCCTCACCTGGCCCTCATCAAGGTATTGCTGCGCCCTGCCTGAAGCCCACGGCCACACTTCCTCATACTTGTCATTATCTTCTTTATAAGAGCGCATGCCAGGGCTATCGCAGACCTCGCAATCGTAGACCATCTTCGAACTCCGCGAGTAGCACATGTCCATCTTGAGCGGCTTCCCCGTGCGCGAGCGAACGGCCTCCTCGCGCGCGATGAGCACCTTGAGATGGGCGTGGTAGCCGGAATGCACCCAGCCCAGCGCCAGCATGTACCCCATGTGCGTCATCTCGACCCTCTCGATGTTGGGGCACTGCTTCAGGATGTAGAGGGCGTGCCAGGTCCCTATGCTCCTGCAGGTGAAAACCCGCACGCTCTCGAACACTGGCCTGTCCAGCACGTCCCGGAAGCTGGAGCCGTAGTTGTTGACCTCCGGGCCAGAGCGCAGGTGCAGCTCCTCGAGCTGTTGGCAATGCTCGCTCAGGCGAATCAATATGGAGATGGGGATATCGCCTTTTAGCCATTCCCATCTATTTCCGCTATGTTAATAGTTGCGTGACTGGGTACCTAGACTAAAAATCGTACAGAATGGAGTAGGTGGGACCTACGAGAAGATCTTCAGGCTCGCCGTATAGCTAAGGAGTGTCTTAATCATCTCCACGGTCCTCTCCGAAAGGGTCGGCCCATAATTCATCACCAGCTGCAAGTGTACAAGATCGCCAAGGTACGGCCCTGTCACTAGACTGTCGATAAGAGGCTGGTTGTTTGCTTCATTATCGCCGTCGTCAAGCCGAACTACGATTCGCTCCGAGAGCTTAGCTGTGAAGACGCAATTAAACCTCCAATTTGACAGGCAAAGTGACCAGAGCGTGCTATGGTCATTTATCTGTATATTGATGAGCAAGCCTGACTGATTCACCTGGAGCGACGGACAAACGGACGACTTACATACTCGGCGAGAATTAGGAGTAGCTCCTCAATTGAGGCGAATTGCGCCGCCGCCGACTTCGCTACTATCATACCGGGCAACAGCTTTATGATATACTAGTATACGATATAGATAAATGTGATATGTCGTTACAGCTGCCAAATCCGATCTCACTCTGGCGGATCGCCCGGTCTTTATCGTCAGCTTTGGTGTCTGGTGCCTACAATAGCCGCGCATGCTGGTCTTGGCGGTCCCGAAGGCAGAAGAATTGACTTGAAGAGTGGCCCTGATGGGCGCGCCTCAATCGCGATTAGCGTCTGGCGTAAGCCTGCAGCTGTCGCCAAGCCCTTGTTGCTGCTATCTCCAGACCTACCGGCAATATACAACCCATTTCCTTGTTGGGACAAAAACGGTCGTACTCTTTGGACCCTAGGTAGAGGGCGTTACAAGGGGTATCATGAGACGTAGTATGTGCTTATCAGCTATGACGCCTACAGGGTGAGCTTTGGCATCCTATATTAGATTACATCAATGAATGAAATTAAATTGCTGTCATGGGATGTCTCATATTGTAAACAACATACTCTGGCGAATGAGGTATAACTTTGAATTGTGAGCTGCTTGTGAGAAGACTGTGACATAAAGACTTCATCCGGTAAGATCTTTCATCCGATCTATTACAGAAATGAATCATCGGGAGCATTTAAGCGCATTTAGGCTCCATTAGAAAACATTATGAAGTTACTAACAGGTGAGAAATGGTTGAGTTTTTAAAACAGGCTGCAACATTATTAGTAGTACAGCGTCCAAGTGGCAGTCTATGGAAGCCTGCAGCACTCTCAGATGAAAACCATCAACGACGTACTATTGCTAGAGAACAACAGGGGCACTCTGAATGAGGTATTTAGTCTAAATCTATGTTCTCACCTCCACATAAAATTTATTGATATTTTATGCGTTTTATTCCTGCTGTTTAGGAAATATGTTGTGGTGCTGTCACGTCATCGGCACCCACAAACGAACGATATTAGAATACTCATTACCGCGCATCAGCTTTCAGCTTTTGCCCAAAAAATTAAAGAGAAAGAGGTCATGGTGATATCTTGATTTCTCATCTTCAGTAACTGAAGATTATTGTTGAATCTATGAACCGCTAATGCAGGGGTTTCTGCACAGCTTCTGTCAGTGGTGCGTTACGAAAGTATCCTTTGAAATATGTTAAGCTTAAATTTTTCCAGACGTGCCATTTCATTGCGGCTATGCAGTCGTTTTCGCCCAGGCAAATAGTAAGCTGGGGCGGTGATGCTTACCGAACCCGTATCTCATCACGACAGGTGTTGCATAGCCTACCCGCGAAATTATAAAGTAGCTATTGAGGGGTAGGCCGATATGACGGCAACAGTCACCTCAGCAAGAAATTGCTTAACAGGCAAACGATGGAGGTCTCGCATCCCGCCCCCGCATCTCGCCAAATTGATAAGACGTCGTTCTTCTCCATTTCGGACGACGAAGCGGTCCTCCGTCTAATTCAGGACCATTTCGCTCAGGAACTCGAACGCCTCAAACGGGCGTACTCCATCTCCAATCCAAATACAACACCGCCCTCCACACCATCTCCGTCACAAATCTTATTTGGTAAACAGTTTGATGAAGTGAACCGTACCCTCGTGGGTGTCCTGGCCCTTCGATGGATTTATAATGACCAGTACGATGCTTTTCGCGGGGGGCAACCCGAACCAGTTGCCTTGTCGCGGGATTCATTCAATTGGATGAGGGACATGTTCAGGGCCGGACTCGAAAGCAACGAGGACCTCATCGACTTGCTCACGTCCATCGTAGCCAACGATCTGGGGAAAGACCCGGAGCTAGCATCCGATTACCGCGCCAAGACGGGCGAGGACATCTCGGCGCAGAACCATGACCGTATCCTTCTTGAGGCCGTCGAGGCTGGGCTCGTCCCCAGCTTAAACCGTCTGCCTGAGGAACATAAAGCTGAAGTCCTGCGCGGCATGAAGCTCGGTGCCGAGTTTAATTTCGGCCAGCTGGCCCAAGCCGAGAACGTCCCCGTGTCTCTGACGGCGTTGCTTGAGCTTCGGGGCCACGCACGCGCTTTCTCACTAGCCTTCATGGAGCAGCTTCTTGACATTGCGGGCGCGAGTGGGCACGAGGACTGGACCTGTGCTAAAACCTTGATCCAACCCGTCTTGAACGCGTACCGAAACGTCTACGATGTTTCGCAGAGCGTCATCTCGGGTGACATGGGCCTACGAGATGCCTACGACCTCATATTAGTGCGTAGGGGTCAGATGCTGCATAACCAAGGCTTCAGAAAACTGGAAATTGCTAATCCTGATGATCGCGCCCTGATGAGGCTGCTCTGCATGGGCAGGGTCACGCAGCTCCCAACGGCTCAGTTGTATGATTCAGTATGGGAAGAGCTAGAGGTTGATGTACGGGCCTCGCTTATGGCTGATCTTAATGTCGATGGCTCTGTTGACCAGCCTGCGGTAATAGCTACCTACGCGCCTGCTTTTTTTACAACAGGCGTTGATGCTGGCGGTACGGGATCAAGCGAGGAAAAGCGGAAGCGGCTCCAGAGCCTGTTGCGATACCTGGCCCGTGTCTTGAAACTAGATCTTACGCTCTCGGATACTTCGGCGGTTGTGATAGAGCGAAATTTATTGGGGATCGTTCAAGACGTCGTCAAATCTGATGAATTCCTGGCTAATCCCTCAATATTGGATAGCAAGGAAGTGCCGGATGGTGTCGTTGCCCAGACTGCTCGAAGCGTTTGAGACGTGCAAGTGACATAGGCAAACATATCACTGAGGTGATGGAGCAGTATATTGATCTTCCTATTTATCAGGCGATTCGTTCTTCCTTACGGTCCACCGATTCCCGAGGGGTGTATGATCAGATTTTGTCTGGATCTTATTGTAGTTCTCATTATAGAATCAGCGATTTTATAGCGATTATTCCCGTTTCGCTTTATATAGATTTGCTATCTAGTTGGTCCTGGCACTACATCATGTTGTTCTTTAGTCTTTTCACAAGGGTTGACTAGGCTCTATCAATAGGCTTATACCTTTACTTTCGTCATAACCGGGCTATGAATTTTTCAACCTCGATCTCGGTATTGCTCAGATCGTAGTTCTTGTTAAAGCTTCTTATGCCAACCAATTTCCAACGACACAGGCTTGAAACTGCATTGGGGCCGGAATCTTAGTATGCGTGTATTTCGCAAACCAGCCCTGCGCAGAATACCACCTAGGTGAATAATGAACAGGATGTGGCACAGAAAGATTGAGTTATCTATCGAGCTATTTTCAACTTAGTCCCAAGTTCTGCCTCTAGCTTACTACTGCAGTTCGGCTTGATCCGCATAAGGGTCCTTATCTAAGCTACTCCAACAGCTCTGTACCAGGATCTCAGTATTATCTAGTTCAAACTTCACAACACCACACTCACTATTTCCCAGGAAGGGAAAAGCCTAAAACAAAGCATTTCAATATGGCAGATAAAGAAGAAGAGCCCGTGCCTCTACCATCGGCGCCCATTATCCAACTCGCGGGAAGCTCAACCCTGCAGCCACCCCTCACTCGGCGCGGATACGGCCCCGGTCTCATCATCATCACACCCGGAGACCCACTATCCCCGTCCGTGCAGCGAGGGGGGACCGAGGAAGCAGACGCTCAGGATATTAAAACGCTCGATCCTTTACCGCAGAAGAAATGGGCTGAGGAGGGCTATGCTGTAGTGCAAATCAACCCTGATGAGAATCAGGGAGATAAAGGAAGAGATATCGCGACAGCGTTGGGCGAAGCGATAGAAGCTCTGGAGAAGTTGGAGGCTTGTAATGTAGATGGTCGGTTTGGATTAATTGGTAAGACGCTCGTGGGTTTGTATTGCCTTATATTGCCTTGTATTACTTGTTCCTCTCTCGCTACTTCACTCGGCTCAATACAGTTCATTTCCACTCAATCATGGAACTAACCAAACATACAAGGCGCAAACTTAAGAGCTGACAGCTAATATTCAAACAACTAGTCTATGGAGAGCCCTCAGATTACGGCCCCGAGTTCAGTCCCAAGCTCAAAGCAGCGTACGAAGCTGAGCCGAAACTCGTAGCCTCAGTATCTTTCAGCGCAGCCTGGTCTCTCTCATCAAAGCCCGAACTACTTCACCTAGCAGGCCCAGCAAACCCAGACCCAAAAGTATCCCCAAGCACACGAAAACACCACTACTACGCAGTAGCCAAATCCGCCTCCTTCGCGCTCCCGTCCTCGTCAGACTTCCACTACGCCTCGGCGGGCGTGAGCCACACGCGCAGCCTCTCGTTCCTGCGCCCGGCGCTCGGCGGGCCCGTTTTCGACCTCGAGGCCATCTGGGACGAGCACACAGCGCACGAGTTCGCGACGCGATCAGTCGCGCAGACCATGGGCACCATGGTCGATGAGCCGTACGTGAACCACGTGCCGACGCTCACGGGCGGCATGGGCCGGAGCGCTTTGACGGCCTTCTACCGCGAGCGCTTCATTTTCGCCAACCCGGGCGACGCTGCGCTCGAGCTTGTTAGCCGCACCGTCGGCGCTGACCGCGTTGTTGATGAGTTCGTGTTTTCGGCTACGCATGATCGCGTTATAGATTGGCTGTAAGTCGTCTCTCCCTCATGTTCAAGCAAACTATTTGTCTCAAAATCTGACTCCCCTTTTTCTCTCATCTCAATTTATACTGTTAATCGGCCCATACAATGTAATACGAACGTTCATCCCCGCCCTAACTAACTGACTAACTTACCTTACACACCCAAAGCCTGCCCGGCGTCCCACCCACGCACAATTACCTCCGCATCCCCTTCGTCGCAGTAGTCAACATCCGCGGCGACAGGCTCTACCACGAGCATATCCACTGGGACCAAGGGACGGCGTTGTCGCAAGCCGGGTTACTACCATCGTACCTGCCCTTCCCCTACGCGCTGCCCGACGCGCCGCCGGGAAAGCGCTTCGAGTACCGCGTGCCTGTAGCGGGCGCCGACAGCGCCGCGAAGCTCGAGGACGCTGGGGCGTACGCGAGTAACGGCATGTTTGACTACGCGGTGCGCGAGGTAGATGAGTAGGTAGCTACCTAACTCATGAGGGGCATTTGCTGCCGCTGGGATTAGGAGTGATGAATTTGCGTAGTCCGAGGATAAGAGGGACGCTCTGACTGTTTGGAAGAATGAATGAGAACGTGATTCTTCTTTGTAGGAAGGACTACCCCCCCTTCTCACCAACAGGCGTGGAAACCTGAGCTCGGATGATCCATTTTGGGGGGGATATTTACGTCCCAAAACTATCGTGTTACTTTATGTAAGAGCCTCAGATGGAGGCTGAAAGAAGAAGGATAAATAAGGAGAAGAAGAGAAAGAAGGTATAGGAAAGGGGAAAGTTTGTGTGTAGGAAATTCATCAGACTTATTGATTTTCCTGGTCTTGGATATCTCTTATCCACGTGGTGGCTTGGACGCCTTAGTACGTGAATAGGTCCGAAACCTTGTAGACTGAGACACGAGTTCCAGTCAAGACGTAACTTTCATTCGTTATCATTTCCTCAGGGCTCTGTGGAGTTGCTATCTAGACCGGCTAGTTAAAGGAAAAAAGACAGAGAGGCTAGTTCGCTTTGTCTATGTACATCGCGGGCCAGAGTCTAAGTCCACAACTGCATCGCTATTGCACTATTTTCTCACATCAGGAGTTGGATGCCTTTGGCGCCATATTGTTCGTCATTCATTTCGTCCGTCACATGGTTATCTCTTTCGAGCTGTGATGCGCCAATGATGTATAGTATACCACTCTTAAAGCCAAGTAATCGTCATTTGTGATGGTCCCGCTGTGTTGAAATCCCAAATGCCCAATAAAGGGGAAGCTCCTGTGTCGCCCTGATTATTCAAATTTGTGTCAGATATAATGCGAAATAAGATCACCTCTGTGGCTGGCTTGCGCTCCATAGGCCCTTAGACGTCTCCACCACTTTGTTGACGGCAGCTCCAGGCCGTAAACTTGACGGGAACCCAGTTGTGGGCGCCGTCCCACCCATCTCGACATCCCCATCACGGTTACTGGAATATCCCGAATCGCCCTGGGTTGAAAATGAACCGTTATCCTTGGGTAAGGGCGCGGCGCCCCTCGCAGGTTCTGCCGACCGGGACCCGTCCATGAGTTGAGCATGGTGGGCTTGACCCTCTCTCAGCTTATTGATAGCGCGGATAGTATCGATTGCGGCATGAAGAGTCTTCCGGGCGTTGAAGTTCTTCTTGACTGTGGGCAACAAGTTCTGGCCCTTGTCGCCATCGGGATTGGCGTTGAAACCAGCGACGAATGGGTGACACAGCGCTTCGTGTGCTGTCATACGCTTGTTGGCGTCAACAGTCAGGCAGCGACGGATGAAGTCCTTGGCATGGTCGCTAACTCCACGCCAGTAGTCGACCGGCTGGAAGCTGTAGTCTGCGTTTAGGATAGCCTGCATCTCCTCGAAGTCGCTATCGCGGTCAAAAGGGGTGTAGCCACATAACAGGAAGTACGTGATGACGCCCATGGCCCATATATCGACCGGTTTTCCGTGGCCCGTCTTCTTAAAGATCTCGGGCGCCATGTACCCCGGTGTGCCACAGGTCGTGGTAAGCACGTGGAACTGTTCCTCGTCCATTATGCGCGAGAGCCCGAAATCGGCTATGAGGAGGTCTGCGTTGTCTTCGGGGGTGCGAAACAAGAGGTTCTCTGGTTTGAGATCGCGATGTACGATGCCGTGGTCATGGAGGTATGCGACGGCAGACAGAGTGGCGCGGATCAGATCGGCGGCGTCGGACTCGTAGTACGACCCTTTGCGGCAGATCCGGTCGAAGAGTTCGCCGCCGAGAGCGAGGTCGGTTACGAGGTACAGGTTGTTCATGGTTTCGAAGTAATCAACGAGGGTAAGAATGTTCAGGTGCCCAAGCGAGACCTTCTTAAGGACGGCGATCTCATTTCGCACCTGATACCAAGAAAAAAATAGTAAAAAGGATCAGCCGCGAAGCAACAATGGTGTATGATAGCGACTAAAGACCGAGCAAACGTACCATGTGTTCGCGGCCGGCCATCAGCCTCTTGTTGATGACCTTGGCGGCGTAGTAGCGGCCCGTGTCAATGTGCACGCATTCCTTGACGACCGAGTACGAGCCGGCGCCCAGCGTCTTGCCGACCTTGTAGCGACATGGCTGGATTTGAGGAGTTGGTTTCCCGGACGAGCCGTTACTGGCTGCGTCTGCGGTTTGGTTCATTGTCCGAAGCCGAGCGAAGTCAAGCGAAGCGGACGGGAGTCGACCTAGGGTAGAGAGCCCGGGGACTCACCGGCGTGGTTGGATTGGGTTATTATCGCGGGTCGGCTGGTGGGAGGGGACGGCGCGCGCGAGGGAGCGACGAGCAGCGGGTGTAAAAGTCGTGCCGAGTTACTCTCAGTTAAAGCGAAAACGAAACCCTGGAGCAGTTGTCGTAGGATATTAGGAAGATGGAATGGTTTGCTAGACCTGGGTGTCCTCAAAGGCACACTCAAATGTGCTGCTGACTCTGCGATCGCGATAGGTGGGCCGTAATGAGATGGTGGGGATGACAGGGAGTTTGGGGGGGCTACTTGGGCTCCTGTAGTGGGGGTTGTTGGCTAGGTGCAATAGGTATCGTATGTAGGTCTTTGCCTGTCAGCCTCTGAACATATTGGAGGGGGTTGCCACGAACCAATGGCAATAACGCACAGCCTATTGCGAATAATAATTACTGCATACTAAGTTGCAGTTTCGAGAAGCTCCGTTCCATTCTTTCGAGCTAATGCGACAACTTTTCGACAGCTTGGTTGGAGAGAAGGGGCCGGATATGGCCGTGCTGGGTGGGACTATGGGTTGGCCCCGCTCGGGGAAGTTGCCCCTCCTCCTCCGCAGTGGTTCTGGCCATGTCTTAATACCCGAGCAGGTATCATAGTAGGTACTAAGGGTATCACCAGGATGCAGTACCACCAGATACAGGCGGTGGTAGCGACCTTCTACCCGCCTCCACATATACTGTACATAGATTTTCTTTTGAGTGGAGTGTAGGTTTTAGAGGCATCGTATGGCTTGAGTCGATGGCACACATTACTTGATGTATGCTTTCGGCTAGAGGTATACGAATCTATGTCTGAGTCGTCTTTGCCTGCACGCTATCCAGAACAGAGAGACGGGCACTAATTGTCCATCAAGTCTTATACTGTCGCAAATTCAATCACTACCTACTTAGGTAGGTACAGACCGTGACTGACCGCAGTCATTAGAGTAGGTATATCTGATGATATAGGTACTTCGAAACCTGTAGCTGTGCACCTACATCACCAGCACCATAAACCAGCCTATGCCTACAAAGGGCTCTATCTCGCGACCAAGTAAACTTTTTTCTTTTTCCCCCCCTCTCAGGTATCGCCGATGAACTTTCGATGAAGAAGAGAGGAATAGTTTTAGAAAATTATTACCTAACCCCAATCTTACTCATGTTGCCCTCCTTTCCGAAGAGTCTTCTTCGAGGCTTGTTGCTTCTTTGCCTTGAGCCTATTTTGATTAAATGATTTTTCCCTGTGAATGGTGGTGTCAGCCTTATAGCTATCATTGCTCATATACCCGCTACCTTAACATTTTTTTTTTTGGTACGGATGCTTACGCTGCTTCGTGCTTCTTCACCTTCTTCTCACTAGTGACTCCTGGTACTTGCTCGCGATATATTCGATGCAATTCATCGACGAGCTTGTGATGATTTTCATCCGTATTGGCGGTTCTGCTTCGGTGTGTCTGTGCATGAATGATTATCGAGTCGTTACGCAAAAAATAATACCGCGACGACCTTAGTGCAGAGCGTATCAGTTTGGGTAATCCCTTGGACAGCTCGCTAATAGTCCAGACCGATGTGGCTTTGCTCTCTGTTCTGGGTCTCGTCAGTGAAATGACCACGTCTATCTCTGGACAGACTATCGTCCTTCACATACTTATTTACATGCTGACCACCTGGCCCGCTCGATCGCGAATAGCTGGTATGGCCCTTAGGTAGAGAATCCTCATTGAACGAGGCATACCACTTTCGCGCTTCTTCTAAATCGGCCGGATCAAACGCCGCATCGTGTGCTTGGTATCTAATCCTCCTTAGATGTACTAGGGGTGACCCGGAGGACAGAGACAACACCGGCAAACGAGGAATTCTAATGAGGGGCTTAAAAAGCATAGGTGTTAAGAAGAGTGCGTTGTAATAGCTGGATTTATGGCTGAGTGTGACTGGTCCTTGGCAACTTTTACAGCTGGAAGGTGAAGTATCACCACAGTCGATGACAGGCACAATTAGTCATCTATCTTGCGTCGAGAATTTGACGTCGATTTATATTGCTTTCTATCCCGCTTCAGTATGTAGGTACTTAAGTAGTTCTGGGTTTAAAATGTTTAGATTCAGCCTCAAACTCCCCCGGCCGGTACTACCTACCTTAGGTTAGGCGACTTCAATGTTAGCAACATGGCGATCAAATATGTACCTGGCGAGGCGGTCGAAACAATAGATGAGACTCCACTCAGGTGGTATAAGTGGTATAGGTGGTGTGGTGGGGTCTCATCTATTGTTTCGACCGCCTCGCCTGGGTACTACCTGGGCACGGGCCACCTGTCGTTGAAACAAGGTTCTGTATGCGGCGTTCTCTGCAGCGTAGCTAGCGTCTGCTCCTAGGTCACCTAGACAGGGACATTCTTAACAACAATTAAACTCTCCTAACGACCTATCACGGGATTAACTGAAGATGTGGGCAGTGGTGGATGCGTGACAAAAACAATCTTTGTCTGTTGCTTTCCATTACTCCCTCGGTGCCCATGCGAGGTAGTCTTCTCCTACCCCCGAAGCTTTTCCTGCTGCAGTAGATTCTGGAGGGCCGTGGAAATTTTGCCGAAGCTCTATTTATATTGACTGACATCATCTGCCATCCGAACAAGCCTTTGTACATATGTGTACACACATGCGTGCATGCATGTGTGCATGCATGCATACGTCCATACCTATACACTGCATTTACAAACCTAACCTAGGTGACTGTAATTGGCAACACCACCACTCTCCATCGGTTCTCTATCTTATCGCCGTCTTTTGACCTCTTCCTTCCTTGCGAGTACCTGCTTTAGTGCTATGCAAAAGAACGAAAAGCACTCGGCCAAACTTACTTGTATCAAAGCTACTTTTCTGCCGCCGCCGCCCCTGTTCAAGCCATCGACAGCCTTGTCACTTGAAGCCATATCTTGCGTGCATCTTGCCCTCCAGCCCTCCAGCCCTCCAGCCCTCCTGCCCTCCTGCCCTCCCCGGTGCGACAAAACCAACAATTCTGTTCTTCAGGGTCCTTCACATAATCTTATTGCCCCCTGTTGCAAGCTTGTTGTTGCTGGTTTTCAACCGGGCGCGTCTCGCGTGAGCGTGAGGGACGCGCTGTGGCCTTTGTGACCGATGTACCCTTTGCTCTGGCCCTCTCCCCTAAAAGATACTCGGCGCACCTAGCATTTCCCATCTACTCTTGACCAGAGACGTTGCTGTTGAAGGTGACGAGAGTTGCAGCAGCTTCAGATCCCCCTTCTTGCCCCATTCAGTTGTAGCATTGGAGCCGAGCCGTCGAGACAGAACCACGCCGGTACTTTCGTTTCGACCATGTCTCGTTTGTGCTGATATCACGTTCCCACCTCGGAGTACTACAGGCAAGAAGGGTATCTTCTGAGCCGGCACTTTGTCTACCACTAGCCATAACTTCACCACATTTTAGAGTCGCCGAAAAAAGTCAAACCCCAGAGCAAGACGTGCACGGCTAAGCCCTTGGCCGCCGACCCAACTTTATTTTGCAAACCATACTTTGCCGCATTCACTGCCCTGGATCAATGTGCACTGAATCACCTCTGCTCATCCTTTCTTATCTGCCTACTTTTCCTTATAAGTTCCCTTTGATTCCAGCTGGCTTTCTCTTAACCGATGACGGGCAGCTCTCCGAGACACTGGGCGGCTGCCGATCTGCAACCCGTTTCGCCAGCTCCTCTTCACCCCCCCTCTCCCATCGTGGTGCCAACGCTCCAAAATCAAGCAGATACATACTTCAGTATGTCCTCCTCTGGCCAGTATTCACTGGGATCGGCCACTCCGGTTGAACATCCAAACCCCAATCAAGCCCTAGCCCATGCAGTCCCTGCAGTCCCTGTTCAGGACGGTGCTCCAAACGGCGCCTTAGATCCGAGGCGGCTGGACCCAGAGAGTATTAATCCCGCTTGGGCTGTCAATGGCATGTCTGAGAAAGCAGACGTGATCTCGGCAAGCATTACCAATCCAGGTGTGCAACAGAGAAAGACTTCACAGCCACATGCTGCCAACGCTGAGAAATATGTATCTGGCACAAGGGGGTCTGGACTCGACCTAAATGCACGTCAATCCGATGTCACTACATCTGCGCGCGAAAACAATTCATTCATCTCCCAAGCCTCACCTGTTGCTGCTTCGGATCAGTCCCCAAAACATAACATACTACTGCGCTATCAGTTCCCAGGAAACATTATTGCTGGTACAACTGTGCCCCCTGCTCCCAATGCCCAAGTTCACCAATCGCCGGGTTCCCATCCACAGGCAACAAATGGCCCTTATTCCGTTGACATCCAGGCCATTCTGGATAGCATAAACCCCCAAGCAGCAAATGAAGATGTGGGTATATTCCATGATCCCGTGTTTCGAGGTACTCCTAATGGCAAGGTGCTCCCTCAAAGTACCACCGTCCTGCCAAAGCTGCCAACCACTGAGCACGCCTCTACGCATCCAAAGCACCCTTCCGGTGAATTTCCACCTGGACTCTCTCAAACTTATAGTACGCCCTTGTCGCCAAACAATAAGTTGGTTCTTGGTGATTACACATTTGCGGCCTTTGGGACAGTTGGCCCTAATGCAAATGCCAAAGCTCTATCCGCTGCAAGCCCCATGCCCAATCAGGTCCTCCAACCCAGCCGCACCAATGGAGATTTGCGAGCTGAAAAGCTTCGGAAGCAAACATGGGACGATTTCCTCCAACATGAGGCACAATATGCTGACAGAGCCAACCGGAATGGGTTCCCAGGAGGCTCTCGAATATTCCTAGGTTCGCACCTACTCCCCGTCCGATCACAATGATTCTAACAATCAGCAGGCAACCTCTCGGAGCGCGTGTCTAGAAAACACATTTTTGATGTATTCTCGAGATACGGCCACGTCCTACAGATATCCATGAAGCCCGCGTATGGCTTTGTTCAATACGGTACTGCGGCCGAAGGCGAAGCTACCATGAAGAATTTACAGGGGGTAGAACTCGGAGGCAGGAAGCTTAGTAAGTTTTCTATCTTTGAACAGCATTTCAATTTCCAGTCTCTAATATTTCCAGATCTGGAATTCGCCCGAACGCAAACGAGAGATGGCGAAAAAAGCCGCCGCAGCCGAGGAAACCGTGACGGTGGTCGCCACGATGGCAATAGAGGACGGCGGGACGATCACGTGTCAGGCACCCGTCCCTCCTCTCGTCATTCAAGTCACCGACAGCAGCGTTCTTATGACCTTGATGATAGAGAGCGCAATTACGAAGAGCGTAGCTACTCCAGCAGCCGATATCGATCTCAGTCTCCCAGGCATAACGGCTATGAACAGTACAGACACCGTAGCCCCAGCCAGTATCGTCGACATACGCCAGTACGTGATATAGACTCTGCCCGTCACCGTGGAACAGAGGTCCCAGACGTGCAATTTTTCATTGGCGACGTCAGTAACGACTTCGTCTCTTGGGTGCTACATGAATTTGATCGCATGAACTTGAGAACCGCCACCTTGCCCATAATGCCCCGCCAATCTCTTGATGAAGCTATCCAGCGCCTAGTCGTCGATGGCGTGAACGCTATCGTGATGCTTGATTTTCCTGCACAGGATCGTGGTGTGATTTCGCTGCAGCTTTATGATTGTTCGGGAGGAATTGAACATGTGCGATATGAAGACTACGATAAGCTCCAGCCAGCCGTAGCTGCCCAATTAGTCGCTAGCCGTCGACCTCAAATACTGCCTCCCTACCATAGCAGCCGACATTCCTCAGCTCAACATCCACCGCCCACTTACATGCCGCCATCATCTTACGGCCACCAGAGTTATCCTCCCCCGGCCCTGCCCGACGCTGCTCGTCCTCTTCAAGACCCTTTGGCAGCTCAGTCCATGCTTGCCGCCTTGGGCAACCCTGCTCAAGGCCTAGGAGCCCTTCCTAATATGGGCTATATGAATCCCGCTTCGGCTGCTCCCCCAGCGGGCAACTCTGCCGAACAGATCTATGATATTTTGAGACAACTCAATCAGCCTCCACAATAGATCGATTCTCATCCCCTCTCGTGCTATGAGTTTGCGGCATGAAGGTTTCACACGATTCTTTCTTCCTGCCGCTTTCGTCTGGCATTTAGGCGCTTGAGAGAGTTCTCTTGCTCCCTCTACTGGTGTATACTAGGAAGTGGATGTATGATAGGAGTTAGCCATTCAGGCTTAACGTGTCTTTTTCACTTGAGAGTTAGTTTTTGATCTTGGCCCTTGAACCCCCTACATGTCTGGGTGGTTACATACAGGTCGAAGAACGGGGTTATGAAAACGAGTTGGGTCAAGTCTAACTCTGGATTCTCCCTGCTCTCCTTCTTTGATATACCACGGAGGAAACTGCTTGGGGCCCGTCTCACATGGGTTTTGGTGTTGGTTTGAATTTGGGGCGAGGGCTGAAGGAAACGGATAACGAATTGCATTGGCGGAGTTGGGAGTGTTTTGCTTCGCTAGATGAGCATCGAGAACCCATGAGACATATGTGTAGAATAGAGTGCTAAGAGCCGTTAATGAAATCCCGCGCGAAGACATCGGTCTTCAGGGGATTACAGCTGATCAAGCTGTTCTTAGGTGTAGGAGTAGATCATGACATTGCCCTTTAGGCTTTTATTTTCGTTATCGTTATAATACATGTAGGTGAGACTCTATTTATACTTTTTTTAGTCCCACAGTAGCCCTCTATATGATACTGATACAAGTTTTGATAAGAGGTAGCTCTATAGACATAAAAGTAATCATCAACATCAACATCATCGTCGTGACTGCCCATCAAGACCTAACAGCAGCCACCGAACTTTAGCGGTAGCTTCTTTCCACATGGCCGCCACATTCCCCGTCGGCGATGGCGCCGACTTCGCGATCCACGCCTTGAGCTGGTCCCGTAAGACCGCGACGTCTTTGTCCAGGGTATCGATGCCGCGCTCCTCGCACGCCAGCACGACCTCGTCGTCGACGAGCCCGGATACGCCCCCGGCGTTCCGCAGCAGCGCGTCGTCCTGCACGATGCGCGCGACGGCGTCCGCGGCGCGGGACCGCGCGAACGGCACGTCGAAGCCCATCTTATCCCAGATGGCGCTGCCGAGGCCTAGACTGCGGCAGATGTGGCCGTCGGCTACCTGTTCGAGCGCGGGGCCTAGTTCTGGGGTGCCATTACTCTTATTACTGTTGCTGGTGCTGTTGTAGGTAGCGTCGGTGAGGACATGGGATAGAGCCCGTCGACTCGCGGCCCGTCGCGCCTCGATGCCGCGCCGGATCACGGCTGCTTGCGTCGGGATGCGACAGGTGTACGGCGTCAGACGCGGGAAGAGGAGCACGATTAAGGGCGTGAATTCGCCGCATATGATCAGGATGAGGACGAAGAGTGGGAGGCGCTTCGTGTCGTGGGCGACGCGGGCGCGCAGGAGGAGGGAGGAGCGGGTTGGGTTTGCGCTCTTGTTTAAGGAGGGCGAGAGCGCGGATGGGGCTGCTGATGTTGGGGGTGTGGCTGCTGTGGCCGCTATTGTTGCTTTCGAGGCTGTCCTGCGCGCGTCTGGGCCTGCGGAGGGTAGGCCTGGCGGCGGTGTGTCTGGGAGATCGCGTAGGAGTTTCCGATTTGTCAGGATGGCTTTTAGACCTGTTTTGTAGAAGGTCGTGTACGCCTTGCCGAGCCTGAAGAGGTGTGTGAAGAGCTTTGTGGACGGATCGCGGACGGGAAGGTCGAGGGAAGGCGGCCGGGTTGAGGCGGGTGGGTTTAGGGGGTCTGAGAGCGGTTCTGGTAAGGGAGCAGGAGGGTGAGGGGGAGGGCCCGGGAAGTGAGAGTCCGGTGTTGAGGGGTTGCTGGGAGGATCTGCTGGCTTGCGCTGTGCTGCTGAGGAGGTCGATGAGGCGCGAAGCTGCGCTTGTAAAGCACTATTCCCATGTATTAAACCCCGAGAAACACCGCCCGAGGTTGAATTGATCGGGCTCTGGCTCTGTAAGAGGCCAATGGAGAGCGCTGGCACATGGGAAGTCCGATGGTGAAGGCTCCGATGAAGGAGCGTAGGTTGAACACGCATTATGCGCGCTCCGACGTTTAGGGTCATCAGGCTATTCCCTGCTGTGAAGCAAGGTGCGATGATTGTAGGAAGACACTCAACCCTTCGGTATGGTATAGAATCCTTATGAGGTCGAAGTACGGACCGTGTGAATGGACAATTGGGTGTTGGAAGTGTGCCTACCCAACCCAAGAGGAAGGACTACCCTACCCAACCTAAATTTTATAGAAGTCGTGATCAACGTTCAACGACGTCAGGACTAAGCAATATGGCCCAAGCTTTCCGCATCATAGCTGCCTTGAGCCGCCTTGGCGGGCGGTGAGTTTAGTAGAATATCAGCGTGCCTCAGGCAGTACGGCTCAGGTACCATGTCGCAGATCCAAGCCTTTGATTCAGCACTGTTCCAGCTACCTGGTAACTGCACTACAGCACCACTGCTATCGAGATAGGAAGCCCTATCCGATCATCTTTTTCACACATTAATCAACGCAACTGGCAAGTGAAACATAAAATTAAAAGTGCAAACACATGACTATCCTGCTAGTACTAGTTGATGTTTTTGAGATATACTAGCTATAACTTTGACGTCGGATTTAAAAACGCAGTGCATTCAATCTCCATCTTGGCTCCAAAGGGTAGCTGATGCACCGCGACACAGGTCCGGCACTGTAGTTTACTTCTGTCAGTGCACTCACTTATCATTTCATCTCAGCTCATCATTCTTTATTCAATTACATGATCTCTCAAAGTGCAAACGGTACGCTGAACGTAATATCATCGTGGTGACATATTAACTCACCGGCTTAGGAGTGACGCTCCCAAAGAACTCATCGTACACCTGATTCATCGGCGCAAAGTCATCCAGCGTTGTCAGGAAGACGTTGACCTTGACAATATTATTCAAGCTGCTGCCGGCTGCCTCGAGAACAGCGGAAAGGTTCTTGATGGCAGCTCGCTGAATCTGGTTAGTCGTGCACTCACTTGGTAATGTGACGTGAGGAATTGTGGCAGAGGGAGGAGTTGTCTTACGGTCTCGGGCTGGACGCCGCCCTTTGCCAGCGCCTTAGTCGCCATGTCTATGCCGATGCTTCCCGAGCAGTATACCATGCCATTGTATTTGATAGCCTGCGAGAACTGTGGTAAGGGCGCGGGAGAGTTCTGAGTCGAAACGGGCTCTTTGCTCGGAGACATGGCGATGTATCAATTTTCTATGGTGTGGTATTTGAGGATTTAACCGGGCGGCAGTGTAAGATAGGTGCTATGAACTGCTTGTGTCGGAGTGAGTAATGATTTGTTGCGATTAGCATTGAGATTGGTAAGTCGGGGAAATGAATGTTCGGCGTTGTATCGGACAGCGGCCCGCCAAGCTACACCGATCTCTACCTAGATACCAGGATTGCTCAAGTAGGAGGTTGTTCGTCTTAATCGTCATTGGGTGCCTTAGGTTTTGCGTTTTCATATTTGAGAAAAATGTCTTCTCCTGAAACATGACCCTGAAAAAAACCTCTGCTTCCTAATTTATGCCCTAAAGGTGAAAGCATGGCTGGGCCAAATTGCCGAGACTAACACGATCAATTAACGTATGTATATGACACATAGCCTAACCATGTTACTTACCTACCTAGGTAGGCTTTCACCATCGACTGTATCTTCTTCTTGGGATATTAATTCCTGGTTGTGCTGAGGAAAGACCTGCTTAAAAGCAATTGGTGACGTAGATAGCCGTGACTTCATACTTGTCATGTAGGCAAGGGCCTAATGCGAACTCAGTTCAAGTTCAGCAATTACGATGCCCCCTACATGTTATTGGATTACAACTATTGTAGTTTTACCTCCAAGTACTTACCGATCTCTCCTCTTCTGTTTTTTTATCGTATCTCTCCAGGATCCGCATCAACCGCAACTCTTGTTGTCTCCTCGAAGTCAAATCAAAGCACACTTCCTATGAGTTTGCTGTTGGGATACTAGAATGCTACAACGTTGTTAGCTTATAACCGGTGTCTCTCGATTCTAAACGCGCGACGTCAGCCTTCTATACCACACCATAATAGCTCTCCCATACTCTAAGATATTCACAACCCCCCGATTCATCATTCTGTTACCATGCCTCGAGCCAGAAATCGAAACATTCCACGAGCTTGCCAGATCCCGGTGGATTTCAAGTTTCTCATGACACAAACCTGGCGAAAACTGGAGGTAGAAGGACGAGGAAGACATCGAGCATTGTGTCATGTCGTGAAAGCAGAACTTGTCAAAGTTGAGGCGGCACAGAAAGACCGACCCGACTCTCCCTTACTCGTATAGTGGAAGTTGTATGAAGGTGTCTCTAACCACTTCTGTAAGCGCTTCGCTCCTGGATTCCATGGCCGCCACATATGTAAACTAATGGTCTTTCCTTAGGGCCGGGATCAGTCAGACCACAAGATAGACTGGGACAGCTAAACCATAGGTTGAGGACAGTCGACAAGTCCATATTTACATTGGCGAATACTGACTACATGTCCTTTGAAGAACTAGTGGACTTTATCCAGGACAACGGCGCGGTGTCCATTCGTTCAGAAATCAAGCTCGGTGGTAAAAGACGGGCGCGAAGAACGCGGAGCCAATCAAACTCGCCTCAAAGAAATCCAGCTGAGCTAAGTCCTCCACGAACCCTTTCATCTCGGCCTATATTGGCCCAAGGGATCACGGCTCCACTCGTGCCTAAAGAACGGACCAACAAAGCAAACTTTGGTCAGCCGGCTCGAGCAGTGTGGGACGATGATACTGACATGATTGCAATCTCCCCATTGGTAGCGCCCATTACAAAGCCCCAGGCTCCAACCTTGTCTTTTGCGTGTCGACAGGGATGGACGCTCGGCCAAACAACAATGTCGACCCCAGCCGCGGTTACAGGACACAAACTTGACAATCGGCCTGACAAACTTGCATCGGACGGACCCTCAGACCCTGTCCAATCATCCAACCGGGGTACCGTCTCGTTTGCAAGAGTTCCAGAGGGGGAAGTAGAGGCTTTCCTAAGTAGTTTCCTCGGCTCATCAAAAGCTAAGATGGAGGCCATGGACCAGACCAAAGATTCTCGGTCTTAGATGCTGTTCTGAGTGTAGCTGTGGAATTGGAAGATGGTAAAATATGATAAAATGGATCCCTGATATCGCGAGTGGATGGACCCGAGATTATTGTTTTATCACGGTGGAAGATGTCTGACATTGTTCTGTATGAATAGCAAACTTGGGTATATCCCGTGAGCAACGAGCCTGTGGATGCAGAACTAAACGAATGGAGTTTCTGGAGCCTAGCGGACAAAATTGCACCAAATGCTTGAATCATTGGTACTATGGTACTATCCCTCTGGTGCTTTTATTGGAACAGGGGAGCCGGATATACTCCATTCTAATACATATTATGACATACATCTCCCTCTCCCCGGTCCCTGAATGATAGAATACCCCCACTCTACTCTGTTTATCATTGATGCGCCTAGACGTGTCACAATTTCTGATGGTGAGCTGTATCCAGAGCACGGCCGTTCTGTTATGTATATATATGAACTTCATCCTCCCTACTGATAATTGGTCAAGCTAAGTGCAACAATAATATACTGAACGTTCCACCAACTTCTTCTCCTCTTTATGAACAACGTCATGGGAAGCACTACGGAGCGAAAGCCGACTTCACTTCTCGACATCCCCCCAGAAATCAGGCAACGTATTTACCGACATACTGATCTTTTGAGTGGACGACGTCTGCTTTTCGGACCAAAGTACTGGCTAAGAAGATGGTCAGGGTTGCTGGACTCGTGGGGTTGTCTCACCAGCCTGCTTCTAACATGCAGTACAATAAAGGCCGAGGTTGAGTGTTTCCTGTACGAAAATAATGAAACCACGGTCCGGTTCGAACACATATACGAAGGCCTGGATGCCATAACGCGCTTGACGCCGGATCAATGTCGCAGCCTGAGAAATCTCTATGTTCAATTGCACGTTAGTGTACGCTACTCCTTCATGCCCGGAAATAGTGGTCTGCCAATAGACTCTGAACGTATCATGAAATGGCAGACAGCTATTCGACATGTCCTCTCCCACGCCAACCCAAAAGAATTGTCGTTGCATCTCATCTGCGATACGGGCGCTAGCACAGAAACCGATGCTGTGCTTGAGCCTTTACTTGCGTCCCCCGGTTTCCTCAAGAACTTTTCCCTTCGGCTCTGTATGGAGCGAGTCTACGACGCAATTACCGCTGCTCGGAAAGCAGCAGCACGCATTGAAGGGAGGGTTGAAACTACCAAGCCATTCCGGTTCCTAGACTTACCTACAGAGCTAAGGATGGAAGTCCTGGAGTATACAGACTTGGTCACCCCTTACAACGAAATTCAGCGGGATTCTCAAAAAGGCTTTTGTGTTCTCGACCCTCGCTTCAACTGCTCCGAGGACCCTCTGAAGGGTGAGGGAAAAGTGCAGCGCACCTGCCATTTCTTTCTTTTCTCATGCGGGTCGGGCTGGAGACCTGGGAGGAATAATATCTTTTGTGACATTGAAAGTAGCGGCTACTCGTCTCATTGTCGATGCTCGACTTCACCTGGCGTCTGGACTCCACCGGGAGAACTAATGTTGGTCTATAGAGCGATGTATGAAGACGCAATTCGTACTCTCTACCACTACAATCGCATCGTCATCATACCTCCGGGAAATTCTCTTCCTGAACCAATGAGTTTAGACAATGCTCCGACAACCTCGGATGCCGCGCAGTTTATCCTAATGCACAAGAAACCACACGTCCTTCGATACTTGAGAAATATCGAAATCTTCTTCCCACAGAGGGACCCCTCCTTCTTTCCACAGTTGTCGAGCCCTTTTTATACGGACTGGGAATTTGCGATCAACCGGCTGAGGGAGCACGGGAACCTTCGGGCGTTGTCATTCACCATACACTTTAATCTTTCAAACACCTTCAAAGAAACAGAGAAGGACCCTTGGCTTACTCTCGATACTCAAACTGAATTCGACGAGTCCCCGAAGCATATGAAGCTACCGGAGATCCGACTACTAATAGCACTCCGGAAACTACCAGAGATGCGGGGGCTATTTATCCATCTCGACTGGCTCCGGTACTGGACGCTTTATCACAAGAGATTCTCCATTGATTGGGATGTGGAGGAGAAGCTACGTCAACACCCCCGAACAGATCATCAGAATGTTGAGAGCTGGTTAGAGCGAATTGTAATGGGCGAGGATTACGATAGCTCTGCTATCGGAAAGTCAAAAGAGCAGCCGAACGAGTGGTTTAAAAGCCAAATTAGACTACGAAAACGCACAGGGTATCTATGATCACATAGTATAGTTGGAACGTGATAACGCACAGAAAGAGACCCTCGAATAGAGGGTCTAATCCTGTTCGATTACCGCCTGAAGCTCGCTATAGAGATTTAAACATGACAGGGCGTCGATAGAGAAATAAGAAGAGGAGAAAGAGAGAAAGAGGAGGGTAAGGAGGAGCAGAAGCAGGAAGAATCAACTAGCGAAGATTTCCAATAATAAGATATTCTTTTTGATTATTACGCCTTCGGACTGTTTATTCATTTACACTCGAGCTGTTCATTTACTCCCTCCGAAATGTTTATTACTTATCTTCAGACCGTTTTTCAGTTAGCTTCACAGTGGACTTGGTGGTCAAAGGCAACACAACTCAATTGAAGTAAAGATCTGCGCATATCTGTTTCTGTCTGTCTCATTTCCTTCGCGATTGCTGTTATCCCTCGCATGTCGTTCAGCGACCAAGTGGCCGTACCCCAATGCCCACTAGTGTCCTGCCCCTGAAGGACCTCCTTGTCTTTGGAGAGCTTCTTGTCCTTCAAGAGCTTCCTGTCCTGGAGTCCGTTCTGCCTCTCGAGATCCTTCCGCCTCTGGAGGATAGTAATAACCCGCGCTTGAGCTGAAATCTGGTGGGCCATAATTAGGAGCTGAGCTTGGGGTATACTGGGAGCCGTCATAATGGGCGACATAACGTCTGTGGTACAGGTCCGCGGCTTCACCAGCCACTTCCGCGTGGGCTTCGTGATTCATGCGGTGACGACGGTTCGAATATCCGTATGGATGCTCCGTAAGATAGGCAACTCGTGAGTGATAATGCCTGATGACCGCCAAGTGTTAGAGAGTAGGCATCAAATGTATTTACCTTTCTTTCTTTCTTTTTCCTTTCTTTTCTTTTTCTTTTTCTTTCTCTTTCTCTTTTTCTTTCTTGCCATGGGTGTCTCGGCAGTGTAGTATTCTGTTTCACTTACGTGTTGGTGTCAGCCGCTGCTCGAGCTGCCGGCTCCTTGAGATTTTGATGCTGTGCCTGGGATATCGAGGCGAATTCCTCCATTCCAACTGTTCCATCGTAATGCTCCCAGTAATCGTTTGTGGATCTGTCTGCTTCCTCCGTGTGTTCGCGGTAGGTCTTGTACGCTTGAAATGCCTCGGGAGATCCATAAGGATCATTATAGTGATTGGGGTAGGCATTTCGACGACCCTGGAGGTAGTTTTGATACTCCTGGGAGCTTAAGCGCGGGATGGTCGTGCTGGCGTACCGCGGATCGGACTGATAAGGTTCACCAAGGTCCTTTTTCATTTGTTCAAGGCGCTTCCTTTGGTTTGCCATTCTGGATACCGAAAGGAGAGAGAGGAATATGAAAAGGAGAATAGGAATGGAGAGTAGGAATAGGGGGAGTAGGAATAGGGGGAATAGGAATAGTACAAAGGTGTAATCCAAATATCGAAATCAGTCAAGAAGCAAGGCCCAGCTAATGATTTCTGAATGGCGTGTGAAAACGGCTCGTTATATGCTATTGTGGTGAAAACAGTCTTCATATATCCAGAGCAATAAGGGTCACATCGCTAATGTCAACACCAAGGTTGGTCGCTAACCCGTCATCGTTAAACTCCATGTTGGACAATTCGGCTCCCTCTCGTTTGGAACGGCAGTGACTCGGTCGAATCAATAGTTCTTCAGATACCCAAGTCTGAGTGGTTGAAGTTAGTTGCGGAATTCGGATCCACATGGACAATTGAATTTTGATCAGTACTGCGTTTCCTTCCATTCAGAAAGACAGCATAAGGCTGCGATTAAGTCGGTGGACTTTTGATGCTATTATGGACATGCGCTTAGTCCTGTGGAGTTGGACCGGTGCAGTCATCAGCCACGGCCTTCCAAAGTAATAATATTGAGATGTTTTGAGGCCATGATCCTATTTGAATACTGCTGATTAGGAAAAGAATATTGTATGCCAGCATTCTACGCTTTATACTTAGCCAAGTTCCTTACAGAAAACTACTGAGTAATGCCCAGGTCATCTTCTACTGCTTCTATGTTGTGTCGAGCGGTACGCTTGTACAGAAACCGATGTATTGACTACAACAACAAACAGCTAATACCAAACGCCGCGATCTACTTAACTTGCTATAAGTGATTGTACCATCTGTCTAAATTAGTGAAGAATTCAGAATTATAGTTGTTGGTAGTTCTACCTGTCTCTCGCTTCGAATATGATATTTCCTCTAACAAGATGACGAACAAATTCATTAATATCAATGCGCGTTATCATGCATCTCGCAAAGTACCTCGATTAATTCTAATAGGTGTATCTAGATACAATAGCATGCTGCACGGCCTGACATCAAGCCCCTCTATTCCCGCTCGGCTTTCTCTCCATATACCTGATCACATACTCTCCCCATTTCCCTTCATGATCCCCGGCCATAGTCGGCTCATCGTCACGCGGTGGCCTCGGTGTATACTCATCCAAGTCAATTCGGAGCTCCCGCCGAGTCTCAAATCCTCCTTTTCGGTATAGATTATAGGCTTGGTGTGATGAGTGTACCCAGATAGGCACGCTTCGTTCGTCCGCAAGGGCATTGCCGTGCCGTAGCAACGCGCTGCCGATGCCTTGTCCTTGGTAGTTAGGCGCGACGATAAGGCCGAGGACGATCATGCGCGCTTTATCTTTGGGGACTATACTCTGCAGCCAGTACTGCATATCAGCGTCTTCGAGTGCGTGGAGGCGCTCGATGGGGTCCTCTTCTGTCTCCTCGCGCTCTTTCGTCTTTTCTGGGCCCTCTGCTTGAGGATCCTCTGCAATCGAGTGTTCATCGCCAGTACCCTTCGACGGACCTGTTTGCTGTTCTGCATCTTTGAATGTCCAGCTCGCGTGTCCGACGATGGTGCCCTGCTCATCTACTGCCTTCACGCAAACGACGTGTTGTAGTTTGAGGTAGTCTTCTAAATTCGAGCATGTTATCGTGAATATGTCGAATGGTTCCCGGCCTAGCTGTTTCACCACGGTATGCGGATCTACGGCAAAAGCCGCGGCGGTTATCTTGGCACATGTTGGGATATCGGCGACTTCGAGAGGTTGTATTGAGACAGGCATATTCCGCGCGGTCGCAGACGATGATAAGGGCGAAGACATGCTGCAAGCGGTTGCGGGTTTGGCTGACTCTGGAGGTTGAGCGGATGTCCGTGACTCCAGGGTTATACTGTATAATCTTAATCTATCTTGATTGAGTACCCAATATCGTGGGGACAGTTGCGGCGTGAGTCACGCCGTGCGATGTACCCAGCGGGGTATCTTGGGGTTTTACACGAACTTAACCCTTACTGTTCGGTAGGTATTCTACAGCGATTCCGCGATGATTGTCTTGACGACACAGATCTTGATGCTTGAACGCGAACAGACTTATTCACAATAAATGTGAATAACGAGTAGAACTACGTTGCTCAGTCCATATAAATTATATGTGCTATTGACGATTGAGTGGATTGTGATGATCCTTGGCGCGACATGTGCTCTCTTATTCTAGCAGTATGCGCCGTTGGTCTTCAAAGTTCATGTCGGGTTGAGCTGAAAGGTTGCAAGTGCATCTCAATTCCGGAGATGAACTTGTTTTCTGACTAGTCGACACAACAAAAGCTTCGTTCTAGCCTGTTGCGCCTAAGTAGAACGGATTGCATGGGTCATTATGCTAGCAGCCTGCGATGCATTCCATCCGCAACCGGTTCAGTTGTTGGTATATATACTTTTGTTATGTGATTTGGATATGCCCAAAAGTAGACGCTATTCTCTAATAATACGTTTCCTGCCTCGAGACTTGCCTCGATTTGTGACCCATCTGCTGATTTCCTTGAAATGCTACCACTCGAACGCGCCTTAGTATGCATAAAAGTTGATGGCCTCGTTGTCCTGCGCTCTGATCTTTCTGTTCGTCCTGATTAAAACCCATTTCATAACCCAGGCCGTGACGACGACCCCGAAGGAGAATCCAATGCTCGCAAGGCAAGCAGGCCGGAAAAGGGGTGCCGTATCATCAGACCATAGGTAGGGGGTGTAAACGAAAGAAAGATTCCCAAACGTATTGGCGATGGCAAGGGCGGCTGCCTTCTTCTCATCTGTTTGTCCAACCGTGGCGGCTGTCCATGCAAGGGTGATGTTGTTGACGCCGTAGGTAGCGCCGACGAACAGTATGATGGCAAAGTAGCGCGCCCCGATATTGTATGTGGCCGTCGCCACCGCAAATCCTATGATAGCTAGTGCCTTTGAGGCAGTAATGTGCCATGTCCGTTCGTTGAAGTGACCTGACGACCAGGACACTGCCACGGACGCGAACGTGGCGAATAGGTAGGGTGGACTGGTGAGCACAAGTGAGACGGTCGTGTTGAAGCCAAGCGATGCGACGGCCGTGGGCAGATAGTTCTTAAAGTTATTAGCGGATAGATGCAGGTTAGCCATGAGAGTGAAGATCCAGGTCCGGTAGTCTCGCGCAGCATCCCATAGACCAGACCAGGTACTAGTGGCCGTGTAACGCTTTTCAGTCGTGTCTCGCGCAATGCGATCATGGGCCAGTTGGCGCTCCTCTTCCGTAAGCCAACGGGTTGTCAGAGGTGTATCCGGAAGGATGAAGAAACCTGCAATAGCAACTCCAACTAGCCAACTTGTCAGTGACGCGACAACATCGGTGGTCGCAATGTCTAGGCTCACCGGTAATCACGCCTTGGATCAGGAAAAGCCACCTCCAGCCAGACAGACCGTGCACTCCATCGAGCCCAGCAAACACGCCGGCTGCAATGAGCCCGGAGAAGGTGCTAGCAAGGAGGTTTCCAGTGTAGAATACGGCGAGCCTAGTAGCCGTCTCCTTGCGGGTGTAGAATAGACTGACAAGATAGAGAGCCCCTGGGTAGAAAGGAGCTTCTGTGATTCCCAGCACCAATCTGAAAAGCGTCAGTCTCCATCTCTCCAGGAACAGTCCTAAGCGCTTCCTTAATAGCAGAGCTGAAGGAGTTATTTTATTTATTGTTGTTAAAACCCTTACCGAACAGCTAGCAGGCCGTGATAGTCCTTAACCAGACAATTAAGGGTGGACACGATAGCCCAGGCTAGCATCCACCCTGCTAGATACCAAGACGGCTTAACCCGAGTCACAAGCATATTTGACGGGACCTGGCCGGTAATATAGCTGCGGGGAAAACTCCACCATTAGCATGGGAAACCTCCAGACTGGGAACCCCGCGCAAAGCAAAAGCGGACACAGCTTACCCCACGAAGAAGATGCTCACGCAGGTGTTGTACTCTGAGCCAACTAGGCCCAGATCTTTGTCGATGTGGTTGAGCTTGCCGTTGACAATCGCATTGCGGTCGAGGAAATTGAGGAAGTACATGAGCCAGAGTACGGGCTACCCATGCGGGTCAACTTCTATCACTCAGGGCAAGCCGTAGTGAGTTACCATCATATACAGGTCCAATTTCTTCACCAGAGCGATTTCCTTCGGGTCAACTTTAGCGTAAGACCCGAATCTGTCTGGTTGCTCGATGATATCTTGCTTCGGGTCATCTCTGGTATCCTCGTAGTGCTCAAGGACTACCCCATCTTTCGTCGCTTCGATGGCTGATGGCTGTTGGGAGGCGGCCATGTCAAGAGCCAGTGTATAATAGTAAGAAGCGTAGTTTGGTTGCTAGGAGTTGTGGTCGACTTTCAGTGCGGTGTGAAGTCAACCGGGTCCTTATAGACCATGGTCAAGCGACCTGAAGTACACGCGCGTTGACTTGGAGTAAGAAGGTAACCCTTCGGCATCATCAAGCGAGCCATCTGGCGTGTTGGGGGCACCGAAATTCCCCTCACGGTCTAAGATCGCAAGCTGATGTCGACGTTGATTGCCGACTGCTCTGCCGCCTAGATGTGCGGTATCCTGTACTCATGCTGGTAGATCATGTCGACAGATGATTCTGATAGGGCACATTGACTAACCCTCGATGCTTTTTAAACCGAGGGCTTGTTGAAACACTGGTTTAAGGCCTGAGATCCCGGGGTAGTGGGCCACGCGATGTGATAAGCTACAGGTCTACCGGGACACTTACCCTGTCTAGACTGGTTGTATTGCACGTCATGGCCAATGAGGGGCTGTTAATAAACATGGATATGGTTATAATCGACCTCCTACTTGTCGCGGTATCGACGATCTGATATGCGACACTAGAGGTGACATGTGAATGCCAGGAACCGCGTAAGTTCGCTAACGACTCCGGTTGACGGTAAATTTCATCTGCTTCGGAAAAAGGCACCCGGATCCCACATCCGGTCTATCCCCGTCTCAATTGGGGATGATGCCGAGCAGGTTCTAGGTTAGTGCGTTATACATGTACGTGCACTCCCACGAACGTAGAGATGAGATACATAAATCATTCAGGTAGAACGAGACGTTGGAGCGTACAACCCACGCTTAGCAGAAGCCAGGATGCCTACAACGCTCACCATCGCCTCCGAGGCATATGCCTCCGCGGAGGACCACCGGCCATTGGTGGACCCGGGCCGGCCCATCCTTACACTCGACGAGATGATCAAGAGGCGTGCGTTTGAGATGGGCGACACCCCTTTGATCGGATATCCAAATCACTCACTCCTCGACTTCGAGGAGCACAGCGCCCGCTCTGTGGACCGCTACGCCGACGCCGCAGCAGACAAGCTACAGCAGCTGGGACTGCCGGCTGTTGTAAGTCTTACCTGATGCCCGCAAAGTTGTCCGCCTATGATTGTGCCTTACTGATCGTACGTTACCCTCTAATCTAGGATCCCTCACTCGAGAAGCCACCCGTAGTCGGGATCCTATGTCAGTCGGGTTTGCATGTAGTCATCACAGTCATCGCCCTCAGTCGCCTGGGCTACACCGTCTTCCTGATTTCGACTAGGCTCGCGAGCCCGGCTCTTGATCGCCTGATCGAACTGACCGGATGCAGCACCATTCTCACCACGCCGAATTTTCATGCCACCTTGGGCGAAATTCCGGAGGAAAGACGGCCAACTCTGCTTCCGACCCTTTCCCACTCAGACTACTATCGGAAAGACGCACCGGTGTTTATGCGCCTCTGCGATGCCGAATATGAGACGAAGAAGATTGCGGTTATCCTGCATTCGTCAGGATCTACAGGGCTCCCGAAGCCCATATGGCTCTCACACAGAAGTTGTGTTGGCGCCTTTGCCGTTAATATGAACATGCGGTCTCTCCTCACGTCGCCCCTTTTCCATAGCCACGGATTTTACGAGGTGTTTAGGTCCATCTACGCGAGGAAAACCATCTACCTCGCCAATTATTCGCTCCCGCTAACGAGGCAAAATCTGTTGAAGATGCTGGAGCATGTGAAACCTGAACTATTTCATTGTGTACCGTACGTAGTGAAACTCCTTGCCGAGTCCGACGCAGGAATACGGGCTTTGGCAAACGTAAGTGTGGTGCTTTTTGCTGGAAGCAGCTGTCCCGACGACCTCGGTGACCTGCTCGTAAGTCGTGGGGTGAACCTAGTTGCGAACTACGGAGCGTAAGTCCACCGTGATCTCGTATCAAACTAAACCGGCGAGCACTGACGCCTAGCGAAGCACCGAGACTGGTAGATTAATGAACTCGGCTCGGCCACCAGGGGACAGATACTGGAATTACCTGCGGGTTTTGCCGCCCGCACGGCCTTACGTCCTCATGGACGAGGTCGCCCCTGGGTTATATGAGTGTGTTGCGCTCGATGGCCTGAAATCAAAGAGTACAATTAACTCGGACGACCCGCCGGGGTCCTTTCGAACGAGAGATCTCTTCGCGCCACATCCAACCGAGCCAGGTTTGTGGAAGTATATTTGCAGGATGGATGACCGCTTCACCCTCATCAACGGCGAGAAGGTCTTGCCAATTTCGATAGAGGGTCGTATCCGTCAAGAAGAGTGCGCCAAGGAGGCCGTCGTCTTTGGTGAGGGCAAAAGCTATCCCGGAGCGCTAATTATTCGGGCCAATGCGGCATCTCACATGTCAGACGAAGAGTTCCTTGAGGCTGTTTGGCCGGCCGTGGAGGCGGCGAACTCCCGAGCTGAGAGCTTCTCCCGCATTCCAAAGGAACTAGTCGTAGTGCTACCGGCCGACACGAGCTATCCCCGGACGGACAAGGGAACATTCATTCGTGTGCCCACGTACCGACAGTTTGAGCGGGAGATAGAATCAGCGTACGAGAAATTTGAGAACGAGAAGGGAGGTTCTCTATCTCTCTCGGGACAGGAGTTGGAGGATTTCCTGCTCTGCGGGCTGAAGGACCGGCTCGGCATCGAGCTGTCGGCCGAGGATGAGTTCTTCGCCTCGGGCGTGGACAGCCTGCAATGCATACAGATGTGGAATCTGATCAAGAAGGAGCTCGATCTGGGCGGGAGCGGATCTAGGCTAAGCCAGAATGTCTTATATGAGACAGGAAATGTCCGAGCGCTTGCCCGTCACCTCGAGAGGTTGAGATCAGGAGAAGAATCTTCCACAGATGAACTCAGGAGGATGCAGGAACTTATCGATGCGTATTCGTCGTTTGAGCCGCATGTCAGTGGAGACGCTCCACGTCCAGATAAAGATGTTGTTGTAAGCAAACACCCTCCCACGTTTCCCATACTCTAACGATGCTGACATGCCTGTTACAGCTATTGACGGGTGTTACCGGCGGTCTTGGCGCACACCTTCTCGCACAATTGGTATCACGACCTAACGTATCGTCTGTGTGGGCCATGGTGCGCGCGCCTACAGACACCGCGGCCTCGGATCGCGTCTTCAGCTCTCTCAAGGCCCGCGGCATCGAGCTATCACCCGGGCAAAGCAGCAAGGTGATCCCATTAGCCTGTGATCTCAGCCGTTCTGATTTCGGGCTAAGCCCATCACGCCTCGCGGCGCTGACTCGCGTTCTCACTCTGGTCATTCACAGCGCCTGGGCAGTCAATTTCAACATCCCAGTCCAGAGCTTTGAAGCCCAGCACATCAAAGCGGTACACAACTTAATCCAGCAATGTCTCCGGGTGCAGACGCCGGAGCCGGCCCGCTTCTTCTTTTGCTCCTCAGTCTCGGCGGCCGGCGGCACTCCTCGCCCTGGTACGGTAGCAGAAGGCCCAGTCATGGATCCCGCGCATGCCCAAAGCACTGGTTACGCACGATCAAAGTATGTGGCAGAACACATCACCCTGAACGCGATGAAAAATGCTCGCGCACCCGCGCATGTGCTGCGCATAGGGCAGCTGATAGGTGACACTGCGGTCGGCGAATGGAATGCGACTGAGGGCGTGCCTATGATGATACAGACCGCAGTCACGCTGGGTGCTCTGCCTATGCTGGACGAAGTGAGTAGCTATACATGGTCCCTTGACCGAGCGGTGCTAATTGAATCTGGCAGGAAATGAGCTGGCTGCCAGTCGACTGCGCGGCTGCCTCCATCGTGGAGTTGGCCGAGGTCACCGGAAACGGCAAATCGAGCGATCGAGCCTTGGACTCAGAGGTGGTCTATCATGTTCTCAATCCACAGCGTTTCCATTGGACGCGAGACATGCTCCCTTCGCTGGCCAAAGCTGGTCTCGAGTTCAAGAGCCTTCCCACCGACGAATGGATGGAAAGACTACGGAATTCAGACAGAGACCCGACCAAGAATCCCCCTATCAAGTTGCTAGATTGGTTTGAAAGCAAGTACGGTCATGGAAGATCGACCACCCAAAACGGAGGACTGGTCTACTTGACCGATGAGACGAGAAAGGACTCCGAGACGCTGAGAAGCGTGCCGGATGTTACCAATGTCAAATTTGTGCGAATCATGCTAGACAGGTTAAGGAAGCACTGGTCCAATATCGATTAGGGTACGATTCCACTACGTTCAAAGAGTTCCTCGAAATAGAATTACGTACCTTTGGCTTAGAATATAGTTCATAGATATGAGATTGACGCCTGTTCCTCCTGATCCGCAAGCTACCGAATGTTGACAGGCAAGGGGTTCCCGCCCGTGAACCTTTCAGCTCTAGGCACTTCCAACTGCATAACCCTCTGCAACTGGCTGGCTAATACGGTTAGCCTCCTAGTCTGGCATTGTGTCTTCACCTTTCTTATTCCCTCAGCATAGTATCCTTGACTCACGTCGAGTGCATCACTGAGAATGCCCGGTCTTTTTGTTGTCTTCAAATTATAATAATTGTTGCTTCTAGATATCATTGCTGTTCCAACTATAATGCTTCAGCGCTTGAAGCGAATGACAATTCTCAGCTGGTATGAAACCAAACCCATTATATAGCGACCCATGGAGGGTATTTCTTAAGATAGATGCTCTTATCGTATTCTTCCTGATCTCCAACAGTCATGTCATCACGGCTCAGAAACCACGTGACGGTCGCATGCAGTTGCAGTCCGTTATTGATACTCCGAACACCGTACCACCACCCCTCTGGGACCAATAGCCCATCTCCAGGTATCAGAGTCGCAAGAAGAATGTCGCCAGACGTTGCCAGCTCCTGTTCAAAGTCGCGAGTCCACGTCTTACCCGAGATCCCGTAGCCAGGCGACCCAAGCGGGAAACGCATCGTGTGGCGATCCCACGTCTTGGGCACGCGGTCGTGGAACTCTAACGACAACCCGTCGAGCGACTTCAAACGGGGCGGTATTAACGTTACAACACTGTACCCGGCTAGCTGTCCGATCACGACGGTGCTATGTTTATAGCGGCGTATATCGTTACGCAGCGGCCGTACCCCAGCGCGGATGCTGCATGCCCTAGTCTGATAGGTAGACAGTCCTATATCTCTAATTATGCGCGGAAACGGAAACTCCTCCGTCATCGTTTCCTTTAGGATAACTAGACCGTATAGTCCCGCGATACTCGCAGGGTGATCAGGACCCGGGACTGGGCTCTCGTTAGAAGAGGGCGCCGTATTGGTGACGATTTTCAGATCTCGGTTATACTGATGCACTGCGCGGATGAAAGCCAGCGGTGCCCTAAAGGGTATCCACAACTGTGGTTGGGTGCGGAATATTTCTTGTAATTCGACAATGGTCTTGTCGAGTGAGTAATCTCTAAAATTCGACTGGGGCAGCCAATCGCGAAACTTGAGCAGAGGAGGGGAGTCGCCCTCGAAGCAAGCTCGCGCGATCTTGCACTCGGCTACGAGGTCATCAAAAACGGCCCTTAAGTTGGTTGGTTGCGAACTCGCATTCAAGTTTCTCTGGATGCGGCCCGTTGTAGCGCTTTCAAAGATGGTTTTGAGAAGGCCGAAGCCGAGAACCGAGTCTTGTTTCAGATGCGCCTGAGGAGCCTTGAAGGAGCCCTCCCGGTCAGCTACGTGATCAATCCAAGTCTGACCACCCAGGAACCCGGGCAGGTTCCTAATCAGCATTGGATATCCCCGGCTGAGCTTGTGTGTATAAGTCTTCACCAGCTTGTATGGCGTAACCTTATATGCGTTGACCGGACATAAGCGCGGCACTAGCCGCCTACGCCGTCGGGGCTTTGGGTGAGAGGATGATGGTCTTGAAGGTCGTCGTGGTGATAACGGCACCTTTGGCGGTCGTGGCGCCTCAACAACGCTCGACGTCGTACTTCCAATGCTACGAGGAAAGTCGACGGGCTGTACCGGTAGGCGCCTAGACCCGAGGCGACGACTCACGGTTAGGATGGCCTTGACGGCCAAAGCCAGAGGCAAAAGGGTCATCGTCTACCTGATCATTGATGCAGCTTAGTGATTAATTATCCCTGGCGCGTGCAGAGACGGGAATTTTTGGATGCTTTCTCGCGCGTATGAGGTACAAACGAGCTGGGCTAGTCCAAAGAAAGCTAGCCCCGGGACAGCCACGTGGAAGCCATGTACAGTCTATGTCGAGAATACAGCAGCTGCTGTCAGCTGCGAGCTCTCCAGTAAGACCCTAACTCCTTTTCTTCTGTAGACTTGTCCTGCTCTTTAGACCTTGAACTTCTTATGGGGCTAGCTGTCACCCAAAGAGAATGATCTCAGATATGAAGTAGACTGTATTCTCTGAAATTTCAATATCTCCCTCGAGAAGCGGGACGCATTTGCACGACGAGATTGAAGTGGTGTGGATGGGCGTGTAGGGCTAGCCACTCTGTGGCTGGACTGGGAGTCATCCCTGTTGAAATAGTGTATCATAGAGGGGATAAAGTAATGCATACTTTTGCCAATCCCGAGAAAAAAAAATAATACAAACAGGTACATCGCGTTACTTTATTATCACTCAAATTGATTTATCTTTAAGTGATCACGAGCTTTCCTACCGATAATGAAGTGAATTCTGAATACGAGAGCCTCAAAGGGTGTAGGACTGGCCTGCCTCTTGAAGGGTCCATTTCAATATCCGTTCAGTTAATGAGAGGGCTATTCAAGTTACGTCATATCGAAAATACGTCAGATGCCATGCTGAGTTGGACTACTATTACATCTCACGATACTTGCCCTGGTGCGCCGAGAACAACCTTTAGCTACGCAAAATAGTGTTTTCTCTGTGACCTCGTTGCTTCGGTGAAAATTTCCACCTTGGTGCTAACCCCAGATAAGTGTTGGTGTACAGTGAGCAGGCCCAGATGAGAAGAGCGTATGCAGCTTAGGTATAGTTTAATTATACACGGCTACATATACAAGCCACTCCTTGCTACCTCTGTGCCTTAGAATGGATTTATCCACGACTGTGGCTTATAGCGCGTCCACTCGGCTTGCAGTTTGTCGATTTTCTCAATGAGGGTCTTCAGGTGGGCGTCGCCGTTCCGAGCTTGTGATTCTGCCTGTTTCCTCTGAAAGTCGGTGGCAAAACCCTCAAGTAATTGAGATAGACAGGTAACGATGTGCGTGATTGCCTTTGCCCGCGCTGTGGCACACTTGTTGCTAATGTAAGTATTCCATCGTTTTTCAAGCATTTGCGGTACCCATTTTTGCGCAGCCCCTTTAGACTTGTCGACCCAATTCACGCCTGGCATTTTGTCTTCGTCCAGCTCTCTCAGTCTGGTGGCTATGCGTTCCTTCTGTGCTTTGAGCCGGCTCGCAATGGTGCCATCTTGTAAGTACTTTATGGCGGTCATGACATCTTTAATATTCTTCACGGCTGGATCGCCGGCGGAAACATATTCTTTCATCGTGTTCTCGTTCTGAATCGTGGGGTCTTTGCTGAACATCTGCGCGCTTATTAGCGACATCTAGTGATTCGTGTATGGGGAGCAATTATATGGGTAGACATACTCTTTCCTTTGCCGTGTTGACTCCCTTGTCTAAAAGAACGAATTCGTCCAGGTAGTTGTCATCATTACCCGGAAGCACGGCAAGAACATGGTTTAGGGGGTTTCTAACCACGCCGTCTAACATGAACCACAGCTTCCCTGGGAGTTTATACCATAAAGTTTTTACAGCGTCGCAAAATTTCTTGTTATTAGTAGTTGTTGCTCCCAGAGAGTAATCTGGTAAAGAAGTTCCAAGATCAAGGTCAACTTGCCTGAAAAAGTCGGGGATAAGCTGAAGCTCCAAAATTTGTTCTGTCGCGAATGCAAGCGTGTCGGCTGGATAAAGCAGATTTCCGACGAAGGAGAAATCATTGCACACATTTGGATTGGCGTAGCCGTAGACCTTGACGTTAGGTACTCTCTGCATATGAATCAGTCTCTTCCTTGAACAAGTTATAAGAACGCCGACACCCCTTGGCTTGTTCCGCACATTTCTTTAAAGACTTATGGTGTTCATAATGGAGGTTTAGATAAGCTTCAAGGCGGAAGATAGCGTTGATATCGCCTTTGTTCGTGAACGTGAGATAGGACTGACTCAAGTCCAATGGTTTTCCAAGTTTACAAATCAAGGTAAACCCGAAACTCATCTCAACGTGAACGTTTGCCTCCGCTTGGGCAAGGAGACGTCCATCGTGGAGGGGGCAATGCCAAGTCTCATCCACTATCTTGAGAATGTAGGTGTTATCGAGAGTATGAGTGAACTTGCGGCTGATAGTGGGACTCAGCATATTCTTAAGCCATTCTAGGATGCTATCACCAAACCAACGCTCGTGCAGCTCACTCCTTTCGACAAGTCCATGATGGGCGTCCGCGCGATACTCTTCTTCAAGCCATCGTACATGATTTCCTTGAAATTCCTCGAGAGATCGCTTAGATTTGCTCTTGGATGAAGCCTGAGCAACGACTTCATCCCAGTAGCCGACCTCGTTGCTGAAGTCGATTCTCATCTGTGTGTCCCCCAGATCCCTGGGGACTCGTGAAAAGTCGTAGTCAAATGTAAGGTCATATACGACAGGGGTATGAGACAGACGGCGTGCTAGACTGCGTGGCAGAACCTGATGTGTCGATTTCTTCATTTCTACAGCGACAGCATACTTGCCGGGGCCACAACCACGGGGAATCTGTAGAATCGTACCTGGTACGCCATGGCCGAGTCCGATTTTATGACAATTACTATCTTCCGAAATGTTAGTGCACACCATTTGAATAGTCTGTGCTTCATCATCGTCGCTTGCGTTGGCGCAATTCAGCTCCCAATGCGAACCGTCTCGTTTGTCAAGAGAAGTCTGGATCTCGTCGGGCGAGGCCATCATAACAAATTGAAAGGCGGCATCACTGGGCTCATCGTCATCGACTTTAGCTTTTCCCGTGCCCCAGGTATCATCAGTCTCCAATTCATAATCTGTATCAACATCATCGCCAGTAGGGGGGTCCATGAACAGTTTATCTAGAGAGACTGGTAAAAATGGTGACACGCCGTTGGCAGGATCGCAGCAAAAAACCCGAGACCGCTCCAGGCGGATACCGCAGTCTTCCCCTTCGCCATATGCTTCCGTGGTAAGTTGCACCGAGTGACCGATGGGGCAGTGGTTATCGAAGCAGCTGCCAGGTTCCCCGTACCACTATAATTTCCAGGGGTCAGTAATTATTCTTACACATCGGATGGACGCCAGTTTCGGGTTTTATGCATGCTCTTGAAACGAATTCGCCTCTGAAAAGAATATTTTTGAACCCATAGTGGCTGAAACGGGAGGGAAATAATTCCTGGGGTAACTCACGGCACAGTTATTCCAATTGCTGATTTCGTCTTTAGGGCAACAGTATAGTCTTCGCAACACGATATTTGCTTCGTCAAGAGCCTCTTCTAATACGAGTCCAACCAAACCGCCGAAGAGCCCAGCCACATCAGCAATACGTTCCAAGAACGTACCGGCGAATGTCTATATTTTCGTCAGCATCGTTTCATTCAAAGATTGGTTCGGAAGACGGTTGTAGCCTGCCTCGGACTTACCAAAGCCTCGTCATCTCCGTTGCAATTCTTGCTCTCGCCCGTCCAGTAGCATTTGTTGTCTAAAGCCGTCTCGCAACAGTAGGCTTTATTGCCGTCTTCGCAATACCAACCGTCACCCCATTTGTTAAGCTCAACTGTTACTTCGCCACCGTTACAGTGGCCGTTACAAAGTGGAGCTTTACCTCGCCATTTACAGTTGTCCGGGTTTGGTGCTCCATCTAGCGGACAGCACAATGAACTATCTTTCTTGGTAGAGTGCCGTGTGACAGGTTTGGCGCTACCGCAAGGTTGGTTTTCAACCTTCACGAATCCTGCCTTGCAACTACCGCCGCAATCCGTTACGTAACAGTCAGGTACTGAGACTCCTTGAATAAGTATGTGTCAGCTTAGTCAACGAACGGCGTGGATTGGTGCGCAAGAGCTTACCTCCCAGTAATTAGCGTTCTGGGCTTCTTTTTGAAACAATTTAAGATTGTCAACACCAACAAGCCCTTTTAATGCCTGAAGATCATCAGTATCCTGATCGACTAGATTTCGTCGGTTAGTGAATATAATAATACTAATATTATGGACCAAATGCAGCCGGGTGGTGGTCCCGAGCACAACCATAGCCTGAAACAGTGAAACAAACAAAGAAGTTCAGGTGATACTTACTGGCCCATATCAACATTCCCCCAAGACCAAGGTCATTTGCAAAATCAATTTTCTGTTTGAAAGTTTCCGAATCGTCCTTTGCAACAATTAGCATTCGTGGAGTAGTGAATACCGGTCAGAATTGTCGTGCCCTGACTGAGTATAACTGTGCGGTGGATGATTGATCTTCTTGAGTTAGGTCCAGCACTTACATAGGAAACCCATTGGTCTTGGTTCCACGTCACGTACTTAACGGCATTCTTTTTATCGTAGAAAGGCTTAAGCTTGTTGTTTTGAATAACATCCATAATCTCTCGATATGTAAGCGTGCCTGAATTCTGACTGCAAGCCCCGGGTGCCGCACCGCCCTTAAACTGGCAGCCCGGTGTGCTGCAAGTGGGATCGGAGAGCTGAAAACTTCGACCATAGAATCCAAACCCCAGGTTGAGCTTGTTAGGCGGCACATCGTTTCTCCAGAAAAGATCAAGAGCATTGTTAATCTCTGTAAGGTTGGTATGAGCGTAAATGTGGTTGCCAATGGGATTGGTAGAGTCCCAAGTTCCGTGGAGATCGTAGCTCATGACATTGACCCAATCCACGTAATCTACGGCTTTAAGATCGAACCATCGTAAATACCAGTAGCTCGTCGGAGCTGTGAACGACACAACGTATCTTTCAGGCTGCTGTGTGTTCACATCGTCGAGCTCCTTAAGAAAGGTAACAAAGTTCTTGCCGTCATCCGGAGAACCGCCACGGTCGGGGGCTCCAGGATACTCCCAATCAAAGTCGACACCGTCGAAAGCATACTTGCGCATAAATCCCATCAAGTTTCCAATGAACAATTTGCGGTTCTCGGCCGAGCTGACCATTTTACTGAACACAGTTTGTGTTGCGCCAGGGTCGGTGAAAGTCCAACCTCCGAGCGCTATGATAGCTTTGACGTTGGGGTTGGCGGCCTTAATAGCAGTAAAATCGTTGAAAAGATCTGGATCTAGATCATCCATGGGTGCAATTTGGTAGGTTCCGGGTGTTATGTAGGCGAATGAAAAATGAACGTGTGTCAATGCGCCGGCGGGAATGTCTTTGAAATTCATATTCTGGCACTCTCTATCGTGTGCCCACGCCTCGTAATATCCAATTACACGCTTTCGAATGTCGCCGTCAGAAGCTCCTGAGCCAGGCTGGTCACAATTGCTCTGACAACTCGTCTCTTCGTCGTCTGTCTTCTCGCAAAAGCCCTTCTCTGTTCCGCAGTAACCAAACTGCGAACAACACTAGAATAGGCCGTTAACTAATAATCGGAATCTCAATTGGATTAACCTTATACTCACCACATTGAGAGGGCATTTCTTGCCTGGAGGGTTTGAGCTTCTTCCGCACTCAGAATGCGCATCACAATTCGACCAGCAAACATCATTGGGGCTTGTGCCAGTGGTTCCGCAAGCTTCCTCTCCATAGTTGCAATAGCCAGTGGCCTTGGGGCAACAAGCACCTGAAGAGATTAGCCAGTGCTTAGTGGTATCTGGGGGCTTTGAATATGCTCACCATTTTTGCAGGGTTTAGTTTCCGAACAGGAGTAGTCGTCATCTTCAAGTGCCTGACGGGAAAACAATAAAGCGGCGATTGGTTCTTCTCCTAGAAGGCATTGCGCTTCTTCGTCTCGACCTCTAATCTTGGCAGAGTAATCGAATGGACTATGGGAGTTAGAGATTCTTCCTGCTATACTTGTAGGATAGTCAACTCACGAAACAATACTATGGCAAATCTTTTCTCTTGCCTCAATAACCTGTAAGCTCGGTCCATGAGGTAGGGCGAAGATGAAATGGATAGAAAGCACCAAGCACGCAAATTCAGTTATGCCCACAGAGATGAACATTGTTTTTCAGTTGAGGTACGAGCAAGATGCGTTCGTAAAAATCATACCACGATTCGATGCTCACCACTACTTGCTTGGGCAGGCAACAATATATCGCCACAGACGAGGACTTAATTGAGTCCATCCTCGGGAGTCTAGATGTCCCAAGTTCTGCATCAGTTCTGACATGCTACTCCCTGCATCTTCTTCAACCAACAGACAATGCAATCCGGACCATACAAAGCGTCGCATCGTGAGTTCAGCCGTAGAGGATTGCTTCGAAAAATTAGGCGAAGTAACACTAAATAATTAAGGGCAGGAGGATTCTTCTTGGCTTTGGTGCATTTGTGCTCTTATGACACGGTATTTTCGGTGAGGAAAAGCGACTTCAGGCGACAAGTAACCAACAGTATAGAAACACGGCCTTGGCAATGGAGAAGCGGAATGCTATAATGTAACGTGAGGTTTTTTTTGTTTTTTTTTTTTTCAAAAAGAGCTCTAGGGGGCTCCCTATTCCAGGCATGATTTTCTCGGCTGACAGCCTGTTGCTTGGCTGCTCACAACACTTTCGGTTGTGGACGTAAATAGAATTTGGGGTGTCACGAAAGCGAAAAAGGATTTTGTGCTTGAACATGTACATAACCTCGACAGCCGCTCTCACAGGAAACAATGTTGTGCGGTACATAGTGTAGAGTGTTCCGTTGAGACCTTGCCTATCGGCTCTTATGCCCCTCTTTTACTATCCCTGGCTAGTGATGTACTATCGCGATGGAGCCGCAGAGAACTCTTGTGAGCGAGAAATTGAATAGAGATGGACATAAACAAGAGCCCTATTTTGATGTGCCGAGACTATATGTAGTTGTATCTGGCTTGTAGCAAATTCTACGCCAGTTGGGATTATGTATGCTGTTGGTGATGGCATTTCTGCTACTTATGTACGTTGGTGTTCTTCTGCAGTAGCCCCCACTGCAACTCTCAATGCATTGCTCACATCGCCACCCGAAGTTCCTGCTGCTGCCTTCCTAGGATTGGCTCAAACACACAGCTCACAGGAATGTACATAGTGTTGGTAGGACTGCGCGGTGCATGTAGGTTGTAAATACGTTGTGTAGCTATTATTGGAATGGACCCTGTAAATCAGGTAGTCTAGGAGCTCCTGAAACAATCCTGAATAATAACTGACAGCAAGGCTTAATGTTACTTAAAAATTACGTTGTTTTGATAGTCGCGAACTTGATATAGCGAGCTGTTCGTCTATCAGACAAGCCAATATATGCGCATCCATGCATCCACCATGGACCATTGCCACTAGCTATGCCAATGCATGCTCTCTAGTCGCTGAAAAATGTTTTCCAACCTCGGAATTCGGTCATTTATCAAGCCTTACAACAGTGTGATGGCAGCGTGGTATCTTTGTTTTGTTCTATTCGCACGACTTAGCTACTCAACTCAGCTTGTTACTCTAGATGGCTTACCCAGCGACCTATCTGATGGGTGCCGAACAGCACTGTTGTCCGATGTAAGCGAGTGCACTCTCACCGCGACCAAGTTTCGCTATGGCTACTTTTATCCTGAAAACCTGCTTTCGAAAACATGTACAGCGGACTGCGCATCAGCGCTCGCCTCATTCGAGAAGACTGTGATATCTGCATGCTCCAACGATACATGGGATGGTTATGATGATGAAGGCATGCCTATTGCCTACATACCTGGGGTCATGCGATTCTTATATGACTTAACTTGTCTTCAAGATGGGGGTAGATTCTGCAACGTCATAGCTGGTGCTAATGCTGCCATGGCCGACCCAGGTGGTTAGTTTAAATCCATATACCAATTTCTCCTTTATTGTAAAAGGCGCTGACTCTAATTTCGTTACCCAATAGTTGGAGCATCTAATTGGGTAAGTATCGACACGAACAACACACAAGCGACACAAGAGTGCGATCTGTGTTTTATAAAGAGCCTTCGTCTGCAGGCAGAATCGCAATACTATAACGGCCCCATTATCCGACAAAGCTCGATATATGAGTCTAAAACATCCAGCTGCTCAATTAGGGGCATGCCATTCACAACTACGGCACTAGCCACTTCTATGTAAGTGTTCGGTCCTTTAATTATTGAGTCCTATAAGACTACAGTTGATATTGACAGAGATCAAGTCCAGAACCTTCTCCAACAACCACTCTCTGTGCGGGTAAAATGTATGAGATTCAACCTGGCGATGATTGCCATAACATTTCGATCTCGCAAGGGATCAGCACAGGCTGGCTGCTTTTCGATAATCATCTCGCTGCATTTTGTTCCGACTTTCCCACTTCCGGCTCGCTATGCCTAGTCAACACCTGCTCCGTTTACACTATTCAGACGAACGATACCTGCAAGAGCATTTCTAAGTCCAATGATATCACTGAGGCTCTTCTAACAAGTTGGAACCCGGTGAGTAGTTGTCCTATCGGATTCCGCGGCTTGCTAGCTGGGTAAAGCGACTGATGCGTGCTCACTTATTCCTAGAGTATAAGTAAAGGTTGTAATAACATTAGCCGACTAGTGGGCCAAGAAATCTGCGTCAGTGTTCCTGGGACTCCTTATACAGTCCCAGAATCCACTGTGCTCGCGCCGACAACAGCTTCAACAGCCGCACCAGTGCCGACGGATGTGGCACCCGGCGTTAACAAAAATTGTGGACGGTACTATCAGGTTCAGCCCGATGAATACTGTAATTTGATAGTGCTGCATTTCGGAATTTCCCTTCAAGACTTTCAATTTCTCAACCCCGATGTCAACGAGAATTGTACCAACCTCTTTGCAAATGAGAGCTATTGTATCTTACCAGTCGGCGACAGTAAGTATAGCTATAGCTATTCTCACTTAGATTCACTTAGATGGAAACTAGTTGTATCTAAAACTGTGAGGAAGAAGGCCGAAGAAGATCTGGATTAAGCGGACAAGGAGACTGACAATGTGTATAGTTAATACTTACCCTGGCCGAGCTGGAGCGACAACAGCGCCGCCGACCACGACTTTGCCCTTCGCTCCCATCCTCTCTCTAGACACTGCAATTAGCACTGCACCGATCATGACTTCTACTAGCCTTCCTTTGGCAGAAGATACTAGGGGTGACTGTTCGCTGTATTTCAATGGCCAGCAGATTTTGATTGAAAATATCTCAACGACATCGTACCAAAACGCATGCGAATTCGCGGCCGCCGTCTGGGGGATTTCTGTGGAGGACTTGACTCAATGGAATCCCGATCTTGGGAATGTAACAAATGGCGAATGCAACATGATGTCCGATGTCAGATATTGCGGCAAGCTACTCTATGCTGACCCCCTCGCGGAACAAAGTGGTCAAGATTATGAGTTTGATGTGCGCGTAGGTCTCCCATCGTACCAACCATGCTCTGATCCTTACCACGACAACACACTTTGCAATTTATTGATAACGTCAAATATTTGGATTCAAGCTGAACCTCTCTCAGGAAGGAGCAGTTAAAGACTGTACGCAATATGCCGACGTATATGATGGCTGGGAATGGTAGGAATCACGATCCAAATCGCTAGGGTGTTTGCTGATACAGTCTAGTGACGATGTCTCGATCGCTTACGATCTGACAATCGCTCAGTTCTACACCTATAACCCCGAGGTCGGCAAGGACTGCAGCAATCTGTGGCCATCATACGCATACTGCATCCGCAGTCCAGGTTACACACCTCCCGATATCTCATCATCGGCGACGGTGACGGCTTCGCCTACTATGACGACTTCAGCAGGTCCCCCCGGGACCGACACACAGTGGACAACCAGCCAACTGCATCAAGTGGCACGTCGTAATGGACAACGATACCTGCCCTAGCCTCGAGAAGGAGTACGGCATCACGGCGGAGCAGTTCTTTGCGTGGAATCCAGCTGTCAGCAAAGACTGCACAGTTAACTTCTGGCTTGGCTCAGCGTACTGCGTTGGAGTATCTTCATCCACGACAAGTTCAAGGCCTGCCACCACGTCCACCCGGGCAAGCGTTCCCACACCCACGCAGGACGGCAATACCATAAGCAGCTGCAATGCATATGGACAAGCACAAGACGGGGACAACTGCGGCGCCTTCGCAGAGCGCAATGGCATTAGTGACGTCGAACTGTACGCCTGGAATACAGTCCTCGGGTCAGGTGGTGGGAACTGCGGGACGAGCTTGTGGTCTGGATACTGGTAATGCATCGGCATTAAATCGTAATATACAATCAGTCTCGACGAACTTTTCTATAGGCAAAATAGACTTTACGCTTCTTAGCTTATTGAACGCCCATTTATTCGAGAAACATCGTTTAAAAGAGAATGAAGTCCGATTGAAAACTCTTAATTAACCAACATATGGTTTTTCTTCCAGGTAATCCCACCCCTTTCGACTTGCTCACAAGCTGACCCAGCCGCCTAGATTGACATTTATCACATTCACGCTACTGCAGCATCAAGGCCCTACGTAGACTTGGAGGTGTCCACAAGAAGAGGTTGAGATTAAGCTCTTTCAGTATAATCAGGCGTCTCATATCAGCACTGTAGATGCGAGTTTGATGTTGTTGGTTGCTGTGAAGTACACACCACTGCTGCCCCACAACTGCCCCTATAGCTCCCCTACAGAACCCCTTTTCAGGGATCTATCTCCGACGCCACAGCAATGCACTGCCTATAAATAGTACTGCTACTGACCTATTATTAGGTGGATAAGAATCAGCTCTCGCTAGTATTAATTCTCCCACCCTCTTTCGTATTCTGCACTTCCACTTCTGATGTTCTTGTATGCACTTGTCAACCAAAATTCAGTCAATCCGCCATGGATAGACTATCTACTGAAATTTTTGAACACATCATTTCCCTAATTCCTGAACGGATTGTCCAGGAAGACGTGCCGAACACGGATCCCAGCATCATCCGTAATGTCCTCCCTCCTCTTGCGACAGTCTCGCGCAGGTTCCAAAGGGCAATAGAACGGCGCACCTTTTATCAATTGAAATCTAAGGCAAACAATGCAAAACTCAATCAATTTGAACAGATTCTGGGCCCAGAGAGACAGGCTTATGTACGGCAGCTCTACATAACCCTGCCTGTGCCACCTCATTCCTCTAAAGCTACGGCCGAAGAGGAGAGTGAAAGTGAATATGAAAGCCCGTATGAGACGAACGAAGATCGTCAGGTGCACAAAGAGATCATGACTGCTCCGCTGCGACGTCTCTGGAATTTCATCAGCACCTGGAGCCAAACCGCTAAGAAAGGTATCTCCCTGAATTTAGACGCTCAACCATCTCAGGCTGTGCCGCAGGGAAGATGGATACATCGGCCCTTTACATTCTCGCTACTGGATCTCAACGCTGATGCTGAAAACCTTGCACCGCTGCCTTGCGTTAGTAAATTCGCTTTTGACAGCGATTCCCATCCTTGGAATCCCCGAGTAGCTCTGGCACTCACTTCAAGGATGCCGAACTTAGAGTGTGCCGAATGGTTCAGCGGCTATCCTCAGTATGACTGGGGTCGCTATTACAGCATTGACAAGAAATACCGCGATGAACTTGTGCAAAGCATCCAAACCATGCGTTTGCCAGGCTTAGTAAAGAAGTTTTCTTGTCGACTAAAAGCCCCTTACTACGATGATTGTCACACCGAGGAGTTGCCCAAGTTCATTGAGAATGGCGCGCATGATCCTGTGAGCTGTGCCATTCGAGAACTAACAAAACACTGCATCGACATCGCGCTCGAGGGCCCTTTCTACCCATCTCTCTTCGACCCGCAAAGCTTTACGCCAACCGCCGAGGAACAGCCATGCTGGCAGCACACAACCACCTTGAACGTCAAAGTGTTACCTTGTAGTCCCGATGGAAGCTGGCTTTCTCGGCCTCAAGGCGCACAGGTGCGCATACCTGAGGGCCTGGTCGATTGCTCCCAGCTACCACCAGGCTATGCAGATACGGAGGAAGAAGAAGAGGAGGCCGAAGAATACTACGCTGATCACGAGGACTTTTTGATGCCTTCAAGCGAAGGCGAATGCGATATACTTACACTGATCCCAGACGACGAAAAGTTGGACGTAATGATTACGGCATTCGCTCGATGCTGCGCCCGTATGCCTGCATTGCAAACTGCTATTCTGTCGTTTGAGGATATCCACCATGAGCACTACCCGTTCGAAGTAACTTTCATTGCGGCCTCTCACCCTTTCTCTTTTTGGGATGAAGAGATAGAGAGCTCTGCGGACTGCTGCCGAATATTTTTGCATCTCAAAGACTGGCAACCGACCGATGCGACAATGGCCATATTGAAGAATATCGGAGTGGAGAGATCTGGTCAACCCTGTACCATACATTACTTAGAGTGGTTGAATCCTATCGGGGCTTAGGCATTCAAAGTCGGGCCTCTCTTGATCATGATGGCATATGTACTAAGTACTGAGTATAAGAAGACATAAAGGCGGTACGCGGTCGCGAGGTGTGGCAAATTCAGGGACGTTATGGTCAGAGGGCGCAATTGACTGCTCCTCTCTGGGACTGTCAAGCGGGTTGCCAATGAGACTTGGGTTGATAGACTCCCGAGCCAATAAGTTCATAGCCCAGGTAGTAAGTATTCGAACGCATAACGGAGTGCCTTGTATGCATCATTGAGCCATATTTCCTGAAGTATGCTATCAATGGTACGAAACCCTGCGCATCTTTATACTACCATTGAATCGATTGATCATGTCGTCGACAGCCGGAAACAGGCAGAATCGCCATTGGCTCCTCATATTGCCGGACTCTATATTCGGCTTGTTACGCCGGGTGACTACGACGAGCAGTCCATTTCTCCACGGGTGTGGTACCGGCAAAAAGCACAAACGAATTGCTCCCGTTTCAAGAAGTCAATGTCATTCGCCCAGACGGAGAAAAGTTCAGCAGATCCCAAACAAAGCATGTCCGAGGTCGTTACTACGTGCGACCATTGTCGATTGATAATACCCTTAGGAACCTGGCTATCGTGATCAAGGAGGATCTCATCGTTCAACTTCACATCTTGATATTGGCAGATCAGTTGCTAAATCTGTAGGAAAAGACTTCAACAACGATGCATCCTCCGCATATCTTCTGGCCTGCGGTACTGCTGCTCGCGACGGCTGTTTTGGCGGCCCTCAAGGTGGCAAACAATCTAGAAGTGCTCGAGTGGACGCCCGTAGCTATCGCGCAAGAGGACTACTATAATGAGACGGTCACCGTCGTGAATGGGGGCATCCCAAGCCTAGCAAGCGACCCCAGCGTTGACATAGGGGCCAATTCCGAGACACAGCTTCTTCGACAATACGCTTTGCACAAGAACCTGCGGACAATCCTCACGACGGTGGAAGTCTATTACCGAATCGTCGCGAGCAGGAAGAAGGGTATCGAGAAACTCGAGGATCTAAAGGGAAAGCGCATCGGCGCGTTCCCGTCGACATCTTCAGAGTATTTTGTGCAGACGCTCCTCGCTACGGTCGGCCTGTCGCCATCAGATTACACCATCGTGTTCGGGGGCGCCTGTTTGAAGACGCCATGCGGCGCTGGCACGTTTCCCGCGATGCTCCAGAGCGGCACCATTGACGCTATCGGCATGTGGGAGCCGAGCGTGCAGCTAGGCGCGGAAGCTATCGGGGCTGACGCGATCATCTTCGAACAGACGACCTACCGAGAGATCTATACCCTCGCGACGACCGCCGAAAAGCTGGCCGATCCCGCGAAGCGCAAGGAAATCGTAGCGTTTGTCGCCGCACTCGTGAAAGCCGAGGATGTGTTCCGCACCGATCCCGACAAGGTCATTGATAAGGCCGCGGCGGCTGTCAAGACCAACGCTACGTTGTTTAGGGAAGTGTGGCCCGTTCATAGATGGACGGCGCGGAACCCGCTTGACATCGTCGAGGTCATGCTCGAAGAGGATAAGTACGTCGCACGCGCGGACGGCCGAACGGCCATGTCGAGCGATGTGCTTGAGACCCTGGTCGACAGGAGTTTGTTAGAGGACGCTTTGAAGCTGGGAGAAGAGTAATGTACATAGGTGTTACGGACAGGCGCGAATAGGACATAACGAAGGAGAGTTTTACGAGTGGCTCGCCCTTAAATTGAACCGCCTTTGATGAGCGCGGAGGATATCTCTCACACTGAAACTACGATCGTTATTAAGATTGTTATCTACAAGATAAATGTGCAGGGACCTATATTTGCAAATACGTCGAAGGATAAGCGCGCGTCTCTGGAGTTGAGAATTTTCCACGATCAACGACCAGTACTCATTGTATCTACGTGTTGTAGCTCGTCAACATTGAGCTCCCATTAATTCCGCTGAGCAGAATGAGATATCTCCAAATTCTACCCAATGCGAACAGTTACCTCCTCCTTGCTCAGCTCTTGGCGACCGGCTCAGCCACCCCTAAGGCACACCCTGCTCGCCTGTCAACCTGTGCGTGTACAGCCCCTCCTGGCACTCCTCCTTATATCAACAGAGCCGAGCCTGCTTTATCGCCGCCGTGGTGAAACCTCTTCTATCGTTAATTGTAGGCAGTTGATTTCGTCCGTATCCCCTGTTGCAAGCAGTGCAAAATGGACCCTATCTCCGTCGTAGGTCTAGCAGCTAGCGCTGGATCGCTGGTCTCGCAGATCATCAAGGCAAAGTCCGCGCTTAGCGACCTGCACGAAAAATTCAAGACAGCCCAACTCGCAGTATCATCGTTGATCGCGCAGCTGTCGGCGCTCGAAGCCTCAACGTCAGAGCTCGAAGCAATACTCAAGGATCGAGAGAAATCACTTTGGCCGGCCAAATCGCTTCAGGCTTCGCTTAACCAATCCTTAAGCTCATGTGGGGATGTCATACAGTATATTCTAGATCGGCTCGCTGAGTTTACTGCGGCTGCGCCGGCCGGCGGGAGGCTCGGTCGCTTGACCAGGGCCAAGTTCGCGCTCAACGAATCTGAATTGGCGCCTATGAAAGAGGCTCTTCGCGACCAGGTTCAGGCAATTCAACTCTTAATCACCGTTGCATCATTGTAAGTAGATTGTCTCATGTAGCCAGTGGTTGAACTAATCGGTAAACTAGGCAGCACCAAGATGCGCAGGAGACCGTGCTAAGGGATGAGGATAGCGTCAGAGTACTACGAACTGCTGCGAAGCGCAGCTCGTCGCTACTGTGGCTACGGGATAGCATGTCTGTTCTCTCCTTTTCGAGCCTTCAGAGTGATACTCTCTCACGCCTAAGCATGATCTTCAACTTCGACGGAGAGCTCCTGGGATCTAGACCCTATCACGCGGCTATCTTGAAGACCTGGAAGGGACTAAGGGAACAGCGGAGGGTAGAATCGAACTCTTTACTACCGCAGGTCGCGCGTGATAATCGCATATCGACATTTCTCGACGGGCGTCCGGACGCACATATCTCCTATCAACTCAGCGGGATGAAGTCAATGGTCGCTATGATAGCCCGCTACGACTTTTCACACGAAATGGCTGATGAAATGGATTTCAAAGCAGATGAGGTCCTGATACCAGTTGCCATCACGAATGATGAGTGGGTTGTCGCCAAACCAGTTAGTCGACTAGGCGGCCCCGGACTGGTTCCAACTTCTTACATGACTCTTATTTCTCGGGCCGGAGAACGGTACGCGTCACCAGATGACATCGTACGGGAATTAAGAGCTGTGGGTATTCCAGATGTAAGAGACTGGAAACGTTCTAGCGCGGATTATGTTGCCAGTGCAATACCTCTGGGGAGAATTACAGCTCCAGCAAATAGATAAGGCATGTATTTTGGTGGCTTTCTCACTTCCCAGTCGTTCTAATGGTAAGTAATTAGCCGTATGCTACCCTGAACATGCACCTCAAATTCTTCAATGATGTAGCACACCCGTAATGCTCACAGTTTGGTCAACCTTAGATGCCCTCAGATGCTTCAAACTGACACATGAAAGGCTACAACTTTTCCGGGTCAAGTAGAGGCTGCACGAGAAACAGTCGCTAACATGATCGAGAAGGGCTCGGGCACGGTGCTTCTACAGAAATTGATTCATCCAGAGCGCTCGCTCCTCGTCTGGAATGGGAATTAGGCGATACCAAAACTCTTCGAGGGTCGTGAAAGCTTGTATCAATGTGTTGTCTCAGGCACATCTTAACCCTTTTTTATTATTATTAGAATTTGTAATGCTGATCTACGAGATGCCTAACAAATCGCTAGCGACCAATTCTGATTTCTCTACTTCGAAGTATAGACCATAATGGTTGGCTCAACCACTATTTTGGGAAAATAGGCTAACAACCTTACTGCAGCAGCGACAATCTCGCCCGCTGTGGCGATGGCATCCTCCAATGTCAGACCGGGTGCAATGTAGTCGGCGCAAACACTTGACAGATCAACCCGGTTGAGGCTCCCGGGACCAGCATGTGTCAATGCGTCCACCACCATAGCTGCCGTCAGCGGGTTGAAGAGCATCTCAGCATGGCCGTAGAAGCTTCCAGCCAGCTTATCAACGCAGACACTCTGCACCTCAATGTTGGTCACACCAACTCCTCGCGCATCGCCTAAATACGCCGAAGCATTCGTGCCCTGTTGAGGCTCGACGATCTCGTCAAAAAAGCCCGAGTATAAACTAGTGGTCGGGACATACGCGTCGGCCCCGCCCCTGGCGCGTAGTGTCTTGACGAAGTTGCTGTTGTAGTCTTGCTGGATCACGGACGGGTCACACGGATCGAGTTCCGCTGTACCTTTCCCTGCCGATAGACATAGTGCATTGGCCAAAATGGTACCGTGGAAATCTGGACTCACGGGCACGAAGTCAGACACGACGGATCGTGTGCTCGGCCAGAATGTAAATGCCCACTGCACGTCGAGCCCGCCTTGAGACCAGCTGATGACGCTTACGTTGCAATGATTGCTGATGGCAGATATGTAGTTGATCGCGTAGGCCACATACTCAGCATTCACCTGGGCGTCACCTAGCAGCGCCCCGGGGATGTTCAGCCATACTGGATCAGCATATGACTTGCCCGCTAGAAGTTTGGCCAGATTACTGTCGTAAGTTTCACCGCCGTACACGCCAGTGCCGGGAACCAGAATGGTCGGTGGCTTCTTGCCGTACGTGAAACTAGACGGTATATAGATGGCGGCTCGCAGCTGCGCCTCCAATAGCGAGTAAGGGGCATCGGCTGATGATTTGTGTGGATAGACTGGCATGGAGGGATCGCGACGGTTTATGTTGACAGTTGAGTCAATACCTGATGTAGGGCCAACCAAGTTGGTAAGGGTAGTGATCAAACTGGTTGGCAGGATACTGGCTTCTATCTGCGCCAGCACTTTGTTGTAGAAGCCGTCAGGGCTTTGCTCACCCGCCCAGATGGAGGTGAGAGTTGATCTGAGCTGGTCGGGACTCGCAGGAGGCGCTTTGACCGGCTTGGCTCCTAACAGCTGCGCGAGAACTGTAGAGGCATCCTTCACGGCGCCAGTATCAGCGATGCCCTTGAGTAGGTCTCCTAGGAGTTCTGGTGTCGGGACGGCAGTAAGACTCTGCACAAATAGTGCACCAAAAAGAAAGAGGTAGCGGACGAACAGCATTTTGGCACATTGACAAGAACTAAGGTGAGCTCAACAGGTCTGGGATAACAGAGAAAGAAGATGCTCGTTTGGACAAAGCGGCTACACCACAACTGCTGAAGTTGCCGTATTTCAATCTCCACTACGAGGATGAGGATAATGACATAGTTCACAAACCAAGCAAGTCGTAGCTTTTCCTACTAAAATAAAGCCTGCGTTACTCGCACCAAGTGCCGGTGATCTCTAGAGTCAAGAGAGCTTCCAATTGGGCACAATACTACAACCATCGTATTAGGTGGCTACACGGTCAGAAAGCTGGTGCCGAGGTACCGAGTAGTGTACAACTAGTAGGCTACGGTGTACCAGTGGAGTGGAACGAAGGATTCCTTATTCCTTGGTTTTTAGCTACTCTTTGCTTCCGCACGCCATGCTGTTTGACCTACTGCTGTGACCTAAAGAGGAAACTACCCTATTCTATCCGGGTTAGAACGTGACAGGGGTACTGCATTAAGACAAATGCTACCAACCAGCTGGGTAGATCTAGAGAGCCGATTCTCTAAGCCGTTAGTCCCATATGCACGATTGCGCGATTGATTACGTGACCGTGCGCACACCCCTCACTCTTTCCCCAAGGCCGCAGAGGCCAAGCGGGGTAGAAACCGGGGGAGCTCAACCCTCTTTTCTGTCATTAGACAATCCGCCCGCAAAATTAGACTGTCAAAAAGATATCGATCGATCTTATACGAGGGCGTGAATAGCTGGGCTAGACCGAGCGAAAGAGAATTTAAACTAGTTCACGCAAACTCCGCACTTGGTCATAGAGGAAAACGCTGATCGCAGATCTCCCTTGGTGGATGTTAGGCCAGACGATTGAGTAATCGAAATGATATAATCCCGCAGGAATATTAACGGCGAGATTCCGTAGCATTGGATTCAACGCCATGTTACTCATATTCTGCCTTTGATTTCCTCTGACTATATCCTTCCCCAAGTCAAACTGACATAAGAATATATGCTTGATTTCAGCAGATCTGGAGGTTCTTCGCCCCGGGGAACATATTGGAGAAAGAGAGCGATATTATAGGATGAGAGAATGTGTAGCGTGTCGGGGAGGACCGTGAGTGTTCATTGAACTAAATCTACGTTAAACAAACCTTAGCCGGAGGGCGAAGCATGACAAAAGAAGACTACTACTTAGGAATACTATGCACACTTCATATTCTCGTGCTTGCATATCTCGATGTTATGCTGGAGTGCTGCGAAGCACTAGTCGCATTTCCTTTCTTATTTCTCATATTATGGTTATTAACAGCTCGTAAATCTTTGCACGGGTCAACTATCCCATGTACATTTCATTTCCCCAGCCTTGCTCGATAAGCAGGTCATAGTTAGGTTCTTGATAGCCGCCACAACTTCCTAAGTCTAGAGGTTACTCAGCCTGTTCATGCATTAGCTCGTCAGTCCATACCTGGGCGACCTGATTACCAGCCTCACCGACATTAACCTGAAGAAACATTAGCGAGATTCTCAACTTGTGATTTCCTGGAATCTCACATCTCCTATATTATTCAAAAAGTTGGAGGCAGAGTTGCCGCTACCGTTACCGTTACCAGCTTTGTTGCCATTGCCGACCTTGTTTCCATTGCCGTCACCGTTGCCCGCCTTATTTCCGTTGCCGTTACCCTTTCCATTATCATTACCGTCGCCTCAAAGGGTATTAGTGCTACTCTGCGGATGAGTAAGGATCTCAGTCACGTACCGTTTCCGTTGTCTTTGTTGCCGCTTCCAGTAGAAACGCCCTCGACACTCGATATGATGCCTGAGAGACCCTTGTTGTCTTGCTGAACTGGTGCGGTGGCAACAGCCGAGGCCAAAAATAGGGTGGCGAGGATAGACTTGAGCTGCATATTGACAGAATAGGGTAGTAGTTCAAGGGCAGATACGAATAAGACAGAAGAGGAGTCCGGTCGGGAGATAGTAAATAAACTTGACCAACTGTTGAGGCTTTGGGGACGATAGCTAGGATTTTTATGTCTTCTCGGAAACCCCCTTTCTACGTCATTCAGGAGATGAGCAAACAATTGAGCTCGTTCATGTTAAGAATTCTCCGCTGTAAGATGACGACGTGTTATGGCAAGGAAATTACCCGCTCTCCTCAGACGAGGTTAGAATCGTGTTCCGTACCTGAAGATCAATCAAGATCCAAGTGCCAAATGACTCGCAAAACTCCCTCGTTTAGGAGATATTTAGGGAAGATCTCGTCTCTTGCCGCTCGCCCTTCAAATTGGCCGGCGTCCGGAAAGCCAAGCGGTAGTTAAGTCGTTACAGCTTCGGATGCTGGTGGACCCCGAAGCTCGACTATGCCGCGGGACTAGCTTCTACCTACCGGAGAATTACTTCCACCACGCGAATAGTCAAGGTTCATGATGGATTAGTGTACCAACTGGGAACAGGCGCCCATTTACACTACTCAAGATCTACATCTATCAAAGTTCCCGCGCACTAGTATCACTAAAAGCACAGTGGGGTGAGGTCCTATTGCGGGATTAGCAGTAGCCTCAACTATTTCCGATATAGATCTGGTCTGCCTTCGAGGTAAAGGAAATCAAGCAAACTGGATGTATAGACATCGCAGAAAAAGGTATTCAAACGGTATGGGTGTAAGAATTTTTTTTCCATGTACGCCACATTTTACAAGGTTATTACAAAGGAGAGCAATGAATATAGGCTGTGGTATCTCAGAAGTAGTAGTAGGCAAACGTGATTGTTTGGATTGGTCTCAGAGCCCGGCCTAAGTAGCTAGGGAACTGAAGACTCGGGTGATCATCATGATGACATGCAAATTTACCCAACTCGCTGGCACGGGTAGTGCCTCCTTAGAATCCGATCTGCCGGACTAAAGGAGAACAGCACTCCACGGAAAAGAGTGGACAACCACACACGCTAGAATTCGGACAAAATCGAATATAGTATGATAGGACCTCAAGCCGCCAGCTTTGACTATTCGTGTATCTGCATATCACAACTTGCCGGGCACGCGCCGTCGTAGACGTTATAGTGGGAATTGCCAGGTTCAGGCGGTCTCTATGCTAGTCAAGTAGCCCATCTTCAGCTCGCGTTAAGATATAGTGATTTGAAACATAGCCGCTGTTTATAACTTAGACACTTACCTTCAGCTTTGGTCCGTTTAGATAGGTCTCTCGTGTGCAGCCTAAACAACATCAAGTTATAGGCACTGCTACCTGATACACTTGTCTGAGTACTGAATATGTAGAGGTGGCCACTGCAACTCATCAAGACTGAGCCAATCAGTAGCCAAGGAGAGGAATCTTTAATAGGTTGCCGTTATGCTTCAATGAGCCTATCTGTAGAACCTGAGCTCTTCGGCATTATCTATCGTGCGTAGTCTTGCAAGTCAGTGCATTCTGTTTTAGCGCGAAGCAGCTACCATTGCCCGTTCTCCTAGACGTGGCGATCGTATGGGTCTAATATCCCAATCCGAGATCGTATTGAGTAGTTCATCTCTTTCGTGCGACGATCAGCGGCGTTCAGCCGTCGTGTGTCTCAGACCCACCGATGAGAGTTGGTGGTCGCCGATAGATGGGAGCCAATAGACGTTGAGATGTCGTAGGCCATTCTCAGCCGTCCTGTGATATTGTTCGTGAAGCCTCAGAAGCAACGAGTGCTCTGGGATCCACAGCGCCGAGAAAATAGCAGTCCGGAGCAGCAGCTCCAAACTCAAGATAAGCTGCTGCATTGCGGTGAGAGGTGTAATCCATCAAGTAGCGCCATGCTGCACCAAGTAGAGGCGAGGCAGATATAAAAAGATGTTCGAGCATTCGTCGTCCCTGCTGGTCGTGCTTATCCTCTAGGCTCCAGTGTTGTTCAACGGTTTGCGTTGTATTCTTCCATCATAATTCACAGATCAGAATGAGGCCTCAAACATGGGCCGCTCTGGCCGCCCTAGTCTCTTTGGCTGCTGCGATGCCCCAAATGGATGCGCGCCAGTTAAAGACCTACCTTGAACACTGATAAGAGCGCCCAAGGTTGCCCGTTTGCTCAGGCAGCCGTAAGGGATACAGATCCCGAATCGGGTTGTCCATTTGCCGCGGCAAAAGGCAAAGCCAAGCGTACCTACACGTTCAATGCTGAAGAACAACGTATCAGCGTGGATGGCGAACATGCATTCGTCCCGCCCAACTTTAAGGCCGGCGACCAAAGAGGTAAATTAGCTTATTCCCCATCACTCAGTCACTATTTCTCTAACCTTGTATCTCCCTAGGTCCTTGTCCTGGTCTCAATGCCTTAGCAAACCATGGATACCTGCCACATAACGGTGTTGCAGCCATGGCCACACTCATCCAAGCCGTGAATGAAGTTTACGGAATGAGCATCGACTTAGGCGGCTTCCTGGCCGTCTATGGCACAGTTTTTGATGGCAACCCATTGTCCACCAACCCTGGATATTCCATCGGTGGACCCAGCGAATTTAGCCAAAACATTCTGAACGGTCTTGGGCTTCTCGGAACTCCCACTGGCCTCAGTGGGAGCCACAACAAGTACGAATCGGACGTCAGTGCCACACGAGGAGACCTTTGCGTAGTCGGCAATAACTACGAGGTCCAGCGCGACCGCTTCATAGAATACTACTATGCTATACCAGAAGATACGCCTGCACCGCAACAGTACACAGCGCTGGCCCCATTCCACAAAAAGCGCTTCGAGGATTCCGAGTCGCAAAATGGATACTTCTTCTACTCGCCTTTTGCTGGTGTTCTGGTCTCCCCTGCCGCATACTCGTTCCCACCGCGCATGATGGCCAACCACTCCGACGAATATCCCGAGGGCTACCTCTCTCGTGACGTGTTTGCCTCCTTCTTCGGTGTTGACGGCAACAGTCCGGACAACTTCGAAGTCAAGCATGGCTGGGAGCGCATCCCTGAGAACTGGTACAAGCGTCCCATTGATGACGAGTTCTCGATTCCGGATTTCCTCGTCGACGTTCTGGAACATGCTGCATACTACCCTCGGCTCCTAAGCATGGGTGGCAACACCGGGAAGCCGAACACATTCGCGCTCATTGATGTCGGCGACCTGACCGGCGGCGTCTTCAACACTACGTCTCTTGTGGAGGGCAATAACCTCGAATGCTTTGTTCTTCAGATGATACAGGCTGCGGGTCCAAATCTGATTGGAATTATGTTCTCAGACGTAAAGAAGGCGCTGGCACCTTTGACCGACAAGATACAACACCTACTTGCTGACAAGGCTTGTCCACAGTTGGAAAAAGTGAACTGGGAACTATTTAGCAAGTACCCAGGATATACTGAATCATACGGAACGTATACCGGGTTATCGAGTGGATCAGTTTCCGGGGTAGCCGAAGGCGCCACGGGACTTGCCACGGGACTTGTAACAACTGGCAACTAGACTCATACCCATACGACAGTTCGTTTGATGAGTTTTCGATCCCCACCTCCGAGCCATTTTTGTTCAGTATTGAAGTGGTGTAGGTGACTTGAAAACGGGTTAGTCAGCCGGAGAAATGGGCTTGGCTAGTAAGGGTGGTATAAAGGGGGGTCAAGGGCAGTCAACTACGCGAATAAGGAAGGCTAGGCAGGCGATTCTTTTCACCATTTTTTTACAATACAGCGTTTTATTTCATTGAGATCACCAGGTTCCCCATTTATTACGTGTAAATACGAGCTAAATGAAGGATTCAGGAAGTGTAGAGTAGTCTATCTCCTGAATACTGACCCCTAATTATGGGGCCACCCCCATGGGAATCACTTCAGTATAGAATTTATCCGCTAGAATTCCCTAGTCATAATAGTAATCCATATTGCAAAAAGACACTGTTCCAATAGGACAACAGACTGTAGCGAGATTATTTCAGATAATAAGACACATTCCAAACATAAGCATCAGCCTCCTTTATCTGCACATTAGTCCACAGAGACCAGTTAACTGATGGACGTCTTCAGAGACAAAGTTGCTCACAGAACGGCTACCTCCCTTGTAACTTGAGTCGAAGATTTGTACTTATGTTATGGGGCGGGGGTACCTAGTCGCCAGAGTGAACTTGGGTTGCTGGTAGGTCACTGGTAGTTATAGGTATATGGTGGGGGCTCAATATTATCAATCCCTGGGCCTCCCCGACCAGTCTAGTCCCTCGATAAAAACTATTCTAATGAGGGAACAAAGTGCCGCTTAAATAAACGGTAGGAATAAGATGCTGTATGTAGCTTAAGAAGCTCACATTACAACTGGAGACATCTCATTATATATGATATATATGTACAAGACATCCGTATCCCTCTAAGCCCCTCCATCTTGTACAGCACACGAAGCAACTCCTGGCCACAGATCATTCCTAACGCCGCTGACCTCCGTCACATCTCTGATGCAGCTGTTTCGCAAGTATTGAATCTGATTTCGCGGGCCGAGATTACCAGAGGCTATGTAGCAGCCCATAATCTCTTCGCCAACGTGAACTTCTAATGATAATATTCTTGAATTATTAGCTATTAGTTAGTTCTTCATGGTAGGCTATATTGAAAGCATAGGTTCGGGGATTGTAGCCTATAATTACAGATGAGGTACGGCGGCCCTTTAATGTTTACATATGTACTTTCACATCTATTCTCACCTTACTTTAGTTGCTGTCAGCAAAGAGTCAGGCGGACAGGCGGTTCTGATGCATCGTTAGAACATGCTGAGTTAACCTATATATGTTCTCGTCGGTGCTGTCAATGCTTGGGTACTGGGAAAACGCCACTACTCGACCCTATACCATTCGGAATATTCCACAGCGCAAGAAAATAAATGACAGTCGTCTAGCTAACCAATCCAAGTGGCCTCTATATTCTATCATTAACGAGAGTGAAATGGAGGGACGCATTTCCATGGTATACGACGGAAGCGGACATGATCGTCCCAAGCTCCCCAACCTGGTTAGGACGTCCCATTACCCCAGCTGCTGGGGGTATATGCGTGGAGCTACCGTGGTGTACACTGTTGGTAACTGGATAGGCCTCTGGCAGGGCAAGGGGCTTAGTCAATCCGTCATCATCACACAGTCACACCCTATACGCGTCCACTTTCCAATTGAAGCGCATAAGCATAGAAAAGGGAAAATCTGATCAGATTGTTAAAATCTCGTTCGTTCCTAGGGACTCTGTCTCAAAATCCCCTTTATATTTAATTGCAGCGCGCTACAGTGTCATACTAAGAAAAAAAGTTCGCGAAAATGGGGGCTAAGGACTCGACCGGAGAACTAGCTGATCGTACTCCATCGTGGACCAACAACAGTCCACTCACGGGTACTCAGCATCATCAATACCAGGACAATCCACCACCTGCGTATACCGAATACGCTTCTGGGCAACAAGAAGCGCCCTTGACAATTTCATCGCAGAATCTACGAAAGCCGACCGTCATCCCCGCTACAGCAGCATCACTAGGCTCTCCTTTTCTCAGGGCGTACCCCCGAATCCTCGAAGCTTTTCAAATACCCCGCGAGGAGTTTTTGAACATCCTAGATGGTTTAAATCGTGTTGCTGTACAGAGTCCACCAATTAGAGCTCTCGGCTTGGTCGGGGATGCACTTGGGGTTGTACCCTTATCAACCGCTCAGGTCGTGGGCCTTGCGCTCAATTCAGCAGCAACAATAGGCAAAGTCGCGCTCTCAAAAGGAGCGTCGGAATTCTACTTGCGCAAAGTTAATAAGAAGATACTTGCCCCTCACGGCCTTAAGATGGAGGTTGCTAAGCTGGAGGCTATGGCACGGGCCAATAAGCTTCCAATATTGGATCACACAGGGAAACTTCGAGACGATGCGCAGTTACTGCAGCCGCTCCTAGACTCGCATGAGATACAAATGATGAGCGCAGCGCAACGGTGGCTGCGGGCTTTGGAGCCCTGGGTTGAGCCTTTGGAATTGGAAACTCTGCCGCCTATTAATATGGATACCAGTCTGTGGGGAAGACTACATACTACGGCCTCCGAGTACGAACGAAAGAATAGCGAGAAGGAAATATTGAAAGACAGAAACAAGGCTCTGAATAAACACCAAAAGGAAGTTAATAAAGCTGAAGAGAAAAGGGCAAAAGACTTAGCCAAGCTAGAAAAAAAGGAGCAAAAGGCACGTGATGACAGCCGTAGTCGTAAAGTTGACGACAAACTCCGCAAAATCGATGAGAAGAGAGAAAAGACGGAGTTTAAGCATCAAGGCAGAATAGAAAAGGCATCAGAGGATTCGAGGGCAAAGGATAAGGAAGCCAAGGCTATGACAAAGGTGTTATGGCTGATAATACGAAATGTGCATGAGGACAGCGGCGCTGGAGGGGCCATGGATATCTATGAAGACTAATGGGATAAAGGCTCGTTGAATGCTATATGCAGATGTAATAGAGATAGCTCGATATTGACAGACTTAAATTTATAGTACCGCACGAGTTTGAAGGTCGTGTGCAGTATTCTTAATGTGGTCTGTCGGAGATGATCCACTCCGCTACCATTCAGGTTTTTACATTACGGCATTCATAAAGGTGCTATAGGTAAATATAACCGATTCACCAATGACATCGGACTGACTTCACTAGAATATTTATATCATCAAGCCACATAACACAAATATTCCGATCGCACTCTCGGATCCGCTGCAATTTCCTTCATCTCACTCATCTCTCATCAATCCAAAAAATGGCGAGTAGCGTTTATATCGTAAGCAATTTTATAAACTCGGTACGAGAGCGCTCACTGAATTTTAAAAGTTGTTAACCGGGACAGGATTCGAACCTGTGTCTCCCTAGTACACATACCATAGTACAGCGTTCAGGTGTGCTTCCACTACACCACCCGGTAGAAATGTTACTTCAACATGAATCAGATCTATATTCCAGGGCAAATCTCTGTAATAGTGCAACAGCTTTAGAGCTAGCTGTCATTAGGTTTCACTATTAGCACCTAAACTTTAACGATCGAAACTTCATGTTCTATATACAGTAAAGACCTTACTTTTCTTATATAATAGATCAGGTAATAAAAACGAAGGCAGCCACATAGTACAGGCAGTAAGGCATTATAAAGTCCAGGCGTACATAGTCAGCTCATCAAAAATTCAATATTACGCTACAGCAAGTCTCGGCTCTCACGCAATAATAAGCAGCTCCGTCACCTGACCTATAGCGTATGGAGAACGCTACTTAACACTGACAACTTTGGTTATGAAAACGTTGATGTGAACTCACGCAGCAAAGACTATTCCATCGATAAAAGTGTGAATCTGTTCAGAAGTCTTGATGATATAATAATTGCCAATACACTTTTTGGTAAACAGCTAAAGTGCCGGCGAGCAAATAGGCCTTAAGTTTGTGCTAACAGATCGTGAAATATGTATGTCTGTAGACTACCTTGCTGAGAGGCTCTACAGGGGCTTAATACAGGGCTTAGGGAATAGCTCAACATGAGAATGATACTCTATGAGTGCACGACATTTGGCCATTCAAAAGACTCTCAGTCCCTTGGAGGGTCAACTAGTCTCTATATATAGTACTCCTATGGCCCCAAACCTCCCTTTAGGAAGGGTTAGCCGCGTGTTTCATAGTCTTAAAAGCTTCGTTCATCCACTTTCGAGACATCTGAAATTCGGCTTTGTCCCTGTGATATGATGGATTCGTACAAATACGAAGGCCTGATGTAGTTTGCGGGGCCTTGCATAGCTGACTTCCCGTCTGCACGTGGGCTTCCGTACAAGCGTAGTAAACCTACAATTAAATTCTTTTCTGTCCAGGCCAACGGATTAATTATAAATGAAAAGAAATAACTACTCTCGGCCTCTACTTCACTCTCGTCGGTAAATTCTGCATACCTACATAGACCTAATTACCTATATACTGTACGGAGCATCGTCTGGGCCTTTACTAGATCGAACCCGACATCGATAGTCTACTGTGATGTATTTTGTTGCCTGTAAAGAGCTAATCATACAAACATCGCATAGCCTATCTACCTCAACGGCAGAAATAATACGATTGGAAGTACAATTATAATTGACAAGGTGAAAAGGAAAATCCTACTCTTAGCTGTGGTCCCTACAAAAAACGTCGACAGTATCCCCAAGGATATAGGGATGAATACCGGGCCAAGGAAAAGGGGTAAAGGGATCCCGGTAGCTGTGACAATAATCAACCACCATAGATCCCCTTTTACCCATTGTAAAGCAGTGCGGCTTCGAATAGTCTTTGTTCTCAGGGGAAATCGAAAGGATGCTGATCCCCCCTTTAAGCATTTATAAATTTGATGTTTTAGCTGCTTGTTTTTTAGAGAGTGGGATCAATTCCGCTCGTTTGCAATTCGATTTTAATGGCTTCTGCGACTAAAAGTAGAGCCCTGAAGCCACGAGGGCGTTCTGGTTGGCCTTCAAGTGGGAGAAAGCGATGTCATCTATGTCTGAGCAAGCATGTGCCACTGGTCCAGATGATAAGTAAAATGACGATTATGAAGAGCTGTAGGTACGAAAACCCCCACTGGAATTCCTGAGGTTAATACGTCAGTTAGATCTCACCTCAGTAGCATTTGCGAATTGTGCGCTTACCACCCCGAGCGCTTTACAAGCTCCATTAACGCGTATATCTTGGAGGGTATAGGTATGGTTTGCGTATGTCCAAATCGGCTGAAATTCCTGCTCTATTTTTAAGAGCGAGAGAACCGATCGTGGGATAATTGAAAGCTCCACATTAAGGGAGTTTCTCGGTAGTGTGTAATTGAGCCATCTCGAGGCAGTTCTATTCCGGCCATTAAATCCATATTTCAAGATATCTGGTTGATTGTTAGCCTAGTCCACGCGAATAGTCAACATGCGGAACTGACAGTCCGAAACATTGGCGTGTAGATAACAGTAGGTCCAGTCCTCTTCCGAGTCTAAAAGGTAACACTCGGACGATGAGTAATCTGCGTAGGAATATTGCGTAGGCAAACAGTCCGTTGCTGATAGTAATATATTATCTGGGGCATGATTAGACCATATCGAATACACCTGAATCTCATGGATCTTCCTAGGGAGTACTCCTACCAGATGGACTGTACGGCGTTGGGCCGAATGGAATGGTATAGTCATCGGTAAGATTAATTCTTTTACCATCATGTATAATGTAAGAAAGCAGCCTGAACTCGTTATAGGGTACAAAGTTCCCGTCAACGTCCTTAACGTATGCCCCTGTGTTGGGGGAATATCCACTCAAAGCGGCGATAAGAGTTGGCCAGGCTAAGACAAAAAGCATACTAAGAATTATCCAAGTTGCAGCAACTTTAGATTTCAGACGACGGTAAGCCAGAAAATCTCGCAGCAACTGGAAAATCGATTTGAGTGATGGCCCACTCTCCATGAATAGTATGATGAAACTCGTGTATGTTATAGGTGCTGTCTCCATGGAAACAGTGGCGTAGTCTGCAAACGTGCGCCAAGAATAATAAGCCAAAATTCCTTGTCCTGCACGTCCAATAACCTGCAGCAAACAGTGAGCTTGGGAAGGAAAGCAGAGATATTGTTTACGTACAATGTCCCAGACTATGTCTATAACCTTTGCTTGCGTAAAGGTGAAACTACCGAGAGGAAGGGTGACCTGAAAGAAGCCAGAAATATCCCAGTAGCTATAGCCATCGAATGGACTAAAAGTGTCATCAGGACGACAAGCACTTGATGGTGGGGGTAAGAACACTGTGATTACTATAATAATGGTAAAGAGGCCACCAAGTCATAGGGTGAGAAAAAATAGAGGCCACCGCGTCGACACATCAGCTAACGCTTCTCTCCAAGTAACTTTTAGATATCTGGCCAGAGGTATGAAAATGGATCGTTTCGTCTTGGAGGCCTGTAGACTGTTCTGGGATGAAGAGTCTAGTTGCGAATATGATATTGGTGTTATTGATGCCATAAGCGCGCGTGCGAATCGTCACTGCTAGATGAACAGAAATACTCGATCTAGATGAGAATCATATAGTGGAAAGTCCAAGACGGCGACTAAAGTCGTTTAAGTTATAATCGTATAGATTCAGGTGTCATTATCGTGGGTTCCCGCCCCCAAAATGAGACGAATTCGTACTACCATTCTGTTACGCTTGGCATTGGAACAGCCAATGTGGTTAGGTCCTTAGGCTAGGGGGCTAGGACTTTTGCGCTTTGGCGAGAGGCGCAGCGAGGCTCACCGAAGCATGGCGTTGTAGGATCTTGCCAGATCATGCGGCGTCAAGATTAGTAGGCTCAGAGGAACTACATGTGTTTCATAGCCCTGGCCCCTATCATTCAGTCTATTGGATGCTCAAAAGTGTTTCAGATTATATATCCAGAATAAGCTTATACGTATATTGCATCGGCTAGCTATCGATAAAGGGAACAATGGCGTAGCGCTACGTATTGCAACAAAATGGTATGAAACGGTCTAAAGCTCTGAAAAGACGGGGCATTACGGTAGCAGTGCTTAACTTGTACGGACCTACTGTAAACTACCAGTCACTGCACCAATAAGCGAAGACTATGCTATGCCTGTCTTTCTATTTATGGCCATTTTCAATTGTCAATCAAAATCTCTCCGCTTGCAAGTATAACTGCTTATGTTTAAAATTTCAGCCAAGTATATATGTTCAGTATTTCATATAACGTAAGGCTATCTATTTAGAAATCTCAGTCGACTTTAAGACTTGAATCTCAAGCAACAAGTAGTCATTGACACACAATGGCTAGTCAAATCGGTTGTCCTTTTCCATATAGTCGCTTAGGCTAGGAAATTCCAGATGCTGCGCCTACCTTCTTTCACTTCTCGATTTCCTCTTGTTGTCTCCTTGCCAACTTTCTTCTGGGCCCAATTCCGTACAGACGCAATGATTTCCTCATCACCCGTCTTCTTAGCCTCTTCGACACATTCCTCGACTCTGAATTTTCCATTCACAGTCTCGCTCGAGAAGAGTGCTCTCACAACATCCGCGTCACCCCTTCGAATGGCCTCAATACCGTTGCTACCCCCGACAGTCGTAGTCTTCGACAATATTCTGCGCACGATCTCTACCGGCTGACCACCCTTGATAGCTGCGTACAACGCTCCACCTCCCGGCCCGCAGCCGTCGTTAACATCAGCATCGTTGTCCAGTAGGACGTGCAGTATCGGCACAGCCTGAGCTGGCGGCAGTGCGCATGCATCAGTTATAAAACTGCGCATGCCGTAGTCCACCGAGAGGCTGGCGAAGGCGTGGTCGTGGGTGCAAAGCGCTTACAGGATGTCCGGGTCCGGGTTCCCGAGAATAGCGCGGACGATCCCGTGGCTCTGGGATAGTGACAGGGCAGGACATGTTCGAAGTATCAGCTTGACGACGTCTAGTTGTCGTGCCGCGATCCCCCTTTCGAGAACAGTGTGTATCGACAGTGAGGTGGTAGTTGACTTAGCGAGTCCCTCTGGTGTGAGTGTCTGGTCGGATGGGTAATTGCCCGTTTTGCGCGCGCGCTGGACCCTATGCTCTATTAACAAGCGCTTCAGAGCTTTGGTGTCTCTTGATGACAATGGAATGAGCATGGAATGTTGCTCCTGTAAACAGATTCGGAAATGCTGGGCTTGAGTGGTCATGACGATGAAGATGCCAAGTCCGTTGGCAAATTGAACAAGATGGAAGTCGGATGTAATTGTTCACTAGAGGCTTGGGAAGTATGTCTTTTCCTGTTGGTGGAGGCTTGGGAGTGGTATTGTCATTATGTTGGTGTTCGACATTGCTTTGTTTACATTAGTCAGCCCACTTCAGTAAACACGTTAATACATGAAACTTATGAACCCGTATAATTTACGGGAATAGTAAATGACGCCAGACTTAAGCCATCCCCATTAACAGTGGCTGTAGCCTTTGTGGTCTTGCCCCCGCTGCTGAAAGTCTGCGTGATCGTGAGCGAGCCTTGATTGATGATTATATGAGCTGAAGCATCGGACCCAGGGAAAATGCTAACGCAACTTTCCCAAGTATTGCACTAAAAGAATAAAGGCTAGGCATGATCTTATTAGACATTAAACAAAGCTTTTGATGCATGCTGAAGTCTGCTTATAATCTTCGTGGCAGTTTCACTTAATACTCACTCGGAGACCAAAGGAGGGAGCCCCTGGAACCGCATCTGGGCCGCCGAAAATAGCGTGGTTTGCATTACAGCCAAAAGAACCACAGTTCGGTTGGAAACAAATTAAGGACCCAAGTACCGCAATTCTGTCGAAGAGCCTCGATTTCCGTCAAGGAAGAGGGTGTGGCAGAGGCACCGATGGCGCATAGGATAAGCGCAGAGGGAACGGCCCGCATGGCGGCCTATTCTTCGATTCGAGATGGGCGTTTGGTGATAGATACAATTCCAAGCTGACAGGACTTTTTGGCTTGAGCTTGAGCCGTGAAAGAGCTGAAAACTGAAGGCATCGTCTAATTATACATGTATCCCTTAGTACCTATTCATTATGCATATTGCTGTGCCAAGGCTTCCGCTCCAGGCAAAATACTTGGGTAAACGCACTATCGTGGCGCATCAACAACGTACAGTTCTCATCCTGAACCTTCCTAATTCGTCTGCCACGACACGCTTCATAGTAGTAATGGTCAAAGTGGGATGCCTTTAGTTATGCCACATCGTTATACATTACATTGGTGGCGAGACGATTTGATATTTGCTGACTGAGTGAACAGTAAGCCAGCTGAAAACCGTGTAGTGTGTGGCCTTCTCTTGATATACATGTAAGAACGTGCTCATGCCAGAGAGAGGAAGCCAATTGCAAGTGATTGATCTGGGAAGGCATCTTTTTTCGGTTCCCTCATGTTTATTCGCGATACTAATAACTTTAGATCTGCAAACGGACACCCTCAGAGTCATCACTGTGAGGAAACGACTTGCTTATGTGATTTTCTAGGTAGTTAGCAACTTGAATCTGAGTCTGCTACAGAGTTAATTACTAGCTTGCCATCAGAGTTCAGCTCAAACCCCGCACTCTACTTCGAGTGGGATGAGGGACAGACATTTTCGCGTATTTCCCGCTATTGATGTTCCATCTCCTCCGGGGCTAGTATGAAGTTCCAATACATGATCATCTTGTTCTCACCTTCACGATCTCCTTTAACGGTTTTCTTGCTGAAGAGTAGCGTCATATAACAAGGTGAACCTGCTAGAGGACGCGAACTTGAGAGAATGAGATCATTCTCTATATTTACGGAGGCGGCTTGAAGTCACCTTTATATACCGATGAGAACTCTGCGTCCTTGCCATGACGGAGACTTGGCTTGTCGCTAACTGAGAATAAAGCCCGTTTTTTCTTTCTTTCCGGTTTTGTATCATTAAAGCGATAATATCATTACGATTTATGCTCGGAAACCAGTGTGGTGCTCATAGATGTGTGTCCGGTTCCCGGCTGGATTTACATTAGGCCGGTACGGCACTAGCTTTCAAGCGATATGTAATAGGTTGAAGTGTAGAGAAATCTAGAACTGTAGCTATTCTATGCAGAGAGAATCTTATATTGCTTCCCTCGGGAGGCGTTACATAATCTACAAGGAAATCTTCATAGTCGTGATTTTACAGCATGTTGTGTAACCCGATAACCCTGTCAAATCTTACTAATTTAGAATGACCAACTCGAGTTCTTGAGTGCTAAGGACAAAGCCACTGTATGGTGAAAATGGAGAAGAGAGCGCCTCTTTCTGACATAGCCATTACTGCTGGCTCGCCACTCTGCCTTGGGACGGGAAGCGCTGACGCGCGGCAGCCTCAGCTCATCCTCCAGTCAATCCTCCATTCATCTAGCCAGAACGTCCACAAGTATATGTAGGACCTGAGTCTGTCGACTAGCTCAACTGGTTTCAAATACTTAGTGACAGACATAGACATAGCATCGAAGGTATTATTCAGTTTATACAATGATGCACGTAACACACGTCCGAAAAAGTGCTGGAACTCTTTCGTCTGCGTATTATGGCAACTTCACCTGTCAGTACCATTACTTACGCAGAGCTTACTTGGAATATACGATTACTCTGAGCCTGCACGACGAATCGGTGTGATGAGAAATGTGAGACAGGAAGAATTGTGTCACGCAAGTTCCGAGCTCTGTTTTATAAATAGTTTTATGTCCTTAATTTAAAAGACAGGCAAACGACCAAGCAAAGTCAGATATCTGGGCTTTTCTTCTATGTGCCATACGCATTTTGCATTGCTTTGCCGAAAGTTACCGCTAGTCTGCAGAGTATGTCTGATACTGATCTCGCTACCACTCCCATTGAACCACCTCCGCCGGGACAAACGAGCAATTTCTCAAACCCTCCTTCGCAGGCATGGATGCCTCGCATTGCCGTTTACACCACTTTACCCGTCACTGTCGCATTCGTCATCATTCGCCTCTATTCTCGATTACATATGCGACAACAATTGAAGTCAGAAGATTGTGAGCAATTTCAATCGCCCCTGGCTGATGTCATCAGCTAACTGTTCAGATCTATGCATAGCTGCAGGGGTCAGTGACCATCCTTTCCTGTGCGTTTATTTTCTAATTATGGCGGGCGCACAGTTATCAAGCGTAGGCTGTTGTTCCGTACTATTGGCAATCTGTAAGATTGCCATCAACCTTATGTTAGATCGCTATTGAACCAGCAGACAGTTCTTAATGATGTCTACGGGCGTCATATTTGGGATATTCCGCTCGTCGCAGAAACCACCGTCGTCCTGCAGGCACGTACACACATCTCTTAGCATCAAGCGCAGGGAATATCTAACTGGACAATAGGAGGGCTTCGCAGTCACAACGTTATATTCCTTGGCTGCTCCACTGACGAAATTATCCCTTTTGGCTCTATTTCATCATCTATTCTCGCCATCACTTCGCAGCAGAATTTTGATAAAAATCGGCATTGTATTCATTATAGCTTCCTACACCGCTATAATAGCAGTATGCATCTATTCCAATGTGCCCCACGTGGGTGACACAGGGTGGACCGATCCCGAATTTCAGGCAAGGCTTGAGCGTATAGATACAACGTTACCGGTTGTGCTCGGTAGTTTGGGGACATCTACGGACCTATACGTTATTACGATACCGTTAACTTCCGTCGCCCGGCTCAATTTATCGACGGCTAGGAAGATTGGGCTTGTCGCACTTTTCGCAACTGGTCTTCTGTACGTACTTCCTCTTCTCATGAATATACCCTCGAACGTTAGTAACTTTGCGTGGTAATATGTGTTGCAGTGCGTGTAGCTTTTCCTTCGCTTCGTTGGTCTCTCGCGCAGTCTTCTTCCACGATCCTGATGTCTTTTGGGCCTCTGGGCAACCTTATGCTCTAGCGTAGGTTATGCCTGTTCTCGCTATGATACTCAGTTCTAATAACGGTGTGTTACTAGTGTCGCCGAGATTAATCTTGGAATTATCTGCGCCTGTATACCGGTTTCATTTCCTATACTTAAACTTTGGGCGCAGAAGCTGAATTCGTGGTGGTCTTCCCTATTCAACAAGACTGAGAAGGATAGAATGAGAAGTATAGATGCGAATAGCCCCGAGAGTCTCTTAGCTGTACCAAGAGAGGTCGCGCGGACAGTTCTTTCACTTTTACGCAGTCCAAATGGCTCCCGACTGGGAAATGATGTCACAGATGTCGAACTGGGCCCTTACTATGGTAATCGGTCTATTAAAGGAGCAGACAACATTCGGTCAGGTTACCACCATCTGGGTAGCTGGAGGCAATGAAGATTAGTATTATACCTCTTGAGTTACGAGGGTCATTTTAGCCTCATGTTAGTTGCACGATAAGTGACAATGGGCTTTGTTGCTGAGCACATTTGACAGAACAAGTTGGGTGTAAGCTTTCTCTTTGTTAAATAATTTCTTTTTCCATCATACGCATCACTTTCCGCTTCTAACATTCTTGTTGTTATATAGATTCTAATAACCTTGTTACAGCCGATATAATGACCTTGTAGATAACAAGTAGATAACATGCAGACAATGTCTTGATTGATATAAACCTGCATTTTGTGTTTTGCGACGATATTGTTTTATACATATACTTAACTAGCTACGATGATCTCTAGGAAGGGTACAACACTTCATTAGTCTTTCCCTCCTCAACGTGATCACACGCATCAGTCTTTACATCATATCAACCTCAGCCAACTAATAGGTAGGTACTTGTTACGGAAAAGATTACCTTCATTAATCTTGAGATGGCGAACCCTATTGTTCATAAAAGCTGGTTTGAGACGGTGATGGACCGAAAGCCGCCATCATCTCCATTCGACTCGAAGGAGAAGGAACAGAAGTCCCTAGCTTCTCTCCCGACTCCAGCGGGTAAGCAAAGAGCAGACCCAGGGACGCAAGAGCTCAGTAATATTATTAAGTGCACTGCTGCTAAATACTGCCAAAAACCACCTATTAAGGGCCGAGTGGTATGCCCCTATCACGCAGAGCGACGGGCCGGATACCACAAACGGTATGTTGAGAGACAAGCAAAGAGAGAGCGATACCTACGGTGCACGAATCCAGTTGCTTCATTCCGTGGTAAGAATTCCAGTCACTGCGCACCTTGTCTTGATTCTATGTCCAACGCTGTTAATACTCGACGCGCTGCCAGAAGAAAACAAACGCAGGAAAAGCTCAACCAACAGACTGTCCACGGTACAACAGAATGAAAAGAGAGCATAGTGCTTCATTTCTAGTAGCGAGTCAAATAATAAACTTAATCACACACTAAAAAACCTTGAAACTTTTGAAATAAGAACTAAAATGCGTTATGTAGGACTTGTAATTAACATCTATCTATACCTCTTATTACGGACATGTAGGGCAGTAAGGGCAATCGGAGTACAGCAGTTTAGGTATTACCGCTTTAGGAAGCATTTACCTAACTTGTATCTAGTCTAGTCTAAGTATCGACTTCTTTTAGTAGCAATATGTACTAGTGCGATAGTATACGTACAAGAATATAGTACCTAGGTACTACCTCGGAGCGCAAACAACTTTGCGAGAAGAGGGCGACAACAAATTCTATCATGACAACACGACTTTTATCAAGATTCACATCTTCCCGGTTCTGCTCCAAAGTTCCTTCTACTTTCAATGGCTGGGCCCGAATAGTACACAGCCTCTCTCACTTACGGCAACCCTTCCGTCTCACGCCGCTCACTCACCAACCCTCGTAGGCTGAGCCTGCATATGTCCAGAATGAGTTCTTCAGGGAAGCAGCCTTCCAAGCCATCAATGCGTCGCCTCGTGAACTTCTACGACCCCGCGACAAAGGGCCCAGATGCCCACGGCCGCACACTCGACGACATCCTCGAGTGGAGCGACGACCGGCTGGAGAGCCAACACAACTACATCCAGACCGTGTTCCCGCTCCCCGAAGGCTCTGGCTTCGGCCACCTAGCTCCCATCATCGATGAGGAAACAATGCTTCTATTTCGCCAATTGCGCGAGCTCCGACGGAACCTCCTGCGCGCGCTGAAACGCATGCTCGCTTTCTACGGCTTCAACGCCGAAGATAAAGAAGGAGATGATTTCCGGCTCGTGGTTACGCCCCGGAAAGATTGCGAAGTGGGCTTCTCGCGCTGGGTGGTGCGGCTCGACCACAATCATCTGCGCATCACACGCATCCTCCGGAGCCTGCGCGTTCTGGGCCTCGAGGGCGCGGCTAGGGACTTCTACGATGCCCTCATTGAGGTTTGCAAGACCCGGGGTGCTGTTGGCTCCAGCAGCATCGGCTACTGGACGCGTGCGCTGGAGAAGCCTCTTCGTTACGCCCCCGACGGCGCCGAGGTTTCTTGGCTTGAGAAATACTGAGGAAACGCGCGTACTGGTTCTCAGGATCGTATTCTTGAGAAGTGCCTCGATTGACAGCGCTTGATCGCATGAGGCAGCAGATTCATCTGCTACATGACTTTGATGGACACTCTTTATGGTTGTCTGATATAGATCATTTTCCGCGACACATGTCCGGATTTGCACTGGATTGGCGTTAAGATTGAAGGTAAATGAAGACTAGATTCGCCGATGAGTGTTTCGTGGTTGGATCATATGCGCTTATTCAGTGGTATCCCAAGACTCCTAATGTAGAACGGAGAAGCAGCCTTTATGTAAATACGATTCAACGCATTGAAGGAAACAGAGCTTCTCACGTCACCATACATTACAATTACTTTCTTTGATATGTTAGAGAAGTATAGACGATTCGACCACACCACATAGGGTATGTTGAAGCTTGGAACAACTGTCCTTCAAGCAGCTATACGGTCTTGGCAAGGTCTATAATCAGGTCGCGTCTCACCTGCTTCGTATAGAACCATCATATACTATCCTTTAAATCCGGTATTCCCGTCATTGTGGGAACAGGAAATCGGGTACATCAAGATCACTAAGGTAGTTAGTGTCTGGGATTTGGGACTTAAGTACATTAAATCCGCAGTTCGAAGCTCTAAATCTCAATTTCCCTAGTTTACACAGAACATGGTATTGACGACGATGGATCATTGGAAACAGTAATTTGATATATATATATACGGTCTGTATACAAGAATAAAGAGGAAATGAATTCTATCTTATAGCCCATTTCAATAGCCTTCAGAAACATATAAGTATTCGCCGCTTGGCCGTGTGAAACTCACTACATTTGCAATTTGCGAAAAACCTGATTACCGTACTTACTTAGATATGGCGGAAGTAACGCAGACCAGCAAGCCTCTCACCTGGCTAATAACAGGTTCCTCTTCCGGCTTCGGACTAGCATTAACGCGACTCGCTCAATCAAAGGGACACAATGTAATCGCCACCTCGCGCAACCCAGCCCGAACACCAGAGCTCGTCGCCGAGGTGACCGGGCGCGGCGGCCGCTGGCTCCAGCTCGAGCTGGAGGATCTAGACTCCGGCAAGATCATCGACGGGCTAGAGGCAGAAGGTACGCATATCGACGTGCTGATCAACACCGCGGCGATGGGCATCGCGGGACCGCTCGAGTCGTTCAGCGAGGCCGAGGTCCGGAAGCAGATGGATACAAACTTCTTCGGCCCTTACCGGCTCGTTCGAGCCGTCACGCCGTACATGCGGAGGCGGAGGTCGGGCATGATTGTGAATTTCAGCAGTGGCGCCGGATTAGAAGCTATGAATTCGCTCGGCGTGTACGGGGCTTCAAAAGCGGCAATAGACGGTGAGTGCAATCAGCCAGCCAATCACGTTTCGCTGTGGAATGTTTAGATGGAATGGTGGAATATGATGCTGACCGCGAAGTGCGCTTAGACATGTCCAAGGTCTTACACAAAGAGCTGGAGCCGTTCAACGTCCGCGTGCTGCTGGTGTATCTCGGCACCTTCAACACAGCGATGGCGAGTTCCGTGAAGCCGATCTCGGCGCCGCTGGAGCCGGATTACGTGGGCACGCAGACGGAGATGCTGTTCAACATGCTGCACAAGGGAGACTTTGCGACTCCGGGCGACCACCTCAAAGCATGCCAGGCAATTTACGATGTTATCATGAACGAGGGATTCGCGAAAGGTCTCGGGAATGAAATCATGTTACCGCTCGGTAGCGACTTGGCGGGTACAGTGAAGAGGATCCAGGATAGGCTGGAGCACATGATGGAGGTATTTGGGGACATCTGTCATAACGTTAACCTGGACGACGGGACTAAAGCATCGTGGTAAATATTGGACGCCGGAACCTTTGTAGCGTGTCTGAGCAAGCCCTGTAACGTTGTGACGAAGATAAACCATACCTTCTAAGGGTTCCAGGGACTACCAAATTCGGTCAGCTTAAATAATCCCTGCGGGGAAGGAAAACGTAATAAGCACCTACTCATCGAGCGTATTGACATGCGGGCATGCAGTTTTTTCCTTGTTAGTCTGCTCATATGATTCTTTAGCATCGGTATTGAGGTTCTACTGGCTTTATCAGCAAAAGTGCATTGCTCAAGCTGGCTAGGTAGAGAGGTAGGTATGATAAAGCGCTAACGACGAATGATGATGTTGATATCGGCTATGCCCCCGCATCGGGTGGTATTGGACCTGTAGCTTAACTCCTCCCACTACTTTGGCTAACTTAGACTGGGGGGAGATATGTATGTCTCTCATCTCTCATCTACTCCCGTTCTCTTATCTCATCCGAATTTCGATATCTCGAGAATCTGATAAACGTTGAGATTGCTTTGCTCGATCATCAAGTTGCTGAAATCTGATTGATTCGCACCTGCCACTTGCTTTGGCGAGTGACGCTGTTGACGAGGTAAAGAATAATAGAACAAGGTAAATGTCCGATACCCCGTCGTTCAGTCGCTTTCGCGACTTGCCGACTGAGATTCGTCTTCTTATCTGGGAGCACCATTTCGATTCGTATTTCAAGTCGCCTGTCGTTCATACTCTTAATGGTGGTTTCCTCTCGTGGGACACTGGTCAATTAGAGCCGTTGTCGTCCTTGCGCTCAATCACGAGCAGGGGACGTTTACTAAAGTAAGCAGCCTAGGATGCATACATTTTTAATACCATTGCCAACCTTCTCCTTTTTTTGCACTTTTACGATACCACCCTCATTCAGCAACGAGAGACTCGGACTCGTTCAGAAATGTTAGTGCTCACATCGCAACTAGGAGCTTGGCGGACCGCTATGACTGGCACATGCGAGACGTGCCGATCTTACAATGGAAAACTGTGATACATGATCTCTCCCCCGTCTCGGGGAAAATCTACTCGGCGCGCCACGGTGTCATTGCGACCTGGTCGGACTTGCGACCACTTATCAATCACGAAGCATTGGCTGTGGCTCGGGCGTGCTGCAAGCGCTACAATGTCGTAGATCTCTGGCTCGACAATTCGACGCTCAATATAAGCCAACCCTGCCTCGTCGACTTCGCGTCGGATGTTTTCCGCATTGATCCAGGCATAGCCAATATGATACTCGGGCTTAACGGCGCACCTTGGCTAGCTCGGATCCGCCGCCTAGCCGTAGGGCCGTTCGACCTCCGCGGCCAATATGATGTCATTTCAATATTACGGATCCTGGAACAAACTCGGGATTTAGAGGAGATCTACATCTTGCTGTCGCGCGAGGTCGCCGACTCCCAGGTATGGCAGCATCATGTGTGCACCCGAAGGAGCAGCATGGGGCTCTCATTGATGGAGGTTCCCAGAGGAGGCCGAATCGAGACCAAGATGTGGGAATTGGCGAGCCATTCATCCGGTCCTGCTAACGATGCGGGTGACTTGAGTGGCACAGAAACACTTCGTAGCGTCATCCACGAGCTGAGCCAGAGACACAGCAATGCTAAGGTCACGTACGGATGTCTAGACGTGTGACAGCATGCAAAGACGTCGAACTAAGGGTTCCAGCGCATGTTCCAGGCGTCCGCCGGGTATGTCGACGCGAAGGCCGGGCCGCAGTGATGGGAGAGGCGTATCAGCTCGGTTGTCGACCGCCGAGACAGCAGCCCCTTTAACAAGCAGATAGGCAGGGTTCACGCACTCTAGGGTGCAGTGTGTAATGTCCGCGACTTACTGCCGAGTGTCCACGGCCGAATAGTGCATTCCAACGTGGCACACAGCCAGGGACACGATGTACGCCCGATGCACGACGTATTATAGCCGGCGGCACGTCAACACGTGTGAGGAGTTAATATGCGTATATGATGCTGGGGAGAAGGCAATTTTGGGGAAAGGGAAGAGGGAGGGGAACACAGCATGTTGCCGACGTAGTAATCGAGTCCCAGATGGCGTCGAGACTGCCGGAGGTAGTATAACCCAACTGGCCAACCGGAAGTTAGGGAGAGAATTGGCGAGTTGTCGTGACCATCGCTAATGCCTGACGCGCTGCTTTCGTGAATCACGCACGCATGCGCACCCACTCGTAGCCACACCTATCCTACACAATATACCACAACGCGAACAATGAACTGCTATGCATATTGCATGCCTCGCTATTCAAGTCATCTATAGGGAAGGTGCGTATGTGTACCGGGAGACAGGAAGCGCGCATGGGACTCGCACGATATAATACAGTAGGTAGTACTAAAGTCTCAGTATGCTCTAATTATTAAATGAAACCTGGAAACAGGATCATCCTCGCCTTTGGTCGACCAGGTTGGCCAGGTTGAACCCCTCCAACACCCAACGACACTACCTACCTAGGTACTGTAAGTTCCCCCCCACCCCCGCTCTCCAACCCCCTGATAACCTTGATAACGCTCGCGTGGGAGGTCCCCTGGCTCGCCCCTGGCAGACGTGCCTTAGCGCACTGTCATCCTACTGGACAATCGACGGCATGAACCAAAATTCCCTACCAGTGGCTGATGAATGATGCCCTGACTAAAGTTTTCCCCAGCGCGGGATTTGGAGAGCCTGCATGCCAACCTGGACCTTGGACCTGGAAACCCGGTCTGTGGTTGTGCCTGACTTGACCTTGCCCGACCTTCTCCAAGAGACAGACCAAAATGTCTAAGGGGGATACAAATCCTACTATCTGCTACAGAACATATCTTACCCAGCTAATCCCTAATCCTTGCATTGCTGCATGTGCTACGTTCTAGGGCGAGTTATACAGCCTACTGCATGATGCACCACTACTACTAATAGTAGTATACAACTCCGTACTCCTATACCGCTCCTATACAACCACTATCTAAGGGTTATATACCTCACCACCTATATCTACTATGGCTGTCTATCCCAGGTATGGTAAGTACATAGAGTATCATCCCCGGGCCGTGGTTACAGTACACTAGTGTACGACGTTACGACGTTTTGCTATGACTTTTGTAAGACGAGATTGGTTGGTCCTGGCCAAGTCCCGGGGCCTATTTCCATATCTATTTTCCCTCTTCTGTTTCCCCCTTCTCTAACCACCTTCACCCATTTTAGATTTCTTCTTCTTCTATCTTCTCTAGCTTTTTTGAGATTTTCTTTCCACTTTCGCGACAGCACACGCACGACCTGCATTATATCACCTGCGTCGCGGTGGATACGTTCCAACAATACCCAGCATTCCAATCTCGGCAGCACCTCCCCACTCCCTTTACCGTAGCGTAAATAGGACTTCCTGCCTAACCTTAAGTGCAGCGAGCATACGCATACCTGCCGGTCCTTGCTCGCCTAGTTCTCCGGGCTTATCTTTACCTCTGTCGTCACATCTACTTACAGGTCACCAAAAAACAACAATAACGGAGTTTAGGTCTACAAGCTGATTGCCAACTGCTTCTACTCTCCTCCGACTTTTCTACTTTTCTACGAACCAGGACTAAGGCTGTCAATCTCATTTAACAAGAGATCTAAGATCCTAGCGCAAGAACACGCGTGTTATACTAGTATACGTGATAGGCAGACCCAAAACAATTCCTATCTGGATCCCACGCACTCCTCCTGGGCTCGCCTGTCAAACCACAATCTGGACCGTTGATGCGTCCGGGCGCCACTTATTATCGTCGGTCTTTACCACTTACTTACAAGTCGCCGTCCACTAGTCCTGCTAGCCCAACTATCCTAACGGGCCCAACTGAGGTCATCTGCGCAGATCTGCTTGCAAGAAATCGGAGACAAGGCCGGGGAAAAAGCAAGCTCGAAAAGAAAAAATAGTTGGAAAAGACCTAGTTAATACTAATCGCCATCGTATACTACACCGCACATTGCTTCTTTGCTCCCTAGACTTCCTCGATCGGATACATATAATATATCCGGATTGAGCTGTACAAGCTGACGACAATACCTCGGCTCAGCGTCATTTTTCCTCATCGGCGCGACATAGTAGCTCGTGTCTACGAAGTCGCAGCTTTGCTCTCGGAGTCCGCATCCGCCTGAAGCGAACCCGACTGTGATCAAAGACGACAGAACGCAAACCACAATCAAACTGCGTACGAGCGATACATACCTGAGCTGCACGCCATGCATAATCAACCCCCAGCAGCGGCCAATGGCCAACCGCCGGTGCCCATCTCCATCACCATCTGCGGCGACGGCGGCTGCGGCAAGTCGTCCATCACGCTGCGCCTCGTGCGCTCGCAGTGGACCTCGGAGTACGACCCGACGATCGAGGACAGCTACAGCATCACGCGGCGCATCGACGGCACGACGTACCACCTCGCGCTGACGGACACGGCGGGGCAGGAGGAGTACCGCGGCATGTGGGCGTCGTCGAACCTCAGCGCCGACGCCTTCCTGCTCGTCTACGACATCACCTCGGCCGACAGCCTCGACGCCCTGGGCTACTTCAACGAGCTGATCGACATGGAGGCCGAGACGCGCCTCGATAACGCAGCGCGCGCGCGCAAGGCCGGGCTGGGCGGCAGTGGTGGTAATGGTATTGGTGTTGGTGGGGGTGGTATCAGCGCATACGATCGAGGGAGCGGCGGGCGCGTCGTCCCGCCCGTCAAGATCGTCGCCGGCAACAAGTGCGATCTGCAGGAGTCGCGGCAGGTCTCGGCCGCGCAGGGCCTCGAGTGGGCGCGCAGCCGCGGCTGCGGCTTCATGGAGACCAGCGCCCGGCTCGAGGTTAACATCGAGGAGACCTTTGCGCTGATCGTGCGGCGCGTCGTCGAGGCCCGGCGGCTCGCCGAGATGGACATCGTCGCGCCCCCGGAGATGGACCGGCGCGGCGTCACCAGGCCACTGACGCCGCTGGGCGACGGACGGGAAGACGGCGCTACCGATGAAAAGAGGGGCGTTGGTGTTCGGGGCCCGAGGTTCGATGGCTCGTTTGGGAGGAGAGGTGGGAATAGCTTCTGGCGGAGTTTGCGGTGCTGGTAGGTGGCTGGGTAGCGGTACAAAGACATGGGTCTGGGTGATTCCACGGGGAGCGCAAAATCAAGCGAGCGGGTCTCTTTTTCCTTTTTTTTTAACTGTACTTGTTGCTTTGTCGGCCTTTCAGCACATTATATCCTGGGGAGTACATCGGCGTTTAGGCGGGTTAAGGGGAAAGTAGCCTGTTATCTATGGGTCTTATTCATTGTTCGCTGTCTTTTTTATCCTTTTTATCTTCAGTATTTCTGTACCGGAAGAAAGTCGTTTGCTTTTCGGATACTCGAATTGACGGAATTATTTCTCCGTTATGTCCCAGATAATTGAAGCTGTGATCAAATCTCATAAATCGGACACTATCACGACATCTATCAACTTCGCCAACGGGGCATCTCATAGCAATTAAAGCGATTGGTAATCTGTACGCGAAACGTGAAATATGATATTGTTGCTTCTTTCATTATGGGAGCGCCGGTATCTATCAATCTAGACTACGTATCTATATAGTGCATCATGATGCCCCAGTTCCCGTATCGAATGACCAAAATCGTGTATTAGCCTGATATATATCCGTGATGTGTAGCAGTGTAATGCAAACGTCCAGGCGTGATCGTGCAAGTTCTCTTTTACCTCATAATGTTGCTTCCTCAGGCATATAACCCTCCTGTGCATCTCTTCCATCCAACCTTGCTTTTCTTGCATTTCTTGCTGCTGATGGTGTCTATTATATTTCATTCAATGACCCATATTCCTATCTTCTCTCCACATTTGCCTTAATCCATTGTTATGACCCTTGACGAAATGGAGGTGGTCGAACGCGGGGTGGATAACTACTTAACCTTAGGAAACAACCGAACGGTATCCCGATTATAACAGCACCATAACACCCCATACAAACACCAACACGGCCCCGAGGTACCGCCTGTCGATCTTTCCATCATCCACGGGCGCCGCGGCGGAAATCGCTACAGTGGGCTTCTTCCCGGTACCAGTGAACGCGGCGCTGGCATTACCCCTCATACCACCCGTCGCCATGATACCCGACGCAGAGGACGTAGGCACGGGGTGCACGACGACCGTCGTGGCGACGGTGATGACGCGCGTGGTCGTCATGCCGGTCGCGCAAGAGGAGTCTGCCGCGGCGCACGAGGTGATTGCGTAAATGGTTGTTGAGGGATATGTCGTTGTTATGGCTATTACTTTCTCAACGCTTTCGCCTTCTTGTCCCTCTTGATAAATGATTTCATCTTCTTCTTGCTGCTGTTGTTGCGGCTGTTCTGATCCCGCGTGTGCCGTGTCCACCACGAGCGTGCTAACCGGAGCACTAGCCTCGGTGACTATGACCATACCGCCTGCGACGGGGGTGGCATTTTCCGTTGGCATGGGTTCGTCGTGCCCCGGGCAGAATGTCGTGGTGACTATCTCGTAACTTGTATATGGCTGCTTCCGGAACGGACAGTCTACCACGGTGTCCGGACATGCCGATACCACGACGGCGCGGGTGATGGTGCTCGTGACCGTCAGCGGACCGTCGGGCCCATCTGGAGCCTTCATACCAAGAGAAGCGTCCGGGTCTCCCATGCCATTTGGCCCCTGATCTCCGGGGGAAGAGCCTTGAGTAGCGGTCGGATCAGAAGTGGCTGCAGGGGACGTTGTACGGCCGGAGGGCGGGGAGGGTGTGCCAGGGGGAGGTTCCACAGGGTTTAAGGTAGGACCGAGAGTTGACGCGACGGTTGGGATGGCGGTGTCTGAGGGCGTCCCGCCTGGAAACGTCGCGGAGGACGCCGCTGGGCTCGGAGGAGACGGGGGTGGAACAACGGTACATGACCCCGGGATTTTGGCCGCACCGTCGGGACCAGCTGGTACCGTGACGAGGTTTGACTGTCCATCGCCGCAGGAGACGTAGTTGGACATGAATAGTGCATTATTCGTCTGATCGAACGCAACTGGGTAGAATCGCCATCGTCAGTATCGTGGAGTCACAATGCCGATTACGCAAAATAGTGCCGGGTAAAAGTGAAGAAAAGGGGGGGGAACAAAACTAACGGTAAGCAGCCCTCAGAAAAGTATCCCCCAGGATCCAAACCCCGAGATCAGTGCTAGACCAGACACCGAGAAAGCAGTCGCCGCCGCTGTTCCAAATGAAGTCGCGGTAGACAACACTGATGGTGACCGTGCCGCTTTCAGAGAGGAAGCTAAAGTCGACACTACCATCCAGGCTTTGATACGAGCAGTCGACGCGATACCTGCCGGCGCCGTCAGACTGGGCACCTGGGAACTGCGCCGCCACCTGTTTGACTATGGATTCTGGAAGAAGCGAGAGGGTTGTGCCGGAGTCCACGATCACGGATAGGGGGAGGTTAGAGTCTATGAAGGGCGTGGATACGCCGGATCCAGGGGGCCGGTGTGCGAGCGAGTTGAGGGTTATTCGGTAGTGTCTGTGCTTGTTAGAGGGACGACCATCTACATCCGATAAAACCATGAGAGAAAAAGGGGAGCGAGCTTACGGATCGTATAGATTTGTGGGAACCTTGTGTAGTAGACCCGCGTATTTGTTCGTGTCAACGCCTCCAAAAACCAATTCTCCCGTGATAGCACCTGACGATAAGTTAGCATGGCTCTATATATATGTGCCGAGGAGAACCCAATTCGTTGCAGAACGCCAGGTACAATGTTGGGGCTCACTCACCACCCGGACTAAACTGTTTACCAAGATCCATACTGAACAACTTCGTATCCGCGAGTCCTTTGGTAGCCAGGGAATCGATCAGGAGAGGGTAATTGATGACCCCTTTCCCCATGCCGTGGGCCAGCCCCAAGATTCCGAACCACACGAGCTCGGACGAGTTCGCGACGCCAAACTGTTGGGCTTCTACCTTTGCGCCTGTTATTATCTCATTAGTCAAAGTTCCACAACGGCTAGAAACATGATATTCTCCTCTTAGGTTCCCAATTCCGCCCCTTGTAGCTAAGCATCATCGTACTGAATAACAAGGGCCGTTCCAACTTACCAGAAATGTAGATATCATCTTTATAATATTCACCCGCGACCTGGCCGGACCCATACTTGATCTGAAACCGACCGTTGACCTTCTGGCTCGTAGACGACAGCGCAGGATCATAGTGGCCAAAGGCTTCGCAGAATTCGGGCACGTTGGACGCCGAGCAAGTCGGGTTAACCCACAGTTCAAACGAGCCCGTGTCAATCAGCACGTCCACGATCTGATTCTTCCCGTCCTTGCTTGTGCCGATCGTTACTATTTGCTCGGTCAGTTGCACCGCACATGCTGCGTGGGCGGAATAGCCGTACACTCGGCCAAATAAGCGGCTCCAAATACACCCAGGACCTCCGCCTTGAAGAATCGTCTCGCAATACTAGGCGTCGCAATGCCTCTGTGATCGACTCGCCGGAGGGGCATGGACAAGATCTGGCCTCCGGTGTGCCTATTAAAGGAGGAGACGTCCACATCGAGCGTCTCAAGACCTTGGGACATATTTCTACCCTCATGCGCCACGACCACCGGGGCGAAGACGGAGGATATCACCCCCAGAACCGAGATAACACGCCATATTACCGAGTTCGAAAGAGGGAAAAGAAATGACGACATGTCGAGCCGTCTATGAGAGCATCGAGTAAAGCGAGAATAAGGTAAAAGAAAACTCAACTCATAGATTGAAAATCAGAAAGCAGTAAAATGGCCATAAGAAATAGATAGATACTAGGAAGGCAAGAAAAGGACACCACATATGAATTGGACATCTTAGCGCGCGTAGACAAGCGGAATGGAAACCCGCCGCCCGATCGACAGGGACGAAGCGTGGAGGAATGTCGGAGAGGTAGTCGAGCAGTTTTGTTTCAAGACATTAGATCTCAAGGGACTCGATCGAAGGTCCCAGTGGCATGGCGCCCATTCCATTGAGCGTCGCGAGGGCCGGCGTCTCTTCTCTAGCAAAAATCCTAGTCCATTTTTATGTTTTACCATGTTCGTATTAGGCTATCGATCTATTCATGCGAATAAGATGTTCCAGATAGCGGCATATAGTTATTTTGCTAGGCCTTTAGGGCGATTGAAGTAGTCTTGGTACGCCAGGTTGCTAGGGAGAGGAATCATGAACCGCACTAAAGGCTTCAAATAGTAAGTGATTTAGGGAATAGACGTCTCCCCGCCCTCCTATCCCTCTCGCAAATCAATAAGTCCAAAAAAGGATACGTCTGGAAATTAGCCCAAATTGGGTTTCCGGTATTGGTGCATGAGATTGAGCTCAAGACTATAGTAGAAAAAGCCATCTACCTGTATCGAGATGAGTTTACGCACGTGTGCTCCTTCTCCGTGCCCAGACTATTCGCCATGAACGCCTTGGTCTTCCTAATATCGAAAAGAAAAAAGGCACTTCCCCGAAAATCCCTTCGTAAACGCCTTGCCTAGAGCCGCTTCAAAGTAGTTCTAATAGCACGCGTAAATCATATCTATCATGCGCCGTTGTGAGCTTCGACCCAGTCGCGCCAGTGCCTGTATTCCGGATATTGCAATGATTCTTTTTTGCCCTGATACCGGACCACCTTGAGGTCAATGTCTTTCCATGTGTCTCTTCGGCCAACCCAACCCGCCTTCCGCATCAGGCTCACCAACGTCTCTTCCTTCGTCCAGCCTTGCTCTGGTGCCACATCCGGGAGGTACGTAGCACCATATCGCCGGCCACGCTCCGTGAAGCTGATTCGTATGCCGTGAGTTCCGAGCTCCCAGTCCATGGCGTCTTCGCAATCCTCGAAGTCGGTTAGAAGCGTGACGGCGACTTCGAGAGACGGCAATTCGCGCTTTGAAATGGGGTCAAAGCGCATGTCGTGAATGGCGGAAGTGATGGCATAGGAAGAGATCCCCTCGTCTAGTTCCTGGGCTTCGAAGGTCCCAATACACCCTCGAAGCGACGTGTGTCCTGAACCTGGGGAGACGGTATTCCACGTTATGAAGAGGGGAGACTCGGTAATGGGGGCTTGCTCCGTCGACAAAGAGGTAGACGATGTTGCGGCAGTGCTGTTGTCTAGAGAAAGCGTCGAACCCGAAGATGGCGTAGATAGGCTGCTCGCGGACACGGAGCTGTCGACAATACGCCGGAGCCCAGGCGATGGTTTCTTGGCCACTATATCGGCATCTTTACAATAATCCTGCCACGCTTGTTCCACTTCTTTAAGCGTCATCGACTTGCGGTTGTTGAGATGAGCAGCCAAAGTCTCGAAACAGTAGAGGCAATGAGCGACCGTCGCCATTTTGCAGCGTTTATTGCCTGTCAACTATCCACGAGCGGGTTGCTGTAAAGAAACGGGAGACGGGCGAAGGGCGAAGGGCGAAGGGCGAAGGTTGAGACGGAAAATATGACGAACAAGGGTGACAGGGAGTTGGTAGAACCTTTAAATAAGGGAAACGGCGAAGACCGAAGACCGAAGAGCCGGGAATCAGCTAGAAAGGGACGAAGGAGACAGAATCCATCGTATTGTTCTCAGACAACGCGAAGCTGAGTTGGTTATGTCGGACGAGTCGGAGGGGAGATACCTGGAGCATCGACCCCGCTCTCTCGCCTTCGAGCCCCGGGGAGACCCGCCTGCTGTGTACTACCTGGCAGGTACCTACCACAGTAGCCGGCATTAGCGTGCTTAGCCTCGCTTGCCCCGCTATGAGGCTGGGCCTATGGAGCACGGACGGCTGGACGGTTACCTAGGTAGTGCTCGTGTGCCTAACCAACTAAGATGCTTAGTCGGGGTACACTCTTAGCAATAGGTGGGTGGTAGGTCAGGTAGGTACTCGCAAAATTCTCTGCGTGTGGCCAAGTTTGCTGAGTCGTGGCATCAGTATCATCGCAAGCCTGAGAGCGCACTCTAATAGGACATACATTCTCCATAAGGTTCTCGACCCGAGAGAGACGAAGCTGGGTGATTGTTTTACCGTATCCAGATCCGGCGAATTCCCGTCGGCTGGTTATGTCAGAATTTCACGTAGATCTCGAGACTTTCACTTTTATGCCCCGTCCCCATCTTACGACCTTCCCCTTCGAAGGGCTGTATTTTCCCTCTCTTAGCCACCGGCAATAACTTCTCCTTTCCCGCCTGGCAGACCAGTGAGATCCTCGTAGTAGCGCCTGTCCATGCCAGCTTGTTGTCTAGCATCCGCATTAAAAGGGCCCTTAACGGCACCTCTAAAATGCTTCTGCACATTGGCTCGGAACACTTGTACTGGATCTGTGCCTTCTTGTTGGCAAATCCACGTCAGCCATCTGTGGCCAGTCGTGACATGCGTAATCTCATCGTTGTGGATAATCCTCATCACATCGACACTCTCCATGTCTCCTGCGACGCGAAATTTTTCAATCGTCAGCGGATTGATGTCGAGACCGCGGGCTTCATGGACGAGAGCGATGACGCTTATCCTCGCTCGTAGGTCGTGTGCTGTCATGGTAGCAGACTCCCATAAGCCGTGATGCACCGGTAGCGCCCCGAAGTGGCTTCCCATTTCCTCCAGCCGAGCACGTAGTAGTGAAAAATGTTTGGCCTCATCGTTAGCTACCTTGAGCCAGTCGTAGTAGAACGTCCGGGGCAGGTTCTGAGCAACCGAGTTCGCAGTCGCAGTGGTTTGAAATGTGGCAAACCTCACACATATATCAATGGCGAGGTCGATAGCCCACTGCTCGATGTTGGCCAGAGCATGCAGCATGGTAATCCTACTCTTCAGGGATCCTCCTTTGCCAGCCTTGGGCATCTGGCCGGGTTTCACTTCCCGAAGATCCTGCCGTGGAGGCTCATCAGGGGCTTTTACAATGCCAGCTCCAAGCTCCGTAGGCGTCGACGACTGCTCCCGCGTGGCGAACAGGGAAAAGAGGTGGGTTGTAAGTTCAATCTTGTGCTCCGGGTCAGAGGTATTCAGCACATGAACACACCAATCACACAGTGTAGCCTCATCACCAAGATACTTGGGCGGGCCGGTGGACTTTTCCCTTAGGCCATGTTTGAACTTGACCTTCTCACTGACCGCCTGGATAGCACACAGCCGTACACCTGGCGTCTCTGCAAACTGCAACAGCACTCGGCCATCCTGCAGACGGATGGGATAGGTGCAGGCTTTTATGCCGTAGCTGGACTGGCCAGTATCGAGGTTGAAGTCGTAGGCATGCCAGGGACACGATGCGACGTAGGACGAATCCTCGATGTCTATATGCGCGTCCGCCATGGGTCCGGCGGCATGAGGACATTCGGCTTCCATGGCATAATAAACCCAGTCATGGCACGCGAGGGCAGCCGGGGTATCTAATTGGCCGATTCGAGGCAAGCGAAACAGTATGAGCCGCTTGCCATTTGATAATTTGAGGGCATAGCGCGAATTTGTCAGGTCTTCAACATAGCCGATGTCAATAGTTGACATTTCGGGAGTCGTTAGAAAGGAGATGGAGGAGCGAAAAACAGGATTATGAAGAAACTAAATCCCTTACTACGAACGTCGACGAGGAGCTATCGTAAGCCCCTGGCCTACGCATGAGTAAATTCAAATTCAAGGGCGCTGCACCAACAGGACTTAAATGCTAGGAAACCGCCACTTCAATTAGTGTAAAAAATCAAGGGGCGCTAATGAACATAAAGGTTGCGGGGTACTCGTGATATTTTAAATAAAGAGAAAATTACTTAATTAGGTTAGCTAGATTGATTACCCTCAGGTAAGCATGGGGTACCCTCAGTTTGACTGATCACTGGTACTGTACTCAGGTAGGTACACATCGCTTAACCCCTCAGCAGTCAATAAATAAGTTAATACGCCGCTACAACGAAGCAAAATGTCGATTCACCAGCTACCCGTCTTCGAATGTCCTCGTTTCAACTATTGCGTATACAAAGGGCATCCTGTCGCAAACTGTTCCGTGTTGCCCAAATTGTGCGTTAAAAGATCGTGAACACATGCCAAGAAGTGGGAAATAAAAAAGGAGCGTTGTTTCAACGTCTTGCGACCTTTATCAAGACACAGGTATCATGACACTAGCATTCTTCTAAGCATCTTCCGTGCTTCGTTCGCTTCTTCAGTTACTGTCTTAGACCGTTTCTTTACTGCTGCCGCCCTTCTATCCCAATCTTCCGGAGCAAAATATGACGAACCGCGCACTAGGTCAGTGGTATCTTGTTTCCCTTTTGCAACAGCGTGCTCGCTTTGCTTAGTCAAGCCTGCGATTGTCCGCAGAAGGGTTGCGCTCGTGTCTCGCTTCGTCGGGTTATTCAACATGTACACTTGACCAGCCCCAGCGAAGGAGTCCGATACCTGAAGTTCCGTAAAGCCTCTCTTTCTCAAGAACATGCCAATCCCAGCCCTGAGAAAGGCGCGTACCCTCCGGCGACGGTTTTAGGTAGGTGTGAGCACCCGTGCGGCAAGGTGCCGTTTCGATTGTGATCGCGCCGAGGCTAGTGCGTAGCTCAAGACTGACTGGACGTTATCATTGACGACCACGGCCGGTTCTGATGCTTGCGGATGAAACAGGATAACGTGGATCGTGGGCAGGTGCGAGGCGAAAAGGGGTTTCAATTCTTCCTAAAGCTCGAAGGTTTCTCAGCCCACAGGGGTATTTGATCTCGACCACTCTATTGAATTCGAAATTCGAAATTCGAAATTTCCCGTTCTATCCAAGACATGATCACATTAAGATGAATTGTTGCGTGGCGGATGAATAAAACCCCTGTCTCCGGAATCTCATGCTCTTCTCGTTCTCGGATTTGCACTTTTATAAGATCGTCAATAGTAATTAATGATCTGTCTCTTATCGAGGGCAGAAGAGTCCGACCGGCATGCCCATCTACCAGCTTGAACTATTCTGATTCAACTACGCTGAGTTGTACGAAGCACAATGGAGAAGGCATTCCTCCTACAGATAGTTGAGTCGATCTCCAAGATAACCGCAATGACACTCTAGCACAAACCGGAGTTCTGAACTGTGATTCTTCGAACGAACAGATGTTCACTGGGTTCAAGGATTCCATCTCCATTCTCATCCTCGACGTCGAAATCTGTGAGCGCAAGACTGTACAAAGAGCTGTACTCTTGACGGCTTCCATCCGACTTCTATACAGCAATGATTACTTTCCCTCGAAGGCCGTCTACGCCGTTGTGAAGGACACTTGTACCTTGTGCACCAAAACGGCCGTTCAACCCATCCAGACCCTCAACTTGCTTATGTGTCCGAATCAAAGAACGGCTGTCGCATCCAGTGTAGTGCCCATCATGCCCGCCTTGACATTTGCACGCATCAGGGCTCACTTGCGGGCTGTGTAATTCCTGTAGTCTCGTTGCCGTCCGGACCACCAGCTGAGCCGTGTTACTACCCGTCGTCACCTGGGCGCCGACACGTACGATGTCTAGATTGCTAGACCGAAGAGGTATGAAATGTTAGATATAGTGCCTCAGGAGTGTTGCGAAGGCTTACCGGCGCATGTCCAGCATCTATTTGTAACCAACTAAGCTGCCGGCCTTGGTGGTTGCATCACCTCCGAGATAGCGAGCGATACAGCTGTAGACATAGCCGTCTTGCTGGTTTCCTGTGCCGGGGTGATGAATATCCCCATTCATGTTACGTCGGGAGGTAGACATACCATTCGTATCCCTTTCCCCCTTCCAAGAAATGGAAATGGGTCTGCCATAAGCGCGAAGCTCTACTGTGTGGGCAACGCGCCCGAGTCCATAACATACTTGGTCATAGAGTTGTAGTTGGCGGTCGGCATCAGTCTGGGTATCCCGTAGCTCGATGCTCTGAGCTATGAGTCTCCCGTCTTAACCATTAACTGAAAGTTTTACATTCATCTTTAGCACAAACTATTGGGAACCATAATGAGCGAGAACAGGAGAACTTCGTTATTATGGAGGATTCGCGTTCAATGATCCGGATTACGCTGCGCCAGGAGGTATTTATCTGTCATCGCCCAACGAACGTTACGTTATGTTCTTTGAAAGAGGTCGTCTTTGGGGGCTAGCTTTGCAAGATTGCTCATCACCACACTTATTGCCAGTCGTATCTTGTTGCTTGGCTCTGCGTAATCTGCGCAATAATGCCATTGTGTAGTTCTTATGGCTGCCACACCATAACCATATCTAGGCGCATTCGGCCAAGAGAGACATTCCCACATACCTTTTACATGACCGACTCCTGGCCGACTTTCAGTAGCCCCGTTTTCTACGCCGTCCACCCCGGAAATAGCAAGTACTCTTTGCACACATGTTCCAAATACTATCAGGGACCGTGAATATATACGGACTACGAGCCTAAAATATATAAAACAGCAAATAGACTAGGGGATAAGAACCTACACTCATAATTTGATTGCGGGAGAAACGCGTCATCCGGCTACTTTAGCTCTGGCTCTGTAAATCTCAGAGGCATAGCCCATAGAATACCTGAGTGCGTGTGAGTAATGGGCCTCCCAAAGGTCATTCATGCAGCGGTATGCAATATGTAACGCCAAACAAGGTTGACAGCCCTATACCTAGCGTAGTCACCAGGCTTTATTTGACCCAGGTTAGTAGTGGCCTGGATTGTGCATCTTCGGTCGTTCCATGTGCGACCCCGCGGCTTGACGCCCATCTCCGATGCCGAAAGCCCTATGAGCTCCTCGAGACGCGAGCTGGGTGAGAGTTGCACTACGACTTAACTTTCCACGATACTACGCTCCGGTTCATTATGGAGACCAAATACCAAGTCATCCGCCCGAAAGATGCGCGTGAGCATCGGCAGCGGAGTGTTTCAGTGCCCACACGGTCCGATTCAATGCAATCCTCGGCCGCCAGCAGATATGTCGAATGTGCGGAAGCTTCCGCTGCCCACCGGCCCGTGTTAGAGCGGGTGTTATCTCCGACCACATACGAGCGACTCCCAGCGGCGAGGCGGGCACAGGATGGTTTGACAGACCGTTGAAGAGCAGAAGCTCGATTGATGAGACAGCGCCAATATGAGGGGTTGAGAATAATGCGGCAGCTTCGCAAATCAGCTGCGAGAGAAAATCGAGAGCGAGAAGAAACCCAGCGGCGGCAGCAGATGTGTGATCTCGAGCGGGCAATCCGGGAGCTTGAGACTGGTCGAGTAATAGAAGAAGAAAGATCTACCGAGGCAGTGCGAAGAAAGGTTATGAGTTATTCCATAAGAGAGTTCGTGACTCGAAAGACAGATGGAGCTGCGCGGCAGAGACGAGTAGAACAGGATTAGATTACTCGCCGAGCATATGGAGGCAGAGGCCAGAATTGAAGAGGTATAAATACAAGCCTAGGAAGAGGCGGACGAGAGGGAGTTTATCCATCAGGGACGTCTCAGAGAATGTGCAGTGTGCACAGAAGAGAACGACATGGATTATATGATCCAGGCACCCTGCATGCACTGGTATTGCCGCGAAGATCTTCAAAGTAAGTTCTCTCGCAGGTACAGACTCATGGTGTTGGAATCAACAACGCCAAACCCCGTCTATTGCTCCAATAGGGCCAGTGGGGTGTTTGTGCCGCCGGCACAATACCAAGGACCGAACACGGCAGCTTGTCGCGCGTGCGGGTCCATGACATGCAGGATGTGTCGGAACGCCGCTCACGACGGCGTCTGCCCACAGGATGTCGGCCTACAGCAAGCGGTCTCTCTTGCAGCAAGGAAGGGGTGGAGAACATGCCCGAGCTGCAACAGCATGGTCGAGAAGAGATTAGGATGTAATCACATAACGTGTAGATGCGGCGGACAGTTTTGCTATGTCTGTGGTGGCGTCTGGGGAGCTTGTCGAGAACATGAATAGTAGCTTTGGCGTGTTCAGTACGACCTTGTGTGGCGGGACATGTGGGTTGCCCAAAGAGTTAACCAATTGCTGTGAACTATAGTCGTTGGATATGCTCCGTATTACATTACGGCTCTGCTCTTCTCCATGCTCTTGCAAAGTGGCGGTCTCAGCTCGATCATATCGTTTGCCGCATGTTTCAACCCCATAGACTATAATAGTCCATAAACAGAAACTCCAGGGTCCAATTGACCATGACCCTCTCCTGTCAGCTCCTCTGCGTCATATCTTGGCACAGATCGTAAACAATTGCCAAGCATCTGTAACGCGGGATCTCTCCAAGCCGACAAGCGAGGAGAAGGGGGATTCTAGGCCCCGTAAAATCTCGAATCTCCAAGATTGAAGGGTCCATATGGGGACCGGGGTGACCGGGGGTGACCGGGGGGAATTAGTGATGCGGTTACAGGTGTCGTCTCAGACCCCGGCTCCCGCCCCTCCCGGACGCGGCTCTTGGCCATGAAACCCAGGGGATCTGCCCTCGTTTCGTTCCTCCCGGTAAACACCGCCGACTGATCTCCAATCAGAAGTTCAGCTTTTATCAAGTTTTCATAAGTTTATTCAGTGGAGCTCGCGGCACTCGCTGTATTGACATGTTTAATGTCGCAGCCAAACTGTCTGATCATTGCCCCTTTAGGCGCTATGCTGTATCTAAACGAGATATAGCTTTCCAGCTGTAGTAAACTATCCCAGAGCCACTCGGAGGACCCTCGGATCCGTCTCAGACGCGCTCATCAAATGTCGAGGATCGTGTATGGGGAGCGCCGAGCCATCAACAACAACCCCGTTTGTCGCTGGGGGGATGAGCGTTTGAGGCTTGCTTGATTGATCAGCCATGTCATCGCATAGTAGCAGCTTGTAAGGTGCCGGCATGATCGCTCATACAAAAGGGCTGCCATCCCGTGTAATGCCAAGGTGTCAATCATCCATTCTTCTTCACCCATTCCTGTCTCTTCCTTTTTGACCAAACCTTCTCTTCGCTGTAAACATATTTATACTCTTGCTCGTCGCCGGCCGACCTACATCTCTCTTTTAGCTTCGAAGCATCATAAAAAACAAAAACATCAGTCAAAATGAAGTCCTCCATCGTTCTCTTCGCCCTCTTCACTGTCGCCATGGGCCAATTCGGTATGTGTTTCCATTCTTCGGAGACAGTTGATATCGTGCATCTAACCGGTTCTGCAGTCAAAGTACGCCGAGGTGACAGCATTGTTCTCCGCCGACAGGATAGCACTGTCCAAGTCCAGGGTGCCGCCATGTCTACAGCGAACGGCGACGTCGTCCCATATGATGCCGCCAACGTCTACAAGGCCTCCACCGAAGCTGGCCTATAAAGCATCAAACCGAAAAGCCAATCGCCTGAACACGACATGAAGGATGGATCATGCATACAAGCTAGCGGACGCGGCCGTTATGTCCCGTTGGAATGTCAAGACTTAAACTTCATTGGAGAGGTCATTACAGACGCATAGAAAATAGCTGTCCGCTGATAATAAGAGGCGACCATGAGGCTTCTGAACAGCCAACAAGGACCCTCCCCATATAGACTGATAATAATTAAATCAACCACACCTTGACCAGTTGGTACAGCACAATTTGAAGTAACCTTGTGTATGTGTTTCCAAAGTAATGTTTACCAAGCTTTAAATCAGTATGTATCGATAACAGCAGTAGACTCACTATGCATGTTGGTCTTCAACCCTTGCGCTAGACAACGGAGTTAGGCGAGAGACTACGGTACTAGCGATTTCGCACACGAGCTCCGTGAGCTTCCTTGGTTTCATAATAAAATGTCGAGTAGTGTATTCGCCTATGAGGAGGCCCTACGAGGTAGCGGGAATAAATATTTGTGATCGGGATAGACAGCCCACACATGCACCGAATAACGTAGGTACGCACTGATTCATCTCATGCCTCATTTCATCCATGAACCACCTACTTATACGTAAAACTCATCACAACGCCCCGCTAATACACAAAATGCGTCACCTATGATAAAGTACCCAACATAAACAAGCAAAACACAAAAGACAATCCCTGGGAGCACTTAAACCAGACCTCAACTTGGGATCCAGAATTCAAGGATTTGGAGGATCACTAATCTCGCCTGCGCTCCCGCGTCTCAAGCTCGACGTCCTCAAGACCCTCAACAGGCTCAATCCGCGAAGGACTACCGCGTCCCCCACTCCTGCGCCTTTCCTTTTCATGTTCCTTTCCCTCCTCTTCCACCTCATCATCATCACTCTCCGCAAGCAAAGCCTGCTTACTTTCGCTCACAGCCCGCTTCCGCGTCCCTTGCTTCTTCCCACCACCACCACCGTTACCATTACTTCTAATGCGGGTGTGAGCGTGGTCTTCCTCCTCGTGCGCCTCGGGAACGCTATTCAGACTATGCCCCCGCTGCACGGCCTCCTCCGGCGGCGTAGTCACCGTGACGGAGATCCCGGAACCGCCGACGAGCGCCTCGAAGCTCGTCTGCCGACCGATGGAGCTTATGCGCGGCCGCGAGACGTGCTGCGCCGCCGACACTGCGCCTTTGTTGACGCCCTCGTCCGTGAACCCGAACTCGTCGCCGAGCGCCCGCTTGACGTCGTCCTGCAGCAGTGAGGGCGATATGCCGCTACTATTTCGGAACGTCGAGCCCTGGCTCGCGCGGCGCGCCAGGTAGTCTTCGTATTGCGTGTCCCGCCTGTGGTCGTAGCTCGCGCGGCGCTCGGTCTCGAGGGGTGGCGAGGGGTGCGGCGAGACGCTGTTGTTGCGGCTGAAGGAGAGCGAGATGCGGCGGCTGCCGATGGAGACGGAGCGGCCGCGCGTCTGCGGCTCGCTGCCGCTCGTCACTGTTGTTGTGTTGCCCAGCGGCGCATCAGTCGGGTCGTAGGGGGTGGGTGGGCTGAGATGTGTCGTGAATCGATCTTCGACGCCTTCCTCGATGCCTGTGAATCCGAAGGCTTTGTGGTTGCCAGGTAGGTGGTAGTCGTCGTAGCTCAGGAGACGACGGTAGATCAGAACGGCGTAGATTAATGGTATCATGGTGAAGAAACTGAACAACAAGCTAGGTTAGTGTGACTGTTTTGTATAATTTGCCGACCAGGACCAGTAGACTGACATTAAAGCGGCATCGAGACCCAGTCCTATGAGTGAGTAATTCTTGTCCTTGTGTTGGACGTAGATGACGATGTCGAGAGCCAGAACGACAGCCGACAATACCAAGTTCAGGATGCAGCCGAACAGTAAAGGCAAAGGCGTCAAAACTTCGGCAATAAACCTCGCTATTGATATGAATGTGGCAACAAGGGAGATGAGTGAAAACCCTATATTTGCGACTTCCCACCTATAAAGCAAGTCAGCTTTTCTGTCAGCCGTTTCAAACATGAGCGTTGGCGTGAGAGAGCACTTACACGAACTCGACCACCGACAAGTTTTCCTTGTCCTCTTCTTCTTCCCAAACGTTCACCGTGTGTGACAAGCGATAAGAGAACAAGCCCATCACACTTAGAAGAATTAGGATTTGGATGATCCAACATGGCAGCATCACCCTCTTCTTCCACCCGGCCCGGTTGAAATGGGCATTGTCGCGGTGTGACCCTATCATCCTCTAGATTATGTTTCCTGACGGGTTCCCCAAGCCTTGCGATTTGTTCCTCTGGGTTTCGGCTCTGTTTCCGGCCTTTGGCTCTAAGCTCTCCCGGCTAACTCGCTGTCGTGTGAATGACGAAGCGCTGAACCCAAGTGATAAGTTTGAGATTCCAACTCTCAATGAATTTTCTCTTCTTTCTATTCTTGTAACCCACGTCATAACATGGCCATCGTCAATTCATGATCATAATCCACTTCCTTCGAGGTGCCTGGTAGATAGGGTGAGCGATTGAGCTTGCTTGCTCGTGAAGCCAGCACACCAGAGTCACGAAGCGGAAGCCGGGGGTACACGGTCCCTATTATAGCAATGGGCAAACGACAGGAGAGCCAATAAAGCGGTCGAGCTAAGACTCGACGCCATTTGAGGCTGGCAGGGCCCCGGATCGTACGCTAGATTGGCGCAAAAGTGGTGCATAGCCTCCCCGCTAAGGCAGTCCACCGGCTGCAGTACTGCTTGTGATCTATTATGTGTACCGACAGCATAGGCCTACAGCAGGTACCACAGAGACATGATGAATGAAGTAAGACGAACACGGGCCAACGGAGACAGTTGGCTGGTTGGGAACATTTGCGAGATTAGACTCGTGCATGGGGGCACGACACACAGCCTTGTTTCTGTGATTTCAAGAGCCGGTGTACGTACCCGAAGAAGTAGATCGATCACTAGGACTCGATCCAAATAAGCCAAGATTATGTGTGCCCAGGTGTCAGCCCGTTTGCATAGCGTAGACTATTTCGCTCGAATATGCTGAGAGGCTGCGAACAAATTTAACATCAACACTCCAGTCTTGAGTCAATGCAAGGGTACCATTCTATGCCCTGTAGGGAATAGCGGCCCACGAGCTGTTCAGCTTACTTACTGCGGCTGAGCCCTACGTAGATAGGTAAGTACCTACTGCGTAGAAGTGGGCTGAACGTGCAGTGCGAGATGATCTTCATCAGAGCACTTATAACAGCGGTGGCTGAGAGATGCCGTACAACTGCAGTTATAAGCATGCAGAATGGAGACTGTACGAACAACATAACTAATGACATGGTTATAGCAAAAATGTGAAGCGGAGAAATGAGGTCAAGCAAGGTATCTTAAATATAGAACGAACTAATACTACACGTGTAGATGTTTGGACAGCGCAGAGCCAGCACAGAAGTGTGGGGATAGTTACTGCCCAGGCTCTTGGGAGCCTCTGCGCGGGACCCCTGCTAGCGCACCTATGGTAGACCCAAGCCGACAATTGCTCGACGAACGGAACAGAATTGGAACAAGCTTCACCTTCGACAACAACCAATCGTACCTACACTATCCAGACTATCATTAGGTATTCACTAAGTTCATCGTTATGGTATGGTTCGGCACCAGCTATTTTAGCATCGCGTTTACCTATATGTATAAGTACGTACAGTAGTCAGTCAACAGTCACCGCTAGTCGACATGGATTGGTGAGGTTGACCGTCATTTTGACGTCCGGCATCATTTCCCGTGCTTACGGCACGGCACCTCACAATCATCCCACGTTGAGTCGGAAATACCGGGGAAGAGATGAATGGAGCAGCAATGCGGCGCGGAGCGGAATCAACAAAGAATATCTACCAATCAGACATTCCAGTACACCAATCTGCAACGACTCGTGGGGAAATGTTGCATTGACGTGAGCTTGAGGCTCAGTGTTGTTGGTGTAAAGGCCTCAGTCTACTCCATGGTAGCTGTGGTATCGCTTCCCCCCTGGAATCTTTTCACACACGTTTTGATAATACTAAAATTGTAGCAGCTTGAAGGATTATGCGAATGTAAGCTGTATTAAAACTGCGCCAGGACTGTATATAACTTTAGGTAAGTAATCCAAGCTTTTTCCACTACCTAGTCACAACAACGGGCCATTCTAAATATAGAATAACTTCGGCCTTCTCCCAACCTAACGTTCCGACTCCCCGACCCAATGTGCTTGTTCTAGGCCTGCTTGCTCAAGCCGCCGTGCACAACTAACTGCTGTGTAGAGGCAGGTAGAAGATAAATGCACTCTTGTGGAAAAGCGATTTCTCATCTTGTTCTAGTTACAGGATGTGAAGCGCGAGCTCGACTTGTCCTTGAATTCTATTAGCGTGAACAAGCTCAATTATTTGTCGTTCTTCAATTCCGTTTCGGTCTCCTTCAGCCCTACAGGACTGGTAAGCCGACCAGGGTATGCGATCGCTTGACAGGAATCAGACGCAGGGAAAGCTTCGCGGTTAGCGTTCTGCCCTACCTAGGTAGGTAGCCTAGAACTATGCTCAATATGTAGAACTTTCTCATACACACATACCCTTCCTTATTATTAACATCTCTTCATATATGGCTCGCGGAATACTCAGTCCAGTAAAGTGCTCTGAAATGAGGCTTAACTTACGCAGATGCTCATATCATTGCGATATAACTGCTTAGTTCGAAACCCACTCTAAGCATCAAATTTTCTGCGTGTCGCGAAGTCAACTCTGCAAATATCCTATACACTAGCTATACGAGAAGTTGACGAGACCAGTACAGAATCGTTGGAGTTCTGAGGAAATGATATACTACTGTAAACCCGTCACAGCATTCAACATGTGGTAGAAAAGACCCGAGAGTGTATATGCAAGAATGTGCTGGGCGAAAACTTTGTACGCGCAATGAAGCAGTTGTTAACAGTTGCCTCATAAGCCCCGACCGACAGCCACCAACTCTTAGACGACTCTACGGCGCAGGTCACGACGAATGATGACAGCGGTAGGTAGACTTCGGTCCACCTTGGGCTCAAACATCGCTTCACGGGCGCGCTCAACCGCAAGGCGATAGTCAATGTCAAGGTACGCCTCGGCGACAATCTGATCGCGCAACAGGGGCCTTGTCGAGACTGGGCGACTCAATCTCCTGCGCAACCTTCAAGTCCATGTGCCGCGATAGGCGCTCGCATCGTGGCATCTCAGTTCGTTTCTCTCGGAAGGGCTGATACATCTGCGCGTAGCCATCTTCCGCACCGCAGGCTCGTTCGTAAATAGTTAGATCGGCTAATATCGCAACGGCGAACGACTCTAGCTAGTCACGGGTACCAACTGGCACCTTGACGTCCAATAGGTCTTGTGTACAGACTGAAGGTGGCGTGAGTCATCGAACGAAGCAGTTCCCATCTCGATTTCGGTAATCTCCGCTGACTATGACCTTTCGAATTCCTACTGAATTTCCCTCGAAGCTTTCCCTGCCACTCTGAGATACTTACAACAGGGCCATCGACATGCCCTCGCGGCCTCTATGAAACTGCATGAAAGGTGCTCACAAGCGAGCGGAAGAGGGGTTGTTGCTACACGCTCATAACTCGAATAGCGGGAAAAGAACGCTTCTACATGTGTTGGCAGAGCTGATAGTTCATCGAATTCTAAAACTGGCCGGTGCTTATGTGACATTATCTGAAACAATTACACTCTGGCTATCGACTTCAAAACATAACTGAGGGACTCATCTGCGCTGTCAAAGATGTCGCCTAGCATCGCGAGGACAGCCGATGGCCAGAGGCGTCCATGCTCATCCCACCTGAAAAAAGACATACCTGAATTCAGATGCTCTACGCTATTATGGTTCCCCGACTCGTCTGGACGTTCACGAGGTCCTTCTAGCTGCATCGACAAAAGGGCCTGCTCTATATTGATTCCCGAGTACAGGAACCAGCCTCCTCCACGCCATTGGGAAGGAATACAAAATCAATCTTATACTTCGGCATCTATGTGCTGAGTAAGAAATTCTATTTTCTGTGTTCTGAATTACTTGTATCACTTTACGTCTATCATCATCATTAGCCCGGCCGATCCTTTCACTCTTCTCTGTCTTTATCGAGGTTGTTATCTGGCGGACAGACACTTGAAACTGCTGACCTTTTGCATGGCGACAGAGCTCACATGTTGACTCTTCTCGAAACCAATGAGACCAATGACCTTGAGTCTACAATCGCGAAGAGCACCAAGGCCGTCTTTTCTTCGCCGCAGACCTCAATGACCGAAGTTAATACTCGCCGCCCCATATCCTGAGTAGGTCGATTCGAGCATTGAAGATAAGAACTCTGGGCCAGTCTTATAGCTATGTGCGAAAATTCCCGTCGACCTCGTACCAAAGTCCGGCAACTATCACCATGGCTTCTCTAAGGCACGCAGAGAGCGAGCTTCATCCGGTTCTCGTTTCAATTCAGAGATGGATACCGGTGCGAAACCTTGGACAAGCAGCTTATACCAGCATATGGTTAGCTAGACTGTCATTGACCAAGTGACGTTCCTGATGGAACGTGATGTAAAGCAGGACAACGAGGCAGATCCAGGATTTTCTAACCCCTGCACTGGCGACGATCTCATTGTGCCTCAACGCGACCGAGTCTTACGACTAGCTAGCGATATGATACGCCTAGGCTTCGTTGAGGGAGCCCAGATATAGCCGTTGATCAAGGCCATTCTCCGGAGAATGCATCCGAGTTCGTATATTCCAAATTGTTCCCCCCAGGACGTTTGACGCGCCGATATAGTATTTCTCTGCGCACCTCTCCGGGAATATCTTCAGCAAAGGGGGTGTCTGCGCCATTTACTTAGGTTCAGCTGTGCATGAATGACCTGAACACTAAGCATCGTCGCAGCGGCCAACCGACTTAAGACGGGTGAGGTGACGCCATCCAACATCGTGGTTGAATGAAGCCTTGAACGCCGCCCTCGTGTCCATCGGTCCGCATTGTGTCCGACCTACTTGGAAGAGGGCACAAGAGAGCAAATGGTCGTCTCGTTCACGCTTGTTGCGCGACGGAAGCGTAGGGAGCAAGCGCCTCCAAAATCGAGTCCATCGACGATCCCCAGCTCTCAAGCCACCCCATGCTTGGGCTGATTATATCGTAATTTTCAGGACATGTTCTTCCCCAAGATAGATGGCGCACTTGAGATAGGCGTTGAGAAGCATGCGTTCCAAACATTATGCACCCGGCGTTTCAGCACGTAAATCTCACAACCATGAGGTCGTCAGTGACGACATTCCTTAGGCTTGTCGGAATCTAGTCGAGTCTATGCAAGCCCTCTGTCACAAGGTATTGGCGTGAAGCCGCTGACGGTTTCATTGGACGAGGCTCCCTGTGTTCGACAGCAGATGGCTTTCTCCCCGTATCCAAACTCATCTCAACAAAGCCTTCACGCAGACTGCCAAATTCCCTAGTCAAAACATCGCTTCCCATAGCGAACCCCAGTACCACCCTTGATTCCTCGCGTAGCCCAACCTTGAGTGCGCCGTTCGAGCACACGCTACTACGCCTCTTCAAGCGTAGGCTATTGGCACGACTTGCCCAGCTTCAACTTTCTGCGTTGAAATACACACCCGCCGGCCCGCGTATGTCAATTCTCGCGTACCAAATCGCCACCCCTACCCGACCAAACAATTCGATGTCTCCGTTTCCGCCATCACGACTCGGTTCGCCATCGCCAAAGAACAGCCGAAAGACCGCAACACACGAGCAACAACTGCGCGCTCGCACGAACATCTAAACCTGCACGCACCGGCAAACTCAACCCCTTTATTTAAACTATCCGCACCTCTTGGCCTATCTCAGCCAATGCACACAAGGCCGTCGAGCCACATTATATCTCAACATGATCTAATCGACTTCGCCAATTGTACAAACACTCACACAGTCCAGACCCACCGCTCGCTCCGAATATTTCGCCGCCGCCGCCGCAACGACACGCCCGCGATATTCCCCACGACCAATCAATCAAGCTCAAGACAACCTCGTCATCTCCCACGCATGCTACGCACAGCGATCCCCTAGCCGCATTCGCAATCCCAACACCCCCAAAACGCCAATTACGCAAGCAATTCCCAACTCATCTACACTCTAACCTCCTCAACCCCCTCAGTGAGCCTCGACTCCATCTACACGCCCTCAATCAACCCCGTCGAATCACACAGCCACCGCGCATATCGCTCATACAATCTCGCGCAATTCCCCACCTTACCTAACGTGACAAATCCCACGACCACCGCGCAAAACGTATTTAATCCCATTTTCAAGCTTCCCGGTCTCAATACCTAGTACATCATTCATCACCACGTATCCCTTCGGCCCTCGTTAGCTACCAACTCCCCTCCACCGACCTACCCCAATCAGCACAATTCCTTTTAGCATCTTCCCAGCCTCACGCCATTCCCATTCAACATCATCGATCCCGGCGTGCAACTTGAGAACAGATGCTTCACCAATCCCACGCAACGAACGCAAATGCTCTGTTCCCAACCGTCATTCCAAAGCTGACATATATAAATGACCCTCCCTCTATGAACACTAGTCACTTATCCTGCTGAGTCTGCGGTATTGTTAGTGAGGTGAATAGTGGCAATCTAGTAATTAACAAATGAACGTTATCTATTGTTGAACCTTACCATCGTGAGCATAAGAATATACTACCCGTATTGTCGAGTATATGAATTCTTCTGGGTTGGACAAAGACGCTCTATAAGGGACGATAGGATAGGTCCAATAGTGTTACATTTTCACAAGAACAAAAGCAATTTATACACTGCAGTCTCACATTATCTGTCTAACTTATCTGCTGATTCTCAGAGCAACTGGTCTACTAGCTCTGACCTGAATCTAGAACTGATTGCTTCTGTGTCCTCTCAAGATGTAGACATGTCGATAATGAAAGCTGCCAGAAGAATCAAAACCACATTCCCTTCATCACTCTCCGCTGGTAATAAAAAATCTGTTGAAGAGAGATCAAACGCAAAGTGCCCATCCCTAAGGCCATAAGAATTCTACATCGAAGTCAATCCACGAGAGGGAATCTTGGGGGTGGTCAACCGCAGTTGCCGTGTCTTGCGTCGACGGTATGCACACAAGCAACAAGGTGAGCATATTTGGCTGAGTTGCGCCTCCATTCGGAAGTGGTGATTTCGCGCAAGACTTCCACCTCGATGGGCCAATAGTCGGCGAGAAAAGGAAATGTATCGATTTTTTTTTTTTCGAGTCGGGAAAAGTCCTTCAAGTGTAATCGCGGCATGGAATCACCTGGTCGTTGGCAGCGATTGAGTCAATAAACCTATCAACGGAAAGGCCTCTTTGCAATTGTGCTGAAGGTGAACCAGTATGAGCACTACCTCACTGAACCGCGTTCAAATATCTCTTCCCCATATGAAATTTGTGTCGTCTAGTAGGAGTACCTGTAAACTTAACAACAACGGTTAGACGATGAAATATCAGAAAAGTATGTCAGTGAGCTTACCTCCTCGGCGTCAACATATCTCTTTAACTGATATCATAGGTTCTGGAGACAGACGTCTGAAGAAGCTATGTATTCAGTTATGGAATAACGCAACGCAGGCAACAAAGAAATCAAGGACAGATGGCACGTCCTACTCAGTCTGAAGAAGATGAGAGATTAACGTGGTATCGAGCTCGCCCAATGTTATAAGGAACTTTGGAGAGTCAAGAAGCGCAACCATGACCACAGAGCCAAACCGAAAGAATAATAATCAACCTCGTGCGGAGCAGAGGAGCTGTGAAGCTACATGTACCACATCGTAGTATTCATGAACGCGACTCGGTCATTCGGAATTCCGTCGCTCTTCATGGGCAATAATGGGAGTGGTTCACTTAGTTTACCTTGTTCTGAGTAAACTTCCGAAGAGTGCTTGGCGGTGGGATGGCCTTCTTTTCCTCCCACATTCTCTCTTTGACTCGCATGAATGTTTTCGTGTGATTTGGCCCGGTTTGAGGCTACGTGAGCGTAATAGACAGCCGGATGTAGGGACACAGGAGTTGTGGACCGAGCATACTGGTAGCACTGTTGATAGATCATCATTTGCAGATCATCCGGCTTAACGCCGGCATCGTCGTAGATGACCTGATAATGCACTGGGCGGGCAGTGCCTTGGATGGCTACATGCGAGCATAAGTAGAAATCGAAATGATGCGGGTGGGTAGCATCACGCTCTACTAAAGTCCCTGGTAGAGGGTTCGCATTTCTGTCCCCAGTGCTACTGTCGCCTTGCCTGGGAAAGAAACGAATATGATGTCTCTTTGTTGCGATTATCACTGTAATCTTTGGGTTGCCAGCATTGCATTCACGGAAAGCCCGTCGAATTTCGCTGATCTCTGTCTCAATGACGCCCTGAAACTGGCCTTCTGCGACGCCGTCACGGAAGTAGTAGACATGTTGCGGGGCTACTTTGTGAGTGTTCATCCAGAACCTCAAAAGAGGCGGAAACATCCCATGGCTTGTTGTCGACTGTAAAAGCTCTTCGCGCCAGCCATTGACTTCGCAGGCCGCAGCATACCGAGTAGCATTTTTGTCCATGGAAACAGTCATTGCTGCCATAGACGCGGCGCCGCTACCAGGAGCAGCGTGAGAAACATCCACGCCTATAATCATGGTAGGACACCTGAAGAACGGGCTGGTTTGGCTAGGACTAGCCACCTTGCAAGTAACGCCACCCAACTTAGCGTTTACCTTCATCGCCACATTGCTCATGTATTGAGCGTTGGCCTTCTTCACATGACCGGCTTGCAGGACCTGAGAGGGGCAGCACCATCTACAGTCCATGTTTTTCTTGATACGTTCGTAGACAAGAGCGTTCTTGTTCGGAACAACGAAGAAAAGTATCTGCGGGAACGCTTTGAACTTGTTGCCAATCGTATTCCAGGCTTCCTTGCAGATTTCGCCGTAGTCGCCAGCACTGAACGGTATTTGAATAACATGGAGAGGTACTCCAATGTTGGCGCCATGGTTTCTGTACGTCTGGGCGAATTTGGACGCGAACGCTTCTGCGTCTTGCTTTGAACAAGAGGTTCCGCAGACTACCAAGCCCCATGAGGTTATTTGTTTTTGATTTGGCTCAAGGAATCTCTTGCCGCGTAGATCCCATCGTCCAGAAACCCCCGGGTTATGTTTGGCATTCCCCGCGAACGCGATTTCCGGGTTTTTGAGAACTCTCGCTTGAGTAACTTGCATCTTGTCTGAAACCTGTATTCCGAACGCCCTTAGGTAAGGATCGTTAGCGTAGTTCAGCTTCTTGAAACCATCAAATATATCTTTCTGGCGTATGGGCGGACGAGTTACTGCGAATTTGATCATCGCTGCGGTCTGCAACATGTTAATGATTGACGTAGACATTGAAAGGAGGTATAGCTTACCTGGACAGGGTCGAGCTTGAATTGAAATCGTTGGAAGTTGGCAATGTTGCACAATTCCATGGGGAAAAATGCTCCGCGAGTCGTTTGGATAAGAGGTAGTTTAGGATACTGGAGTTGAAAATTGTAGGCTTCTCTGTAATGTTGATATACCGAGATTTCTTTTTCGCTTCCATCAGGCATTCGTTTGACGAAAGTGACATTCTGTGAGTGGGCGCCGTCTCTACCGTAACGCTCATCGAAGTAAATTTGCTTAATTGTGTACTTCTTCTCTTCGTGCATTTTGCCGCGGTGCTTGACGACAAACTGGACCTTATGAAGCCTTCGTAAAAGAACGAAAGCCTCGGAGGGCGCGGGTACGGTTCTTCTTTGACGATCCGTTTTAGGTACAGGCTTAAGCTGCTCAATAAATTCGACCCAGTCATCTCGTATAAAGTTAGTACATGGTAGTAAATAAAGGGCAACTATACATACGGTGGCTCCATTGATCTTTATGTGCTTGGTACATGCGCAAAGCCACTTCCGCAACTGTTTTGCTTTGCCAAAAGGCTGTATTGGCAGTGTCGACATTTATCATAAGCTGTTTTCCCTATTTGCAATAACAAACATCAGCCACTATGCTACATCCCGTGTATAATATATTTACCTGGCCAAGTCGAATGGCTGAATAATAGCCTTTGAAGGCATCGATATAGCTGCTGAGAGGCTGGCTTCTTGCATCCTTGGGGAAAAAGTTTCGTCGGATGGGGACCATTCTCTCAGATGCAGATTGCCGCATGCAATGGTCGAAGAAATCTAATGTGGTTAGCAAAGTTAATTGTAGAGAGCTGAGCAAGCTTCATACTTAGACATTCAAGGACATGGTTGTCCCATCCAATTCCTCCTTCAAGGTACCGTTGTAAATAAGCCAAGTTAATGGCAGCGCTTTGTTTGATCCGAACATAAAATACTCCAGTGTTCCCAACCCTTCTATTGGCGGGCTTGTCCGCATCCAGGTCCACGGTCACTCGTAACTCATTGCGCTCGACCTGGTTGGATGACCTAATATCATTGTCAGCATATCGCTAGTATAACTGCAGTAAAGTCTCACCATGCTAGCTTTTTCCCGTCGTTGATCCATCTGCCCCCGGCTTTGATGATAGCTTCTTGAACCGGCTTGGAGTTCCAAAGCTTGTTGATTAATGCCTTAGGCTGCTTGGTGGGCTCAGGGCTGATCGACACCTAGGAGAATGATCAGGACACAATACCATATATTGAAGGCCATCTTGACTTACATCATACTGATAGACTTTTTTGCTCGAAAATTCATTGACTGGAAAGACGTTCAGTTGAACCTGGATTGGCTTGCCTTGGGTATTGAAGCCAGGGCGCCGTGTGAATCGGCTCTTTTCCGGGTGCTGAGGCCATAACGTTAGTAGAGTAATAATATGAGTAAACAGGAGGTCAGGATTATCTAGATCTAAGTGTAGCTAGTTACTGTGTCGCGAGCTTACCTCCAAATATGCGTCCGCAGGTAGATCGACGCGTTTGCCAACAATCTCAACCGGACGAAGTGGCCTTTCACGTGCAGGGTCGTATCCAAGGGGCTCTGCTGTGAAGCCACTAGTCTTGCCACTAGGTGCCCTTGGAGGTGAGCCAGCACGGGAACCAGCATGAGAACCAGCGTGGGAACCTGACACTGAAGCACGCTGAGATCCACCGGTGGATCGAGGCTGATCTGATGCTCCGTCAAAACTCATCTCGGCGACCCTCTCGAGGTCTGGGTTGCGTGGAGCACCCGACTTGGAGAACTGAGAACCAGACATTGTGTCAAGAAACTGTGATGAACTATGAGTTAGAATTAAAGGATGCTAGATAAATAGGGCTCGAAGATAAATGGTTATAAATCAAGCTTGCTCTAAATGAGATATAGACAGCTAACGAATGCGATGGAAACGATGAAAGTGCTGAAATTGAAGGTATAGGGGTATGCCAATTGTGGGACTGATGGAGGAGAATAGTGTTGGGTAGCTTTGCGAGCGGCACCTTGTTGAGAACCCTGGCATACAAATTGATGACGACAGTGTTCGCGTACTATCGAATGTAAAGCCAAGTGTTCTTAACAAGAACGCGGGGTTAATATGAGTGTAAATAGTGGCCCAGGGCTTAGGGAGTGTCTTGGGTAATGCTTGGAAAGTATTTTTACCTAGTCCTGGTCCTGGTTGCGAGGTCAGATGCCGACTTGCGAGGTCGAACTGTGATTACTATGTTAGTGCGATCAGAAATCGAGCGGAAGGCCCGTGAAGTTGAGGTAAGAAACGACGACAACTCAATGGTAAGGATTTGGCTGTTTTGATGGCCGACGAGGGACTAAAGTAAGGAGAGATAGGTGATCATGAATATTGGACATCAACTGTACAAAAAAAATGAAAGGGAAACAGATTGTGTCTGGAGTAGGGTTTGCTATGGGGTGCGCTGTGCAGATAAGTGGCACTGTCGCTGGGGCGAGTTTTCCGATCGAGAGAGGGCTCTTGGAGCATCCCCCGAGTCCAATTTGCTGTGAGACGGAGGGATTGGCTCACATAGTAGAAGGCAGGGAACTTACTAGTTTGGGAGAAGTAACGTACTGAGTTGACGTCGTGAGCTGATTTTGTGAATAATTAGCAGATTGTTTGGAAAGTCAACAAAACGAGACGCTGGAGGGAAAGATGATGATGAAGGTGATATGGCGGTTTTGTTCTCCTTCAGACATGGGCTTCAAGATAAAAGAGGAGGAAGTATTTGTGAAGTCTCCGCCGCGTGTAGAGCAGTGCGGAAATTTGCTACCTGACCCGGAACAATGGAAAGTGCGGTTGGCAACAAATTGTAGAAATAAGACGAAATATGGGTAGAAGAGCAAGACCACCCAGAAACATGCAGTTGAGAAGGCTGCACGTGAGTTATGTCTGAGGTGAGAAGGTGCAGATGAGTGAAAAGCAGGCGAGAGGGCAAGTCAAGCGGCAGGGCAGGTTAAAGGCTGTAGCTTGAATAGATTGTATTTTGAGCAGTAGGGAGGACTTACTAGTTGCGACAACTGTAGGTGTAGGTGATGACTTACAGCTATGACCAGTCGGTGAAAGTGTAAGGTAGTGATGGTGATTGCGAAAGAAAAGTGGTAAGAAAATGAAGCAGTGGTTCCCTCTTTGAATGACGAGGCGTCAAGCTTGGGCTAGTAGGATCAGACTACCTATTGCAGCAGAAGGTGTTAGTGACTTGTTCGACGGGAAGGCCAGGTAAGAAGACCAAGACCAGAACAACACGACGCCTCGAGCTTTTTGAAGAGGAAGAAGTACCGGGAATGTGAATTAGGAAGCGGTCGTGTTTGGAAAGGAGGGTGAAGACGGTGGACAAGACGGCGGAAGGTTGATATGAGACGTAAGGGTCGATTATCTGGGTGGCAGAAAGTGAGAGAGACGGTAGGTAGGTAGCGATAGGAGAACTATTTTGACGGGAGGTGCTATGATTGTGAAGAGTGGTTTGTGTAAAGCGCAAGCACACAGCCGGCTGCAGATCTGTCAAAAGAGGCCCGGGGAGCCTGTTGGGGGCAGCAAACCTTTGTGTAGTGATTGCAGGTGGTTCTAGGTTTCTTGCACGATATAGACTCACCTCCGGCTCGAGTGACTGTTGGGGACTTGCAGAATATGAAAGCGTTGATAAACAATGAAATGGGATATTGAGAGTAGATGAAGTTGGGGAGAGCTGGTGTGCAGTTGAGATGTAGTAAAGGTTGGAGGGAGGAGAAGGTGGAGCAGGAGATGGAAGCTGTTTGGCACCTAAAGTAGGCAAATAACCAAAGGTCAGGATCAAAGGTGCCTTCCTTCTTTCTTGGAAGGTACATAGGTAGAAAGACATATGCACGCAGGTAGGAACTCGGAGGCAAGCACATGCATTCAAGTAGGTACCTGTGTACTACATATAGCGATCCAAACAGAGAAACGAAAACAAATACGTACCTTTGGGTTTTGCTAAACTTCCGATAGCCGCTGATCTGAGATGGGGACGAAAACGTCGAATGAAACTGTGTTTGTATGAAACGAGGCAAGATGTACGTATGATGCAGCCGCAGAAATTGCAACGGTGGTCAGTATGGCCGTGGGCGGAGTTGATGAAGTACGGGTGAAGTGCACTGGTTACACCTGCGAACTTGAAACATTTGTCAGTGAACCTATTGTCCCGAGAGGCCGGTTGCTCTATTGTGGCACTACCTGAGGTAGGTGTTTGGAACAAGTATGGAGTGCGGTATGACGTTTGATAGGTGGTCGTTGTGCGTGTGTTTGCGTTTTCCACGATCGAGGAGAAGGTCAGTGCTGCAGGATGGATGGGCTGCTACGGAGACACAAACCAGGTCGGACGGGGAGAAAAGGTCATGCAACCAGAAATTTTTCAGATGCCAGTCCGCTGACCTTTTCTCTGTTTAACCACGATTGCGCAACGATCAGAAACGATAGCAGTAAAATTGTGTGGGTGGTGGCGGAATGAGGGGTGAGGGGTTTACTTGTTGGCGTTTGTAGAGGCAGAGACCAATCACTTGATTGAAGAGAGTGCGGCAATGTCACCGAAGGAAGAAAAGAACGGGCTGTGTGTATACCAAGGTATTCTTTCAGGATGCGAAAATGAAAGAAGCTGGTTTTACCTTTCCTTTTGACGCTCTCGCAGTTTGCTTGGTTCTTGCGTAGGTGAGAGGACTAGACGTCGGTGGTAGTTGGACACGTGTGTGTTGATGGATCTATGAGAGCTTGTGTGTATGCAGGTAGGTTTTGAAAAGACAGGAGAGTGGATAAAAGGAAAGAGGGAGTTTGCAGGGGAATGGATTGTAAGTATAGTGGAAGAGTAGGAAGTCAGGTTTAAGATACTACGGCACGCGGTTGCAAGGAGACGCACAATGCAGGAACAGCGAGGCCGAGGGTTGCGAGAGGTGTTTAGGGGATTAGACGGAAAAGGAAGACGCAGCAGGTATCGAGCAGTTCAAAAACGGGCAGAGTAAAGACGACAACGAAACGTGTTCTAGTATGTCTCGTACCGAGCTACAAGCTTGAGGGAATTTACGTCAACGGCTTAGTGAAGGAATGGGCTTGTTTGCATTTGAGGTAATGAAATTCCTGTTCCTAGGCGAGAAAGATGTCTGTATCTATCTACGTTACACTTGCTCAGTAGTTCGTTCCGGTAACCAAACTGACGGTAATATCTTTTATTCGTTCTGTCTGAGAAGCTGTTGCTTCTGCGAGCTCCAACAGGTATCCCACACCAGAGGCAAGGATAACTGCAAAAATGTTCCAAATTGCGGTCAAGCTACTGAAGTCTAAAGGTCTTATGTTCGTAGGCACGAGTACAGTTAGTTATTTACTTTATCTCAGTCGTAGCAACGGCGAAGGGATGTCTTCCTTTGCGCCTCTTGATCTCTTGCATGCGTGTCTACCCGACATGCCAGCATTGGGCCATCTCTCTATCATTCACACACGGATAGATACTTCTAAACACATTAAAAACAAGCAAAAATCTTCGGTGTATATGAAAGGAGAGAGGTATAATGATTTGGTAGACGCCTGGGCAGGTTCATCGATGTGCTACCTCATCTGCAACACAAAAGATTTTGACATCTCTGAGTCTAGTACTAGCTGCTTCATTTTTCGGTTTTCTCCGGTAACTCTGAAATCGAGATAGGGGATAGACGTAACCAGGACTGAAATCAAGGAATGCAGTGCCTGAGGTCATTTCATCTCGGCATGAAGCATTGCTAACTTGTTGGACATGCAAACTGAGAGACGCAAGACGGCTAGACAGTTTCAGAGTGCCCGCTTCAAACAATCAAGTACATCTGGGTGAGGTGTTGAACAGCTGCCTATTCTGCTAGTACATAGTGATAAAGTTGACCAAGCTCACACCGGTGGTATGTTGATATCCGCATTCTGTATCTGTAATGGGGGTATTCATCGTCGCAACCTTCAGACAATTCAGTCCACCTTCTCCTGCGTTTGCTGCAGTATCGAATCGAAGTCACCCTCGACCCTAGAACTCCTCACGAGACACCGAGTTTGGAGCCATGTTACCTCAGTCCGCATATCTTCGCTAATACTATGAACTGATGCACCTTCAAGTTAGTGTAATAGGATTCTCGACCTGCTCCTCTCGGTTGGGGCGCTTCTTGGCTCCGCCGTCTAGTTTCTGGATCTTAAGCCGTCCTCAACCCCTACCCGCAGCGCCTCGTTCTAATAGGCCCCCAATACCGAGACATCCCTGGAAGGCAGGCCGACGAACAATGATGCACTGAACACGGGCGGCAAGATACTACTCAGGCGACTGTCCCTAACATATAGTTTTAGTATACGACACAGGACGACTCTTAGGTCATGACGGAAAGGGCAATATCTAACACGGAAGAGTTGACTCCAGCGGTGTGGAAGGCTGAAGGGAATGGTTATGTCGCCTACTCTGCATCCCTCATTATTTTCGTTCTCGCGCTTCGTTTGCGTAGATTAACTCGCCATGTCAAGAATAGGGGCTGACTTTGTATTGCCAGATGTCCCATCTTATCTCATACTGCTGAGCTACGTCTCCTGGGAACCGAGTGTCGCCAGCACCGTGAAATATACAGCCTTCGCCAGAATAATGGGCTCACCTCCTTTTCAGCTGTCGCGATTTCCTGGAGGTTAGCGTATCAGCGCGAAGAAAAATCTACTGCTGTATCGACAGGGGCTAAGACGATGACAACGAGATGAACACGAGCAAGCAAATGATGCACCATTTAAGGCCCATGTGTGATACCATTATTCTCTCATTCAATACAGTGTTAGATAAAGCAAACCGGGCTCCCAGTTTTCCCTCAAGCTTTCCTATAACCTCCTCCACCTGAGTAAACAACTCACACAGTTGAAGCTAAGATCCCAGCACGACCTCGTTGAATCATCAAGACAGTAAGTTGATATCGCGTCATGTATTGCTGAAACAATTTTAATTTTTGTCTGCAGATTGGTTCGCAAACCCAGTCTCGTACATCTTCCCGCCAGGGCAATAGTGTAGAAGCCCCTAACTGTATAGTCCTACATAGCATTGATACATGAAGATAATTCGACTAGAGCGATTTGTTTAACTACTTCCACAACGCCGAGCCATGCAGAGACCACTGTCTCTTATATGCCGATATAGTTCCGAAAATCCGAAAATGACTGTGATCCGACTTGCCCTGTTATCTTTTTCCTGGTCTTTTACTATTATACGATTTTAGCCTATTCGATTACTGGCAATGCTACAGCAACCTCTCATTATCAACCTAGCGAGGTGCTCTCCGTTCGAAAGTTCCCAGGTGTTAAGTCGAGTAGCAGCACTTGGCCGCGACAAGAACGGGCGGTCTTTTATTAGCATCTCGGTTGGGCCAAGCGCTCTATTGTGGCGCATTCTTGGTTGAACTTGATGTTTGCGACTGCACGAGATGCGTCTCGGTTGGGTCTCCATCGATGCTGGGCTAATAGTAGGATCCAGGATAGGGCTGAGGTTGAGTGGAGTGAGACGCGGGATATTGAGATGCCATGTCAGGATAGTTTGGCCAGGCGTAAGGATTGCCAGGCGGCCCCGGAGGATGTTGTGCTATGGGGTTGAACTGGGTTGGGCCAAGGGCTTGATAAGCCGCCGGAGGAGGTTCGTACGACCCACTAGAGCCTGGGCGGAGGGGTGAATTTCGGTATGTGGCAGAGGTTTGAGCAACTGCACGAGCAGCGCCAGCGTATGGACTAGCAGGTCGGCCAGTGACACCAGGTGAGTCTCGCCCTGAATACTGGTGAGTTGTATAGTCCGACGATACTGGGCGAGTTGTACGGGATGACGACTGTTCATTTTGTGCTCTCCAGTCAGAAAAAGTTGGAACATCGGTCTCACGAATGAGTTGCACCATACGTTCAGGCTTAAACCCGTTCCCACGGAAAGTATCAGCCGGTGGGATTAGTCCTAGAAGAAATGTGATGTCCCGTGGAATCGGGATGGTCGCCCCCGAGGCTGTTGTTCCACCTTGTCGACGCTGCTGGTCAAGTCGACGACCTGCAGCACCTTTCAGGGGGGAAGCCCCCCTAGCCATCTTACGAGGCGGATTATAATCGTCTGTCTCGTCTATTTGGAACGGCCTCTTCGGCGAGTTAAAGTTGCCTGGGTTGACTGATAAGAGCTGTGGCCGTGGGCTTCGTTCCAGTTGTGATGGAGGCTGTGGAGTACCACGAAACGAAGATGAAGTATCTTCTACGGACTGGAGAATTGCTGCCTTGGTACGCATTTGTTGTGCAGGGGAAACAATGACCCGGGCGGTAATGGGGTTAAATCTATCCGTAGCAAATCTAGCAGCGAATGGTGACATGTGTGGCTCATCGGGAAACAGCTCAGCCATCTGTTTCTCAAGCTCTTGCACTTGAGCCAGTTCACCATACCTGGCCTCGTAAGCGTGGAAATACGCGTAAAGCGGTTTCAGTTTGGGAGTCAATTCGGGCTTCTCTTTGAATCGTTTCACCGTTTGAGAGAAAACGACTCGAGCATCTGAATGGAATTTAGTATCAACATAATAGTTTTTGCGAGACTCTAACTTACTCGTAAAATCGCGACGAGCATGCAAGTGCTTGAGGTACTCGACGAAGAAATGCTCGGATTCTGGGAAAAGCCTGGATCCACGCTCAAAGATTTTGGTTGCAACCACATCTTGATAAACATCCCACTCAATGTGCGCAATAGCAATGTAGACTTCGCTGGTGAGGCGGCCTTTCCCCCGTGCCTCAGTGAAGATTCCCCGCAGACCTGTAGGGGGTGAGCTTTTGCCCTGTCCTTGAAATCGCCTGAAGGCTCGGGCAAGGGCAATCCAAAGGTATGATATCTGTTGCGATAGCATCTGAATCTGAACCGCGAATCCATCTTGCACTGCTTTGATTCTATCCTGTTTTGATATGATGGTAGTAGAGTTTTCTTTAATTTCCCCTTCATCGTCGTCTTCGTCGCCGCCAACATGTTCGTGCGTTGGTGATTGTATCGTGGAATCTTCATTGATTTTTGCCACTGCCGCAGATTCCTTCTCTTTTAGTTTCTTGATCATGTCATACAATGTGTAGAGGACCTTGTCATATGGAGCTCTCACGGCCTGCGCTAAAGCAGCTTTTGACTGCTCGTCTTCACCAGCGCGCTGATTCAACTCAATATAGTCAGCATGCTTGAGCGCCAAGAGCACACTTTCAGGATTCGCAGTAGCGCCATCAATGAGGAACGAAAGTCCGGTGCTATTTCCATCTTTGACAATGTTATTCTCAAAGCACCACTCTGCTGCTTCAACCCACAACTCTGGCCAAAATCGCATAGCCATGAGCGCCTGCTTATAAACGTGCAGAACGCGTTGCTGATAGAACGCCAAATCTTCAGATCGAAGGACAAGTGGGTCGTCCTTTTCCCAGGCAATCCAGGCTCTCCAAAGCTTGAGCTGCTCGTGAAACTCTTGATCCCCATCGAATCCAGGCATCGGAGGCAAGCGAGGCAAAGTTGTTCTTTTGAGACCACGCGTGATGTTGTCCAAGGCCGTGTTCGCACTACGGGCTGTCATATAAGCAGGGGAGCGCTCCTGGAGGTACTTTCGACCCTACACAGTCAATAACATGATAGAAGATGGTGAAGCTAGGCTGAACTAACCGTCACCTTGTTTAAGCCTAATTCAAATTGATCATACTCCTTCCACAGAGCATTCAGATTGGCTATGGGGATGCAAATGGCACGCTGATAGACCTTGCGAAGAATATCCATCTTTTGCTGGTCTTGCCAGCTTGTGCCACCTAGCTGACCAGGGCCGTTCTTGATGAAGGAGATGTAATCCTGCCATATTTGTCCTGCATCTTTATCATGGCCAATACCGTTAAGGACGAACTCGTAAGTATTGGTAACTGTTTGGCGGGCCCTGCCGGTAGTATCTGTGTTGAGATCTTGTCTTCGACGAATATAGTCCAGGTACACTGTCCAGAGCTGCACATGGGGTATCTCTAGAAGTGTGCGACGGAAGATGTGCTCTGCGTGTTCAAAATTTCCTAGACTCAGCTCCATCTCCGCATACGCGCTCCAGACCTCAGCCTAGCAGAGTTAACATTACCATATCGAGAACAAGGGCGATCGAAAATCAGCTTACGGCTTGTGGGAAGAGCTCGAGGAAGCGCTCATATACTTTCCTAGTGTCATCGACCTTATGTCGGCGTTTTTGTTCCTCGATAAGCGCGAACCAGGCTTCAAGATCACCTCTCGGATCCTCTTTAATGCGGTCTTCGAGCATACCAAGGACGTCTGTTGGGAGTCTCGCTTTTGCGTTGGCACTACCCGTCGTAGGTTGGTCGGTCGCAGAACTAGGGCCGGCACTGGCCTCGTCGAGGTGAGGAGTAGTAACCTCCTGGGCTGTTATGGTTTGTTGTAGCGGTGAATTCGCGAAGACACGGGACTGGACGATAGCTTGGGCAGCCTGTGGAAGATTGGGCGGGTTCGGTTGAGGCGTGGAGTCTTCATCTTCGTCGTCAGACGACCCTACTATGAAGCCTCCGGCAGTCTTAGGTTTCTTAGAACGAGATGGAGCGGTGGCATTACCCTGCTCTTCATCGACGGGAAAGGCCGGTGTGGGGGCAGACTCGGGATTGTAGGCGGTTGTCGTGATCTCGACAGACTCAGGGTCGTACTCGTCATCAAAGTCGCCGGCATCTTCAGAGCCATCAGGGTTGAGGCCAGCTTGGGCAGCATCGGGAGACTGCTCATCCTGATCGCCAGATTCTACCGTTATGTCGTTAGTCTCGACGTTGGTAGACCCTTCTTCGCCGGGCCATGAAGAATCGCCGTTCATCTGGGCGTCTGGGGTATCCGCGCTTTCGGAAGCCATCGTCGCAGCTGCAAAACAGCGTGCTGGTGGCTAGAGGACGACGCGTTGGTGTGTGACAGAGAATACTAATGCGACCGGCAAGCAGATAGACGATTTCTAAGGCTCGTCGCGCACGATTGAACGCGAGGTTTTCGTCAGCAGCCGATAGCGCTGGCTGGCGCGTGGATGTTCCAGAAATTGACGATGGCGCGAGGCGTCCGAGTGAAGTGGCGCGATCAAATGAGGACTGAAGAATGGATGGCCGAGAAGGTCACGAGCGGCTCTGGAGCTCAAGAAGCTTAATCACAAGTAGTGCTTAGCGGTCATCCCCGTGCATGACTCTGAGTGCCAGTATGGCATGCGAAGAAAACGAGCGACGGCGTTCTGATAGCCCGAAAGACGTTGTGATAAGTCGACAATGGACAAAGTCGGGGCTGGAAATTTGACGTCTTGACAAGGTCACCACAAAGAAAGTCAGGCTGCTTGCTGATGCTCGATCAAAGGAAAATGGAAGGTTGATTAAGAGACTAAGCTGAAATAGACTTAGCGCGGCTCAAATAGCAGTGAACCTATCAGCATTTGGCTACCTATCCCCACAATAGCTCTTTCTTAATACCGCGAGCTAAAGGCGTTCTATCAAGGTTAAGTCAGCAGTAACGGCCGGAGGTAATATTACGCAAGAGGTCCAAGCACTTGGGTAGTTCTCTGAGGTAGGTGCGTATCAGTAGCCCTTCGATTTTTCAGAAAGCAATTACCCCAAGCACTAATCTACATACTAGGTAAGTACCTACGTGTAGGTGAGTAAACTTGAAGTAAATTAACTGTAAATATGAAAGGACATCAGCTAATTAGTTCAACCAATCAAATTGTCGACGCTCTAATCTTCGACTTTCGGAATTGAACGACAGGTGTCTGCCGAGAAGAAAGCTCCATTTAAACTGTGCACCGAACTAAATCAGCTTTGTTTCTTTTGATCGATGTAACAGCAAACTAGAATAAAACGCGATTTTCAGAGCTTGTGCATTTCAAGCATTATACCCCCTTAGGTTATCTAGGAAGATGATAATACGGGCTTCCATAGGATACTACTTATGATTAGTACCTAGGTACATGAGGGAACCATTTAGAGTGTTGGGGTTGGAACACATTCATTCGTTCATATCTCTATGCCAGCAAATGTGACAGATTCTTTTTAGAATACAAGTGATGAACCCAATGCATTCAATAGGCACGCCAGCCCAATATGCAATTGCAAAACCCGCTAATCTATGTTGATGAAATAACGTAAGATCATCAACCCACGTCGCGCATGCATTCTATGTAGTCCTTCCATTTCTAAACCCTAAACAAAAGAATAAGTAATTAAGAATTAAGAAGCCGTGTGCTCATCAACACGACAGGCCTCTAAACCACACTCCAGTAAGGAGCCCAGTTGGGATCCAGAACGTTCCACATGAAGGGCATCCCCCGACTAAGGCCATCCTTGTCGAAAGTGCGGGCGCGAACCTCCTTGCTGAAGGCATCCATGGAGCTCTTGAAGTTCTTGGCGGCCTTGTACGTCTGAGGGTTCATCTTGTTCAGCATGGCATCGTCCTCGAACATGTACGAGATAGTCTCGTTGGTGTCCCTCCACATGGCGCGGTTGGCGGCAGCGTAGGTAACGACCTGCCAGACGGCTCCTTCAGGAGTGGGCATGAATTCCATGATGTCTTCTACGCCCTTCTCATTAGGAATTGGCTGGCGGAAACCGGCGGGGGCAAAGGGGAGCGATGTGGTATCGCCGATGGCACCGTTGGTGCTCATGACGCCGTGGACGATGGCGCCGAGGTAAGCCTGGTGGGTCAGGATGTCGATGAGGGTGCTGCGGGTCTTGATGCTCTTGGGGAAGTCATAGACCTTGGCGACGGCGGTCTCCTTTTGCCATGCTTGCAGCTCGGCGTCTTGGGCCACGGCGTTGTCGTTGGGGTAATAGGAGTTAATGAAAATGGTCATGAAATTCCGGATCGCCTCGACAACGACGGAGGCATCCTCGTAGAATGGGAAAGACTTCAATGCGGGGCCATAGTTGCAGTTGATGAGACCTTGGTTCTCGAGGAATGTGCGGTAGTAGTTGGACTGGAAGTTGGCGGTCTCACCAGAAGAGTAGACCTGGTTTGCCCACTGGCGGCCTGACAAACTCGTCCATGCGTAGTACTGCGGGCCGGCGTTGGCACTAGATCCAGCCAAGACACCGGCTTCGAGAAGAGGTCGGATGTTCCAGGGTGTCTTCTCAATTCGCTTCATGATGACTAGAACGGGGTGGTTGTCACTCAAGGTGCGGATAGCGGCTAAGTATGGAGCCTCCGCAGCAGAATGAGACTGAGTGATATGCGCCCATGTTGTGTGCCAACCGGCATTCTGATTTAAGAACATTTTGGCAAGCATCCAGTCGTTAAATGAGTCCTTGGGCGTGTAAACCAAGGCGGAGTCCTCTCGACCCTTGACGAGAGGTCGAACAGCTAGCGGGAGGAAGTCGCCAGACTTGGGGTCAATGTAAAAGTACCCTTGGGTTCCAGCACCAAACTTATCCGTAGGGTCTAACTCCTTCATCTCGCTGAAGTCTTCAAGGAATAGGCGGCCTTGAGCCTGGAGTTGCTCAAGCGTAAGACCCGTGATGGCTTTGGCGTCATCAACGGGGAAGAGCAGCTCATCTGTGGGCTTGACTCGGTGTATTCTGTAGGGGTCGGCAGACAGTCTCATCATAGAGAACATTCTGTCGTCGGTGAAGTTGGTCAGCATGCCGGGGAAAGGACCGTCGGGGAAGGCCTCAGGCCATTGTCCGTCGTATAAATAGACATAGTCTTCTAATTTCTTGAATCCTCCTTTCTAGATAGGAGTTTAGCTTCTCAGATAAAAGAACCTATTAGGTAGCGTTTCTAAACTTACCGAATTGATAGCTTCAAGAGCAATAGGGCTTTCCCTTGCTGTTGCTTCTGATATCTTTGTAATGGGGGGCATCCATGTTTCGAGATCCTTAGCTATTGTTTGATTGGCTAGTGTTCCGGTTGGATAATAGGCAACACCCATTGGATATTCGGAGTATTGCCATCCCTTCCGTTTCGCCTGTATCTCAGCTGCTCTAGCTCGAGGGTTGCGATCCGACTTTGGTAATGAATAAGAATCGTCATTGCGGGCAACTTCGAGATGGCGTTCTGTGAGGGCGGGAGAGGCTTGGACAGCCGTTGCCGCAAGTAAAACACTTGTCAAGATTGATTTGATCATTTTGCTCAGGTATGCCTTGTCCGTATTACTAGAATTATGTACTAGTGTAACGGGTGCTGAACTCTGAAGCTGCTGATGATGATAGAACCGCTCACAAACAAGGACAAAGTAGGCGAATGACGAGACATAATATACTCGTTGAACCTCCGCCTGTTGCCCTCGCAGAGGGCCTTACGCTGTCTAGGGTTCTCACTACAAAGGTAGTCATTCTTACTCATGCATCCAAACTAGCGATAAAATACATTTGGAAGCTTCAGTACAAGGAGATGATACTTTGAATGCATGACAGATTTGAAATTCCCATTACACGCACTGATCAGGATGCTTCGTATATGGCTTGGCAACCATAGCGAGCCCATATTCGATCAATTAGCAGGGTGACTAACAGCCTCACGGATCAAGCCTTGTGTCCGATGTCAATCGGCAAGGTCTATGGTGGCTGAATTGATTCATTAAGGGACTAGATGACGCAGTAGACAGAGAGTCTCCCCGTATAATCCTTTCGAAGTCTTCACCCACTTTTCACACCCGCTTCTGGTAAAAAGAGCGGTCAATCACAAGCCCATGAAAATTATCAGATTTGAAATTTCGCACCAACCCACTTCCCGAGCCACACTAGAGCTTTTCTTGGCTTTGCTGTGCCGCATCCTGCTTAGAATAAGCTCTCGCTCAATGATGTTCTGCCGGGGTTCCAGTAGATCCATCCAATCAGCGACAACTTGGACATTTGTTTCTTTGGTTACCTTATGTCCCGAACTTGCGTAGACTACCGTATTCTGGGGGAGACTATACTTCCTTGTGACAACTTTCTAAAAATATCCACGCGGCTATTCAAAGAAGCCCAAACAGTTGAACAACCTTGCCCAGAAATTAAGTGCAGACTTCTCATCGCTTGGGAACTAATGTGCACGTACTATCGTTGCGGTTCCGAAGAATATATGTTATGGAGCTTTGAGTCTAGCTGAGCTAGCTGAAATCCCTGCTACCATTGCATCGTATCTCTATCGGCATCCCATTCCTACCTCTCTTTGGGCTAGTTCCTGCGTCTTGGCTCACATGAAGGCGTTAATAGAATGAGAGTGGCGGCAACGGCGCGGCAATTCGACCGGGACCTTACCGAGGTAAGTTTATAGCAGCCACTAGATTGTAAATCTCACTGCCGGGGTCCTCCGCCTTCTCGGGATTACTGCGTACGATCATGTCCAAGACACGATAACCGAGAGCACGCAATTCTAAGAAGGTTGAGCTGAACGAGAGGTAAAATAAAACGCAAAGGCTTTGCGGGATAATGGAGACATAGCGCATCCTAAGACCTCAAAATAAAGGCGGAAAACAGCTTTTCTCAAACCTAGCTACCAAATAGAAGTTGAAATAATACAAGGGGAGCGTAAGCACGGAAGTAAGTTTTGCTTCGGTATTATTGCACCGAGCTCGCCTGCGGCTCCCACGTAGCATTGAAGAATGTCCTTTCGTGAATGCACCAGACTCTCGGTAAGAGCCGCGTTGAAATCTGGAACGGCGTGAACGAGTTTGGCGACTCCGGTATCAAATATCCTGCCGACATTCCAATCCTGGCATAGCTCTGCCATCTTATGTATATTAGAGTCGTTGCAGCTGCATGAGGCGGATGTACGTGCGGTCAGTGTGGTGCTGTCGTTGCGAATTATACCAGGAACAGAAGTATATATATGCGCTCTAAGCGATATGTTAGCGGATAGCCGGATCGTGATTGAGAAGACCTGACCGGCCCTTCAAATGTCTGCGTAGTGGTGACTATACTGAGCATCCGGGCTTATCCCAATCACCAGGTTAGATAATTCGCTGGATTGAAGATAGGTTAAAATTCGTGGAGACGGAAACAGACAGACAGAGCTAGACTAGGACCTTTTGGAACATGAGGCGAGTTGTTCACCACTAGAATGCGATAGTTGTCAACCTGTAACCTTTTCTTCCCTTTCGATTCGTAGCTTTCCTTTCAACCTCCTTGGTTTGTTGCCACTTGCAGAACGAAATACAACGTTAAATCGTGGTGAATGTGCCAGCGGGGATCTAGCCGGCCGGTACCTGGACACCAACCCAGATGGGTTAGAAGCCATGGGAACACGGGCATGTGGTGATCCCGCCATCCAGGTTCACCAGCTGGGAAGCATCCTTTCTACGTCGCACGCGGAAGATTATTCGTCACGTGTGGGCCTCCGTATATGCCTACGATATTTCTTGGTATTGCCGCTACATGTGCATGCAACAAGCTTGCTGCATGACAGAGGCGAGTAACCCTGCAGCTCACCGTATATGCCAGTAACGTCTTACCTCGAGTAATCTAGATCCCTTATCTGTCGGCTAGAAGGGGTCCATCTCTTACACTAAAACTGCCCAGAGATTCGGATTGTTAGACTGGTTATCGCAACGTAGGCGAAGAATTTACATGGCATCTTCCATCAAAAGTCGCACACAATAGTCTTGACTTATGCTTATTGGTAACTTAGAGCTCCTCACTTCCGAATGCTGTGAATTCAAGCACGAATGAATAAAAAAGTCTTCAAAACCATAAGTGTTTGGTTTTTACCCTGCATCTTAAAATAAGCGAGCAGAACTTCAGGAACAAGTAAGGATCTACAAGCCCTGGTGCCGGTAAGCGCGACATCCCAACATCCCTGTAAACCGGCAAGGGCAAAGAGGGTGATCAAGTCGCTGGAAGAGGACCAGACCAAGCTGAAGACTTCGCAATTCCGATTGCAACTAGATGCTTAGTTGCTAAACAATTGTTTGTTTTTGAAAAATATGATAATGAGTTGCTGTCCAGGAACTAGTAATGGTTGGCTCCCTGGGCATCATTGCATACTAGTAGTAAATGAGTAAGGGAAGAAGCGCCAGTTCAGTTGTGATAATATTAGTATGTACCTAGGTAAGGTTTCTATGTCATTTTTCTCGACCAGACATAACAATGGATATAAGGTTATTATTTATAACAAGATGAATAAATCCTGCGGGAGTTTGTTGGATTGGCGATCCAGTCAGCAGAAGTAAACATGATGATGGTGTAGTGACTCAAAGCGGCTTTTCACATAAGCCTTTTGCAGACAACGGAGTTAACTCAGGCACCATTCTGATCAGCCCTTGTTCAACTGCCGAGTAAGCATTATTTCTCTTGCAGGATCATTGAGAAGAGACGAGATCTTCGATTCTGCGCACCCAGTAATAACACAACAGTATTAGGCGTCTACCATGTCAATTGTTATGATTAGGTAGCGTTTCTGTATCGGAGAGATGATTTCTATATTAGGCGGCGATCGCGGCTTGTTAGCTCTCTAGCTGAGGGACTGGCAGGCATCAACAATAGCAGTACGCGCGTATGTCTTGGCACCCTTGGCAAGATTATCCAGCTTAGGTAAGGTTAGCACACGCTTCTCGAGTATTAACAAGAATACCTGCGCATAAAAAGACACCGCATGTATTCGGATTGAGATTCGTTACACGAGGTAGGCGGTATGAGCGACATGAGCTACGTTATGGCAGTGTGTGATTCACTGCAGCATCAAATCGCCGTCCAGGATAACTTGTTCAAGTTCACGTACACAGCGTACCAATGTACAAATTGAAGTGAGGTGCGTGAGCTTGATCAGCACTCAGAGGTACAAATGCTGACCGGTGCCATAGACGAGGATAATTGTCACCTATCACCAATGGTTCGAACTTGGATTCGAGCAATTTTAGATATGGCAGGAGCACAGAATCAACACCTGGTGGCCAATCTTCCTTGTCGATGTGCTGAAAACAGGTACACAGTAAATGAACATATTTATTAAGTACCTATGAGGTTGGTAGATTTCATGAAATTGGCTGGGTCACAATGATAATTATCCGATGCGCTTTAGAATTGGCTTTCGTTGCTCTCTACCCACGTAGAAGAACACCAACCGGGTCTTATCTTATCATTATATCTTACCTTATCAACTACACTGTCCCTGCAGAGAGTTGTCCATCAGCATACCCCGCTTTGCGAGTCGCGGCAGCTGCAACCACTGAACGCGGTCTTGGGTTGCGTAGAAGCGCGTCCTGCTGCTTAACCACCGCTATGGAACCCCCCGGTCTTCTTGGCCAAGACCCGTCGCAACAAAACAAATCCCCAACCTTTTATCAACAATTTCTTGGTGCAGCCCTGATTGCGATACTAGGTAACCTGTCACAAATCGCGTCGTCCCTGAATGCGATTATACCCATCGACTGCCCTGTCCAGATCTTATTGTTGCAGTCGCATCTGCATAAAACACCATTTCTCCATCTTCGCACCTTGTCGCCAAAACTCTGTTCTGCATCTCTTCCCTCGTGCATCTGCATAGTTGATTGTTGTTGATCAGAATAGCACAAGATGTCGGTGGTCTCTCTTCTTGGGGTCAACATCCTCAACAACCCCGCCAAGTTCACTGATAACTACGAACTGGAGATCACCTTCGAGTGTCTCGAGCAGTTGGAGAAAGGTATGCCTCTCCAAGCGAGACCACTATGACATTTCCGGTTGCGCAATGCGATACCAAAGGGTAGCACTAACAACCAACGTGTAGATCTGGAATGGAAGCTGACCTATGTCGGCTCTGCTACCTCGTAAGTCGTGGCATTCTAGAACTTAAGTGGTATTTGCGCTGGCACAACCTAACACAAGCCGTACCAGCGATCAATATGATCAAGAACTCGACTCTCTCCTCGTTGGACCTATCCCTGTCGGCGTCAACAAATTCATTTTCGAAGCGGATGCTCCCAAGACGACGCGCATTCCCGATGCAGACATACTCGGTGTTACCGTCATCCTGTTGACGTGCTCCTACGATGGTCGTGAATTCGTCCGCGTGGGTTATTATGTTAACAACGAATATGACTCTGATGAGCTTAACGCCGACCCTCCTGCCAAGCCTATCATCGAGAAAATTAGGCGTAATGTCCTTGCTGAGAAGCCAAGAGTTACGCGCTTTGCCATCAAATGGTATGGACATGATCTTGCAAGCTTGAATCGCGGCTCCGTATTCGCTAACTTGACTTCAACAGGGATTCTGAAGCTTCTGCCCCTGCCGAATTCCCACCCGAGCAACCCGAAGCGGATCTTCAAGCCGACGAGGAAGAATACGGAGCGGAAGAGCTCGATGAAGAAGTTGAGGATGAAGCTGATGGCACTGCGGACAAGGCTGGCGAGAGCAGTGCTGCCGCCGCCGACGGCGATGCTGAGATGGGCGGCGCCGAGGAGACCGGGGAAATTGGCGGTGAGGACGAGATGTCCGAAGATGGTAGTGTCGATCTCGAAAATGAGACAGATGACGAGGAGGAAGATGCAGAAGGCGACGCTGGAGCTCAAGGCGACGCAGCTGAGGGTGGCGATGACGCCATGGAGGTAGACGATGCCATGCCCGATGCGCCGAACCCTAAGGGCATCGCAAGTCACTGAGCTTCCATCAAGTTGGGGGAGAAGGTCGAGCAGTACCTACCGCTCGATTTCATAAATAGTAATGGTTGAGTGACGTATGAGAATATGGCGGTTTGGGGCCTAACATAGAACCCATGATATTGGTACACAAGCCTTTCAGATGGCCTCGGTGCTGCTTTATGGGGTTCTGATAGAATTTCCTGTTCTTAGCAAATGCGTAAGATATCCCTAGACACATGAATTAATTTGTCAGGATATCGCACATCACCCCCAATAATTGATTTGTGTGTCGCTCCTTAAGAACTCTGACCTCCCTTTGCTCTAGAATCACCTTAAAAGGAACGTTGAGGGTCGAAACCCCTTGGATTTCTCATAGCTTGCTAGTTACACATACAAATGTCGATACATATCATGCAGAGTGTTTGATAAATGATGGGCTGGTCGGGAAACTTGAATTTACGGCTATTTCCGTACACCAGTTATCGGACAGGCTACTCAACAGGATCAAGTAGAGCATTCTTTAGGCTGGGTGGCGTTTCGCTCTACTACCTTTGATCCATTTCGACACGTTCATGGATATGGACCAGATTGATACCGTCTCGATAGGCTTGTGTATATAGCGTGCATGTTACGTGTTATGTTTAGTACATGCTTGTCCACGACGCTGAGCCACGCTACCCTGGACATGAAGATCTTTCTATAATATCCTTGCGCATAACGATATTCTCTGCTTCATATATAAATCGTCCCACAAATGACGTTTCGGGATTCTGAACAATATAGAATAATATGTAGTAGGTGAGCATCTGGTAGAAGAACTTCTATAGAGGAGAAGCAGCCTATATCGCAAAATGTCAACCAACAACAGACCAGGTAATCTTGAAAGTATTAGGTGCCTACTAACTGTATGTATCATAACAACACAAATTGGGAAGCAGCCCAGAGCAATGAACACTCGCATTTCAGTAGACCGTTTTCAATTCATTCTTGTTATGTTGGTGTTTTGTCCACATGTGTTTATATACGCCGTGCTTAATTCCGCCTGATTATCTCCGATGTCATCATTGTCACATGCAAATAACTGCTTTTCCTCTATTACTCAATCTTGCCTGCCTAGCCTATTATGATCATCAGTTCATTTTGGCTAATGCCTGGCACCTACTTACCTGTGTGTTCATCTTGTTCATTGCTTAGGATACTGTCTCGCTACCGACGATGAACTCTGGCTAAGTATGTATAGCACGATAGGCGGAACCCAGTGCAGTATTTCTTCGCTATGATGAGGGGAAAGAGATCGAATATACCTACACAATTTCTGTTGCCAAAACTTGAAATGCTGTCTTCCAAGGCTATCTATTTAAGTCCTTTAGCAGAGGTTGACGAAGTTGTTGGTGAATCCGGGCCGAGCCGTCGCTGCTACCGTACTTAACTACCGGCCACCAACAGGGATCTTTCGCTAAGGCCATCACCCCGGCTTCTGCGCCCCCACTTACCCCAGGTTTTGGGGGTCCGACCAGTAAAACGGTACGTATTAGGGTGTACACTCCCTGACCTACAAGGGTTGCCCAGACTAAGTAACCCGAAAGCTGTCTCCGAATCGGCGCTCTACTCGGTCGGCCTTATTGTTCGGTCTCGTTGTTCTTTGTATTCTTCATGTTTATTTGATTGTTTTCTATTTTCGGTTTGCTCTTCCTTTTTTGGGCTGGACTGTGTAACGCAGAGCCGTATTGCCGGGATCTAGATATGGATGCGAAAGACAGTAGCGTACTGAGCGCCCAGGAAATCGCGACTCACCGCTCCACGTCCTCGTGCTGGATCGTTGTGGGCGGCAAAGTGTACGATGTCACGTCCTACCTGGACGAACATCCCGGAGGCGCGGCCGTGCTGCTTACGCAAGGCGGAACTGTGAGAGCATCTCATAATTTTCGTTTTTGATTTTCAACGGGCGACCCAATTGCGTCGTTTGCGTTGACCGGCGAACTCACCCTGTCTCTTTGATAGCCAGTTACAACCATGTCTCACCCACCACTGACATTACTTGCAGGACGCGACAGCTGAATTTCGCAAGATCCACTCACCAGATATCTTAAAATATCTGCCCAAAGATGCCTACCTGGGGTCAATAGACGTAGCAACACGGGACGCACTGCCCATCAGCAGCGCGGGCGTCGAATCAACGGGCGGTCTCGAAGCAGAGGGTGGCGCAAGCGAGATTCCGCATATCTCCAGCATCGTGGTGCCCAACGACTTCGAAGCGGCCGCCAAAGCAGCCATGCCCCTGAAATCATGGACGTACGTCTCGTCATCGGCGCACGACGGCTCTGCCCTGCGCGCCAACCTCGCCTCCTGGCACGCCGTGCGATTCCGCCCGCGCATCTTCCACGACGTAAGCACCGTAGACGCGCGCACCAGCATCCTGGGCTCACCCTCCGCATTCCCCTTCTACGTGTCGCCCATGGGTCAGCTCGGCCGCAGCCACTCGACAGCCGAAATTGGCGTCGTCCGCGCTCTGGCACGCCGCTGCGTGCACGGTGTCCTGTCCGCAGAGTCCACGGTGAAGCTGGAGGAGATCGCCGCCGCGTTCCTCGAGGAGAAGAAGAAGGTCCTCGCGGAAAAGAGCGCAGACGCGCAGAATAGCAGGCCCGAAGCACAGCTGCATTTCCAGCTCTACGTCCCCGCAGACCGCGCCATCGCCGTACAGCGCATCCGCCGCGCGCGCGCCACGGGCGCCTTCCGCAGCCTCTGGGTCACCGTCGACACGCCCGTGCTGGGCAAGCGGACGGCAGACCGCAAGCTGCAGGCCGCCGAGGCGCTGGCCACATCCCCCGAGCTCGCGGCGCACGCGGAGCGCGCCGGCTTCGGGATGCTGTCGCACGCTGGACCCTCGCTGTTCAACTCCTCATTGACCTGGGACGACGTGGCGTGGATCAAGCGGGAATGGGGCGGGCCCGTGGTGCTCAAGGGGGTGCAGACGGCGGAGGACGCGGCGCGCGCGGCGGACTTGGGTCTCGAGGGGGTCCTGCTGAGTAATCATGGGGGCCGCCAGATGCATGGCGCGCTGGACGCGCTGACGACGCTGTTGGAAATCCGCGAGTATTACCCCGGTCTCGTGGATCGGATTGAGGTCTTCGTTGATGGCGGCTGTCGCGATGGCGCTGATGTGCTGAAGGCTGTGGCACTTGGTGCGAGGGCTGTTGGGGTTGGCAGGCCGTTCTTTTATGCGCTTGCTACGTATGGGGAGAAGGGTGTTGAGCGTTGCGCAGATAGTGAGTATTTGTTTTGTCTTCCTGTTTGCTGCTTGGTATTTGCCCGGGTAGCCCAGAGCCGCTTGGAGAGCGATGTATCATCTAAGTCCGGTATTTGGTCTTGCTAACTCGATTCTAGTATATGCTGATGAGCTCGTCACTGGGATGAAACTTGTAGGAATGAAGAATCTGAAAGAGGCGACGCCAGAGCGTGTCAATGCTAGTCGGCTGCTCAACGAGATATGGCGCCCCGAGAAGAGTCGTTTGTAGTTCGGCGATTTGGCGTGAGTTCTGCAGTTATTGGAAGATCGTCCTAATCAATTGTTCATATGCTGCTTTGGCTATGAATACTTTTGCATATTAGATAGCTTGGAGTTCTCAATCGACCTAATTCAGAGCCTCCTTTTCTCTTTTCATTACTACCTAGAGCACACATCTGCTCCCCCACCTCACCGGGAGGCTGTCTTCTCGCCCTGATTATCGGTTTGAATTACATTCTTCCTGAGAATGGTCCTCTTTCCTTTCAAACCGTCATCTTTTTTACTCAACTGGTCAATCGTTTACTCCTCATCTTCGCAGTCTTCATCTTCTTCCTCTTCTTCCTCTTCTTCCTCCTCTGCCTGTCGCTTGGTCACCTGCCGAGACTTGAGAGCGTTCCGCTTCAAGGTAGCAGCCAGCGCGCGACGTGCGGTGGTTGCGTTACCGGTAGAATTTGAACCAGCCACTGGTGATTGCTGTCAGTACTCGAGCACCATCGGTGAGACTTTTCAATTATTTAGTCGACTTACTCTGAACCGGCACAACACCGCCAAATGGTCCAGCCCGAGCAGCATTCATGCAGCGCACGAGACAAGTGTTATCCTGTCCCGCGACGGTTCCCGTGCAAGTCTGGTCGTCAGGGATAGCAGCGACAAGAGGGAAGTCCGTGGCAGCGCCGTCGCGGTTGCGGGAGTTTTCTCCAGGCGGGGTCGTGGTGACGGTTATATCCTCCCAGGTCTGCCCCGTGCTGTCGGCGTTGATGGCACAGGTGTACGGGCCGCCTCCGTCGGAGTTGACTTGGTGGAGCGTCATGTTGAGCTCGCCGCCCTGGGTGATCTGGGGCAGCTGGTCGCCCGTCTCGGCCAGGATGGCCTGCGTGCCTTGCTCGATGTCGTTGTCGCCGGCTCCGACGGTCTCGCCGACTGTGTCGGCTTGGTCACCTTTGAAACGCGTGCTATCCTGCTGGAAGGGCCGGCGCTTGGTTCCGTCACGAGGTGTGCTGGTGTCGATGCCCAGGGCCACTAAATAGGGGAGATTATGAGTATGGGTTGCTCTTCCTAGAGAAGTTGAATGGACTTACTGCCTGAGCCGCCGGCGTCGCCGACTGCATTAATAATGGCACCGTGTCCTGCAACAAGGTGCGCGAAGCTCATGAGGCCGAGGCTCAAAATGAATTTAGGAGAAGACATGGTGTCAAAGACTAATTAGGTAATGAAACTAATATTAAGACTGCTCAGCAGCAAGTTGTGGGATTAATCAAGAAGGAAAATATGGGAGCTTGCTAGAAGCTTCAGTTGAGTGGGATGCGGTGATGGTGATGATCGAGGACAGACCTCTGAGTAAGAGAAGGGTAGCACGCCTTTATAGACGCTCAACAAATTCGCATGCCTCCTCGTATTGCTTCATCTTCCCGCTTCGGGCGGCAAAACAAAGAGACAACTCATCCCCATGAGAAGTGATTATGAGTCCAGAATGGGTTATTGATGCGTGCCAAGAACCGTTTGGGCCTGAAGAGAAAGTTGGTACGGGCAGACATCACCATCAGGGGAAACGATAATGTTTTAAAACATTGGACGAAGTCTCGTAACTCGGACCATGTGAGAAAATATATAGTTTCATTTTGGATACAATTTGGATTCCGACAGAACCGGAATGTTACTCTAACGATGAGAAGAAGTAAATGTTATTTAATTGATTGCTCTGCGATATCTTTTTGTTCTCTGCGATTGCATAGTAAAATGTGAGCCGGCATCAGAGTCGATGAAAAGATAAGAGTTGGTGTAAGCTTTTGATTTTCATTGATTTACGTGGTATGTGCATCAACCCCGGATTTGATCAAGTATGGACTGGGATGAGATAACCTGGGATGCGGGCCTAGGTTTGGTCTTAGTGACCCAACGCATCACGTCCGGCACGGTAGTTGGTCTTTTCGCCAAGAGTTCAGGGGCGGAATAGAACACGAGAATAGGCGACCGTGAGTTCGGGTCACTAACAGCCGATGCGTTTGGTAACTCACCCATCGAAAAGGGCAAGTAAACAATTCGTTGATTGTTTCAATCGTCTTCCTTGCCCTGGGCTCGATCGTGAAATATGATGTTCCGATTGGTGCCAGAGGTTGTTGTTTCATGGTGGCGGAGCATCTGTTCTGTTGCGATTGGCCGATGAACTTATCCGTCACTCGCACTCCATCCTGACATCAGCCATTAGAGCTTCTCGAAGCAATACATTCAAGAACAACAGAAGTATCAAACCTTAGACTACCTTGCTTGCTCTTGTCTTAACTATTATATTCAATCATCCTCTTCATTTGTGCCTATATCTCAACCCAAGCCCATAAATCCGTCTTGCCGTTCTATCTTTGTTTAGTCCCGCCGCGTTCATATCTATCCAATAAACCCTGGATAAATGACGACGCCAACCACAATCGAGCAACGTCCGCACCTCGTGTTATTCAAAGGGAATGCAGCTAGCAAACGCCTTGTAGAAACTGTATGGTATGTTGAATCGTCGTGCTCCTCAGAAAGCGCTCACAATGGTGACTTATTACAGACTCTATGGGACAGTGCGCAGGTGTATGCCAGAGCTATTTTGATCTGTCTAATCGGCCGCTTGTGTTAGGGTGGCAGTCAGACATTCGTGTCGCAACACGGCTTTGGGTTTAAGCTGTGGTGCATTGTCCTCAATGGAAAATGTACATGCGGGCGGATAGAAGTCGCAAATGGGCAATCGCTTATGCGTCCCCTTGGTGCTATCGTAGAACGACTTCAGGTCCCTGAGATCCTGTTTCTGAACGGAGTACTGGTTTAGATGCATGAAGTAATTCATGACGGAGCGTTTATTCTTCCTCCCCCAGCGCACGGACTTCAAGATTTCAGGGAACTCGTGGCGGAGGCCGAGAATGTGTCCAATTTCATGGGCCAGAATGTTGGCGAGGTAGTCGATGTTAGCATCTTCAAGGGCGAACTTGTAAATGGATAATTTGCCAGCTTTTTCTTGAGGGAAGAAGGATTGCGCATAGACTCTCGGATCCTTGTCATCTGGCATGTCGCAGTACCTGACTTGGAAACTAGCCTTGTTCCTGCGCCTCGTGTACTCGAACTTCACGCCGATGTTATCCCACATGCTGGTCGCCTCATGCATCTTTTGTGAAACGATTCCGGCGAGGTCGGGGTCGTCAAAACTCTCGTTGCAAATGACGTACTTGACGATCGAGCCTTTAGTCCAGCGTGGGATATGGGTATGGTCAGCATCTCCTACCCGGAGGCGGGCGCAATTGCTTGCACGCGGCTGAGTAACGCAGTGATAACGCCCTGCTTTAGGGGGCGTGGTCGCAGCGCGTTCTCGGTTGCTGAGACTGATGCTCAATGGGCGTGGAATAGAGAAAGTGCCCACGAATGTGTTACCAAGAGTTAGGGCACCAAATATATTGTTTAACGTGTCCTCGGTAGTATAAAGAAAGCGCGCCAGGGTGTTGAGTGCGGCTGCTTGGTGACCGAGGTTACCGAGTGTAGTGAGCGAGCCATTGCTAGGCAATGTTGCTTCAGTTTGGTGTCCGTGGCTCTCTGGTTCTAGGCTGAAGCTACAGCTATACTCGTGGATGGGAGACTCTCTGGTGTGATAGACCATTAGAGATGTATCCATGGCATTCTTGATGGATTCTTGCTAGTTTGGCCTCCTGGTCCTGGTGCAATAGGAAAGAGAGGTAAAATTCAACCAATTATCTTCGTTGAGGATAGGAAGTTGACTTCTTGGAAATGTTCAAGTTGAGTGTGAAAGTCTGGATCAGGTGCACTTAGATTCAACTAGGGATAATAATGGTACCAGGCGGGAAAGATGGTATTTATATTCATGAACATCATAGTGATTTCGAGCCTTCCGATGCACTTTACTGCCATTGAATGATTCTATGCAACGATTCTACCTAGGTATGCTCTTATTTACTGTAGCTGAGTTGCTCATGTAGGTTCTATCATGCCTCACTTCCTAAAATGTGAGATTCGGGTACGCTACACTAGATTTGGCCACTTCGCCCCCATTTACCCCCATTTGCACAGGGGAATACCCAACTGGTCAGCATGCTACGTAGTATGGCCCCACCTGCCTGGTTCCCCCGGTGGGTCAAGAAAATAACCAGGATACGCTTTGGCTGATGTGCAATTTAGGTAGCGTGCCTTGATGCACGTGATTGTCTTGGCGTAGATACACTACAACACTACCGATTAGCACAAACTGAACGTACCCCAACCTACCTATAGCTTACCTGAGAGTACCTAACCTAATTAAATAATTTTCTTATCTCTACTAATGTTGCGACAGCTGATACAAAATGCTATGTCTAGCAGCCTCAAAAAAATAGAAGCCTCGCGAGCCTAAAAACAAGCGGCAGATTAAAATTAAAAAAATCACCCTGGGAGCAAAGGTCGGCACAGAGCGTATGCCCCCCGGAGGTCAAATACTTCAAAGGATAGCAGAACTTTGAATTCTGCGGCGCAGCCGCCTGGCGCCGAAAGTACCTCTAAATTATCATGTAAATACCTAGGTTGACTGCTGATCTAGAGATATCAGAACATAGGATTTTGAAAACGTAGAGCTACCCTTAGGTAAGCGGGGGCATAGGAGGGGTTACCCTCAGTTGATCCATAGTATGATCCTCCCCCTCCTAGGTACCGTACACCTCGCTTCGGTAAACCGTAGGCGCAATATTACATGATAGCTGTAAGAAGTTGGTATAACGTATACAAGCGAAGTCAGCCTACTAGTCGGCAGTGCCTGTCAGCACTAAACGCTACCTAGAAAATGCTAAAGTCAAGACATCTTCGGCTCTGGACCCTCACGATGATCCTTTCGCTTGCTTTTAGAAGAAGTAACTTTCACGGATTTACGTTGTCGTGGGCGACTCTCTCGAACCATGGACCCCGCGACGATCTTTCCGATCGTTGGTACAACAGTCTCGCTGGGCGACGTAGTGTCAAGGTGCATTACCAGGCTAAGCGCGCTGAAGGCTCAGGTCAGTAGCCAGGGTATGCCTATTAGGCGGGGATATTCCGTTCCCGGCACCCTTGCCAGCTTCTGGTCCATTTTATACCTCCCCCGCCTGTGGGCAACGTGCACTGACTTTATTTCTGTGTATGAAAATAGTTCCACGACGCGCCCATCATTGGTACATCCATGATCAGGCAACTTCACATGGTCAAAATCGCCCAAGACCAGCTTTCTCCTCTGAATTCGCCAAACTTCATTCACGACCCGAGATATCGCCAACTTGCCGCCCCAATTGGCAATGCGCTCGACAGCTTCGGTCCAATACTGTTCGCCTTGGGGCAGCAGCTGGATCGATATGAAGGCGTCGATGCTAGTGGAATGACGGCAAAAAGGAGGATGACATTCTTGCACAGCTAAAGGGAGATGACAAATCTCTCAATCTTACTCGACCGACAAGTGAATGCCTTGAACCTCGCAATACAGTGGTAAGGCCCCAAACCAATGAGCAATATCATTACAGTGCTGAGATTGATATAGCCATACTTGGATGTAGCAATCTGGGATATTAACTCAGAAAGAAAGTTGGTCTATCCTGCGACTGGCGCAAGACTGCTCATCTTCGCTGGTTGGTCTTGACGACGTCGCAAGTTTCATATCAGAGAATACGGCGGCGATAAGCACCCAATTCGAATTTGACGATGCTCTTCGAGGGACCTTATTATACCAGGCGGTCGAGAGATCACATCTCAGACAGGCGATTCGAGCAAGGAAGTCAAATGAAGTTGACAAGACGTCAACTGATAGCATTTTCCGAAGAGAAACGACATCCGGGTTCGGACAAGCATTTAGGACGATGAGATTGTTCAAATCTATTGCGCTATCTGATTCTCTTAAAATCCAACGAGTGATAGGAGTCGATATTCGTAAAGAGACTGTCGTCGAGACTTTAGGAGATGATACCCTGATAGAAGGTGGGCCGAGTCAAGAACACTCGTCCTATAGTAATCCTGGGAGCTCGGATGGTCCTGGTTTGAGCGCAGAAACAGAAAGGCCGGCCCAATCGCTTCTGAGTGCGGATGATTCCAATTCACCTCCAACGCAGCCTAGTCTTGATCATTGGCGAAAAGCCTTTCGATGGCGGACATCAAACACACATGACACCAAACCACATCAGCACCCACAGAAAGAAGAAAATCAAGACACTTCTATGATTAAAGTTCTGCTATTAGGGGCTTCAGGAGGTGGAAAGACCACTATATTCAATGCCCTGCGACTCTCGACGGATACCGAATACGTTGGGCGCAAAGATGCTTATCTACGTACATCTGCGTGGCATAATGCATTGGATTCTGTCAGAGATATCAAAAACATTCCTTGCCTTGCTGAGCGGGCGGTGCATCGTTTAGCGCCCACTGCTGGAGATCGATCCCAACCGCAAGTCACGACGGCAGGTATTCATGAGACGAAATTCACATACAACGACTGCCAGTTCGCCCTGTACGATTGTTGGGGCGAGAGGAGTGAACGTAAGAAATGGATACACACGTTACAAGACGTATCAGTGGTGATTTACCCGGTTGAGGCCACTGGCTATGGAAGATTTATACTAGGCGCTGAACGAATGCGCGAGCAGTACAAGGATTTGCAATCTATCACGGCGAGTTTCTGGTTCATACGGTCACGCTTCGTCGTTGTCTTTACTAAGATAGATCTCCTTGACGACTATTTGAAAGATTACGTCGTTAGGAATTATCTTACATCAATGGGAATACCAACGGATGTTGATGAGTACTTGGAATACCTTGAATGGCGATTCAGGCGTTTGATACGGTGGGCCGATGCTGGAGAAGAGCGGATTCGGTTCGTTCACACCAACCTAGCAGACGTCAATGAGCACAATGCTGCGATTCGTATCTCGAATATTCTGGATAGCTTTGGTTCAGTTGGTCAGGTGTCGAGGTCGGGAAAAGAGGCCCATATATTCGATCAACGACACGGCGAGTCCCTCGAGACCAAGCTTGCAAGTCCTCGTGCTAATGATGGCGACTAAGTAATATCCAACAACTTCAACTATTTGCGGGACAGGTTGATGATGCGAGCTCTACTGTTAATTAGTACAGCACGACAAATAGCAAAAAAACGAGATTAGGAGACTTGCAATAGAGTCTACTATTGACTGCTGGATATAGAGCGAACGGATCTGGTAAGCTTGTATCTGAATCTTGGGCTACCAGTACATCTATATCCATCAGAAATTGTCACGCAGGGAGCTGACTTTGGCACACAGGGGTAAAATAGACTAAGGGGCCGCCCGGTGATAGCGGCTATGTTTATTCTACCCACCGGGGGTTTTGATTCTTCTTCAAACAGCCCCACCACTCTATGAGGTGCCGTAGATAGATGCTCTACGTCTTTCTTTCAAGTCGCTGCGTCGAGCTGGCTTCTCTTCATCTTCTCGGCTACTTCCCGAATCTCTTGTTTATCGCTTCCTAGAAGCTTAACATATAAGAGCAGTCTAACTGCATTACCTATTTCTGATACGCATTATGTCGAAGTGGTCGTTGCAGCGCTGATGGCTAATACGGCCAACAAGACTGTTAACGTATCCCAAGCCAGACAACGACAGACTCTTCATTAAAGCAGACAGCACCATTCGCGAGACTGTTGATCCAACTCTTGATAGACAATCTCCACTCGATGCACAGGTTAGCATAAATGGCATTCACTTTGTGCTCAGGTTTCACACCGTTTACATTCTTCTCCCCAGGCATGGTAACCCGTCACATGTTGTGCATAGGAGTGTCTCTAGGAGAGCCCTATATCAACTGCCCATATCAAATAATTTGACAAGACTAGGCTTTTTCGCGACAATTAGACTAGGCTTCTCACGCTGAGCCATTTCCCGCACATCATGACCGATCACACCCACCTTCGATAGCCTTCAAAGGTTCCGCAGCTTGTTCCGTGACGCCGTGGCTCGAGCTGAGCTAGATGTTAAGGAATCTAGCTAACTCCCTTTTCCGCGCCGGGATTGTCAACGGCACCCAGACTACGCGAAGCGCGACACGGCACCCGGCACATCATGAAGCGGCGCGTGCCCTCAACAGATGTCGGATCAACCCCGCTGAATACGATATTCGTGACAAGGCGAAGGGATTAGAAAGCCCAAATTTGGCCCGGTAGCACATCAGGAAACAACCAAAATATTGACTCAGCCTTGGGGGCATGCCAGGCCAATGCGGGTCTTGGGGTAAACCTTTTACATAACTCAAATGAAGGGAAGCAAATTATATATAGGCCGATAACTTGAAGATCATTTGGCCACGTTGGTACAGCCTAGCGAAGCATCTGTATCCAAAGTATCATTACTTAGCGCCAGCGTAACAGCGTCAACACCCTTACTCAGCATCGTTAGGCTCTGGGGTTCGATTCCCTCGGTGGCCAAATAGTATTCTTCTCTTTTATTCCTTATTTTTTTTAGCTATTCAAGGATATACAATATGGCAAGTCATTACAGCGTAATCACAGTCGATTATGTCTCTAATTTTCTTGAATTATACATCTTCCAGACCCCCTAAGTTCCCAGGCAGATCCAGTTAAACTGCAGCTTCGTTGGTCACCCAGAGCATCATCGCCTTGACCTACGATAGCACTCTCAGATATGATTGGATTATATAGCACATGAATAGCCATACTTGAGATATATCATTATATCACCCCAGCATCCAAACTCTGGGAGCCCAACAGCGTTTTGCTCCCTTGAAAGAAACAGGGCGATCTTGATGAAAGCGAGTCGTAACTTCAATGATAGTAAACGTCTCCTTTTCGGCTTCCGGATTTGATGGATGCATGGGGGTGCTTTTAGTATTAGTCGAAGAGAGCACGAGTGTGGAATGAGCCAATCAACACCCGAAGATTTGAACTTGGCCATCAGCGATAAAGAAAGATTAAGTTAAGACGTTCTGTTGATTATATCCTGGGTTCTGCCTGCTATAGTCGTTCCACTCGTCCACCATGCAGCTCTTCCATCACATCTGGCATATGCAAATAGCTCACTTGCAGCCCCGAGGTCGTGGTCCTGGTAAGATCAGCTCGGATCTCGGATGTAAGAAGTGCTGCACCTGAGATATCCTACGATCACGCGATACAACGTGAGCAGCTTCGCTGTCAATCAGTGCAACATAAGTCCGATTGAGAACACAGGTCGAAGGGTTCTGGAAGTAGTGGGGTGAAGGCGTGCGACAGTATTGGCGGATACCGCCAAAGATGGTGCTGCATAAGCGTGAAAACCCCGCGTCTAACCATACGCTAAAATGGTTGGCTGCATGTTGTGCTCACATGTACCGTAACTTGTATATGTAACTAATCTAATCCCAATTTCCAAATAAGATCATAAAGGCACCTAGATGCTGATGGGAGACGATATGTATATTCTTTTTCACATGCCTGCTCCGACATAGTAGTTCACGGAGAGTTAGGTGCTCACATATCCAGAATACTGTAGATAGATGCATTTGGTGAGTGGCCCAACCGTTCATGTCAATGCACATGTCATCCACTTCAGAATACATACTGTATGCCGGTAGGTACCAGGGTGTCTACTTAGTAAGAGATAGCAGAAGCGACTTACACGGTTTTTCCAACTAAAGTTAACAACTTCCTCGTCCAGTTCTCCCCAGTAGCTTTCATCGCGATGGAAGATTCATCTGCCTTTTACCTGCCTGGTACCTCCTAATACAGAAGTGCGATAAGGGGAACTCAGACCATCCGATACTTCCCAAAGCTATCTACGTCACCTGTCGGTAACGCCTATCTTTGTTCCCCTCCTCAGCACCCTCCTTGTCCTTCTCTTGGCGTTTTGCACACCTGCCCGGACGGTTACTGGATCACTTCTTGGCCCGGCACAACAATGGAAATGTGGCAATGTAGCCAAGAGGTCGACGCATCCGCCGCCAACCCGTTCGAACGAGATCAGCAGTTGCCGTACAGCACTCTCGTAGTAGCTCAAGGTCTGCCAAGGCCACCCGAGTGTTGGTTCCAGCCCCCCTTGGGGCTTCTACGCGCAGGATATTGTGCCGCACAGCAAATCAACTCGCATAAAACCCCATGGAGAGATGCCTCAGAGATACCCAAAAGAGGCTGCCAAGCAGAGCTAGCGAAGGCAATAATCATCGCGTCGCTTTGAATCTGACCCCTCCCAGCCTAACACCCCATCACCTCAATACAACACGAGACATGAGCTACCATGCAGTTCGAAAGCAGTAATACGGTTATAAGCTCACCTTGTCCCTCGACCCATCCTTGCTTGGCCGTTTTGCTCCCCTCTCAGCTCCTCTTCCGCCATTTACGACCTCTCTCCTATTCAATTTCCTACAACTTTGAATCGAGAATTGCGTAAATTGGGTTTCGCATGGTCAAACTGTGTTGTAGAGTTTCCAATCTCTTTTGTTAGATGCCCTAAAACTTCCGCGGAGCACCGCCTTATACAGTAGTACCTAATCTTTCAACATGTCGGCCGACGGCGGTAAATCGGCCGATACTGTCGAGGCTGCCAAACATGATATGCCAGTGCTTGACGATAAGCCCCTAACAGCTGAGAAGGATGGTATTGTTCATGCGAGGGACGATGTTCCATCTGGTTCCGACACTGACGAGCCCCTTCGCGGGCCTAATGGCGAAGAGTATCCCACGAAAAGGGACCTCGAAACCCTGCGACGTGTTAAGGGTCACATCAGTCCCATCATCTATACCATCGCCTTCATTGAGCTCTGCGAGCGGTTTGCGTACTACGGTACTACTGCTGTCTGTATGTTCCACCTTCATCAATTGGCACTCAGGTTCGCACATGTGCTAAGCGCAAGTAGTTGTCAATTTCATTCAGCAGCCTCTCCCGGAAGGGTCTACCACCGGCGAAGCTGGAACGTTTGGACAGCCGGGTGCGCTCGACCAGGGCCAACAAGCTTCCACTGGTCTCGTCACTTTCAACAGCTTCTGGGCTTACTTGATGCCCTTACTCGGTACATAGACCTATGCCTGCTGTGTGGCGATTTGCACATGTGATTGCGATAGTAACTATTGACGCAGGCGGCTACCTCTCCGACACTTACTGGGGCAAATACAAGACTATCCATGTTGCCATAGCAGGTACGTATGCCGATGCTATCTCCCCAAGAACTTAGTCCATTTGAGGACCCGTCAACTTGCCTTGAGAAGGGAACTGAGTCTAGGAGGCCTACAATCCTACTCGTTTCAAGGCTAATTGAGGCACTCAGTTGCTACCTTTGGTCATTTCATCTTGATCATATCAGCGCTTCCTCCTGTGATCAAAAACCCCGATGCAGCTCTTGGCATTTTCTCTCTTGGTCTCATTTTCTTTGGTATTGGCGTTGGCTTCTTCAAGGCGAATATCTCACCCATGATTGCGGAGCAATATGAAGCGTCTCACCCTAGAGCGGTCGTCGAGACGTTGAAGAGCGGCGAGCGAGTCATCAAGGATCCAGTTCTAACAATCTCCGTTATATACATGCGTTACTACTTCTTCATCAATGTCGGTAGCTTAGTCGGACAAATCAGTATGGTGTATGTGGAGAAGTATGTCGGCTTTTACCTGTCTTTTACCCTGCCGACGGCTTTATTCCTGTTCTGTCCCCTCGTATTGCTGGCATTCAAGAACAAGTACGTACGCCGGCCTCCAACGGGCTCGGTAATTGGAAAATTCTTTGGCCTGCTTGGTTTGGGGATGAAGGGTCGTTGGAGCGCAAACCCCGTTCGACTCTGGAAGAACCTTCGGGAGCCCGGCTTTTTCGAACGTGTCAAACCGAGCAACATTCCCGAATCTGAGCGTCCAGATTGGATGACCTTCGATGATAACTGGGTTGACGAGGTTCGACGAGGTCTCAAGGCTTGCCAGGTCTTTTTCCTCTACCCAATTTATTGGTTGCCCTACAATCAGCTGAATAGTAACCTTATCTCGCAATCCGCAACTATGGTGCTAGGGGGTGTCCCGAATGACGTGTAAGTAATTGTTCGAGTCTCTATCTTCAGCAACTTTCATTCCAACTTCATTATTCATCGACCACACCTATTGAAATGCTATGAATTATTATTAACTTCAATGTAAAGGGTCACCAACCTGGACCCTATCGCGTTGTTGATATTTATTCCAATTTGCGACAAGATTTTCTACCCCTTTCTGCGCAGGATGGGATATAACTTTACACCGATCAAGAAGATTACGGCAGGCTTCGCTCTCGGCACGATAGCTATGGTCGTCGGCGCAATCATCCAACATTATATCTACTGGGAATCGCCCTGCCGAGAGGTCTCTGGATATGGTCACGTTTCAGACTGTAAAGAAGTGCTTTTTGGTCCGGATGGAAGTGCAGATGAACGCCTGTACAAGCCACCTCTGACTGTGTGGATTCAAACTCCCGCTTACGTGTTAATCGCTTTCTCTGAAATCTTCGCCTCCATTACCGGCCTCGAATATGCCTTTACCAAGGCCCCTAAAAACATGCGTGGCTTCATCACGGGGGTTTTCTGGTTTGCCCAAGCATTCTCGGCAGCTATCGCTCAGGCTTTCGTGCCCCTCTCTACCGACCCGCTCCTTGTCTGGCTATATACCACCGTCGCCATCATCGCTGCCCTTGGTGGGCTTCTCTTCCATTTCGTGTTCCTGAAGCTCGACAAGGAAGAAGAGGCGCTCAACGCGTTGCCCGACAGCGTCTTTAAAGGCTCCAAGAACCAGGATGAAGATTTTAGGGCTGTTGAAGAGGCTCAGGCGGAGGCTGATCGTATCAGACATGCACAGGGTCTAGATGAAAAATTAGGTACTAAGTCCTAGTGTGAAGTGATGGAGGACACTCAGACTGTTTGGCATTGTTTCCCCGTAAGGACAACTTTTCTAGGATAAGCATAATACCCCTTTACTATTAAACACTCTTTCAATTAGTTAATGATACCGCACGGTTCTTCTTGATAGTGAGGAATGTTTTGATCTTCATGACTGATAATCTAATTTCCGGTAAGACCCCCTTTCCCAATAGCTCTTAACGTCTAATTCTCAAGTATGATATATGTCTCTTCTACGCTATAACCCAACGTTTACCAAGCAGCAAAAGAGATCAGCTTACGGCTCACGCAACCGAGGTAGCGGTTTTCTCTCCGTAGTGAGATGGTCGCCGCCTCTGTCGCGACCACCCACCTCAGCGGCCTTGCGCTCCCAAATGCTCCGGTCGTTCTGGACTTTCGCACCCGTCTCTTTATTGTATGCGCTCTGCACTTCGGCTCTCTTCTTCATGCCCTTACCATTTCGGTCATCCCGTGCAGCTGTTCTTACGGGATGCCCGGAAGGCGCAGAATACCTAGGGTCGCTCCCGGCTGTGGTGTCTCGCGAGGTACCCATGCGCCACGCAGGTTGCTGGCCCGTTTGCCAATCTCTTATAGCGCATCGGAGATCCTGCGGATAATCATGAGTTAGAGCTTGCAAGGTCCCTGCGCTTTGATGATTCCGAAATTGAAGGTTCTGAGATGAGGATGGAAGAGAACCTCGAGAGTCTCCGTGACTCTTGCTCGAGGTTTTTGAGTGTCGTGTTAGCCAGCCCATGGTTTCAGGTTGATATGCTGTTACTCTTATGATTGAATATAATGTTTCAGTGATGTGTGATGTCACAGGGTCTAGGCTGGGGACGGGATTCGACGCGGTACTTATAGAAGTCTGAAAAGCGCTAGTTGGAGGCTATCGCGTTGTTTCAAGACGGTCATTGTGTGATTGAAACAGGACCTGTCCTTCCTTTTTCTTTTGTCATTCTGTCATTTGTGATCTTTTGAGGTCTGAATCCATGTGGCATTGTGATGGGAACTTGCGGGATATCTGGAAATCAGATTTCCAAGTTCAGGTATCACTTTGGTTTTTCCGATGAGCTTTCATTTTGGTAGATGTGATATATCCGAACAGATGCCGCCAAAACCAGGAACTCGTTCCTCTAATTTTATCACCCCGTCCAGCTCAGGGAACTTCAGGCCTTATTGTTCGATGATGCAACCCCGCGCGATGCTTGATGCTGAAGTGAAGTGATATATGACTAGTAACCTAGTGGGCAATGAGAACAAAGGATTATATAAGACCCAAATCCATTGACTAGTCAGAGCGGGATCACATGGAGTTACAGTTCGAACAAAGACACTAATACAAGAGGCACAATCGGACAAGACAAAGAAGCACGCTTTGAAAGTGGCACAAGGCAGTAGGAATAATGCTGTTGGCCTACAATGGGGCAGATTCACCTTTTACGCCAAGGCAGACTATCCAGCCCTCACTGGAGATTAGACACGTAATGGAATCCTCCCCTTGGCCCCTTGGTTTTTAATAAGGTTAGGCGCTATCAGAAGAACTGTACGAAAACCAGCACGTCACTAAAGCTTCTATAGAAACAGCAAAATCACGGAAGCAAATCCTCACCGTTTTCTCCACTATAGATATCTCGATGCTATGTTAACTATCACGCCCAAAGCTCTGGATTTCCAATATCTTTACAACTGATAACTCACTTAACGTACATCAGGGAGCACCCAGCCCTCTTCATAGCTGTTTCACTAGGATCAATTTCCCGGAAGAGAAACATCATCCCCAGTGCCTTCGCAACATTCACCTCGTTTATCCTTGCAGCAGTCTGGGCCCTTGCCACACCATCCATTTGCTTCGCCTCTACAGCCGCTAAAATACGTGTTATTATTTTTCTGCTCTTCTAAAATATATAGACCTCAATGGTACGGTCTCACCAATCGTGTTCGATAGGGCTCACGGGCGGCTCGTAAGCAGGAAAGGAGAGAATAGTAAATGAGGCGCTTGCACGAGGTAAAATCGGAGGAGGAGGTGAGGTGTTTTCAGGACGCAAGGCACTATCATCTTCGTCGCATTTTCCCCTAAAATGCCTGAAGGTCAGCAAGATGAACAAGTAACATGAGCGAGAATTCCACATCGATGAGAACCGTAGCACAAAAAAGACAGACATTTAGCCGAGCTAAATATACCGTATTGAGGGGAGTGTGAGCCTTCTTGGCTGGTTTTGTAGGTGAGGTCTCTGTTTGTACAAACATAGAGAACGAGGCTCGAAGGCTGGGCTAAATCTGCCAGCCAACTACCAAATCATAACATTCAGAAAAGCCAACAATGCCGTGGTCTTTCCAGCAAACTTGAAAAACAAGACAAGCAGCAAAATCCGTAATACAGCGCGCAGCCCACCCAACCTGAACTCTGTAGAACAAGCTCCTCATCAACGTACTCTGAGCAAAATGGGTTAGATAGAGCACTCGGTAAGCTAGAGACACTCCAGCTACTTCCTGAGGTTACCACCTCACGAAGGAGGTCGCTATTGCCTGTTAGAACACATCGCCTTTATGCTTCATCGGCTCTCTCTACTTACTTATCGCTCGAGTCGATAGCGTCGTCTATACAGTACGCCACTCCGTTCGGATCCATAAGATTCCATCTCTCTCCCGCGGCGTCCAGACGCTCTAGATCTTCTTGAGTGCGACGTACCTTAGCGCGGCGACTTTGTGAAGTTTTTCGTTTGGGGCGCTGGTTGTCTCTGGGACGGGTTGTATCCTGACGGTTGGTGGTATGTCGGTTCTCACTTTGGCTATCTGTGGCCTTCGGGTGACTAGACGAAGCTTGGCGGTTGGGAGGGGGCCCTCCGCTGCTATTGTCGTGGTATTCTATAGCGATACGCATGGTAGTCTACAGTAGGTAGATGATGGGGATAGAGTGGTAAAGGTGTCTGAATATTGAAGACTGAACAATGGTAAATATACCACTACAGAACAAGAATATTATCTGCGACGTGGCTCTTTGATTTGGAAACATTTTTTTATGTCGAATATGACCATGGAAGTGGCGAATAACGGGGTTGAAAGGTATTGCAACATTATCCCTTGCTTCCAAATCGAACACAAGTTCAGTACGACCGTTGGTGTTCAGTGAAGATTCGCTGTGACAGTAACTCCTCTCCAGGGATGAAGAAGGAATCTACAACATCCTGGATGGCTGTGTAAAATTCTCAGAAGCCACATGTCAGAAGCATTACGCGTATGAGGACACAAGAAGCTCACAGTCAGTACAGAGATATGTCCTCAACACGACCCTCCCCCAGTGTTATACGTCAAGTACTTGCTATTCCCGTTTATAATAGGTGGAGGTTATTTCTTCTTCGGTAAGGGAGACAGCTGTGTTTGTAGAGTTCTCTGGGGATCCGACTGTTGAATGTTTCCCTTGGCTTAACCATGCGGGTTGGTGCTGTCTTATTGGTCGACGTAGTTGTAAGGGAGCCAGCACACCAATCATGACGCGTTACAATGTGAAGAACATTCTATTCCTGTCAAAAGGCATTATTTGTTCATGCCAGAAGTCTAATTCTTTGCGCCAAGTTGTCTCTCAAGAAGCCACGCCAGCGGGCCTTGAGGCACATCTTCGCGGTCCATAATGACCTCCACCATCTTGAACCCCTCAGCCTCATTAAATTGCTCAGTCTCTAATAAGTCGTGTAGCTCTCCTAGCGTCTTGACTTTAGCTGTGAAAGTGTCCTCCTCGGCACCGAAGAATGCAGGTGCCTGCAGATATCTCCAGGCTGCTACGTCGTTGTATCCTTGCTTCAATCCGTGGATGACTCTCTCGATAGTGTAGCCGTCATTATTGATCAATACAACTGTGACATTGAGGTTGTGGCGAATTATGGTTCCTAACTCTTGTGCAGTCATCTGGAAACTGCCGTCACCGATGAATAGTATTGTGCGGGCACTCTGAATCCCATGGTATTTAGAAGCTGCGATCAATTCGTGCTGTGCTAGGGCAGCGCCTTGCGCCGCGCCGACCATGTACCCGATGGAGAGCCAAGTGACGGGCACGAATGTTCGCACATGCTTTGGAAGAGGTATGTCGCGGCATCCATGTCCCGCGCTGCCTGTTTCGCCCAGAAGAATGTCCCCTGTTCGAACTATTTTTGAAACCATAGGCCAGAATAAGGCTTGCGTAATGGGCTGCTCCTTGTGTGCCTCAGAATAGCTATTATCATGGCGGGATCTGGTGAGATCTGTAGAAGGTGCAGAGGCCTTTGCTTTCGATAGATCCAGCTTTTCGAGGAGCTGTGTTACCGCAAACAGGGCGGGTATGTCTCGGAAAACTTGATTCCCAATTCTAATCTCCGTATGAGTAATGTAGATGGTAACCTCAGCTTTGGGTATGCTCGTGCTGCTGTAGCTATTAGTAGTGCTAAAATGAGGCCCAAAGCATAACACAAGATCGGACTGCTCCTGAATGTAGTTATGAGTGATGGGTGTATCAAAGCGACCCCTATAGATTCCGTGGACATTTGGTGTTGTCTCGTCGAGGAGACCCCAGCTGAAAGCGGTTGTCCAACTGGGCCACCCAGTAACTTCGACCAGACGTTGTACCAGTTCCACGATACCACAAGCCCTAGTTTCTCCGTCAACTAAGATGGTCGGCTGTTTGGCCTCGTAAATCCTGCTGAGAACTTTATTTATTATCTCATCGCTATAAGCTGTACAGTCGGTTGAAGGAACTCGGATCTCATGTGAAAGTGATTCTGCTGATACCAGTACGGACACCATATCTACCGGGACTTGGATATACACCGGCCGGCTGTGAAGCAGACATTGCCTCAACGCGTGGTCAATGAGCTCCGGACTCGTACGGGGGTCTTTAAGGTCCACCTGTGCGACAGTGACAGGGACGACCATCTGGGCAAAACGGCCAAATTCGCCATCATTGAAGGTGTGATGGATCAGTGTCCGTTCGTCTTGCGTGGGACGGCCCGGGGTCCCCACGATATGCACGACAGCTGCACGCTCGGCATAGGCGCCGGCTATCGCGTTGATGGCTGAGAGTTCGCCGACGCCGAAGGTCGTGATAAGAGCACCAATCCCCTTAATGCGCGCGTAGCCATCGGCTGCGTAACCAGCATTCAGCTCATTCGCATTGCCCACCCATTTCAACCCGGCTAGTTCGACGTAGTCTAGAAGCGTGAGGTTGAAATCACCTGGCACACCGTGAACGGCACCAATGCCAAGCTGTTTAAGCCGAGCAAACAGGTATTCAGCAAGCTTCATGGTACCCGGCATTGTGTTAGATTCTGACTATACAGGATGACTGGCTGGGCTCAGAGAGTTGATTTATGGGCTTTATCGGCAATTAATGTTAAGAAAAGGCGAATGAAATGAGAGGTTGTCACAAAGAAGTGGCATTGAAAATAGTTCAATGGTGGTGATCATCAGGAGTAAGAGGTTATCTAAGTGTATACTACTAGTACACGCGGCTCCATAAGCTAGCCCTGTAATAGATCTAAATTACCTAGTTAGGCAGTCCAGACCTGTGCATTAAGGAGGGGTCTCATACCGATATCTGCCTTGTCTAGCCGCTGGACTCCGCCGGAATCGGTTTCCAGTGCCGAGGAGGGCGCGTTGACTCCCACTAATTCCTCAGCTTCCCAAGGATCCAACCTGTTATCTTATACATATGTAACTCTTGCTGATTGTCTATTCTTAATGTAGTGCGTTATCTTTAGAACCAGTATGTATTTCCCGTTTGCCGGGGCTACCGGTACCCTCGGGGCGCCTATACCGGGCGCCCGGTCAGTGCGGGGTAGAAGCTAAGTGAGTGTAGAGCTGATCGAACTGGATGAATAAGAGATGCATGCCAAGACGAAGATTAAATATATTATCTCCATATTCTCTCCTACAAATTTATCATATATGTGCAAACATATCCGCTGACATGGGAAGACTAGTTGCTTCTCTTTTTATAACCCAATTAGTTGAACTAAGACAGCTTAGGAGTTGTTGTTATAATCAGTTGACAGTCACATCTGTAGAAATCTTACCGCTTTTCTCGTCGCATTGAGAACTGTGGTATCAAAGCATTGGTTGTCTCCAGACTCTCTAGGACTCGAGCACAAAAGCAGATATAGCAGTTTGCAATTCAGATACTCATACTTATGTGCTTTCTATGGCATGCAAGGAACCCCGCGATGAAGTGTCATGGTTCGTGATGATATTTTTGTGGACCATAATCAAGTGCAACAAAACCTGAGTTTGAGAAGTCCAGTGATCCGTTGCCATATGTAATTGAAGATTAGAAGAAATCCTAAAGAAAGGGGTAATGGAATATAAAGACTAATTACGCACCGGCCAAGTGGCATGCAACCAGCTACCCCTAGCAACTGTCCTTATCCCACGTGTAGACGCAATGACCGACATTCTAATTGACATAGGTGCACAAACACCTCGAAAGCCCACTTACTCTGTAATGTTTGATGGATTTTTATGTTTCTTATCATTCATGTCTTCGATGTCGCCTGTCTACGTAGAATAACCCATAGCTGGTTATGTCTTGGATTACATCTGACGCAGTATAATAATCTCGGTTCGGATGTCTTTGCAGGTGAAAACGGATAGTATGTGCTTCTATTACGTTTCATCGAGTCGCCGGTGACTTATCAAAATATGATTGTATTCAGTGACTGAGGTCGGACATTACGGGTATAGGTAGTTATCAGCTCTGTCATCAATTGTGTTCTAGTTGCTGATGAGTTGCCTCATATCCCAGGCTCCTACGTCCAGGCCCTTCCATAAACGAACCGCAGTGTTCTGTTCTATGTCATTTTTCTTCTCCCCCATATCGGTCATCAAATCTAGATGCATTGTCTCTTATAGAAAGTGTGTAGACAGATTTCTCAGAAGTCCCCGAGCCCAAGTCGTCGGTGCAGTTCCCGTTCGCTTCGTCTCTTGCTTTTTAGCTTTCCTCTTTTTTCTTAATTTATCTGGTCCTTGGTCTTGTCGCGCAAGCTCTTTCTGTCGAGAAACAGATGAGGAGGTTCGCTGGGTACGGCTGAATTGCACATTCTGTATGCCCTTGTTCGAAAATTCTTGTGCAGGCTTCTCTGCCTTTTTGGCCCTTTTGCAAAGAAGCGACATCTCGTCCACGATGGGGGATTGGTTGGTATTTGTGCAAGTAGAATTAGTGCTCCGGATAAGCTAATCGAAACTGTCGACTGATTTGGATCAAGAGTGTGCCTTCGTGTGAAATAAAGTGAAATAGGATGAAGCATTTCTCATCTGGGTGATGTGCGGTTTTGTATCCGTCTCGCTTGGTACCTGGTGTTACAACTACGGGTTTCTACTCCTGTGTTAGGTGTACAAACCACGTTTTAGAAAATGAATGTATCTGTGCGCATAGGGAAATGCGACTGATTGGCGATGGCTTACCCCTTCTCATTTCATATTGTGTTTGTTGAAGTAAGGGAGCGAGATACACTCCACTGCCCAATCTCCAATCTGTGAAAGATGGATTTTTTCCTTCCAATTTACCCTGCAGAGATACATTACAATTCTGTTATCTCTGCACACTTTCTAACTCTAGCTGAAAGTGACTTCCTCTATATCTTCTTTCCTCACCCTAGGCATTGCCACCTTTGTATCACCTCGGCCTTAATGAAGCTTAATGTTCGTGCAAGGACCCGACTTGTGCATTGAGTACTGTGAGTTATGCCTCCTCCCCTGATATTATACCGCACGCAGGTGCAGCAACTACTGGAGTGCGGGATGACTACATCCTCTCGTTGCCTTATTGCAAGACCTAATACCTGATCCAAACTTTGATATTTCTTCCCGGATGTTAGTCTAGGACCGATCTAAGGCTACCATCAGTAGAAGCAGACTCTCGCTAGGCCACGCACTAAATCTGATGATATGCTACGGAACAGATGTATGCTTGTGAAAGAAAAGAATATAAAGCAGCCACGAGTTTACTGCTTATGACAAGGACCGACGAAGCCCATGTCAGGGCTTGCTAAATTTATCTGCTGTGTAGGATAATTCGATTTTCCTAGAGTTGATAAATAGTAAATTATGCAGTCACGAGACTGCTTGGGGTATAGACGACGTAATAGTACTCGCAAGAGAGCAATCAATTGTAAACTACAGTGTTCGCGGATACGTTTTATCCACCTTTATAGTACGGACGGAAAGAGGAATCCATCTCGACATCGACGCGCCAAGCAAGGGTAAAATAACGTCATTACGGCCTTCCGTCGTTGTGGTATTTCCCATGCTCATTCCCACATAATCCCTGCTCAGACATACAGCTCATCCCTGAGTGCCCCCCTATCCACCATAATCATAATCCCAAGGACATTATGAGCATACAGCAACGAAGTGGTGCATGGTTCACAGCGTTAATATCTTGCGGATCAACAAAAGCCAACAATGTTTGAGTGCACGACCCCATTAAAATACAATAGGAAATAAATTGAAAAGCATCCAAGCCAACGGACCAGCCAAAGCAAAACAGTCGGATTAGGTAAAAAGCAATCGGGCGTTATGTCATGTTCTGTAGTGTGGGCGTTTAGCGTGGGCCATTGGGCTAAGGCGACGTGAAAGGTTACACGATATGACGACGAGTATCTAGCCCGTTGCCATTAATGATTGGAGAATAACACTGTAGATTTCGTCGAGCGCTTGTTAGGATCGAAACATATGTGCCACAAGCCGCACTAAGTGTCACGGCCGCAAGCTTGTTGATCCGACTTGCATGGGCGCTTTCCTCGTTATCATGTCGACACAATATGGGTGAAAATGGGTGTAGAGATGCATGACTGAATAAAAGCTCAGCAATCATGTCGCTGGTATTGTAGAACATAAAGAGATCAACGGGAGCACGCGGCTCGATATATCAAATGAAAGTGGTATCAAGTCGTAAGCCTTTAACGCCACGCCATATCGAATAATGGAGAAGAAAATAGTGAAAGTCGTTGTATACATCGATCAGGAAGCCTCGTGACAACCTCATGCCTGCATGAGTGTTTTACCAGCCCTTTTTTCTTGCGAATCGTTTGTTCAGTAAAGCCAAGACCTTCGTGACGTTGAATTGAACATATTCAAGATCGAGGTCGTCTTGGTTGTCTTTTTGCATTTCAAGGAGGTCGTCAAGCTTTAGATCAAGCTCGAGTAAGCCTCTGTTGCGCCCTATTATAACAATTAATCAAGGCATGGACAGAAAATATTTGGTGGTCGACTTACCTTTGTAGTGTAAGGAGATTACGAAGGTACCTGGCAGGGGACTCGTGAAGTTAAAGTAGATGTTCGCTCTCCTATTATCGGGAACATTGCTCTTCTGTATCACGCCTTCTTTCTCTAACTGCTGGTGTGTGAACTTGTAAGGCCCTAGCACTTGATGCTTTTGCTGTTTCCGCCGTGTGCCTTCCGATTGGCTCCTTACATTATGTAAATAACTCTTGTAGGTCTCGAGCTGACCGACAAGGTATGCGTTGTGATCCCGGATTGTCTTATAGACTTCTTCAAGTTTCTGTGTTTCCATATGAACGCCTTCCTTGAGCGACCCGAGGTGGGACAATTCCTGCTCGACTTCATCGCGGAGAGAACCAAACTGATCGGACTTGTTGATGGACCCCATTTCTTGAAGCTGACTGAGGAGTTCCATTGCTCGGATTCCCTTTCGCACCATAACTGCATCATTACGAGACGTAGCGGCTGCATCGGCGATTTTCTCCAAGCGCAAGGGCTTTCGCGCCACAGGGCTGTTTTGAGGAAAGGATCGAATGATTTGAACAAAGATATTCTTGGCCTCCAAGAAGAAAATTTCCTCTTGCGTGATATCCATATTCTGTGTCATGTTTTCAAATGTCTGCTCCCAGCGGCTAAAGAGAGGCAGGTTAATAGCCCTATTCTCTTTCCTCGGAACCTGCGGAGGAGCGTGTCCGAGCTCCGTCATAATCACAGCTAGATGAGAGTTCTGATCCTTATACAGTTCCTCGCTGTGCTTCTCGATAAGACCGTGCATGGCGTATATTTCGTTGAGTGTAATGGAGAGCTCCAAATTATTCTTGGTGAGCGCCACATATTTGTCCATCTCCAATGTTTCATAGAAGTCCTGCACTTCACAAAGGTCCAGCATGAACTTGTTCACTCGGTCCTTGTTTTGTTGAATAAAAGGAGATAGCTTGGCCATATACGGTTCCTTCGCGTACGACGGCTTGTTGGCAAGGTTCTGTAGCATTTTGGCAATTAGAGTCAGGGTCCGTCGTGGCCTTTCAGCGGGCATCCCATCAATAAGCATATACGACTTGGGCGTGACAATTGCTGGGTTAATAAATCGAAGAAAGAAAAAGCCACCAATCAACGTGCAAATAACTTGATCGTTCGCTTCCGGGTACTTCCGCTTCGTCAAACTCCGAATTTGTTTGCAAATCCATCTAATGCCATAGGGCGCTTCGTCAAGTCCATCAATAATCGTCGTCAGGAATCCATTCGCGATATCAGTCAGCATCGTTAACCGCGGCTCAATGATGGCCTGCACTTGAAGGTTGTCGGCGGCTTGCTCTCCAGTAATACCCTTGGGCAATGATGCAGGTAGGCTTCCAGTATCCTCCTCGATCTGTTGGCACATTCGCTCATACACCTTAAGAGGGTTAATTTCCAAGTCCAAGTCTTGCAATTCAATGAGGCTGTTGATCCTATCGGCCAGCACCGTTCGCAGAAAACTCTGGCCGGGTCCACGCCTAGTGTATGTAGTCATCATTCGAGAAACAGGAGTGTTGGCACGGAGGAGAGATGAATATTCAGGGGTCGTATCGAACTGATAGGTCAATACAGACTGGAGAGTCAATGTTAGAAGAGATACACGAAACGCTGGAACAAGTGTTGGCTTACCTGAAACATTGTCAAGAGCAAATGCTCTTCACGGCTTTCGTATTGATTACCGTACACAGTAAACATGACTGTTTGAAGTAGAGAATCTATCTCTGCCATCGAAACAAGCCTGCAGAGATGTGCGATGTGTTTCGGCTCGGTTTGCAGCAGAAACATTAGATTGCCGTACTTTTGTGTCTTCTCATCGTTGGGAAACGATCCCTCTTCTAGTTCCAGCGCATCCTCGAGATGGCTTGCCACTTCATTTTGCTACATTGTAATCAGTAGCTGGTTATAAGATGGGGACATCGTGATAACCTACCTCCTCTAGAGCCATCCGGTTTTGGATCAGTAGTGCGATGCGAGAATCCAGATACCGCACATCCTTTTCCAGGACAAAGTTCTTCTTGGATTGCGAAGAGATCTTTGACTTCAGATCCCGGAGTATTTTCTGCGCTATTTTGTTGTTAGGAAATGTTTGGTGAAAGCTTAGTACTGACAGTCTCACCTTTGGCCAGTTCATCATCGATCTCAAGGTCTGTTTCATTCGCAGACATGGACATATACAGGGCAGACATAGAATATCTTTTGCTCTGCCGTGCGGATCGAGTACCATCGTAAGAAGACATGGTGTTTTGACGCGATATGGGCTGGAAGGACGAAGACGAGGCCGTAGAGGCCCTCGACGGTGTTTGTAGCATGACTGACATGTTCGGTAGGGAAATGTGTGCGGTCGCCTGGATCTTTTCTCAAGATAGGAAATCAACCGCCGCGTACTCTATACGATACGCTTGGAATAACAATCGGGGCGTTTTTGGATGCTTTCAGCTGACTGTAAATAGGAACTTTGCGCGAGAGTCTAATTGAATTGCGAGGGAATTCGCTGGTGTCCAAGAGAATACAATTACGCTAACAGTACGGTTTAATGTCGACACGGACGTCAAGGACGAATGGACCAAGCGCGGCAAGCCTGACACAGGTGTAAGTGCCGCAAGAGAGTTCTCTCCGTGTCAGGGCGAGGAACGAATGACGCGTTGGGTTCCCAAGGGTCACGGTAGGCACGGGCCAGCGAGCGCCACGAAAAGAACGTGGGTAGTTGGAATGACTTGCACTGCGACAGGCTAGACGCCGCTGACTTGAATTGTTCGATGTCTTGGAGCGTAGCGGTCGGCGGGTGGCTTGCAGGGGATTGGCGTCGTGGATGTCGTGGACATAGGCCGAAGGCAAGCAGCACAAATGGCACGGCGACGAATGAGGGCGTGCGTCTACGTAGGGACTGTGTTCAACGGCTAGGCACCGGAGTGATAACAGAAGACGGGCAAAAGAGGTACTGTGACGCTCGCCCAAAGTAAATGACACCGACGCCACCTATGTACTTGGACTGGTCGCGATGAGGCTGTCGTCTCGGGTTCACGCCCTGGGCCGTGGCCTAGGCTTGTATTCGACGTCGCAGGTTGTTGGAAGAGAGGGGGGAGTTTAAGAGGGGTTCCAGTTCTGGTCAAGGTGTGCGGGCGCAAGCTCTAATTGTCGACGGTTCGCTTTTCTCGGTTCGAGAGTTTTTCGAATGCTGTCGTTGGATTCGTCTCTCCGTCGAGACACAAGACACAGGTCTCGCTCTCGCGGGCGGTGAAATGTCGCACGAGTTGAGTACCTGAAGGCAGGTAGAATTATGGATGGAGGGACTAAAACGGGGAAAGGAAAGGGGAGGACAAGAACAAGAGAGAAACACGACGGATAAAATCGACAGGGTTCAAGGGGCATGGCTCTGGGATGTGGGACAGGGCGAAAGAGAGACACGAGAAGAGAGGGAGGGAGTTGGAGTGGAGGGGGTAGATACGCATACAGAGAATCGGCCGCAGTTGTCGGCCGGTACATTTGGCGTGCTGAGTACCTACTTACTTAGGCAGGTTAGGAGGTATGTAAACGCCTAGCGCTGGTGGGTAGTGGAGGTTACAAGTAGACCAGGCACCTAGTGTGCTGTAGATTAGGGCCTTACACCATCAACTACTACCTACTTGTAGGTAGGCACTTATGTGCGTAGGGACGATACAATTTTTTGAGTTTGGGAAGTCGCTCGTATTCCACGTACATATCTGTATTCCAAGTGCCTCTTCTAGTTAGAACTTACAGTGAACATAATCGCGCCTGTGCACAAGCAGGGAGCTTCGAGCTGCGGCTACAATTACAAGGCCATATCTGTAAATGTCCAGAGGGACTCACACTACCGACAGATACTATGGTACATGTTGCGTAGTCAAGTAATATGTTTATTGTTTCTTCCTTTGTAATTCTTTCAATTTTTGCCTCCTCGTGCACGCTTTTGAATTGACTTCAAGCGTTAAATTACCTTTGAGAATTAAGAAATGCTACCATGACTACTCAGCTACTGTAAGTGAACTGTAACTGGTGCGAGACAAAGGAGGCAGGCAATTGAGCGGTCAGTTTAGATTATTTCATGCTGCAAGGTATAGATAGACGTTGTTCAAATAAGCAGGGCGCATATGAGTTGAACTTTTTGGTTTTGTTTCATGATGAATACCAGCCGTATCTGCAGACGCGCCTCTGTTCCAGATACACTGCTCTTGTTCTGCTTTCAACGGCAGCTATGGTGTGCATTGTAGTAATGAAGTGCATTCATTGGGTTACATTCCGGGTTAAGTTGACCGGGGCTGAATGGATCAAGAAGTCGAAAAAACCGGGTATTGAACGGGCGCATATGATAGAAATGGGACGATGGGGGGACAAGCCAACCCCGTTTCGGAGTCATCGAGAAGAATGGAATCCACTGGCTGAAGGGGGCCGGGTAGATGGATGTATCCCTCGTACAGTAGTCGCAGTCGCAGATGCGTGCGTGGTGCAGTATCGACAGGCAATACTACTAAAGTAGGTACGCTACGGCTTCTACTCGTTATAGTTTTGGTTAAAATACCACCTGCCAGTCTAGTGTGTGATGCAGCGTGGTGTGCGGAGCATACGTCCAAAGTGCAGTTATGGATGGGGTGCGGTGAATCCATTGAGTGCCCCCGGTCAACTACACAAGAGGAAAAAAGGGAGAAAACTCTATCGAAGCATTCCAAAGCTCAGCATGTAACATCCCTGATTGACAATATACCTAGGTATTAACTTAAACTTGGGCTCAAGCAGAGAGATTGCCTGAAACAGCTAGTATTAGCTTCTGTGTCAACGGTGAGGTGGTAGCGAAATACCCGCCTGTGACGAGCATAATATGCTTAGACGAAGCTGATCCTAAAATCGAATCGATAGCAGCGAAAATGAGAGGCATCTGGGCGCTAATGTCGCACAAGACGATGTACTACGTATCCTCACTCGTATCAAACCAAACCAAAGCGAAGAAGACCCTTCTATACATCGTAGGCTACCTAGTGTAGATTATGTGCCCCGACGCCGGGAGTGGGAAGCATTCTGAAACAACGACCCGCCGACAATGATCATGATGATGTTGATCAAGATATAAATAAATGTCGCCATACTTCGCGTTCACATTCGTCCCCAGATATCAAATGTACCGGCATGTCTCGAAGTCGGGCAAAATACGTCTGTACCTTACAGGTTGGTGCGGGTTTTCACAGCTAGTTACATACTGCAGTAGTAGAACGCGTACTATGTGCCTAGTAGGTAACGTAATTAACTACTTCAGCACTAGTGGACATAGCACAAGTGATCCCGAGCATCCTATAGTCCTGTTTGGGCTTGGGGGATTGGAAGTTTATGTAGAATGCCTACCTAGGTGTATTAGTATCAGTAGTCGTTCAGCTCGTCACTAAATTTTTGGTGGGCATATCAGACAAGTCATGCAGAAAAGGGGCTAGTACCATGTGAGGTCATTACGGTCAAGAGGGGCTTTACACTACCTAGTGTAGTCTGCGTACTACCTAGGTACATAGTAGAGTATACGGCTCTCTGTTCTTCAGGGTCGGGCTGGGATAACAAGAATGTGCAGCTAATGGTCGGCCTACAATAAATAGGCGGGGTTCAAAAAGGGCAATTGAAATGGAAACAGTCTTGAGTCTCGATAACCAGCGCCTGTGTTAGGTAGGTAGGTAGGTAGGTAACTATCAGTAACGAATTCTATTCGAGATACACAGATTTAAATCTCTACTCTATTCGGCGAGCTGCTGCCACTTATCATAATAGCTTACGGGGCACACGCCCACTACAGCCTTAATTAGAGAATCCAAAGGATCATGTTAATATTTCGTCATGGGGAGAGACATTGGAAAATCGCAAGAAGGCAAGTATTTAGCCCCGATTAGGTAATAATATCTTAGGAAATAAAAAAAAATCCAGGAACGAGACAAGTGGCCCTGGATGTCGAACAGGGGTAAAACCAGGGGTAAATCATGTGGGAGTGGTTCCAGACAAGTACAAAGTAGACGCCTAACACGATTCGGTCTAGAGTGCTAGCAGATGCAGTAAGGGTGAACTCAAAACGAAGCTGCAACATCGACTCGGTTGGGACGATCCTGTAATCTCTTCAACTGTCCCTGGTGTCCCAAAAGGAAGAAGCGGGCTCTTTTGTCAACTGTTTAAGATGTTTACACAATACAACTCCTCAAAGTTATCTGCACCAAGCCAATGCACTACCATACTTTAGTCCAGACGACACGACCTTGATCTTTTTACCACACACTCCGATAATGTATACAGCAATCTCATCACATGCCTGCCTGCCACCAAGATCAAGTCGGTAAACGAGGAGATCCAATCATGGACTTGATGGCTTGATAGTGGTGCCAGGCATTCCTGGCTCACCAGACTATGCTGATAACCACCCTTCCCAGGACTCATATTTACCAGGCCGACGACTCCGAGCCACCCGTACGAGGTAGGTAATGAATAAAGTCTGACGCAAATTTGCCTTATAGGTACGTTGCGGTACATTGACAGCCATTTCATCTGCAACTGTTTCGTTTCAACGATTTAGCTTCAATGGTGCACCTCCTGACCTGCTGCGCGGGCTTACCACTCATTAATTAACTCCCTCTGCAGCTCAGCTGCGCAGGCTCGGGCTAGTTCCAAGGTTGACGGAAGTCAGATTTTGGCATAGGGCATCGTACCATTTCCAGGTTCACTTGATTCGTCCATGTTCTTGGATTCCGGTGGCCGGGCACTGCAACCTAGAGAAGCCTGTCGGGCAACCCTCTGCCATCCAGCTGGGAGTATTGGAACCTTGACTCGCCATATGCGGAAGTGCCATTTGATACTCCGTACCTACTGATACGTGCGCCCATACTGATACGTGCGCCCATGCATATCGCCGACCAGGGGCTTATACCGTAGTACGCGTACTCTACCTACTGGACTTGGTAGATGAAGTGCTCGCGAGATAAAGTGTTTGAGGGGGCATGCAGCAAGCCTAATACGATACATAATACAAGAGCCCAGCCCATTCGCGCAGAGAAGGTCATGGCTGCTAAAAATATGCAGGCAACCGTCGCATGGTCAGCGTGTTTCTTGTCAGCCTCTGCACTTACATGTTGTTCGACACTTAAGTGTTCCAAACTCGGCTCTCATATGGGAATAGGAGATGTCTGGCTACACTTTTAGCGCCGGCCTGGTTGGCGGCTCGTGGCTCGTCGTTCGCGATCAAGTATCCGCTATCACCGCCAAACCTAGGTAAGACCATTTGTGCTTCGTCGCACACGGCTTCTGAAGTAGTATTTGGTGGACCTAGTAGTGCTAGCCCAGCAATGCTAGGGCGCATCCGTGCCTACGATATGCACCGACACTGCTATTTGCACGTGGGTAAGACTCCCGTCGTCCCAGCCCAGATGCTACTGCGTCGGGCACATCTGTCGTGTGAGGCCTTGGATGGTCGATCGGTTCGCGAATGTGTCTCCATCGCCAGCCATATCACGCAGCCGGCGCTACACTATGGGCACGTGATCCTATGGCACAAATTAAATCATATCAACTCTCTGGATTGAGGTCTTGACGAACCGTTCGCCTTATCGAGACATGTGTAGTTGTGATCTCCCCAAAAGAAATCACAGTCGGTTATCAAGACGAATCGAATTACCGGTAGGTGTTAGCCGTACAGCAATCTCGGTTGACTGGTCGTACACATGGCGCTCTTTGGAGCCAAGACCAACAATCCTATACGCGGCCTGTTTCGTTCAGACCTACAGGTACAGGATTCTTTTGGCATTACTCGGCGCATACTATGTGTATTAGTAATCGAGTATCCGCAACGAGTCCATATCGCTACCAGAACTTCGTCACGCCTGTTAGCTTTGCGCCGTGGGGTTTGAATCATTCGATGTTCCGTCAAGCGAGGTAGGTCCTGGACGGTCAATAGACCGACTCACGAATCTGCCTGGGCTGGACCCAACAGTCTGGGTTCAACTACCCACAACGAAGCTAACCCTCATGCCGGTTTAGCGGTGAATCTGAGACGAGAATCTGTGATGCTGTGCATGGCCGGCAACGCCTTCCGCCTACCACTGTATAATCACGCCAATCACATGGCTACATCCCATGCATGATTCATATCACAGTAGCAACTAACTCTTAGACGCAGCGCCTCGCCATGCCTCATGTCACAGGGTAGGATATATGTTTCTTCCTATGATATATCCGGCATCTGACTGAGATACCTACCTGAGAGCCAAGAGCTGTATCATTACATTGCAGCTTGCGCTACGAAGCTGAGTATCCGCCCATACTTAAGCTTAAGTCGAGTGAATCTAACCTGACTAAAAGGCCTAACCCAGAGTGCGCCAGACTAGATAACTAAACAGTAGGAACTAGCATATTATTTAGCAAAAAAAGACTGTCTACATATTCTAATAACTGAAGGCCCTAGTCAGTCGCACATGCTTTGATTATGGCAACACCAAAGCCAAGAGTGCCGTCGACCTCTTGAAATCACTAGCTTAGGTATCGTTTTAGCACCCAGAGCTCCCTCGTCTCTGTTTATCTGATATAGACCGATCCATTACCCAGTAGAGCTAGAATTAGCAAATTCTCCTTTAAGGCCCTGGGGCAAAGGCGGAGAAATGCAGCCGCATATCGCACTCTAAAATCAGGGTCCTTGAAGAAACTGACGGTGAATAAAGGCTTACATCTGCATCTCGGCACACAGTTTCTTATAATTAGAAGGAAGTCAATTAACTTGATGCAGTAGTAAAAATCACTAAATACCCCATACACCCGTGTTTGATTGCCGTTTCTGAGAAACTCAAACTATGCTCGCTCGCATCCAGACCGTAGATAGTCGTTGAGGCATGAGAAAATCCAGCTCATTTCGGATAAATTAGTCAGGGGCAATTATTATACGTCATTGTGTATTATCGGCTGTGAGCCAATGTCTGATTAAAATAATGCGCCTACCGGCCGTTGATCGACAGGTGTAGACGAGTCCACCTACGTCAAAATCGCCTCGCGTATCAACGTGATTATTGCATCGGGTGGGGGATCGTCTCCCTGCACCGCCGATCGCTCCCTTCACTTTTCTCTCCCCTTTCTCTTTGGCGAGCATGCTCGTCCTTACTCGTACGGCATGCATATCACCAGGAAAATCACGAACCCGCTTGTTCTGGACTTCGGCTTCTGGGCATTGCGTAATCATGGCGAGATCTATGGCAGATGAATATGGCAGTTTATCGCAATAAGAAGCGCCCAGTTCATCTGACGGCAAATTCCGTCCCCAGCACTTATGTTGTTGGTCTTCCTTAATTAGCACCCTAAGCAAGTCTAAACACTTAACACTACGACTAAGCATATTAGCATATCGCCTTCCATTTCGCAGATATCAACGTATCTAGCGTATCAAGTCATTCATGCAAATTAGTTCTAAACTGTATATTGCGCGTCTTCTTATGCGAATGAGAGTACCAAGCCAGCAGTATGTACAGCCTTCAAACCTAAACGACGCCTATAGTTGACATTATATATCCCGTACGATGCATTCATGAGAACTAGTCTGTTCAACACAGAAGAGATTCTCGGGTCTCTGCTTCCTAGACCCGTCAGCCTCAGACGTGAGATATTTGAGTGTTCATTCTCATACATATAACGACGGGCAACGGGCCAAGGAACTGGCCATTTAGATGTACATATTGCTGTTCGAGTCATATTCCCTTTGGCTGCGGTTATACCTTGCAACTTTGTAGCAGTATCGTAAGAACCAGACTTCGATGCCAACATGCTCTATAAAATTCCTTACTTCCAGAACTACCTCGCCACTGTGACGTAGTCGACTGTTCTAGACTCAATAAAAAGGTACTTATCCCAGTCCAATATCTGGATTCAAGCCTCCTTTTGAATGAACTCAATTTTTCCGAAGATAACGGCGTTGGTGTCAATGACTTTGGATTTCCAATCAACCATCTCTATATATGAAAGAAAATCAAAACGCCTCATATAATGCAAGAGACATATCGGTAAAATGCTTCACGTCTTTCAAACAGCAGTATATTGACAGTACCTCCCTTACATCCTTTATCCCGACAATTTCATGAGGCATGTTTCTGTTCTACCGGCCGCACGTTAATATTATTTGAGTGGTTAATAAAAAATAAACTCGGGGCCTTATAGCTCCTTAGCTTGTGACTATTCAAGGTTATATACTAATACAGCATATAATTCTTTAACGCGACTGTAGGAATAGAGGCAATATGAGATAAAAAAAGCGAGAGAAAAAAGAAGCCGTTATATGATTTCGCCCGGACTTGAACCGGAGACCTTCAGTGTGTTAGACTGACGTGATAACCAACTACACCACGAAACCCTCTCAGTACGAGAACTCCTTCTGATGTACGTCGGCGCCTTGCCTTGCTCCATGAGTACCACTCAGAAAATCGAAGACTTACTTCCGTATTGTCATAGCACTTTAGTGATTGTCAACAGATCTAAGAGGGGTGGTCCTGCACGCATTAGACAATGCGGCTCAACTTTATATTTAGAGGGTCGCCTAGTTCGGCATTCTTCAGCCTGCTGACATTCTGGGTTCATCATCTTCCTAGAAGTCAAGCCAAGGTGGTCTCATTCTTGTATGCTCCTAATCAAGTCATGACTAGAGACTCATAGCCGAATCAGTGCGGGACGCTGTTGAAAAGAGTATGCCAACAGATACTGGGGTTGGGATTCATGAACATAGCCGTTTGACTGTGCTAAAATAGATATGCCAATGCTTGTGATGCTAGAATCATTCTAAAACCGAGCCCGCAAGTCTTCGCACATTGCCACTTAACAACTCTATATCAATGTGCTGGATAACTTGTATTCAAGCAAGATACTTTGATGAGTTGCTACTATACGATATCAGTCAACCGCAGCTCACTTTCGACGTCGGGTTGGGATCAACCTGGTTAGAACCGGAAAGTATGAGTCAATGATCTGCGGCCAGCGCGGCGTGCACAGTGATATCTTCTACAGCTGTATCCATGACCAGGCTGCAGAGAAGAGGTATTCGTGACAGCTGGGGCTTTCAAGCCGGGACTCCTGACCGAGATACTATTAAAGATGTGAGAAAGGAGTTGCAGGAGCTTCAAAAGCCGCTCCAAGGGTTTATAGGATATGGATGTCAACGGGCATAGAAATGATAATGATGAACAAATAAGTGGAAGTACGACTAAATAGCTTGATTTTCCTTATTTTTGATGCTAGTTCAATACCCAGCCAACCAAACCTTGCAGTCACTGCTAAGTACAGTGACCCAGTTCACCAATGAATTTACCTGTGAGGATAGCTGACTGCATCCGTCATTTTCTCAACTACGCCAGCCTCAAGCCCTCTAATGGACTTCTGGCAAATATCAGAGAGAACTTATGAGTTTTGTCTAGAGCCTTAACATATCGGTCTATGTGTTCTCGGGCAGATCTGAAAATATTTCGTTGCGCAGAGGCGAAGGCTTCATTGGAGTTAACCCTTTGTTTCGATACCGCTCAAGCGTCGCTTCAAGCGTGGCAAGTTTCCCGGTCTTGTTTGGAGGAAGATTCGACTTAGGAACTATATATAGTTTAGTACCATCCTTTTGTGTAGAGCGAGTCTGTGAGATACGACCCTGAAGTTTTGCCGAAGGTATCTGCGCTGCTCTATCAGGGGATGACGGCGTATTGACCTTCCTCTCCTTTGAACGAGAGTCTCTAGCCCCGGCCAAAGGTGCCTTTGCCTTCATTTCACACTGTGAGGGAAAGTCAATGACTGCCTCTAGACTCCAATGTTTCGATGAACTTGAATAGCCCATCAATTTCTTGATTTCCTCAAGATTCTGGCGCAATCCACTATATTGAGTGGGTGCTTTAAGGCTCGAACCTCGGTCGGGGATTGTCGGAGGCTTCCGGGATGAAGAGGACACTTTCTTGTGGCGAAGTTGCTTGCTCGACATCTTCGGAGCTGTATATCAGTGTGGAGAGAACAGATGAGAGTCGATGACTTGCGCTAATCTTACCTTGGAGCCTGCCTCTGTGTGGCGAGTGGGTGCTTTGTGACTGAAAAGTTAAAACTTTTGACCAAATGCGCGCGAGTTTAATACGCCTCCCAAGCTCCCGCACTATATAACGAATGTTCCAACAACTATGTTGTTCAAAGCGAGCACTAGATGCGTGTCTCATATATATTTGCTGATGTTCGGTTTAGCTGTAAAAGGGCGAATACGAGAAACACGTTCTTTGTTCTGCCAGGTCGTCAATCTAGACTTTCTACATATTTCGTATCATGTTCTAGTCGAATGTTTCTTACGATGAATCAGTAGACGAAACAACCTACGCAACCCCTGACAAACTTTCCGCCAAGTTTGAAAGGAAGGAAGCGGGAGTTCAATGCCGCACTCTAAGGACGACAAAACTCAAATGTAGCAATATGCTGTTGTTCTGATTATAGGTAGAATGAGATTCGTATTAACGGGCGTTACTGTCTCTAGTTGCTTATATTCTACGGTCATAATCGGGAAACCAAGATTAAGGTTAATCAGGCGGTGACATAGGAGACTTCCCAACTACTAAGCACAATTTGATATGCATCTCAAGAATTATAAGAAGATCAATGAAAGAAATTGTGAATGGTCATCGGAACACTTACCTCCCTAGCTCACTCCAGTGATCGTAACGTTTTGTGCTCAATGGACGAACTCCGATTCCCCGGTTGTGTGCTTACCAACCGAGCAAGAATAGTATCCTTAACGTCCTGCAGGAAAGTTTCTCGAGCCTCGCTGCGCTCAGAAGATTGCGCAATAGCAGGAACATATATTACTCACTCAGAACGAGGCATCGTATCTTTCCTCTGAGCCGGCTTGCTGTTTTATGGATTATCCATTAGCTGATTTGGAGCTCGTTATGAGCGTCGCGCATAGCCCAGTCATTTGCTGCCACTGTTTCAAGTCTTTGACATCGTTCTTTGTAAGTTGGGTGGTCACAGGGTTTCGTACAAGGAGCTCCAGCAGATAGTGAATGGGATTACTCTCGATTTAACTAATGGTGGAAAACTGGGAGTTGCGGCTGAGTGAGTCTGAAAGATGCTCTGATAGGAGAGTGGTGGGTTTGTGCATATGTACTGCAGCGCTGTTCAAGAAGCAAGCCACCCGAGCTGTCGGGCCCTATCGGTACAATTAATGATTGGGGTAGCGAAAGACGTCAGATGCTCAGGAGCCCCGACTAGAGGCATCATTGGGCTTCTTATCCAATGTTTAGCAGAGTGTGATTGATGTACCGACTGAATTCCTCCATAATGTTGGTACGTCGGCGTCGAAACAAGATAATTTGAAAAGTAATAGTTGGCTTATAACACGCGTCTAGCTGTAAACTTATCTCAGGAGAAGCATTCGCCTGAGTCTGACCCATGAATGCCAACACATGGAGAAAAAAAAAAGGGTTTACAAAGGTACCGTTCCATAGCTCTTTAGTGCTTCTTGGTGCAGTAATGACTTCTCTAGTGAAAGTACAACCCTAGGTGGTAGGCAGTATTAGGTACTGACAGGGGTTGACTGATGACATCATGCCGATCAGCGGAAGACACAAGGACCAGGCTCGCCAAGATATGTAGGTACGGAGTAATCTCACTATCGCACTAATCAGAGCACCACCGAACACACCGTTGGGGGTTTCCTTGGCAGGCCATAAAACGAAGCCCAAGCTCGGTATTGGTCTGTCTCCAGCCAGGTTTCTGACTCTGTCAGGAATTGTCATGCTACGTCAGTGGCAGGATGAATACCATGTCCTGCTTTGAGAAAAAAACTACCTTTGGAGATAGTATATAGTATCTACAATGATATGCCCTGGCTCCTTGGGAGCCAGCCATTCTACCCTCCACTACCAACACCATCAACCGAGATTCCAAGAGCTAAAACCATTCGATTTCTGCGTGCATGCGTGCACTTGATCCCGCGCTCAATATCTAGGGCCCGTGTGCGATGACGGGCGAAAGCTCGGAATATCAACCGAGATGCACAGAAATTGGCCGAGAGTGGCGGCTACGGCCGTGTTAGTCGCCGGTACACTGGCCCAGTCTCAGCCAGCCCCAAAGAGAGGAATGGCCTATATTAGCAATTCCGACTCTCACGATGCGGACTATGACACATTACTATCGTCCAAGTCGCCCATCGACTGGTATTTTACTTGGTCGCCCGTCGCAGCACCCTCGGACATATTTCCCGACGACGCCCAGTCCCGCATCGAATTTGTCCCAGCGCTACCAAGCACGGACAATCTTGACGATAACATCGCTGCGCTGGATAAATTACCAAGTTCTTCAAAGCATCTATTCACGTTCAACGAGCCTGATGGTTCTACAGACTCTGGAGGTTCTGACATAAGCCCAGACGACGCGGCCAAAGCATACATCGAGAAAATCGTTCCCTTACGAGACCACTTTCAGATCTCTCACCCCAGTGTCACTGGTTCGTCCAGGGGTCTTGATTGGCTGAACGACTTTAATTCTTCGTGTTGGGATATCGACTCGGATAACGGTTGCCCAACGGATTTCGTAACAGCACATTTTTACGGGGAGTTTGAAGGGGTATCGTCATGGTTGGATCAATTGGCTAAGTGGTACAATCAGAGCGGCAGCGGTCTTAGCGATGACTTAAGGATCTGGGTAAAAGAATTGGCACTCCCACAGGCAGATCAAGATACAACGTTTGCCATGATGAACCAGACCCTTCCGTACCTGGACCAGCTTAACTACGTAGAGAAATATGCGTGGTTCGGTGCATTCCGCCCGAAGGAAGCCAATCAATGGACGGGTGATGGAGTAGCTCTTTTCCAAAGTGATGGCGGACTTAGCGAGCTGGGATCGTACTACCTTGGAGGCGAAGCCAACGGCTTCGAGGTCGGTCAGCAAGGAAATTCCAGCGGTGGAAGTGGCAATGGAGGTAACGATGACAACAACGGCGGCGGAGACAATGACGATGGAAACGGAGACGCTAACAATTCGACAGGTCTTCGATCCTCACTGTCGGTTTTATGGGTGTTGATTATAGGGGTATCTATTTGGAATCTATAGTATGTGGAATACAGTCAATTCGCCCCGGAGATTTACGGTATAGAGAGTACTGCGCGTTACCCTGCTTAAGAGACCTCGGCGACTTGCACAGAAGACCAGACCGACGCAGATGGGCCTCGGAGTCTTTACTGTGAGTGGACTATGTGCATCTGGGAAGTTTCCGAATGTCGCCGATGTCGCCGGATCAGCAGACAATATGTGTCCGTATAGTCAAAGGTGCTACTCGAAGTGAAGCCGGACTTATGCCCGGGGAGTATTACTGACATTATCATCAAAATAACCCTGTGCGCGTCGTCCTATAAAGAAGGGTACGCCAGATTCCAATTAAATGTATCAGTTGTCAGTCTTTCAGATATTCATCACCGTCGTCAAAGGTTCTTGACTGTTATTATCCCAATATATCTAGAGATCGCGACAAAATGCTGCAGCACAAACAACTTACTCTGTTTCTTTGGCCACAGGGCTTGTTCCCTCGCCGGGTGAGCTACTGGCTCCTTATCAAAGGCCTAGTATCGTCACCCCACGACCTTCTAGACGGAAAAACCACGGACCCAAACCTCACCATCGTGCGCCAAAGTCTGTACGTGACCCCGACTGGCTCGGTTGGATGGGAGTGTAACCCAGAAGACGACCCTCTGCCCCCCAACATTAGCACAAGTTCACCGTGTCTCCGAGTCCGGGACCCCGACTCGGGCAGCGAGAGCTGGGTACGCGAGAGCTCCTCGATTCTCACGTACCTTGAGGAAGTCTACGCAGACAGAGGCCCACCCTTGCAGGCCAGGGACATCCTGACCATAGCGGCCACGAATGACTTGGTCGGCCAGTTAAACCTGTCTATCATCGAAGGCGTTACGTACGTTCGACACGCAAGTCCGCAGTTTGCTGCGTTCTCGGGGATCAAGGACGAGGAACGAAGTCGAGCTGCGGCAAAAATCGGACATCAAAATATGGTGAAGGGACTCGCGAAGGTAGCACACTGGGCTGCAGATTCGCTCAAGACGACGGGCTGGTTGACTCCTGGTATAGAGGGGCCTGGTCTCGTAGACGTGAACCTGGCCGCGCCGCGCCGCTACCTGGAGCTCGTATACGGCTGGAACATCTTCGAGAAAGATGAACTGAAGCCGCTCGCTGAATGGTACGAGAGGTACCGTAAGCTGGCGTGGTGGGATGCACTGGAGGAGCGTCCGGACGTTCATCCGTCGGAATTCAAATTCACAACTGACGACTTCGAGACCTAATCCGGGCGGAATGGTATGACTAATATTCTATACGGAAACTGTATAGAAACGGGACCTTAGCATAGCTCAATGATCACCCTATACAAGATCTATGAATGAGACTTATTCGTTAGTGCTATTATATTCGCTATAAACTCATTCCTCATAGTCTACTAGGCGGCACCATTAGTACTACTAGATAGAATTTTTTTTTTTTTAGAAAAGCTAACTCTTGCCTATCTTTCATGATGCTCCAACGCCGATATTTTGTGCGCTCGTAAATCGTGACGAGGTATGCTTTTGGTGTCTCTCTGCAACCATAAAGCATAGCTTGTCTCTGACGCCCTCTGACCTCATCAAAACTCCGTATAGGACACGTGAATGCTTTTTCGTGGACCCCCAAACAACTGTCAACTCAATTGGACCCTCAAAGCTCGTCCGACAAGCTCGCGCTATGCCCATTTTAATATATCGGACGCCATCAAAATCATTGGAGCTTACTATATCAGCTCACATTCTCCAAACTTCCCAAAAGGGGAACTTTAAAGGGTCCCAGCAATAATTACAAAGAAGCTGACACCGAGACTAAACCAAATTCAACTAAATTTCACCAGCTCTTGTCCACATGGTGATCGTGTCGTTCACTCCGGGCACAGCCGCAAGGAGATACCGTGTCCACCGCGTAATCTGCTTCTCGCTCATATCAGAGAAGTTCTCATCTAGCCAGATGTCGCTGAATTGGACTTCGGCGCTCTCCATGACCTCCTTAATGGAGGATCCGGGCTTGACAAGCTTGAACTCGACTCCATCACCGTCTAGTCGAGCCATGGCATAGATCACCAAGGGTCCCCCTGCATAGACTTCATCTTGCTTGAGGAACCACTCGAAGCTTGGAGTACCGACGCAGATGGCTTGGGCGCGATATTCGCATCCCGGAAGCCGTAGGTTTTCGTAGCATTCTGCGGGATACTGCGATGGGTCGCCGGCGGCCCACTGTGCGGTGACCTGAGAAATACATGCCAGTTCTTCTTCTTTCTCTTTTTGTTGCCGTGCCTCCTCGGCTTGATGTTTCTCGTCGTAAGTTATGAAGTCTTTGATTGCACCAAGGTTATAGTCAAGATGGTCATAGGCGCCTGGGCATCTGGCTTCGGTCTGACGCTAGTTAGTCTCACCAAAAAAAAAAATTGGTTTGTTCTTAAGTTCCTGATCACACTAGGTATTGGGATGGCAGTAGATGATACGCTGGTATCACTGTGTAAAGGAATGGAGACGTATACACTTGTAGCAGAATTATAGTGGTATTTATAGATAATCACAGAGGAAATAAGTCAGTAACAGACGAGAGTCAGTAAGGGACGAGAGTTAGTAAGAGATGAGAATAGACGAACAGATTTGTTCACTTTAAAAAATCAAAAATCAAATACATACCTCTAGCCCGATGCCAGCAGGCTGCACTTCTACCTCCGAACTAGGGCCTAATGGCTTCTCTGTTGTAGGAGTAGGATATGGTGACTTTTCAGGCTCAGGATATGAGGTTGGCTCGAAATCCAGGATTCGTATAATAGCCTCAACTTCAGAGCTAAGGCTTGGTGTAGTTATAGTTTCAGTATCCGGGGTTGGCGCGAAATCTAGCGCTGGCTCGGGCCCTGGGGTTGGAGCACCCTGGATGTTCGAAACGAAGGTTGGTGTAGCCTTAGAATCAGGAATCGGGATCGGGGTAGTCCTAGTCTCGGGAACTGGAGTTGATGTAGTCATCGCCTTGGGGATAGGTATTGGCGTATTCTTAGTCCCACGAACTGCCGTCGACGCAGCCTTGGTCTTGGAACGGGGCTTCGACACCTTCCTCCGCTTGGGTCGGCCTAGCTGGACCATGTCCACTCCCACCGCATCCTCAGTGGCTGCGCGTTTGCGTCCTATCGCTGGTCTATATGGTTCTGTTCCGTAGCTTTCAGGGATGGGAAACGGTGCCTGTCTAGGAATGTTCCATGCTTGCTGCGGTTGGGGGGCGTTCCTAGCGAAAGGTAGTCTAACAGTATTGTTCCCAGCTGGGTGACTTTGGTGTGATGTCCAGGGCTGCTGGCTAGTGTACAACTGTTCGGACAACTGAGTAAAGCTATAGTCTCGGCTCGCATCCTGTTGACCCTGCGCTGTGATGTTCATTTGGAACTGCTGATTCGAAGTGTGCGCTGAATGAGAAGGGAAGATGTTGCCGGTGACAGGGCTACCTCCCTGTGTAATAGTGTTATATTCCGTGTGTTGTAATTGAAAGCTTGGTTCAGGAACGAGTTGGGCGGGAGCCGGTTGTGTAGATGTAGGCATCGGTAGTGTAGGAGAGAGCTGTGCCTGGGGAAACATCATCGGAGCACCGTAGCTGTTTATTACATTATTTGGTGGCAAAGCGGCGACGTTGTTGTTGCTGCTGTGACTAGGGTTGTTATAATTATAATATCTAGGTATATAACCTTGGAGTTCAGGATTATTGGATGATCCGTGGCCAACTTGAGGCTGGTTTCCTTGGACCGCGGTGGGCAATGGCCTGCTCAAGCGAGGTCTTTTAGGAGTTTCTCCCTGAAAAAACTGCTGTCTGTCCATTATGGCGAGACTTATGTGTAGGAGATGATCGAAATAAGAAAAGATTAATAGAAATGGTCGCCGATTGCAAGGTGATGAAAGTTGATGATGTCTGGGATGCTGGACAAACAAGGATGAAAGAGGAATGGAGACAGGTAGGTGGATGTGGTGGATGCGGAACTAAATATGAGTTAAAGACATGAAACATTCAAAGCATTCAGGGCATTGTGCATTATGAGTAAAGTTTGTCTGTGTTTACATGGTCTGGAGTAATGTTTGTTAGTTTGTTTACATGTGTTGTTCTCAATGGTTCCATACTCACCATTGCCGGAACTCTAATAGCATCCATTAGTCACAGAACTCAGAAAATGGAACTATATTCACAATGGGCACATACTGCTAGCTTGTAGAACATATTGGTAGACGAGCTATCTATCACAGGCAAACTGTTGTCATGTTGTCGTACACCGAAACATTATGCAGAGCAAGAACAATGGGTAAGCACCTCCATGCATCAACCACGTGCTCTGCGCGTGCTACTATCAATGGGAAAAATATGCATTACTAAGCTCGATAGAATACGATACTAATAGAACTCATGGCCTTCTTCATTAATAAAGTGCGCGATTCTGTTGTAGTCTTCGTTCGATAGCACCTTAGGGGCCACCCAGGTTCATTGCCAGAAAACAGGACATGAGATCTTGTATTTTTTTTAAAACCACTTGGAGCTACTTAACTAAGGATAGACTGTGGTTAATCGCTGCATCCAGCTCATAAACTAGGCTCTGGGCTTGCCGTATGTCCTCAAGGAGCTATCCGAATGGGTATCAAGGTAGTAACTATTGTGATGAGCTCGCAATATCTTTGTCTGGGTATACTTATTCGAACTCTTTAATTACAGCATAGAAGACTTGTTCTTTAATGGCATCCCTTTACACAGAACCTTCTGCTGAGTCCGAAAGTCGGTGCTTCGAAGGCTTGTTGACTGCAACTCTTGCTTCTGCTCTAAGCGTTGATGCTGCTCACACAAAAGCGCTAGCTTGCAACAGTTATCTCCATGACGGGAAGTAAATTAAGGCATAGAGAAGAATGACTCAGTTGCACACACCCAGCTCAGTTTCTGCCTTTTCTCAGAAGTGGCAAGCCTGCTTTTTCGAAACTCAGGTCACCTCTAGAAGCTCCGGCTTTTCAACACCAATTTGAAGTCGAGTATCTAACTCGAGGATGTCAAGACGTTGGAATTCCACACCAGGCGCGTTAGAAAGCTAGACGTCTTGGCACTGTAATTGACTCTAGTCAACTGCACCATGGTGAAGGGCACCTAGGCTTCCTTCTTTGAAGCTGTTATCATGAAACATAATGTGAGATGAAGCATGTGTTCAAACTTTGCATTGACAGAAGATTCCAGGTAATTTAGATTGCTGCGAAGTGATATGGGATGTATGTTCCTAGCCTGAAGGCTGATTGAGGCGTAGGAGCTCTCACGACATAGTTGAAAGAACGTTGGTGCCAGTAATACATATTAGGGTTGCTAGATCAGCGACAATACATTCATGGTATTCGTGACTTGTATAATAAGAACATCCGGCAGTAAGTATTGTCTGGTAAACGAAACATATAATCATAAAAGAGCACTCAACCAGACATTGCTTAGTATTATCGGGCTGGTGATAAAGCACGCTGAAGTAACCCGAATCTAGGCACCAAGCTCCGCCAACGGTTAGGTAGCGAGTGCAATGGTCGGAGTTCGGAATATTTCCTTAACCTTGCCCTTCCCCTGTTACAAAGCAGTACCTAGGTGCTCCGTAGTGCCTAGGCGTATCTAACCCAAGTGGGTATCTGGGCGGTAGCAAGCAAAATACTTTTTTTGGGGTTTATCTCCTCCGGCTATTAATTTATTCTTTCGCGTCGCTGGCTTCTTATTCCCTTCTCTTTATCTCGTAAGAGATCCCGTTCACATGTAATACAAGCAGGGGGATAGAAGATAGATGACGATGGTGTAACCCTTTTAGGATGGTAAGTCCGAGATGCATGGTTGCTGCTTATCTTAGGTACATTAGCGTACAGCGCAGAATACCAACAGGATGGTATCTCAGTCCAAGACGTCTTGGCGCTGCCTATTCCGACATTAAACACCAACAAGGATTGGTGCTTACGATTTGCGTTGGGTAAATACGTAGCACCCCCTCTTACTAAGTACAATACAATGCCGTGGGCCTGCTTACAACTTGGGTCTCAATACACGGTTAAAAAGACAGCGCCTGAAAGATAGCATGTCCTCAGGGACGTCCGCTCTTTGTAGGTAGATGCGTAGCCAGGAAAAAGGGACTCGATCGTATTCATCGTCAACTGTACGAATCTATCGTTTTTCGTTCATTAAATCGATAGACAATATCCGCAACAATGGCAGGGCCGTCAACCACCGATGAACGCCTGAGCGATGATGAGACCGCCGCCATCACCGAGCAAACGCCCTTCATTTCCGAAACGCGAGCCACGAGTGGTTCATATAACGACGACCAGCACAGACTTCGACGAAAGACGTCTCCGTTTGGCTGGCTCACTCGTGTAGTGCCGAGGGCTGAGAAGCCCGGCACTATCGTCTTCATCCTTTGTGTTGTCATATTTATCGGCTCTGCATCAAGTGGTTTTCAGAATATGCCCATGACCAGGATATTCGAAGACATTCTATGTCGCCAGTACTACGACCAGATACATAGCCATAATGAGCCTATTGACGAAGATATGTGCAAGGTCGACGCCATTCAGTCCAAGCTGGCTTATCTCTTCGCCATCATGTCGTCGCTCAACGCCGGCGTGAGCGTTCTCGCTGCTTTGCCATGGGGTATCGCGGCCGACCGGTAAGTCTGAAAGTATTCATTCGTTCTTGAAAGCTATGTTTTGTTTCTTCAAAGGCTAGCTGTACTGACTTTGCCTAGGATCGGCCGACGTCCAGTATTTGCGATGGGTTTAATTGGCATGTCGATTGCGCTACTGTGGATCATGATTGTTGGATGGTTCTCTCAAACGCTTCCTCCGCGGTTGATCTGGCTATCACCGATCTTTTATCTGCTGGGTGGTGGTAATCCCGTTCTCTCCGCCACCATCATTAGTATGACGACAGATGTAGTGCCGGAGTCACAAAGGTGAGCCTCGTCTTGTCACGACTTAAGAGAGGCTGCTAACCGTAGGAAAACTAGATCCGTTAGTTTCATGCAAATTCACGGCTCGAGCATGGTTGGCAATCTAATCGCGCCAGCGATGGCCTCGATTCTCATGGCTCGAACCGGTCCTTGGCCGCCATTCTTTTTAGCCTTCCTTCTGACCGTGCTGCCCGCGCTCGCAGTCTTCCTCGTGCCGGAGAGTCTAAAACACGCGCCTCAAAAGGATGACGATGATGATAATCAATTAGACAGCAAATTTAAGGCTACCCTAGCGCAAACCCTTAGAGAACTGCAGACATCAGCTAAAGTCTTTGCCTCCCGGTCAATGATTATAATTCTTCTCATCACTATGCTTCAGCTCTCGCTCATACAAAGTACTTTCCAATTTCTCAGCCAGTTCACTTCCAAACGCTATCATATCCCCATCGCGGATACGGGCTATATTCAATCTATCTACGGTGTTGCTTTCATCATTGTCTCCTTCCTCGTCATGCCATGGATTACGTCGGCAGTGGTGAAGCCTGGAGCACCTGCTTTCCTTCGCTTTGACGACGACAAGCGACGCGATTTGTTCTTGGCCCGCACGTCATATCTAGCGTCAATGACGGGGACGTTCATGCTCGGCCTGTCCTGGTCCCTCCCTGGATTCATATTTGGTCTTGTCATCCTCGCGTTTGGCGTGTCAAGCGAGGGCTTTCTCAAACAGATAGCTACACTCCATGTCACTGCTGAACAGCGGACCCGGTTGTTCACCATACTAGGCCTTTCAGCCATCGCAAGTGACCTATGGGTTGGGCCGGCGCTTGCAGCGTTATTCTCGCTTGGTATGCGACTTGGTGGTACCTGGATTGGACTGCCTTACTTTGGCTTATCCGCTCTATGTGTTTTAATGTTTGTTCTAGCACTGTTCTTAAGACTACCCTCATATTCCAGAGTTGATGAGGAGTCGGACTCAGATGAGAGGCCGGGATCGGAATAGAAGCATTACCTACGAAGAGGTAGATTTCGCAAGAAGTGCATCCAATTATTAGAGGCATCCGCTTTTAAATTAGGGGTTGCAGCGGCGTGCTCCCTACAGGTTATACCAATGACACTTCTACATATAAGAACTTATCTCTGTATACGTACCCAGAATTTTAGATATTCATTGTGGGATATTTACTTAGGTAATGTCTCTAGCCACCAACAGTCCCATTCTCCAGGCCAAGTTGACCACTGTTACCCGAATGCCTTGGTCGCCGAGGTCCTGCGTTCGTATGGTACGTACCACCACTTTGCTCTCTTGACCTTACATCGTGTCTGGCATTTTACTATCGCGAACGTTATACCCTCTTTATCCCTCCCGGCTACGCTCAAAACCTGGGGATAAATAATGAGGTGTTGGCTTCATCCATTCGTCGCAAGCCCTTCTCTAACCCGACTCGGCGCATGCATAGTTTTTCTGGGTTGAAAACACAGGCTCTGATCAAGCAGAAGTGCAGTCGTCAGGTGACTCATTCCGTAACCACATAGAGTCCGCCGTTTACCGACCCTTACCAAGCATAATTTACGTCAGACGACTCCGAACAGGGCTAAGTAATGGGGGCTTCATCGCCCTCAATGCACTAAATATTACTCTCAGAGCGAATCTTGCCTCGTCGATCATGTATTCATTATAAGGTAATTGTATGAACTCAAGCGGTTCGTCACGTGCGGCTCCTAGTCACTCGAGAAGATCAATCGACGATCTCGCGGGCTAATCTTGACGACGCCGTAGAAGTAGTATCAGACGAGGCGCGCCGGCGTCTGTGGAAGATCTTCGATTTAAGCGCCGAGAGCGCCCACGCTATTCTCAACCTGCGCGATGGTTGCCACGAGGAGCTGATACTAGACCCAGAGCCCGATGATGCATCGTCGTCTATCCGCACCGCTGAGCTCAAGTTGTCCAGCACTGCCTCTTCGGGCGGGGGAGGGCGGGCAAGATCACTCGGTTCGGCGTTTGCTCCTAACATTGAAGGCAGCCCTTCCGGTGGTTGCAATGCATCCGGTGCTGCCATTGGCCACATTTGCATTGTGATATTCCATCCGGGCTGGATGATTTCATCCCAAGTCTGGGGTAAGATGATGCTTCCATCTGGACCGACCAGATCATAGTGGCCTTCTTGGACCTCGCTGCAACGCTTAGAGTCAGTACTTGTTATTTCGAATGTCGCATATGAATGTGCAGAAGCATAAAAGCCTTCCAGGGCATGACTCTAGCTTGAAAAGGAATTTTTGTGCTTTCATAGCAGCCAAAAGGAGAGGACGTCTCTAAAGTTACTTACGGTCCGACGACGTCGATATGAGCAAATGCCGATTCAATAAGTTCTCGCATGCCCTAGAATAGCGTCAGTTATCTACACTCATAACCAGCAAGTAATTCGATCTTCCATACTTGCCACGTGCGTGCTTGACTAAATAGGATCGCGAATTTACGCCCTATGGAATCCTTGAAATGGATCTGGTTCTGATTCTCAACCTCTCTCTCTGCTCGTTCGGCCGCCCATTGTCGCGTCGTCTCTTCTTCGACTTGTCTCACAGCGGCCTCCGTGGCTCTCTTCTCAGCTTCCTGCTTCTCGCGCATCTCGAGCTCGGCCTTCCGTTGCAATTCCTTTCTCAGCTTCTCGGCAGCTCTAGCTTCTTCGTAGGCTCTCTTTTCTGCCTCTAATCTCTTAGCAATTTCAAATTCGGTCCGTTTTCGTGCCTCGTCTTCCTTCTGTTTTTGATTAGCTAGTTACGAAATTGGGAACAACCAGAGAGCAACAAATAGCAACTGCATTCGCCTTTCGTGTAGGCGCATGAAACTCCTTATTCAGACCGAGAGGACTTACCCTTTTGCGGATTTCAAATTCTTCTCTCATCCTTCTCTCCGCCTCCTTAATGGCCATCTCCCTCGCAGCCAACTCAGCAGCAGCCGCCTCAGACTTCGCTAAAGCCATTTCCTTCTCCAAGACGCTCTCTTGGCGTGTCTCCCATCGTATCCGCTCGGCCCGTTCTTGATCTTCAATCCGAGCTTTCTTCTCGGCTTGTTCGACTGCTTCTCTTCTGATCGCCTCGACCTCTACACACCATGTTAGTACACAAATGTGACTGGCCATGGAAATTCGACTGAGCGCTTTGGGTTCATACCTTTCTTGAGTCCCTCGAGTATTATCATCCTTTCGTTTCGCCGCTCCTGCTCTGATTCCTTCTCGGCTTCGAGTTTCTTATCATACTCGGCCTCCAGTTTCTCCCTTATCTGAGCCGCAAGCTTAACATCATTCTGCCGTCTTTCGCTTGCTGAAAGGTCCCGGACTACCAGCTCATCTCCATGTAGCGGGGCGCGAGCCTCTTGCAAATCGCTGTTAGGTCCCCGGATTGTGATTACAGGTGTTTCTTGACTGGTCCTGGGCTGGTCTACGGCATTTTGCTGTCCGTTATTGATTGGATGTATGTGCGGCAGCCCGCCCTCCGGTACGAGATCGTGATCTCGTCCACTGTTATCAGGCTTTGAACGCGCCATTAGGTGAACATCTCGCTCCTCTTTCCTCTCACCAGCTGGACTCTGCCGTTCTCGGGTAGGAGGCTGTTCTACTGTTCGCGCAGTTGCAGAGCTCCTCGCTCGCCTTGAGACGTGTTTAGTACTCCTCCGGGAGCCGGATCCAGCCCTCAACACGGTGTCCTTAATCTTAGTCTGTGTGGAATCCTCAGTTTGTTGGTCTACCCAGTCTTTTAAGCTAGGCATCTTTCTCGATATTTCCCGCAGGAGCGATTCCTCCATATTATGATAGTCGGTATGGCTCCTCTCCAACATGTGTTTGATCGTAGAGTGTGATCTTCCCTCTAGTTTATAAAGTAACATGTTGAGAATCCACTCGTGAGAAGCGTCCCAGTAATCGGTAGATGCGATCCTCGACAAGAGCCGTGAGATCGAAATCGCCAGCTCTTCCTTCGCTGCCCTTGTATTCGAGACTAGATACTTAGAAGCAAGGCTTAAGCCATAACCATTCAAGTTCCCTTGGCGGACCAATTGCAAATCGCACAGCTTGTCAAATTCTTCTCGTGGGTTACCAGAGAGCCTGATGAGCTCCCGTCGAGCAAGAACTTCAGTCTTCAAATCTCCCATCTCAATTGCGCTTCTCAAGACCAGCCTGATTGGGGTTTTCAGCTCGGCGGGCTGGTCCGTCGTCGTCCATCGAGGAGTTTCGTTTCCTGAAGGTACGTATATTGGCAGTTGTGCAATATCCGAGTGATAGAAAACCCCCTGTGCAGATTGAAGTTGGGTTGTGAGTGTGTCTATCGCTTGCCGGCTCGCTGCTTCAGCAAAACGGGATTTCGCAAGCAGAACTCGTAAGTACGGTCGCGATTTCAGACTACTGGGGTCATTTTTGGTGACGGATAGAGCGAGAGGTAGGCATAGCTTGAGAATCTCAATACATTCCTCCTCCGAAGCCTCAACAGGCTCCAAAAGAATATGAGTCAATATACTCAATAATGCCAACGTAGTGGAAGTATCATATCCATGTATAGAATCTGACCAGTCGGAAACCATGGCCTTTAAGCTGGGAATCAAGTCTTTGTGAAAAATATCGTATGTAAGCGCCTTGATATCCTCCATCGTAGGCAAAAGAACGACGATGTCGTGGAAGTCCCAAATGCGCCCTTGACGAAGCAGAGTCTGGTAGAGGCGCGAGAAAGTACTAGAGGACGCAGCTATCGCTCTGGCTCCGTATCTTAACCACTTAGAATTGAGCACGGGATGACCGGTGAGTTGGATTGTGAGGGCGAGGATTTCGATCTGAGAATTAGCGGCTCATCCCTTATTGAAAGGGGGAATAACTACCTACCTCTGTTGAGCTTATATGTCTATCCGGTGAAGGGTCCTTAGCCATCGCAGTCAAGACATTGACTGCCACCTCAAAGACCGTGTCGGCACCGCTCAAAGTATCTAATGTCTTGCTTTTCGCCAGTAATAGAAGGAGCTCCCAGTTGATCCGCAAGATTCTCAGCTCTTCCGGGTTTGACTGCTCTCTCTCGTGCCTATACATCACATCATCCTTGAGGAGTGTCACAGCTTTGAAATCTCCTTGATGAAGCAATAGGTCGGCGTACTGGACGAGAACATAGGGATTATCAATATGATGATGCAGGTGCTCTTGGAAGTACTTTCGCGCTGATGCGAAGTCCCCAAGTCTAGATAGGCGACTCATTTCGTCGAGACGGTCCTCCAGGTCCTCTTCAAGGTCCATTGTAAGATGTACGGTCAAATCCCCAGAGCTAGGCGTTAGAATTCCATCAATGTCTCGAATAATCTTGTTCTCCGATTGTTGGCTACGGTATCTCTGCCTCAGGGTAGCCTCTGGCAATTGGCCCTGATGCCGAACATGCTTGACAGGTTTTCTAGAAAAGTATTCCGAGTTGTCTGGCAACGGAAGTAATGGCAACGGTGCAGGCTGGGACGGTGGTAAAGCAGGCCACATTGAGGCTTCTACAGGCGCATAGGCGCCCGGCCCATATCCTCCCGGACAAGCCCAAGGTGGTGGAGGCCCGCTCATCGAAGGCCTGATCGGTACGAGTTCTTTTCCTCTATTCCTTCGCTCCTGCTCCTCCTCGTCGAAGAGATCAAACACACGCCATCTAGTCTGAGCGGGCACATTGTGTGCTGCAACTGGCGGATATGGAGCAAAAGTGTTGATGGGATACTGAGCAGTTCCAGGGTACTGATGGTAATAACCTGGAGGATACCAAGGCTGTTGAGGACCAGGCTGTGTCGGCGGTCTACTCCGCCTGTGCGAGTCGAATTGCTCTGTTTCTAGAGCAGATTGATCATGGCTAGCCATGCTAGACACAGGAGACACCCGTCCTGACATGATGACGAGCGATGTCCATCATGGAGGTAGAGCTAATGTCGCCGTTATAGCAAACAAAATATGTCAAACCGGTGTGCTTACAACATAAAGTATTCAGGCCTCAAAGTGATCCGTCAGAAATCATGTGGCTAGGTGATCCGATGCAACCTGACCAGACCAATCTACTTTAACTGCAAGACACCGCCATACATGGAGTTCTGCATGGGGTATGCATGCCAGCTGAACAACCCCCGCTCCATACTACTGCAACTATTATACTAGTCTTACCTTGGCCATCTCTCTGCCATGAGGCAGTGCACCTTTTTCCCAATCGGAAAGTGTAAAAAGGTGTCATCACTTCGTCTTGAGGTCGCTCAGTGTAATAGCTCACTTTCAAAGATAAATGTGTAGCAGCAACTATACTTTCGACGAGAACCATGTCTTCAGATCGACCCCGCCCGGAATTGAGCACCGTCGATGGTTACGATAGGAAGTATGGACGATACGACTTTAAGCGGTTCGATCACCTTGTGTCTCAACAAGCTTCACTTGGAGAGGCGTCTCTGGGTAAGGTTCACGTGGATTGCAGATTCTTATTCAAAAAGTCAAAATGGGGAACTTTGGAAGGTCGCGACTCAGCGGGCATCATCTATCTGGACCTCGACTTTAAACAGCCGAGTGATTGCCGCTTGAAGAGCGCGATCGTGCAAGTTACGCTAGACGATGATGACGAGCACCTGGTCAGAGAGTTTCCGTCTCATGGGGCGAGGACGCCTGTTCAAATCGTGAAGTATGGCCCACGGCACTTGACTGGAGAGCCCCAGTATGAGCGGAAAGCCACCCATAACAGGTTCATCCCTTCGGTTGAGGTAGGCCCATTCGGAGGTGCCGGAGGCGTAGGGAGGGAGTCGGCTAAGGTGACAGTGCGAGAGTGTCGATGGACGTTCGAAAGCCATTTGATGACGGGAGGACGCAGAAGAGGCCAAAACAGTTGGGCATACAAAGTTTTACAATGGCAAATCACCGAGAACGAGCTGGAAACTCAGCCGTCGCATAGCAATATTGTCCATACCGCATTTTCGTTCGTTCACGGCGGTCAGCCCTTTCTCATGCGCGTCGAAGTCAGCGGGAAGCTCGAGAGCCGGACATCAGACCTCGGGCACCAGATAAGACACAAGATGAGAAAGCTAAAGTTCCCATCTCATCCCCATAAGGCAGAGTATGCCACAACGCTCGTCAACTTCAAGGGGCGACACAGGTTCACTACGCCACTTGATGGGCTCGTCCAAGGCCTTGAGCTCGCCATGGAGCATGACAACATGACCGCTCCAGTTGAAGTGAAGAGAGCCCAGCAGCCGAGATTCTTCGAAGATCAACCGCAAGCGGCCGTCCCGCAGACTTCAATTGAGCAGAACACCAGCTCACAGGGTCTACTAGAAGAGCACGAAGACCCCACCGCGCCGACAATTGAGAACATAGCCTCTCTTTCGTCGAGGTGGCTGATGTCACCACCCATCACACCACTGGCTCCTCCTCTCTCCGACCTATATGACAACGAATCCAGGAGAAACTTCGGAAACATACAATCTTATCCACCGGTTTCTAACCGACATGATGAGAATGCATCCATTGTGGGAGGAAACTTAGAAAATCAGAGTCCAGGCCTAGCAGGCTCACCAACGGAAACCGGACACGAGGAAGCGAGGACCGTACCAGTAGTAATCCCCAGCGGCGATCGTAGACAATTATCCGCAGACCAGGTAGATATTGGCACCGTTATGTTTCTAATGAGGATATGGATGTTGCAGAGGTTAGCAACTTTGTTAGGCTATGGGGGCGACGGATCTGACAAGACGTCAACAATGGGATAAGAACTGTCGTACCTACTGCCGCAAATCAAAGCGTTAATGTATCGATCTGCGCGAAGCACACCAGCTCGTACAAGCGTCTTTTTACCCCAAACCCAATCATCCTCATTACATCATCTGAAACCTATAATCATGGAAATGGTGCGTTAACCCCGCGTGCAAAAGTCGGTCTTCCTGAAGATGCTCTCCTTCAAGCGCAGGATGTAAGATCTCTCCCAGCTTCATTTTGCCCGTCCCGCCATTCATCTTCGAGCATCCCATATATAAGGTTATCATGCCAGCTTCCGGAAAACCACATGTGGTCGCGTATACGGCCTTCCTCTTTAAATCCCAGCCTTTCGTAGAGCCTCATAGCGCCAGTATTGAACGAGAAAGCCTGGATTTGAACACGGTGCAACCCGGCCATCTGGAACGCCCACCAAAGCGACCACCTTATGGCCTCACCGCCATATCCCTTCCCTCGATGCTGTCTCAAAACATCTATACTAATATCGGTCCACCTATGCACAGCCAGAGACGGAGGATTCGCCTTCAAACAAAGAATACCGACAGGTTCGCCTGCAATTTCCGAATCATTTGTTGGCGGTAGGCAGATGACAACGCCGAGCAAGCACTTTGCTATGTGCTCTTTGAAACTCTTGCTAGCGCTCATGCTCTCTGGCCTGAGTAAACCATAGCTAGAGCCGGATTGCGCTTCGGCATCGCGCTGAATTTCGTGGACGAATGCTTCATCTGCGGGAGTGTCGTTCACAGCGCGATAAACAAGCCTCTCGGAGCGAAAAGGGTCAAAAGGTTTTGTTGTTGACATGGTAGCGTAGTAGCTGGAGGCAAGATTCGGCAAGGAGTATGAACAATTGCTTGACGCATTGGACTGATAATGACATCCTCACGATGAAATCGCCTAGATTTATAGACCCTGTCTAGCACTAGAAAACGGCGTGAATCATGCCCGGAAACTAATGCTGACCGCTAAGCCAATTTTGTCTCGCCGAGAATTCTAGGTGACATCGCTTAATTGAGTAGGATTAATAAGAATGTACAATAGATCGTCAAGCCATGTACAATAACTTTATCTCAAGCTGTCCTTTCCTCTAGTCTTTTTCCACCAATACTTATTCTCATTCACAGTGGGCTGCTTCGTGGGAAACTCCTCTCCGAAACTCAGAACGGTATAGCTAGGCGAGTTGACGAAGATGAAGAAATCGTCATCACCAACGAGCTTGCCTGGGTTTATCTCGGAGGGAGAAGGAATAAAAGGTTCCTTCCACGTGGGGTGCGGCGAATATTCCTGTAGAACATCGAGCCCGAGCTCAATATTCAGTCTCTCGCCCAGATCGCCCGTATCAAAGGGCACTCGGCGTCGACGATACATGAGCGGCTGGTTCTCACGCATCGTAGTATACATCGGGAGCGACGCGGCCGTCTCCCGAGAAACATCCAGCTCAGTACAAGGGGCAAGCGACATGACAGGTCGTCGGTTCAATGCGCTGCGCCGTCTGTGAAATTGATCATCCATGATGAATAGCCTGTTATTCCAGACATGAGATATCCAAGGGCTTAGCTCGCTCAGATGGTGGCGAAGAGTGGTAAATGACTTCGTGTAAATGTTGAAGCACAGTGATACGAGCTGTCTGGACTTACGACCACAAGGACAAGCTTCCCCATCCGCATCATTATTAGAAATTGAAGGCTCCTGGATAACCTGGACCAGGCAATAACCTCCAATAGAGTCCAACTTTTCCCACTTCAGAAGCCCCCTCTCACTTGTTCTTGAATCGGAGTAGGCACGCTCCTCCATAACGTACGTTCCCGCATGTTCTCCATTACATATTTCGTATACTGTCAATTTGCCGGATTCATCCAACGCCAGGGTAATCACGAAAAATACGCCAGGGATAGTAGGGGAGAGGATAAAGTCGATGAGAAGCTGGCTGTTCCTAAGATGCAAAGCTTGTTGAGACGAGAGCCATATTCTGGGAGTCCAAACCGGGGGACCACCTAAGACGACAAACTCCCGCGGGTAGCAAGGAAGTTTATGCACTAATTACAAGTTAGCAATTACTTCTTATTGGAAATGCATGACCAATAAAGCCGCGGTCACTGAACTAACAGCAGCGCCTCAAAAGATGAATGATATATAGCTAGGTACTCACTATCAACACGGTGGAGTTTCCCTCCGAATTTCCAGACGTATAGATCGGAGCTTTGACAAACCACCAAGATTGTCTCGCCTTCCGTAATGCAACGTTTGAAGTATTCCGGCACTTCGAAGGACTCCAAACGATTGAGCTCCAAGTGCCAGACATGTACAATAGTATCATGACCCATGACAAATAACTTCTTACTCATGGCTGTCTTATATCCACGTATTGATTCACCATAGTTAGGGAATAAGTACACTTTCCTCGCCCTTGTTCGCAAATCATCGACGACGGCCAAGTACTACAGCGTTCGGTGTCAGTAGCCACAATATCATGAGTCATGGTTGACATACTGGCATGCTATATCCTTCTGGAAACCAAGCGATACGGCCGTTAGAGTACATCATAAACCGAGAAAACCGCTGAGCATCATCTATTTCTAGATTGTCCACACTATCGTAAGAGTGAACACCTCCCTCAGAGACGGGCACATTTTTGCACAGCTGAAAGAACTCGTCTGATGCAAGTCCAAATCCATAGTGCATGGCCGCGGTGAACTTCCCCGCCGTTCGCCTACACATTCGATGAAGGCTCCGGCGGAACAACTCGCTCCTGGCTGACTCATCAACATCGGCCAGGCGGATCCGCTGGGTAAGTCCCGGAAACCAGCGGTCAGCCAGTGCCGGCCAGATCTCGTCACTCAGCCAAGTCAGTCGCAGCACGCGACTGGCATCAAGTGCGGCATCTATATCTCCGGGCTCCAGGTGAGCGATGATGAGCACGTGGAGCTCAAAAGGGAGGCCAGCGAAGACATCGTGAGCATTCTTTTCCGGCGCCGCGATCCGAGGCTCTGGTGATCGATGAAACCTTGCCAGGAACGATTTCATCTTCGACTTCAACATTCACACAATAAAAAGAGGAAATTTTGAGTTCTTGTGCGGTGACGGCACAGTCGCAGGCTCCAGCTAGACTCGGGTCTTTAAAACCACGTCGCGTGAGCAACCCCCTGTACAGTACATGATCACAGTATATCATAATATTGCGCACTGCCAGTGGCTGTGCCCCTTCAGCTTACAGAAATAAGCACAACGAAGACCAGTCAGTTCCGTTATCACTTCTTGCACATTGATGGCTCGCTTAGGATTGTAAGGAAGGCCAAGCTTAACCTGCAGAATGATAAAATCATTCATGAGTTTTCCGTTGCGTAGTTCTTGCGTGTCGGCAGAACACTTTAAGCCAATTGGGTAGCTCTCCGCCTAGGAGATTGGAATATGTTAAGCTTGCTAAGGAGAGACAGCTCTTCACCGGTCACTCAGACTCAGCCTACAGGCAATTATCTATTCCACTTATTGCGCATCGCTGACGAAACGGCAATGTCCGTACAGTGGCTGTGGGTGCTGAATCCTGTCCTAAGTTGTATGTATTGGTGGCATTGATATCACCTTGCGTGAGGCTCAGCAGTGTCTTTCCTTGGTATTCTCCAACCAGCGGCAATTTCATCCGTAAGCCCACATTTGCTGTCACATGATATTAGAAACGTGCAAGTGTATTCACCTAACCAATAGAGAGCAGCATCTTGTCATTGCTCGAGGTCCACCGCTGCTATATAATATTCTCTCTATAACCTAGACCTCTGCGTGTCTTGTTTTGCGCGAGTAGCAGATACTGAATAGCCAAGTCTGAGACCCCGGTTGATTATGTATGCGATGGGCAAGAAACTTGCTACACTGCTAGCTACGTGTGCACAGAATGATGGGTTTAGCCTTAATACAGTTGAAATGCCTTTTCCCCTTTCCGCCTCAAGCGAATTATCTACTTACGTTGCGACGTAACTGGAGAGGAGGAGGACAAAGGAAAGGAAAGAAAAACAATAGGAAAAGAAAACGAGGGAGGAAGAGGACGAGAAGAGAGAAGGAGAAAAGTATGTGAATAGTTTCTCCAGCTTAGTGAAATTGTTCTCTGACGTGGGTTTGAAATCGCTTTGGCTACATTGCTGCAGGTACCAGATGTGTACAAACAACCCGTTTGAAAGTATCAGTAGACTTAGCTCACAAGGTTGACACTGAATGACAATGTGGTACCTGTTACTAGCTGCCTGCAGAGCTTCTTTGTAGCTGCATAACAATATACTGCTTCTCAAAGAATTCTCCAGAACTTGATGATTGTAAACCATTTTAGGACGCACAAAGCTAGCTTGTAGCGCCGACACTCTGTGAAGAGGTGATAAAGAAGACAATCAATTCTCAGAATAGGAAGGCTGCAATATGAATGAGAAGCCTAGACAGACATGTTGTAGTATTGGAATAAGATAAATATCTGCAGTCAATCTACAGAAACTCCGTTTGGAATTTTCATCAAGCACATTCGAAGCAGCAACACCAGTGGTATCGAGCAATTTCTTTCCCAAGGAACAACAGACTGAACAGGAATCTCACTTTCACTAAGCGAGATGGATTCCCAAAATCAAAACAGTCTGACACCAGTACAGGAGTACGTCTCTCTCCGCGATCTAGAGTTGACCCCTAGCGCGAATCAGCCCATGTTCACGAGTTGTTCCTTTGCTAACTTACGAATTGCTTCGAAACCCACCAACACCAACACTACAGACAAGAAGAAGGAAACCGCAGCTGAACCCGCAGAACAGAGTTCGAATGCGAAATCAGCTCCCGCTGTCTCATCCGCTAACACCGCTGGCCTGCACGATCTATGGGAAAAGCCTGGGGTGGATCCCAGCAAAGTGACCCCGACAGAAGAGGAGCGAGAGAATTACCAGCACAAGAAGGACGGTCTTGCTCAGATGGAAACAGGCCCTGCTTGCTCAGTATGTGGTGAGCCACTGAATTTTGCGTCCTTGCTGAATGGGTTGACTTGCGAGGTTTGTGGCTTTATCTAATGGCTGCCCCAAGAGCTAGAATCCAGCGCAGGCGCAAGTCTATCCACAGGATCACAGGCTTTCTTTCTTTGTAGACCGAAGACATACGTAGATAGACAATATATCCTGGTTCTTCAACCGAACACCCCATGCATTGTTTCATTTTGTGCAGCGTAGTTAAATGTGACTCATTATGTAAGAAATGACGAGGTAGAGAGAAGACTGGCCACCTCCTGGAAGGCTGGTGTTAGTGAGTATTGGTGATTCCTCGATACTCCTGCGTCACAGAGAGGTAGAACAACAGTCAAAGCCATTTGCCTTGCTGTCACTTTGTTTATAGAATCTTTTCTATTATGTGCCTGTGTACTCAGTCAAGTATCCCATAGCAGCTTAGTGTTGCTTGGCAAGCTCAGCCCCTACCACTCCTAAAACAGTAAATTCTTCCTCAATCAGGACTGGTGCCACACTGATTTTCAGGTAGCAGGTAAGCAAGTACCTTTGGTAGCGCAGTGCACGGACCAATGATATGTTTGCGCCAATGACCGTTGCTGAATCTCTGCTCACTCATCTCATTCATCTTTATTTACCCTGTACTATGAACGGATTTCCAGCTTGGAGGTGTTGGGCATGCCAAAGTCAGTAGGGGCGGGATATCACAAGCACCAATCCCCTGTCCCATCTGCTACTGCGGTCCATCGCGGTCTTGTCACTATTCGACGTCTTTCCTTTCTCCCCTGAAAATCTCCCTTGAGACAAGATGCTGCGCCAACTTCGGAGCTGGTGTTGTAGCATGCCTCGTAGCCTCACATCTACGAACAGCTTCTTCAGATCGTCACGGCCGCAGCCAAGCTTAAAATGGCAACGTCGCTTCTTCTCGCAGCCTGGGATACCGCGTCATGGTCCACGAACCAATCAATACCGCCAACATGGAAGCAGCTCGCGGCACTTGCATGCCGGCATCCACTGCACCATCTTCACAAGTATAGGTGCCCTCGTGTTCAGCGAAGAGGCAGGCTGGGAAGAGGGCCGTGCGAACGCTGTGAGACTAATAGGTCACATCATACATGAGAAAGACCCAGAGGAAAGGTGGCGCAAGCTATGTACGGTGATCGCGTGGTCACTAGCTTGGTTCTGCGGGACCGATTTTGATCATCTTGAATATTACGATCGTCCAATCAGGGCCCCTGACTTCGTTCAGACGACGATTATGACGGCACCCGATCCCGAGGTCGAGGGCGGCACGCTAGTGGTCTGGGTTGGAATGGTACAGGACATAGAGGACACTTACCTCACCGAGAACGGCAATCGACTCACGGACCTCGCAGAAACCAACATACCAGAAGTCGAGGCCTTTGCGAGTAAGCTAGAGGCGTCCCCCAAGGTGCGAGGCGCTATGGTGCTTCTCGATCATGATGGGAATTGGAAGAGTCTGTATTGGGACGGCAGGAGATGGATAAACGTCGTCTATTTAGAATGGCAAACCCCGGAATCCATGGCCCGGTTACTCTCGTGAACCACGTACAAATGTCCACGGCATGAAGCACCGCGGAAAGGAGAAGGGAAAAAAAAACCGGATGGTGTTTTCTTAAGGATGAATCGCTGATAGAGATCTCTCTGAGGTAGACGATTAAAGAACAGTTGATAGACTGGGCTTGCACCACATTGGTTTAAGGGAGTAGAGATCGTAAGCCAATGAACAACTGGGTACTCGGCGTCGATCATAATGATCGTATTGATTTCTCCAAGCAAGGGATACATAGAGATCCCTCATAATAATATAGTAATTGGTCACAAAAATTGCGAAGATATTTAACTCTATCAACACTCAGGCGCGCCTACATGTCACCGAAGTATCCTCATAATTAGTAGCGTGGACCACATCCCATATCGTCATTTACATCCTTATACGGAAGGTATAACTGGAAACTCCAACCAACTCCTTCAAGAGAGGCTTGCCTACTACCCTGTTTCGCAGCTTCATCGTGGAAACCGGGAATGACGTCAGCTTAGTCACGTCACGCCATGAAGCCCCGCGCATGGTGTTCCAGGCAGATATCGAACGACAACATCATAATGAGGCGTCGTTCCCTAAATCCTACTTAAAGTAACTCTTCGAAGACTTCATGAGGACTCTACCTAAACTACCGTCACTTTATACAGCAGCAAAACAAGAAAGACCCCTAGTAGAACGCATCGCCACGATACGCAACATGAGCAGTTCAACTACAGACCAAGGCCAAGCTGCCGCCACGAAAGAGGCAGAGCAGTCGAAGACGGAGAATACATCTGCCAACGACGCTTCGAAGACTGAGAACAGCGCGGACTCCGGGACGTCGCAAGAGCAACTCCAGCAGACCGGGCCCGGGCCAAAGGTGCTCCGCTCCCACTACAAAGGCATGCCCAAGCAGTGGGAGAAGAACCAACGTACGTAGCTCTGCCCCTGTCGTACCCGCTTGAAATAAACGGGATGGTTACTTTATAGTAGAAGGGGTGGGTTTGAAATATCATCTTGCTGACTGCTTCGTAGCACCCAAGAAGGATGGCGAATAAAAGATCTTCTCGTTTGATGCCTAGCCAACCTCCGAGATGAGGCGGAATGATAAGGGGCTGCGTGTGTTTTGGTGATGGCGGAACTTGACCATGCTTGAGTGTGGTTTTACGATTGAAAATGACCCCTTAGTAACCTATCAAATATCATGTTGAACAATTATTCCTCTTAAGATACTGGCTGTTCGTCTCGAAGTAGTTGGTCCTGGTTTAGTGGAATACCCGTCGATATCGTGTAAGCGCGATACCAATTACATCCGGATGACGGGTACATGGAGACGAGACTCGCAAATTCCTACAAATAAATGTTTATCTCCGTATTCCTACGTAGTCATCTCAAACTTCATGCCTAGTTTCTATGTCATGTACAGATTGCTGGTTGAAGCCATGTGCTTGGAGTCTAGATGCTCTTTGAACGGAGACGCCCGAGATTTCATCAGGGAGTTACTGGATAGTGTTTTGAAAAATGTCAAAATAGAAACGACATATGATCACAAACGCCATTCTCTACCGGGGTATCATAAAATCAATCACATGTTTAACAAGCCTCCCAAGTCCTTATCCATGCCGCGTAACCTCTCCTGAAGCTCCTTCTTCTTCCTTTCTAACTCGCGGACTTCTGCCTCCGTCCTCTTCAACTCTTCCTCGGTAATGATCTCGTCATTTCCACCGCCGCCGCCACCACCAATATCCTCATCCTCATCCTCGTCGTCGTCCATCCAGTGATCTTTATTCATCTGCTTCAGCGCCTCGGCCTGCTCCTCGACCTTAGCCTCGTAGTACGCCAGCGTGCTCCGGCTGTGCGCGTACTTGGCGCGCTGCGCCGCGATCCGCTCCCGCGCGCCGGGCAGCGGGTACACGCCGCAGAGCTTCTCGGCGCCCTTGAGCAAGATCTCGACGTCCACGTCGTCTTTGGCGCCGCGCCGCTCGCTCCGCCGGATCTTGTCGTGGAGATCGCCGCCCAAGACCGCCGCGACGGCCGTGTTGCGTCTCGGCGCTGCGCCGCCTCCCCGGCTCGTGCTCGCCGATGTGGTGATTTCGCCCGAGGCGACGTTGAACACCGTCTGTCTGCGCGAGGACTGCTGCTTTGGGTTCTCTTGGGGCTGGGCGGTTGCTAGGGGAGGCGGTGGTGGGACGGAGAACAGAGCGCGCTCGTGGGCTTCGGTGTCGCGTATTAACGACGTGATGTCGTGGTTTGAGAGGAGGGCGTTGGTGAAGATCTTGGGCGGCGGAAACCTAGTGGATCTCAATTAGATTTTTCTATAACATTTTCGCTACCCTAGGGCAGATCATACGGGAGACTGTCAATGCCCTGGCATGATATCGCGATCTGCTCGAAGTGTGCTGAAAGAAGAGACATGATGTGTGCCACTTGTTTGGGAGCTTCTAAAGCTGATAGCCGGGTGTATAGGAAGGAACGTTTCCTGCCGAGAGCTATAGGCTTATAAATAAAATAAGATGTACTGCTTCGATTGAATTCCCTAGTCTACAACTGTATCGCCAAGTACCTATGTGATAATACATTGACTTTGTAAGTCGCACTTGAATTACCAGGCACGCCAAGCCAAGAGAACCCCTCGGTGGGGCAGTGCCCTGGTTGTTACTAGCCTCCTTGTAAGCCAGGCCCTACCCAGGTCTCTGGCACAGTAGCCATAATGCCTTGCGAAGCTCTAGGTGAGCACCATAGAAACTGTTCAAGTAACACCCATACCTTGGTATTGTCATGAATTCAATGCTGCCCTCGGTATTTGAGAAATCCAGTGCAGCTATTTAACCAGCTGGGTAGGCTGTATGTGATACCTAAGTCGCGTGCCGCTTTCTGCTATTTTCCTCCTTTACCTTTTAAAGTTCATTCATCCCCCGGAATGCGCAGCAATTGCAGGGTTTTTACGATCCAGCCAATGTTCAACCTACGTATAACGTCCCATCATATATATGATTGTTCGAATTGTTCCTCGGAACCGTCTAGCCTAGGGATCTCCGGTATTATGTAACGGCGCTAGACTGCCGGTACGGACAACAGATCAGGCAATGAGAGAGATCTCTGGATCCCGTCAGTTAGTCCCGTCTTGCCGGCTTTGGCTTGCCAACTTAGGCAGGTCGAAGCAGACGCTATCTACACTACGCAACAACCTCCCTTGCCTCGCCAGTAGGCTGTCGAGGCTGTTTACGTATACTACCCAAGATAGAGTGATGGATGCTAATGCCCATCATATAACAGGCGTACTATGAGATTGGAATGGGTGTGGTGGTGTGTAGTCCATATATGTATGGCTGCACCAATATACGAACATCTGCATCCTTCAGCAGATTTACCATATTGACCAACGAGAATTACAGGAACGAGTAATGAAATTGTGAACTCTGCCCTATAGCGAGCATTCATCTATTGTGATCCCTTTTATTTCTTTCCCTCTCGGTTCCTTTACTCGCTCTCCGCCGGTCTCTTCTGCGCCTCGAAAAGTTTCGATGCGGGACCCTGGATCACCCTGGATCACCCTGGACTCGGACCCAATTACGATCTCCTAGCCGCTCCTAGCCAAGCAACTCATCCTCCACCACACCCACGACCTTTCCTTTCTCTCTTTCCTGCAGGACGGGTCTCTCGATCATTGGGCACGAACATTGCCGCCACTTTCTCTCTCCCAGACTTCGGTCGACCTTGACACCAATAGACTCTGTCCTTCTATGTAGTATACCAGCACTATACGCAGCACGCGCATATACGTTCTCTCGCATGGACAGACCGCAGCACTGGTTAGGTGCTATAGCGCCTGAAGCAGCTAGCCTCACGGCAACAAATCTGCGTTCGAGCCGTCCCAGGCCCTTTTCTAACATACTGCGCGAACCAGGGGCCTGGATACTGACAACTCATGCCTCCAAATTGTGCTGACCTCCCACCGCCTCAGCTCGGGACCTGCCTCGACATGTTCAACCTGCTGAGGCTGTTCGTCGCCCCTGTTTTGACCACGCCCCATACTCTTGTGAAGAATGAATAATGGATAAAATGGCCTGGCGGTAGAGGAACCGGGGAGAACCTGGGAGTTCAGGGAGCATTGCTGCCCAAGCCCGCAGCGGCACGGCGAGTTCTGGGCGAGATCCTCCGACATAGGCTCACAGAGATTTGTACTATGTCAGTAGATGAGGTCAACCCGAGCCCGCTTCTCTCCTCTTTCCAGTGTCTGCGGCCTGCGATACTTGCGTACAAGCGTACACATACATTAATGCCGTGTCCGTAACGGCTCCGCAGCACACAAATCCTTCTTTTTTTTTATTTTATTTTTTTTTTATCGCCCACCTCGCCATCTGCATCTGCACGATAGAGCAGCTCAACAGCATACGTAGAGACAGAGACATATTGGTTGGCGTCTATCAGTCCATTCGGCTGCTAGGCCCGCCCCCAACCCATCCGCGCCCCTGGCTGTTCACACGCATGAGATTCGCTGCTGTGAGCTCACCCGGCAGAAATACTAGGCTAGCCCGTGTCCGTTTCCGTCCCCATTGAATTTTTTTTTTCCTCTCGATTCTTGAAACGTGCAGCCAGCGCATTGCGCCAGCGTATTGCGCCAGCGCTCCTCCCGCCCCTCCTGCTCTGCCTTGCTCGTGCCACACCGTCGGAAGGTATAAGTCCCAACGACCTGGCGTTATTCGTGCAGGCTCGGCCCGTCGATGCCATTGAGATTCTCCCGTCTCTCTTTCTCTTGCTCGCTGAACTGCTGCTTTATTTATACATGACCATAGACAAACGGTGTTCGCTCAAGGTCGACATACCTAGCTGAACCTACACCTGACGTTATTTTCTGATTGGTACGAGACCAATTCGTCCATACGAAGTCGGTCTTCTGCCCTTCACGCCGCCTATTCATCGGTTACGGTTCTCTTCTCTTCAGCGAAGGACCTGTGCAGCCGTGCCTGGCCTGCATCCACCTCAGTACTTTAAAAGACTATCATGACAAGCTATCAGACTCTTGTAACTTCTCCGCGTTGGAGATTCTTGCTCTGGGGCTTCACACCTTAATCCATTCACGTATCATCCCACGTACCCGACTTTTTATCTCCCCGCGATCTCTACCCCACACTGTCAGACCCGGTTGAATTGGTAGATAAGATTGCTAGGGACCTGACTCGCTCCAGCGGGAGCCATCCCACGAAAAAGCAAAAGCCCGCTCGCCAGAGATGCGACCCAAAACTCCTGCTCTAAACGTCGGCCACACTGTGGTCGGCGGGAAGCCGACATCTCCGCCCGAGACACCAACGACGACGTCGCCGTCACCCATGCAAGGCCGACCCTTGACTTCCAGCGCGAAAGCCTCGCCTCAGGCGAAAATGCGCCAGTACAAGGGTCCAGGGCCCAACATTCGGCCATTGGGTGGGAATAAATTCAGTTACACTCGAGACCCTCGTGCTGAGGAGATCTCACCACGATCTTCGCATTCTAGCGACGATGAATCTGAGTCGTCCGCAAGTCGTCCGCAGTCCCCCCCATCGGATAAACAGGGTTTCCACACACGCCTTGGCTTTCAATTCACCACTGCAGCTGCCGCAATTGCTGCTATAAGTGGCGGGGCGACCATCCACATTGATGAGGCTGGTTTCGCAGTCGAAGAACTAAGTGACTACTCCCTCGATAGTGATGAGGAGATAGAGTTGGATGTTATCCGGCCATACGCCATCGAATACAGCGGAGGCTCTGAACGCAGTCGATCGGGATCCCGGGCCGCACACGAATTAGATCCTGCTCTAACGGCGGGAGTAAAGCATCTGAGTACTTTCGACTCAGACAGCGAGGAGCTGGATCCTGATGACGAGTTCCAATTACAACTGAGACTGGATCGCCAGGCACGGCGTATACGTCGAATGAAGTCTGGCAGTATCAGCAAACGCACCATTAGCGAGCGAGACAGCGATTCTGACCGTGAAGATGTGATGCCTTGGGTTGATGCCAATGATCCGGGGCCTGTTTATCGGCGAGTGCGGCGAAAAGGCGAAAATCGTACCAGCATCCATTTCTCCGGGCCTCTACCAGAGCGTATCGAAGAACTCAAGGAGCCCAATAGCGATGACGAAGTGATTATCGATGATGCCGAGCTCTTTGCTCGCGAATTGCCATATTTCTCCTTTATGGAAGTTGACTATGCGTAAAACGCATAGTAAAGAAGAGAAAGAAATGGAAGCCGCGAGCGACTTGCCGCTGTTAGATTGTATATGTTGTGATGAAGCTGCCTCTCTCCTTATCTGATCCAGGATTTGCGTGCTTGCATCCTTTGTCCGGCTCTCGATTGCTTCCTCCCCTGCACCTGGTTTTCTCATACGAATTATATGATCCTATAGTTGAGCTGCCCTGCCCCGACATCCCTTGAGGAGTTGATTGCACAGTAACTATGGGGAAAGAGTTGGAATTGGAACCGCCAGATACAAAGGAAATGGCTTGCATAGAGTGATGGCCCCACCGGCCAGAGGATTGTTGTACAGACGATGGGTCACCCAGCTTGTCCAGAAGCGAGCTGAGTTCTGCATATCACGCAAGAAGTCTTGTTTACGACGTTGTTCGATATACCTCATAGACCAGTGTTCAGCCAACGCGCGGCTGGACCTCGCTCATATGATGACGATTATGATGATCATAATGTTTATGATGATGGCCTATCAATAGTGGCATTGGCGCGGGGTAATTTGTTTTTCTGCTCCTTTTATGCCTTGGATACAATAGATTCGGATATATCTGGCAACAAAGGAACACTAGAATCTCTCTAAGTATGAATATTATGCATTTTGGTTCGATTTTTCTCGATCTCATTACTACAGGTGGTATTTGGCATGAAGCTTACCACCAGCCATACCTAGTGGTGCCTCAATCACGGCATACTTTGCTTAGATATGGCCCGTGCCGTCAAGTAGAAGCCGAATGTACATGAGTTTCCAATGTCTGGTGTACAATCATGGCAGGACGCAAACATACATCAACATATTGACTTCGGTGCAAATGTTGGTGCACCCCTGACTGTTTATAGTGAATGCCTGGGTGACACAGCACTTGTTCTGCGCTAAAAGCACCGATGGTTACGTACCTACCCAGTAGCAATGGCTGTGCCACAATTGATTAGGGTACCTAGGTAGGCAAGCCAGTAACTAAAGATTAGGTGGAGTGCGGAGATAAATGCTGCAGTGCAAGCCACAACCTTAAACGTACATTGGTAGATAGTCGCGCCTACACTCGGTGCTTCACGCCTCCATCTTCCCAAGCTAGAAACACTATAAGGCGTCACATTCCCGCACAGATCGGCCTTCTTATTCCACCGCCGGCGTTCCTTCTATAGTACATCTTTGGTCGGCTTTGAACTATATCCCAGGCCGCACCTAGTCAGTGGAATTTGATAGTCGTTGGTCTGCCGTGCCGGTCGCTCTGTCCCGATCCTGTGCCTCGTTTGCTCGCTCGCTCTTTCGCGCCGAAATGAACCAACAACCATCGAACCAGCCTGTCCAGGGGCAGCCGCAGGTACGGCTGCTGCGACCGGAAAATATGAGAACAATACAGTATCTGAACGCCGCCGAGAGACAAAGATATGAGGAGGGCCTCCAGACGCTCTGGGCTAAGATCGAGCAGAACCCACCCGACTCGCAGGAGCATCAGATCGCAAAGCAAAAGGTCTCCGAATTCTCGCGAATGGTCATGAATAAGATCAAGACCCTCCACAGTCGCAACCAGGCCAATGCCCAAGGCCAGGCAAACCTCGCGGCGTCCCAACAGCAATCCGGCCAGCAACAGGCCCAAGCTCAGGCCCAGATTCAAGCTCAAGCGCAGGCGCAGGCGCAGGCTCAAGCCCAGATTCAAGCTCAAGCTCAAGCTCAAGCTCAGGCACAAGCGCAAACTCAAGTTCCGGTCCCTGGAGCCACAGTACAAAAGCCAGTGATTCCCCCGAATCGTCCTCAAGCCCCAGCAGCCACAAACAATCCTACAAACACAGGAAGCATGTCCACGAACGCTCCTTCTACCGGCCTCCCAATGGCTGGCCCTGGTCAAGCACAGACTATTCCCAAGCATATTTTGGAGCATGCCAATAGGCTACCATGGACATCTCTTTCTCTACCGACCAATATCACTCCAGAACAATCGCAGAAACTGCTCAACGATACCAAGTCCAAATATGTGCGAGCCCTGATGCAGATGGAGCTCACGAGAACTCGAGTGGGTAAGGTCGAGGCGGTTCTCAAAGAACGGCATGAGAAAGGAACGCCCACTCCTCCGGATGATCTGAAGCGATTCCAAGAACAGATAGCCCAGGATAAGAAACTACACGCTGACGCCGAGACGTATGTTAAGAATATTCGAGCCCAGTTCAGCCAAGCTGGACAAGCCAATACCACACAAGTGCAAGGCTCCAGTCAACCGGGACGCCCTCAGCCCATGCAACCTGGTAGTTCTGGCGGAGTGCCGTCGACGCATTCAATGCAAGTCCCGACTGCTTCGATCATTACGGCCATGGATGCAGCTAAGACCACCCAGATGGCGGCAGCAAATCGAGTTGGTTCTATGGCAGGAGCACAGCAACCCCAGCAACCGCAACAACAACAACAACAGCCCCAACCATCCAACCAGCCGCAAGTCCAAACACCGGTAACCCCCTCTGTAGCCACACCCGGACAACCATCGCACGCTGCATCTGGACCACCCCCACAGGTGAAAGTCGAGCCAGGCGCTAACACGCAACATCCGCCGCCTGTCAATACAGCTCTTGCTTCCGCTTCCGCTGCACATATTCAATCTGCAGGCACGCCAGCGCAGGCACCGACTCGAGCTCAGACGCCTCAATCCGCTCAACAACCTAGCGGTGCTAATGTTCGGCCCCTGACTCACGCAGCAGCTGTGAATCGAGCTAACTCCTCATCTAACATTACCGGACAATCGAGCAATTCAGCTAGCAGCATGCTAAACACTCCCAATATGACTGGGATGGCATCACAGTCAGGACACAGCCATGCGCATCCACAGCCACCACAGGCACAAACGCAGACCGTGACGTCCAAGATGAACATCCCTAAAACACTGCATGAGAAGGCAACCGCGCCGCCACAACCTGTAGTCGTTGGTGGCGGAAACACTCCGGGTCGACCTACGTACGGCGGAGGCAACGGCGCAGGAGGTGTTATGAACCAACCTGTTATTGCAAAGATGCCTGTCCCTCAATTCGATACCGAAGGTGATCATGTGTTGTCCAAGAAGAAACTTGATGAGCTTGTTCGCCAGGTATGCGGTGGCGGTTCCCCAAGGGCCGATGGTAACTATCTCACACCAGATGTGGAAGAGGTAAGGATTTTGACTTTTGTTCCTTCCTTTTTTGTCTCCCATCCCTACGTTCTTCCCTACATCACCATTGCCTCATTTCAGGAAAGTACTAGCCTACTCACGATTTCACCCACAGGTCGTTCTCAGCGTAGCCGACAATTTCGTGGATGACGTCTTGCACACGGCGTGCCGGCTGGCCAAAGAACGTGGCAGCAAGGTCCTGGAGATTCGCGACATTCAATTGGTGCTTGAGCGCGTTTATAACATTCGCATCCCGGGTTACACATCTGACGAGCTCCGCACCGTTCGGAAAGTGCAGCCATCTCCTAATTGGATTGCCAAGATGAGCGCTATTCAGGCAGCTAAGGTCACATCTGGGAAGGATGACAAGTAGGACTTGGATTGTCCTACCAATGCGAACGATGGCAAGGGAAAGCGACGTCAATTGGCAGAGGCTAAGACTGCTGCAAAACGACGTAAGGGTACATCTGCATCTACTCCTGCCGATAACCCTCCTCAAGCAGCAGCACACGCTGGAGGAAAACATGGTGGCAAGCCACGGGCATAGTAATTTCGATGAGCTTAGAGCTTAAGCCCGGAATCACTCGGCCGTTGCGCGCTGATCGTAGAGGCAGGCTCGATTTGGCACGAGACACGGTTCTAACATGATTTATCTTTTTTCTTTCTTTCTGTTCTCCTCGCACGAGGATGAGCTTCGAAGGAGAACGGCTGGCGTTTGGGGTCTACGGAATAGATGTTCTCATGATCCGGCTGGTAGGAAAACCGTACATCAATGGACAGGATTCGGCGTTGGGGTGGATTATGCTGAATTAATGATACCAATCCTGACCAACAAGCAAGCAGTGAAGAATCCAAGGCGATGATATTTGCTTTCTTTTTCTCCTTCGTCTTCACTGTTTCTTAGCTCACGTTACCCCGAACGCAAATTCGCATGCCAGAGCCATAGTGCTAGAATATAAGATTATAAAGGATAGAATGATCAACGGCTTATCCTCAGCACTCGTAGCACTGATGCGTATCATATACTTTTCTTCAACTTCTCCAACTATGAACAAGAGTAGACCAATTTTCAAGAAACATATTAAATAGATCCTTGATAATAAAGGACTCAGGCGCAAATGTAGATATGCATCTGGGGCTCGGTACTTATCTATGTATAGCTCTATAGCTAGACCCAATTCGTTAGTGGAGGCGAGCAGGTACACTAAGACAAGGCACCAACTCGACAACGTCACCCGGGTATCTACCCACCTGCATGTAGATGTGTATACGCGAGACCCTTGTTTGACCCCCCAAAATACCCGTGATACAGGTTGATAAAATACATAATTGCGCTGTAACCTTGTAAATATGTATTTTGAGTTGACTTTTATTCTTACGCTCTCTTGAATAAAAGATTTTGTAGGAGACATAGGCTGGTTATACACGCACCAAGGACATCACCAGCTCATCCATTACCTGATAACTTTTGAGTTTCTATCTACAAATACCTACGTGTACGGTAACGCAGCAGGTCGCCTACATGAATAAGTACAGCAGAGGTACACCATACTTGGATGAGCCCTAATGATACCTTACATGGAAGTGGATCGGCAATAGCCCATCAGAGATAGCGCATATTTATTTACCACAGGCTCACTCGACACAACCAGACGCCCATGGACGGCAGTGGAGTGGGTACCTAAACGCCAAGGTACCTACGCTGGCGACATCTAAAGTACCGTGTACCCGTCGGCCCTTCCACAGCTTCGACTGGCTGTTCGCTCCGGGTTTCTGGCAGCGCGTTTGCATCACCTGGACGATTCGACATCCGTTGTCATCTGTCGGTTCGCTGTACCGTCCCATCAAATCAACCTCCATCCACTATCTTAGCACCAACCAGCACAGCACAGCACTATATTGCACCTGCACCACGACCACCGTCATCACCACCATCATCAATCTAGCCCGGCTCCTGGCCTCTCCTCTTCTTCCTTATCAATTATCCATCTGCCACAGTCGACATCCACCAACACGTTTTTTCTTCACTTACCAACGATCGCTCTTTTCTTCCAACTGCCCCTGTGCATCGAGGTATTATCCACCACTCCCGCTACCTATCTTGTCGCCCCCCGGCGTATTTTAGATTCGTCATCTGATCTGCCTTCCCATAATCATCAGTCAACGGCCACGACACCCTCCCACGCTTATTGGCCTGATCGCAGCTAGCTTGGTGAAGCAAGCTCCTCATTGATAATTGTTCCTCCGGCTGCCACTACTACCACCGTAGTTATCGAGCGAGCCGGACGCTGACTGCCCACTATTGTTTCTATCTGCTTCTCTTCTTCTCGTCCCAATTCTTCTCTCTCCACAGCCGATATGCCAGGGAAGACACCCGGGAAAGAGCCTGTCGAAAACGGCGTCCGCAATAATAACAACGATGTTGACATGACCGACGAGAAGTCTTCGATGAAGGGCAAGGGCAAGAAGAACGCCAAAGAGGGCGAGGATATGACAGTTGTTGTTCCTCTCTCCAAAGCCACAAAGCAGTCGTCGCAACCACCGCCCGCTGACACCGAGGGAGACATTGCCATGGATGATCCGGATAAGGTCCAGGAGCACGAGGCCAAAGTCGATCCCGTTACACAGACTATCGCGGGTAGGTCACCCCCTATAATATCAGCCTGTCTCTGAACCGAAACCCTTATTGACCCATATCTACCGCTTTACAGACATCAAGAGCAATTTCGCCCTGCTCGATCGTGCCGTAGCTCTGTTTGATTCCAGATTTACATTGCGCGCTTTGCGGTCGATCTCGTCCCTTCGCAAACGCCTCACTCCCGACATTCTCTCTCAGGTTATCGCCGACACCTTCCCTCCTACGAGCGCATCCGCTGCTGTGGCTAAGCAGCTTCTCGCCGCCATCGGCAAGGGCGATGTACCCTTAGGAAGGCAACCTAGTGCAGAAATGGAGATTGATAGCGATCCAAAAGCCTCCAAAAACGGTAGCAAGAAAGAGACCAAGGACATTATCCCCGAAATCGACATCTTCCTAGCCATCCTCATCCAGGTGTACCTATTCGATTCCAAGCAATTTCAGGCGGGCGCCGAGTTTTCCAAGTCTCTAGCTGATCGTATACACTCTCTGAACCGACGAACTTTGGATTCGCTATCTGCTAAGGCTTACTTCTACTTTTCACTATTCTGCGAGCACCTCGCTCCGCTTCCCCCGTCGCCCCGGTCACCTATTGTTGCGATTCGACCAATTCTATTAACTGCCCTCCGAACCGCCGTCTTGCGCAAGGACATTGACACGCAGGCTTCTGTCATAGTCCTGTTGCTCCGAAATCACCTCCTGACCTCCCACATCTCACAAGCTGATCTACTTGTGTCCCACACCCAGTTCCCCGAAAATGCGGCCAACACACAGGTCGCGCGCTTCTTATACTACCTCGGTCGTATTCGGGCGATTCAGCTACGATACACCGAAGCCCACGAGCATTTGACTGCGGCGACGCGTAAGGCGCCAGCGAGCAACTGTGCTCTCGGTTTCGCGCAAACAGCAACGAAGCTCTTGCTTGTGGTTGAGCTTCTCATGGGAGACATTCCCGAGCGTGCTACCTTCCGCGCCTCTAACATGGAGCAGGCGCTACGGCCGTATTTTCTGCTTGTCCAAGCCGTGCGAGTAGGCAATCTAGAGGACTTTGAAACTACCATTGCTGATCACGCCGACACGTTCCGCCGCGACAGCACCTACTCTCTTATCCTCCGCCTACGCCAGAACGTCATCAAGACGGGTATCCGAATGATGAGCCTGAGTTACAGCCGGATCTCCCTACGAGACATATGCATTCGCCTCCATCTCGGTAGTGAAGAGAGTGCCGAATATATAGTGGCCAAGGCGATCCGTGATGGCGTGATTGAGGCCACGCTAGATCGGGAGCATGGTTTCATGAAGAGTAAAGAGGTTGGCGATGTCTACGCCACGCGGGAGCCCGGGGAAGCATTCCATGATCGGATCAGAGCCTGCTTAGGTCTCCATGATGAAAGTGTTAAGGTACGGTTCTGCTCATCGTCTTGGAAATGTACAAGGGTGTTCGCTAACATGACTTTCTCTGCTAGGCTATGCGTTTCCCCATGAACCAACACCGGTTAGAGCTCAAGAATGCGCAGGAGGCTCGTGAGCGTGAACGAGAAATGGCTAAGGAGATACAGGAGGGCGACTTGGACGAGGACGATCTAGGTGGAGACTTTGAGGGCATGTAAAATATTGAGACCCGTGTACTATGGAATCGGTGGAATTTTTAACTTGGCGCTACCTCTCTTATGCTTCGAGGCCGTACTACTTGGAGTGTACGGCGGGCTCGGAGCTACGAGGGGAAACACTTATAGTCGACGAGTGAAATCCAAGGTCAGGCTGTAAACAGTGCAGTCAGCCAAACACACATATCATTGGGCACCACTGTACTAGATACTACAAATACTGTTTTCTCTTTCTCCGGCGGAGAGGTCGTGGTGCAAGTGCGGGTACTTCTTGATTGGCAACATGCAACTTTTGACGTGTCGCCGGAGGCCTTCATACCATATCACTAATATTGTGCCGTCGTCATGATATTCAATTTGTCTCACATTTTGAGAGTGTTGGGGAGCATACAAGGCCTCTTGGCATCTTCTCTCGGGAGTCGATGGTCTATATAATCACCCCCACAGCAATGGTTGTCCAACTGACTATTACTTGTCAGTAATAGAGCGCATTTCGGCGCACGTGGACAACGAATTCTCAGTACTAATTGATTTTTGGATATATCTTAAGCTATAGACAAGGGAGACTGGAGATCTTAAGAGAGTGTGATCTTTAGGGGTGTCACGTGCAAATCATTAACAAGCTCCCTGCTCCTGCTATTTAGAAGTGTTACCTAACCTGGCCCTGCTTATCTAGGTACCTACTTAGTCTACCTACATGCTAAAGGGCGATATGATACTGTATATTTTGTTTACGTAAGCATATTGCATGAACTCTTAACAGTCGAGCACCGAGATAACTTTATTACATATTCATAAAAACCTCGCCTGTCTTGTACAACATTGTACCTGACTTGACATGCGCTTTCTCTCGGGGGGCTTTTAACCGGAACCATGGCGCCTCAAAAGCGCAAACATCCGCATGACGGCGGCAGTGGCGCCGAACGCTCTATGCCCGATGCGCCTCGGCGTCGATCGACTCGCCAACACCCGGACGCCGGTGTAGAGCCTGAGCATCAATCAAGGAATGGCCGCATACGCGCCGATGCTAGCGAGAAGCCTTCGAGGGAAGAGGTGGCACGGCCGACCTCTCGGACGAGGAAAGGTGACGCGCCAAAGCAGCAGCAGCAGCAGAAGGCAGAAGCAGCAACAGCAACAGCAATAGCACCGACCGCGATATCGACGAGAACGATGCGCCATACTAAAGCCACAGCTGGGCCTCACCCTGGCCCTGAAGCGACATCAGTGCCGCCCGTGGCCAAGGAGAATGTCCGACCACCAACGCCCACCGATAAGGGCAAAGAACGTGTAGCCCCAGCCCCAGCCCCAGCCCAGTCCAAGCCCTCCCGCCATCGCCAGCGCGCCCGCTCTCGCTCTCGCTCCCCTCCTCACTCCCCGCCGCAGCCAAAGATGCGACGGCCATCCTCGACCTCACAGCCGCACACCTTCGTTTCGAGGCCGTCGCAGCGACCAGCGCGACCTATGCCGGCACCCGCGAGCCCGAGCTCAGCAGCACCCACGTCCTCTGCTATGACCCCGACGCCGAAGCGCACCCCGTCAAACAAGAACAAGGTCTCTAAACCCCCGGGAACTCCCCGCTCCGACCGCAACATTGACCAGGTCGTATTTGGCAACACATGCTTCAAGGCGTGGTACCCCTCATACTACGGAAAGGAGGTTCTAGGTGATGTCTCGGCTAACGTGGGAGGCGGCAACGCGAAGATGGGCGGCGGCAAGCGCGATCATCCCTCCATGCTCGACCGATTATATATCTGTCCTTGCTGCTTCAAGTACTCGAAAGAGATGGTGCCATGGCGGAAGCATGTGCGATACTGCGAAGCGAAAGCATTTGTCCCCGGGACCAAGATATACACGCATCCACGGCACTCCAAAACAATAAGAATCCCGCGTATGAATTCAACAGAAGCAAGCCCCACGGGAACTGCGAAGAACAAGGGGAAAAGTAAAAGCGATGGTAGCGATCAGTCGGCGGACACGGCTATGAGCGAAGGAGAGTGGAGTGTCTGGGAAGTAGACGGCGGGAAAGATGGTGTAAGTTATCACGCTTTCTCAACTCAACTTAGTACTCCTGAATACTAACTGCGGAGTAGCTATTTTGTCAGAACCTCTCCCTGTTCGCGAAGCTCTTCCTAGATAACAAATCGGTGTTCTTCGACGTCACGGGGTTTAATTACTTTCTCCTCGTCTGCACGCCTCCGCCTCCCAAAACACAATCGTCTTCTTCCGTACAGACAGGTTCAGCTTCTGAATCACTTACCAATCTCGAAGACTCGGCGCCTATGTTGTCCAACTCATCAGTTGGTGCCTCCACCTCTCTGGCGTCGCACCCGAGGCCCCAAATTGTCGGCTTTTTCTCGAAAGAGCAGATGTCTTGGGATAATAACAATCTAGCCTGCATTCTGGTCTTCCCGCCATGGCAACGCAAGGGCCTTGGTGCCTTGCTTATGGGCGTTTCATACGAGATTTCACGCCGTGAGGGTATCCTAGGAGGCCCCGAAAAGCCCATATCAGAGCTAGGACGCAAAGGATACAAGCGGTTTTGGGCCGGCGAGATCACTCGGTGGATTCTCGAGTTGAACATACCCACGCCGTCTGCCGAGTCTGCTCACTCTACTAGACATACAAGGAGAGAAAAAGAAAAAGACAAGGTCAAAGAACAAGAGGGCCTTGTCGTTGATGTGGGGCAGTGCTCCCGAGACACCTGGATCGTCCCTGAAGACTGCCTCGCTGTGCTTCGGGAGATGGGCGTCGTCGAGGAGGCAGGGCTCGGGCCACCCAGGGGCGAGCGAGATAGTGGTGGAGAGGGGAGTGCGGATGCGAATACACATGGGAAAGAGAAGGAAGAGAAAGAGTCCAGATTACCACTTGTCCCCAGAGTTAAGATTGATAGGGCGGCCGTCCGCAGATGGGCGCGCGAGAATCGGATCGATCTCACGAGGGCTTGCGATCCCGAGGGGTTCGTGGAGGGATATGCTATTAAAAAGGTCGAAGACAACGATGAAGAGGAATGATGGGATAGCGTTTTTCGAGATCATTCTGCTCAAGCGAGCGCAGGTGTTGCGATCACTCTGTTTTAGGTTCTGATAGGGTAAGGATGGGAAGCGAGGCGTCTAGAAGGTGGTTCATGGTTTTTTGAAGCACGGTATATCGTAGGCTGCAATCCAAACCGAAATGCAAGTTCGATTAGCATTTCACGGTTAGGTTTACTCGCCTATGTGTATGTCTTCTTTCACTCGTTTTGATATGCTACTTAATCACAACGCTTGTAAGATGTCTGCCAATTGTCACTTAACCTCTCCTAACAGCCAGCTAGATATATCATGGTGAGATGGAGATATACGGAATCGGAGAATATTACCCTAAGACTGCACAGGTAGTCAAGTAGTCTACCATTTAAACCTATATTCTACTCTATTGAGCAACGGGAAAATGCAAGTGATGTATACGGACCTGTCCTGTTCCTACCATACGTACGTACGGTAAATGAATGCCGTGAGGGGGAATCCCCTGCATTAGATCTGCCGTTGCACCCATGTATGGAGTCCGGAGTCTGGAGATGTATCACGGTGGGATTTACGTTGCATCGATGCGTAGTATATCGTGTCTGTGAGGCAAGCGAAGCACGGCATGGCATGGTATGGAATCATTTGCGGACTTGAGTATATATACCACTCCGGGCCTCCTATTCATTTTGAGATCGCGACCTCGATGATACCAACATTTTTAATATATTTACTTGTTTGTGTCTCCCTCTGTGCCTCTGTCTCTATCTTACTTGAGTTGGCCTAAAGGAAGAGAACAATAGAAACAGGAGAAAGACACAGGTCAAAAGAAAGGAAGCACAGAAAGAGATAAAACTGTGCAGGGCGAGAAAAATGACACAACGCCGCCGCAGTGTCATCGTCACCGGAGGCGCAAGCGGCCTCGGCAAGATCATGAGCGCCTACTTCGCGGCGCGCGGCGACGCCGTCACGATTCTGGACATCAACGCCGCCGATGGCGCGGCCGTCGCGGCGGAACTGAGCGCTGCGCACGGAAGCCCACCCGGAACTAACGATACTAGAGCTGACGATACCCAAGAAGATGGTAATAGCGGTGGTGAGAGTGGTGGAGAGGTGAAGTTCGAGAAATGCGACGTCGCGTCGTGGGAGGAGCAGAAAAGGGCCTTCAAGGCCGTGTACGAGCGCGTCGGACGCGTCGATGTCGTCGTTGCCAACGCGGGCGTCTCTGAGGGCGGGGGGCGCAGCTGGATATTGCCTGGCGGCGGGGAATTGGATCCGGTGGATGAGCCTGAGGAGCCTAGGTTGAAGGTTCTTGATGTTAATCTTTTGGGGGTTGTGTATTGTATGCTTTTCTTCCCCTTTCTTATCCCTCTATTATCTCTTTTCTGTCTCTTGAGTGTTATGTATAGATGTGTGTGTGTGTGTGTGTTAGTCAGTCTGTTACGCGACTAACAAGGACAAACCCCTTTACCCCGGCAGCTGTGAAATTAGCTCTACATTACATGCAACGCAACGCACCAGACGCGACGACGGGATCCCGCGGCTCCATCATCTGCACGGCGTCCAACGTGGGCTTGTACCCGTTCCCGCCGGCACCGCTGTACGCGGCGTCGAAGCACGCCGTCGTCGGCCTCGTCCGCTCGCTCGGTCCGGTCTACGGGCTGCCGCATATCGGCATCAGGATAAATGCGCTGGCGCCCGCTGTGTTGGGTGCGTTACTCATTTTCTTTTCTTATCTATATTTTCTTATGTATGGTGGCGATGCTGCAAATCGGAAAAGGGGGGTTGCCACAAAGCTGATGTAATGGTGAAAACCAAAACAGAAACGAATCTATCGGGCGTAGACGGTCTCTTCAAAAACATGATCGTCACACCACCCAGTACTTTAATCGCGGGCATGGAGAAGCTCTTGAGTGATACTTCGCTGAACGGTCAGGTGGCGGAGATCCATGGCCAGAGCGTTACGTTGCGTCCACCGCATGAAGTCGTCGATGAGGATTCGCGGTATAACCTGGAAGAATTTTCTCGGTTTGGGTATGGACAGTAGGGCTCAATGTTTCGTAACTGGAGGAAGATGACGATGCGGTACCTTGGACCAAGAGAGATGAAGAAAGTGACTGTACAGGAGATGACGAGAGAGTCCCGAGGACTCAGACCACCTTAGCTAAAGAAGCAGTGGTGGCGATGTATAATGGGGTGTATCAATGAGTCCAGTGGCAGGACGAAAATTTACGTATGCTTGGGCAGACCGCTAGGTGCCGTACAAGACAGTGGGTCAATATATTCAATTCGGCTTGAAGTATGACCGTCATCATAGTCCTGACTGTTCAGACCTAGACTATGCATAGATATGGAGGCAGCCCTGAAGAGCTAACTGGGATCTTATATCAAAATACTAGAAGAAGTCTCTATGATCCTGATGGGTGTCATCCATGATTGTTACCAATATGTATTCACAAGCGGGTATCATGGCCCGTTTTCATGTTACTGCCGCCCCCTTATTTTCACTGCCCCCCTTTCTTGCTGTTATCTATCCCCTTCATCTAATCATGTTCTTGATAAAGCTCAGGTCACCCTCGGGAATCGATTTGCTCACCCCTCTGCCATGGCATTCTTTGAGCGGCTCTGGAAGTCAAGGGACACAACCTAAGACGCAGTGATATTAGAGTATCACGCTACTGAATGCATACTTAGTAGCGATTCCAGGAGTCCGGTATCCCAAAAGAACCTCATGATAAGTCTCAGGAATGTCTAGTGACTTATCACCTCAAGTAAGCTTTGAAAGCTGCTGCTGACGGTAGCCGAAATTAGCGGCGGTAGCAGGAAGAGGGTGAAAAGACGATTTAGGTAAACGTTGCTTTGAAGGCTTCTTTGGCATAGCCAAAGCTGCTTGATTCTCGCCATGATGCGGGCGTCTCTCAGCATCTTGCGCCATAGAGAGAGCGCTAGAGAGAGAGAGAGAGAGAGAGAGAGAGAGAGATGGCACTCATGTGGCTTCTTAATTCTACATATCCATCTCAAAGATCTCCTTTTATCGCCAGCTATAGCTTCTCTTCGTTTCGACTCTGAAGGTGAGATACCTCCTACTTGCAGCTTTTCTATCCTCCTAAGCTTGTCTTTGGTTGGCGGGTTCTAGACAAAGCCGATGTCAGCTGGGATTCTTGACTTTTGTTACCTTTTTGTTAGTTTCCATAGGTTCTTTCCGTTACTGGGTCATAGCAGTCTAGAGAAACTTTCACGGTATCGACATTTCTCTGGGCGTCAAAGCCAACGGTAAACCTTCCTAAATCGAATGTGCAGCCAATCTATGTATGTTGTGGGTTATCGAAGAAGTTCCCAAGTAGCTAGGTAATCGGCTATATAATTCTTGGAATCTTGTCTACTTGGTATATGTATCTAGGTCATTCAGTTGTTAAGTGATGCTCTAGACCGGTAAACCTGGGAAAGTATACTCTATCATTAAAACCTTGCATACGATACAAGTACTGTAGAAACAAGCCTCAAAAAACGTTTCTTATAATTTCGAAAATCCGATCCTAAGTTGGTTGTTCAGTGCTTTAATTAAGACAAAGAGCGCAATCAACTATTGGTGAACTTATCCTGAAAAAGCTAAATGGGTTATTGTGAGATAGATTATAGGTCTCTTTATGTCAGAGCTGTGTCAACAAGAGTCGAAGGACCGAGCCTTAGTGAGTGCGCGGTGGCCCAATGGTAGGGCTTTACTTTCCGGTCTTCACCGATTTGGTAAGGGTTGCGGGTTCGAGTCCCGTCCGCGTAGCGCAAAACGTGATCGAATAGATCTGACTTTTTTTCCCTTTCAATATTTCCTGATGCTTCAAATACTTTTTCTCACTTTCCAATTTACTTTTGCTGATGTGAGGATACCTAGTAGGTTCAAAACTCAACAGCTGGATACGATTACTAACTACTATGTACTTATTACACGCATTCACAGCAGTTGGGTATCTATTAATACTTGTACGCTGTAGTAGGGCGTAAACATGCATCTTTACCTTCGTCGTGTACCCGTGAATGCGAGACCTGGTCTCAGCTTGCTTTTGACCGTAAGCCTTGATTGAAATATCAGTGTTTATTCACTCCAACATAGATCCGGCCTACCAGGTAGTGCAGTGTAGCCGCCGTAGCTGGCTATATCTGGCCCAAGCTCCTAGCTCCTCTTAATCCCTCGGTAATGATTTAGACCTATAGCACGTTTTCGTCCTAGGTAGTTGATTTGTCGGTGCAGATCCAGTACTAGTAAGTATAACGTCTATTCCAGCAGGTTTATAGTAGGTGTAGTTTACACAAGTACACTAAGCCGAGACGAAACGGACATCTCCATGTCCGTAATTGTCGCCATTGATCCGGCGGATCGGTGGCACCCTATCTATAAGTGCGCTAGTCTAAGCATACCAGGGTACAAGGGTGCCTGCTCCCGCCAACCCATGGCAGTTACACGCAGCAAGATCTGACCGTCATTTTGTGTCACCTGGAAGGAAAATTTTCTTTACCATGCAGTGGCCCGTAGCATGCTATGCCATGGTGACTCCTTTTCAATCACGACGATGCAAGTCCCAGTTCTCTTCCCGTAGATGAATCGCGACTGACCTTGTCTCTGCTACTCTCATGTTGATGTTATATCTTTGTGCATGATGCAGGTTCTAGTTGCAATCTCTACGAGCTGTAGGTATGTGAGAGCGTTAAGCGGCCTATGACTTGCTTGAGGTTTTGCGACGTCAGGGACCCTGGACAAGTGAAAAGCCCCCACGCTCCAAAATCCCGATCTCGTGGAAGTCTTGTGGCTTCTTCCGCGATATTGCATATCGGTCTGTGCCTTGTTGAATAACATGCTTACCTATGCAATATCAACCCCTGCTCCCATGCTGTCCAGTAGTGCGTAGCGCGGCGTGTATAGGGTACCGCCTTAACCTGAAATTCCTTTACCAGGCGTTGTTAAGTTATTAGCTTAATAAAATAATTTATTATATAAATATTATATAAATTAGTTTATTATTATATATTATATATTAATATTTAATAGAATTATAAATTAATTAAATATTTATATATTTATTAATATAAAAGATTTATTATAATAATTAAATAATATTAAATTTATTATGTTTTTTAAATAATTTTAAATATAATTAAATTAATATTTTTAATTTAATAAAATAATTTAATTTTAAAAAATATATTATTAAAATTAATAATATAAATAATTTAATATTATTTTTAATAAAAAAAATAAAAATATTATTATTTTTTAAAAATTATTAAATTTAATTAATATATTATATTTAATTATTATAAATAATTCTTTTCATAAAAAATAATTATTTTTTAATAATCTTTTATTTAAATATAATTTTTATTAATTAATATTAAAAAAGATTAATATTTAATAATAATTCATTAATTTAAATAAAAAATAATTATTATTTTTATTATTTTAAATTTTAAATATAATTAAATTTTTTTTTAATAATTAATTTAAAAGAATTTTATAATATGATTAAATTAATTATGATTAAATTATATATATAATTATATAAATATTAAAAATATTAATTTTATATAATTATAATTAAATAAATAATATTAAATATTAAGAAAATAAATTAATGTTAAATATTTAAAAATTATTATAAAAACTTTAAAAATATTATAAAATAATTATTAATATTTTATAAATAAATAATTTAATTTAAAAATAATTAAAAATAAAATAAATATAATTAAATAATTAAAAAAATATTTTAATTATAATATTAATTTTAAAATTTATATAAAAAAATTATATTATTATAAACCTCTTATATATCAAAAAATATATAAGATATATATAAGGGTTTTTAATTTATAGGTAATAATAAAACTAATAATAAATAATTTATAAAAAAGGTTTATTAATATTTTTACTACTATATTTAATATTATTAAATATAATAGTTATTTTTAAGTATATATAAATATAAAAATAAGATTTAAAATAAGATTAATAATTAAAAAACTAGATTAAATAAATAATTAAATAGAAAAGAGTTATAAGATTATATAAATATAAAAAATATAGATAAAACAAAGCTTACCCTTTCTAGTAATCTAGGGCTTACTGGCTTACTTCTATAATCATGTGACCTATACCAATCGTGGTTTTTTTTTTATATCTAGCCTAATATCTCCTCCTTTTTATGCCTGGCCTGCCAAACCAGCCACCCTTTTTATTAGTTTATAATACTATTCTTCTATTTCTAGAATTATTATCCCAATAATAAAAGGTGAGTATATGTTTTGCTCTCTATTTTTTATTTTTATATGCCTTTTCTTTTTTTATTGTTTATAATATCTAGTTATATTAAAAAATACTTATAATCCTTAAGAACTAAATAATAACTCGCTTTAGCGTTTTTAATTAATAAAAAAGGATTTAAAATTATATTATGCTTTTTATATAGGTTAAGAAAATAAAAATATAAAATAATAAATAATATTTTGTATTATAAAGAATATATATATTATAATTAGTTATATAATAATTCTAAGGTCTTTATTCTTATTATTTATAAATTTATTAAAGAGTCTGATCAGTTGGCCAAAAAAAAACATTAAATAAAATAATAACTCTCTAAGGCCCTTACTTATCTTAATAACATATATTATTAGCATACCTTTTATTAAAATAAAGGTATATACCTTATTAATCAAGGCCTCTGCTTATTAAACAAGCTGGAATATTAGAATTATAATAAATTTAAGGCAGTTATTAAAGTATAAGCTGCTGGGGTTATTAATATTATTAACTAGAATATTATTAACTTTTAAAAAGTTAACCCCTTATTTTTAGTTTTAGGTAATCAGGGTATTAATAATAAAATTAATTTATAATAATTATAATAATCTCTAAATATTTCCTAGATTTTTAAATATTATTAATATATAAATATTTTTTTTATTTAATAAAATATTTAATATTATTTTTATTTTAATAAGAGTCTAGTATTTTTTCGACCTTATAAATATTTTAATTATTTTTTATTTTAAGCTAGGTTTTTATTAATATATTCTTTAATACTAGTTTAAATAATAAAATATAAAAAATAAAATAAATTTATATATTCTTTAATAATAATAGTTTATAATTAATTAATAAAATAATTTCTTTAATTTTAAAAAAACCAAGTTTTTTTAAAATTTAATTTATTATTAAATTATTTTATTTTAATCTATAAAATCTTTAAAATTATATTTTATCTTTAATATAATAAATAAAATTTATCTCCTTTTGCTAGAATTAGTCCCTTAATTCTCTTCTTGTTATAGTATTATAATATTTATTATTAAAGGAATTAAAGTTGTGATTATAGTTTTATCTCTTATTATTGCCAATAGGGTAAGCGGATATCTATTTAGTATTATGATTTTGTTTAGTGGCCGGTAGTCTGCTACTATTTGCCATATTAAATTTCTATTTTTATTAATTATCTGTTTTCTATCTTTTATTTTTAGTACTATAATTACTGGGTAACCACAAGATGATTGTGATTCCTTAATAAATTCTCTAGCTAGATTCTTCTGAATATATTTTTATAAGGCTTTTATTTTATCTGGTCTTATATAGTAGACTTAATAAAGTTTTGGTTAATATCTTTTTTTGATTAGAATATAATGGTTTTATAGACCATATTTAAGAAGCTTTTTTTTTTATTTTTGAAATAATTTATAAAATTTATAATATTCTTTTAATATATTTTTAATAATTTCTTTTATAATTTCATTAATTTGTTACGGACCTCTTATATATCGGAAGATATATAAGACGTACGCGGGGGTTCTTGATTTGCAGGTAACAATAAGACTAACAGCAGGTGGTCCGTAAGGGAGGTTTTACTGGTACTCCCACCACTAGTCTAGTCGCGATAGAATAGTAGTCGCTCTTAGATGTTCAAAGTATGAAGTGAAATAAGAGTGTGAGATTGATAGCTAGAGAGCTAGAATAAACGAGTGACTAGATACAGGAAATCATGATCATTATATAGACATAGGAAATAGTAACAGGAACTCCTCATAGCCTGGATCAGCGTGAGCCAGTGAGCCAGGTGAGTGGTCACGTGACTGAAAAATGGGAAAGAAGCAAGAGTCAGCAGAACATTGGGCCGCCACCTTGGCCACCTTAGCGCCAACACACATGTTCCCGTAACATAATTCTTTTTATTTATTGGTTTAACTTTTATTTAATTCTTTTTATTTTTTATTAAATTATAAAATTATTAATTATTAATTATAATACTTCTAAAATCATATTATATCTAGAGATATTAACTATATTAAATATAAGTTATTCTTTATATTCTTATATAAATATATTAAGCGGTGCTTTTATTAAATCTTGTAATCTTCTAAGATTTTAACTTATATTTCCAGGGGATGCGGTCTTATTCTGCTATTTCTAATAATATAATATTTGCTTATGTTCTAGAATCTATTAAGGCTTTATATATATATTTTTTTTAATACTCAAGTTTGATTTTAAATTGGTTTTTTTTTATATCGCGTCGAACTTTTTATAAGGTTTTAACTATTTTGGTTATGTACTACTTTTAAGGCGAGAACCCTTTTTGTTTTTTAGTTCTTGTTCTTTTAATTCTTTTATATAGGATATTCTAGTGGGTATTTAATCCAATGTTTCTTTGGTTTTTTATAATATAGGTTTTTCTTTATTTGATTTTTCTTTAGGTAAGAAATATTTTTTGATTATTATCCTTGGTTATATTATAAAGTATAACCTTTTATTTTCTTGTTTTTTATAAGTTATTTATTGAAATAATTGTATTTTTAATAACTAATGATATTTATAATAGTTGTTTATATAGTGTCTAGCTGTAGAATCTTGTATATAGTTGCTATTTATTTTGAATATTATAAATCCTCTTTTATTTCGGTAGCTTATTTATATAGTAATTTTATAGTCTATTATATATAGTTTATTTATTATTATTTGTATAATTTATTTTAGAAACCAAACATTTTTTAGCTTGTTTTATAAATATTAATAATATTTATATATTATATAATATACCTATACGACCTTATGATATTCTGGGTATTTAGGTATTGAAAGGTTATTATTTTCTTTTATTATTGTTCTATTATATTTATAGCTTTTAATAATTAGCTAAATAATTAATTAAAGAATATATATAATATTGGTTCTAGCTTTAACTAGTAATACTTTATTATTCTTTTATATTTTTTATAGTCTGGGCTATAAGAAAACCTCTTTTATTTCCTTGAGTTTGCTCAAGGTAGTTTTTTTTACTTTCTTTTTTTCAATCTTTTTATTTTCTAGCGTTTAATAAACCGTTTTACCTCTTTAAATACTCTTAAATACTGATTATTCAAGCTATTTATAATCTATATTATGGTAATACTAATCATATTTGTAGTCTTGTCCCTCAGGGCAAGATTTGCTTTTAGGCCATATTTTAGGCCTGGCTATAGGAATTTCCTTATAGTTATTTAAGTTTATAGATAATATTAGCTTGCTATTATTAATAGTCTCTTATTTTTGGTTAGGCCACTCCTTAGAATTATATATTACATAATCTTAATTATTTTTATAGTATATATACCTTTTTATAATTTATTTTAAGGATTATTTAGTTCCTAGATAATATTTATATATATATTTTTTTAATCTTTTATAGATCAGGTATTTTATTTTATTAGGTATAGAACTGCTTGTTTAGTTTAGAATAGCAACCTTATACTCCTGTTCTGAGGATACATTATTTTCTGGTTAACTCTTATTTTCTTTATCCTTTTGGACTTCTATTATCTATACTTTTTTTTGGGTTAAAGAATCTTTCCTTTTTAATAACCTTTTTTATTATCCTCTTTTTTAAAGCGGCATAATAACTAGAAATATCTTTTTTTTTATAATTAAAATATTTAACCTGAGATATATTCTTAAGTGGTTATTTCTTGATTTTATTTATTTGTTTGGATTTTTATCCTATATTCTCTTGGGAACTTTTTTTTTAAATTATAATAGTTTTTTCTTTTTTAAAATATCTATTAAATAATTATTAATTTATTTAGGCCTATTTATTTTATAAAGGTTATTTTTAATTTATATTTTTAATTTTATATAAAATAAATAAAATAATATATATTTTAATAATCTTAAAATTATTATTAATTATTTAAACTCTATAATATAATTTCTTATATTTTTAGTTTATTTTAAATAATAAAACTATTTTTTAATATATTTTATTTTTTTAATATTTTTGAATAATATTTTTATTTATTTTTTAAAATCTTTATAGTCGGCAAAGATTTTCTAGGTCTTTTATTTAATTCTATTTAATATAAAAGATTTTAAATAGTCTTTTAAAATTAATTAAAATTATTTAAATATTTTTTTATTAAAAATTAAAAAACTATTATTATTTTCTAATAATCTTTTTTAATTATTAATTTATATTATCTTAAGTAAAGTCTTATTTATATAAAGAATACTTTTATATTCTAGACTTATTATATAGCCTAGAAGGTATAGGCTTAAAGCCTTTGGTCTTTAGTAGGCTAGCTATAATAACTTGTTCTGGAGGTGGTGATAATAGTGGTAACTTATCTTCTTTTGACTCCTTTGGTTTCTCTGGTTCTTTGTTGGCTGGTTCAAGAGCTGGTATACTCAAGGTCTGAACTAGTGCTAATTTTGCTAGTTAGGGTATTATAAGAGCAGGTGTTTATAGGGTAATTATTATTATTATTTTTTAATTCTATAATATTTTTATAACTATTATTTTAATTAATATAAATATTCTTTAAAAAATTATTTTTAAAATAAATATAATTAGCTTTAATAAAGGTATTAATTATAATATTATTATTTTTTATTTAATTTATTATTTAAATTATTATTATTTATTTATATTATAATAATATTTTTAGTTAATAATAATTAGTTGGTTATAACTAGAGTGTTACGGACCTCTTATATATCGAAAGATATATAAGACGTACGCGGGGGTTCTTGATTTGCAGGTAACAATAAGACTAACAGCAGGTGGTCCGTAAGGGAGGTTTGCTGGTACTCCCACCACTAGTCTAGTCGCAATAGAGTAGTAGTCGTCAATAGAAATTGAGATGAGATTGATAGCTAGAGAGCTAGAATAAACGAGTGACTAGATACAGGAAATCATGATCATTATATAGACATAGGAAATGTAAGAGATCCAAGACTCACTTCCTCCTCTTGGTGATCCAGGGCTCACTGGCTCACCACCGTGATCCAGTGATCCATCACGTGACCTGTCCCAGTTGGGACCTCTCTTCCCCTCCTCTGGCCCAGCGCCTCATTCTTTTCCTGCGCTTGGCCCATTGAGTTGGCCACCCTCCTGTTGGTTCGTAACATAGAGTTTATTATCTAGAAATATTAATATTTATAGTTTATTAAAATTTTTATAAAATTTTTAAATTTATATTTTAATTTTATATTTTAGGTTTTATAATTTATTTAATTAATTCAACCTATTAAATAAAATATATTTTTTAAAATAAATATTTATAAATATATTTATATTTTATTATTTTATTAAATATTTTTATAATATTTTTTAGTAAACTTATTTTATAAATTAATTATTATTTAGTTTTTTATATTAATATTTATATTATATTAAGTTTTATTAATTAAAGAACTATTAAAATATTATAGACCTTTTATATATTAAAAAATATATAAGATATATATAAAGGTTTTTAATTTATAGGTAATAATAAGACTAATAATAAATAATTTATAAAAAAGGTTTGTTAATATTTCTATTATTATATTTAATATTATTAAATATAATAGTTATTTTTAAATATATATAAATATAAAAATAAGATTTAAAATAAGATTAATAGCTAAAAAGCTAGACTAAATAAATAACTAAATATAGGAGAGTTATAAGATTATATAGACATAGGAAATATAGACAAAACAAGGCTCACCCTTTCTAGTGATCCAAGGTTTACTGGCTCACTATCGTGATCTAGTAATCCAGGGCTTACTGGCTCACCAATATAATCCAGTGATCTAGAGCTCACTGGCTTATTTCTACGATCACGTGACCTATGCTAATCGTGGCTTCCTTCTTTATATCTGGCCTAGTATCTCCTCCTTCCCACGCCTGGCCTGCCGAACCGGCCACCCCTTCCGTTGGTTTATAATATATATTTAATTAATTAATTATAATATATATATTAAAATTAATATAAAAAATTTTATTAAATTTTATAATTTTAATTAATATATATTTATAATAATTTATTTAATTATTATTATTAAATATTTTTAAATTAATTAATAATTAATAATAAATTTATATAAAAATAATAATAAAAAAATTAAAATTTTTTTTCAATTAATTCTTTTTTAAATAAAAAATTATTATTTTAAAAGTTAAGCTAGTTTTTTAGTTGGTGGCGTTAGCTTGCATAACCTTAACGGCGCCTGGTAAAGGAATTTCAGGTTAAAGCGGTATATTGCAGGTACTACCCGCGAGTACATAATTGCTGGCCGTAGCAAAACCAAGGTAATCTGAATTCCAGAACAAGTTCAGGGTTTCCATTGGCTAACTGTATCGTTTCCCGTAATAGGGCGCATACGGGATGCCGGCAATCTGATATGCTGGTATGACTCTTCTCTTAACCGGACTCACCAACACTGGAAAGATACGCGGGCAATTGCAAAGTCCCCGTGGTCTCAGGGGAGCAGTGACTGTATCTATGCATGCGTCGCTACGAGGATGCGTCTCCCTTTTATGTTGCTCTGTCCTCACCTCTGAATCATCATCTCGTCAGACAAGCTCCACAAGAGTATTATCGCCTGTAAGCTCGCTCCGATACCAGCTGGGCCTCCATGTTTGCTATTCACGATAGGACCAAGTGGAGGGCCTACTTTAGTCAGTGGGGATCTATGTTACGATGTAGTGTAGTTATTGTCACAGTGGGTGTTTATAGCGTTTGCTACCATGAATCAGTGTTTGAGTTGAGCAGCGTAAGTATATGCACCACGCTTCCAGTATCCAACGATACCAATATTGACATGGAACGTTCATTGCTTGCAGCAAACTGTATGCTGTTCTCGGCGAAGCTTGGTTCTGCGGTGTAGGAAAAAGGCCGCAGAGCTAATCGCGCCAAGCATCAAGAGGTCGCGCAGTCCCTACAAGCGCCGCACCCGGTAATCCCCGATCCCTGTAAATCCATAATGAAACCTGTCAGCCTTGTCTCCTTTGGGCAGGCTTCGATAGCCATTGAAAGGAAAAGTTTGTTGTAGCATCTCAATTGTGGAGGGAGGGCAGAACGGAGGTCTATTGTGTCGACGCCGTGTGGATTCCCACAGTTCAGCTTCATTTCCACTAGCACGGTGCTGATACCAGCTGGTGGTCAATGCCCAGCCCCGGAAGAACTCTTCGGTGGTTTTCCTGGAGCCCCGTCAAACTTTTCTTCCTTTTCACCGCACCGTCCAACAAGCTTCTCTTCTTTTACCTCAAGCTCTTATCTCTTCTTCCCTCAGCTCGCCTGCCTGTCCTTTCATTCCACGACACCTCTCCTCTCCTTCATCAACCACACAATCCATCACAATGGCCTCTGCTCGCATTGTTGCCTCCCGCGCCTTTGCCTCTATGGGCACCAAGGTCGCTCGTCCTGCTGTCCGTGCTTCTTTTGCCAGCACTGCTGCTAAGCGCACCATTACCAGTATGTTTCTGCGCAGTGTCCAATTGGCCTCGGTCGTATTCCTCGAATCACTGAGCTCAATTGAAAATTTGAGCTGAACCCTAACGACATCTCCTAATAGGCAATGCCACCCCCCTACAGGCTGCTAAGCGTCAGCAGGCCTCTAAGATCCTGAGCGCCACTACCCGCCAGGCTTTCCAGCGCCGTGCTTACTCTTCAGAGATTGCTCAGGCTATGGTTGAGGTCTCTAAGAACTTGGGTATGGGTTCCGCCGCCATCGGTCTCACTGGTGCTGGTATTGGTATCGGTCTCGTGTTCGCCGCTCTCCTGAACGGTGTTGCCCGCAACCCTGCTCTCCGTGGCCAGCTCTTCTCATACGCCATTCTGGGTTTCGCTTTCGTTGAGGCCATTGGCCTTTTCGATCTCATGGTTGCCCTCATGGCTAAGTTCGTAAGTGAAGCCGTGCAACTAGATATGCAATCATTGATCTCTCGCTGACTGCTTAGACCTAAACAAATTAATGTCCGCTACGGCGACCGGAATTCACGTCACGCCCCCGCATTCGCGAATGACTGAACCGAGAAGCCCATCCCCTGTGTTATTAGTACGACATTGTGTCAGTACCTCCAATGGGAAATCCATCATAGAATAATAGACGATTTTAGACTGGGGGATGGCTATAGACCGGGGTATCAACCGTCTACACGAGGGGCTTCATTGCATAGCCTTTTGGCATGTGTGTAACGATGGAAGAAAGGAAAATATTGGCTGTCACTGGGGTGTAGGTCGCCCATTGCAGTGAGCTACTTGTAAAATACCACACCATGAACCATCATCACTGAACTGGAAGCACAAACTTCTTCTTTCTCTTTGTTCTGAACAGAAGACAATTCTCGCATGGCTTGGCGTTTTTGAATTGCGGAAATGAATATTCGCAGCTCGATATAAAAAATGTCTCCACTCACATTATCAAGCCTTCCGCTCAAATTGCCCATTGTACTGGGGGATCGTGGCAGGGCCACACCCAGTATCACTTGATTCAGTGCGTGATTTTTGTCCGGCTCCGCTTCGATGAGCGGTTTTTTGATGGGCCATACTGTCCGTAGTCTGGTGCATTGGGGAACGAACCAGCTTACTCGGTAGACCTTCTCCTTGGACAAGCCGACTGCCTAGGTAGTAGCCAACCCGCCTTTGGTCCACAAGTCTCTTGATAGCGCCAACTTCCTCCACTCAGTGTCTCACTCCGCTATTGCACCTCCCAATTAGCAGACTCAATTGCTTTAGTGTGGAACCGGCGCTCAGGACTAACTGTGTAATAGTTAGAGACGAATGATGAGATCAAGAGTTAACATGGAGTAAAGTGGGCTCCTTAGCTCATGAATCCTAAGATGGAGCAAAAAGAGCGGGAAGATCTTAAATGATATGGCCGTCTAGCTTCTTCAGGTAGTAGTTGTGCCGTTGAGCAAAGATGACACCATCCTTCCCACGAGTACCTAGCCGGAGCATACCGGGATGATGTGTGAGTTTAGGACTAAACTCCAGCTAATAGAGGTGGATCCTCGAAGTGGTCATCGTCGAGCTGCACCGGTATATCTACCATTGGTGTCCGCAGCTACTGTGGCTTTCAGGTCAACATCTTAAAGGACTTTGGGTCGACGGGTGTTGTTCCCCCAAGAAACTCGAATAGACCAGCCGGCGTCGTGCTTGACAGTGAGGCACAGATACATCCTCTTTATCGAACTCACCACCAAGGCGACGTGAGTTATCCATGCCTGATTTCGAGTCCAGTATAGCTGCGATTTCTTCCCCATTGGCCAAAAACCGTACAATATGGAACGAGTTGGTTGAAACAAGGCAACTATGGAGACGCCCACTTCGGAATGGTCAAGGCTCTTTTAACGATGATGGTGGAACAGAGCAATGGCGCCTGGGAAACTTGGAAGAGGCCACGAACAATGTATTGCCTCCTAATCTGGACCTAGGGAATGACGCCTAGATCGCGCATGTAGACGGCTACCGGCATGAACAATCAAGATCTGTGTGGGCTATCCCGCCGTAGTCGGGGCCCAATTCGGCGGAGACCGTGTCGATCAGCAGAACCGGTCGAAATCAATAGGAAACCAGATTCTCGAATACCGCCGTCAAAGGTTCCGGGGTTCAAGTGTACACTTCCATGAAAGAAAACCAATGGGTTATGGAGAGGATACGATCATTGATTTCTTTGATGATCTAGGCATGTGCCTTTCGATGCTGGTCAAATTGGCTACCATAAATCTGTCACCAGCAGCCGGGGAGTCCGGGGACTTGGCTCATAGTCTGGTTGCGACTGGTCCCGTATGGGTGCAAGTTGACCGCCCAATTGAGTAGTGAAAGCCGGAAAACGTATTTCTATGTGTTAGGAGGGTAGCGCAAGTTGCTGCACTGGCTGCAACGGGGGGATGGCCGGAAGAATGCTCATCGAGCGGACAGTTGACTACACAGCAACAGCAGCCACTGGGCTTTGGAAGCGCTTCACGTCACTTGACGTCAGTCATTCTGTGAATTTGGTTTCGATGAGAGGAGAACATTGAGTAGAGCTGTCCCAGCTCAAAGAATTGGCCACGGAAGAAATTCATTGCTTTGCAATGGACCGATCGAACACGCGAGAATGGTACGCATCGACTGAGGCTTGAATCGTACGACTCGAATCCACTGGGGTCTCGGGACCAGGAACAAAAAAGACCAGGATACGAGTATAGCACGATGCAGATTCACGTCAGAAGAAAAAGAGGTTCTCGAGATATGTGATGGTCAAATATGTCAATTGAGCGACTCGTACATCGCGAAGTAGGTGAGATCAGGACGGAGGAGTAAGAGAATGAAGACGAAGTCCAAAAGGAATAAAGGCACAGGCTACAGACGAGGGGGCGCAGGGAATTAATAAGGTTGCAACGACCCTACCAGTGCCTACCTTGCATTCTTGTTTTGTAATAATTATACCTACTGCGTCTCGCTTGGCCTCTGGCAAGCAGGCTTCCCCTCACCAGTCATGTGATTGCCTTCCCTTTCAGTTGGCCTCCTTTCCTCTTTCCCCTTTCCCCAACATTTACCCCGGACTTTGACCCCGGATTATAGCGCACTAGACCGCTAACTTACTTCTAGACCGCCCACAGTGGCCTAGTCTGTGTACATAAAAGGAGACAACTTAGGTCTCATTTCGATGGCATCTAGCTCTTCTTACAGTAAGCCCTGCGTAGAAGAGGTGCAGGAGGACTGGCTACGCCAAGGTAATGAATGTCTCGGCGGGTTCCAAGCCGACATATGCCAAGACCTTTTGTCCTAAGATCCGGGGAAGGAAGTAAAACGAAGGTCGCATGGCATCATCAATTAGCGCCTTTCCCTGCAATTTTGAATATAGAATAAATATTATTAGCATCTTTGACTTGTCCCCGGATGACTCAGGTTGGCTTTCACGATTGATGCCATACGAAAGTGATTTAATAATTTGACTTTCTTGGGCTATCTTGGTGCGTGGCGGATCTGGATTAGCGGCCAGGTACAATCTAGATCTCGACCTTCAAAAGAGCTGGGAGGTACTAGGACAGCCTCCGTACGCAGAGTGTGCGTACACTACTGGGAACATATCATTGAACACTGGTGTGTGCAGCTGGTAGCGCTCTTGTTTTGTTGGAAGACCCATCGTCGAAAGAACAGGCTTTGCCTTTCCTTTGTTATGTATATCCTATGGAGGCTGGAATAAGTACGATTCACACACTGAACATACCTAGACATAAAATCCTTACATTCATCGTTCTATGTACCAAATTCCACGGCCACTGCAATCGGGAGATAGGCTTAGTGTTTACGAAATTTGAAATTAATCATATAGTCAAGAGTAGCCTGGCGGGCTTCTTTGGACAGGTTTCTAATCAAACTTTCCCGCAATCCAGCGGCGCAGCCCTATCTGTTCGGTGTCGTCGATATGGGGTTGGATTTCGAACCACATAGAGAACATATATACTCAAGCCATAAATAGCTCGAGAGTTTCAATGGCTAACCCTTCTTTACAATTTCCCTTTTGTTGTTGCTTCCTGTGAATTAAAGGAAGTGGAAGTCATAAATAAGCAAAAGCAAATAACTATATAGCGCTGAAAGAAATCGAACTAATCTTGCTATTTGCTCGGAGGTAAGTAGTCTATTATTATATGTGCGCGCCCTGCGTACCCTTTTTTATCTTAACCTGGCGACGGCCTGCAGCGGCAACTCTTTTGTAGCGAGAGTCAGGGTTAGAGCGGTATTTAAACCTGCGACCTCCAGCATATAAAGATCGCTTCTTTCAGCGCTACTAAATAAGCAAAAGCGAATAACTATATAGCGCTAAAAAAAATCGAACCAATCTTGCTATTTGCTCGGAGGTAAGTGTTACTCATAAGATCTCGGATGTAGCCACCATATTAGTAATCGATTTCATCCGCATGTTCTCCACGTTTAAAATGCCGAACGACACTGAACCTAGCGGCAGCTCTATCAGGAAAACTATCTGATCCTGTGACTAATCTGCCCATAGATCAAGCGACTTCACGTAGCGTGGCATTTGGGTTACTTATTGTTGCCTCGTCGCTTATATCAGCTTCGGCTTCATGCTCAAGGGGAACGCCATGTTTGGTAGAGAATACGCGCGGTACTCTGGGTATCAGCATGTACCAATAGCGGCGGAGCTAATGTCATTGCAGTTCTCATATCTATATTCACTATTCAATATCTAGGCTGGCGGTGAATATAGTTGTGCTGTAAAATCGTTGCACAGCATACCAGCCGCCATGATTATAGACGTCTTAGCGGCGGATGAACTGTCTTTCACAATTGTTGTAGCAATGGATGTGTGCATTGGTTAGTAAGAGCTTCGCCATCTCTTAGAGCTGCGCGTCAAATTTCATGCGGCGTCCTGCATTTCACTTCAAATATTCTTTAGTAGCGTTATCCCTGGTGAAACCACTGAGGCAACACTAATATCCATGATAGAAATGTTAACTGAGATGGCTGCTAAGATGTGGTGCTGATGTCAATATCGACATGGCAATGAAAGGTTCAGCGATGCCTTAAGGCGCAATTTGTAGCGTCGCTAAGTGCTGATTACAGCGGCTAGAACGCGGCGGCTACAGAAGGTAGTGAGGCAATCGGGCCCCTCGGATAAAAAGAATCCGCATTTGTCAGCGACCTGTAAAAGCAACACATGAAAGCGCGCAGTCTTATACAGAAATATTCCTGTTTATAGTGCATCTAAACACGGCACCATGTAGAGCTATTACTACTATACCTTTCCAAAGGCTCGGAAACTTAGAGGTGTATATCTGCACCTATATCTCTCACAATGACCAATTTCAATATCAAAATCGTGTCAGACACTGTCTGCCCCTGGGTAAGCCGGTCGCTATTAATCCCCATGCTGAAGTAATCTAAGCCCGTGACAGTGCTATGTCGGCAAGAGGCGTCTCGACCGCGCCATCGAGCTATATCGCAAGACATACCCAGCCGGGCGCGAGGACACCTTCACTGTCACCTGGGCGCCCTTCTATCTCGACCCATCATCCCCTGCCGTGGGTGTGCCGATCAAGGAGCGCATTGCTCAGAAATTCGGCCCCGACAGAGTCGAGATGATGGAGCGACGACTAACCATGATCGGCCGAGAAGAAGGGATCGACTTTTCTTTCGCCGGACGCATTGGTAACACGCGCGACTCCCATCGCCTGATTCAGCTCGGCAAGACGAAGGGGAACGATGTTGAGAACCGCGTTGTCGTGGAGCTCTTCAAGTCTTACTTTGAAGGCGATAGTGATATTACCTCGCATGCCACGCTCATCGCTGCCGGTGAGAAGGCAGGCTTGTCGAGCAGTGAGATAAAGGAGTGGCTCGATACAGGCAAGGGTGGTGCCGAAGTCGACAAGGAGGTCGAGGAGGCCTATGCGAATGGCGTTTCTGGTGTGCCAAACATCACCATTCAAGGGACATATAATATTGGTGGCGCGCAGGACGCAGAGGTCTTCTTGCAGGCATTCGCCAAGGTCAAGGAGGCCAGCAACTAGCTACGCCAGAAAGCTAGGCTACATTCTCGACTTGCTAGATTGTGGCGGGAGAGCAGGTCCTCTGCTTATGTCATTTGGCATCGAATCATATTGCTGCTTGTCATACCGCATCTTCGATTAACATCTCTGCCTGCTCGGAAAAGATGAAAAGAGCCGTATCAAAGAAAAGAGTGCCTTATCACATCTCTTCTTTCCTAGCTAGCGTTTGACTCTAGTTCGTATGAAGCGGTCCCTATATGTTGGTCTACAGTTGACCAGATACCAAATCTCAATCATTCACGAGTGGCTGGCGCTATTCTGCAAGAAATAATTTGACGCCCTTGTTTCCGCGCTTAATTTCCATATTAGCAGACTAAGGTGCTATTCCTACTCTCTCGAGCCGAAATTTCGCCATCATCTGATTACAGACTCAGTGATATTTACATCCTTGGCTAGTAAAATATGAGGTAATTGATCATAGGGCATTCCCGAATTGTTCGTTTACTCTAATTAAAAAAGATGCGTCATCACCCCTGTATCACTGTGCTGAGATATCTAGCCGTGTTGCACTGCTTCTCTTATTGACCATAGCATCGAGGACGACCCTGGTAATGGTTCACCCAGTACAACGCCCGTTCCCCCGTCCCTGGACGATATTTTGCTACCGACGGATATGACGTTTTTCCTTCCAAAGAAAAGACCTAAATTAGAGCGTTATGTCTGAAGCAAAGGCCACATATAGACCTGGCTGCGAGGCCTATCACGAGGAGCTCTTTTGGGGGCGCGTCATCATGAACAACGCCCCCTGTTCACCTATTTCATTGGAAAACTACCATTTCAAGTTCCCAAGTTGATGAGACACTTATCCGCATCGGAGCCTCTGTTGGTTGTCCCCTAGGGACTGAATGCATCTGGCGCAACGCGACATCCTACGCGTCACTTCCATATTTTAAAGACTCGCGCTTTAATGAAAGGCCCCTTGAATCCATTGTCATTGGATGTCGCATTACCTGTGAAAGTGCCTTTCATGCCACTGATCGTCGTCGTCACTTTCTATCGTCTCATGTTTGCTCCGGTAATTATACCAAGACTGATTGCTCCTTTTGCTGTGTTTGTTCCTTTGCTAACTTACTCCTTGTTATTTGTCTATTTACAGCTCAATGTCTTGATGGTTCACCTGCTAGTTCATAGTTAACGTTGGGCTTAGATACTTGTTATGGTATCAAGATGCCTAAGTGAATACTCCAGACAGTAGGGCCCCCTAGTTGATATCTCCTACCAACACGCTAAAATAAGCCGTATAAACATTTGATGAACAAACCGTAAACCTGTTATTCGAGAGATAGGGTAGAAGTGCGGGGTTGTGGGATGATTGTAACATGTATCCCTTTACTATATAAACAAACACACCTTGTAGAAGCTTGAGAATTTCCCAGGCCACAACTAACACAACGTTCAATATCCTCAGAACAAATTCTAACTATGTGTGCACAGTTCTTCAGTTGATTCCCTATCCCTTACCACCTTCACGCAAATTTCCAGATCGCATACGTTACTTGAGAGTAAACTTTCGCTGAGCTCTTGAATATTCCACGCGCAGCCCTTCGACACCCTCATCACAGTTTCTAGAATGATGTATTCCAAGCTACTTCTCGTGATGTTTACCACCACGGCTATGTATGCTAGCCTGCTGGCTGTGGTTGGCATCGTCACTAATACTCGAAGTGATCGAATTTCGTCCATCAGAATCCCGCATTTCCTTGAACATACTCTAACCTCATCTGCTCACACCGGTATCGCCGTCATGAAGCGCCAGACCACCGATGGTACCGAGATCACTATCGGTAACATGACGATCGCTCTGGGTATCATTTCCTTCATTCTCGAATTCATCGTCTTCACCTTGATCCTCTGGTTTGTTTGGCGCACTTGCTTCCGCCCATGGTACCAGAGACGACGCTGGCTGCGCAACCCTGAGAGTCAACGTGCCGAGCAGCTACTCAATTCTCCCCGACATCCTGTCGACCTTGAGCTTGGCGTTATTCATGCTCGTTCACCTCCGAACTGGCCTTTGACTGACGGTATCGACATGCATACTACCACACCTGACAACTATGACGCGAAGAACAACCGTACACAAAGTGATCCCTCTGCCTGCTGCGTTATGCACAGTAACTACACCCATACCACTTCTTCAGATGCTAGAAGCTCAAGCGTGGACGCTGAAGGCGTAGATATTGCAGACCTAGCAATGGCTTATAACTGCTTCGCGGATACAGACTCGATCCAGGCGTCTGAGTTCAATACTAGAGAGACAGATAGTCATATTGAGATACCACACTCTCAAGCCGAGGAGTCCAACATGGCGTTCGAGGATCGTCAAACTCGCCTTTCCACTGCCTGCGAAGGCCAGGAGAAGGCTGCCGCTGAAGTTTCAGACCAAGATACTCACTCCTTGGCCTCAACTGCGTGTGAATCAGACGTTGTCAGCAACCGTTCTGAACAACTCAGCATCATGTCGGGTACTACTGCGGCTCCCAGTCACGCATGCTGCCTACACGAAACCGAAGCTGTCGATCACAGTCCTCAGAACGGTTGCATCGGTGGAAACTGCACCTACAATACTCACTAATCGGCGACTTGTAAAGGCGAGGCGGCGGAGGGAGGGTTGTTATGACCCTACACCCCAACCCAAGAAGCTCACTTTAAACGAGTCGTAATGGTGCTATGTACACGTTTCTACATCGTTTTTTGTTTCTCCTATTCGCTTCTCCTACCTCGTGAGTCGTATCGCCCCTTTTCCAGATCTAGACAATCCGATTTAACACGATCCTAGTTTACCTCAATACCTATTCCGCACGTGTGGTGCGTCAACCGCAAGTAAAGCATGTATGAGCCAATGGGGTGCTGCCTTTGATGACGGGAATTGAACAACAAAAATGCGATATTTGATAAAAAGGGGAGTAGGAGGAGTACAGTTGTCTACAATAGGCAGCATACCTGCATCAAAGAAGAACGAAGTCAAAACGCGTGATACTTTTCACTTTAGTACAACCACCGCCTGACGGCTCTCCACTGCAGTAAAGCTATACCCTTCTCACTGTGCCAATGTGACATTTCTGAACTAGATATATCGTCAAAGTCTCTTGCTTCGCATGCTTTGTATAGGTGAGCCGAGAATTTTAATTGCCGGATCGCTAAATTCGCGAATTGGGCCCCTAAATCGAGATTGGGCGCCCTGTATGTTGTCCGATCCACTCGCCTAGCACCCTCGGCCGTTAAACTATTGCTGCTAATGGAGTGACGTCGATGCCTTTTTCTTGTCTAGCCCTCGCTGAGACACGCTACAAACGGCTTCAACAGCAGTGTTCGTCCCTCCCCCGCCTCCGGTGCTTCGTTTCCCAGTATGCTATCCTCGGCGAAAACAACGTACGACACAGAAACGCCTTTGAATGTGCGTGAAGTTGAGTCAGCTCTATTTCAACTGACACAATATTTCCACAAGGAAGAGAGACTAAGGAAGGAAGACTAACTCACAGACTTTATTGAATCCGCCATACTCGGAAGCCGTCTCAGCCATCACAGGCAACTCGTACAGCCATCTCAAGCAACTTTTACACCCATCCATAAGCTGTATGGGGCATTCTCACGAGATATTTCTTCGCGATCCTGAGGTGCTGCGGTTTTTACTTGGCCAGGAACACCTAGAGATCCCTGGAGAATACCAAAACGATACGCAGTCGTGAATGACTGGATCTCCAGAGCGAATGTAGCCCTTCGTCACCATACCAAAGCACATATTTACAGCTACGCTGTCCACTCATTCCAGGTCTGGTGCGCAAGGTTCACGTTTGGACTCTTGAGATGGTGTTGGTCAATGGGAGATCATCATTGTCTTCGGTATCAAAACTACCTACATAACGGAGGCAATAGCATGGGTAGTAGCTCTGGTAGATTCGCTGACGATCTGGCCGCGAGAGATTAGAATTCCTGCCGCAGTGCCCACAAACCTGCCATTTAACAAGAATATCCCCCAAGCTGACAGCATAAAGTCGTAGTTGCATCTCAAACTCAGCATCCTCAAATAGGGATCTAAATCGCCGCTAAGTGGTCACCAGAGCCCTCAGAGTGCTTTTGTATATCTAATTAGGCGGCATCAACCCCAGCTCCCTCATGATGATGTCTGCAGCTTTCTCGCCAATCAAAATGGCAGTGTTGTTCGTATTAGCACCGACATTTTCAGGCCCAATGCTTAAATCTGCAAGCTTCAAGCCCTTCACGCCATACACGTTCAGATCCTTGTCCACAACACCCAGCTTCTCGCGCGGCGCCATCTTAGCAGTGCCTAGCGCGTGCCATACCGACTGGACGTTCTCCCGTATGAACTGCTCAAGGATCTTGTCATCCTCAGGGCTGTACTCGAGGTCTTCAAGAGCACTCGTGTCCCGCTCGGCGCCGAGCGTGATACAAGCCGCTTTGGAATCAGCAGGGAACGGTGGATGGGCCGCTGGCACCTCGCCACGGTACATAGATGTGCGCCGCATAATCTCCCGTGCTCTCTTATACGCCCACATTTGCTTCTTGAGGTCCAGCTCTCCAGCATCAGCGAAGTAGCCAGCAGTGAAATCTGGCGGATTGTCGACCTCAGGCCCAGTAATGTGAATATGGCCCCGCGAGTAAGAGTATGCCGTATAACAGCCGATAGTAATGTACTGACCTGCTTCGATGCTGACCGAAGGACCAAAATACCTGCTTCCTTGTTAAATAATCACCGTCCAGTAACGCCCGTAAAGATATAATATGTCAAAGTAAAGAGTGGAATCCAACCTACCCATTAAGCAATGCCATGAGCATGACAGGTTTATTCGGTTTATTCTTATAGTCTCGGTCCCATGCTGCCTTGAATTTGGGACCGAGGGACGCCGCTTCTTCCTCAGTGAGTGTTAGTTTGCCTGCGATGTCTACCCCATTCCAGCCGAGTCGAGGATCATTCCTTTTTGCGGCCTCTTCAAAGCTGAGGCGGCCCGATAATAGCTCGTCGAGTGTCTCATGAGGCTTCAGCGCCGTTTTAAATACGAACATGCCCGCGCTGTGATCCTGGTAGCTATGGCCTACTCCAGGCAGATCCTCCAGAAGTGGCACGCCTGCTCTCTCCAAAACGTCAGGACGCCCCAAACCAGAGCGCTCGAGTATTAATGGTGTGCTGCACGCTCCACTCGACACGACTACCAGCTTACGTGCACGAATTGTACGCTTGCTGGATGGCGCAGACGTGTTTGGAGGACTGAACAGAGGATTTGGTCGATATTCAACCCCACAAGCACGCTTGTCCTCGTCGAACAATACTCGCACAACCTGCGACTCTACGAGGACGTGCAAATTAGAATGTTTGCCATCCTGGAGACGCGGATGCAGGTACGTATGCGCTGTGTCAGATCGCTTGCCTTCGGGCGAGACATACCGCATCCAGCGTGAGAATGCGTTGTTGTTATCGAGAGTCTGTAAGTCAAGGCTCTCAGGCCAACCCAGCTGTGCTGCGGCGTGAAGAATATCATCTTCTACACGCTTCAAGCGCATAGGACCACTGGAGACTTGTACTGGTCCGTTAAAGCCGTGATGTTTCTCATCTCCAGGGCCATGAAAAGTTTCTAGCTTATAAAGGGTCGCTCGGATCAGCTTGTGATTTAACATGCTCCGGTTGACAGGAAGCGAAAGAAACGCTTTTCAGTACCTTTTTGAGAAAGGGGTAGAGCTCATCAGCCATCCATCCGGGCGTTTTCCAGGAATCGAAATCATCGCGCTGCGCGCGCGTGTACCTTTCCTGAATTCAGCACATGTCGACACAGATCCCTGTTAATCGAATTCATGATCATACATCATGAAGTTTATCGATGAACCACCGCCCAGAATACCACCAGAGGGGATCACAATTTCTCGCCCTGCTAGGCTGTCTGACTTCTTGACTTTCCAGAAGAGAGCAGTCGTCGAACCAGGGGCAAGATGAGATCGAAACATCGCTGGTGTCACCACTAAAGGGTTCTCATAGTTGTTCGTACCGCCTTCAATTACTAAGATTGATAGGCTCGGGTCTGCCGCGGCTAGGCGTCCTGCAATAACGCATCCTGCCGTTCCACCTTTTCAGACATGTGAGAAAAACAGTTTCGTACACCAAACACCGGTGGAGGATGTACATACCCCCGACGATAATTACGTCCACTTCTGCGATGTTTTCGTCAAGATCTTTATATAAACCCATGATTGTGAACGACAAAGAAACCCGCTTGATGGTATAGCGATATCTGTCAAGACTGCTACAAGGTGGGACACGCAGTCCTTATGAATTCATATACACCTCCGGTATCCGGCCTACCACTACATGAGGTGGCGCTGTGGGAGAGCGATAGCATTGACGCCCAGAATATGTCATGTTTCACAACGGAAGCTATTACCTATCGTCCCACTACATTTTCATCTTCAGTGCTATGCGAGCCACATTCATGCAAGAGATAGTCGCGCTGACCACGAAGGGCCGAGTCACCTTGCTAAACGCTTTCCCCGATTAGCACTGATTGGCTAGCCCAGTCACATTAACATACTATGCAAAGACGCCACAGACCAGTGCCGAGCGATGGCTAGAGCAATAATGCTGCAAGCAGCTCTCGCTAAACATTACAAGCGTGTTCTGTACCACATCCCCAGTAACCAGATGTATGAGTGCTGTATTATTTGAGCGAGACACATAGGAATTCCTCGTGTCGAGAATTGTAATAACGGGGTAAACTAGGGTTCCAAGAATATACTCTGCTTATTTAAGGTCTTTTAAGTATGAATAAAAGCCTGTACAAATCTCATTATCGGACCTTGGACTTAGTGAGGTCGTTCATATGACTCGCTTGGAAGCCGGGGCTGAATAGCTGGTTACTCAAGACCGAGACATTGGCTGATGCTGAAAATCGAGGCGTCGGAACTTTCCTTATATGGAAGAACTAGGCCCTGTTTCATAATTTCGATCAACCTTTAAGTTCTCGCAGGTAATTTAGTTGAATAAGGTAAAAATCAAGGCTTCATAGTTGCATCTTTTTAGACTAATACAAGAGGCACAGACATTGTATGAATAGAAGGCTCGCTGTGTCAAATTTATGTGGTTCAGCAGCCTATGTATACCCGTGGCAGCTATAATGCGTCCTCTGGGAAGAGGAACTGGTTTGATCCACATTGTTTATCCACGAAGCCACTTAGGCAATGGCTCTGTTAGGGCCGGATCGTCCTCGATGACTATGCCACCATTCCCTGAGCGAAGCACGTCGACTACTAATTGGATACAGACATTACCATTGAGTGTTTCATTAAGTTGTGAGCAGATAGCCCTGCCATATTCCCTTTGGTCTTGCATTATTTGCCATCCCTGGGGGTCTCTGGTTGGGTAAGCGCGTTCCTCTAGCTCCTGGAGGCACTTCTCCAAGTCCGCGTAACCATCCTCGCTTCCAGGTTGATATCCGCTCTTGTTCAACTGTGTCGAAAACTTATCAGGTATCACGAAAACCTTTCGAAGGCCTTGAAGCCGTGGAATGACGTGTAAGTCATGGACCAAGAGCTCGAATTGAGGGATTTGACACTCTCCAACGTGGAGCGCTAAGTTTTGAATCCGGTCAGCCCAGCCTAGTTAGAATTGAGTCAGTAGTTATTACGTTCCGTGTAAATTTAGGCGTGTATCTTGGGAGATTTGGGTAGGAAATGATAAATATACTGTGAAAAACTCGGTGTTCTACAAATGCCCTCGGGAACATAACGTACTGCACAGCAGCAGCCGTACTGGTGGGACATGTAAGTAAGGCGTGCGAGTCAAAAGTCTCAGACACCCGGGATGAGACAGCTTGAGATTAATGAAAATGAAGATGTCCCTCTCAAAATCGATAACCCACTCAGCTGGCCTCACTTCCCCCTAGGTATCAGTGGCGGTCTCAGCGAGTACTAGTGCCAGAGTGAATTGTCTTCTCAGTATTCTCGGATAGCCAGCCGGGCCTTCTGTGGTCACTGGGGGGCCGAAAAGATCTTCTCGTCTGGGATTCCCTTGAGGCGCTAATTTCTCGCTATCCGAGTCATATGCCACGTGGAACGGTTTGGAATGGTGGGCCATGATTATATAATGGCGAATCGCAGGCTCTTGTGCTCGAGCATCATTAAAATATTGTAACCCTGCCCCCGTTATAGTGATTGAATCCTGAAGGGGGACCGGTCCAAAAAGTTCGTCCGCCATATTGATAGAAGCCGGTATAGGATAGAGCTTTGCACTGGAAATCTATGCGTACATATTAGCAATTTCAGAGTGTCTCTTGGTGCAGGGCTAAATACCGATGGCAAGTGTCTGCTCGGGTAGGATTCAGTTAGCGATGCTGTTAAACGCGTTCCAGTGACCACGCCAATGAAGCGTGGGCTTTGCCAAATAACTAAGTAAGAGTCGTGATGGTTTCTTTATCCGTGAAGAACAAATTCTAATGGATAGTGTATGGAAATTCTGAAAGGTTACTAGTACGCTACATATGTCTGCGTATCGTGTTGAGCGAGTATTCTTGGGATGACTTTGAGTAGAAGAAGACAAGAGTAAGCACGAAAACAAGTCTAAAAAAGGTAAGTATTGACTAAATCACATGAGTCCGCATACGAGGTAGTCATGGGCCATCCTCTTGGTCTCCTGGAAGGCCCTAGCTTGTTGTTCTGATATTGGGGATACCACGAGGGAGGATAACATAGGTTAGGCCTAAGTTACTTAACCGAGGTATGTAGGGAAGCACCTACATGGAGCTTGGGCTGGCTTAGGTAATGGTGCACTGCACCGCCACAGAAAGAAAGCCACGACGGCCCGGGCTAGCCCAATCGGGGTTGGTTTGTCCTCGCCACGATGCGAGTCTGCACGGTCCACATAATGTGGGATTTTGATCCCACAATTGCAGGGTGATTTTTCGCAGGGCGTCGAACTCTTGAAATCTCCGGACACTGAACACCTTCATACCACCACCTCCCTCCTTCAACAACACACAGGGTATCCGTCGCACACCGTCAAGATGGGTCACGCCGCCGGTCTTCGCGCTGGCACAAGAGTATGCAGAACTCTGTCGTCGATCCTCGATTAAGACTAACGTTTGCCGCAGTATGCCTTCAGCAGAAACTTCCGTCAGAAGGGTTTCATCCCCCTCACTGTGTATATGCGACAGTACCATGTCGGAGACATTGTCGATATCAAGGCCAACGGTGCTGTGCAGAAGGGCATGCCTCACAAAGTCTACCACGGCAAGACCGGTGTTGTCTACAACGTTACCAAGTCCGCTGTAGGAGTCATGTATGTGTAATGTCCGCGCCGTCCGAGAGTCCACAGCTTCTAATAGGCGTGCTTTGCAAAGTATCTACAAGAGAGTAGGAAACCGATATCTCGAGAAGCGCGTCAACCTGCGCATTGAGCACGTTTCACCTTCACGATCGAGAGACGATTTCCTCCGCCGGGTCAAGGCCAATGCCCAAGCCAAGAAGGACGCTCGTGCGAAGGGCACAACGGTCCAGGTTAAGCGACAGCCCGCCATGCCCCGTGAGGCACACACCGTGTCAATGGCCGACAACACCCCCGAGACGGTCGTCCCTCTTGCCTACGAGACCACGATCTAAATACCGCCGGTGATGGTGCATTGTTTGGTGTTAGGGAACAAGGGCGTAAAAAGGTTATGGTACTGCGCACTCGACCGAAGCTTCGAGAAGAACGGCGAAGATGTCTTGTCTCGTCCAGGGTCACTACGATACTGATACTGCTTTTCTGCTGCGGGAATGTCTAGGTAATCACGAACCTAGGTAGCGGAATTGACATTGACGTAAAAGTCAAACATTCCTGACTCAATTAGTTACACAAGTCTATCGGCATATTTGATTTCTTTTGACAGCGCTCGCTCTCATGCGTCCAGTTCTACTTCGCAGTCAGGCGGTCTGAAAAAAACTTGAGACACCTCAGAACAGCCACACCACGCAAAGCTATGGCATAAACAATCAATAAATAGGTTAACGAAGTGCTTAAACGGCTATTAAATATAATTAATGCTGAAGGTTAATATACTGGCCTCTGTATAGCTTCAGAAAGTGGTTGTTTAGGTGGTGTAAGTAGTGTGGGTGTCTCATGTTTTTTCAGACCGCGTCGCTTCTTTGGGTGCCAACTCACGACCTCACTAAGTGGGGTTGATTTCTGGGGGTCATGTACTGTACTAGTGCGCCCCACTCCGACTCCATCCAGCCCTAGAAACTCCGAGGTTTATCCAGCCACATATCAGCCCCAATGCTGATGACAATAGTGACCTGATGGATATTCTTACTTGGATTAATGATATGGTCACTGAAATCACACATACTGTCCGTGACAATTTTGATGTGGCTTGAGAAGCGCCTTGCAAGCTATTAATGAATGCTACCGGACGTCGGAAAAGCGGCCGACGTATACCCTTTTACGTTACTGGTTCGAATCGATTTCTGTCCCATCCTTCCTTCAAGGACGGTCACATGGAATATGGTGCTAATGTAGTGCAATGTGCTGTGAACAGCTAAATAGAAACCAATGACAGTGTTTCATGGTCGGACGTTGTGGGTACGGATTGCACTATGCTGGTGTGACAAGTCTATTTTCTGGATCAAAAATCTATTCCTGGAAGCCTTCATACCAACTCTTTAGTATTTGTATGCAACAATGCTCGCAAAGTCTACCGCTAATAATAACCTTTGAAATTAAGTCTTCCCATGTGTAGTCTAACGGATGTAAGCATCAAGAACGCAAGAAGCATTACCATTGCCGCCCAGATCTGAGGAGCCCGGAACTCCCCTCCACTCGCCGTCTGAATGGCTCCACCGATAGGCGGCCCCGTTAATGAAGAGATTGCGCTCACACTGAACCCCATGCCGAGCCTGGTGCCGAGGGTATTCAGCCGGGGAGTTATCCTGGCTATGGTAGAGGGGAAGAGGCACTGGAAGCTTGCCGCCACGATACCGTACACGACGGTAAAAACGTAGTACCCCGCGATATCGTGTACCGCGAGCCAGGTGAAGCTCACGATGGACCATATCAGCAATACAGGGATGATGACGTTGAAGTTTCCGATGCGGTCAGCTACCATGGGGATAAGGATGCGGAAAGGGAGCCCGACGCCATTGATAATGACAACGAGGGTAGACGCTGATGAATAGGGAAGACTGAGGGATTGTGTTCCGTAAGAAGCGATCTGTAATTCATCTGTTAATACTAATTCGCTATATTTAAAGTCTGGGGAACCACTAACATAGTAGAACGTATAGTAGTTCGCCCAGTATATGAAGAATGACGAGAAAAGAAACCCGGCAAATCTAAAGTCCTTGAATGCACCAAGCTCGACGAGAGGACCGGACTTTCGGGGCGGTAGCCGCGGCCGCATGAACGTAAAGGCGATAGAAAGCAGCCCGAGATTAAGAAATCCTATGACCCTTGTTGTCCACTTTTAGAATTGACGTTAGTGATCTAATGACATAAAACAGGAGATCATGTGAGACTGTTTTGCGTCGCTTCATCTCGAGCACGTCTAGGGGCACATACCGCGAAACCTAGCTTGGGAATGAGTTCTCGAACGATGAGGGGGTACACAATGCCACCTGCTGAGTTCCCAGTCGTGGCTAGTCCTACAGCGAGCCCTCGACGCTTGTCAAAGTACGTGCTGACGAGGGAAACGGCCGGGGTGAAGTAGATGCCGGCTCCAAAGCCACTGAGGACGCCCTGCGTTAGAAACAGCTGCCAGTATTGGGTCGAGATGCTCATGAGGAAGATGCCTAGAACCTGGGTTACGATGCCAACGAAAAATAACGGCACGAAGAAGCCGGCGTCGAGCAACCTGCCCGTCAAGAGGCCGGTTACTAAAGTTAAGAGAACCTGAATGCCTCCAATCCATGAGATTGTCGAGGGAGTCTCGGATAGGGTTTGACTATAGTACGCTTGGTAAGCTCCAAATGAATTTGCGTAGCCCCAGGTCGTGAAGAGAACAAAGAACCCCATCCCGACTTGTGTCCACTATCGGGGTATGATTGTCAGCAATCAGGCCATTCGTATTCTATGAGGAATATGAGTGGAATATGAAGGTTCGAGATGTATGCTTACTGCTTTCAGTCCGCCGTCTGGTGGTGGTGGCGGTTCAGCCCAGGACTTTGTCGTTATACGAGAAGCAACCTGCGCCAGCACATTGCTTGCCGTTCTCCTCAGATCCTCGGAAGCTCTTGAAGCGCTGCCCTTCTCATTTGTAGGAATCTTGTGCTCAGAAGAGGTAATTCCATCTTCGGCTGAAGCTTCACGTATGGCATCAAAGTCGCACGATGCAGACGACGACACGGTAGCACCATGGTCACTGTGAACCTCAGAGGCTGCACTGAGTTTTTCATTCATCGTGGCGTTATGACTGATATTGGACACTTATTGAGATATTACCAATACAAGATGATTAGTTAAACACAGGAAGTATGGGGTTCCTTGACCAATTTCTTTTCCCATGCTACAAAGAAGGAACAGCAAGATAGTTTAGCAGTCGAAAAAAATGAGAGGCTCGACACGGACGGGACACTGGATGAGGCAAGGGATCGGACCTACTTGTAGTTCCCGGTAAAAGTCTTCCAGGGCTCCGCCTTCGGAAAGGGCACGGCTCTTGGCAAGGAAAAATGAAAGATGATGACTACGAGTTTTCCAGAAATATAGGCAAGTGGAGACGAGAGACACACTTCGTGGCCAAACTGCCGATCACTGTGCCGACCCAGCGGCGCCGTTTCCGTGCCTCGCCGAGTCCCGCTTGATACGACCTTGTGGAGCTGACGGCGAGAGTCCGGCACGGATTTAGCAGCCGGATGAAAATCGCTGATGCTTGGTGAGAAAGGCTACCTGAGGTCTGAGGTTTGAGGGTTCGATAGGAAAACTGAATTTAAAGTTTCCACTGAATGCTTCACGCGGGGAGCCAAAACCACGGACAAGGAGGCCACAACGCTGGGAAGGGTCATGCGTCTGGTCTGAGACTCCCTTGCCTACGGCTCCCTTGCGTTGGGGGACTTCAAAAAACAAGTGGGCTGCGCCCTACGAATCGCTTTGTTTAGTCGGCCCCGATCATCACCTGTGACTACACCACGTCCCGTCATCGGCGCTGCTGATGAGGTAAGTAGTACTCTGCCATCCCTTGCTTTTGTATGCCGGCAGAGTTGCATCGTACCGGTGATGGCTATGCCTCTAAACTATGATGGAAACTGCATGCCGCTCCCTTACCTATAATACGAGGTTGTGTATTATTATCATTGTTCTCTGCTGCTGAATACAGAGTTAGGGTTCGGGATTACCTTCCGATGCTGTGCCTCGAGGTAAATTTCTTCTACGAAGCCGGGCCAGTACATGCAGGTTGAATTCTGCCTAGGCAACCATATCATGGCCGTCGGAAGCTGCCACGTTCGTTGTGATACCGAGACACTTATCGCGTCTCCAAGCATTGACTGGACTGGATGATTGGAAAAATTCCTGTGCCGCAAAACATGAGAATTTCGCGTCGTTCTGGTATAACACACCTAGTCATCCACATAGTCTCGATCGAACTTTGTAGTCGAGCTTGTGCTAACTCCATAATCACTCCTTTTTGATGTATGCATTTAGTTTTATGGCACAGAAATCGTGAACTATACGTAGGTGTTGGTGGGGGTGAGGATTTAATCGGCGGAGATTGGTGGGGGTTAGCTGGACATTAGAGCTACGCTTTAATACGTAAATAGAAAATGCATACGGATCGATTTATATAAACAAACAGATGCTTATATGATGCGTCACGCAGCCGCTGCCACTATAAGCGGTACCTGGGTATCAATGTACACATGTATCTCAGCTATTGTAGATAAGAATGTTTGTACCATTGTACATTTTGAGGGGCGGTCTTGGCGTTATTGAAAGGCTACAACAATTTTTGAAGCTCGCAAAGCTTCACCCCACCAGCATATCATAAAGTCAACAAAACGCCAGGCAGCCTAGTTCTCGAGGCATACTGCCTACTAAGACCTGCGACCGCAACAGACTCAGACCAGCGGCTATATATATTGAGTAGTCTGATATACCGCCCAACTCAGTCAAAATGTCTTTCGGGGGTCACACACCCACCATTATCGTCCTGAAAGAGGGTCAGTACCCCTCGTCACCGTCAACCGCACACTCCTGGCTGGCCAGCACACTGACTCGGTTCGAATACTCGTTCTAGGCACCGATACATCGCAAGGGAAAGGCCAGATAATATCCAACATAAATGCGTGCCAGGCCGTGCAAGCAACAATCAAGTCAACGCTTGGCCCCTACGGCGGTGACCTGTTGATGATCGACGAGAATGGCCGGCAGACTATCACCAACGATGGCGCCACAGTAATGAAGGCAAGCGCTGACATACTCCCTGCCGTAAATTTTGACATGCTTACCTTAGCTCCCAGCTTCTCGACATTGTCCATCCCGCCGCCCGAATCCTCGTCGATATCGCCAGGTCGCAAGATGCAGAGGTTGGAGACGGCACAACATCAGTGGTGGTGCTGGCCGGGGAAATTTTGAAGGAGATCAAGGAGCACGTCGAGCAAGGTGTCAGTTCACAAGTAATTATCAAGGGCCTGCGGAGAGCGTCCACGATGGCCGTCAACAAGATCAAGGAGATTGCCGTTAGAACAGACGAGGCGAACCGACGAGAGACCCTCGGCAAGCTGGCCGGGACTGCTATGACGAGTAAACTCATTAAGAGGAATACCGAGTTCTTCACCAAAAGTAGGTACACCAGTCTTTACCTTAAGCGTGTCTGCTAACGACGTTAATAGTGGTCGTGGACGCCGTACTATCATTAGACCAAGACGACCTCAACGAAAAATTGATTGGCATCAAGAAGATACCCGGCGGCTCCCTGACAGAATGCCTTTTCGTCAATGGTGTCGCCTTCAAAAAGACCTTCTCCTACGCCGGCTTCGAACAGCAACCTAAGTCTTTCAAGAAGCCCAAGGTTCTATGCTTGAATGTCGAACTGGAATTAAAGGCCGAGAAAGACAACGCCGAGGTCCGAGTCGAACAAGTCTCTGAATACCAAGCCATTGTCGATGCCGAGTGGCAGATCATCTACAAGAAATTGGAGGCCGCCTATAAGACAGGCGCAAAGGTCGTCTTGTCCAAGTTACCAATAGGTGATTTAGCGACTCAGTACTTCGCCGATCGTGATGTCTTCTGTGCCGGTCGCGTTGCCTCGGAGGATATGGAGCGTGTGGTTCAGGCCACTGGCGCCACAGTGCAGTCTACATGCTCGGACATTCTACCCCATCACCTCGGTGTATGCGGATCATTTGAGGAACGACAAATCGGTGGTGAGCGTTTCAACTTCTTCGAGGACTGTCCGGAGGCCAAGACCTGCACTCTCATTCTGCGTGGTGGTGCCGAACAGTTCATTGCAGAAGTGGAAAGATCTCTACATGACGCGATCATGATCGTAAAGCGTGCTATTAAGAACCATATGATCGTGGGTGGCGGTGGTGCCTGCGAGATGGAAGTATCTGGGTATCTACACCGCTTCGCAGACAAGAATGTCCGCGATAAGCAACAGGGTGTCATCAAGTCATTTGCAAAGGCCCTCGAGGTTATCCCACGCCAGCTGTGTGACAACGCTGGTTTCGATGCTACAGATATCCTAAACAAGCTGCGAGTGGAGCACCGAAAAGGACGCACTTGGGCAGGTGTCGACTTTACTAACGAAGGTGTGGCCGATATGATGGAGAAGTTCGTATGGGAGCCGGCTCTCGTCAAGATCAACGCCATCCAAGCCGCTACTGAGGCTAGCTGTCTGATTCTAGGCGTGGATGAGACAATCCGGAACGAAGAGAGCGCACAACCCCAAGCTCCAGGCAAGCCACTACCCCCTGGGGCTGCCCAAAGGGCATTGAGAGGACGTGGACGGGGCATGCCGCGCCGGTGAGCGCAATAAAAAGGCTGAACTCAAATCTTATATAATCTGTTGTATGATACCGAAAAGACTAGTCGGCTAGGCTCAGGTATTAACAAATTTAGATGACAAAGAATCATCTTGTGAAAGTACGGAACAGCATTATTATATTACAAGTGATAAAGTAATTGTGAAAATATTGACCAGAATCCACTCTTGCCCTTGCTTACCATGTCCCGTCCATAACACCAAAGAGGCAGTAACACTCCTGCTTTGCCAAATGGCTTACTGTTGCTATAATTTGAAAAAAATAAAGAGAAAATAAAAAGAGAAAATAAAAATCACACATAGCTAATTAACGCCTTATTCCGCTAGTATTCATCCATTCATTCCAGTAATTCACTCGTTCATTTCGTTCGTTCATTTCATTCATTCATTCATGTATTTCACCCTGGAGCATCGAACACCACATCATAGATATCACTCCTCTTCGATCCGAACGCGGGACCCCCGTCTCCGTCCTCGTCCCCGTCCGCGCCATCATCAACGGTATGATCGGCGACGTCTTTCCCTTTCCCGTTCCCGTCGATGTCCATCTCGCAGGGGTTGTCGGGCGACGGCGACGGCGTGTCGTCGTGGTGCTCGATCAGCATCACCATGTCTCTGTCCACGGCGTCTTCGTGCTCCATGTTGCCGTGATGGTGATGGCGCTGGTGGTGGAGGTGTTGGTGCGGCATCGTTAGGGCCGTCGGGTCGCTGTCGGGGTCGTTCAGGAGCGCCTGGAAGGACTCCGCATCGTCAGGGTGCTGCTGTGAGGGGTCGTGCGGAGGGACACCGTGTAAGGCGTCGCCGGGGAGCGTTGCGTGCGATACGTGCGGACTGTATTCTAGGTCGTGCGCTGATAGAGATGAGTGCGACATGTGCGGGCTTGCTGGGTGCGGGTGAGATAGGGGCATGCGAGGACGGAAGCTGGTGTATGCGTTTTGGGGGTGCTGCTGATGGTGAGGATGGCTGGTCACGGGCTGGGATATTATCTGGGGATCTATCGGGTGGTATATCTCGGCATCGTGGAGCGAAGCTAGCGTGGCCGCTGCGGATGCATGGTGAAGGCCTCCGTGAAGCATGAGATTATGAGTCGGCGCGTGGAGTCCCTGACTAGGCGACGCTTGGAAAGGGGGGTTCAGAAGGGATGTTATATCACTTGGATGGGCGTACGGGTTGGGGTTTGTCACTAGATGGGACGCCAACTCGTGGTGGGACGGCGCTTCATGCATGGGATGGTGCAAGTTGATCATTCTGTCTGTAGCTTCCACGCCGTGATGATCATGGAGTGGTGGCGGGTGAGGTGCTATGAGGTCGGCAGTGCCATCTGGAATACTGCGTGTTTCGTTCACATCGTGGAATTGTCCCGGAACAACATTACTGAAAACTTGCGATTGAGCTGTAGGCTGGTCTTGGCTTGTTTGATTCTGATTCTGATTTAGATTCTGACTCTGGTTCTGGTTCTGACTCTGGGCAGCTGGACTCTTGCCCAGGTCCTTGCACTGGTCACAAGCCCTAATTACATCCGAGACTGTCTCCTTTATGCGGCTCCAGTGGTATTTCTCGGCGATCACCGACGTAGTCTTATTGATGCCGGCATGGCCGCCCTCCTCATGGGTCCTCCGCGCGACGGCCATCTGGCGGACGGGATCGCTGATGACCTCTTTATCCTTGAGCATCAGGACGTCGTTGTCGAGCAGCTTGTAGTGCGTCGCTGCGCTCCGGAGCCTGCTTTTCTCCGCGCGGTCAGATCCGTTGGGGTAGCGCCGTGATTTGAGGTAGAATTTGATCTTGTCGAAACGTTCTTCACTCACAAGTAGCGGGTCGCCTCCCTCGCCGGCCTCGGTTCCCAGGTCGCGGCCGTAGATGATGGCATCGACTAGCCTGTCCGGATACGACTTCAGGTTCCCGCAGCCCTTGACGCGGCCGATGCGCTTGAAGCCGAGGGCATCCCAGATCTTGCACGACGCCACGTTTGTCTCGTAGACCAGATTGAACACGGAGTATGTATAGCCCAGCTTCGGCGCCCAGTCAAGATAGGCCTCGCCCATGAGGCGGCCGACACCACGGTTGCGGGCGAGATCTGTTACCAGAAAGCCAGCATTGCACACGTGACTGCTTCGGCCGGGGTAATTCGGCTTGATATAAAAGCTACCTAAGCACTCCCGAGACCAGTCCTTGCCCTCGACGACTTCGTCGGGGCTGTTGATCTGGCCGAGCAGCATGATGCCCGCGAAGTTCTGGAGCCAGTAGGCGGCGAACTTGTCAAAGGGCATGGGCTCTATCATGGGATAGGTGTCGCCGCCTTCTATCTCCTTGGCGAACTGGTCCGAGAGATAGCGCAGCAAGGACGGCGGCACCTGGTCACGCGACACGAAGGGCACAACAGTGGCAATGCTCTGGCGGTCTCTAAGGGTTACCTGGCGTGGCCGGATGTTGGCGGGCAACGCCGGCCGACTCGGGTCCGGGTACGGTCCGGCCCCGGACACGCGATGGATGGTCGGCGCCGACGGATCATCCATAATGGCCGGCATGGTGGGAGCGGTGGGCGCGGTGTGGCTGGATAGAGGCGTCTATCTACACACATCGTGCATCAGTGAACGCCTGGGTATGGAGGGCCCGGGGGTGTAAATAACAACAGCACATAGCACAGCACAGCACAGCACATGACACGGTACAGCACGTCCACATGCTACCATAGCGGGATTAGCACTCCTTCTTACCAGATGTTACAGTGGTGGCACGCACGCACGCCTAGCTCGGACGGGAAATTGGTCCAATCAGTGAGTGCTCGGGGGCTCAAAGCCAACCAAAATAAACAAATGACGAAAGAATATGATAGAAATAAAAACGATATGACTATACATATGGTAGCAATCCTGGCGTTCTCAAATATTCGTTGCCAGTGATGCAAGATGCTTTATATTTACCTAGGTAGTAATTTGAGGGGTTCTTCGGCCGAGGTCGCTGCGAGCTAAGAGGAAATAGGGATCTCGACTCTCAACGGCTGAATCCCGGAAAGGGCGCGCCTTGTGCCAGAATACTTGCATAAACCTAGTTGGTACATATACCGGGTATCTACATGTCTCTACTATTCATCACGTATGTTGAATTTTACCCATTAGGTTGGATGGATCAGGTGCCCCTAAGTGATAAATATTCTATATAAACCTCTACCTGGTAATTTAATTATGATTTTGAGTTATACATGTTTATCCTGAGAACAATTACGTCTATAGAGTTGCCTATAACCTTATAATTAGTTTTCTGCTTCACGGTAGAGCGAGCTTATAAAGGCAAAGAAAAGCACTAATAACCGACGCTACCTAAATATAAGGTGCCAGGCCCATGGATCTTTACTTGACTATAGTTAATTATTGACGGAAAGACTCACCAAGGTAGAATTATCTGTAGGTTCTCCTATCAGCACTTGTGCACCATAAGACTTAACGATGGTTGAGACGAAGGCTTGGGAATTACACTCGGATTCGAATAGTTATAGAGTAAGTTTTAATGAACTATCTTGGTTCAATTATGTTACATACCATGCACGGCTAAATATACAGACGGATGATGATTCTATAATAGAAATATTAGCAATCCTTTCCTGCCAACACTGGCAGAGTCAGGTCTATCTATATTGTGTCAGGCCCCTCGCATGTTCTAGAACTGACCTTTAGTTCCATACTGCTCACCGGTTCGAAGACGGAAACGTCTGACTGCTTTTAATCTACTTGATAGGAACATCGAGCTCGCAGCTAAATACCTAGGTAGTCTACATACCGTAATGGCCCCCTACTCTTAACCGGGAGCTGCAATCCCAGTCCAGGAATACCGCACAACTATGATAGTTTTCTTAACGACGTGTTTAGACTACGTCTGAGTGATGAAAGCAACGAATCGCGTCCCACTCAGAAAAGAATGATGTCAGGAGAATCGAAGAAGTGAGGAAGGGGGCCGCCTAGCCACAACATTAGTAATAATGAACTTGATGTAGTGTACCCCGCTACGAAGATGAACATATAAGAAGGAGAGAGGAGCAGAAAAAGAAAAAGAAAAACAATATCCGTGTTCAAATAGTTGTTATAGTATACTCAGAAACCTATTCTCGCTTTCGAAAATGTTCTCAGATCACGTTATATTGAGCTAAGGTAATGAGTCTGAGTGCCTAGCCAAAGTCTATAGACTAGTCGCCTTTAGCACTTGAAAGCGATAAAGGAAGATTCATTATAGAACAGATGTATCAGAACTTAGAGCCTGTGAAAATACTCTAGGCTCGTACTTAGTGAGTTCGTGTTGAGAAGGGGGCGTTGCCAGAGGTCTACTGGAATATGTGAACTTCCAGAGTCTCAGGAATGGGTACTTTGCGATTATAAGAAAAGCATCAACTAACTGGCTGACTGTACTGACAAGAACTACTATACATAAAACACGATCTTACTTCTGGAAGCGATAACAGGGGTACCACGTGCGTCTATAGGCATGGATATGTATCATACCTCGAAGTCTCATCCTCGAACAGCTCCTTAAGCAATTGGTATAAGTCTAAACGCGCAGGGCTGGATATTATATCCGCTTATATTCCACTTCCTAAGAGACACTAGCTGGAGACGAGCGATAATTCTTCTTTATAAAATAGACAAGCTTGTGTGAGAAGCCGAGCTTGTCACAACAACATCGACCCCTCTCGATAACGCGCGGCGCCAAGCCCTTGCGAATCAATGCAAGTTTTCCAACTATTGTCTCCGGGTTTTGAAGCCGGAGAGTTTCATCATTTCTCGCATACTAGGTATACCAGACGCCAGAGATCTCTTGGGTTTCGTAGCTAGTGCTCTCATGTCACCCCGGCGCCAGTCCTCGCAACATATTGGAATCATAGCATATTCCTCCTTGTGGTGAGAATCTAGATCGATAGGATGGATATAAGCCTATGTAATGGCATGACAACTAGCCAAGTTTGTTTCATAGCTCTTCCTCAATTAGTGCGGCAGTGATGATGACATTCCCGATGCTCTGGTTAGGTTTCGCTTACCCAGCTGGGCTTTATGTATACAGCATACATATATTAAAACGGTAGCAACCCCCACGCGTAGAGATGTAAAACGCGCTTGCTGATCTGTGATGGCAGCCCGTGTTATTATCTAGCATTGTGAGTGGCGTTCAAGCTCTGGTGTGATGCCACAAGACTGCCAGGAATACCTCCCGGGGTACTCAACATCGTGCGGCCGTATACAGAGACTGATGCATCGAAATGAGACAATCATAAGCAATTTTGCGGGTCTGATCTTTCCCTGTTTTTTTCAGGTAGGGCTCTGTTTCTTCACACTAGTTAGCGGTCCGGCCGTAGGATGCATCACGGGGGAAGCTCCATTAGCCTCCCGTACGAGTTCTAGGCTTTTTGTTATCTTTCGCCGCTGAGCTCCATTTGTACAGTTTAGAATTGTTGGCGCCGTGATGCCATTTGCAGATGGGCGTTGCGGTGGTGAGGGGTTCGTGTGGTTGACGCCATTCGCGTGCGTCTTGGGGGGATATCACGCAATTCCGGTCGAGCAGCTCGCGAGGACCCCCCCGAGGTGAAGATCAGCCACTCGCAAGAAGCAATTCCGCATTGCGCCATTGGAGGTAGCGATGAACATATCATCACTGGAGATAAGACCGAGCTTTATCGTCCTGTGCCATCCACTACCACCCTAGTATAACATTCGAATAAATTGTACGTATAATCCTCACGGCTTTGTTCGCGGAATTCGGTGTCCCATGGTGTCACAGCAGACATAATACGTCTTATACGAGTCGCTGCAATTGAGCTGATAGAAATGGCGTCAGTACCTCCTGTGCAGGCGACTATCCCGATAACCACCGAGCCACTTGTGAGCTCGGTGTCGAGTTCTTCGTTGGACGACAAAAACGTCAGCATACGCACCTCGGCTAGGACATCCCCCTCAGAGGAAGATTTGTCGTTCAAAGACAATCCCTTCGCTGATCCCCGTTCAGCGACTCAATGGAAACAGGTATACGATGATTGTAACTACGAATGCCGTCATGTCTTCGACGCGACGCTGGATTGGACCGAAGAGGAAGAGAAAAGGATCGTTCGAAAGTTAGATTGGAGGGTGTGCTTATGGGCTGTAAGACCAACTCCCCCTTCTCCATTGATTCTAATTGTCTCCCAGTTGACCACTATATGATAGTGCACCATGTTCTTTGCCTTACAGGTCGATCGAGGCAATCTCGTACAAGTGGTTTCCGATAACTTCTTAGACGACCTCAATATAAACACCAATGGTATGGTCTGAAGCCAATTTGAACGTTAGGTGATCGATATCTAATCTAAATCAAGACTACAACGTGGGGAATACTCTTTTCCTAGTGGCCTTCTTTTTTGCAGAGCTCCCATCCCAGCTTATTTCGAAAAAGCTTGGGCCTGATCGTTGGGTTCCGGCTCAGATTTGCTTGTGGTCCATTGTTGCCGCTCTTCAGTGTCTTATCAATTCACGGGGAAGCTTCTATGCAACAAGAGTACTCCTTGGAATCCTTGAGGTGTGTAGTCTAGCTATACGATGTGGTCTGATGATTTGTCGTTGCATTCGTGTTAATGATCTCAAATTACTAGGGCGGTTTCATCCCCGATATAGTGTTATGGTTAAGTTACTTTTACACCTCTAAAGAGCTGCCCATCCGTCTAAGGTACGTGTGTTCCGACAAATACAACAGTGCCGATCTGTTACTTGCTAAACTGTATCGCGAAAACTAGCTACTTCTGGACAACCCTATCTGTGACTGGTGTTGTCACATCTCTGTTGGCTTTTGCTCTATTACGCCTTCGCGGTGTTTTGGGCTGGGCGGGATGGCAGTGGTTATTTCTAATCGAGGGGATAATTACGTTCATAGTAAGCCATGTCATTCGTCTCTCCTGAAAATCTCCTTCATTATCTACCTAATACTGGTCTTGCGGGATTGGAAGACTAATTGGGGATAAAGGTCGGTGTTTGTTCGTTCTTTATGATGCCAGCTTCGGCAGTGCAGACAAAAACCTGGTTTCGTCCTAACGGATGGTTTACGGACCGTGAAGTAGCCATCGTCGTCAACCGAGTCCTGCGTGACGACCCCTCCAAGGGCGATATGAACAATCGTCAGGCGGTAAGCCCAAAAGTTCTTTGGGCTTGCCTCTCAGACTATGATCTCTGGCCATTGTATCTGCTTGGCTTTGTCATTTACATTCCGCAGGCGCCTCCAACAAAATACATCACTCTGATTCTTAGAGAGGTTGGATTCGATACATTTACTACGAATGTGCTGACAATCCCTTACGTAAGAGCTATTTCCTTCTGTCACTCTTGCCAAACGCTCCTAACAATTGCATAGAACGTGATTCATATCATCACCCTTATCTTACTCACACGTCTTTCGGAATATGTTGGAGAGCGGACCTTGGTATCATCAATACAAAACATCTGGTGTCTTCCAGGCTTGGCGGCGTTACTATGGTGGCCGGGGACAGTTGCAGATGCTTGGGGAACTTATGCGTTACTTACAGTGTTTCTGGGTTATCCATATTGCCGTAAGTGAAGTGATTATTCGAGATACAAAACAAGGGCTAACATGAAACGATAGATGCAATTTTGGTCGCATGGGTGTCTAAGAATTCTAACAATGTGGGAACGAGGAGTGTATCAGCTGCGGTGTATAATGTGAGTCTCTCCAAAAATTTCTCTGTTTGAACTGGTCTTGCTTCGAACTTGTGAGTTAATCCTTCAACCAAGATGGCTGTCCAAGCTGGCAACGTCGTTGGAAATTTCATCTATCTAGACGACGACAAACCACTATATAAGAGGGGAAATAGCGTTCTTTTTGCTATTAACCTTTTCGGGATTGCTATATTTCTCGCCACCAAGGTTTACTACATTTGGAGGAACAAGTCGAGAGACAGAATCTGGAATGCAATGACGGAGGAGGAGCGGGCGAATTATATTGCAACTACAGAGGATGTGGGCAGCAGGAGACTGAATTTCAGGTTTGCCCACTAAATTACCTTAGAGAGGGACAAAAATTAGGAGGATGGTTCAGTATTATCATTGGGACACAAGCCATGTATATAGAGGTTGGCGAAAGACTTCGTACCTTGTCTATATTCACTATCGAAATAATCATTTTGTGGTCGATCTATATGAGCTGGCTGAATTATGTGATCTCTCTCCATCGACACGTTTCATTGTAGCTATAGTGGTAGCTTCATAATAGGTCACTTGCCTCATAGTTGCCTCATAGCTGCCTAATTTCAATACGAAAAAGTGAAATATTGAAAGTACTGGGAAAAGGAAAAAAAAAGGAGATGAAATTCAAACGAAAGATAGGGGTGAAACCACCTGCTATAGGCACAACGAAGAAAGCTTTATCCAATTGCCATCTCGTGGCTAGAGTGTACCTAGCTAACAAGCGTAGCTTGTTAGTTCCACTGTTCTAAATATGAACACAATCCTGGCACTTTTTCTAGAATATACGATACCTGATTATATGGATGCAATCTGAGTAAAACAAAAACACTTGAATAGTTTTTGGCTAGGTAGGTCTTGAATCGAATCACTCCCAGCTTCCTCAGGAGTTGGTCCCCGCGCAAGCACATCCTACTAGGGAAAGAAAGTTTCATCATGTCATGATCGATATGTTCTCCTGCCGTTGTATTTCACTATAGATACACATTGTCGTTCCTCACATACAGTAGGTTATGTACACCAGCGAACCAAGTAGATTTGGCGGTTACATTCAGTCTTGGCCCTGGTCCAAGTTTACCGCCTTCTCCTAGCTCGAGTCGCCATCCTCAGTTTAACGAGATATCCGTCTCTACAGACCTACGCCATCAAAGCAACTTTCGTAACTCTTCGGCTAAGAATAGGCTCCGAACACGTTTAAGACGTAGCACTCTTATCGTCGTTAACGGATTGTGCGTTTCTCTCGGATTCTCTTTCAGCGAGTTTGCGTTGAATCATTACTATATCACTTGAAATCAGTACTGATCATGATGTGCGTAATTATCTGTCCTGGATGCACGGGAACCCTCTGACACGGCCATCCGTACCGGAGTCTCGATATCGTGAAGATTACTAGCGCAAGGAAACACTATGAGGGTCACTTACTGAAGTTTTGTACGTCTAGAGGCGTCTGCCACTCCACGATGCCGTTCTTGGCATCGCTAAGACGACGCTTGTGTCCTGTCTCACCGGCACGGCCGAGCACGCTACTGATGACGGCCAGACAACGCAGACTATCGAAAATATAATAGTTTAGCTTTGATACACCCACAGAAAACACGACAAACAACGCATGAGCCATAATGATCGAGGATACGGCGACATCACATACCTGTCATCATTCGCAGGGATTGCGTATGTAACCCATGTAGGTTCAGTGTTTGTATCAACAACACCAATGGTAGGAACATTGGCGAGCGCGCACTCACGCAGGAGAGTGTAGTTCTCGAGGGGGTTGAGACAGACGACGAGGTCGGGAACAAGCGGCCGTCGCTCGTTGAGGTGGCGGTCGAACCCCTCGAGGGGCTCGTCGTTCTCGTCGAGCATCTGTATCTGCATACCGTTGAGAATGACGTCGCTGTTGGTGATGGAACCAGGCGTCCACTTGGTGAACAGGTGACAGGCACGAGCGAGCCGCGCTGCCTGTGTGACGATCTGGGTCTGGCCGGGCCGGGTGCCGACGAACAGGATCAGGCCGCCTCGGTAGGCGACCTCTTCGACCACACGCGCGGCGCGGCGCAGATGGGCGGCGATCTGCTCGAGGGAGATGATGTGGATGCCCTGGCGGATGCCGTAGATGTAGCGGGCGTTGGCCGGGTTCCAGAGCGACGTGTGGTGGCCCATGTGCGCCTGCGACGCCATGAGCAGCTCGAGCGTGACGTCCTTGGGGCCCGGCGGGTTCAGGAACAGATCTCCCGGCCGGTACCGCTTCTCAACATTTGTTCCCAGCTTCCCTATCTGTCTCTTCAGCAGCTGTCCCTGGTGGTAGAGCTCGGCAGTCTTGTCGATCTCGTCGGGCTTCCTCCGGCGGGGCGACTTCGCGTTGGCAACGAAGACGGCAGGAGGCTTCGATGTGGATGCAGGCTGGCTGATGGGCGTCTGAATGGCGGCATTTGGCAGAGCCGGAATCGCCGGCTCAGTCGTTGTCGCTGTTGCTACCGTCGTAGATTGTGTCGTCAGAGCTCGCAGACAGCTGCTGGCCTGGCGTGCAGGCTGTGCCAATGCCCGTCTGGCTACCAATTGAAAGACAGAAACATGTTAGTTTTGCACTGATGATTCTGATAATCGAATCCGTCGGAAAGACGTACCATGGCGCACACCGAATTCCCTTATTATCATGGTTGGTATAGTGAGGTAATTGGCTTTTAATCGCCAACTTTGTCGTCAAAGCGCTCTCACGACTTTTGAAATTTCCAGATGCGCTATAGATTCTACAGATACCTAGTAGTATCGGGCTACGGGGGGGCTAACGGGACGGTCAAATCTAAGTCGCGTTCCGGGGTTTGGTTCCATATTTATAATGTAAGTGTGTAAACATTCAATTATCAGGACTAACAATTCAAAGGAGGGGCACGTTTATCGATACCTTACCGAAGTAATTATAGGTAAATCCCAACTTAGACGAGACCGCCCTCGGCTTCGCAATAGTGACATAAAAGCAAGTAGTTTAACTCGAATCATCAAAATGTCGAGTGAAGAGGTTGTGAAATACACGAAGGTCACCAAGTATCAGAGCTAAAGGGTCTAGGTTGTCCTATCATCAAAAGGTATTATTTATTCTACTAAGCAGACATCATGAGCCTCTATGTATGAGTTTAGGGTGATGGAGGGTGATTGGACCTAATAACGGGCAAAAAAGTCTTTGAACCATGAAACCATAATTGAGCAAATGATTACCGGCTTGTGGCTCTCGCAATGGTAAATACGCCGATTATTACGACGGCCAAGGTTACAATAGCACCAGGAAGGAGAAGCTCGTTGGGCACTCCGGCAATGACTTGCTCAGGCTCGCCTCGTGACGCAACCTTCCTGCGGCGTCTCACGGCTGAGTAGTCATCGTCCTCGCTGTCCTCGTCTTCATCGTTATCATCTACGACGGCCCGTCTACGTCGCACTTCGGAAGCGGCAACGCTAGCAGACGGCGTGTCGGCTGCCAGGGGATCAGGCTGAGGTGCCGCAACCACGATGGCTGGCTGTTCGGGATCATGCACAAAGAGGTCGACCTTCTCGTGGTGGTGCTGACGAGCAAGTAAAATGGCCTCGAGTAAATCTTGGTCCGTCGTAATGCTGACCGTATCGCCCTCGTCGTCCAAGTAGCTTAGGGCAAAGCCACCCGGAGTGAGCTGACCCTCTTCCGCACCGGGCACGCCGCCTATTGCCTCAACTTCGTTGCCTAGCTTCGCGGCCACGTTAGAGACAAGTTCTGCAATACCGTGGCTGGCAATGACCTGGAGACGATGTACACGACCGCTAGGTGCCTTGAACTTGAACGGGAAAGGAATCTCGGCAGGGGGCTGGTCAGCCACCATCGAGTGAGAAGGTGATTCTGCGCCCATGTGAGAAGCGCTGTCACCCGGCGCAACGGAATCGGTGACACGCTCTCGGTGATCAGGCGTCATCAAGGACCTAGACGCCATTGTGCCGTGGTGATGGCTGCCGTCGCCCGAGACCATTGACTCGCTGTCGTGATCCAACGATAGCCAGAATTTGTTCCAGGCTGGCCCTTCACTGTCGCCTGATCCCATTGTATTGATTTGCTCCAGTGTAGCGTAGGTTAGTTTAAGGACATCGACCATACCCACGATCTCGCCTTCACCATTCATTACCGGCAAATTAAGGTAATGGCCATCTACGTCAGGTCAGTTTCCACAACTCACGGAATTATTGAAATCATCTAAAGACTCACCGTGCATTTTGCGCAGAGCCGCTTGGATACTCATGTCCATGGGCGCGAAATCAGGATGCGGTGTCATGACGCGCACAACACTACAGGTAGCAGGGTCTAGGCCGGGAGCTATGACTCGCAAAACAACATCCTTGCTAGTAAAAATACCGGTAATCTGACCTTGGTCTTGCACCAGCACCGCCGTGGTGTGGTTCTCCTTCATGAGCATTGCGGCTTCCTTCACAGAGGTGCGGACGCTGACGGTAGTCGGGGGCATACCGTTCAGAACAGACTCGAGCGTGGGACCAGACATTTTGGAACGAAGAGCCTCTACGTATTGGATAATCTGAGCGGGCTGGCTAGTTCCCAGTTCAGACTGAACACCTTCTAGGGCGGCGTAAAGCTTAGTTGAAGAGGCATATGCCCGTTCCAACTTCTCCATGGCGTCGTAGAAGCATTTTGTGATGTCGAGCACGCCGGAAATGTCCTGGTTTTCGTCCATGACTGGCAGATGCCGGAATCCCTTCCTAACCATGAGATCCAGGGCATCAGTAGCACTGGTGTCGGTTCGAGCGCAGAGAGGGTTCTTGGTCATGATCTCGGCGATGGTGACGTTTGTCGCCTTCTGACCGGTGCCAACGACGCGAAACGCCAGGTCCTTGGCCGTGAAGATGCCAGCAATTCGATCATCGTCGTCTGTCACGAGCACGCAGTCCTCTCTCTTGGCGGCCATCAATTGCGCAGCTTCGGCTACAGTTGTCGTGGGCTTGATCTGAAGGGCGGGACTCGGCTTCAGGGCGAGGACCGTTCCTGGAGGGGCTTTGCGAGAGTGACGGGCACGGTTGGCCAGGTGCTTCTTCTTGGAGAGATCGCTCTCCAGCTTGCGGCGGATGGCCTGGCGGTAGTAGTCAGCGTCCATGGCTTGCTTGCAAGCGACATAGCTGTCGTAGTCGAGGGTCATGTAGGTGTAGTGGGCAGGAGACATGGCGGGCGACACGAAAGATCTTGGGCAGCGCAAAGGTGCATGCATGGTTATCGCCGACCAGACACAACACACGATACTTCACACACGAGGTTTAAACAAAAGAATGTGGCTCGACACACGACATGACATACCTCATCGCGCTTGCTCTGCTTCTGGCGACTCGCGCTGACACCCGAGGCGGCCTCGCTGGGGGCGGGCTGGGTGTGGCTCGAGTGACTGTGAGTGTTGTCCAGGGCCGGTCGGGGTATGTTTGAGGCTCCTGGACTGCCTGGCCCAAAGGGGATCGTGCCGCGACCCTGCCCGCGATTGGGCGTTCCTCTCATAGTACCTGACATTGCATGAACTCGGCGGAGCTGGCAAGATTACGGCGGATTCCCCAAGTTTATGCCGACGGTGATGCCGGGCGGGTGGGCGGTGGGCGGTGACGGTGAGGAGAAAAAAGACGAGGGCGCTATTAAGAAACTGTGAGACCGGGTCAGCGGCGCAGATCTGGGCTTGGAAGAAGAGCGATTGAGCTCGCTTAAAACGAGTTGCACGGGGCGACAGATGGCATGAGGATCATACCAGACAGATATATATTTTTTTGGTGTTGCCGTATTGGTTTGGTTGCCTGCCCTGCCAACAAGTGTAAGCTTAGATGCAAGACATGGACAACGGCAATACCTCTGGCTCGCTCCCGATCGCCGGCGAAATTAGGTATCAAGGTGGCATGCCTTAGCGAGTTAAGAACTGAATGTCAATTGACTCCAGGTCAGTGGTGCGCAATAAAAGGCACTAAAAGACGCTAAAGCTGGATGCACTTAAAGCACTTATGTAGAACTCGGCTATGCGAGGGGAACCTGTAGATGCCATTCATGTAAACCACCTGGCAACAAACCCCTATTTTGACGATACGGTCTTTCACAGTACGAGGTAGTGGTGTCAACTGAGAGTGAATCCCAATATGGAGACATCAGGCAATGCGTAATGGTGAGAATAAAATAAAGGGGAAGAACCCAGGTAAGGAGGAAACAGTTGGCTTGGTTCGTGGAACAATTCGTAAATTTACAGTGCGGGGACAAAAGCTATGAGCCAGATGCCTTACACCAAAGCTTACTATGTAGGTGTTGTGAGATCAGATTCCCAAACTTTTCTATCACAGTAGATTTCCAAAGTCGAATGGCCCCAAGTTTGAATCATCGAACGTTATGAAATATATGAAATATATGAATTTTGCCCTTTTCTTATTTTTATAAGCATTTGGTTATTTTGACACGACATCTGAAAGCAGTGTTGGTGGAGCTTTTGATGTTGTAGAAGAAATGAATAATACTACGCAATTGCCAGGGCATCCACTCTGAGGAGGGGTATTTTTCAACACAGTATCAGGCCTAGACACACCCATGTTCGATTAGATTCAATGTTCTTATACAGGTGTGCTTCTGAACAGTTCTATTCATATTTATCTTAAATGTTGTAGTTTCTTAGTCATTTCTATATGAAAAAACCGCTTGGTTCGTCCTGTACGGTCACTCGAAACTCTTGACCAGGCATTGTATAGTAAGCACCTCATGCGAAAAGTCTGTCAAACACTCTTCTCTGTTAAGGCTGCTATGCTAACTCGGCGGGAATCATCAGATCTCAATCATGTACTGCCGAAACTATTCAGTACTTCCTTTAGGTGACACCGACGCAAACGAGTCTAGTTACCTATCTTCGACGCGAGCGGGTGAATGGCTCTTACTTCATACCATGACTGGGTGCTGGATGCATTGCTAGCCTATGAGATTCTCATCAATTGGCAACTTCGCTAAGCTGCCTTAAGCCGATTCGGTATTTATGCCTTATCATACAATAAGCAAGCCATGAAGTATCGCCGTAGTATCAGCTTAGTTAATGAGAAAACACATTTCATAAGGCGGTCTTCATGATAATAAGAACGGTAAAACCTGGGTTTACCGTTAGCGGCACAGACTGGCACAAATGTAGATGTAAGCGTCTGATCATATCTACGTGCAGCGGTATCATGAAATGATGAGGGACTCTCGTTGTTATCTATGTCATCCGACGATCGCCCAAGTCACTAGATAGTTGATCTCTTAGAATTATTGTTCGATCCATTTATTTATTTGAATAGGCAGTGGATAGAATGGCAATTGAGGGTGAAGATGCGACTTTAAAAGAGAATGCAAGAGTGGCATTTACAGATATCATACATTTAATCGAACATAATGAGCGCCAAGGCTCACGACCCCTGCCTCTCCCGTGACGCTGTACAACCCTTCAGAGCTGCGGGCGAATCGGCGGCTTGCCGTCCATCTGCCACGGGGTATTACCGTGTTTGCCTTCGAACGGTATAAAGTCCAGGATCGGGCTTTGACTGAACGCCGGTACCAACCTCTTCTTCGCTTCCTCTGCCATGTTCTGCTTGCTGCTCGATTCCCGATCCAGAGCCTCGTCCTGCTCACCCGACCACGTTATGAAGCGCGTTACGTTGATTCCCAGGTTGACCACCCCGCCGGCGACTTCCATGCGCGACGCTTCGTACTTAGCGAACGCCGCCTCCAAGTCTTTGGTGCTTGGCCTGGGTTTCGTCCGTAGAGTAGCTTGTAGATAGTTCACGAGCGCCGTGGCAGAGAGCACAGCAGACAGGGCTCCTTGGCCGTTGATCGACGTCATCTTATGCGCTGCGTCGCCCACGATCACGATGCGATCGTGGTACCACTTCTTTGCCAAGCCTTCTTCCTGGTTGAGGAGCACGGCATTGGTCTGTTCGCGTAAGGGCCAAATCTCCTTCAGCTTGACGCCGGGGTATATCGTCAAATCGGACATCTCCTGCGCAAAGCTGTCGACTTCCTCGCTCGTGAAACTTCTCTTTTCGGACGTCTGCTTATCCAGTCGCTTGAGAACCGTGAAATACATGGTATCGTCCAGTCGCGTCGATTGCGAGGCGACCCCAGGACCGTGCGACTCGGCAAAGTCACCAACCGCAACATCTTGGCGGACGCCGCGAGTATGACCAAAGAGCGACATGAATGTTGCGACCATCGGTGTCGTGGGTTCTAGGTCGCCTGTAGCGGATGAGTCACGCCTGAGACGCTGAATGAGTTCTCGAGCTGGACTGTGCACGCCGTCGGCGGCAATTACTATGGATCCATGGACCACGGATCCATCTGCTAAATGTACGCGTACTCCATCCTTGTTTGTTTCGATGTTCACCGCATTTGTATTTGCTCTAACCCTTGTCTCGTGTCTAGGCAAGTTCTCATAGAGAATACGGAGAAGGTTGCCGCGAGAAAGCCCTACTGTGGGATAACCAAGTCTATCGAGAACTCATTAGTGCCATTTTGTTTGAGCATCCGAAGTCAACTCACTCGTCTTCGGCAGCTTCGAAGACAGGGCCGGTACATAAGGGTTCGCCATCATGGGTGAAATTTGTCTTAGTAGTAAAGCGCGTCGAGTATTTCTGGAGCTGTTCATACATGCCCAGTTGGTCCATCAAGCGAACGAAGGGCGGCCAGAGGACAATCAGCGCTCCTTTATAGCGGACAATTTCTCGTTGCCTTTCGAGGACTACGAAATCGATACCGGCTGCGGCCAACGCATGTGCTGTGAAGAGACCCGCGGGTCCTGCGCCGAGCACTATCACACGAAAGCCAGACATAATAAGTTCTTGAGAGGTCGAAATATAATGGCACAAAGTATATGTATTCGTCGGTGCCGGGAGCAGGCACGCTATAAGTGATGATAGGAGAAAGCTAGACAGATCGAGGGTACAATGCTCTTTTATACAAGGCGACTAACAGTGTGTTACCTATTTGGGAATATAATCTGACACGCCAAAAAGCTTCCGCTCGGACTCGATTTCGGACTTGATCCTTCAACCCTTCCCAGTGACCGTTCACTGTTTTACCCATAGTACTCATCTGTGGCCCAAAGATGATGAACAAACACTATGTAAGTCTCGTGTTGAACTCGATCGTATCTCTCCATTAACGCCAGTAATGTGCGAACAACAGGACTGGGTGGATGGTAATACCGCTCATTACCAGGCCAGTGGATACCGCCTAGTGCCGGGAAAAATAATAGAACATCGATTATTTTTTGAACAGGAACCGAGGAAGCGTCCCTCGCTCTCGGATGAGCCGTCGTGCTGTGACGGTGCTCAACGAGAGCTTTCCGATATATATCTTAGTGTCTGTCGCAGTTCAAGTTCATCCGGCTACCGTGAAGTGTACCTAGGCGGTATACAGCGGCGGTTTCACAGCCGACGTTGCCCCGTCGGCTGTTCCAATCGTTCCGTGGCCAGAGTGTTGGGCGGATGTGGACCACTCATTTCAACTTGCACCATTGCAGTATAGTTCGTCTCCTTGCGTAGATAATTGCAGATTAACGCTGTGGAGTGCTCTGTGAAGGGTATCACGGACGCGTGGCAATGGCTCCGCGGCCCTTGACGTTGCCTGACGAGACTGCCGCCATTCTAGCTCATGGGATCGGGACTCCAAGTGCCAGTTGATGACAGTATCGCATTCGCTTAATTTCGCGTCCGTAAGTCCGGGACACCGGAAACTTAGGATGCCAAGTGGATCTAGTGTATCGATGCTGATGGTCTTACTTGTACACCTAAGAGTCATCCTCTTTTGAATCGCTTATTAGATGACGTCCAGCTCGCTTATCCGTGAAATTCACTAAAGGTGTCACCCGTACCGGGCCTCATAGACTGAGAGTGAGGAAATACATAAATAACTTAGGCTGCTGCTGACTAAGTCATAACTTTTGCCAACATTTACGCATAGCATGACACTAAAATGGGCACACAGAACGTACCCTCAAGCACAGCCGCAACAACGAGCTATATGTATGTGTTTTAAACTTCTCACAACGCCCAATAATGTCACCTATACTTTCATTGTGCTTCTGTGTTGCTCCTAGGTCGGGACTTGTACCATCCCTGAAGTAGAACACCAAACATCCATCATACCCTACGTTGCGTTGAACAATCTCAAAGAGAATACCCACTATACAGACAATACTTTACACTTATGAATTTAGAAGAAGAAAAGTGTCAAAAAATGAACGAGTATAGGTTTGATGAGTTGGGGGTTGGAAGTCGTGTCCTGCCACTTGATTATAGAGAAAGCAAAGTCCGACTGGGATCAGGTAGGGGACCTTTTGGTGGGAAATGTAGGCCCTGCAAACACCCTATACCCTTGCCTATTTTCCGTTCTTTCACTACATGTGAGTCAAACTAGGCCGAGCTCGCGTGTGTAGTGTCACATGGACTTGTTGTATTATGTGTTCGATAAGTCCTCTGGGACTCGGGCCGCGAGCGAAAGTTGTTGAGCCGAACAAGAATACGGAACGCACGATTTATATTTCATTATCCCGGGCCGTAATCGGCTAGGTGTGCGAAAAAGATGTATTAGGGGGGACATCGTGAGCAGGAGAGTGTAACTTAGGTCATCATTCAAAGAAGCAACTCAAATAAATATTGAATTTTCCCGAGTCTTATAGACTTAAAAATGTCGGCTCTAAACATAGACACGCCGCTCCGATAGGGTCTAGGCTGGTACGGCTACCTGCATTCGGCTAATGCGTTGTCGGAAGTATACCAGAGTCAGACAAAACCAACTGACAAGAGCGTCTAGGGTTCCCTTCTATTGAAATAGCATGTAACGGAGCGATGCAAAAGAGGTTGCTAGAGGAATCGACTTGTATTAATACTTACCTTGCTTGAAGGCGTTGGGGGCTGTTTGCATTGAGACGTCTGTTCGCTCTACTATGTATTGTACGTCTAGTCTTGCGAAGCCAGCCTATCTCAAGTGGCGTTCATTTGTTTCCCCGAAGTCAGTCAGCAGCTAAGCACGATGTGTGGCCTTCCCATTCAATGAGTTCGGTAAAACTACTACGCTTCTTGCGCATCTGCGCGACAAGGACACTGAGTCAGCAATAGTCTCGTACAGATTTAATACCAGAGATATTTAGCCTACTTAATATCACACTGCTCGTAGTAGAATAGTGTCTGTGGCACTGGTGAGACTATCGTGCACCTTATTTTTCCGATGTTGTACGCAAGCTAGGCTGTGGCCATCGTTGAGCGAGTGCTATTCATAGCTGTGATACGGCGCACTTGGTGGGATTATCTAACCTTGGTTCGGCAGGATATCGCGCCTCAAGACTCTGAAAATACTAAAATAGACGAGCAACCAAACCTGAGTATCTTGGATGAGTGTTGTTATCAGCCACTGGGATTTGTGCCAGCCACAATCGGGAGCGAAGGATCACGGCTGCAGGGCACGCGAAACCAAATGCAACATTGCTACCAACAATGTTTCGGATACTGCACAATAACCCTGAGACAACATCCCGACACCCGTAAGGCTAGGAGTAAGCCCACTTTGCTGTGATTCAGCTCTGGGTTCTGCTCTCCTAAATTGGCAAAAATGCGACCCAAGTTGGGCGTGAAACGGGAATAGGTAGGCTGCATGTGCGCAGCCTTGAACCAACTGCATTGAGCCAGATGTGCTGGGGGCCAAGCCAGCACAACCCCAAAAAAGAAATTGCGGTGTCCGTGGGATGCTTCTCCTGATGCAACCAGCCCCGGCGAACTCCTCGTACCATGGGAGAACTCGAATTGAAACATCCAGGATGCGGTGATAAAGACTCAATCGCCAGCGCGGTAGGCAGGGTGAGGTTCTTTAGCTTGCGGTTTCTTCAAATAGCCTTGCCCACCGTCTCGGTCCCATGAGCATTGACTCCTCCATATAACTCTAATGATGAAATTAATATCTATCTATTCACTGTTCCTGAGTCTGGTACTGGCATCAGGCTTTGGTACAGCTCACAAGACATACCAACTTGATGTTCCGAGAATCTCATCACCGCTAGACACATTGCACACCCTTTCAAGGACGTTACAACGTAGCAAGCTTGTAGGACGCACCAAGAATCCCAAGAATGCTACTAGCATAGCGAAAAGTTGGAATGGCGCCACGCTATTCAGTCTGTAAGAAAACATCTATGCTAGTCTATGAAGATAGCCCGAAGTCGTATCTGACTCGACAGACAGCGACGGCCAAGTAGCAGCTGAAGGCGGTGCGTCGACGTCGGCTGGCGTTGAAGTGACGTGCACGACATGTTACGTAAAGGGACAAGTCACGGCCGAACTAGGCTTTGACAGCGATTTTGATATTGCCCAAGCAATCACAAATTTCACGACGGATGTTGGCGAGGAGATCAGGAACGTTACGGACGCCGCTATTGCTTACCTAGACAACGAAGTCCCAGGACTATTGGCAAACTTGACCGACGATCTCGACTTCAGCGATATCAGCTTCCCGCCCTTGAATATCAGTTTCAATGTTGACGTGCCCGATATTCCCGAGTGCCGGCTGCGATTTCAATTCGATGACCTGGAGCTCTACATGTTACTCGATACTGTGCTCTCAGCAGGCACGACGTACACGCTGAATCTCTATTCGACGAATACTCCGATTGGGCTCTCTGTGAATAGCGAGATGTTTGTGGGGGTTATCATCTCGATTGACCTGATTTTAGCAGTTGATGCAGACATCGATATCAGCAGCGGCCTGCACATTAAAGTCGATGATGGGATGGCGCTAGATCTTTCACTTTTCAGCCAAAATGTTTCTAGCGTGACCTTGTAAGTGGCCATGTATGCTCAAGAGTATTCTATCTCTCGAACTAATAAGGAATGTTTCTGGTTGTTAGTAATGGAGGATCCTTTGCGTTCCTGCCTGTCACGGTCCAGAGCGCGAACGGTGTCCTCACGGCAAGGTTGCGCGTAGGTATGCACGCAGGGATTTCCCTCGAGAATGAGGATCTAAGTCCATTCATACCAGTTAGCACTGGCACAGAAGTCTTGGTCTACGCCGATTTAGCCGAATTCACGACGAATATCACGGCCACGCCTGACGGTGACGACAGCGACTGTCAGTTGCGAGTGCAGCAAGTTTACCAGCTCGCCCTCGGAGCTGCTGCCGGCGCAACGCTCGCCGTTGGTCCAGAGACGTGGGGACCTTACCCTTCGACCAATGTTCCCATCTTCTACACGACTTTGGATGATGAGTGCGCTAAATCTGCGACAAAAACTGCCTCCATTACCATCATCACCACACCCACCCCGACGGTTGCCGCGAGAGCAGATAAGAACATGACAACGACGACGCTTAGCGACGAGGTCACGTTTACGGGCCTTGTGTGTATTTCGACTGGTCTGGTCGAATGTCCTGCGTCGCTGCTAAGCACAACCAAAGTCACGAGCACAAAGACACTTGTAGTTGAGGTGCCCTCAGGGTCGAAGGCTACATTCCCGGCAACAACACAAGACGTGGTCTCGGAGACAATCCCCTTCTCGAAGAACGTCAAGACAGTAGCTGCGACGACTGGAAGTCCCGTCTCGTACGTGCCGCCCCCACCACCGCCACCGCCATCATCCTCTTCAACTACGACAACGGCCGGGTCAGGCGGAAACGGTGACGAGCCGAATGACAAGCTTTCGACTAACTCCGCCGGTCCGAACAAGCCACTAATTATTGGCCTCATCGTCGGTCTCGGGGTGCCCTTTCTGGCTGCTGTGGCGGCCGGTATATAGTAAGTAGTCCAATCTGGTCTATCCCCTCCTCCTCGTCGGCAGTGGACACATTCCGCTCTCTATGGCTATTCGACGGAAATGCTAACGTCTGTCATCTGGTAGTTTCTTCTTGAGACGACGGAAATACGCCGCAATTGCTAGTTCGGAAGTATTCCAGGTCGTCTCGCCACAACAAGAAGCAAGTGACAAGGACCTACGAGAAAAGAAGGCCGCGACAACAGCAGTGACGACTATAGATGGCTCTGATGGACGTTGAATGTGTGATAGAAAGATGAAGTGAGCGACAGTTTTACATAGTAATAGGATCGATACTGCAGTGGTCATTGAGATCGAGCTGTGTGAGCGCGTGTGTGTTAACGAACATTACATACCTAACGCAACCTCCATTTGTTGCTCATCAGCTAGCTGACAATCGAGCGACTTGATAGTTATAAGTTGCTTGTATTTCGTCTTGTGCAATTATGTTGATTTCCGCGTGAGTCTACACGTCGCCACGGTCTTTAGCATCCCACGAGACGTAGAAATTAGTTAATTCAAGACGCGTAGCTTATATATCAATCCCTTCATTGTTCACGTTCATTTCACTCCTCTTATTCCTTTCTCTAAGCCCAACTCGTCGATAGGGGGGTGTGGAGGTTGTGGATAGGTTCTGTGGGGATTATCTTATGTTTGAATTACCTACCCCAACAAGTCTTGAAACCCCGAATGCGACTCATTGGCTGACTCGATAATGCCGACACTAGGCTAGTGGAGCTGTACGAAATCGCATGCCAAGTGACGTTGATGTCCTCGAAAGGAATGTCCTCGCGACTGTACTGTGAGATCGACAACAAGATGGAGCCACGGGGAGATTCGAGCTCAGCCCTATCATGTGTCTGGGGTAAGATGGTATCTATATAATTATCTGCCAGCTTTCCAGTATTTCCCGTTAGGTGGCACTCGGGTAGCATTTGCTGCCCTGGCTGCCATTCCTCGAATTCTAATCCAGCGCGGCGAATGGACACACTGAGTAAGTATAGTGGTGTAAATGTCCTGACAGAAACCCCGGACTCCATGTTACCAGGCCAGATCATCTGTGCTAAAAAACTGGGCCGGAGGAAAATGTCAGCAGCTGATTATCGCCTCTTAGCAACCAGGATTATCAACCAAAACCGGTACCTGCGTGACAAGGCCTTTCCTTCGAACCTCGACTAACGAATAATGTATGGCGTGCGTACTATGCTAAGTTACGCATAGAGCTAACTGCGACATTCTCTGTGTCGCAATGATAATACAAATAAGCAATCTAACCATAATTATCACGGCTTTCTTTTCATACCTACATAGTATATGTATATATTGAGTATCAAATTGTGCTTGAAGTATTGCTTACAAGCATACTCGGAGTATTGATATTGCCTCGTCGAGCTCCGCCGATCACGCAATCGAAGCTCGTCCCAGGATGTTGCCAGAAAATGTAAATCTCCCCACTGAATTCCCCAGTCAGTATGGTAACCTAGTATTTACTTAGTTACCGCCGCGGCCTAGCCATCTGCGCTAGCCCGAGTGCGGAAGATCGTCGGCTTCACTGCTTATCAAGGGGAGGATGGGGACCCCGAGAAAGCTAAGAATTCCCAGCTGAGCCTTTTATGTTATATATATTGTCCTTCGGTCTACAAATTCCACAAGTCTCTCATACTCGTAGCCGCCTTGCGTTCCTGCCCGTTCTGCCCTGTTGCCATCGAACATGAGGAGCCCGAAGGACTCGAGCGCGCCCTTGGGGCCGCTCGACGTGGACTCCGATCAATTGGATTTCCAGGAATTCGACCCTGACTCGGGCGTCAAGCGAGGGCTGAAGACGCGGCATCTAAGCATGTTGGCTCTTGCCGGCATCATAGGGCCGGGTCTCCTCGTCGGGACCGGGGTTGCGTTGTCTAACGGTGGTCCGGCCGCCCTCATCATCGGGTTCGGCGTTATCGGTATCGTCGCATTCAGGTGAGAAGACCCTCCCAGAGGCCTATCACCCTGGATAGATAACTAACCATTGCGTCAGTATTATGCAGAGCTTGGGAGAAATCACTGTGCTGTATCCTTCAGGCGGCTCGTTCATAAAGCTCGCTGATCGCTTTATTGACCCGGCCTTCGGTGCCGCAGTTGGCTGGAATTACTTCATCATCTGGTTTGCGGTACTCGCCAACGAATATAACGCCGTGACGAGTATACTGTCGTTTTGGAGCGATAAGGTTCCTGTTTGGGGGTATTTCCTCCTTCTATGGGTAGGTTGAGCTTCATGAGTACCTGGTATCGATTCTAAGCGTCGCGCATAGTCTGCATTCCTCGCCTTTCAGTTTCTCGGGGTTGAGTCCTATGGAGAGGCCGAGTTCTGGCTCGCGCTTCTGAAAGTGGCAGGCTTGATCGCATACTATATTTTTGCTATTATGTGAGTTTCCTCCTTGCTGATAATTGTTCCTTCATAATCTAATCTCATATCTCATCAGCTACGCTTCCGGTGGGGTCATAGGAGCCGATGCCGTCGGGTTTCGCTACTGGCATAACCCAGGTGCCTTTGCGGACGGGTTTGCCGGTGTTGCGAAGGTCTTCGTCTTCTGCAGCACTTTTTACGTCGGAGTTGAATCTGTTGCCGTAGCTGCTACTGAGACGAAGAACCCCAGCGTAGCTGTGCCATTGGCCATTCGCCAGGTCTTCTGGCGTATCATATTCGTCTATCTCGGAGCCGCGTTCTTCTTTGGTCTCACATGCCCAGCGAACGCCGATGGTCTTATCAACGGCAAGAGTCGGGCGCTTCAAAGCCCTATGACGATCGCCATTCAGAATGCTGGATGGGAAGGCGGCGTCCATCTCATCAACGCCTTCATCTTAGTCACCTGCATCTCGGCAATCAATAGCTCGATTTACATTTCATCGCGGACCGTCTTGTTCATGGCTCAGGATGGAAAAGCCCCCAAGTTCTTAGGACGCACGAATCGACGAGGCGTACCCGTTCCTGCAGTCATATTCGCCAACCTCTTTGGCGCCTTATCACTACTCAATCTATCCTCCGGCGCTGCGAACGCCTATGGGTATATCGTGAACCTATCAGGCGTGGGTACTTTCCTCGTTTGGGGAGCGATATCATTAATACACATTCGATTCCGGCAAGCCTGGCATGCGCAAGGTTATCGAGTCGAAGATCTCCCTTTCAAGCCGCTTTGGTATCCTTGGAATGCGTGGTTCGGGCTCTTCGCTAATCTCTTTCTCGCCCTTGTACAAGGTTGGACGAGTTTTGCGCCCTTTAATGCTGGTAACTTTGTGGATGCCTATATTCTCTTGCCTGTCTTTGGTATCATTTATGTGGTGTTCAAGTTCTGGAACAAGACTCGCTTCTGGCGAGTGGACGAGATAGATCTTCAGTCAGGACGACGGCGTGACCTGCAAGGTGTTAGAGAGATCGAAGCGGACACCAAGTCTGAAACATGGTGGAAGAAGCTTTGGGAGAGCTTCTAGTAACTCTTAGGGCGAGCGATTCATCTATCTTATTGTATATTTCAGGCTAGATGCATACACTTAATAATTTACCCTTTTTGCGGACTGCACCATATGAATTCCTGCACGGACTGGGAGGCATTCACTACCCCGTGACACAGTTCGTTGTTTCGTTCGCCAATATATACTCATTCCTCAGCTCATTTAGAGTGTTTGAAAATGCGGCCAACCCAGTTTCCTCGCTGCGTCGATACTTCGCCGGGAGAATAGAGGGGAACGTCACATTGCTAAGAGCAGTCCAAGAGTCTTTCCACCAATATCCATCGGTTAAACGCCCCATTCCGCGTATGGGTCTTATTACAGCCCTTATTGGTATTATTGAGGGGTCGAGAAGGTTCTTTATATGCAAAATCGGGCAACCGTTACTATTAATGTTGGTTTTGAGCACGGAACGCTTCGCTTAAATTCGGGTCAGCAAGACCGAATACTGCGCCCTTATAAATGCTGCTATCGCCATACCCAGGAAACTCTCCACTTGCCTACTTATGAGTTACATAACCTACACCTCACAAAGGGCAGCACTAAGAAGTTTTACAAGATGATGTGCTCTGTAATTCTTAGGGTACTGCTCTTCGAGCTTCTCTTCCAGCCGTTTGCCCTGGCTGTCAGCCAAGCTACTTCCAATATCAGGAGCATATATCTGTTCAAGGATGTGATGAAATCAGATACGGCATCGCTGAAGACGTCTGGCTTCAACAGCTTGGTCATGTTTGGTGTCGGAATCTTGGCCGATGGGGGCATAATGGTACGAAGTCTCTTTCAATATGTTTACCGTCAGGTTCAGAGCGTACAGTTGGAAGCGATCAATGAAACGCATGTCTTACCGTCTTTGCACTTAGCAAGCGACTATCTTTTGAAGGATTGCCTACGTACTCAGGTTATTAACACAATTTTTACAAGTACTACTCCAACACGCCGGGGAGTAGCGATATCCTCGTCGCATCCAATGGTACATATGTAGGTGGCGACGAACTAGCCGCGAAAGTCCAGTCGTTCAAGACGGGGACGACGGGAATCAACCGGGTCGAAATCTCGATGAATTCACAGCATGTAAAGGACCTAATGGCGAATCCGGGCCCGGGCTCTTCGACACCGTTGTACCGCAACTTCGCCGCCCTCAAAACGGCGTGGGGCCTCGACGCCGTGAATAACGATGACGAATCCCTCTACGACGTTAGTAGTACCGTCAAATTCGCAAAGATGCTCGGCCAAATCGGGTATAAATATACCATTGCGCCGTACACGAACTCAGGCTTCTGGGTTTCGCTTATCAAGCAGGCTAATGCTGGACTGGCGGATCCAAATCTATTGCTTGATCGTGTCTACTTGCAGTGCTACGATGGCGGCGCGGGAAACAACCCTGCCAGCTGGGCTGCTACTTTGGGCCTCAAAGTTGTTCCGCTTGTCTGGGTTACGAACGATTCGAAGCCCTCACAAGGTACCACTGTCGCACAGGCTAAGACCAAGTTCACTAGTTGGAATTCGGCAGGTGGACTTGCTGGTGGCGGTTACTGGAACGATTATGATATAGAAAAGAATGGGCTATCGTATTCGCAGTACGGAGGAGTCTTGTCAAGCCTTTTCCCTTAGTGCATTAAGCAGCGTCGTCGTGTAATCCTGGATAGCCACGAGTCTAGTCTGGACACTGATCAACGAACTACCTAGGTAGTACGCCAGCAGCCGTCTTTTTGCAGCATATACAAAAATCGATATGAAAACCAAAAACCCAACACTAAGATGATTATTACGGTCCATAGGTAATTGGTAGCTTCCCATACCATTGGTAGCTTAGTTAAGTGGCCATTGACACTCTTGAAGAGCCGCCGAGGAGTGATATTGAGCCAGTCGCTAGAACGTGCTAGTTCTCAAGAAGGCTAGTAGAGATTTCTTTTTTTTTTTTTTTTTAGGTTGGCATTTGGGTTACGTATGACTTAGCGCCTCAACGCGGAGAGGTATGAATGTAGTCAAATCTATGCCTCAAACACGGCTTCTATTCCAAAATTGGAAAGGGGTCTTAGAAATATGCCATCATCTGCGTCCCGGGGGGTTTTAACGAACCAATAGTCTTTTGATTTATGCTTAGCCAAGCGAACAACCTACTGAGCCGCAACAGCTGTTGCCAGAGCTGGCCAGCAGGATAGGTGCCAGATGAGATATCCCAAGTAATGAGCTCCTAGATTTTGATGTCCTTCGGCTTCTCTATCGCGTCTTTCCATTTCCATTTCTTTTTCTTTTTTCGTTCCGCCTTTCTGTCTCGTGACTGCAGGCTCCTCCTACCTTAAGTTCCAGGGATAATTATCAGCCGACTCTTCGTTTCACTTCTTGCTAGTTCCAATTTTTCTATTCACCGGTGTTACTTGTAACTTCTACAATTACGTGTCTCGTTCCTTCAATTCGGAATACGCGGTTAACCCTTTGCTGTATCCTCTTGTCAGAGTTTCGCGTCCCCATCAGATGCTATCCCGATGTTGGCTGCGTTTTGTACAAGAAGGGAAAAGAGAAATATAATGTCGCGTGTAAAATAGCATATATGTGATTGGGCTCCAATCATACGCATACTTTCGACCGCATAGTTCCAGATGAGTAGGCGCATAGCTTCGACATTACCCTGCTTGATCTTGCTGATGGTCCTTGCTAGCAGTGCAGAGCCAACGTACCAAATGGGTAGGGGGTAATTTTAGGTTTACTCAAGTTCCTAGCGATAGCCGTCTTCGACATCTTGACTTATTAAAGCGCTACATCCCATTTATTGCCATGCCCGTGTCTCTCCAAACATATCTGGTCGTAGTATTTCTGTGGCCAGAGCCAGATTAGAACTGGAACCACCATATCGGAAACTCAAGGCCATGTAGAAGATGTTAAAGACGAGCTCACAGAATAGAATGTACGGAGACCAAAATATGACTAAAAGAGCACTAAGCGCATGCTGAAAGAGGAGAGAAGGGCGAGATAAGATCTCCGAGGGTTCAGACGAACAGCGGTCGGGATACACAACGCTCACAAGCCGGTGACGGTGGGGATGGCCGGAACATCAAGGGACGTGTACCGGCCCCTAAACGCCTATCTAAATCTTTTTTTGACGACATGAAGATGTAAATGTGGCAATGCTGTGGCGAGGGCGATTGTTTAAACTTTGGGGGACGAAATGAACGGCAGCCCGGAACTTGAAGGTCTCTGGTCACCCCGCCCACCGTACAATTTCGAGCGGGGATTCGGAGAAAGAGGCGAGTCGATCCCCCCGATGGACCTGCGTGAACCTACCTGAGTCGGTCGGGCGTGGGTCCGAGTCTTCCCTGCATATTGATATATAATAGGTGGACGCATCGTCATGATCGCTCGATCCTATTCCCCCCCCCCTCCAGCTGTTGCCGCTGGAGGTAATGCGGTCGCGTACCCGCAGTGGCGCTGACCTAGACGCATACGCATGGCGAAACCAGGTTTATATTATTCGATCAAGGCTGACAAACACCCAAAAATGCAATTATATCGCGGCCCGGTTCTCTCAAGTGCTAAGTACCTAACATCTTGGTACGTCTACCGCCCTCCTGGGTCCATTGTATCATCCTAGTGACTTATACTGAGCATCTATACAGAAGGTCGGCAAGGGATAAGGAAATCCGCTTGCCTATCAGATCTCTGGCTCCCGTTTCCAGTGTTACGTTCATATACGGTGAGTATCTCGTAAGAAGTCTCGCATCACCATGTGCGAGACCTGATGCTAAGGCCCAATCAAGCCACGGCTAAGGGTCCGGAGGTATCGCCACATCCGCCTCAACCAATGACTTCCCAGAGCCCCTGTTGATGCTTGCTCGTGCGCCTCAGTTCAACGCCTATATGCATACCATACCGTGGAATTGTCTGGCAATGCATACATACCTACTGTAGGTATCTTTAATCTCCCAGATTAGGTTCTGATGTAGTTTCCCCTCATTAACCTGAATAAGATCAGTTCAGTTCAGTTCGGTCAGGCTAGGCTTTTCTACTTAACAGACGAGAAGTTTGTGTTAACATTCTTGCGTCCAGCTATGGCTGGTAGACTGCTGCCTCCACTACAACCCAAACCAAACCCTTGTGGTGAGGAGGATCCCGAGCCAGATCCAGAGGTGACCAAACATCGCAGAATCCGTGCCGCTGTCTTAGTTGCTTGTGAGCCCTGCCGACGCCTCAAGACGAAGGTGCGCCCTTTACTCCTATATATCGACGCTACCAACAAGACTGAGCTTTTTGTAGTGTGATGGTGAACGGCCGGCCTGTCGCAGGTGCCGTAGTAAAGGGCAAGAATGCGTTTATGAGCTCCCTCATGACGCTCTATCAAGAAGCTCAGCCAGGAAAGAGATCGTCAACCGATTGCAGAGTGAAAATTTGCACCTTCGTCAGCTCTTTGACGACCTTTTCAAGAGACCGGAGTCAGAAGCCTACGATATCTTTCAGAGGTTGAGGTCAGCAGATGGTGATCCCATTTCGCTTGCGCATTCGATTCGACAAGCTGAGCTTCTCCTGCCGCTGCGCGCGCCCGAGGAGCTGAGCGAGGTTACAACGTTACAGCGGCTAGACGTTGAGGCGCTAGAGGCGAGCCCTATAAAGATCTCGGCCCTACCATGGACCGCTGTGGCCGGAGATGGGATTGTCTCCGAGCTCATATCTGCATGGTTCAGGTGGGATAATTCATTTATTTATCCGTTCATTGACCGGGACTGCTTCATAAAGGACATGTGTACAGCCGACCCTGAGAATGCAACTTATTGTTCATCGTTTCTGGTCAACACTATCTGTGCATATAGAAGTGTAAGCTAAGACCCCAAAAACCAATACCATGATGCTCACCCGACCCCTAGTACTTCTCTGACACAACAGATACGGTGCGGCGCATAACGAACAAGGATCTAAGGGATGAATTTCTGGCGGAAAGCATAAAGCATTCCGGCCATGGGATACCTACCCTTCCGGCCATTCAAGGACTATGGATTATGTTTTCGATATCCTACCTGAAAGGCGAAGACAAGAACGGCAGCTTGTACCGCTTTGCTTCCTACGGCATGCTCAAGAAATCCAGAGTGAACCAAATATTTCCGACGCTACCTGATACTGACAAGCGAGCGGTTTCAAAAGCCATATGGGGACTATTCTGCCTAGAGAGGTAAATCAATAGCGGCTTCCAGTGTTGCCACGAGCTGCGTATTTCGCAATGAGGCGTCAGGCAGTGTTAGAAGCTAACAGGAAAAACGCCTGCTAGCATCGTGGCCACCAACTTTCCCACTACACATGTCCTCAAGCCTCCGAGAATTCCGTGCCTTTTCCCCGACTTCAACTGCGAAAGCCCCACTAACGCCGACTTATTTGACCAACCTTTTACTGCTTCGTCGTCGCAACCTCCCTTCGTCACTGGAGCCATTAGCGCGTTCTGCCGGGTGGCGGTGCTCGCGAGCGAAGCTTTGGCGTACACGCAAAGTCACGAGAATAGTAAAGAGACTGACTTCGGTCATCAAGCTAATTTGTTGAAGAGGCGGGAGCTTCTGGCTAAGTTGAAAGCTTTCAGCGATGCACTTCCATCCGCACTCCGCCATGACCAGAATTTCACTCCAGCAACATGCCTCCTCAGGTGAGATCAGCCTTTTTCCCCAGCTCCAGCAAGCCCCATATCGAGATGATAATAGTAGTTTATTTACTCATTTGCACTATGTACAGGGTAGTCATAAATACAGTTGCCCACGCAATCCTGCGACCACTCCACCCGAATGTGGTATTAGATGAGAAAGACGGCACGACGGTAAAGGCTATGATGTTAAAACACTGCGAGTCAGACATAGAAGTGATGGAGCAGTATTTTACTAGGTGGACGACCGAGGAGTTCTCGACCATGGCGTTCGTAGGGCCCTTGAACTCGGGAATGGCGCTGCTACCTTTGCTGCCAGATGAGACTGCAAATCAATTGTTCCCGCGACTCTGCAGGCTCATGCGTAATATTTCGACGCGCATGCCGGTCGCAAAATACGTATTGAAGGGTTGGGAGGTAGCGTTATGGTCTAGAAAGCTGGAAATCCCGGGTCCGGCGCAACCTTACTTCGAGAACCTTGGCACAGGCAGAGAAGAGCTATCGACAAGCCTAGTGGTGATCCATGTCCCCAAATTTGAGGATGGGCTATCAGAGGAATGGGACAATGGTAAACTGGGGTTTCTACTGAAGAAGTATAGGGAGATGAGTTTAGAATGAAGAGCAATCTGCATATTCAGGTCGGTAGTGGCAGCCATCTGCAGTCTATTCTGTATTAGGTCTTGGATAATATTGGGGTGTAGCGAAAAACCGAGCCAGACAGCGTCTCAAGCCTCGGCCTAATCAGTATTGCAGGGGGGAAATTGAAGAATCATTTATCATTGCTACAGGAGAGGTTGACCGTCTGATCCTGCGTATGATGTGTCGACACACTGCCAACAAATATTACTACAGTACGTCGTGCAAGAGCAAGGGAGGGTTTCAATCAGGAAGCAGCTTTTGGCCAATTGCGCCATTATTCATCCATTAGGCCGCATTTGTCCACCGGCTAGGTCACATTGTCACCAACAAGGCCACGACGACCGCGCGTTTTGTGACAGCTACTAGTCAAATACTCATTGCCATCCTCATCGCCGAACATTTACATTGTTGATTTTAGGGAAGAAAATAGACTTTGGAGACTGAGAAAGACGACATTTTGATGTCTTTAAGTTAGCTAGATGGGAGCCCTGGGGTGCCTAGAGGCCATGTGAACAATTACCTGCCAGCTAAACATGTACCTGTTTGGGACAAGTAGACAGCTCTAGACTCCCCAGTGATATATTCCGCTTGCCCCGTTTGACGTAGAAGTATCGTCACTATGACCTGTCTGACCATCTCATGTCATGGTAGACGACAATTACTGTATTATTGGGGTGAGTGGCGGCGAACCAAAATCCCTTAACCAATCTCGAATACCGAGAGTTGCATGTCGGTTGATCTATAATCCAGTTTTCTTAACCGCGTTATGCACAGCTCTACCATACAGTTACTTACAGTAGGTCTCCGAATTTTAGCCTTATCGACCATATGTATCCCCTGTCTACTGTCTATGTATAATTACTCCATACAATCAGCGATGGGAAGTTTTATTATCCAGGCTCGACCTGCATGCGCAGTAGTATTGCTTCCTATCACTGGTAGTACCAGTAAGTCGGCCTACGGGAAGGGACGGGTGTACTAGTATGTATGTGTGTGGGCCGGCGAACGAAGTTGGATTCCCTATGCAGCGACCCCCTTTCTGGGCGGCTCACTATTATCCACCAAATCAAGTGGCTCTGCAGATCATGAGATGTAGTTACTGTAACTGACCATACTTGGCCAAAACACGACGATTTCAACCTGTGCCAAGAGGTTGGTTAATTGATGTTGCCTCGAGGAACTGGGAGCCGCGCGCTCATGAGTTGGGGAGTTCTAATCCCCATCTCCACAAACCCTGGAAATTGATTCAAGTGTTTCTAAGGATCACGATAAAAATTCCTAGAATAAAGAACGGTCACTCTTTGTTGTTGTGTCTAAAGATGTGTTAACTGTGTCTTAGCCCTAGGCCTAAAATCTGCACTGATGATGGTAAGGAATTAAGGATTTGTAAATAATCCCAAATTCGCGAAGCGAGCAAATGTTCCGAATAATTTTTCCAAGGAAAAGGCTAGAATTACCCGCCAACTAGCATAATATGCCTAGGCAAGACACGAGGCTCCTGAGAGGCAATCGCAATTGTGAAGTATCACGAAAAGTTGGCTGCGATGGATACTGTGGCTGGTGCTCGGGAGTTTTATCCAAAAACCACAAATCAGCCCGCCTTCTCCGACTTTAGCTTTCCGATTTAGGCATGTGGCACATTGCTCTAACCTGTTATAGTGACCGAGTCGCCGCGTTTTCTGCAGGCTAGCCAATAAGCCATTCAGACTGCTATACTCACAGCCCCCCGCTCCCGAGGGTGGCTTGGGGCAGGGGTTGGGGGAAAGAAGAACAAGGGAGTACCTAGCTAGGAGAGCAGAGGCTTGGTCTAGGACACCAGGTGGCTAGGTCTGTGACAAAATCCTTATCAGAAGTGGAACATAGAGACTTTACAGCCAACCAGACGCTTTAGGGTTGGAAGGTACATGATTATCCTGTTTAGGTAAAAATAACCAAGTTGTGCTCGATGATAGGCTAAACCTTCCCTTCCTAGAACATGGCGAGGCGGTCTGAAAAAAAACCAAGACACCCCCCCTACCCCCTTTTCACTAAAACAACCGCTAAAACAACCTTATTATGTTAGAAAGGGGGGGTCTCGGTTTTTTTTCAGACCGCCTCGCATGGGAGCAAGAACGCAGTTTAAACTACACTAGGTGACGAGCATGTTTGCGATAGTTCAACAAGTCTTATTCAACACAATGCCGAGCACCAAGCGGCTGCGTAAGCCTCCCTAATTCTCGAGCTACCACATGTAGCGAGCAGCGCTAAATTCCGAATGCAAGATGATAGAACTGGCATCGACTATTGACTTCGAAAATTCCACTAATTATCTCGAGGTGAGCTTATGTTGAGCAAGAAGCTTCTAACGAATTGATGCTGAAGTGAAACCTAATGGGCTAGTGCCCGTTCAGTAGGCGCAGCCTTCAGGACGGGCTAATACTACATTTCTTGAGGCCTTAGAAATCGAGTTTCGCTCAGTTATTATTAGGGAGCCTCACGATCACGAGAAATCAATCGACTTATTTTATAAGTATGATAATGCTGAGTTTCTTCCCTATCTTCCCCTCATAAAGGACTTGCCTAGCTCTTTATCTCTGGTAGGCTTACACACAATTTCAATGTCAAATGTAATAGATACTAGAATCGTCTCAGCATCGGATAGTAATGATAATATGTAGTCGGTCAAGTCAGTTAAGGTCCACCTACTCCCTTTTTGCGTCGTTCATGTCTATGTATGACTCAGAAACATAAGGAACTCTATGAAATGCGAGGGCAATTGTTAAGTTTCGATTTGCCTCTCTGGAAAACTGCAATACTGTCATTGTACTTCCCTAGAGCGAAAGATATGTAGCTCATAGTTCAGAAACAGAGTAAATAGAAGTTTAGGCTTTCCGTACTACAACAAGAATGCATGCCCTTACATTTGGGTTACTAGATGCAACGGTCCTAGATTCCCAAAGCGAGGCACTAACAACACAGCGTGCGTGACAACCATATCCCGTGGACGGTCCGTCAATCAACAAGACATGTAAGAAACACCAATGTCAACAGCTCAAGTTGAAGGGATGAAATAGAGACTCCACCGCGATGTTGATAGTTAGAAGCGTAAGGCGCTCCATATAGGTGTCCCCTCGGTCAACCGCGCGAAATGCCAAGCGTCATAACACTCAGGATCGAACCCATGAGGTGGCTAACAACCTGGCAATTGACGATATTGTGCATTCAAATGGCCATTAACGTGTAAGGGTTCTCGAGGGAGAACATGATCGAAATCAACTACATTAGAGTTGGATTCGAATCATTGACATTAGGTTCAAACTGTCAAAGTACCTAGGCTAGGAACATAGTTTTATGTACCCTTACTTCCTAAGCCTTAAACCTAAGACTGTGACGCTGTTTTTGTATACCTTATAGATCATCGCTTGTATGTCTGTATCTAAGAACTACTACAGAGCTTCCGAAAAAAATCTTCGTGACAGGAACTCAGTCACATCCATGTTTAGGTTCTGAACCAAACCCTCCCGCTTCCTAGCAACTGATTTCGCCGAGCAGTGGCTCTTGGGAGTCTAAAGTATATCCACTAATGTCTATTAAAGCCCTGTTTCCTTCCCCAAAGTTGTTCGAACTTGACCCATGAACCTTTCTCCTCAAAATTCACTATCCATCTATCTTCACGCTCGAGATCAATCTCATTGATATTTGTCCACACCAGTGCTACTGGATCATCAAAGACATCTTAAAGCATCACAACACCAACTACTCCTTTCTTTTCACATCACATCTTCGCATTTATTTTAACTGCCAATTAAGCAAATCGAATCAATAACATCGGCGGTAAGGGCCTTAACGACCGTTGAAACAGGAAGATTTGGTCTTGCTAACCCATCACCAGCTGCCAGCCTCCAAGATCGCGGTTGACTTATATACATATACGCCATCATACCATCCTGAGATCTCCTATCTCATCTAAAACACACAAAACAACGCGCAACCATACCATCGTCACCGGCAACATGGTTCAATGTCGCGCTGTAAAGGCCGCCATAGCCCTACTTCTCTCTTCATACGACGTATTACACGGAACAACTGCATCTTATATATCACGGAGACAAGATCGAGCATTAAACCAAACATTATTGATACCTACTATCACCCCGGCTCCTACAGTTGTGCTGCACGCGGCTGCATCCTTCACCGCTATTACCGGCTGCCACACTCATGGGGATGATGCGTAAGTCGCTTGATAACTTCAGAGTTGTGATGGCTTTGCTCACAGATTTTAGTTTCTGTCTAGTAGGCACAGACGAATACCAGATCATTCTACCCGTAACGGCCACTGGCGAGGTAGCACCAACATACACTGGTTGCCACACACACGGCAGCAAAACGTAAGTTGTTATATTTCTTCTCCTTCGTCGCCATTGACGCCCCGGTGCTAACAGAAACAGATTTTGCCTCGGCGATAATGACGTAGAGGTCGAGGTTCTCGTCCATGGTGATGAGCACGATCATGATCACGAACACGACGACCACGATGACGATGACGATGACGACCACCACCATGAACATGAGGAAACGAATAGCAAAGGCGAACACTGCCACTTCCATGCTGGCGTAGAGTAAGTTCAAGACTTTCACTACACTCCCATTTTAAATTGTCCACTAGCTAACTGTATAATCACAGACACTGCGTCGGAGGCCACCACGAATCAAACCACAAGGTGGAGTGCTCACGTCGTGATCGCGACTACAACATTGTCCTCAGAATCGGTCTCGTCTTCGCTATGCTCGCGACGAGCTTCATAGGTAAGTCCATGTAACCTCTACATGTGATATAAAACAACAAAAATCACTAACCTGAAACCACAGGCGTTACGATCCCCATCTTCCTCAAGCCCTCGCTACCAAAACGGTTCCAATGTATCTTCACGGTTCTGAAGCAATTCGGCACAGGCGTCGTCATCGCGACAGCGTTGGTTCATGTAAGTCCTACAACTACCCTACAGCAATGAAGCTTGCGCTGACAATGCCCCCCCCCAAACCTCAGCTCTTCACACACGCCAGCCTCATGTTCGCAAACGAATGCCTAGGCGAGCTACAATACGAAGCCACCTCAGCATCCGTCGTGCTCGCCGGCCTATTCATCGCGTTCCTCGTCGAGCAAGCGAGCCACCGCGTCGCGCGCAAGTACTGGTCGCAGACACCCAATTCCGACGACGTCGTCAGCGTGATGGTTCTCGAGGCCGGCATCATCTTCCACTCTCTGCGTAAGTTCCAAACACCCCCCCCCCCCCCCCTTCCTCCAAATAACTCCAATTTCACTGTTTCCTTTCCTTTACTAACATCGATACAAGTGGTCGGCCTCACACTAGTAGTAGCAGGCGACAGCGTCTTCATAACGCTCTTCATCGTAATCGTCTTCCACCAAGCCTTCGAGGGCATCGCCCTCGGCACACGCATCGCAACAGCAGGGAGCATGGTGCCCACAGACCTCTCTGCGCCCCCAGCCCCCTTCCCTTGCTTGCCCACGACGTACCCGCCCGTCGTCACCGCCGCGGAATCCTGGCAACCCCTGAGCATGGTCAAGAAGCTGTCCATGGCGTCCGCCTTCGCCCTCGTCACGCCCCTGGGAATGGCCATCGGCATCGGCGTCCTGCACTCCTTCAACGGCAACGACCCCCACACCGTCGTCGCCATCGGCACCCTCGATGCCCTGTCCGCCGGCATCCTGCTCTGGGTCGGTATCGTTGAGATGTGGGTTACCGATTGGATGTTCGGTGGTGAACTGGAGCATGCTAAGTTTTCTACTACGGCGCTTGGAGGGGTTGGGCTCGTATCTGGTATGGCCCTTATGGGGTTTTTAGATAAATGGGCTTAAGGCAACTAAGGAGAGAAAGAGTTGAAGGAGTTGAAGGGAGTGGGATTCCAAGGGTATACAGGGGGTTTAGGCACAAAGAGTTTAAAGGCGTTAGGAGTTCAAGGTCGCATAGGGAATTCTTGCAGGGAAAGGAGACTCGTTATTACGGATTGTCGGAACTGGATCTTGGATTACTAGATTGGATTCATCGGATTGATTGGATTTTCCGTACTAGATAGCGAACTACATAGGGCGACTGACGCTGATTCTAGTCTGCACCAGATTTAAATGAGATTGGAATTTTCGCCCACTCCTGCTTCGATATAAAGAAATTTTGCGTTATTCCATTGTGAGTACGTAGGGGCCAAATGTAGAGCTTCAAGCAAGCATAACTCATGTAAGAAATACACAACCCTGAACTAGCCAGGGAAGTTTCCTCAACAACATCTTCCCATAATACTGTAGCATTTACCGTGAGAGAAATGACGCCCTTAATAATCTACATGGTTCAGTCTAAGTGGTTAATTTATTTCAAGACATGGAATTTTCCTTTTTTAAGTAAACACCACTTCCCTTGGCAGGTCGGACACAGCCCACTTAGTGCCATGGAGTATAAAGGCAAACAGTAGCTAGAGAAGAAAAGTCATAAAAGGAGTAAGACAACGCTTAGACAGTCGATTCTGGGCTTGCGAAGAATTCTGTATAACTATTAAGACTATACTGAGTATAGCATAAACCAGCAACATGAATTCATCACTTTACGGCTCACCACAAGCTCAACAAACCGCATGAACTACAAGTCATGCCGACGATATTCTCATTTCGGTTCAGTTCAGTCATCTTCATCATGTGATTCATTCCCCTCGTAAGCCAGTTAAGCCATCATAAAACGCCAGCTAATGCGCGAAGGTCTAGTTACATTCAGGCCAGTTTTGCCCTCCAACTCCGTGCTATGCGGTATAGAATCGAGGGTATGTTCGCGCGGCTATGACGCGTACGCCAGGCGAAATTAATAGAAAAGAGAAGAGACGGAGAGAATAGTGCACTAAAAATGAAATTGTGGGTATCGATCAATCGTTTTCACGTAACTTGCGTAGCTTGCGTAATCTGGATAAACGTGGCTGAAAACGGAAGCATCCTACTCTTTCCTTCAAGGCCCAGGCCGGAAGAGAACAGCCAAACAGCCCACATGAGTCTGCTCCAGGGCCGACCCCTTCAGACTTAATGCCCTAAACTTTCTTGTTTGGGACGGCGCCATTGCGAGCGCCAGGTCGTATGTCTTGCACATAGAAGTCGAGGTTATCGTGCTCGTACACGTGACCCGGGGGATGCTCTGCCGCGGTATACAGGTTATCTATGGAGTGGGCGTGGAAAGTAGATGACTGCGTGCAATTGAGTATATGCGACAGTCCAGGTGGATTTGTCAGTCGGAATATGCCGTAGCTGGTGAAGAGATGTTAGCAAACAATAGACAGTCAAGCTAGTATAAAATCATATCACCTACGAAGGATCGGACGTTGGTGCACACACAATCGCGATACTCTCAGGCAACATAACCTGGTATCCAGATTGGGTATGCAGATCTCGGGAACTCATAAAACATGTCTGCGTTGGATGCGTGTGAATCCAACCCAGCATTAATAGATCTTCCTCCATGCAATAGTCCAACATTGTAGCCTCATTCTCAGTCTCACAAGTATCCGAGGTGCATTTTTGCTCAGGAATGAGTAAGCACCGCACGAATAACGCGTTGTTAACAGCCGTCCCGCACAGGATTCCACACATCTCAAGACCACGCGCAGTATTTCCCGATGCAATTTCGAGGAACCGGCGGCGAAGCTGTCTCGGAAGAAAGATGGGTCGTATAGGTTCACCATTCTCGAGGTATGCAGCTGGTTTGAACGCAACACCCTCTTGCTTCTTTGGCGGCTCTGGCTGCGAGTCAAGAAGTTTAGGAGGGCGACTCGGCAGTTCCTGTGGTTCTTGTGTATTCAGTAACAAGCTAGGAGGCTCGCGAGGATACGGTGTCTTTGCTGGACGCTCGGGAAGCACATATGAATAGTCTACAGCACCCTGTTTAGGGGGTCGAGGTGGTTGGGCCAGCGGAGTTTCACTGCGTCTGAGGTACTGAGGATCGTACTCGACTGGCTCGGATCTCGTAATCTTGGGATAAGCATACGTAGGTACAGGCATTGAGGTGGGTAAGCGGTCTCTTGCATGTCTGGAGTCAGAAGGAGGCATATCCGTGTCTCGATCCAGAGTCATCCTCGTAGTCTCCATCTGGCTGCGGAAAAGCTGCTCATCCTCGGCCTGCTCGTCAGCTAGTTCTTCAGCCCATGTTTCCCAGAATCCAGCAGCGCGTCGTTCTTGTTGGTTCTGATGGGGTCCGCCACTCTTAGTCGCTCTCCTGGTTGCATCTCGTCGTTGGATCTCCTTCTGCGCAAGTTCAACAGCTAAGTCTTGATGCTCACCAGCATCCAAAAGACGACGAGCTGACGACAAGGCCGGATCTTTCGAGGCATGCCGATTATACGTCGATAGACTTGCCTGTCCTCCTATAGAACTTTGTTTGTGGTGGTCAGACTTTGCCTTTCGGCGAGACTGGGCCTTCTCCCAGGCGTCGTACTGCCGATCGAGTATAGGTTTGATATGTTCCATGTGGTGGATCACAACATCTATGGTGTGTAGTTTCTTTTTCAGCGCATGCCTTGCTTCCGGAGATGCCTTGTATTCAGGATGTGTCTTGAGTAGATCAAGTACTAGTGTGGAGTATCGGAGATAGAGCAGGTATGCTTGGGGCAGATTGTGATCGCGGAGGTACATGTCTGCCTGCTCCCATCACTCTTCACGTCAGCGGTTGACAATATGCGACGACAGTTTACCAGTCCGATACCAAAGCCAGGGCTTGGGGGTTGTTGCAGTTTGCTCACCTCCTGTCGCACTGTCTGTGTTGAGGCCAGCCAATTCTTGAAGGGAATATTCACATTCCACTCAAAAGCCTGTGCCCGTTCCGATATCTCTTTCACGCTCAACGGACGGTTGAGACCGTCGTCGTCGGTGATTGGAGCCATACTGATTGATCAGTCGGCAGGCGGCCGATTTGTCGATGGGAAGGCAGCCGAAATCAACAATCAAGTCAAGCCAAGTCTACGTTGGCCATGGAACAACCGGGAAAATGTCATGAACAATGGGCGTCGCGAGCACAGGAGCCAGAACTCTGACAATGAATGACAGATAGGCGGCCGTGAATGGATCGGATCGGTTTGCTGCAGGGAACAAGAGAATAAGAGAACTACGTGGTAGATATATGCAGTAGTGTAGAGTGAAGGAAAACAATCGTGTGCTAAACAGGAGCTTTAGGCAACGCGTTGCTTCTTACACCTACCCAGGAGGTAGATCCAGCCGAGCTTTAAGCTGCTGCAACTGTCAAGTCAGCCATCAAGGTCACCCACCCCTCCCTTAGCGTCCAAGCCACATGGCGGGGCATCGTCAAGCCAAGTTACGTCATTCTTCTGATTGATGTGGCGCAGCAGGGTTTGCAGAGTCCCTTGGGGCGCCAGAATATCAGGGACTGGAGCAGCAAAAGCTACATCAGCTACTAGTAGGTAGATCAAGTAATTTGGGACAAGCCGCGTGGATAGTAACAGAGCCTTAAAGGTGCTTGCGGATTTATTAGAGCCGAGTTAACTATAGTCCTCGCTGGTATGTCTAAAGGTTCAGGCGAAAAGAGATAGCCTAGGATTTTCTCTTCAGGGCGAGGATCATGTATCAAGTTAAGAGGGAAACTGCCTTAAAGCGTTGGTCTGCCACGAATTCTGGTATTTGCAACAATAATGCTTCTTGGCAGAGTTCGATGGACCGTGAAGAGAGGAAGCATGGTGTAGGCATCATCCGGTACCTCTCGTTATTATGTTCCAGTCGAGTTCTTTGGCTAGGTTAACCGGGACATATAGCTTGTTCCATGCTGCTTCATTCAAACGGTCTGTTCGCTCAGCTTCTGGTCCATTTTGGAAGCCTTCGGTCCCATCACTGGCATAGCTTAACGGATCATCCCGACGCCGAACAGACTTGCTCAGGCATGACAGCTCCGTCCCCGATCTGCAGACGTTCCTCCATAGGGATCTAAGCTTTAACAGCGGCCTTGCCAGGTGCCGCGCCGGCAGCCTGAAGACCAGCTTGAGTCTGTATGATCTCGCCCTTCTTCTTCTCTAGCTTATCCTGTATCTCCTTAATGTGGCCATCTGATCTCTCACTACTCAGGAAATGTAAAGACGTCAGTGCGCATTCCTCCAGTGATTCTTCCTACGTTGTCGTCACTCACAGCTCCTTCCCGATGAATTCAAGTCGTCCTTTGACGGTGCTCTCTGCCTCTACCTTGTCTTGTTTTAATAAGATGGGTCCTGCGAGCTTGTATATGCTCTCGCCATCTTTTAGTCTCTCGAACTCCTGCATTGCGTAAATCAGCGGACTTGCTCAAACCATGCGAACGCGGTAACAACACAAAATGGATGAATAAGTGGGGAGATGAACGACAGTGAATGGCTTGCCTTCTGTACCCCAACGTTCTCTTGTCTCTGAGCCTCGATCTTTTGCCGTGAGTCGACGGCAGCCTGAAGTTCCTGTTGTAGCTTTTGGTACTCTTCGGACAGTGCCTGCAACCGAGCTTGTACTTCAGCCATGGTCGGCTGCTTTGTTTTGCCGGTTTCCTTGTAGGATGCGAGAGGGATATAAACAGCCGAAAGTGACAAACGTTCTGAGTGTACCTCACAAAAACGAGGTAGTATTAGTACAAAAATTACTTCAGATGCAAATAAGAAGTTGTAGATTATAAGGGCTCCTCAGAGTTATATGTAAGGTATCCAGTAAGTAACAGCGAGCACAGTGACAAGATCAATGGGACCCAAATGCGTCTGTTCCTCGTACAGTGCTTAATACTCAGTATACCGTATATAATACACTGTCCTCTGTGTGGGTGTCTAGCCCCTCCATGATGCATCCTAATCAGGCTAGACCGGTCGCTCCCCCGACGACGACAGCAAGTATCCTGGCTGGACAGGCACACCTCAACGTCACAACATCAACCCTCTTCAAGTTCACTCCCATCTTGCGCCTCGAATCGCCGTCCCCATTGGTGAAACTCTTCGATTTGTGAAGAGGGGAACCAAGCAGGACTAGAGTAAAAAAAGACGGTGCTCGGCCCAGCACACTTCGATCTCGCTTTTATTTCAAGTGCTACAGCTTGTGACAGACACCAACTACCTGACCAGCCGAATAAATAAATCCCTTATCTTCCTCTCTCCCCGCCTCTAGTTCATTTTGGCCTCGCAATACGCCCCAGATCTTCTCGAGATACTTGTAAAAAGAGACAAACTCAACTGAGCCGAACGGAACGCAAAACGAGCCATGTCGAACACCGACTTCCTCGGGCGGGCCATCGACACGGTGCGTCGCGCCATCGACGCCGATAATGGCAACCAATACGAGAAGGCCTACCAGCTGTATTACCAATCCCTCGAGCTCTTCATGCTAGCCCTGAAGTGGGAGAAGAACCCCAAGTCCAAGGAGATGATCCGCCAGAAGACGGGCGAGTACATGGACCGCGCCGAGAAGCTGAAAGCCCACCTATCAGACGCCGACGCGAAGCGGAAGAAACCCGGCATGGTCGGCGCTAACGGCTCCTCCACCGGCGGCACGGGGAAGGGCAAGCAGGATGGCGAGGACGGCGCCGTGGACGAGGACTCGAAGAAGCTGCGGAACGCCCTGGCGGGCGCTATCCTGCAGGACCGCCCGAACGTGAAGTGGGACGACGTTGCCGGTCTGGACGGCGCGAAGGAGGCCCTGAAGGAGGCTGTGCTGCTGCCTATCAAGTTCCCGCATCTCTTCGTCGGTAAGCGGAAGCCGTGGAAGGGCATCCTGCTATATGGCCCGCCAGGGACGGGTAAGAGTTATCTGGCCAAGGCTGTGGCCACCGAGGCCAAGAGCACGTTCTTCAGTGTGAGCAGTAGTGATTTGGTCAGTAAGTGGATGGGTGAAAGTGAACGGTAAGTGAGGAAACCTCCTACCCGCTACCACTTGTCGCAATATAGAAGCTTATGGAGCCGGACAACAGGTTAGTGAAACAGTTATTTGCCATGGCGCGTGAGAATAAGCCCTCCATCATCTTCATCGACGAAGTCGACGCCCTCTGCGGTCCCCGAGGCGAAGGCGAGTCAGAGGCATCCCGTCGAATCAAGACCGAAATGCTGGTGCAGATGGACGGTGTGGGGAAGGACTCGACAGGCGTGCTCGTGCTCGGCGCGACCAACATTCCCTGGCAACTAGACGCTGCCATCCGGAGACGTTTCCAACGCCGAGTCCACATTAGTCTACCTGATCTTGCCGCAAGGACGACCATGTTCAAGATCGCTATAGGCGAAACACCCACGACATTAAAAAGCGAAGATTACCGCGAATTAGCCAAGCTAGCAGACGGCTATTCAGGTAGTGATATCACCATTGCCGTACAGGATGCCTTGATGCAGCCTGTGCGGAAAATTCAACAAGCAACACATTTCAAAGAGGTACGGCCCTTTTCCCCTTTACTTATATCTAGTTACAATAACAAGGAGCACTAACAACTGCCAAACGCAACAGGTACAAGTAGACGGCGTAATAAGAGTCACACCATGCTCCCCAGGGGACCCAGGCGCAAAGGAAATGACCTGGGACGACATAGACGCAGAGAAGCTCCTGGAGCCCCTCGTCGACTTCAAAGATTTCGTCAAGGCCATCAAGTCGTCGCGGCCGACCGTCGCGGACGAAGACCTAAAACGGAATGCGGAATGGACAAAGGAGTTCGGTAGCGAGGGGAATTAAACACTACGATTCACTGTCATTATCATTTATACTACTATTTTATTATACCGCAAACGTATTTACACGTTCCATGAAGATAGTTCGCACGAGATGGGAGACGGTAACTGATTAGATATCTGCACAGAGATGGAGGTAAAATTGTGCGAGATCGAGAATCAACGGAGCAGGGGAAGGAAGTACCTCCCAGGGCAGAGAACAGGCGGCAGATATACGGGCAGACAGACATCTGCCGGCATTACAGCCGCGTTCAAGGTGTCTGTGATTCCCGGGAAACTTGTAGGGCTACCTCCTCAGGAGCCCCATCGGACCACTAGGTAAATAAATATCGTGGGGCAGACCCCGCTGATCCACCTTTTCGGAGTAGTGCCGTCCAAGACTAAAGCCCCGGACGGAGAGCCCCGATCATTGCCTCCGATCACCTAGGCTCTTTCTGGCTTAGCCCCTAACTTCTAGAACCAAGTGTCGCGTCGAAAATGGGACCCGTCGTTTGTATTGATTGATTCAAACACTATCTATAAGGTTATATAGACTATATATATAGATATATATCCTTCAATTTTCGTACGGTTTTGCGTTCAACTCGAGGTCTGTCCATTTCTCTGTTTTTACACTCAAGAACAAGTCTGCCTCTAATTCAAGTCCTCATCATTCCTCTTCACGATGGCGACGTTTGCGCAAGTAGTCCTTCAACCGCTCCCGATGCACCAATCATAAAATGCGACTAGGGAATATATCACTAATACACGGCAGTCGCTCGACTTTCTCGGCAAAGGCATATGCTGCGTTTCGACCCACTTACCCTACGTCACTCTTTCGCACCATATTAAATTTCCACCAACGACCGCTTACGAGGAGTGAAACGACACTGCTTGATATAGGATGCGGTCATGGGCTCATCGCACGGGCTATGAGCCCACACTTTCAGCGCGTGCTTGCCATTGATCCCTCGGCTGGCATGGTCAAGCAAGCGCGCCACATGACGGACGATGCTAAGATTAGTTTTCAGAACGGCCGCGCCGAAACTCTCTCGGCGCTCGTTGGCCCTGCATCCGTCGATATGGCCGTGGCGGGCCAGGCAGCCCACTGGTTTGATTACAGCGTCGTGTGGCGGGAGCTGGCGCGCGCGATAAAGCCTGGCGGCACGATCGCGTTCTGGGGGTATGTAGATGGTGTTCTCAAAGGGGCGGAGAAAGCCACGGCGGTGATGGAGAGGTTCATTTACGGATTCGGCGAGGTCGCGCCCGGCGTAGAGGGCATGGGGCTGTACTGGGAGCAGCCCGGACGGAATAAGCTGAGGGATCTGCTCCGTTCTGTGGAAGTGCCTGGGGATCATTGGAAGGATGTGACGAGATTCTCCCACGCGCCCGGAGCGCAGGACAGCGAGGATGTGGCGTGGCTGAGGAAGAAGATGAGTCTGGGGGAGGTTGAGGCGTATACGCGCACGTACAGCTGTTACAGTGGCTGGAAAGATGCGCACCCTGAGACGAAGAGTAGAGCTGATGGTGGAGCCGGCGATGTGATTGATATCATGTGGGATCACATGATTGAGTCTATGCCCGAGTGGAAGGCGATGGGTGAGCAGTGGAGGGAAGCCGAAGTCGTTAATGATTGGGGTACTTATGTCATCATGGCCCGGAGAAAATGAGCAGATAATCATCTTCAATACTTCGCCTATATGTATATATCATTTGGCCAACCACGTCATATTTCGGCCATGACTAGTGGCTGGTTAGAGGACATAGATAGAAGTATATAAAACATTCTATACAAACTGATACTACAGCTCATGAAGGGGGATAAGAAGGGGTTGTTGATCAGAGAGCACGAGATTGGGGTGAAAAGGAGCATCCCGGTGGTATAAGGGAATCATATTAACTTCAGTGCGACCAGGCTTCAAGTTCTCAAATAGTCTGATTGTCTCATTTTCCAAGGAAATGCAGGTCTGGCTTTTCACCCAGAGGTGAGTCCCTATGTGGGCGCGCCCCTGCTAGACTAACATAAAACGTTAGATGATATATAGTCGCGACAGCGCATCAGAAAACTCCTCATTAACGATGATGTCCGCCCCTTCCTCATCTCTTCCTGGGCTGAAGTAATCACACGCCCCAAGCCGGCAGACATAGTGCACGCGTCCTGCCACCCGCTTGGATCTCCCGGTGATTTGACGCTTGCTGGAGTGTCCGCAATAGCACTTCGGGTTCGCAGGGTCGTTGCCACGCAGGTCTTTGAATACACAGAATTTGCCACAAGGTGAGCATTTGTAGTACGGCCGTCCTGCGTTCCCGTTACGGTTGGACGATCTTGTGATATGAAGCGTGGTAACTCGGCCACATTTCTGGCACTGAGGTGGCTTTTCCGGGTATGGTGCGAGATTCTGCTTGTTTATATCAGTGACAATGGCTTCTAAGTGGTCATATTGAGATTAATTACCTCCATATTCCAGAGAGCTTGAATTGGGCGGTTGGGATGTGGAATGGAAGGCTTGGATCTTTCGTCGAGCGGGGATATTTGCGATCTAGAAATATCTCCTACGAACAAGCATATGATTCGATGATGAAACCGGCGTATTTCAACCGGGAAACTTGTTCTTATTCCCAATGTCTCGCAAATTAAATATATGCATCTGAGCATTGTGAACCGTAACACCCCCGTTCTTCTCATGATATTCATTTGAGCCTATAGGAATTTCCACGTAAAATCCTCCCTCACCATTCGTGAGGGTAGCTGCTCTTTTTCTCGGGTCAACCCGAAGACCTGCACCCTGCCCCTCAGGAGCCCCTATCCAATAAGGCAAGCCTGAGTCTCCTACCCTCGCAGCCTCGTCAGGAGACACATATCCATCTAGATGAACCAGATCCGCAAGCGGCATCCCACGTCCGGCCCATCGTAGTAGGCGGAAAGTGGGCTGGAGCTGGAAAAGGATATGTGACGCGTCCAACCTTTTTGGCAAGTTGATTCCCGTGATATTGATTGCATTTGGGGCAGGTAAGTAAGCACCTAAAATCATCTTTGGAGCCTCACAACTTGTGGCTGTAGTAAAAAGCACGACGTGTGCAGTTGAGTCGTCGGAAAGACTTTGACTCAGACGAAGCATTGTCAAGCCTTGCGGGCCTGCTAAGACCTGTTCTGTAACTAGTATGAGTCGTGAATCTTGCTCGTCTGGTCTCTGCCGACCAGCGTGGTCAACTGGAATATGAGGCGCAAATAGAGAGACCACCCCACCAATACTTGCTAGCCTGGCTTCTTCGACGGAGAGCTTTGATACATCAGCAGCTCCCGAAGGCTGGAATAAGACCGCCCATAGCTGTTGGAACCGCAATAGGAGGTTAGGCTAGGTAACACAGTCAGCCAACCGTCCCTTTGGTGCCCTTCAGGTTCTTACGAGCAGCTCCATCTGTTCGGAAAGGTGGTGAACAGTGATATTGTGTTGATTGCACCTCTCAGTCAGACTATTAACCAACGCTTCAGTCAAATCTCCCTCTGCGGAATCAGCGTCCACAACAGCACCAAAATGATAAGACCCAGCCCACCGCTCTTGCAGTCGCAAGCGAAGCAACAAACTCATTAAACACGATAGATCCTCTCGGCTCACCGCAATTCTTCGCGCCACGGCAGGCCCGACGGCAAACAGCTTCCGTGCCACACCCTCAAGCTGGATCTCCGAAGGCACCGCATGGATGAATTGGGGACCGACCATAACCAAGACATCCGTGGCATCGTTCAAGCAAGAAGAAACGATTTCAGTCTTCTGTTGCCGGTCCGACAACACATGATGAGGAACCGCAATGCTCCTGAAGATCCGTGCGAATCCGGCCTTGCGGAAGAACGCCCCATTCTCGCGCCAGTACCAGTCAAGTTCGCGGGTGCCTAGCAAGTTATCGCATTGAAAGACTGTGAATAGAGCCGCGCGTCTGAAGGCGTCAAACCCGAGGTTTGCTTGTTCCTGGAGCTCCTGAGGGAATGGATGGTAGGCGTAGAAATGGAAACTCTTCCACAGGAGCGCGATTGCGCCGGCGGAATGTGTGCTTCGGACATGGCTGTGAAAGCTTTGTGCCGTCCAGTCTGTTTTAGATTATGAGTATGTGACCTCTCGTTGGTTCATTGGACGGCATATATAGATACATTTTTCATGAGATACCGAATCCTCGATGCAGTACCTGTCGAACACATCTTGAATATGCCGTGGCCTTTTCACCTGCCATGAGAGGATCTTCGTGAAGTCTGCATACACAGTATCTGTATCTCGTGCGTCAGGCCCTTAGTGGAAATGTTTCCGACTCCAGGTACATAACTTTGTCACCTACCACGAGTGGCTGCATCGAGATACTTTTTCACTTTTCGTCTCTTAGGCCCGACGACAATGTCACTCACCAGGTTGTTCAATAATTCGAACATATTTTTATCTAAACTTATGATAACATACATGAACTGACACGCCTACATGCTACGTATGCTTAGCGTTGTAGGATATTCCTTCTATCTTGCATCGGTTCAATGATCAGGATAAGCTTTTAAAGACAAAGCGTTCCATGATGTTGAAGGGCTCATCATGAAACTCTGAACTAGTGGCATCCTAGAGCGGATCTGCACCGCAGAGCCCCCTGTCCTCGAACTTTCATTGGTGGTGACTGGTTGCTATGGCAATTTCTCCTGCCCCACTAAGCAACAACGCATAGGCTCCGGGTTGGCTCAGCCCAGACCGTCTTTTAGTCTGTTAATCCCAGCCAGCACCTGCTTGTTTCAATCTTATTTTTTAATGCCTTCCTCCCTCTTTCCTTTAATTTAACCGCAACAAACACGATCTCAAACCTACCTCTCCTGCCAGACTGAACGACTCAATCTTTTCATCCAGCACTGTACAAACCGCGCCTTCAGTAACGCCGTACATACCTTCAGAATGGTAAGTGGTTCACTGTGTTCTCTGTACTCCCTGCCCCCCATTCGTTATTCGGCCACGCCCAGGTAAACACAGCACCCCTCGCATGCCCGATACCCCGGTTTAGCGATTTAGTCCACCACCGGTGTTGGAAGCGGTGGCAGCGCGAGGAGGCAAGGGTGCTCGCTGTTTGGCAGCGACAAGTGACTACGAAAACAGAAGCTGGCGCGAGCCCGCCAATCTCGGCCATCGACGGTGCGCCCGTAGCCCCGAGCCAGCAACTGACAAATGACCGCTCTCATTCGCCGAATCCGTCATCGCAACTTAGAATTTCTTCTCCTTTCTTCAACAACAACAAAAGCAACCATTTCCGTCGCAAACCACGGTCCAACAACCCGTCCTACAACTTTGCGCAATTCCCGGACTGCATCGATTCTTGCTCCATTACACGCATTTGCTACTACATTGCTGCTCAATACACACAAAAAATACACATCAATTCCCAGCATCATGGCCGCTAATTATGAAAACCATCAGGCTTCTACCAACTACAAGGAGGCTTTCTCTCTATTCGACAAGCGCGGAAATGGCCGCGTCACTCTCGACAGCCTAGGCGACCTTCTGCGCGCCTGCGGCCAGAACCCAACTCTTGCCGAAATCAGGGACCTGGAGAGAAATGTCGGTGGAGAATGTGAGTAGTACCTTTGTTTACGCCGAGGCTGTGAAGTGAAGTTCCGCCGACTCCCTCTTTTTCCTGCAGAAACCGAGCAGATTCCACCTACCCCTTTTACCTCGCACTGGTGCTGATGTGACTCTTCGCGCAGTTGATTTTGAGACTTTTTCTAAGATCCTCAACCGCCCGGGCGGATTCCGCGACCCTGGCGAACCCGAAGAGTACTGCCGTGGTTTCCAAGTTTTCGACAAAGATATGACCGGCTTCATTGGCGTTGGACAACTCAAATACATCTTGACGAACCTGGGCGAGAAGATGACAGATGAGGAAGTAGATGAGCTGCTGAAAGCGGTGGATACGAGCTCAGGACAGGTCAATTATACTGGTAAGTACTCTGTAGCATTTTGCACCACTTCTGTCGTCGGCGCGAATTGCACCACATAGTGCCGAGTTCAATCTAACACGACACTAGATCTCGTACGAACCATTCTAGCCAATTAAGCGGTGGCTTTTTCACTCTTGAAAAACATTTTCGACGAAAGGGAGTTTGGGAGGACGGGATATGCATGACTCGGAAATGACACTGGCGTTTATGCATTGTTTTCCAAAGTTGTTTGGGACCATATTGTACGAAACTAGGAAGACCTCATACGGTCTCCCCTGATACTTGGGCTGTGTGATAGATAATTCGACGACATCCAGAGCGAGACACTTTCTGCTGCTCTGATTATCAATGCTATCTTGCATTTCTAGGAATATCAGATGGAATGTGAATGTAACTGCGCATCGCTTGGTGCTCCAATCCAGGTCATGTTGGCTTGACAATCGAGGCATTCCCTTCCAAAAAGAAGCACTTTATGCAGATGAGTCTTCCATGGTCTATGTACAGGAATACCCTCTCCAGCTGGCTAACTGTCGCAAACTAGCACCATCTCTACTTTTGTACCCAGATTTCCGTTTATTTCCGCATTCCTGTAATGTAATAGCACAATCCGACTGAGCAATTTTCCATTGTCAATACACGCAGCACACCCCTGGTGTCGGTCCCTTGTACAACGTTTATCCACGTCATTACTTGGCCAGATATAGCCTTTGCTACATATTCATTGCTCCTTTGAGAATATGGCATGCAAACGTTTGACAGATATAGGCTCCTGGTATGGAATAGGCACCGAACCTTTCCAGATGGTTCGATTTATATATATATAGTACCTGCTCTAGATCTGCGGGCGCATGGTCATGATTTCCTGGGGCTGCATTAGTTCTGTACTTACCTACTGTCTACCTAAGGAAGTAGATTTGGCGGATTGCCCCGCAAAACGTCCGAGCTGCTGGAGCTTCCATCCAAGTACTGTGCTGTTGCTTGTACCTACCTAGGTACATACTTTACAGTACAGTATTCCTAGCTGTCCTGTCATCAGCCCTGTAACGCAACCCCGATATCCGAGACCTGCATCACACGCAGTCGTTACGATCCCCGATCAGGAGCTGTCCAAACCTATCAATCGCATTCTGCCTGGTACTCTTATCACATACCAATATACCTGCTTAGTACACGGAAATTGATGCCTGTGGTCCCCTAGATAGCACATCTCAGGTACTCGGTCCCACCCCCGCCATGCCCCTCGTTCCTTGATCTCTGCCTACGTATCTTCCGAAGGTCACCTACTTAACTTATCTAGACGTTCGCCATCCTCCCTCTGCAGCACGTTCCCCCGTTCCCTTCCCGCCGCTTGTCCCATTGGCCAGGGCTGTCAACTACAGTAAATCTGGCGACATCGACTACCCCGTCGAGAAGCTCCCGGCCCCTCCTCATCCTCCTGCTCTCTCTTGCTGTCCTCTTCTTCGCCGTTGCCTTCAATCTGGCTGCTCCACGAGCCGCCCTTCGCCTCACTGCCTACCTGAACCATCTTCGTCCTAGGCCCTCTTCTCCACCAACTTCATCTCTCCTCGGACGATCGTCTATTGCAACTCGACCTCTCGTAACCGCCACCATGGCCCCCGACAAGTACAAGAACCCCCCTCAAGCTCCACCCACTTTCACAGGTACCAAGGAGTCCATCGTCAATGATGCGAAGGCCCTTTGCGACACAACGCGCTCCTTGCTTGACCAAATCGCCGCCAATGTCCCTGTAGACAAGTCCAGCTTTGCTTCAGTCTTAGTTCCCATGATAGAGGAGGAGAACGAGGCTCAGCTCAGATCTCGAATTCTAGGCTTCTACCAGTATGTTTCGGCGGATGCCGATTTGCGCAATGCCTCTACAGAGGCCGAAAAGCTTATGGATGATTTCTCTATCGAGTGCAACATGCGCGAGGACATTTACGCTCTAGTCGAGGCTGCCTTCAAAGCACAGAAAACAAACGAGCCCGGTCTAGACTCCGAAAGCTTGCGTCTGCTTGAGAAAGAGCGTAAAGGTTATATTAGGAACGGTCTTGGGTTGCCAAAAGGTCCCCAGAGAGATCGTTTCAAAGATATCAAAAAGCGCTTAAGCCAACTTGGCATTCAATTTCAAAAGAACTTAAATGAAGAAAATGGTGGTCTCTGGTTCACCAGAGAGGAACTGGATGGTGTTCCAGATGATGTTGTTGACGGCCTTGAGGAAGGCACCGGCGAGAACGAGGGAAAGGTCAAACTAAGCTTCAAGTATCCAGACTTGTTTCCGACGCTCAAGTTTGCGAAAAACCCTGAAACACGGAGAAAAGTATTTATCGCTAACGAAAATAAGGTACTGACCAAATCACAATTACTCGTCCTTGTGGAAAGTGCTAACAGCCCTGTCAGTGCAATGACAACGTTCCACTCTTCAAAGAAGCCATCTTATTACGTGACGAAGCAGCGCGTATGCTAGGATATGCCAATCATGCTGCTTTCCGCATTGAGGATAAGATGGCAAAGGTCCCTGAAACAGTGAACTCATTCTTGTCTGATCTTCGAACAAAGTTGGCTCCTGGTGGTGTAAAGGAGCAAGCTCATATGCTAGAGCTGAAGAAAAAGGACGAAGAGTCTAGAGGCTTGAAGCCAGATGGAAACCTTTACCTTTGGGACAACCGTTTCTACGACCGAATGATGGTGGAGCAGGAGTACAATATCGACGAGGTCAAGATTTCAGAGTACTTTCCCCTACAATCCACAGTCCAAGGGATGCTCGAGATCTTCGAAAAGCTGTTCGGTCTGGTTTTCGTCCAGTTGGACCAGAGTGAGCGACAGCGGCTATCACCCACTGGCAAAGCTGAGGACATTGCCTGGCACGAAGATGTCATACTCTTCTCAGTTTGGGATGACGCATCCGAAGGCGACGGGTTTGTAGGATACCTTTATCTCGATCTGCACCCTCGTCAGGGTAAATACGGACACGCCGCGAACTTCAACCTCCAGCCAGGCTACCTACAGAAGGATGGATCGCGCCGGTTTCCAGCTACAGCATTAGTTTGCAACTTTTCGAAACCTACGGAAAAGAAGCCATCGCTGCTTAAGCATGATGAAGTTGTTACGCTGTTCCATGAACTTGGTCATGGTATTCATGATTTGGCAGGTCGGTGCAGGTACAGCCGCTTCCACGGCACATCCACCGTCAGAGATTTCGTAGAGGCGCCGAGCCAGATGCTCGAGAATTGGTGTTGGACCTCTAGCCAGCTCAAGTCGCTCTCGAACCACTACGAGACGGGCGAGAACATCCCTGATGATTTGATCGAGAAGCTTATCTCTACTAAACATGTCAACGATGCTCTGTTCAACTTGAGACAGCTGCACTTCGGCATCTTCGATATGACTGTGCACTCACCCAATAGCCACGAAGAGCTCGAGAAGCTGGATGCCAGCAAACTCTATAACGAGTTGCGCGCAGAAATCTGTGGATTCAAGGGACCCGAAGCTCTCGGCCAGGGAAGGTAAGCCTCGACAACGACTTAGATGGATCTTTCAGCTACATTATTTACTAACTCGATGCAACAGCAACTGGGGCAACGGACAAGCTACCTTCGGCCATCTCATAGGAGGATATGATGCCGGATACTACGGATACTTATCATCCGAAGTGTACAGCGCAGACATGTTCCATTCGAGCTTTAAGAAGGACCCAATGAACGGCAAAGAGGGTCGTAGATACCGTCACACCGTCCTTGAACGAGGTGGAAGCCAGGACGAGATGGAGACGCTGAAGCAGTTCCTAGGCAGGGCACCTAGCAGCGACGCATTTTACGCTGAACTAGGTCTCACAGCTGCGTAGGTGTGGATAATAGAGCACTGCAGGCGCTGTTTAGAAGGTAGCGACACATACATTAGTACATAATGAGGTGCGGCCATGTATCATGGGCCGAAGGAGCATCATGTGCGACAGGAGTCGGATTAAACGGTTGCGGATCGCGATTGTCTATATAGATTGGATGGGTGGGCTGCTGTCAACTTATCATCCTCAAAACTCTACTCTAGAAAGCTGCCCCTTACCTTCGTTTTCCCCCATACTATACGCTGGCATGATAGAATGACTCAATCGTGGTCTGGGGTGACGCTCATACTCCTGGTACTTCTATGTTCTTGCATTACATAATAAAGATTCTGCTTGTATTTCTATGCATAATTAAATTCGACGTGTTTTTATTTAGTGCTCAGGTATTTTCTTAATTTATCCTACGTCACGGTAGCAGGTATCTCCCCAGACAGTGCGGCTACCTACCTAGGAATGTAGCCTACTGTGGCTATATATGCCCGAGGACCCGCATTACATAGCGAAGCGGTCTGCGCAAACCCCCACCTTTGGCGCAAAGTAAACAACGCGCGTGAGGACAACCAATCAACGCTAGAGTTGTCCAGCTTCAACCAACCCTGCCACCTTCAGTTCTACAACTCGTTACTCTTGATTGCGCCTCCATTGATATTCTGAGTCGTCGCGCAATCCTCACTCTGTCACCTCCTTCGATTACTCACGCAACAAACCCACGATACAGAGTTAATACACGACTCATACTTACCTTAAGCGCACGGCTCTGCCGCACCAACTCTAGCCAGGATGGCGTCAATCGAGATGCCCGAACAGTATTACACGTTCGATGGCCGGCTTGCTTCCTTTCAAACAACGCACCCGGTGGCGCGACGCGCCTCAATGGCCAAGGCGAAAGCTCCCAAAGCGTTTTCGTGGCCTCACAAAAGATTAGACCCTGAAATAGTACGCGCCAAAGCCACCCAGCTGGCTCTTAACCTGGAAGCGGAACTGCTGACTCGTCTTTCGCAGTTTGCACGCGCCGGATTCTACTTCGCGCCCTCGCCCCATTTTCCCGATAACACGATATGCTTCCTGTGCTGTAAGAACGTAGACGGATGGGAAGAGGACGACAATCCTTTCGAGGAGCACCTGCGGTTGTCGCCGCACTGCGGCTGGGCCATCGTCGCGGGCATCGAGGCCGGCCTGGGCGACTACGCCCTTGACGACCCTACAAGCTCCGACATGATAGATGCACGGAAGGCCACCTTTGGGGACAGGTGGCCACACGACGGCAAGCGTGGCTGGAAGTGCAAAACGAAGCAGGTACGCGCCCTTGACTCGTGTTTGTGTTGTGTTTAGCCGGACATCGCACCTGACTTGATTTGATCACAGCTCGTCGATGCCGGATGGAAGTATACGCCCACGATGGACTCGGATGACATGGCAACCTGCGCCTACTGTCAGCTGGCCCTCGATGGGTGGGAGCCTAAGGACAACCCCATGTAAGTCTATGGACATGTCCAGTCCGCACCGTTCCCTGTACGGCACTAACCCGACCTTACAGGGACGAGCATTACCGGCGGTCTCCCGACTGTCCATTCTTCACCTTGATCAACCAATACAAAGCTGCAGCGCCTGCCAAGAAGAAGGGTCGGGGCAAAGGAGCTAGGTCCTCCAAAGCATCGCGCCTTTCTACGCAGTCTGTTGCCACCGCAACTTCAGATGCCACGTCACTGCTTGAACATCCCGCAGATCACGACGACAGTGTGCTGACTACAACATCCGTCATGACCCAAGGTGGTACGAAGCGCCCGAGAGCTAAGAAGGCCACCGCTTCGAAAGCGAAAAAATCTAGGGCTAAGAAAGAGGAGGTCGTGGAAGTACTCGAAGACCCTCCCGAGGAACCACAACCCGAGAATGAGGATGTACCACCCCAGGAAGAGGAACCCCTCCAAACGGAGGCAGAGAAGGTCCCCCAGAAGCCCGCCCGTGGTCGCAAACGCACGAGTGCTGCCGTCGAAGACTCGGTACTCAGTACGGCAGAAGCTCCTCCGAAGAAGAAGAGGGCGACGCGTGGGAGGGTAGCCTCCACTAAAGTCGAGCAGCCGGATACCAATCACGCAATGTTTGATCCTGTAGCTCCGACAGTAGACGACGCCGAGGTTGATGCTGAATTGAAAGCACTAGAGGCTGAAATGGAGGTCGAGCTAGAACAGACACTTGAAGTCCCCAAGAAAGGCCGTCAAGCTGGGACTCGTAAGGCCTCTAAGCAGACCTCTAAGAAGGCGAAGACGAAAGCGCCTGCAGAACCCCTTCCGGAGCCCGAACCCGCAGCCGAAGAATCCATGGACGAGTTAGCCGAAGGTCACGATATGAGCCTTATGAGCAATGCCACGGTAGTTCGGGCTAGTGTATCGTCAACCACAGTGCCGAAGAAGCGTGGTCGACCTAGCAAGAAATCAGCACTGGCCCAAGTCGAGTCACAACCAGAACCTAGTGCTCAGTCGACGGCGGAACCACAAGCTGAGGTGGATCATATCGACTTTGCTGCACCTGAGCCTGCATCTGCTGAGCCTCAGAAAGTTACTTTGCCTAAAGTTGCCAAGAAGAATCCTCCTTCACGCGATAAGTCTTTACCACCGCCGCCGCCCCCTGAGTCAGAAGGTACACAACGGCCGGTAACACCAGAACCCATCATCTCACCGCCTCCAGCAGCCAAGCAAGCTACTGTGTCACCGCCTCAATCGCCTCAATCTTCTGATGCAGAGAATCAACCACCATCATCCAAGCCTTCCAATACGGCGAAGAGCAACCGAGTCGCCTTAGCACCCATTGCCGCAACCCCAGTACGGTCGTCACCCTCTAAGCGCAACATTATTTCTGGGCTTCAAAGCACCCATCCCTGGACCGTTCTGGATGTCGACTTGATCTTGGATGAGCTGGACAAAGAAAATGCCCTTTCTACTTGTCGTTTCCTGGAAGCTGGGGTAGATCTAACGAGCCCGGAGAAACAGATGACAGTGGAAGAATGGATCTATCATAATGCGGAGCAAGCCGAGAAGCAACTGAAGCACCAGTGCGAGTCCATGGTCATGGCCTTCGAGCAAGAAGGTACTAAAGCCATGCAGGCGCTAGAGGGCATTATCGTAGACTGAAGTCGATGGGGATTCAAACGGGGGGCCGCATTGATGTCGGCGTTTAATGTGTACTGAACGGACGAGCTGGCTGGCTGGATGGATGGATGGATGGATGGATGGAATTGGTGGTGTATCACGCGCTAATGAAGGGTTATTATGGGCGCTATGGTTTAGAGCTGGGAATGCTTGCTTTGTGGGGTTTACAGGGTTTAAGGAGCGGGAATAGGTTTTTATGGGCGAGACGAGGTTCTCATGAAGCGTAATGAATAAAAGGATTGAATGGGAATTGATTGTATAAATATTCATCGAAGCTTTCTGCGTGAGCGGATTTGCTTGGGGTTGATCTGCTCTGATTGGTTCTGGGTGTTGCATATGACGGCTTACATCTGCGCAGGCTTTGATGTGTATCCTCTTTGGGTCTATCCTGCTCGAGATAGAGTTCTTTGGGGGCCAATTAAGGAGATATCTGCATATGAGGGACGATGGATGAGGCACGTAGCTTCTAATGGACTACCTACATATGTAACTGCCCATGCGTCCTTATTTCAATGTTAAGTATAACTTAGGTGTTATATGTAATCACAAAACGTATAATCTTTAGTGATTATAGCGAATCATTTATCCGATTTGATTAAATGTGTTCAAGTCAAAACTTAGTATAGCCACTAACAGTGTCTTAATTTCGTCATACTGATAATACAGGAAAGGTCATAAAAACCATTAGGTAAAGAACTATAGACACCTCCCAATGATTGGCTATAACATATTCTAGGTTCTAGTCTAGCAGATATCTCCAGCAGTCGTGGAACCCCGAGTGCCGTGGCCCCGACGACGATGAGGTTGTGTGAGATAGTCAATAGCACCAAAAAATGGGTATGGTTGTATTGAGCGGAAGATGTAGATGGATTGAAAACCAAACCGACCCCAAATGTGGGTGGCATGTCTAGTCTACTGTAAACACTAACAATTAGTGTGGGCAGGCAGTACCCACAACACAGTGTTCGTCATACCTGGCTGGTAACAAGAGCAAGGTAGGTAGCAGCAACGATCCACCAACTATGTGAACGGAAAGCTCTCTTGTGAGGAGCCAGCCACTCAGCGGGGAGTCTGCTGCGGATGGAGTGAAGAAGATCCGCTAGGGGCTTCCGGCTTAAAGAAAGACGGAGGAAAATCCAGCAAGTGTTGGGTTTATTACGTGTGGTATTGATGTTGTATGGGTGTTGGAGACTATTGTACAGGCATCCACTGAGAGGGGTTATATGGGCACGCCCAGCGTGCCTGCCACACAAGCTGAAGGTCGGATGGTTGTTCGAAGGGCTGAGCAGAATTCTCTGATTCCATAAAAGTCTGCTTTTGTGGTGGGAATCTGACACAGATGCCCTTTTGGCATAATCAGTCCGCCCGTCGACGATGACGATTTTATCCCAGGCGGACACAGACGGGTACGGAACAGCAGTTGGGTTGGGGCTGGGGTTGGGGTCGGCATTTTGTTTGCTGTTCTCCATATTAGGGATATTTCGAAATATGTATAAGTTAAAAGGTAATAAATCTCGCTTAAAAGTTTATTCAATTATTTCAAGGTTCGTATCTGGGTGAAGAAGGTGGCTGTTAAGGGAGCTGTGAAAGCGGTTGCCACAGGATTGGCATGCGGCGGCACCTGAGAAGGGGAGCTGACTGCCGTCGTCTATGGATCGGAAAAGGGGACGAGGTGCCTCGCGGAGAATGACATTCTGCAGTCTAATAACCGAGACCTCAGTCAATATCAAACTGACCAACTGAGACATGGCGTTCTGTAAACCAGGGATGTGAAGCTTACGACGTTTATCCGGATTCCGACCTCTCACGGAGGTAGTGTTGGAAGCTCTCGACGTAAACTTCGTCGGCCTGAGGGAACACCCACATGGACGGGAAAATGTGTTGGGGAGCACCCGCATAGAAGGAAAGATGTGTTTATACGGACTCGCCTCGCCGATAAGTCGTCTCCTATAGCTGTTGGCTGGGCTCTCTAGCGCTGGAGTTGCGTCCGTCGAGGAAGATGATGGCATGTGTGTGTGTTGGTGCTTCTCTCACGAATTCCAAAACGGAATCCTCCAAGTCTCCGTCAGAAGCTCGAAGGAAATGGGCGAAGGCATCCCTCAGCGTCATATTGGCCTCTGGTTATGGGCCAGCATGGACACGGAAGACCCCTGACATCTATGACGACCACTACCCACCCGAGCCTGGGAAGCAATGTTCATCTCGTGGACGGGGGATCAGCTTGATGCGGCAAGGACGAGCGGTGGCTTTACCAGGAAGAACTTGAGCCAAGACCTTTCAGGCTTGCGGTACGGTCTGTTACCACTTTCCAGGCGCCGACATCAACGGTGTGGTCGAGATGCGGACGGCAGCATATTAGGCAATGCTGATGAGGATGATCAATTTTCGCTTCTCCCTCTTTGTCTTCTTGCGTATAGACGACTGGAGAATCTCTGCTTTCAGCGATGCTGATGATAACAGTGAATAGGAGCACAGCAGGTAGTTCTCGTCGGTTGCTAAATTCATGTATACCTGTTGGGGGTCCGGGCGTGCTATGCGTTGCTGCTGCGCTTCTCGCACTATATATATGTTGTGGTAAGTTGGTTGATCCTGTGATGTTGTTAATATTGCTTATTATACTATAGCCCTACGCTTGTTGTGGCTGCACCCTAGCGCCGAGTTTCGAGCCTAACGCCTCGGTGATGTGAGGCTCAAGAGCGCTGCTGCCGGTACGGAGCGTGCTGTGCACACAGCGGGCTTGGCTGTATATTGGGCAGATTCGGGGCGATCTTCCTCGTGGCGGTTTGTTGTTGTCTTCTTTCCCTATAATGACGTTCTAACTGTCGTCCCTGGTTGCTATGTTCTCCGTTAGGGCTGATAGGGGAATCCCTAGCTCCTTGAGACGTCGGAGAGACAGAAGCGATACGAGAGAGAAAGGTTTAGGGGACGATGAGGGAGTATATAGAGATCATTGGTCTTGAGTGGGATGCTGTTCTTGATCAGATTTGGATAGAAGGAGGGAAGCAAAATCCAGAGATGTCGATATATCTTCAAATGCAATGGGAATATAAAGGATGTATGCAAACAAAGGAATTAGAGCACATTAAGTTGAAACTGATGTGTGCGAGTGAGATTGGCACATATCATCATCATCATTGTTGTTGGTGTTGTTGTTTTCATAGCAGTAAACAGTAATCTGTTGCTACTGCTATCCTGTTCTCTATTAGTGCTTTGCGGCTAGAACAAGGAAATGTAAAGATAAATGTAAGATCTGATTGTAATACATACTGATAATACAGTCCCTGGAATTATATATGATAATCTCAAAAGGTAGAGTTGATATTCAATGTATTGTAACTATGATCGTGATGATGTGGTAGAGAAGAGAAGAAATCTCGAGGAGGGTTTCGTATTAAAAATAAATATAAAAGTAAACAAAAACAGAACAAGACAGCATGGTTTCCCAGTGAACGCAAGTACATAACCTTTAGTCTACCCAGGAGAAACCGCGATACTAGAAGCGCATCCTTGACGATTCACATGGGACTCTTCGACCATGCTTATGAGACTACCCAGGGCCGCTACCTGCCTGCAAGGGGACATGTTCAAATAGGATGCCGCAATCTCGTGGGAAGCTGCTGCTGAGTCAATTGCTAATGTGATGGCCAAGTCTAAAGAAGAACAATCTAATCATCAGGAGAAAGACTAGAAAGAGCGAAGAATGAGATGAGGGCAAAAGACAAAAAGCGGCTTAGGATGAGCTCTGCCATGTTTCTTCCGTTTTGTCATGCATTCGACCTACCTATTATTAGCTGGTGTCATAGAGGTATCTACAAAATTCTCATACCTCAAAGCTTAAGCTCAAAGCAAGTCTGAAAGATTATATACAAACACACATCATGCGATGCGATGCCTTTAACTCTAAAGTTAAAGAGGTATTGTCCATCACGCCAATACCAGCCCATCGCCAGATCCCAGTTCAACAAACTGATGGCCGGCCGCTTGTTTATCATCTTGAGCTCCGTTCACAGAGCCCTTTTCACCTTCCCTCTTCACCGCGTCGGCAACCGACCATCTCGTCCGCCGAAGCAGCAGCGAGATGAACCCGCCTCCCTTCTTCACCTCATCGTGCGTCGCAACCCAGTACTTCGCACCACATTCCCGTGCAGCCGCAACCCCATTGACGGCGCCCAGGTTCAACTGCTTCGTCATCCAGATTCTGATATCATCTAGACCGTGTAAGAGCGCAAGCGTTCGCAGCCCCTGGCCTTGTACTCCCTTGAGATCGCTGGCCTCGATCCCGTGAGGCGAGTATATGACACTGTTCGCCTCTTCTCCGGCGGAGCCAGCCCAAGCCACAATGACAGCAGAGTGGTAATACAGTGCATTTCCCGGCGTGACGACGCGTCCTACGCCGACCCAAGATGGCAATGGCGCGCAACTTATAGCGACGCGCCAGTCTTTCGTCTCAGCGGCTACGAAGGGCGGCATCTCAGTCACAGCATCGAAGTGCTTCCACGACCGGATGAGCTTGGCAGCCTTATCAGGCGCGAAGACGGGCGTGTTCTTCGGCAGCTCGCGCAGCGTCGCTTCATGGCAGTGATCCGTGAACTCGTGCGAGATCGCCACGACGTCGACGTACGAGTCTGCTTCCGCCGCCCCTTCGTCAGCAGCGACCTCCTTCTCGAGCTCGCCTAGTAATCCGTTGAGCTCCTTGATCGTGTGCACGCTCGGCGCTATCACATGCCATTGTATCGAGAACCATTTGCCGCCGTCGGACTGCGGCCCTTGCAGCCACGGGTCCAGCAGCACGTTGAACCGGCTGCGACCTGCCGGCTTGGCTACGCCCTCGGGATACGGGAGGTGCAGGAGCCAGGTCGTGTCTGCATTGAGGTGAGTTAGAATCGGGTGAGGACTGCGCCAAGCCGCGGCGAGCACGGCTCTGTCGCTGATATGCAGCGTTGTTGGTTGTGTCCCGTTTGTTGATGACGGGATTGAAGCCGCTGATTCTTGGCGGTTCTCGGCCTGTGGGGGTTGTGACGATGGTATTTCCATCGTAAAATGACCAGCTTAATGGGTCAATTGCTATTGAAATGTTAATTGTTGAGTCTTGATACATTCATTACGAAAGTTGTAGTCTAAAGAGTTGTCTATTTTAAATTAACGGGAAGATATGAGTCTGGACCTGTCTTTGTAGGGATCATCGTTCTCATCTTGGGATAGTTGAATCCTTTCGGCGAATGAAATGCTTTCTTGCTTCCCCAGATGCAATGCATCCGCCGATTTAAGTTACGATCTAAGATCCATAGATCGCTACTACGACAACGTTAATCTGAGATTTGTTCTGGTATACAGATCTTATATTTCGCAGAGATTCCTGATCTCGTATGGAGATTACACGGCCAGTATTCACCGCATTCAGGACGCACGCCTCATCTCACAACGATTCCTATTCCGCTAGACGCGTATAGCGAGTTATCAACACTACGTCTTCAATTGTAGATTGACATGGGTAGTGGCCAAATTTCGTCATCACAATTCACGATCATCCCAACTACATTCTGTATAGATTTTTGACAACACTATAACTCTCGATGCCTTCATTTTACTCACAGTGCTTGCAACGTAGATGTCGTTCAAAGCTAGAAATATATCTATTGTATTAGCATAACAGTAAGTTCCGAAGAGGGCGCTCTGAGTCGTTCCTTGTACGCCTTAAATCATTCGTTCTGGCTGTCCGCTGTTCGGCTTTTCCCTTGGCTAACTCACTGAATGAAAGCCCATATTGAAGATCCCGCCCAATGTGACCTGTCGATCGGACCCGGGCGTATAGAGTCCTGAAATATGGTTGCCTTGCCGGAATATAAGAGTCAATTGTGAGGACACTTCCCCTGACATCCAGATCCCATTTCCCCATACCGTTTAGTGCCTCTTCGATCTGGTCATCCTCACTCTTTTCTCCCTGCACAGCAAGCCTTTAGAGACACCCTCCATTTTCGGGCTTCCAAAGTCGCTAAACTGAGCTTTTCTTCCACGCCTAACAGTGTTGGCCGTCCCAAGTAGAAATGTGCAAGAAGTATATCGAAAGGTAACCAATTTTCTCGCTTGTTCTCACTCCAACAGCCGGACCTAGCAGGCAGTGTACAAGGAATCCAGCCGATGCGGAATGTTGTTTGTTAGAAGCCCCCTTTTATTAGGAGGGTTTGGGTCCCTGGGGGGGTGAATAAACTTGACCTAGACTACCAAATACATACTCCCTCCGACTAGGAAATATGGCCACGGCCTTTGAAGAGCATATTACGATGGAACTTCAAAGTTCGATCACGTCTGTTACGTGATCAAGCATGCAGTCAGAAGACTAATCAGCCCAAGGCCCTGGAGATGTAGGGTAACTGGTCGGAGCAATCTCCGAACACTATCTAATTTCCTAACATAGTAAGCAGAATTCATTGCTCTCAAAACTATTTGAAGTCCACGGTTTCAAGGCCTCTTTAGAGACTTCTAATCAGTAACCTAGCCTAGCCACAATTGGAAGCAAAAGCAGAGGAAAACCCGCGAGAAAGCCATTCACCGAAGCACAACATGAGAGCCACCCCAAGGGAGCCGACAACAGGCCCGAGTAGGATTTAGCCCCAACAGACCCTCCATTGTAAGCGGTACAATACCACCGATGTCAAGATAGACCGGACGATCCGACATGAGACTCCCGGGTAGGGCCGATGCCGCACGGAGTACTACACAAAAGCCGAGTGTCGCTTGCGCATAGAATAGTGTTGAACGCTCGCATCAGCAAGCGGTTTGTGTCCTCAAGAGTATTCCGTAAATAATGACGAGCCTCTATTTAACCTTGCTTCACCTGCGTCATTAAATGCTTGCCGGACCTTCTGAGACATACTACTGAGGGTGAAGTCCTTCCATATTACTGCCGTGTATTTCCGAAGCCTAATGTCTGTACCACATGAGTTGGTGAGAATTATTAACACAGTTGGCGCCATCAATACTGATCATCGTCAAGTGCTGACTTCAGCATAGGTAGTGACGTGCGATGACTAGTTTGAGGAGGAACGATTTGATATTGGCAATCGCTCTCTCGACTGAGGAGAAGATCTCTCACAAATTGAAAGAGGCGTGTTCTCTCCCGCATGCAGCCATCAAGTAGGTAGCCGCCTGAGCACTCGAAAATGACTTTGCTTCTGTCAGGTGCATAGCTCGGATCGGCAGGCGTGTTTCCGCGAAGTGGTTCAGCGGTTACTGGTAATGTCGCTATCCCATAATCGGATAGAGCACCAGGCTAGTACAAAGTTTCTGACCGCGTAACTGTCAAAATCCTACGGCCACCGGCTACTATACTAGTTAGTCTAGTGCCCGACATCCCGCAAGGCCTACCGAGGTAGTGTAAATACTAGGCATACATATATATATATATATACCTACGATACTTAGCATGTGGAATCCATAGCTGTAGTGTTGCCTCTGACGCACTCCCTGTAGCTACAGGTGAAAATTACCTAAAACTCGGGCGACAATCACGATATCCTCGGGCAATGTGGCAGGGCTCTTAGCTCTTTGTTTATAGGTTATCATTGGGTACCAATAACACAAACCAGGCTTAAGAATATGCGTCACATCACGATGACTGGTGCTCCTATTCAGCACTTTCGCCTCACCATGACGCTTCGGCAATAGTTTGGAAATAATTATAGCTGGCTACTGATATGACCAAGGCAGGGCGCGTAGGCGCATCGCAGGTTGTCTAGTGTCACTACTACCTCCCCTCGATAGATGTGTGAGACACATGCAACCTGAAAAGACAGGAGCAGAGGAAGAAAATAGAAATCGGAACGTGTAAAAGAAACAGGAAAAGGCACGATTACACAGTTCCGTGCGACGAGGAAACACCGAGTGTGGCACAGGCACGGGTTTTCATTTGATCTTGGGGTGACAGGCCGTCGAGAATAAAAATACCGCAGTGCAGCAAATCGTTGCAACGGGGGTCCTTTTTCTTGTACCGTCTTGCGGCATTGGGTGCGGATCAACCGACGATAATGCCCCATGCAGCTGAGCTATACTAAGAATACCACCCACCCCATGGGCCACAACCCTACCCTACCATTTCTCACCCGCCGCTGCACGGCGGCGGTCATACGTTCCATTTCTGTTTTGCGCTCTGTACATGTACAATAGCCTGCATATATAGGTGATACCATGTAATATATACCATGGCCTCCATTTCTTAAGCCCCGGGAGGCTGCATGACGGACTCACTTTCCTTCAAGACAACAAGGGATGTCGGTGTGTCTCACTTCACCGCTTGGAAATACCTAACTAATCTATGCCCTATCCCTATAGACGGATCATAGGCTAGACCTAGATCTCTACCGACAACCGTACTCGATAATTCGTAAACATGTTCCGGCGGCCTCGAATGGTGGATCTTCGATAGACCACTGCCGACCACTTTTCGTCCGTCGTCCTGCTCCGAGCTCTGCTCATTCCGTGACTACTGTTAGGTAACGAGCGACAAATATGGATTCGATAAAAAATGATCTCCCCATGGCCATGGCCATGGCGGCTTTCGCTGGCATCTCCTTCTATATCGGCGCGGAGCTCAACGTGTCGCTCTTCATGTTCTTCAAGCGGCGTCGGGGGTTGTACTTCTGGTCGTGCGCTCTCGCAAGTTGGGGCATCATATTACAGACTCTCTTCATCATACTCGCCGACTTCGAAATTTGGACCGACTTGAAGGGCTCTATCACTTTCATCTACCTCTCCTGGATATTGATGGTTGTGCCTCAATCATGGGTTCTATATTCGCGATTATACCTCCTCATGCAACACGACAACATGTTAAGATGGGTGCGAGCCGCTTTGATATTTACGTCAATCGTATTCGGCGTCACTACTATTCCCCTCGGTATTCTTGCAGTATGTGCACGCCCTCATCCTCTCAGATTACCACCAGCTTAGGACACTACTAACCCCTGCGCCCACAGCAAGCCGTGAAACCCTCTCTTGTCCCAGTCAACGCGGTCTGGGACCGTCTCCAAACGACCGTTTTCTTCGTGCAAGAGACAGCACTCAGCATTCTGTACATGTGGCAGACACGAAAGCACCTACGCGACATGTCTCCCTTACTTGAACAGTCGAACCTATCCATCGACTCGGCCACGACCAGAGCGAAAACCAGCAAGACCAAAACGATGCTACAGCAGCTTTTCTACATCAATGTCCTGATAATCAGCCTCGACATCGCCCTCCTAGGCGTGCAATACGCGAGCCTGTTCTACCTGCAAGGAGCCTTCAAGCCCGCCATCTACGGCGTGAAGCTGAAGCTCGAATTCGTCATCCTCAACCGCCTCGTCAAGAGCATCGCGCACAGCAACGTGAGCACCGTGGGCAGCGACATCATCCGCCACGGCTCCGAGTCGGCGGCAAACAGTAGTACCCGCTCCCCGTGGATGAATGGCAAGTCGCCAAGTTCGGTGACCGAAGACGAGCGGCATCTGAAGAGCCCACATGTGGTGGCGCACCAGTCTAGCATAGAGTACCTGACGGAAATGCGGCCACTGCATATCGCCTAGGCTAGATGAGAGGGGCACGATGGAGGGCTGGACGGAGGCTATGACGGAATTCTACGACTATAATGCTTCAGCGGAAAGGAGTATGGAGCACTGGATCTTTTTCACTGGCGCAGCGACTACAGAAGGCGGATACAGAGATTATGGGGCGGGAACATTGGTTCGGGTTTCAGCGCGCTTCAGCTCATGGGATAATTCCTTTGTCTTTTCTTTTTTTAATTGGCTGGCACAAATACCCTTTAGCGACATGGAAGGAACTGGGAAGGAAAAAGGAACTTCTATATCGTCACGTTTTTTTTTTTTTTTTTTTTTTTTTTTTTTTCTGCCTCTATACCTGGGCTATCATGAAAGCGATGAAGGGCCCTTATTATCCTTGATGGATAATAGTATAGTCTGTACGATAACGTTTTCGAGGGGGGATGAATAACCAGCCTCTTCGTATACAGGGCAGGCGGAATGTAATGTGAGCAATAAAACTGCCGCCTACTGCAGTAGCGAGAACCCCCTGCACCAACAAGTCGAATGAGGTTTATCCGCCCGAGTACCGCCCTAGGACCCCGTGAGCTTAGGGAGCAGGTAATTCGCTGGGGGCACGAAGCGGAGCCCCATCGTGACACGTCCTGTGTATGTAGTGAATGGCCGGCCGAGCCCGCCGAGCAAGGGTCTGACTGCCGATCGCCACCAGCGACAAGGGGCTAGTCAGTAAGTAGCTCTACTACCGTATGTAAGCTACTGTAGGTGGCCAGCAGCGGGTATTATGTACCTCGCATGTGTCGGCTGAGAGATGGACTTGGCTCACCGGAACTGGCTGGACTGGGCTTACATGCGGCACTTTACGGGCTCTGTTACGAGGACATGCAACCAGCCTAACCTAGCTACGTGTACAACACGGTATGTAGAGATTGCCCTTTCGTCGTGCTGCTCCGCTTCGACAGTTACCGTAAGTCGGCAGAACGCAGCCCGTCGCCTGCCTATAGGAAGACGAAGCTTCGCAGCCTTCAAAAGCAGCCAAGTCTGAGCCACGGTTCCACCGCCGCGGACAGAGTATCATTGGGCCGTGTGCACTCCGCAAGCGAGAGAGTGAGCCTCCGCCCCCTTGGTTGAGCAGATCTGATCATGTCGCCCCGGGCGTTACTGGCAGCAGCCTGCGTCACAGTCGCAGTCGCAACGCAGGTGGTATGCGGCGGTGCTCCCCCGTGCTTCCCAGGCGGGTTGGCCCCCCTGACCACGGCCCAGGAGATCGTGGACAAGCTGGGCCTGGCCCCAAACGTCGAAGGGGGCTACTATCTCGAGACCTTCCGGGACGCGCGCCTGCTCCCCGGCACCAACCGCTCCGTCAGCACGGCCATCTACTACCTCCTCGAGGGCCCGGACGTCCCTGGGCTCTGGCATCGCGTCACCGACGCCGCCGAGGTATGGCACTGGTACGCCGGCGCGCCCCTCGTCCTGGAGCTCTCGAGTAACGACGGCACGCCGACGCGGAGCCATGTCTTGGGCCAGGACCTGTTCGGCGACCAGAGGCCGCAGATCGTCATCCCCGCGAACGAGTGGCAGCGCGCTACGAGTCGTGGGAATTGGACCCTGGTGGGAACTACAGGTAAGTCTCATTCTTCCTCATTTCTGAGATATCATGTAGGTACACCATCATGCAGTACCGCAAGGTCTTCTCTTTTTCTCTTTTTCTTCTCGTCTTTCTTTGGGTAGTCTGTGTGAGCTCATGTGACTGACACCGCCCAAAGTTGCTCCCGCGTTCGTACCAGAGGGCTACGAGCTAGCACCAGAGGGTTGGGAACCCACCGACGGTGCTTGAGACACACGCGAGGTTCATTCCAGGAGCGCCGGGGAACAAGAAAGGGTGGCAGTCCAATTAATATCACGCGAAGAGCCTATGAGCGCCGCACGGTTCGGAGGGTAGCAGCATACCACCCAGCGTGGCCGGCTGCCTCTCGGCCAATATATTGGAGCTGAGAGAGGGTGAATGGTTCCCACATGCACTGGCACCCTGTTCTTTATATAGCTCTGCAGAAAGGTCTCGCTCAGGGTTACTGCGCTGGAGGGAATGTATAGTATAGTACATGGCCATTGGTCGCAGCTGTTGATTTAGCCACTGACTTACATATTCGAAGAATGCGATATTTTCACATGTCGTATGACGCAGAATATCATGGATGGAAATTCGCTACCTTACGTACGCACTAGGAATGCTATGAAGCGGCAAATGCTTACCAAGTACCTGGTAACAAACAGTATACAGGACATGCACTCCCTTTATCTATTGGATAAGATCCTATCAATGTTGCATTGGTCTAGTACTACAGTATGGATTTCATTACCGCTGCCGGCCGGAAAGCATTCTAAGTCCCTGCAAATAAAAACAACATATCTCCTTCCAATCCTGTAGCTAATATCTATAGTAAGGCTTGACATCGGCACGTGAGGTCCCCAGCTCTAATAAATATTGAAACAGCAAAGCGCTTCCTCCAACTTGGCACCTCAAAGCGTAGCTTGCCAAGCGTATATTTTCTTCTTCCCCTATTGCTATAGCTATTTATGTCTCACTACCGTCTTGGCTACACGTCAAGCTACATGACCCCCTTCAGAGCACTTGGCGGAGCCGCTCAGCGCGCTTGTGACCCTACTCCTATTTCTAGTAGCCGATAGCCTTGTTTCGCTTCTATGGAGGAACCTCCCGCAAGAGGAAAGTCTGTGGCTACCCGGTTAAGTGATCTTTAGAGCGCCGATTAGACGGACGTGAGCTAACCGAGGAGTCTGAGTTGCCGATAGTCAAGTCGTAAATGGGTGTCTTAGACAGTCTTCAACGTTCGGTCTTTCTTTTTCGGTGGACGATTTGATGACATTCATATATGTTATTAGACTATACCTATCAAGCTCGGCGTGGAGGCTGCAACAAAAGTGTCGGGGGAGTTTAGTGATAAAGGCATGCCGTTGGTGACGAATAGCCGTAGTATCGCGATATGTATTCCACGATATGGATTTTCTCCTCATCTCGTGCTAGACTGGGGATCCCGAGACCACATATACATGGTATAAACGTATAAATGCGAGACCGCGCTGGGAGGATCCTGGTAAGTTCCGCGCAGCCTCATAGATATCGGAATGTTAACAAGAAAGGCTTTAACAGTTACGGGGCGAGATAAGCGATCGAAAAACATATACACTTTCACGTAAAAGATTTGCTCCTTGGAGGTTGAAGGCGTTTTCATTCAACGTGTCCCTCTACGGATTGTGCACGTTCTATGACACCTACTATCATGAGCAGTATACGAGCAACTCGATCAATATAACCGTGCATTACGTATTTTGATCGGTATGAGGCTCCTTGATGAGAGCCTGAGATGTTGTGCCTAGGTGAGCTCGCTACTCTAGTCCCTGTAGCGGTGCGCTCGCATGTCGAAAGACATGTGCAGTGAGTTGACATTTGGTAAATACTCACGAAACAAGAGAGTCCAACCAAGTCAATAAAAGTAAGGCTCTCTTCAATATGTACTATTTCATTCCATATCCGACCGTACTAGCTCTGTGATACCAAGATGACATGTGAGAACGAACACCTTCAACCTTATCTGCGCCGCGAAAGGACCGTCCCTGTGATATACATTCTAAATCATCGATTCCTTCGTTATCATACGTTAGAATAGCATTCCCGTCTATCTCGTGTCTAGTTTGTATTCTGTGAATCTGTAGCAGATTCCATCACTGCGGCTTTTTCTCGTGACCCTGAGGCCCATACCTTCTTCTCCCTTTTAAGTCCTCTCTGGATCCACAAGACCGTTATCGTCGTCCAAATAATGAGGAACACTAATGGCTCTCCCCATCCTGTTATCCTTCGTTAGCAACATGGTGATTTGCAGTCGAGTGATATCCTAACGTCTGGGAAATAAGACAAACTCACCAACACCGTAAGCGATCTCTTGTGAGGGGATCACCCACACGGCAGCGAGGGTTCCAGCTCCGCTGACCACGGACCCGATGCCCCAAAACCAATTCAGCTCCGCAATGAGACGCCTGAAGGCCTTGCTCGCCTTATATCTCTCTAGCAACCTGCGACGAAAGGGCCGCGCACCCCCACCATCAACGCCCACCACATCCTCAACGGCAGTCAAAACGTACGGCGGCTGGGGCGCGCCTTTCGGTATCGAGCTGACCTTGCAAGCCGTCCTCATGCCCAAAGCAGACATGGCGCCCGTAACGACGCACAGCATCCCGGCGCCGATGAAGAATATGGGAACGGGGATGGCTAAAGGTCGGACCAGTGGTTCGTGTGGGATGGAGGCTCCAATCAGAATCCCAGTCATGATCGTGTAGCATATGGAAATCGTCCAATGCGTGAAGTCGAAGCGCCAACGTGTGCCATCGAGAGGGCGGTACTTGTCGTTCTTGTGGATTAAACGCCATGATCTGTGGGCAAACTCGAGGCCGGATACGAGGCCGAAGAAAGAGGTGATGATGGCGAACACTGGGCAAATTGAGTCAGTGTACCAGCTCGTTCCAACCTAGACTTCTAGTGGCAATTGGAAAGGTTATACTCACGGATTCCATGCCGTAAATTGGTAGCAAACCACAGCGGATAGAACAGCACGATAGGCAACGCGCTACCCTCGAATATCAGGAGCCCCGACACGATGAAGAGCTTCTTCTTGTGTTCCATCAGGCGGTATTCCAACCGTGGCAGTCCCGGGAGGCTCCCGAACGCGTCCCTCGCCCCAGACATGCTACGTCTCGCCGAGGAGAGGGCGCTGTCGTACTCGGCGGCGGCTCCATGGCATTCCACCCCGTTGTCGGAATCGACGCTCGAGTCCATCATACTGATCTTGCGCGCTGAGTTTTCGGTCCTCGCGGAGACCGAAAATGCTCTTTAAGATTTAGAAGATAACAATAAGAATGAAGACGCTCGCCCGCCTCACGAAATGAAGCAAGCACGAGAGTATGCGACGACGTGAAAAGATGGTGCTAAGGGTCGCGTAGACTCGCTAACCGACACCATATGACCTGTTCTCTTTTTTGTTCGTTGTTGTAGGTCGGAAGATTTCTGGTCACCCCACTTTGATTGACGTGGAAGCTAGGTATGGAGAAGCGAACGAAAGTATGAATGTTTTCTCGGGAATGTCAGTCGAGACGAAGCCAATGCGGAGTGGTAGTCCAGAAACGTTCGTATGTGCCGCGAAACAAGGTCGCTCACTGACGAAAGCCGAGTGCACAGCCCACGTCGAAAGCCCGCCTCCAACCAAATGACGTAGTGCAAGAGTCGACAACGGGCTGGGCTGGTTCTATCCCTTGTATATATTCCCTGTAACGATAGTATCTATATCTCTCAGGGGATTCCGACATTTGCAGACAATTGTGTGAAGCAGCACTTAATGCGTGCATTAATCCGCATTTGCGTTGCGTGAGAATTTCACTCAAACTCTGGGTGACCTGTTACACTTTCTCTCTAGGGACATTTATCAAGGTATCCAAGTAGGTAGTAAGTTATGACGTGTGCTACTCCGTATCTTGCCCGCCAAGACCTGGCAATGCGACATAACGGGATGACGTCAAAGCCAAGCAGCCCTCCAAACTCAATGCACTAAACGAAAATCATAAGTGCTAAATTAGGTAGGTACTAGAATATTTTAGGGTTTCAAACACCTAAAATGGGAAATGGGAGCGCATATCTGAGAGTCTAGATCTACCTTTCTAGGTTCGTTGAATTCTATCAGAAGATTTTGGATCCTGTAATGGATCCCTGCTACGTACAATCACGCCTGCTAAATAATATTTATGAGCTGGTAGAGTCGTATACGTCCGCTTGGAAGTAAAGTCTCCGCCTTATGGCTGGGCACCCAAGCATTAAATATCAATCGATACTGCATGTGTTAATATGCCCGGGTTGATTGTTGAGCCATATAATGATCATGGTGTCTTTGATTCAGAGCTTTCGCCTGCGCTAGCTGTCTTCTCCCTTCTCGGTGGAAGAGGCGGGGGTACGCGACGAGGTCGTTCAAGCTTAAAACGCGGATCGTCGCCGTTGAAGACTCTCCATAACCGCGTGCAGCATTCCCTATATATCTTCTCTGACTTGTGGGGCGGCTTGATCGGGCTCGGCCCTTTGTCCCAGCCGTGACGGACTCCGCGGACCATGTAGTAAAACACGCGCTTCGAGATTGGCGGCTGCTCCAAGCGCCTGGCAAGAAGCTCGCCTTCGCTTAGAAGCATGTCCCATTCACAAGTAAAGAAGAAGACGTTGGTCGGTATGCTCTTGATGAGAAGCTCATCTGAGGCTTTATTTGGCGAGAGGCATGGATTTGCGACGTCTAGCTCGGGAGGAAATAAGTAAGATGCATCGAAGAGATTAGTCAGCGATGCTGGAAGAGTCGCATCCGGCCGCACTGAGTTGACTCGTCTTTCCTCCCTGCTCAGCGTGTAATCGGTGATCGGATAGAATGTCGCGAGCGCGACAATCGTATGTTCGGGAATCGGCGTTGTCTGGCCGATTAGATATAGGCGCATAGGCGCCGTGATCGCGATGTTGCCCCCTGCCGAGAAACCCGAAGTCGCTAACCTATTCGGATCAATGCGTAAATCTGTAGCATTCTTGATGACATAGAGCAGCGCATCGGCACCGTCTTCTACGGCGGTTGGAAAAGGGTATTCGGGCGCGAGTCGGTAGTCGACTGAGACAAATACGGCTTTACTCTTCTCAATAACAAAGCGTGCGAAGCGTGCATCATCGGTCGCGGAGCCTATCGTAAAGCCTCCGCCATGAAAGTTGATCACCGCCGGCCATTTCGTGGTTTCGTTCTTGTTAAAGTAGTCTGGTGGGACGTAGAAGTGCAGCGTAAAGTCTCCTGGTCGATCCGAAATAGTAGAAGGGATCGATCTCGTGAAAGCGGGATTCGGCGGGCGCGGAGGTGCTATGAAATGTAAGCCCATCCCTATACATTGGAGGTGCCTCCACCATGTTGCCGACACACGCAGAGAGAAGCGCGAAGGGGGAGGTCCTGTCTTGTCTTCTGCGACCTCTGGATGTTCAGTGGGGGCCAGATTAGATTCAGATCGTTTGGCTGCTGGAATTCCAGGAGCAGTTGCGGAAATACCTTCCACAATCTCCATTATGTGATGGCACGAATGAAGTCCAGAATGCGCTTGGCAACTCTCACTTTGACGATACTGATGAAACCTAATACTACCTGGGTAGGTATTATGGGCCGTTATCGTCAGAATATCGGGCAGCCAATGTATGCTCGCGTCCTTTGGAAGGCGGCAGGGGTGGCAATGGCTTAATAACTTGCTTGCGTGAAGAACAGAAACGAAAATTTACAAGGTTAAAATTGACTGCATCAGTTGAATGGAAAGAGCAATATTACAGAGTGTGTTATGGCGATCAAAGGAATACATGTAGTTACTAGTACCAACCTCTGGGAACCCGTTAACTGTCCACTAAACTAAACGGGTTTTTGTTTCCAGCTACAGTGCGTAAGGCTCTTGAAAAGGGTGGGCTAGACTCTCTCTCACGAGAAGCTGAGAAGTTGCATAGGGACCCGACCTGGTCAGGGCTGACTCGTGCAGGGCCCGATTACCTGGATGGCTGAAAATGACGTCGATCTTCAGTAGCATTAGGGTGTTACATAGCGTGGTAAAACAGGTAGACTGGTCTGCGCTCTCATACCGAGAATTACCGTATAGTTGTATTCATCGCGGTTATAGTAGGTTGTACTACCACTGCCGCGGTTTCAGCCACGCGTTAATCGCTTCAGATCGATCAGATTCCCTACAGCACTTTGATTGATAATCTAAAGCGACAAACAACAAGAGTGGGATAGTGATGACGTCATTCCCTCTCGCTCTGAAATTTCTTGACCGCGTTAGTACCTTTTTAAGATAATCACGGGATTAACTGAGTAATTCATGCAATTGCGAACAAGCCAATACGGGAACCCTGTGTTATCCCGTGCTATTACTGTGTGTACTATAGCTTCCTTGTAAGATTTGGACAAGATCAGGAACTGAATAATGGCGTCAGTTTCCGTTCGTGTTCGCATAGGCCGGCAAGTGTACCTAGGTATGTACCTAGTGTTACCCGAAAGGGACTATGGTAAGGGAAATGTCACGTTCTAATTGGCCCAGCTCAGTAGTAGTACAGCCCGCCGGCGCAAATGCTCCGCAGCATAGCGGTTGCCCCGGGGTGCGAAACAGGTAGCAATGGCGTCACCATATCCTGACGTGGATGGTTATTAGGCGTTGTCGGAGCAGAAATTGATCTATTTTGGAAATACCTAGGAGCGTTGCTATAAGATTTATGGGCTTCGACCTGGTGAAAATCATCTTAAATAGGCAACCAGTAAACCGAGTTTGGCCACTACGAATTTACTTAAGCCGGTTGACAGCAAGCTACTTGTTGTTCTATCTTTTTCTAGAGGGAGCGGTCTAAGCACCAGATCACATGCGCGAGAAATAAAAAGAGGAAAGAAGTGGACGGGAAACACCGGCAGGAGGCAAACAACAAGCCTAATACCTGACTCTTGCCCTGGTCTGCCCTGCACTGCACACGACACTGCCCTGCATCACCGAGGCCCAACCGAACCGAAGCTAGCCCCTGCCATCCCACCAACACCGGGTTCCTGCCAAGTTCCTTTATAAACTCTATCGGACCTCCAACTCTCCCATCCGCTTACCTGATCTGCTGGGTGTATTGACGCCTTCCTTATATCACAAAAACCCTTCTTCCCTCCACACACAAACCCAGTCATCCTTTACATCCTCGTCTTCCTCGTACTCTTAGCGGAAAGGACTCCCCCAGATTTCGATTGATCGCAACCAACGCAGCCCCAGAGTGTACTCTGTCATTTACATCGTCAACCCTCTGCTGACAGACAACACACCACACCTGCCATCCACGCCCACGCCCGCGCTCGCGCTAGAGCGCCACCGTTATACAAGATGCCGGGCACGCTGAAGCAACCGCTTCTGTATCTGAATCGTATCATCGGTCACTCGTCGGCGAAAAACCACATTACCAAGTTGCACATGGGCAACACGGAAGCCCTGGAGCAAGATTCCGACTCCGATAAGAAACATCTCAAGTCGATATACGAGAAGCGCGCGAAGCGACAATCTGCTCAGGAGGAGAGGAAGTCCCTCCAAGTAAAACGCCGCCAGGAAGAAGAAGCTGCCCGCGCCGCCGATTCGCCTCAGATTAGCGGAAGCTATGGCACCGTCGATGAAAAAGTTGTGCCGGCCTCTGAAGATATATCCAACTTAACACCTTCTCGAGCCGGCTCAACCATCAGCTTCACCGCGCGTGTCCACCACACGCGCAATGTCAGTGCAAAGCTAGCCTTCATTCTCCTCCGCCAGTCGACGAGCACAATACAAGCAGTACTGCAGGTGCGTGAGGGAGTTGTGTCCGAGCAATTCGTTAGGTGGGCCGAACACCTCTATACAGAATGCATTGTCCATGTTCACGGTGAATTGCGTGCGCCACCAGAGAAAGTCAAGTCTTGCACCATCCATGACCTCGAGCTCCTCGTCGATAAAATGCACGTCTTAGTGCCCGTGGAGAATCCCCTGTATATCGACGTGTTCGGAATGGACCAGACTGAAGAAAATCCAGAGACGCATGAGAAGCAGTTGGCAGTTTCGGGTCGGGTCCGAACCGCTAACCGGGTCATCTTCTTGCGGACTCCTGCTATGCAGGGTGTTTTCCGGATCCGCGCCGGTATCTGTAACATATTTCGCTCCACCTTGGACGAACAAGGATTCATCGAGATCCAGACGCCGAAACTCCAGCCTGCAGCAACCGAGTCGGGAGCATCAGTCTTCCCAGTGAAGTACTTTGGAAGAACCGCCTTCCTAGCTCAGAGTCCCCAGTTGGCCAAACAAATGTCTGTCTCTGCTGACTTTGGTCGCGTGTACGAGATTGGTCCTGTTTTCAGAGCAGAAGATAGCAATACTCATCGCCATCTTACCGAATATACTGGACTGGATCTGGAAATGGCTATCCTTAATGACTACCACGAAGCTATGGATATTATCGATAATATGTTGAAGGCAATCTTCAAAGGTGTCTACGCACGGTATCGCAAGGAGATCGACATCGTTAAGGAACGATTCCCTCACGAGGATCTGGTTTGGTTAGAAGAGACGCCTCGCCTGACGTTTAAGGAAGGTGTGAAGCTTTTGAATGACTCTGGTTGGGTGGATGATGATGGCAAACCGGCCTCAGAAAATGAGGATCTCGCTACGCGGGCGGAGATACGCCTGGGAGAATTGATTAAAGAGAAGTACAAGACGGATTACTTCATCCTCGACAAGTTCCCTACCTCAGCTCGACCCTTCTATACCCATCTCGACAAGGATGACGAAAAGGTCACGAACTCCTTTGATATCTTCCTTCGGGGACAAGAAATCACTACTGGTGGCCAGAGAATCAACAACCCGCAGCTGTTAGCTGAGCGAATGACAAAAGCCGGAGTGGATCCCCAGACTATGGAAGAGTATATGCAAGCCTTTGAATGGGGTGCCCCTCCCCATGCCGGGTGTGGTATTGGCTTAGAGAGAGTGCTGTTCCTCTTGCTAAACCTAGGAGATGTCCGGAATGCTTCGTTATTCCCTCGTGATCCGAAATCTCTACCCGCGAAGACCGTGGTTGAGGATAAACTGCCCTTCCCTGAAGCCGACACTATCAAATATGCGTTTGAAGGTGAACACACGCATGTTCACCTACCAGACCTCGAGGAGCTCATAGTCAATTATGGCGATGCGACAAACACGTCGTGGCTTGATGACCGTTACAAGGTTTGGCGAGATACGGAGACAGGTGCCGCTGTCGGATATGCCGAGGAAAATGGCTATGCTTTGATCATGGGCAATCCACTTTGCGACCCCAGGCAGTACCCCGGTGTCATCAGTTCTTTCCTGCGGTATTTGAAGAAGAGTGAAGATCTACGTCCAATTTGGCTCCTTGTATCTGCCGAAGTAGAGGAACTTCTTGGCTCAAAATTGGGCTGGAGGACCCTCTCTTCAGTGGCTGAAGAGCGCGTCGATACTCATAATGCTGCGCAGGTCGCGAAGAAAGAGCGTCAAGCCAAGAACGCTGATATCAAAATTCACTCGACAGCACTTGGAGAGCCTGTCCCAGATGACGTGCGAGCGAAATGTGACAAGCGCATTCAGGATTGGAAGGATAGCCGAAAGGGCAAGAAACAAGTTCATATCACTGACGTCCAACCTTGGATTTCAATGAAACATCGTCGCTATCTCTGGGCCGAAGACAAGCAAGGCGAGATTACCGGTCTTGTCATCTTACATCGCCTGGCGCCCAAGTACGGCTACCAGATCAAATTCGCGCTCGACTTCCCGGGTGCTCCGTCTGGCAGTATAGAAGCGCTAATTGCGCAAGCTCTGCGCACGCTACAGTCAGCAGGCGTTCAGAACGTTACCTTTGGTGCTGGCGCCATGGAAGAACTCGAGGTTGGGCACAACCTAAACGGCATCAAGGCGAAGATATTAAGCCACACATACAAGACAGTTGCACAGCAATTGCGACTTGGTGCCAAGAGCGAGTTCCGTGAGAAATTTGGCGTCAAGACCGAACCCGTGTACATCTGCTACCCCTTCATGGGCCTGGGTGTTTCGGGCGCAAGAACGTTGATTAAATTCTTCGAAGATGAGGTGTAGGAAGTCCAAGGTCGACGAAGAAGCGAGCATAGGACTCGTGCGGTTATGAAAGATGATGGTTCGATCACGAGGTTATTAGATTTGTTCATCAACGCGATCGTCAGCTGCCTGATAACTGGAACGCGCGTTTAATATACCCACATAGTGGACTAGATGTCTTTGACAGAGATTATTTGCTATTCTGATATACCCATTTGGAGGTAGAATTACTTATTGTATCTCCCCTATGTTTTAGGATTAGACACGAGTATAAAGTAATAATCACTACTCTAAATTTCATGGCCGACTCTTCTTTCTATCTTCCTATTGTAAGAATTAACAATGATACCGCGTGGATCGTCTCTGTCTCTGTAAGCCTCTAACTAACCAGCTTTTCACAAATACCGCCGAACACCGAATCTACCTCTTCCTATCAATTAAACAATATGTCCATCATAGGTTTGTACCGCTTTCCGTAAGGAATCTTCTATCATGCATTACAATAATTATCTTTTTTACTCACTTCTTCGCCGTACTACTTACTGGTCGGACAGCAGCAAGTCATTTCTTTTTTTGCTTTACTCTTTCTTCCGACCAAAGCGCTTAAAGGGCTTCTTCAAGGCATCGACGAGCTTGCCCAGGGTGCCGAAGACGTACCCGAAGCCAAAGCCCCACTTGCGGATGCGCACCGTGTAGATGAAGAAGTACACGAGGGCCCAGTTGGAGATGCAGAAGGCGAGGAAGATGCCGAAATCTGTAAGTCAAGGGAGGAAATGGTTAGCTGGTGATGTTATTGTTGTAGTTTTGAGGGGCAGTGAGGAGGGAGGAAGAGAGAAGAGGGAAAAAGGGGGGGAGGATGATTGGGGGGAAAAAAGGGAAGAGAAACAGGTATTACACATACCTCTCCACTTCTCGCTCGCATTGATGTTAAGCGTAGCGAGGTACTGGTTCCCGCTCATGTACGGACAGTACTGGCAGTCGGAGCGCGCGTCCGGGTTAAGCAGGTAGCCGCCGGCGGACGAGGCGAAGGCGCCCGCGTACTCGCCGCACGTCTGGCCGCCGGGCGCATCGAAGCGCGCCGTCTCGGCGACCTCGCACCGCACCGGCGTGCCGTCCAGCGTCGCCGCCAGCACGCCGCCGATCCAGTACGTCGACGGGTTCACGTAGTACGTCCAGTATCGCCAGAAGACGGGCAGCATGCTGTAGGGCTGCACGACGCCGTTGAAGAGGCCGAACATGACGAAGAAAAAGGGGAGGATCTGCGGATGTTGGGTTAGTTTAGTTGGATTTCACGACTTTTCATGAGGGGATGGTGTTAGAGGGGATAGATCTATGCGTGGTACTTGACTTACGTTCGAGATGACGGTGAAGCTGGGGGCGAAGGCGCAGATCCATTGGCCCCAGCTGCTCATGAACAGGTAGATCAGGATGGTCATCAGGTACACGTATCCGGACACGGAGCTCTGCGTCGGTAGACCCGTAGGCCAGTACCAGAGCGCCCAGTAGAGGGTGCCCGAGACAATGGCGGCCGGGATCTCGGCGACGATGTTGGCGGTGCAGAAGGCGACCCAGCCGTAGACGCGGGAGGGATACTCGCGGGCCTCCCAGAGAGCCATGTTGGCGTAGAACTTGGGCAGAACCGCGTTGACGATGGTCGGCGGGATGGTGACGATCAGGAAGCTCGTGAACAGCCGGTTCTGCATGTCCTGGATCGAATATCCCAGTTTCCAGAAGGTGAAGCCGTTGAAGATGCCCACGACGACGGCCACGAAGAACTTCCCGTACAGGTAAGAAGGGTCGCGCCAGTACTGCCGGAACATGCGCTTCGTCAGCTCTACAGTCTGCGTCCAGGTCGACGCGGCGTATTCCCTGTACGCTTCTTTCCCCTTCTTCCCCGCGGCGTCCTTCTCGGCGTCAGCGGTGGCGGCGCTGCGCACCCTCTTCAGCCCGTTGATTTCCTCGATCACCTTCTGCGCCTGCTCGCTGTTGCGCCACTCCTTGTTCCAGTCGATCTTAGTGCCATCCTCACGCCTGTGCGGCCGCGCCGCCGTCTCCAGGATGAACTCGGCGACGTTCTTGCCTGGCGGCGGACGCGCGCCTCGCTGCGCGAAGTAGTCGATAACGTCCTTGCCGTTCTCGCCGATCGGGCCGAAGTAGAAGGTGTTGCCGCCTGGGTTCAGGGCCAGCACCATGTCGAACTGCTGAATTAAGACAGAACTTGGTTGGTGAATAGTGCACACTATGGCTTGGCCTGCTCGCGCAAGCTTCCGGAGGAAGCTGACGATGGAGAAGGCGGATTGCGAGTCGAGACCCGAAGTAGGCTCGTCGAGGAAGAGCAGTAGCGAAGGCTTGGCGGCAAGCTCGACGCCGATGGTCAACCGCTTACGGAGCTCGACTCCGAGGGACGAGATGATTGCGTCTTGGAGGTCGTTCAGCTCTAATAAATCGATGATCTTATCAACGTAGGCTAACTTCTCGGATCGCGGGACACTGGCATCTTGACGCAACAACGCGCTGAATTCTATCGCTTCGCGGATCGTTTGCGTGCCGTCGTGGAGGTCTCCTTGTAAGCAGAATCCAGTGTTTCGCTGAAAGTCGGGCCCCAGGGGACGACCGTCGACGAACATTTCGCCAGTGACGACTCCCACGCGCTGGCGCTGCGCTAACGTGTTCAGAAGGGTTGTTTTCCCTGCGCCGGATGCGCCGACTAAAGCCACGAGAAGACCGGGCTTAGCATAACCGCTAACCTTATTCAAAAGCTTTCTTTCGCCTCCGAGGTACGGGACCGTATATTCGACGTCGTGCCAAGTGAAGATGGAATCGCTGCTGCTCAGCTGCTCCAGCTCGGCTTCCTCGTTCGTAGCGGTCATGTTTCCGGAGCTATTTGAGGACACGCTAGAATTCGAAGCCGCATTCTTCTCCACGTCATTGAGCGCCTCTGCTTTCTGGGCCTGCTTCTTTGCCTTGGGGCTCTTCTTGAAGATGAGGGCGCCACCGCCACCAGATACGAAGCTGAATAGCTCTGTAGCAATAACCGTGACGACGATATACAGAACGGTGAACGCGATGACAACACCAAAGTTGCGCCATAAGTTCGATCGACTGTAGTTGAATTGTGACTGCAGATAATCGTGGCCGGTGACCTGGGCTGAGTTGACTGTTGCACCCCTTAGAGAGCACCCTTGGAAGCCGGGCTGGGCGCCAGGTCCCTGTGGGACAAGTTGATTGGGCGCACAGTCCATTGTGCGGGCCGAAAACTCGTTCGAAACAACAGCCTCGAAGCTGTAAGATAACGGGTTCACCCAGTAGAGCCATCCAAACCAGATGTACCGGCCCAGCAGTTGTGTCTTGGGAATGACGTAGCCAGTGTAGATGATCAGGACATTTAACGCTATACCGGAGAAGCGAACAGCCGTGTCAATTTCAGGTGAGATGCTGGCGAACATTCGATAGAGAGCCGTTACCAATATCGTGGTAGTGTAGACGAAGAGCAGGTAGATCCAAAACTTGCTAACGTCACGGTCGAGATTCGTCATGAAGTACATGATGATGCCGAATATGACAACTTGAACAAATATTGTAGGGAAGTCCGTAATCACTCGGGCAAGGGCAACCGCAGACGGACGATTGAAGGCATAATCCTTTTGCCGCGCGGCCACCGCTCGTCCCGATACCGCTTTCATCAGCTCACTAAGTTGAAGCCAGCCCAGGAAGAGGATGGAGAAGAAACAGGCACCTCCACGAGTGAAGGCACCACCGGTGGAAAAGGGCTCGTTGTAGTAGATCGATCCAACGATGAGACCGTTCGAGATGATGATGAATAACTTGGTCCAGAGCGTCGTAGTATCACCGAATAGTAGCCAGAACTCACGCTTAGTGCAGTTCAATACCTGCCGAGGGAACGATACCGTGTAGGGTGACTTCTTGCTTACGTTGCCCGACTTGCCGGCCTGGACGGCTCCTTCAAACCTCTTCGTGTCTTCATATTCCGTCTGCTTCAGATGCTCCTCGTAGTCTCGGACATCCTCGAGGAGTCGTGCGTAGTTCTGCGAGCTTCGGAATGCCTTCTCTAATTCTTCCGGGGTTTTGGGTGCTTTGTCTTCGAAGCCTGGCCTGAACCGCCTCTCCTTGGGGTCTGTAACTGCAGTCAAAAAGTCCGCGGTTGTCTGCCGTTCAGGGCACTCGAAACCAAGGTCAATGAAGTATTGCTTAGCCTCACTGGCGGGACCCGAGTAGATCTCGCGTCCCTCGTCAATAACCAGAACCTTGTCCATTAGCTCGTATATTCCTTCTCCAGCTTGGTATAGCGTGACGAGCGTGGTGCGATTCGTAATGTCTGTCATAATTCTCAGAGATTTCGCATAGTCTAAAGCCGTGGAAGCGTCGAGACCTCGCGTTGAGTTGTCCCAGGCCATCACTGTCGATTTTGATGCCAGCGTTTCGGTGATTGATACACGTTTGCGCTCGCCGCCGGAAACACCACGGACGTACTCATCGCCCACAAGCGTATATTTGGTGTGGCTTATTCCGAAAATCTTCATCAGCGCATTGGCGATAACTGGAATGTCCTCCTTTGACGACTTCTTCGTCTTGTTGAGTAGAGCGAAGGTCAACGTTTGCCACACGTTTAAGGTGGCATGGTGGATATCGTCTTCCGGATTGTAGTTGACCTCGCCGCGGTACATCTTCTTCTGTTTCTTAGCTGGTATACCACCATAGGAGACATCTCCTTCAACGGCAGCGAAAGACTCGCGGTTGTTTGTGATGGCTTTCAGGAAGGTAGAGCATCCGGCTCCAGGGCGTCCCAGGACAAGCATCATCTCGCCATCACGGACGCATCCTGTGAAGTCATGGATTAATGTTCGAGTGGGAGGCTTCCGGAATTGTAGTGAAGGAAACAATTTCGTGATGTTGTGCCACAGATCCGGTCCAAACGTGCCGATGACAGCATCAGGCACGGTGCGTACAAAAGATGCAGCACTTCCAATGCCCTTGACAGTGAGATTGCGATAGACAACGCCGACCCTCTTCTCTGATCCTGCTTCCGTACGCCTTTCGAAACGGCCCTCGCGCATAAATTTCGCCAGCTCGAAATCATCATCACCAGTAACTTCGCCTTCAGCATCGGGATCATGGTGACTGGCGCCTTCTTTCGCTCCCCTTGATGATCGAATGCGCCGGACACGACTGGCCTGTGTTTCATGTGTTCTTGTCTGATGTAACTGAATGAGGTTATGCTGTAACTCTTCTAGCTCTTCCCTAGCTAGCTCTTCATCAACACCACCGGCATCTCGCTCACCCCAAGTACCGTCGCGAGCTGACCGCTCATCTTGGTTTCCATCCACACCAGCCTCTACATCTTCGACGGCGGGAGGGAGCGCATTGGGATCTATGAGTATATCACTCGTGTGCCAGGGATTAACCGGAGTTCCGGAGTCTGTTTGACGGAGTTCTCTTCCATCTATTGTTGTAGACCACATGGCAATAGTATTGCGGCAGCCAGCAGCGCAGGTGTCGAAGCAGTTGCTGAATATCGGTGGGGAATTGGGTTCCTCACAGCCTGCAATTCGATACGCTTTTAACTTTTATAAGGGCCTGGTCTAAGACGGAAAGAAACAAGTCTAATAAGCGTCTGTATTTGCAGCTGCAATATTATTAAAAAAAAAAAAGGCGTTAAAGGGAAAGAGGTATACAGCAGGGCCGGAGTCAAAGCAAGCCGCATCAACTGCCGTGGAAACAGTAGACGGCGCGATAAAGAGCAGCCGACTCAAATATAAGACACAAGGCAGCGAGCGCACCCCGGAGTTACGGGTGTAGAGCACTCTTTTCTCCATGCTGCATTATTCATCGGCGGTCCAATTAAAGTCAAACTCGCCGATTGTAGCGGTGGGCCACGGAGGACCGTGAATCATGTCGTCACCCATGAAATAATCAGATGCGTATGGGATTTTGGGTGGTTCTGCAATAGCAGCAGCCTTAGCGCATCCACTTAAAAAGTCTCTGCGTATTATTAGGACTTCTAGCGGTCCCGATAAGCGTGGGCGGGCTCGGCACTACTTCATAGAACTGCAAATTGTGTGATTGATTATGTTGGGTTCGTGTCCACCCAGATCGATATGTATTATAAATCAAAAGGAAAAGGTGATTTATGATACATCCAGCTGTTGATATGGGGATATGGGTCATTTTGTGCCACTTTGCTTAGATGATCCAATGGGAGACCATTTCCCCATTCCGGCCGTCTCGGCTCGTCTATGCGGAGCCTCATCGGTTCTCACATGGCATTGATGATGAACCCTTTCCACGTGCTGTCCAATGGGAAGAGCCTTGTTATCAGCATACATCTGCAGGAGACATGGTACCTTTTATTGGATCCCGATTGGGTTCGGAGGTTTGCTGGGTATCAGCTATGAATTGTGTCTGAATTGTCTCTTGTCTGATTCAGGGGGGACATCGGCGATACCTACTGTGATATCGGGCTTAAGAGCGTTAATATACACACTACCCACGGAGTTAACCGACATTACCTTTATTTGAGTCACCCCGAAGCCATGCAAGATCTGTCTATCAGAACTCATGAAACCTTTCCAATTAACCCTACTATGCATTTGACGGATTCTACTAGTATTATCCAATTAGCAACTCCCCCACTTGATAAGCCCCCTCATCCAATTCGCTTATTCCTAACAGCCCAAACAACAGCCAAACTCCACCAACGAAAGTGTCATAGTCGGATTAGCTTCATGCTATATAGGCCATGCCCGCCAGGCGAGCCAGGTTTGACGACGGTACGTGATGGGAGTTTCGCTATAGTAACGCGGTACTCATATGTATGTTTCATCAGATTTTTTCACTAAATTCCGACTTTCAACCGGACCCGTTTCCCTTATGATATCAGTATTGTGGTCGGACCGCAGCTGGCATAGAAGTCAAAGGAACACAACACCGTGCGGGTTGCCTTATGAAGAAAAGTTTCTAGATCAAGACTTCCTCTATCTCCGATGCCAAGTCCGAACTCCACACATGAGAATCCCCTATCTCTTCATGACCTTGCTCTCCACGTATGTCAGACTGATCCTAGTGATTTTCATAATCGCAGAAGTCAAGGCTAAGACGATAGATGGACTTAAAACCGGTCTAGAAGCCCTTCGTCAGTAAGGGCAAAATATTCATCAATCTTCGCGGGTTGCCGAGAATGGCAATACGTCTTGGTTCGAAAGTAGACGTCGGATGGCTAAGTATCTATTTGAGTGCCGAGACACCCAAGTTAGAGGCCGAAGAGGTGTACGACATGAACCCTCTGCGTTGCTTAGACCTTCCGTACGTCAGCGAGCTTGGCGTTCCGAATTTGCTCAGCGCCAAACTTGGTTCCTGCCAACCGCATCCAACGAATCAGCAACACAATATTGCGTTCTACCAACACCGCCTACGAGCTTCCGGACGGTGAAGTTTTTTAAATCTGAAGACTATAGTGTCTATGAGACTCCCAGTGCCTGAAAGTTGTCAAGCTGAGTGCTTACTTCCACCCAGCCTCGACTTGCGGATACGTAGGACTATGAGCTGACGGCCGGTCGTAGGCATAACCAGCGCGTTTAATGTGATAAGGTCTTTTGGGATAAGCTTACCATAAACGTGGTCTTAAGAATATAAGGGAAGCGAGACCACAGGCAGCTCTTCACGCCTCACGTCGCGGTGTCGGGAAGTAGGGCAGGTAGGAGATAATTTCAAATTGACCAACCTGCTTTCAAAGTGAGTCCGAGCAACTCTGCGCATTTCGTGGCAGCATGTTATGATGACATAAATCTCAACTCTCATAGTCCCCCCCTTATCGCCGAAATTTTGCATGAACATTGATTACGCCTGATTCTACTACGTGTTCGTGATCACTCGGCAACAGACCAGACTCCGAAATGCATGTCTTTAAATCACAACCAGTCAACAACAATTAGGCTTGAATTGAATGTAATCTTAGTCGCAACGAAGTAACTACCCTTGCAAATTCAGACACACGTGCGGCCCCAAAGTGTTAAAAAAAAAGAGAGAAAAAAACACATTGGGATTGAGATGTTACTAGATTCGAGGTACGAAAGATTTGGTAGGGGTGAATAGAAATACTAGGAAGTATACACACCATCTGAAGTCAGCGAATCTGAAACCTCACAGAGGACGAACCACATATTCTACTCGTCGAGTTATCTCAGAACCAATATTAACGGCATAGGGGTAAAAAAAGAACCATCAGCAATCAGTAATATTTTCCTGCGACAGGCTCAACTCTGTTGACAACTGAACTTGTAGAAAAGCTGGTCCAAGTTCTGACTGAAACACGAGCCTAATTGCATGGTATCGAGAGATAGAAGAGAGAGCCGTCTCGACTTACAACAGTATGAACAATTATCTTACCGGCTCGGATTAGATGACAATGCTAACGGCACCTACGATAACACCAAAATGGAAAACACGATGTAATAATGGCATTTTCGACAAAACTTCCACAGCCTGGAAATCTTTTTCGTGGCGTAATTGGTATTGTCGTCAATGTTAACCACGGCAGAGAGACGTGGCTGATCGAGATGCGAAAGAGGCATTGATGGGGCTATGTCGTTGGGGTCGGAGAGCCCAGAACATGTACCGGTAGAGCTCACAAAATCAAGTCGCTCGAGCACGCTCGCAGAAGGGCCACTTGAAATGGGCGCAAACGCGAATGTCCCTTAGGACGATGGTTGTGGGGACAGGAAAGGAGAAGGGGGATTAAAACTGCGTCCAATAATCACTCGACCATAGCGCGGCCCTGATCATGGAAACTCCCTACGAGCGGAATTCGGGGGATCAGGAGATCGTCCATTCGAATCAGAACAAGCTTTCCCAATTCTCTTCCTCTCCGACACATAGCCACCGTCATCGGCCATTGTCAACAACTCCCAGCGACTTGATCTATGAGCCCTCGGTTCCGAACTGAGACCGGTCGCCATGAGCCTATGCAGTCTTTGAGTCCTGAAGAGGGAGCGTGGCACCGCTTATTGCAATGATGTCAATTCCGCTGCACCTCGTGAAAGGCACTCTTCATATAGTATGTCAAGGCAACGTGAAGCTGAAATCTCCCTCCACGATCTGCGATCCAAATGATGTTGAGGTATTCCAATCCAGCTGAGCAAAGACCTTAATAAGCTCCCTATGCAATTCGACGTCTTCTTATCGATTTGACCTCGCCCTTGTATGAAAACCGTCCAAGAAGCTAGAGCACCCTGCGTTGCATCATCCTGTAATACGTGCATAGTCGGAACCAAGAACAGAAACGCCAGGGATCTAGTTCTGATTGGTCGCCCAGACGCAGCCGATGGCGGGAACGAATCGAAAATGGGTGGTTTTCTAGACCCCCTGTATTGGATGCTCATCCATCGTGATATGATTGTAGCAGGCGAACTGTAGATGCTTGGTTGCCTGTTCCATGCCTACGCATAGAAGGACACCGGTAATTACCCCACCGTCGCGAACTTTCCACGCCCTATTCTAGACAATTTTGAATAGAATGAGACGGCATACATGGTTATCCAAATGACAGGCACGCAATCTTCACAGTTTCCGTGGGCATGGCTTGAGTGGCTCTCGGTAGCAGAGTTCGGTCACTTGTCATCAGATAGGGCGTTACTCAATATGACCGCTAATAGTAGAGTTTTGGCGTCATCATGAACTGGAATGAAAGATATTCGTTCCGAGTTTCTGATTGGTCACGGAATTATAGCGATTATTGGTTCTCAGATCATGGGGATAGGATATCACGCTGATGCCGAATGTGGTATCGACATGCGGAAAGAGATGCAGGGACAGGGGCTTACTTTTTCTGTCTTGCCATCTGCAAGAATATTCGTCGAAATTGATCTTGTTAGTAACGGCGGGTTTCTTCGTGCCATTATCTAGTGACTTTTAATACTTATCTATGATATCCCTAGGTACGAGAACACTTTTCGGCTTCGGCTTCGGCTTCGGCTTGAGCTTGAAGGAGAACAAGTCGTCGCATCCTTCAGCTTCTCTACCAACCTAGCTTATTTAGTAGTTAGACCCTTATTCTGCCCTTATCTTGACCAGAGTGGGCCATCGAGATGGCTGACACCATCCTCGGTTTTGGAGCTGAAGAGGGGGGAGTGACTATGTAGGATAGACGGATACCTACCTAGTCTAGTCGCTTGGAGCCAACGCTGCGGGCAGTCGGCCGATGTCGTCAAGGTGAAGGGCGCAATGTGGTATGCTGGACTAAGAACACACTACAGAAAGCGTCAAAGGTCTGTCCAATGACAGACCTCCCCGCCGGATTGGCTTGGAACGAGCCGACTAGGTTGCGGGCCGTAGCCAGCCGATGCAGGCGGTTCGCAAGACCCCTGGCCGACCTTAAATAATCCGAGTTCGAGTTCTCGAATCTCGAATTTTCAACTTTCTGTCTTTCGCTTCTCTGTTAAAGATTAATTGTTCTCTCGTTTGAAAGGATATATATATATACGCTTTGCTATTGTACATCATCACTTAGACTAAAACATCAGCCCTGAGATGGACGAAACCCAGCCCTTGCTAGCAGATGTCCGCCTCATCGACCCCGAGCATGGCCATGAGGTCTCTCACAAGGACATCGTCGATTTCAATGCTAATGGGGACACCGAAAACCCGATGGAATGGCCGACGCCGTATAAACGGGGGATCGTGTTCTTGCTCGCTTTTACGGCGTTCACAGTGTATGCGGTCACTTCACTATTGCTTATACTCAAAGTATATATAGCCCGCTTGCTAACATGACAAATGCAGAACTTTCACATGTATCTCTGTTGTACCCATAGCAAATCACATCGTCTATGATCTAGATAATGGGCATGCCAGCAAATCATCCAGCGTGCTGCTAGTGACCATCTGGGAATTGGGCGAGGCCGCCGGCCCCCTGCTCATCGCGCCCTTGTCCGAGGTTTTCGGGCGGTATCCTGTGATGAACGGCTGTAACCTGCTGTTCATCCTCGCCACGGCGCTGGCCGCCATATCGCAGAGCACCGCGCTCTTTATCGGCGCCCGTGCGCTCACGGGCTTGTCTGTGGCGTCGAACGTGCTGGGCCCCGCAATCGTCGGTGACATGTTCGTCTCAGAGCAGCGCGGCTCCGCCATCAGTTTCGTCATGCTGGCGCCGTTGATTGGAGGGTCGCTCGGGCCGGCGATCGGGGGCGCTATCGCTGAGACTCTAGGTTGGCGCTGGGTGTTGTGGATCTCGGTGTGCCTGGCGCTTGCTTGCGAGATCGCCTTTTTCACCTTCTTTAGCGAGACGTACAAGGTGGCGGTCCTGCGACGGCGGGCGGCGAGATTGCGGAGAGAAACAGGGAATCCGAAGCTGAGGACGGTGTTCGATATGGAGGACGACCGAAAGTCGAGCCTCCACAAGATCTGCGAGTGCGCCATTCGGCCGGCGATCGTCCTATCTGGTTCGAGCGTCTTGCAGGTTCTGTCGTTACACGGCGCTATCTCGTTTAGCTATTACTATGTGTTTTCAACGACGTTACCAGATATCCTGCAGGAGTTATATAATCTCTCGGCGGCTGCCTCGGGGCTAGCATTTTTATCATTTAGTGAGTGGACTTTTCGGTCACTGAATGACGAGTTCTCTAACCAAAGGTGCAGGTATCGGCTCGATCGTCGCTGTGATATTTCTGAATGTTTTGCTTGACAAGATCTACATCAAACTGCGCGACCAACATAAGGGCGCAGGGATTCCAGAGTTCCGGCTACCTATCGGCATTATTGGGGCATTCATACTACCCTTGAGTATCGCGGCGTACGGCTGGGCCGCGCAAATGCGACTGCCTCTGCCAGTGTTACTGTTTGCAGTTGCGGTGATGGGCAATGCGCTGATGCTCGTATATTTGCCTCTAAATGCGTACGTCGTCGATGCTTTTGGCCTGTACGCAGCCTCGGGAATGACAGCCATCATCGTTTCACGCTGTCTCATGAGCACGGTTCTGCCGTTAGCCACAGACCCTCTTGTAAGAAGGTTTGGCTGGGGCTTGGGAATCTCTGTTTTGGGAAGCATTGGTCTTTTCCTAGTCCCTATTCCTGTTTTAGTATTCAGGTACGGGTCACGATGGCGACAGCTATCCAAGTATACAAAAGATGAATGACAAAACTTTATATAACTTAGATTAGAAAAGGACGAGTAATGGTATTCAGTTCATTTGGGCAGTGCAAGTGCTTGGCAATGATAGAGCGTTGGTTGATCCTCCTTAAATACCTAACGACAATAAATGGGCTCAATTGTAGACAAATAGTCTCGTTCCATATCGCATGGCAACAACGTACGGTGAGAGCGCCTGGATCAGTCAGGATTGAGAATATGTCCGAGGTGTAGCGAGTCCTGTGATCTAACAAGTTGGGAGTAGAGGCTGTCCGAAATCATAGGAAGTAATTCAGTCGGTCTATGGAGGTTGCATTAGTTCGGCGCGAAGTTGAGATGGACTGTTGATAGTAACCGGAAGCTGACGACCAAACAGATTGTACACATATTGTAGTGACAGAAGCCAATCAGGTGCCTACGTAGGTAGGAAGTCATGGGCCCATAAAGCTTCCGAGTGCCCAGATCGTGGTGGGATTACATGGTTAGTTCTGCAATCAAAATCGCCTATACGGTCATTCTTACGTCCTTTCGAACCCCATCATACAAAGACAATTTCAAATGAAAACTTTGACATGAAATGTATTGTGATCCAGAATCGTGGCTTGTGCGTTGAATGCTCCCTCTCACATCCCATGTTACTACTTCTGTTCCGCATTATGATGTGCGGATTCATTACGATGTACGAGAGGCGAAATCCTCTCTGCCCTCTGGCGGAATATTCATATCCAAAGCCGAGACCCATTCCATTGTCAATTGAGACCCCGCAGCCTTTCCGTCCACGACTTGCTGGCAACCGCCGAGCAAAATATATATATCGAGCGGGCAGTTACTAGATCGAACCCTCAATCTGTGCCCAACTTCCACAGGCCGTCGCCGAGGTAATGCGCGTCCTCGATAACAGGCCCTTTACCCTTATCCTTCACCTCCTTGGTACCCATGACCAAGAACCCGACAGCGCATGCCTCCGTCTTCCCCTCGGCCCGCACGATGACAGGCTCGCCCTTCTCCAGCTCCCTCGTCCATCTATCATCCTCGTCAAGACCCTCTCCGGCGCCGTCCTCCGCGCGAACGGTAAGTATGCCACTTGGTAGTCGCCCGCCGGCTGAAGTCAGGCCGGGTGCCATGAGGGTTGCGCCCGAGAGCACGAAGCGGATCGCGCCGCGGTCGATGCGTATGCTAGGAAAGGCCGAGGGGAAACGGTGGACGAGCTTAAGGTGCGGCAGGAGTGTGTCCGTGCCCTGCTGGAAAAACAGCGGCTCACCGTCTAGAACGTACAGCGTGCACCGGTCGGGCAGCTTCATGGCCTCCAGCGACCCCTTCTTTGGTAGTATCTCATCGATATAGCGGTGCAGGAGTGGGTACGTCGTCAGCAGCGACTGTCGGAGAGAGCGCTGTACCGATGATTTTAGTTTCGACTTGGGGGCAGTTTGTATTCTGGAGAGCGTCGGAAGAGTCCGTCAGTCTTGACCAGCCTGATCTTTTCTTCAGGGGTGGTGGTGAGACAGGCGGGGTTCTCAGTACGGGAGTTTTCCATGCGGAAGCATTGGTGGTACATGGTATCCAGATGTCGCGGTCGCATGAGTGAAGGGATAGGATCTGGGAAATAAAGTGACTTACTCTTTCTTGAACATCTTGGCTAATGCTATATAGCTGATAGTTGTACGAATTGATAGTATGTTGATGCTCTGGAAGCTTGTGAAAGTTGGAGGGGCAATTCGAACAGTAGGCTCGCGATTAGTCGTGCCCCTCATTGCTGTATTAGGACGAGGGGCAGTCCCGCCAAGTGGGGTCTCTCTAAGCGGCTAATCCTTTTCCGATATAGTGCTAGCAGAGTCCAGGCCTTCATCGTCATATCAGCTATTCCAGGCTCCCGTGACAAAAAGGACAGGTGAGGTAGGCAGACACATATACACAGTTTACTGAATGGCCTAAATCGGACAAACATGTGCGAAGCATAAGGTACGTTCATGGTAAAGGTCGGCATTGTGAAAATCAATCTTCGTTATTCGTACAGGCAGGTAGCGATTACTCTGGCTATTAATCCTTCTCATACAATCTCCACACGCCCTCGTTTCGCCATCATGATCGCATTATTGTATCGCATTGGTATGGTAAGGAGTGTGGTTGCGGCAGGGTATATAGAATGCGAAATGCAGAACAAGCTTAACCGTGTGTGACGTGACTGACAGTGCCGTCCTCTTTGCAGTGGACATTAAGTCGGTCCGGGCAGAAGTCCTTGGTAACCATCATACCGGGCGTAATCACGCGAGATTGCTGCGGCAGCTCCTTTTTGCAGAAGTTCTGTAAGGCGCATAGACACATGTTAGGCGATCCTGTTCTGAAGGAGGAGGAAGAGAAGCAGCTAGAGTACTGACCGTTTCGCTGTGCGAGTCGTCGGACACGGTCTTGCCAACTAGCTTGTTGGTCCACTCCTGGGTGGTATCCCCCTTGGAGTTGTCAGTGATTCCAGGAACGACGAGAGGCATATTGCTGGGTTTGTTCGTTTAGTGTTCGTGATGCTTGTTGGCGATAAGTGCTTTGAGTGTTTGGATTGATTCAAGGAAAAAGTTGAAGAGGAGGGGTCCGGAGTGACAATGGTTTGTATCTTATCAAGAGAGGGCCGCGTAGCTTCTGAGGATGCGCCCTTTGTAGTGACGTCAGCTCTAGATCGTACCTGTCCTACTTTCCAAGTATCTAATGTAACGTGAGCACCTTGTAGGCATACATCCCACGGTTGTATTTCTCTTGTATGTACTAGTCAGCCAGTATCGCTTGGCATATTCTTCATGAGGTAAAAGCGTGGCATTGATTACCTTGGTATCCACTATATAATTAAACTTGAAGTCTCTAGAAGTTACATTGCTTGCCTAACCCATGGTTGTCGACATAGATCTCTTGTCATAAGTGCATGCGTGACATTGTGACCTCGGATGAACGACATGTTTCTGGAGTTTACAAGGGGAAAATGAGCAAAAGCGAATAACCATATAGCGCTGAAAGGGATCGAACCAATCCCGCTATTTGCTCAGACAGTAAGTGGGCATTGGACATTTTACCTTTTTTACCGACACAGTTCAGAATGAAAACATCGCAAAGCAGCCACCCACTAGGTGCTTAGGCAATGAAGTCCGAATCGCTCATGCTGAGTCTGCTTGGCCGCTTGACTGTTGAATAGCTGTGCTGTCTACGGTACCATGCTTCGCCTTGATATGTGCAGTGGCGATCAGATTTGTTTAATACCTGTCTAATTGTAGGTCACTTTAGCTGAATAGGAGATAGCAACAACTATTGGCTGGCCCCCTATTCAGCGAGGTGGGATAGCGGGGTTGGTGGTTTCCACCAGGCGGACAGAAACTTCTCCACAAAGAATCCACACACATACCATGCACCCTCCTACTTCAAAAGCCAGCCAAAGGCCAAAAAGAAACAAGAAAAAATCTAAAAAATGATTATCGTAAAATTTAAATCAGATTTTTTATATCTGCTAGTCTATATAATTTTCGAGACTTATCTGGTTAAGTTGTGAGCAATGAAAAGAAGAAGTTTTAGGTGGTTGTTTAGCATGTGTGTGGTTTATTGGTGGAGAGGCTTCTGGGCGGGCAACCCCGCGATGATGCTGGCCTGCCTCCGCAAAGCTTCCAATACACATACAACACCATGGTGCTCCTTGGAAGTGAAGCCACCACTCATGTTTGAAAAGGGAATTATGCACAAATATGTAAGGCTTGGCCTTGGGAAGACAGCCGCGGCGGGTCCAGATGAACACGCCGAGTCGTTGCTCCGAGGCGAGTCCACGACATCGATCTGAAATTATAAATACATTGTAGTTGACTTGAATAGTACGTGATAACGCCCTAATCATCCAAGGTAAAGCCACAGCCCTAAAATCCATCCAGAGGACTGAGTAAGCGAACTAGAACCATCGACACACACATATATTAGAGACTAGATGAATTCGAATTAGACGATTGGCAGTTATTTTGAGCAGAGGGTGAGCAAAAAGGTTCAGTGCACCTTTATAGGCCAACGACGACTTGTGTATTATTATAATTAGTATAGAGAATTAAGTAGTGTAAGATTAGGTAATACACCATGCGATCGAGCACATACGCGCACACACACACACACACACACACACACACACACACACACACACACACACACACACACACACACACACACACACACACACACACACACACACCAGAACGGCTCATCTCATCTTGAGAGTATCTAGATACCGAAATATCCCGCGCCGCTTATTAATGATTCTGATAACGAATGCTTCAGGCTCGCAATCCATGTAGCTATTCATATGCCTGATATACATCTCAAATATACCTAGGTAGTGAAGCTAACGAAGTCCTATGTCGGCGGATGGTTTGAGCTGCAGCGTGGAAGGATCGGGTTGTGTCAAGTCGGCATGATTTGACACAATAAGCACAGCCATGGCGAAGTTTCCCCGACCAGGGTCTCGGTGCTGGGATCTGGATAGCTTGACGGGCACAACAGTTTTCACCAATCATTAGCACCACGTTTTTTTGTGTTTTTGGGATCTAGGACTGTCTCTTAACCTAGATATCTACCTATATATCAAAAGTGACAACGCACGATTACATATACATATAGGTAGCAGTGCCCCTAGAGCGCGCGGATGGATGATGGAAGGGAGGGAGGATGCGATCCGGTTTGACATTCCGTTCCAGAGCGACACTTTGAGGCATGTTGCATCTCATTATAACTGATTTGACGACGATAATGACTCCGCGGGGGTGATAACATGATTCGTCGTTTTCTTTTGTTTACTGCTTGAAAGTAAGAAGTAGTGAAAGAAGAAAAAGAAAATAGCCCTACGATGTCCGCCCACCAAGCCGACAGCCTTGGCTCGCACCTCGCTGGTAAATATGCGTATGCTATAATAAGCAACACCACACAGACGCGCGTGGTGTCAGCCTCAGCTAGGTGACAGAAGCGGCATTAGCGGGCTCAGCTACACACCACCCGTCCCGGGTGCCGAGGATAGGATAATTACCTCCTACTATAGCATAGCACTGGTATGTAGGTACATATGTAGGTATGTTAAAACAGTCGATGCGTGTAGCTAAGCTATAGACCTACATGACCAAAGTACCCAAGCCTCCCTCAGCTCTCCGGGTCGGGCATAGCATGGAGCACGTAGGGTTGGTAAGCTGGGCTCGGCGTGGAAATGAGCTGACGAGATGAGGCTAACCAGCTGCTCATCCATGCATTACATGCGCAGCGCGGTAGGTAAGAAAAGCTCGGGTCCTGCGCTGCTGTAATTATACGATATACGACTGACCGACTGACTGGAAGATATCTATAAACAAACGCATTTTCATCTTGCTCACCACCTAAGCCATGCTGCCTCGATGGACACACTTGATCTGTATTTATCTACGTGATCTCTATATATAATCTCTCTGTCTATTGTCTATTTTATTTGATTTCCGTGTCCGCTTTATTATAGCTATTGTAGTGCGGACAAAACAGCCTTGTGCCATAAATTTTTGAAACCAAACGAAACGACGCTCCTGAGGAACAAGAGTCGACCGGAAGCCCGCGAAACCGGAGTGGATCAAATCGAATCCTAGAGTAGGACTTCCTTTATTACCTATTTCATCCGCCGTTCGACCTAGCTAGCTGCCCATCGCAGCTCAGCTGCCGAAATTCACCATGCATATACCTTCGAGAACAATGCTACCAGTCACGCTCTTGAGCCTCCTTCTGAGCTCGTCATCAATGGCCAGCGCAGTATCAGAAAGACCGATATGTGTGCGGCAGAACGCCCCCATATTAGCCGAAGCAGCAGCCTGCGGTGACCGGCATGCCATACAAGAATGCCTTCTAGCCGTTACGGATCTCGTCACGTTGGATGATCTGCAGAGTTGTTTCGTGGAAGGCGATTGCACAATAGTAGAGGCGACATCGGAAGCCACGATCATCCTCCAGAGTTGCGATGCGAGCGTCTCAGCTTCGGAGCTCCGGCGGCGAGGTCCGGATGCAATACCAGGTGAGCAAAACGTTCCGTCTCTATACTCTCCAGCTACGCATGCGATTTCATTTTGAAAGACACACCAACTAAGAAGGCCAACCCTGGGATAGAAACGTCGCCAACACCAACACCCACACCGGCGCCAGAAGACAGCAACAAGGACTCTGGATCCATCACCACCAGCGGCATCGTAGTCAGCGTCGTGTTCGGGCTCGTCGTAGTCATGGTAGTAGCGACCGTCTTATTCTACTACATCAGGGAGAGGAAGGCGCGGGCCGTCGCTCGCGAGCAGGAAGAGGAAGAAAAACGGAAGAGAGATCAGGTCGAGTCCGAGGCGAGATTGAGGAAGCTTGCTCAGATACAGGTGGCGAGGGAAAGAGAAAGGCGTCAGCAAAAGGAGACGCTGGACTGGGCCCAAAGACGCGCGGGCATGGAGAGCCAGAGATCACTGGAGAACCCGTTTGACGACAGAAGTGCCGTCTAGAAATGTGATCCTCTTCCGCAATGACGAAACAAAATTAAGATGTCGCTAGTCTATGCCGAAGTAAGCGGGAATAAAGCGACATAATGAGGTTATGTCCAATATGCTATAGGCGTCGGGTTGCAACTTGAACGGCAATGTTTCCTTTTCTCAAGTTTTCGCTCGTTCTATATATTCCTCATGGTTGAAAGATAGACCCGGTCGGTTCAATGCATTGGCGAGTGGAGTTTAGACTTGGGCATACTGCAGTCCAGCTGGCCTTCTTTTTGTTTCATATTTCAAAACAATGCCTGGCCAAAGGCTTGTTGTAAGGTTATCCAGCGAGTCGTTTGACCAAATAAATCATAGCGAATCCAATTTTGAACCAAAGATAAAGACCCTCAGGTCCAGTGCCCTCTGGCGATGCGCCGCTCTCTCGCCCTTGCTCGATTTTTGCTGTCTCCCCCCGTCATCGGTTCAATGAAGGCTTATCTTGAGCGGCATAGTCCGTTTGTCGGTATCTCGTCACATCTTATACCATTTCTGTCGTACCATGGATTCGAAATCCGATGGCTTTTTCTTCACCTCACTCTCCTCTCTGCCTCTTTCGCCTCGGTCCTGTCGTATATTGGCACTCCTCCACAGCGTCGAGCTCAATATCGCTCCTGAAGGTCAGAATAGTCCATGGTCACAAAGTGGCAACAGACAAAGACCCGGTATCATGCCGCAGACTGCTTATTCCCATCATCATCAACTTTTAGATTTTCTAACGAAGTATCCCTAGTCGCAGAAGCGTATACCAACAGGAGCCAAAAAAGGGGCGTCGAAATATGTACGTAGAAGAGAATGTCAGAAAGGAAAAACCGTAGGGTAGTACAAAATACCTTTCGCAGAAGGTAGGTAGGGTAAAGGTATGCAAGTATCCTGGGGCAATGATAGCACAGCTCTGCCCCCTGTTCATTCATGTATCCGTCCATCTCAGTTATCCCCAGCCCGAAAAAAATCATAACATTAAAAGACAAAGTGAGAAGCCCCTATAAAGAACAGGGAGAGTTTTCGAAAGGCCTTTGTAAGGTATCAAGGAGTGGCATTTATCCAAGGTATCGATGGGAAATTAGGCGGCAGGCGTAGTAGGGAGAGAAGCCTCAGGTAGACCACTGGACCAGCTCATGAATAGGAAGGCAGCGAAGAACAGAGCACCGCAGATAACGCCGAGCTTGAATCCAGCTGGGTTGCTGCGGCGCACCTCATTAATGGTCAGTCTGGCGTCCGTAGTCATCTGCTGCAGCTTCTCAGGGCCAAGCTTGTAGTAGGTTAGACCAGCAAGGGCGATCGAGTAACCGAAGTACTGCTGGAGGGTCACTGGGTCGCCGAAGATGACCAAAGAGGCGACAACCAGCAGAATGTCCTTCAGTACACCGGACATAGTAAGGACGACGGCATTGGTTTTGCCGATCTAGGCAAACATTAGCATCACAATTATCGTCAACCGATACCCGCAATTCTTAAGACATACCAGTAGCACGACGGAGACGTTCAGGAGGAAGGCAACAAATGCGTTCGCAACCAGAGTAATAAGGCCGACCTGGAAAATATCGGCCATGGTCATGCGAGGAAGTTCAATTAGAATTGTGAAGAAGCCGTTGATAACGGCGCATGCAGGTGCATAATCTAATTATACGTTAGCTCTTGGCTCTCAATCACAAGTTTCGAAGGTTACATAGCACGCTGTGACGGCACAAACGTTATGAAACCACCGCGGATGCTTTGAAACATTGAGGTAGAAGGCATGTTGGTCTCTTACAGTACACAGAGACCAAGGGGTCCATCTTGAACTCGTTAGAGCTCAATAAGCGCTGCACCATGACAAGTCGTAGTGCTTCGCAGACGATACCAGTGATTTGAACTAAATCAAATGTTAGATTGGTTACTCTAACAATTGTGACGCAAATGAGTTTGTACTGATAAATCCTAGGCCATCGAACTTGAGCTCGCCAAATGAGGCAATAGCAACACCAATGACAATGGCGAACACGTTAACTAGCTTGTTCAAGCTTGGCGCAGCCATGCCGAAGGCCCATGTGGCAAAGAGGGTAACGACAGCGTTGGTAGCCTGGCATGTTCCGGTTAGATTTAGACACCCAGCAATGAACAGACGCTTGGGGAGCAACTGACCTTGAGCATTTGGATGAAGGAAACACTCAGGTAGAGGTAAGCAAAGTTACCAAAGATCAAGCTCAGACTGAACATGATACCAATAGGTACAATAGCTTTCCTAGTTTGCTGTTAATCAGGCGAACTTGAATCTGTTCGTGACCGATTGTTCATGTCGACATACATGTAGGTGTTGGTGTTCATGGGCACCTTGTGGCGTGAATCAAGCGTGGTGGTAAACTTGGCCATAAGCTGCGTCATCAGCGTGGCGAAAGCCATGTGCCATGTTGTCAAGAACAAGGCTGTCGGGCAAGAGGGTTAGTCCATATCCATATCCACATGCGCAGCGATATTGAACCGTCGCCATCAATGAAGCACGGAGGCCGAGTATTACTCACGATAATCTAATCATTCCGTTAGTTGGCTTTTGGTCGTAGGACAAAGTGGCTTGGAACTACCGGACTGGGGAGAGACATACCGAACTTGGCACTGAAGAGCACCCATTTGTTGAAAAGAATGACGCTGGAACTGAGCCCAATCCATAATCTGCGGGATAGATTCGAGTCAGCGATGCGCACTCGACAGAGGCCGTTCTGGTGTTCACGTACGCGATGTAGAATGCTGGGTGAATGCTTCGCGTTGGCGGTGCCACCCCGCCAACGCCGCTCTCGAGCTTGCGCTCGTCGTTCCCGGGAGCACCCATTATGTCTATGAAAGAATGATACCAATCAAGGGACTTGAACAAGGAATGTGAAGAACGGTTGGCAGCAGTCTCTAGCTCGGCTTGCGATCGTGGCGGTGGTGTTCTCTCGACAAAAAGGACAATGAAGTCGCACGGGGATTAAAAATTCTTAAGGAAGACGAGATGGGACGGGACCCAGATCTTTTCTGATTCAAGGCCAGGCTCGACATATGCAGATCGGTACTTGTCTATACGTGGCTACCCATCACCTAAACTAAGCCACCCCTACCGGGTTACAGCAGGTAATGTACAGTACTTGCCCAGTGCATGTAATACCCAGTATAGCCTAGTTGCTAGTATGGTTGATCTTAGCTGAATAAGTAGTGTACAACTAACAACTACACTACCTAGCAGCGCGATAAGCGTCCGCAGGGTAGGAAATTAGGGGACAAAAGTTTAAACCACTTATGCTGGCGGTCACCCAGCATGCCTAGGGGTAGTACACAGCCTAATGCAAGAGCCCGCCAAGGATTTAATAAACGGGAAATTGGATGGAACCCCCGTCCGAGTAGACTGTACCTCCATTTTCTCGATCGACAAAGTGCTTTGACGTCAATTGCGTTCCAATGTAAATAGCGCTGATAGGGTTTGCAGAGTGGCCAACCGATAAGCCCCTATTCCCCCCCACGTGCTTTTAGCGGCACCCTTTCCAGCTGTATGGCTCCGGCTTGGTGGGATGGCCAGCGCCTATGTTTCATCCGACAAAGGAAAAGGGGGAATAGGGGGGTTAGTTAGAATTTACTAAGTGTTACCAGGTAGGGTATAGCGTCTTTGGTACATAGCCTATCAATTTGTAGGACGAGATACTTCCATTCGTACGCGTATGTAAACTGCGTGCTTCGGCCATCCCTCTGAGATGGAACGCGACAATGAGCTGATCGACATGACGCGTTCCATCAAACCAAAACTCAATTTATTTGCTTGGATATGCTTCAAATTTATCTTTCAACCGAGGAGGTGCCATACATGAAGCTTATGCATAAGTGTTTACAAACAACAACCGTTACAACGGTGACGAGATAGCATCTCCAATTAAATATCTCGCCACGAGTGCAAATGATTTCTTCGACGTCGCACAAGAGATAAGAAGTCGAAGCTACCGCTCGTTCCGTTCGGCGTCTCTGCCTCGGGTTCATTGCTAGACAGACGTGGCATTGTGCGTAATCTGAGTAACTACGTTACTGGCGATCAATTGAGTTTATACATGCAGAACTAAGCCGGCATTCATGCGATTATCAAGCTGGCGCTCTATCCGTAAGGTGGGCACTTGCCAGTCTGTAAAAGGTATCAAGGAAGGCGTAAGGGTGTATACAGTACCTAGGTATATAACCAGGAGTCGGAACGGCAAGGCTACCTCCACAACAGTATCCTTTTCCTCCACCCATTTTCTCCCGTGACCGCGATGCGTGCCGACACGCACGCGCATCCGAGAATGTAGGGAGCAATATGATCTTATCGCTCTAATTCCAGTCGTAATCCTACCAACCGATGATATCATTTGGATGCACTGAACCCGGTAACAACCTCCACGGTATATATAAAGCGTCTTCACTCTTGAACTGTTCCGACTCCAGCATCAATACTTTATACTAGCACTTCCCAGCTACCCGAAGCCAAACTTGGTTGACTTTATGAACACCACTCTTTCCCTTTTTCTCTCTATCCTACTTCATTCGTAGAGCCAATTCGGAAACAAATATTGGGAAGCGAAAAGTGCCAAGCGGTGCGGACGCTTTCACAGAGGGGTTGATGAGGCTAGAGTATCTGCATTAAGCCTGAAACCCTGGGTCAGGAGGTCCGTAGGGCTGAGGTTATTCCTTCGACGTATTGAGACAGGCCCACGATAATGTCACGCCTTCTCGGGAAGTCAAAGAAGCTAGTCTGGGAAAGTGCTGCATTATGAATTGTTCCAACCCCATAACCGCTCACTCAAGACAGACCATGGTTACAGATAGTTGATATTCCGCCTAATATGGCGAATACTGTTTATGGTTGCTTCGGAGCAGAGCAAACTGGACGATGTTTTCGCAGATCTTCGCACACTGGGGCTCTTCGGATAGTGAGATGCCTCCGATACCTTATCTGGAAGCCTGTGAGCCTCACCAACACGCTTCCGAGAGGCTTCCCAAACCCACAATGTCTACTACCCCTGCATAACGCCCCAGGCTAGTGTAGACGATCAACAAAGAGTACATACTGTAGATAGACAGACTCGACAGAATTTCAAGATACAGACAAGATCAGTCGAAAAAAAGGATCCCATCATTACTATATACAGAAGAAGCTGGCTTTAGATCAAACGGGCCGCGGCTCCATCGTCCGGATTCCAAGGAGTAACTAAGGAATAACTTAGAAGCCCGTATAATGAGCGTTAGTGTACAAGCCGGGGTTCGCGATCTCATTGTAAAGGAGCGGCGCAGTTCGATAGAGCGGCGCCCCTTAGGCCACGGAAACACGTCGGCCCGCACCCGTAAGCCTTACTTTTCTGAAACGTTAGGAATACTTAGACCTATGTGATAGATGTCCCGATGAAGTCTTCTTTTCCAGCATTCATTCTGCAACCCGCCGCCGTCTTGGGTGCCTTTCCCTGATCCGGCCTATGGTGAGTGGGCGGGCGGCACGAACTGGACGAAGCCAGCTGTTCCTGATATAATTGTATAAGTGGCTACTACAACCCGCTGCGCCTTCCAGTGCATTCTGACTCTTCACCATGCTCTCAGCTTGACTCTCGATACGGCACGCAGATAAGAGAAGACACCGTCAGAATCAGGCGGCAAGTACTACGTCTTAGAGCGCTGCCTCTAGGATCGGATCACAGAGGGATGCCTGCGGTTATTGTGATCCTAAAGTCCCTGGGTTTCGACGATTTACCATCCCATCTTTCGGCCTGGTTGTGATTATTCTACAGACCAAACTACCACTGAGTGACTCGGAGCCGTACATACAACCCCGATCTAGCCAATGACATATGACAGCCCTAGTAGGAGTGATGATGTGAACATTGGGAAGATGATCTTCCTTTATTCTCGATAGTCAGGACTGGACACTGCAGACAGAGATACCAGCATACATACTCATGTCATGCTACGAGGTCATATCAAGCTTTCTTTGCGTGTGATCGTTCCATGCATAGAGCTGTAGCTTAGCGTCCCTGACAACCAAATATTTGCCTACTGTAGCTGCAGGGAATACTTCCCTACCAGGTAACCATGCCGTATTGGGCCAAGCTGATCCAGTACTATAGGTCATGAATAAGCTGGCAGACTCAATTATCGAGTCTAAGCATGGATGTGGTAAAGGCAGCACTAACTAAGTAATTGGACGGATGCAAGTTGGTAACAGGTGTGAGAAAATCCCTCGGTCGTTCAGCAAAGGAAGGAGAAAAGCTCTCATGAGTAATTCTAGATAGATACGTTTCTGGCTCTCAAAAATGCAACATAGCAACGGACTGGAGTTGAAAACTACTACATGTAAAGGCGTACAGCATACTTTAATACATCACCTTAACTGTGCCCCTGCATTCATCCGTCTTCAACCACTAATTCACGTTATGATAGAATGCGAAGGGTCTTGTTATCTCCATCAAGGCGGAATTACTGAACGTAGTGATCAAATAGTCACTGCAGTTTACAATCACAGATCTTAACGAATCTTAAGGACTTATTTTCCAGCAATACCAACAATGCTCTTTATTGGCTATGGTACCAGACAAGGCGTAGAAAGCGAATCGCCTCGGATGAATCAATCAAGACTGCCCCAAGGCGTCCAGAGGGCACATTTTCAACCCGCATGAGGGGAAATGTCCAGTGCAAGCACCGAAGAAAAAGAAATTACGCCATCTATTTGTACAGTGAAGTCGCGTTATGCTCACCCAGCGCGCGACATAGGAATCCCTCGACAAAAGATGTGCGCGTTCCTCATGATAGGGGGCCGTTGTGTGTTCAGCGTGAATCCTGGTGCTGATCATAGGCATGATAACAAATGACTATTAACGAGATACCAGTCCATGTTTGTTGGCCGGCAACGCCTACCTTTTGGCCTAAATGGCCAATGACGCATACCCTGGCGTTAACCACGAGAGTATGGCACGCCTGCACCAACAATAGGACTTCCTATCTCGCCAGGGGCACCGACATTCCTAGGAAATGGACCAGTCCCGGAACCGCCATTCATCTCGAACCTGATAGCAACTTTGTCATTGTTGTCACGACGGATATCGAAGCTACCACCCCCGTTTTGCGGGGTTCCCAGCGTTTCGCAAATGTCAAGAAGCTCTGCCTCATCTATCACCTCCGAGGGAGAGGGGTTGATTGAATCCACATGCCCTTTGAGGGCGGATAGCTCGATGTAGCCTGTGGCATCAGCGGCGTAGTCTTCTAATTCTTTGCAGGCGCGTACAAGTAGCTGACGGATAACGACGGAACGGGGTTGCGCTGCTCTCGCCATGTGAGGTGGGACACCGAAAGCTCCATTTGGAGGCCAACCTGCTATATTGACTGGATTATGCCCAAATCCAGATGGCGGTGAGAATATAGCCGGAGCGCCCCAGGTTGCAGTAGGAGCCCCGAAGCCAGTGTTCACAAATGGCGTGCCATGGAATGGCGGGGGCCGAGTACCAGGAGCGGCCGTACCACGATGAGTTGTGTCAAAATTAGCCAATAAGGGCTCATCCGTATCATCTAATAGAGCGCTGCTACCAAGATGGTTACTCATATCGTCAATATCTGCAGACATGTCATGACTTCGTTGACCATGAACTATGCTCTCTGGCCGACCAATTGGCGTTGGCTTTCCAATGGGCAAAGCGCTTGGCGGATTTGTGTCGAAAGATGCAGATCCTTGACGTGAATGTGACGGGGGGTAGCCGGGGGCGCTTTCAGGAGGGGAGAAACCACGATGTAAGTTCTGCAAATGCGGATCTACTCCTGGCTGGGAAAATCCTGGTGGCGGCATATTAAATGGCCGGCCACCCGAAGGGCCACCTAGGCCCGGCGGTGGCACCGGCATACCATGCGGCCGGAATTGACCGCCCATCGGTGGGTATATAGGTTCCTGCATACGGGGAAAGCCCATACCTATCGGTGGAATCCCCGGCGACATTGGCATCCCCATCGGTGGCATGCCCATGTCAAAGGGGCCTTGTGGAAGACCTGGTGGACTTCTTATGGTGCCATGATGGGGTGAAATAGGCTGGAGCGGAGGCCCATTTGACTGTGTCTTGCCTGGCGGTCCGATTGGCCCTGGACTGACGTGGAGCGGACTAAGAGCGTGTGGTGAGGCCGTCTGGCTTGGCCCAGATGCTGAGTGGGATGCCTGGGAAATAGATCGCGTGACCTCCTGAGAAACTGAGCGTGGCTTCATTGGCGTATGAGCCAATGGCAAGGCTGGCGTCGCGACTGGAATTTGAGGTGAAGCATGATTCGCTAGAGGTTGCTGAGGCAGAGCGGGCATCGAGATGGGGTGCTGCTTTTTAGCGGGCTGTATTGGAATAGGGGTAGCGATTGAAGGAGGCTTCACCGCTGTCTTCTCTTCCTGCTTTATCTTTTCTTTGGCCTCGCGATCGGCTTTGGCCTGGGCCGCCCTCAGCTCCTTTTCTCTCTTATCCTTCTCATGCTTCTCCCGCCGTTCGCGAGTCTCGCGTTCCTTAACTTCGCGAGCTTCTTGCTCTTTGCGGCGTTGCTCTTCTTTCAACTTCTTTTCGCGTTCCTTTGCTTCCCGAAGCTTTCGTTCCTGTTCGGCTTGCCTCTCCTTCTGCTCATGCGCACGACGCTGTTTCTCCGCCTCCTTTCGCAGGCGTTCCTCTTCTTCGGCTTTCTTCTGCGCCTCTTTTTTCTTACGCCTCTCTTCTGCCTTCGCTTGAGCCTCCTCTTTTCGTCTGGCTTCTTCGGCTAGCCGGGCTTGCTCTTCGGCAGCCTTTTCGGCCTCGCGTCTCGCTTTCTCTTCCAAAGCAGCTTGCTTTTTCTGGAGGCTCTTTTCCTTGCGCCTTTGTGCATCCTTCTGTTTCTTGGCCTTACGCTGGGACTCTTGGGTTTCTTCCTGCTCAAGTTCCTCTAGCAGTTTCTCTTGTCGTTCCATTGCAACCTTTTCTCGGTAGGCTGTTAGTACTCTCTGTTCAAACATCCGCGCGGCAAATATTTGAAACATTCGACGGCCCTCCTCCATACGTTGCTCTTCAGTCATCTGGTCCTGTGTAATTATCAGCGGGTGTATCCTAAGCTAGCTCCTATTCAATTACCTCTTCCTCTTCATAATCTTCCTCCTGGCTTTCGTACTCCTCATCCTCTTCGTCCTCCTCGTCGTATTCCTCATCTTCGGGAGGACGGTTGTGAGCATTCGGCAAGCCGCCTCTTAAATTGTGAGTATAACCGCCTGGGTAGTGAGTGGCGTCCTCTTCTCGAGCCATCCTGCGTTCAGCAAGCTGTTCCATCATCTCGATGAACTTTTTGCCGTCATTTTTTAAAAGGTCGTCCGCCACGGTAAGAATACCGCCTAAACATGTCAGCCAAGTCCATTGAAGTTAAAGGATTGAAGACCGCTAGGGGGCGCACCCTTCACTGTTAGACTCTGGCCGAAATTGAAAAAGTCGTTCGGATACGTGTCACGAGGGATTTCCTCTGGCTCATCCTCTTCTTCTTCGTCTTCCAGATCCTCTTCGTCGCTGTACTCCTCGTCCGCGCCTTCAAGCTCATCTTCGTCATTATCCACGTGTTCTACCATGCGCCCACGTGATGGGTGATGATTAGAGTACCTAGAAGGCATCACTCCGGGTGGATGCAGTCCACTCATGGGTCCGAACCGTTCAGCAGCGAACATGGGCGGGCCATTGGGCTGGCTATGAGGCCGGTTAGCGAAAGATTCCAGCTCTTGGTAGTACGCATCGTAGAGTCCTTCTAACTCCTCCTCAATTGCAGTGCGCTTGCGGCCACACACAGAGCAGCTACAGGTATGCTTCTGCTGTTCCTTCATCTTACGAAGCACGGCGTCCTTCTCGACCTTCACGAGAGACTTCCGCTCATCTTCACCTAAGCCTAGCCAAAACTGCTTTATACGTTCCCGCTCTTCGGGGCCGGAAGTATTCCATATCTTTTCTCTAGAAATGCCGGATGGCCGAGTGGGTTCAGGCTCCTCAACAAGTTCTTTCTTTGGCTTCTTCTTCTTTTTCGACTTTTTCGATTTTGGCCCTGAGCCATTCGTTGAGGCGTGTTGAGCGTCCCTTACAAAAATGTTAAGGTGGCCGTCATCGCTTTCTGTCTCTTCGCCCCAATCGTCATCATTGTACTGATTATGGCGCGCTGGAACCGGTTCAGCTTGGCGAACATGTTGAGGAGTAGGCGGGTGCTTGCGATTTGTGGCCGAGGAGGCGGGCAGAGGTGCGCTCGATGTCGATGCGGGGCTCGGAAGCCCGTTGGCAGCGGCAGCCTGTTCCTTCTCAGCAGCCGCCTTCGCAGCCGCCTTCGCACGCCGTTTTTGCTTTTTCTTGTTTACAGTTACGGGTGGCTGGGGCTCGGGAGGAATCGGACCATTTGTTGGCGCACCACCGCGTGAGGACGAGGTGGTTGTTGGTGATGGCTGAGCGGGCGGCGTGGATGCGGAGGACTTGGGAACGGAAATATACTTGGTTCCGTCCTTATTAGTGTACTTGGCCGTGGTTTTCGGTGTTGGCGACGCAGCCGCGACGACCGCAGGCTGTTGCTGCTGGTGGCGGTTGTTATTGGAAGACATGCCGAGAGAGCGTAGGTATTACACCGCAGAGCGAACTGAAATCATATAGAGAGCGAGAGACGCTGACGAGGACAATCGGCGGTAGAATAGAACGCGACCTATTGTCGAATAAAAAGCGCAACCAGCATTGGCGGGAGGCACAGGTACAGGCACAGGAACCGCCACTACAGGAGTAGGAGGCACGAGAAAGGCCAGCAGCCGGGCAGGCAGTGCACAGAGACAGGAGCCGGACGGACGGGGCTTTGTTTGGCGCGGATGAAAGCCGCGATAGTAATGATTGGATTGGAGGCCGGTTCGCAATGGAAAGGAGACAAGACAGTTGTTGGCTGCTGTTCCAGCGAGCCTGCACCGCGGGTTTCAAGCTGTCGCTGGCGGATGGGGGCGGGTCTCCCGGCGGGACACACAGAGGGAGATACCTCTAGAGCCCTGCTGGACAACGAGATTGGCAGCACTCACGGTAAGCCGACGATGCCTTGCTGTTGCGTTAACATGTATATACTGCTGTATTCGGTCGGCCGTGGTGTTGATGTTGTCGGCGTCGGGGCAGAACCACAATGTGTGGATTGGGTAGGTGTTGCGGTGGTTGTGGTAGTGGTGGTGATGGGGACCTCCTGGTAGTCGCTGTCACTGCATCTTGCAATTTGCACCTGAAAAGAGAATGGGATGTACCACTGTATATCTGTACACTACTATTTGTACATTCCCATCAGAAACATCAAACACAGGCAGTCGGTACGTACCTGCTTCTAGGGAGCTTGGCCGCCCGCCATGCCGAATTAGCGCCCATCAGGGTGTGCAAAACCCCCAGCTCCAGCCCCAGCCCCAGGGAAGTACCTAAGCCTACATGTTTCAGCCTCACCACTGTACTTTACCTAAATGTAGGCAGGTGCCTGTAGCCAATGTACTCTGTGGTTCAAAGTGGCTGAAATTGCGGAACAGTCACGTGACTGATTTGGAACCAAGTCGTCTTTGCTTGTGTTGTTTGTGCTCCTTGATATCGTCTGGCATGTTCAGATAACCTAACGCGATTTAAAGGCAGACCGTGATCTAGCGCTTCAAAGGACCATAGCTTAGACATCTTGAAAAGGTTTGTTTCCTCTTCTTAGTGATAATGCTCGGTTGCTGTCTTATGTTGCTGAAATAAGCAAGAGCTTTATTGGCATAGAGGGGAGAAAGATCATGGTGAAGTTTCCTGATGTGGACGCTCATAGGGGCAGCACATTCTGCGCAAGTGTGTTTCGGTTCAGAAAACCCTAGCCTTCCGGAATTTGTTTGACATCCTTATAAACTCCCCATCTGGAGACTGGCTTTCAGCTAAGCATGGTTCAGAAAGGGGCAATAACACCTTATATACAAGTTGGTGCCATTTACATAAATGAAGCCCTTACCTCAGACCCCGTCTCTTGTAAAGCAAAATCTTATACAGCATTAACCTTCAGCTTCCGGTAATTCCGCCATACTTCCTTAATATCGTCTATTCCCAATCCTAGAAGTCTTGCGGCTATTGGAGTTCAAGTTGGATCCAGGGATTCTGTCAACTTAAATCTTAGAAGCTATCACAGATGCAAGACGGGGCTAAATCTTGACGCGCTCTTGGAGGAACGCGCATATTAGCTCGCTGCACAGATTATTATATTTCTAAGTACTTAGATAATACTCACTCACTCAGTTTCTCGATTGTTGATTTGGCAAATATGCTTGTGGCACAGTTGTATAATCACTCTGTCACACCTGCACTGCACCAGATTTTGAATAGTGGTCGCGGACGCCGACAACGCCACTTGTAACATAACTTCACGGTTGCGCGGCCTTGCGGTATAAGAACTCTTGGCTGTGAAAATGTTGAACGTCCATTTTTCTCTCAATTGAATGTTAGTGATCTGCAGGACTTAAATAAATCAGAAATGTGCTGTAAATGGGGAAAACAACCTTGGGCGTCAATGTAGGCTCGTGAAAGATATAACCAGATATGGTAGGGACTGGGTACAGGAGCACTGGGGTTCTATGGTCAGTTTACGGCCGGGTATGTCTGCTCGATGATGAACAGTGAGCTGAACTTGCAGGGGGGCCGGCTGGGTAGGTATTTCCTAGGGGACTGATTGGGTTCCCTTAGGCTACTTTCTGGTAGAGGCGTTACCTGCGGCTTCACAAACACCTAACACCCAACGCCTACTTTGAGGCTGCGTTGGCTTGCTGTATTTTCCAATATTTATTTTTATCTCTTGTTCCCCCAACTCAAGAAGCCCCCAGAACTTCTATTTGTACGCTTCCAACAGATATCTACTAGCTGTGCTTTCTTAACGGCTTTTTACCAACTGAAGTCCTTGATTCTGAGACATCACCACCCCAAGGGCCTTTGCCAAGCATCTAACCCAGGTATCCAAAAGTACGTAGATACCTACATTTGCACCTAGGTAGCAGTTGCTATTTTTACCCATCTTTTAGTTGCACCTAGGCACTCTGACGCCCTATATTACAATTTTGTAACCATCCATCCGTCAGGTAACTATCTACTTACCTGCATGCGACTCTCTCATTCACTCATCACTCCTAAGCAACCCAATTCAACTCCGAGGGCGAGATCTCGAGAGAGCTCTGTACTGTGCATACCCGGTCGCTTGTTCGGTACCTGACCCTGGCGACAGCAACAACACCGCAGCCTGATACACAGCTCCCTCCTGTGCCAGACGCCGACATTGGATACTCCACTCCGTACCTAGGTATCAGCTAATAAATACCTACTTATTGCTACTCTACGCGCTTGCTTTGTCCAGCGCTGCGCCTCGACCATCTTATCTCTTCCTCCGTGCCCGTTTAAGTTATTAATTATTGATTATTGGCATTTCCCATTTTTTTAAAACTACAAATCCCAAAACCTACCATACTCCTATCCAACCAACCAGACCGGCCGTCCGCCCGCCCTTCTCTCTCGTTCCCCCAGCTTACAGTCTACTCGAGCCAGCCCGAACTGGTCTTGTGACGATTCCTCCCCACGATAGTTTGGCTTTCGCCCGAGACTTGCAATGGCGTCTTCGACTGCCTCCAACGTCATTCGTAGGTATGTGTGCCCGGGATGCCGACGTTGATGCCGATCCAATGCCACTGCCCATGCCCCCTTGCCTGCTGCTGCGCGCTCCCTGTCCGCTGGAGCTGTTCGATTCGAGACTACGTATAGTCATACTCGATAGCTTTTGGTTCTCCTGTTCTTCCTTAATTACTACCTACTCAATCTCGATTCATGTTGATGACAGGGGCCCGCGGGGACATTGAGCACCTTGCGGGCTGCCAAGGGGCTCGTTGCTCGTACGATTGGAGTGCTGACCACCGATCGACAGAAAGCTAGTCATCATAGGTGATGGGGCCTGCGGGAAGACCTCTTTGCTGAGTGTCTTTACGTTGGGGTACTTTCCAACTGTGAGTCTTTCCTTTCGGCTACATGTCCTTCAGGGCATTTGTTCGCTCACGCATGCTGACTGCTTCTAGCACTACGTAAGCAATCTCCAGTGACGACACCACCTACTGCTCACAGCTTCCCGTTAGCCAACGATGCCGACACTGATCACCGAGTGCTTTAGATTCCAACCGTCTTCGAGAACTATGTCACAGATTGCAGAATAGATGGCAAGTCGGTACAGCTGGCATTATGGGATACGGCCGGGCAGGAAGACTATGAACGGTTGCGCCCTCTCGCCTACGCAAAAGCGCACGTTCTCCTCATTGGGTTCTCGATTGATACACCGGATTCCTTGGATAACGTGAAACACAAGGTCAGGAACAGTCTCCCCTCCGACTGTGTTCCATCCACGTTGCAACAAACTAATAGGTACGATAGTGGATAACAGAGGCAACGGAACGATGTCCCGGAGTACCTATTATCCTCGTGGGTCTGAAGAAGGATCTTCGGGATGATCCGGTAGCGATCGAAGAGATGAGAAAGAAGAGTTTGAGGTTTGTGACGGAACGACAAGGTGAAGCGATCGCTCAAGAAATAGGGGCGCGCAAGTATCTCGAGTGCTCTAGCTTGAGTGGAGAGGGCGTCGACGATGTTTTCGAGGCCGCGACGAGAGCCGCATTGCTGAATTTCGAGAAAGGCGAAGGCGCAGGCTGCTGCGTGATCTTATGAGGTGGGCCATCCGACACTATCGGTAATGCCCTGGGGCAACAGTATGTGTCATGGGGATCCCCGTGTTTGCTGTGAAGCATTACGCAAGAGACACGGGTGAACTGGTCGAGGAACTTCAGAATTACCCATCAGCACTCTGGGCGATATACTACGCCTATCTACTACGAGTACATATCGAACTCTCATTTCACCAGACGGAAAAGAAGTCGAACACCACATACAAACGACCAACTATCTAGTTATTTCATGAAAGCATTTCCGGAGGCGACTGTATTAATCACGAAAGCGGCAAAACTTAGCACTTGTTTTTCAATATTGACGAATCTCATCAATCAACACATAGACAGCGGCAGAAAACACCGAGGCACTTTTGGGCTTTTCTTGGCGAACCGGACAGGAGCTGGCGAATGAAAAATTGGCCTGAAGAGAGGGTTACCAGGAAAGGGGAAGGAAGAATACATCTTTAAACGACAAACCACTACTGCTATTACCTTTAACTCACCAACTGCTAGCGATTCCTCCCACAAAACATGACATCACTCCTTGTATCCAGTCGCTGAAGATCAGCTTGCATCATTAGCGATGCGTCATTAATCTACTACAATAACCATTATTCCGTGTGTCTCAGAATTATCCGTGAGAGGGGCGACTAGGAAATCTTGTCTCGGCGTAGAGTTCCTGCTTTCGGTTGTGGAAACAGGATCTCAAATCATGGACATTATAGGCTTGAAGTTGGTAAGGTCTGCCTAGTCGGGTTACAAGTAGAGTACGTTTGAGCACCCCGTGATCATAGTCGTCGCAGATAATCCCTAGTGTCCTTGCTTAGATCCACGTATTGCATGGAAATTCTTTGATTCTTGATGATTTCCCGTATTCCAAATTTCCTTGGAATAATCGGTAGCGCTCTACTCTAGTATATACAAATGCATCCATGTATGTGTATACACACTTGCCTACGTTTCGTCTATTACATCTGACACAGACACGGGAAAGGTACAGATCATACTGCGGGAGAGACCAGTAGCGGGGACCAGGGAATCGATTGTCTTGTTGGCGGTATAGCCACCTCCTTAGCAGGCAAGACAGTCCTATTCTGTCGGGTCTCTGGCGGTCATCCCATGGCACTCCGTATAATCAGCCCCTTACTTCCATCGGCATCTCGTCCTATCATATCGTATAGGCGTAAATATAGTGTTCGTGGCGGTTTGTGCGTCCTGCCTCTGCCACTATATCCAGAATCGCCGTATTGGTGACAGTGGTCAAGTTCGTCCTCAATAGGCGAAGAATGGAAGAAACCACATGAATATAAGAATTACAAGGCAATCCTATCTATCGCGTCCACTCGTGGTTCCATGCCTGGCGGGCCGGGGTCTCGGTCTGCGGACGGGCGTACTCGATGGGCATGGCGTTGTGGCCGTATACGCCGTGCTTCTCCATGGCCACACGGTACAGGTAGCCTTCCTCGCGGGTGCCGGGGCCGCTGGTGTTGCGGAGCTCTTCGCAGGCGTTGTGCATGGACTGGTACATCCTGTTTGGTTCGCATACACCGTTAGATCTCTATTGCCTCATACTGTATATCCAATGCTCTAAGAAAATCTTACCGCTCTAGTTCGTGCGCCTGTCTATCCCGTTCCTTGCGCTGGAATAGCAACCACGCGCGATGGATCGTCCAATGCCGCAGGGCGCGGTTACGGGCGAAGCGCAGAGGCGCGGGGACGGCGCGAGGCATTGAGGATTTGAGGTTCACGATACGCGGATCGGGGCCCTCGCCTCCGCCCTTTCCTTTTCTCCTTGACGGCTTTTTGCTTCCCTTTGCCGGAACCACCGACTTCGCTTCTCGAGGGGTCGACATGTGGAAAGAACGGGACTGGCGCCATTGTGTCGAGGGCAAAGAGGCCGAACAGACGAGGGATGAAGGTGCTGGCGAGAGGTTCAGCGCTGTCGCGCGTGATATTGGGCGGGCCGAAGAGTCCAACGATAGCCTCGCAAAGAGGCTGCGTAATGTCGGTGTCGACATCGTTTAAGTTAGAGTGAAGTTGTGCGCTTGGCTGTCTAATGCCCTTGTTGTCTTGGTCGACCCTGGGATCGCTTGTGGCTGTTCAAGTCCTTCTCAGACGAAGGAGGCTAAATGGCGGGGGGTTTTGGCTACCGGTACTTTGAATTGGACTCTCCCAAAGAAGCCGCACTTGAAATGGACTCGCCCAAATTGTCCTGGCCGGTAAGCGCCTTGTTCACCGCGTTACGGACGATTTCGAGTTTGGGCTAGATAGTTCGGGTCTGGGTCCTCTTGTATTGTACAAGTCTCGGAGCTGTGGAAAAAAGATTATTAGCTCTGGCTTTGGCTGCACAGTGTGACAGGGGTCAAGTTGGTCAGCCCAGCTTAGACCGCTACTAGCCTATCTTAGCTTAGCTTACTAAAGTACCTAGGTAGTTGAACCAACTTCATCCATTGTCCATGAATCTCCTATTTGATTCAACGCGTTTCTTCTAAATTACCCAGCAATGAGGCACGAGCGAGAAAAATAATAATTCACAGAGAGGGACGGGAATAATAATGAAAATCTGATCAAGGGCTTTATTGCCCATTCGGCGCTTCTCATCTTCTCGAACCTCTTCTTGTTCGATGATTGGACGATAACGATCGCGTTCAGTCCTCTGAGAGGCAGAAACCAGACTGATGATCATTCAATGCAAGGTAAGTACGCCAGGTATAGTTGATGGCATTCTTAGGGATGTACAATTTCTCCTTAGTGTCATCATGTAAGAGTTCACTCGACCTGTATATTATCGGAAAGAGCACGATAGGGCGAGCTTACGAGGGGGAGGCGAGCAGTTCTGATGAATTTGGCTGCTGACGGGGATACGCCTTCGTTAGGGGCAATAGAAGACGAGTCTAGGATGTCGTTTTCCCCCTCCGTAGGTAAGATGACTATAGATGATCGTACAGCGGTATTGCTTTGATGAGGACCAGCCGTCGACGACGATCTGAGGCAACATTGATGCCAAATACTAATGTGTGTGGTATAGAAACAACTGTGAGATAATCATCACAGCCTGTGATATCTAATAGCGGTAGTCACATATATCGTGCTGGAGTTCCTTTTGAGTCTGGAGTAACAGGCTCCCTTCTGCATGGGTGACTATGTAGGCAAGAGGTCTGTAAGAGACGATCTCTTCCTTTTCACGGAGGCAGTGAGAGCACAAGGCAAGAAGGCAGGCATATAGGTAACAAAAAGTGTGCAGCCTTTCAATTGACGTTCCCCTGACAGGCGCCACCATGTTTGATGGCTCAGTGGTAAAAAAGTCGGCAGGATAAATCCCTTGTGCCACAGGCAGAGAAGGTTTTCCGGTCCGAAGCGTGTTCAAGTCCGCCGGATTCTTTTTTGCAGTCTTCAGTTCGAATCATGCTGGAGTTGTTTTCACTTTTTTTTTTTTTTTTTTGTCCTTTCAGCATTATGAAATAGGAAAGCTTCAAAAACTAGGCCACCGCCATCATATCTTTCGACGGATAATGAGTAGCGGAAGCGCGTCAGAAACTCCGTGGACTTAAACCGCCACTCTGAACTCACCGTTACGTTACTGAACACCCTCTCATACATTTTAGTACATTGGCATGGTTGAAGAACCTTACGCGGCAAAAACATGTTCCGAAAAGTTTTAGAATTGGGTCAGTATACTACCTCGAGTTATCGGGAGTGTCGGCCTTTTCCACCACCGGGTTCTTCTGTTTCTTGTCTACTCCGATCCAGAGCAGATCTGGACGGCTGTAGTGTCCGACCACATCGATGAAATGTCTGTTCGTGACGATCTTATCTAGATTGAGGCCCGCATACACGATTCCTTCAGCTGAAGGGTTCCCGTCTTCAAGCGCAGGCGTCAACCTTCTACCATCCGGCCCAAGGACGCAACTGTGGCCACCACCGGGTTTGGTAAACAATACCCCATTCTGGGTCTGAAGTGTATCAATAGCCTTCTGGTTCGCGACCGTAGTGCAGTGAAGCACGAATGTACCACCCTCGACGGCATACGTTTGCGATAGACTCAGACAGCCTTCTGCAGACTGACCCCAGTGAATCGGGGACTGAATGCTGCCATGGGGATCGAGAGGTGGCCACATAGCAATGTGAATAGCTTCGCCTTGAGCATACGTGTGGTACTTTAGTAGTGGTTGTGCATGCTCCCAGCAACTCAGCGTTCCAACTTTAACTTTGCCGATCCCGTCCCCGAAGTCTACCTCTACGACATTGTTGAGATCGGGGCCAGAGCCATCGCCGAAGATAGTCCTCTCCACATGAGTTGGCTTGATCTTGCGGCGCTTCAAGAGTAACTCCCCCTGAGCAGAGATGATGGCTTGAGAAATATACAAGCTATCCGTGGGACTGCGCTCGGCAAAGCCTAGAACAACGACAATGCAGTTATCCTTGGCTGCCCGCCTAATACACTGCATTTCAGTTGAGTCGACTCGTAGGGCGTTGAGAGTGTATCGAGTAGACATGGCCGGGTCTACTGGCCGACCCCTGAAAGATTTAATTCGCGTCAAATTCAATAGCAAGTGATTCTTGGTCTGACAATGTGCCTTACCAAATCCATCCCGGGTAACCAGTGATCCAGACCTCTGGAAAGGCAATAAGCCTCGCGCCATTGGCTGCTGCCTCAGCGATAAGCTTCACAGTCTTGTTAACTGTCGCCTTCAAATTAAGCCATTCTGGCTCTGCCTGAGTGACAGCTACAACGAGTATCGCCATATTCATACGTCACTGTTGTGTTTTCTGCTTGACGTAGTTGAATTTGCTGTGGTAGAGACAGAGTCCAATAACCATATGAGGGAGGGTTGAATGAGGGGTCGTTGCATGATCTTACTTCCTTGATAGGCCGGACCTGTTCGGTGCCCTTAATGCTTGGCACTGGAGAAGACGCCAGTTTCAGTTTCAACTGACACGGCAACGTTACGAGACGAGATACTGTACGAGAATGCGAGATCTGCCCCCCCGCACCAACAAGAACCACAATGATGAAGTTTTTAATAACTCAGGATTTCTTTTTTTTTTCTTCGATTTTTTGCTTTGAGAAAGAAGTGGAAAGAACTTGAGCTTACATGAGGACTGCTTAGTCATTAGCTAGCCTAATTTGACTTTGAGGGGCTTCGTTCGCGATTCTATCCTATGGAGTTGTAGTCTGGAGTTTACCTTTATTAAGCTCATTCGGGGCATGCAGGTGCGTCTTTTATGATATTGAAGACTTGGTGACTCTGTATAGGTCATATGATGCCCACTTTCATCCGACGACCAGCTGTTAAGCGAATACCGTACGCCTCGTGGAGCTCATAACGTAACCTCAGAATTCCTATTCTTCGGAATATGTAGCAGTCTCTGATCTTTAAGGGCGTGGTCTCTAGGACAAGACTGATACCTGGACATGGAGTAAGGAGATAGACAGTTGGCATGTGTATGGGGTCATCGGCTCCATCATTCAATACGTAATCTGCATAGAAAGGAACAACAACTGACGGTATATTTGCGCACTTGGGCATAGATACTTCAATCTTAAACCGGGGGCCATCCGATTCAATTTTGGAAGGCGGTAGAAGCGGCAAGGAAGCACGATCATCCCATACCTTACCCGGCAGCAGGATGCCTTCCACAAATAAGATCCTTGAGTGAACTTGACCAAATGGGTTGCCCTCTTCTGCATTTACACATACCTTTAGAGCACTGGCGGAAGGGTGCGGATTATCGATGCGACTCGTGCGACGTTGGTACTGATAGAAAACCCTGTCACCTTCATAGACTACCCAGTCGTCTTCATCGTCCCAGTTGCCTTCGCTATGGCGAGATCTTTCTATTTGCTGAAGTAAACTACGCTCGGAGTTATTCGCTGGCGGCATCAACTCCGTCTCTGTCCAGTATGTCACCTCAGAATCGACTGAGGACCAAGACCAAGTGGGCGCTCGGTACCTCGATGGCCTTCGAACCCCCGGCTTGAGCACATCAACTCGCCAGGTCAAGCCACATATGAGGGAAGACTCCCAAAGCCCCGCCCTATACGTGCCCATGTGAGGTTTCATCTGCGCTGCTAGGCCTGATAGCGCTGGTAAACGATCCTCTTTTGTCAGCTCCAAGGACGAGTACTCTGAAACAGCATAATTCCATTCGCTCAAAAGTGACCCCTTCCTGAAAAGATTTCCTATTGCGCGACTCCAGTACAATGATAGGTGATCATCGTATCGAAATGACGTGGTGACTTCAGAGAAGTCCTGCAGTAGTTTAAAAATGCCATCCTCATCTGGTGTTTTATTCCTCTTTAGCAACGGAACGAGGCAGAACCGCGTTTTCAAGCTAGACGAGCTGGTCAAGTCACCGCACTCGCACCGTATCGCTTGTGCGCACTCCCACATAAGTTCTTGCTTGCAGAAGTGCAGAACTCGTGGAGACAGAATCCGCTCTTGGAATGCCCATGCTCTTGTGAGCAGAGGGTAATCCTGTGCCCAATGGGTCAAGTCAGTCCCGCTCCAGTGTGGCAGTCGAGGGCGGATTCCCAAACGGTAGATTTCACCATGGCACATTCCATGCCAAGAATACTCGTTGTATGTTGTCCTCGACCTCCTTAGAAATCCGACACAATCGCTGCTGGACTGGGTTGCCGCTAACGTAATGTAAGAGTTCTGGTAGATCTGAGCCATCCGTGACGACTCGACCTGCCAGTCAATTGAGCTGTCTTGAATGATACACAGAACGTCGATCCATAAATAGTAAATCTCTAACTCAATACAATAGAGAATGGCGTCTTGAAAGGTTACTGGAAGCTCGGTCCATTGTATGCCGCATTTTCTTTCGCTGATGTTTCCCAGGGTTGTGGTGCACGACAACTGCATACCCCAGCAGTGGCTTAAGGTGGCATATTTACTTACTTCAATGGGTGTTTCGGCAAGTTTAATGAGAACTTCTCCATTGCAAGCTCTTTCAATAACTAGGATCCTGGATGGAAGTTGACGCATTGTATGACTTGGGCAGTCATGCTCGTTGAGACAAGTTTCTATCATGGACTTAACCTATCGCAAAGATGCTTGCGACAGAGGGTCTCTATTGATGCTCGTCCTTGGCTGAATGGCGGCCCACGGTGCAGGATGCAAGTGGTCTACAACGGTTAGGTAGGCTTCTTTGAGATCTGCAGCGACTTACTACTGTCTTGCGCAATGAAGTATTCAAGTACGATTCTTGGACGCTCATCATAGAAATACAGCTCCAAAGCCAGGGTGTCCTTCTCCGAAGCAAGTCCATAACCATACGCTCTTAAAACATCGTGTTCAAAGGACCAGCCTTCTGCCTGCATCAGTATAATCCCTTCTAAGAGGATCGCGCACGACAGGCAATTGCGATCGTGCGCCGATAGACGGAGTTCTTGAGGTGTAAATTCCAGCCAAAGTCTAGATTGTTGACACGCGCCCTTGACAAGATTATTGCCTAGCTTGCATGCCATCATGATCACCTAACCTTAGAAGCTAAATGCCCGATATTAGCTGACAAGCTTCTGTAAGCACTACGCCAAACGTGGGGTTACAGCTCGATCTGGAGAGCTTACCGGCGCTGAACCGTTGCACGTTCTGTTAAAGTAGAAAAGGAGAAAAGATAAGAAGAGGAGGGGGTATAGTGTACTACGCGAAGCATAAGCCAGTATCTGCGTTGAAAATTTCTAGAAATAGGCAATCTGCAAATGTGACTGCCTTACGCTATGGTTCGCGGCTCTCCGTTCCCGGCCCAGCCGACATTTAATATGAGGAACGCACAGGTTTTCTCAGGCACTGCCACGTAGTTACCTAGGTTACGGATGAGAATATTGCTTTTGCTGTAAATAATCTTGCCCTTCTGTTAGAGTCGGCCTATATGAGAACGACCCAAGGTCTCCGCCATCTGCCCGACACTACGGTAAAATATCTCAATGTCACATTTACTGATAAGAAAGGACGAGCACGTTAGGATGCGCTTCCGGCTAGGATGGCGAAATACATCAGGGAGAAATGTACCTAGATTTCGGCAGGCTAGGTTCCTTTTGCATCTTTCAGGTCCAGACTGGAGCTCCGCCTTATATGCAATGACGGAACTTTTGCGGAACCATTCAATGTTCGCCAGAGGTGTCAAAAGAGGCCGGAGCAAAGAGCGTCATCCTGTACTCTTGATGAGTATTGATGCAGGCGCATTCGGATAAGGAATTACTGCCAGTTACGTGCTAGTATTACTTTCCAACAACTCGTAGATCTAATCGTGGTTAGGTTAGGTACCTATCCTGTAGATTAAGCCCGCGGTACGGTCTTCGAGCGCCACAAATGCTCGATTTGCCATGTGATTTTTCCTGTGCCATTGTCTGAAATGCTTAGCTGTTCGCTTCATCCTATTGGCGGATGATTACTGGCTGAGGCGATATTCCTGTATCGTGTCGGGATGTTGTTTCTGGGTTTGTCTGGTAGTACCGGAGCCCTGCGCGCAGACGGGAGGTCACCTATGCCAAGCCCCACGAACTGTATCAAGCCTTCGTATTTGTATCCATCATATCATAAGTATATGCGTATGTAAAACTTATGCCGATCCCTGACACATTGACCAGGCTACAAAAAGAGGTGCTTAAAAGCCGTAGCGATACTGTATATAGAAATGACTAACTGCTAGGAGGCTAATGGGTCATCTGGATAGCCAAAGGCCTATGCGCTTATAGGATATTATTCTCATATTGAGTCATCCTCCAAGCCCTGCATTAAGCCCTTGTAATAGTCTGCAACCGCGGTGGCCAGACTTTCTAGGAGGGCAACAGAATGCGAGACTAATGTGGTTAATGTTTAGTAAAATGTTCTTTGTCCAGGTATTCTTGGCACGCTAACGAACAGCCCAGCAGGCAGGAGGTATCTTAGTTCGAGATATTTACATTAAAATTATGCTGTAAACCGACTTGAGAGCGCCCTTTGTTTAAGCCCTTGCAAACCTATAATACCTGGACATGGAACATTTAACTCCCTTATGAACCAAGTAAGCTACGACACGTACTAATAAAACGAGTGTTAAAAATAGAGCCAGGGAAGCCACCAAGACATGGAAAGTTGCACATGCTTTAAGCACGGATTACTAATCCTTAGCTCAACTATTTGCTAATCCCACAAAGGGATAATTACAAGAACTCAATTTGGGGCTAATCCTCGGCCACTCAATTCTTCATGCTCCTGGCGCCAAGAGATTCGACCTCCTGCGATTAAAGACTGCTAAGCTTCAACATATTAGCACAAATGCGTTAAATACGAATAATGTCTATGTCACAAGGACTTAGGATATAATCGGGGCAGAGGTCGTATATGATGAATACCAATCTCGCTCTGATACATGATTAGACAACAGAGCGTCGCAAGGATTTAAAACCCGAAAGGGATGCCGACAGTTAATGGCAATACCAAAGATCTAAACTGAAACCTATAAGCCTGCTACAATTGACTGTTATCAACTTGGTTCCCCTGGGCACACTTTGACAGCTCGACACTGGCATCGCACTGAGGGACCGCGTATTTGCTATTATCTTGTTGATGTTTCATACTGTGATGTAAGGGCGGCTAAACGGAATCGAAACTTCCGAGTTTGTTATCATGGAAACGACACGATATTATTAACGAGGACCACCCGTCGCAGATAGAATGATGTCGTGCGTATCATATGGTGAAACGGACTTCCCTCTGGACACTAGTATGATCGCTGATTCTTGGCCAATCATTTGTACCATTTATCCTAGTTTAAATGTTTGGTGAAGGGATAATTAGAACGTCACCAGTTTAGGCCGACATGATCCTAGGATAATTACGGTGTTTACCATTGTGTGCGAAATGGAAGGCTGGCAGCGTGTGATATATAAGCGCCTGTGCATCTTCTAGAAGTTGATTCTCTTGGTGTGTTTCGTTATGTATCAAGGAAGCTGAGGTCTACATCAGCTTTTCGAAATTTCGCAACGTTGACATAAGCTGCCAGGGTGGAATCGGAAATAAAATCGTGCCCCACTCAACATATTACTCTCGGCTCCGGCCTTCCTGTACTTCTGTTCTCGACAGCAGTGGTAATATCACTTATTCTGAGTCGCCGAGTTGGTACTGGCTCTAGATCTACCGTCTCGAAAACCAAAATGGCAAAGCTCTTTTCTGAACGCAGATCATTGCCGGCAGGCGCCGCTGCTGAGATGGAGCAGCTCGCAACCTGGATGCGCAGCGAAGCGGCCGACTTCCAGATCGAAGACCAAATCAAATTCTGCAAAAACACAAAGAAGTTGTCGTCGGTAGCATCAAGACTCGGAGAGCTATTCACGTTTGAAATCGAGGCATGTTCGATTCATTACTATACACTCCCTCAGATTGGGGCTGCAGAGGCTCCAGGACGTGTTATTAACCTTCCCTGCTAATTCTCTGACCTACAGAACCTACTTCCGAGTGGCTATTCCAGTCCCTTGAAATTCCGTGCAAGCGCTATTCACTTCGAAAAGCCAACGGCCCTTCCTGTAGACCCTGGCTGGATGATTGAACTCATACCAGTACACATCGTTCGAGGACCAGTCGAAGTGGGAGACGAGCAGCACATCCCGAACTCCTTTTTCCATGTGTCAACCAGAACTCGAGTATCGGGAGACTTTTTCGGTCTTTTACTGATGACTCAGTATCAGTAGCAAGCGTTCGGAACAAAGGCCCAAGGAAGAATGTCTTCCAAGTATCTTATCCCAGGCCTAATAACCAGTCTAGGAGCGCCCCTTTGAGCAGAAGCTGGCGGCGCCTGTGATAGGGAAGATCTGTGCTATTGTCTACGAGTCTCGCGAAAAAAGGTCCAAAGGTCAATTGCATAGCGTTGCTGTAATCTTGAACGAGGCCGAAATTCAAGTTAATTGTATCTAAAGATCATTTTAGCTAGTTCGGTATGTGATCCAGGAAATCGATTCAGGTTGCCTACCTCCAATGCTATTACCAACTCTATTGTTAGCCCCTGCGACTGCGACATCGTAGAACTGTGGGCGCTGTGCGTTTTCACGAATCTCATACGGCAAAGTGTTAACTTGATGGAGTTGGTATTGAGCTTTCCATTGCATGATTCTTTCGCCCATCGACACAGCGTCCTCGCCTTCCCAATGACGCCTGAACTTGCAATTTAGCGTTGCGCATATTGCTACTCGAAGAACGCCTGGGACAGATATCAATAATTGCACCTTAGAAAGTCGGACTAACCGGCGCATACCCTCAGGCTGGTTCCAAATAGGATCTCCATGATGGTCTAGACGAGTTATGAACAGATATGGAGCGCTATTGCCACAGTAGCATTCCGGGTCCAGCATATTGTTACGAAGTGGCTGTGGCCCGATCTGGTAAGGGGCCATAGGGAGGGGCCAGTGTTCCTGACCCGCACTGGGCTACTGAGGGGTCACGTGCTGGCTCACTCGGCTCACTGGTGATCCAGGCTCACTCGGCTCACTGGTGATCCAGGCTCACTCGGCTCACTGGTGATCCAGGCTCACTTGGCTCACTGGTGATCCAGGCTCACTCGGCTTGCTGGCCCTCGGATGGGCTCTCGCTTTTTTCTCCCCTTTGTGTCTATATAATCTCATGACTTTCCTGTATCTAGTCACTCGTTTATTCTAGTTCTCTAGCTATCAATCTCAGTTCTCATTTCAGTCTTACTTGAAGACACCTAAGAGCGACTACTATTCTATTGCGACTAGATTAGTGGTGGGAGTACCTGAAAACCTCCCTTACGGACCACCTGCTGTTAGTCTTATTGTTACCTGCAAATCAAGAACCCATTTCACGTACGTCTTATATATCTTTCGATATATAAGAGGTCCGTAACATTTTGATAGCTCCTTGATCAATAAGACTCAGCACGTTACGGATATTGGTATAGGGAACTGGGTGGTAGAAAATCCACGAGATAAGTTCGCCAGAAGATACCACGAGGATATCCAACGAGACGACAAGATACGAATGCATTTGCGAATGCCCATTTCGAGAAGTATACCCTACCTGATAAGTTTGACTGACTAGACAGATTATGGGACCAAAGACACGAAGTCAAGACACGAGTTCAGAGACTTCACGAGCACCTCAGCAGACCACGAGCGTCAGCACACCTAGACAACAAACCCCGGTTGCAGCCAGTCAACCATCGCCAGCTAAGAGTACTACTGTAGTACGAGCAAACAACAACGACTCAAGCAGTGGGTCAAGTGAAGAGGAGACAGCACCAAGACCAGTACCTCCACTTAAGCCAAGAACACCGGTTCCAAAGATAACTCAAGGAACACTTACACCAGCCAAGACAGTGGTCACGAAGACACCACAGAATCAAGAGACAGTGACAGCAACACCTGCCACTACGGTAACAGCGACAGTTACACCACAGACATCTGCTTCTACAGTACCCCAACCAACAAAGTCAGCACCAACTCAGACCTCGAGCGTACCAGTTCCTGAATCAGCCAACAAAGATAAAGAACCAGAGAAACCAAGGGAGTCAAAAGAACCAGAAAAGCCTAAGGAACCAGAGGAACCAGAAGAAGACGAATCACCACCACCATCACCACCTCCAGGACAAATCACTATGGCTAGTCTACCAGAAACTAAAGGTTTCAAGCCTACACCCCCTAGGCCATACGATGGGTCCACGGATGTGGAAGCATTTCTTGTACAAGTAAGACTTTACTTGAAATGGTATGAATCGACAATCGAAAAAGAATACCAGAAGATAATGGTAGCCTCTCAGTTCCTGACAGGAAAAGTACTCGAATGGTTCCAGCCAATACTAAAGGACTACTTGGAATCATCGACACCAAGTAAAGCTAGACAAGAGACCCGGGAAATCTTTGCCGACTATGAAAATTTCGAGGAACGAATGAAAGCATTATTCGGGGATACCAAGAAAGCAGAACATGCCGAAAAACAGCTTCACCGCCTGAAGCAAACCAAGGATACAGCGAGCTATGCTGTAGAGTTCAAACGATTAGCAGCGATTTCAGGACTACCAGAACGTGCATTATTCTATCCGTTCTACGCAGGCCTGAAGACGCAAGTTAAAGATGATCTCCATAAAATGGACAGGCCCGAGGAAATCAATAAGTACATTGATATGGCCATTACGATCGACCGACGATCATTTGACAGGTACCTCGAGAAGAAAGGAACCACCACAACTAGAAAGGACAGTTCCCAAGAGAATACGGGACAAAGATCCAAGCAAGTGAGTGAGATCAAGAAACGACCACTCAGGGATATGTCTCAGGTTGAATGCTTCAACTGTGGAAAGAAGGGACATTTCCAGTCATCGTGCCGCTCCAAGAAGGAGGACGATAAGAAGGGTTACCAGAGAGGAAAGATTCCTCAGCCCAAGAAGAGAGTACGGGTAGTGGAAGTCCAAGAGGACGAAGAAGATGAGAGTCAACCAGGAAGCGATACGTCCTCAGAGCAGGAGTATGAGGTTGCTATTCTAAACCGAACAAGCGGTTCCACACCTAACGAAACAGAGTGCCCGATCTGCAAAGGATTGGAAGAAAAGGCATGCAAGTACCATCCAGGAACTGAACAATCCTTGAAATGGATTGCGAAGGGATGTACATGCCACGAAAATGATTGGAATTGTGAGATGCATAATTCCAAGGAATGGCCTAACCAAGAGTGGGAAACCACTAACAATAGCGAGCCAACACCGTCAACAGACTCGAATGACTGTGAGGGAGTTCCCACAGCCAGGCCCAGGATGTGGCCTGAAGGTGAATCTTGTCCTGAGGGACAAGACTGCGAATACGATTGGTGTTATCATAACACAGACTATGAGTGGCTTGAACAATCAGTGTCCAAGAGCATTCAAAGAGGCGAAACGGCCTACCAAACACCAGAAGACGAGAAGATTGAAGAAAGAAGAGTAGAGAAGACTACCTTGGACGAACTCAAGAAAATGGAAGAAGTTTTCCTATGGCCCAGACTACAGAAGATGCAAAAGAACGACAGAGCATTGCTAGTTGGAGCCGGAACCGACACTACGCATATTCCCCAGTTAGCTATTCAGCTGATTGCTGAAAGCCATGGACACGATGGAACGATGATGGGAGGAGACAACGACCTCCTAGTGCCTGAACATCCAGAACATCACAAGGTTGCATGGGTATGTTGTGTGGTACATAGATGCCATCAACATCTACAAGACAAGCTAAAGAATGCTTGGTTTCCAAAACGAATCGCACGAACAGCAATGAACGAACCATACATGACAGACTACGGAGTCACTGCACGAGTAAGCTACCGAGACGAACGAGGATTCGCCATATTCAAGACAGACAGCGACTGCACACAAGATTCTACGGCAAGACACTGTACGGATGACTATTGCGAATATCATTGGTTGCTGAAAGCACAATTATTTCGACAAATGACTCATGGGAGACGAGAAAATGAGAGGCTACACTTCATGATACGACCAAGGACGGTAATCAAGAAGCGTCTCTCATCTAAAGAAGAATCAGACGAGGAAGGACCTACGCCACAAGAAACCAAAGAAGCATTGGACCAGATACCCACCAAAACATCCTATGCGAAAGAATCGAAAGAACAAGAAACAAAAAACGAGAAGGGTTCTCGCCTCAAAGGCAGCGAGTAACCGAGACAGTTAAAGCCCTACGAGAAGTTCGACGCGATACAGAAAGAAACCAATTTGAGATCGAACTTGAGAGTCAAGGAAAGATATATAAAGCCTTGATAGATTCTGGAGCACAAGCAAACATCATATCACCAAAAATAGCGGAACGAGACCGCATCCCCTGGAAATACAAGTTGAAATCCTGGAAAATCACGGGATTCGATGGAAGCACCTCTAACTACGACAATGGCCGAGTACTCAGAGAAACAGCACCACTCGACATATCTATACAAGGACACAAAGAGCAAGTTGTATTTGATATTGCCGATGTCTCTGGACACGACATTGTCCTGGGAGTACCATGGTTAGTGACCAGCGATCCTGTGATCCGATGGAAAGCAAAAACAATTGAATGGGAATCGAATAGACAAGTAAAAAGAATCAACAAAATCGCAAAAGAAATTATCAAAAACATACCAAGGGAATATCACAGATTCCACGAATTATTTCAAGAACGAAGGGAAGGAGAGCTTCCTGAACACGGCCCATGGGATCATCACATTCCAATCAAAGAAGGATGTCAACCAAAACTTCACCAAGTCTATCATATGGGACCAGACAAAACAAAGGCTCTATGGAGATACATTCAGAAGAACCTAGCTAGAGGATTCATCAGGGAATCACAATCATCTTGTGGTTACCCGGTAATCATGGTACCAAAAATGAGAGACGGAAAACAGACAATCGATGAAGAAGGAAATCTGATGTGGCGAGTAGTAGCAGACTACCGACCACTGAACGAAATTACAATACCAAACGGGTATCCGCTTACCCTATTGGCAACAATGAGAGAAAACATCAGCCAAGCACGATGGTTCACGACATTTGATATACCGGACGGATATTATGCTATTCGCATGGCAAAAGGAGAAGAATGGAAAACAGCTATCCGGACAGCACACGGACTGTACGAATACTTGGTAATGCCACAAGGACTACGGAATGCACCAGCCAGCTTCCAACATATGATGATGACGATATTACGACAATTCCTAAACAAGTTTGTGTTTGTTTACCTGGACGATATTCTGATCTATTCAAACACACTCGAGGAACACAAGAGACATGTAGTTCTGGTATTGGAGACACTCCAAAAGGCCGGACTACGACTAAACCCAAAGAAGTGCACATGGCATGCACAAGAAATCAACTTTTTAGGATTCACAATCACCCCTGGACAAATAAGGATACAGTCATCAAAAATCGACACAATACGCAACTGGAAGATTCCAGACCCGGCAACGGTTACGGACATTAGACAAGTTTTGGGATTTCTCAATTATGTCCGTATGCTCATCAAGAACTTCGGAGACATGGCACAACATCTCACAAAGTACACAACAAAGGAATACGAGGGAAAGACCTTCTCAATTTCAAAGGAAGCACAAAAGGCTTTTGGAGAATTGAAACTCAGAGTAACCTCTGACCCGGTGGTCAGGTTGCCAAATCCGATGAAGAAAAAGAGGCTTAAGACAGATGCCTCAGACGGAGTGATTGCAGGAGTACTTGAACAACTTGAAGATGATGGGAAATGGCACCCAGTAGCTTACTACTCGAAAGCGCTGAGGGATGCTGCACTACGCTATCCTATCTACGATAAAGAACTACTCGCAATCATCACAGCACTCAAGGAATGGGAACCGTTCCTCACCGGAACAACAGAACCAATTGAGATCTATTCAGATCACAAAAACCTAACGAAATTCATGACCACACAAGAAATCACTAAGCGACATGAAAACTGGATGGTTTTTCTTTCAAAATTCAACTTCAAGATATGTCATATCAAAGGAAAAGAAAACATTCAAGCAGACATACTTAGTCGACGAGGTCAGAAGGGATTCAAGGTTCCAAAGCGAAACATTCAAGTGTTACACCCTCAACAGGATGGAAGCTTGAAGATTCGAACCATATTTAAGAATCTTTCAGACACGCAGCTTCGACAAGCATATAATCCAAACGAGCTAGCGGAATTACGCAAGCAAGGAGGATCAAAACATAATAAACTGATGTATAGACGAAAGATCTATATACCGGAGGCCCTACGGGACAAGTTTATTAAGGACTTCCATGAACACCCACTACACGGACACCAAGGAATAGCCAAGACAGCACGGCGACTACAGGAGAAATATGACTTCCCAGGATTATGGAAGGTAGTCGAGTCTACGGTAAAAGGTTGTAATACTTGCAACAAAGCCAAGGCTTCACGACATAAACCCTACGGGATATTACAACCAACACAAATACCTGAACAAGCATGGCATACGATTGCTTGGGATTTCATCACTGGACTACCGCTGTCAACCGACCCGGTCACAGGAGTACAATATGATGGAATATGGGTAATTGTTGACCGACTCACAAAATACGGTTATTTCCTACCATTCAAAAGCGATGCGACAGCCGAACAGCTCGCATATGCCTTTATTCGCCAATACTTGGACAAACACGGAGTGCCAGAAAAGATTATTTCCGACCGAGACAAACTTTTTACGTCTAAGTTTGGGATAAGCTTCTTCAAGCAGTTAGGTATTAAACTCAAGTTCTCAACTGCTTATCATCCTCAGACGGATGGACAAACAGAGAGACTGAACCAAACTCTTGAACAATACCTTCGAAGCTACATCAACTACCAACAAGACAATTGGGTAGAATTGCTACCAACTGCACAAATTGCCTACAACACATCAATCAATGAAGACATGAACATATCACCTCATGAGGCAGTCTATGGACAACCAGCCACTACCGAAAAACAAGAAAAATCGCTAACAGAAACACCTGTTACCACAACCATAGCACCTCGAGCTCAAGCTATTGCTACAGAAGTCAGAGCACTACAGACAAAATTGCAAGCACGACTTCAATTCCTTCAACAACGAATGTCACAGTACTACGACAAGAAAAGAATTGAGGGACCAATTCTAGCGAGAGGAGACAAAGTTTATCTGTTACGCCAAAAACAAAACGCGACTTCAAAGATTTCACAGATCAAAACGAAAAGACCTAGTGACAAATTGGATTTTAAGAAACTCGGTCCTTTCAAAATTGAAGAAGTCATTTCACCAACCAACTACAAACTGTCATTACCAAAGAACATGCGAATTCATCCTATCTTTCATATTTCATTACTTGAACCAGCACCAAGGGATGCACCTGTTGAAACCCAACTAGAAGTGGAAAACGATCAAAATATCTATGAAGTCGAAAAAATACTGGACTCTCGTCAGAACAAAAACAACATTGAGTATCTCGTCAAATGGAAAGGATACTCACACGCCGACAATACTTGGGAGCCTAAGAGACATTTGGAGACTGCCGCAGTTGTTGTGGATCAGTTTCACCATCAACACCCTGATCGCCCGGGGCCAAAAGCGAGGGGTCGACCTCCCAGGCAGCGTCTAGCGCGTCCCAGTCTATTCTTGGAAGGACCTCGGACTGGCCACCGCTAGGGAGTGGCATCGCGTTGCGTTTCTCGCGCTCCTTGCGTTCTTTTTCCTCATTCTCCATCCGCTCCATCTCATCTAGCTCGTCCAGTGACTGGAGACCGCGCTGAACTACTTTTATCCCACGCTCTTTAAGAAATCGTCTCTGTTTTCGTAGACGAGTTAAACGACCTAGCGCAGTGTCTAACTCACTGTCAAGCCTTTTCCGCTCACCATCAAGTCTTTTTCGCTCAATATCGTGCCTTCTGCGCACTTCGAGGAGTTGTTCCTCAGCTAGGAGCTCCTCTTTCTCTAGGCGGCGGTCCTCGGAGACGATGTTGTTGGCGGTATCTATGGGTACACCCAGGCCATCGCAGGAGCGGCCTGCGCGGACGCATTCTTTGCACCGAGAGATTCCTTCCATCATCTGGCAATTTAGCGATCGATCGAAGCACCGGGAACAAGGCATGACTTCAGAGCCAACTCGGTCGATTAGGCTTGCTAGGGCGATCCGTTGTTCGGTTTTACTAGGCTTATTCTGTTTTTCGATACGGCCTGACATCTTCGATCAGCGAGGAAGAGGAAGAAGGGGTGTTGTAGAAGAGGGGGAAGAGCGGGCACATACGTATTGTTGGGACAACAATGACAGGAGGAAGGAGGATAGTGTTACGAAGTGGCTGTGGCCCGATCTGGTAAGGGGCCATAGGGAGGGGCCAGTGTTCCTGACCCGCACTGGGCTACTGAGGGGTCACGTGCTGGCTCACTCGGCTCACTGGTGATCCAGGCTCACTCGGCTCACTGGTGATCCAGGCTCACTCGGCTCACTGGTGATCCAGGCTCACTTGGCTCACTGGTGATCCAGGCTCACTCGGCTTGCTGGCCCTCGGATGGGCTCTCGCTTTTTTCTCCCCTTTGTGTCTATATAATCTCATGACTTTCCTGTATCTAGTCACTCGTTTATTCTAGTTCTCTAGCTATCAATCTCAGTTCTCATTTCAGTCTTACTTGAAGACACCTAAGAGCGACTACTATTCTATTGCGACTAGATTAGTGGTGGGAGTACCTGAAAACCTCCCTTACGGACCACCTGCTGTTAGTCTTATTGTTACCTGCAAATCAAGAACCCATTTCACGTACGTCTTATATATCTTTCGATATATAAGAGGTCCGTAACACATATCTAAATCCCGAGTTGCCGACATGCTAGGCGGATTGATAGAGCAGTGTCATTAGATTTGTGGTGATTCATTTCCCGGCTCCGGAGGGGTTTTTTTTTCTTTCACAGATGTGCTCACGTTAGAATGGGCTGGGTATCTAGTGTACGCTACATGTACATGAGCCTCCTACCTAGTCTAGAGGATCCTGCCTCTCTCTTCATTCTCCAAATTCGGTATGTCAAATACGTTGCCAATGTACAGCGACCTGATTATGCGGTATTGCACGCATCCAGAGCTAGCATAACTGAAAAAGCTCCGAAAGCACTTAAACCGAGCGCGATGACTTGGACATCTACTTCGTTTCCATGATTTTCCATGGTATTACTAAATCATTTCTGTTCGAGGGTCTATAGCAATATGCTGTGCATACTGATGCAGGCACCCGGGGTCACCTGACTTCGCCTAGGCCTTCCTTGGGCAGCCGGCGTCATTCTTACCTCCTTTGACGTCCCGGTACCGACACTCTCTGGCTCATCGCCGCACAGCAGATATACCCACTCTTGCGCTAGTCGCGGCGATCAAACAATCAGGATACATGAATCTCAAGCTAAAGACCAAAGATTCATGTTCTACGAAGTTTATTAAAGCTTCGCACAAATCACTGTCTTATAAAGCACTACACAAGATGAACTGGAGGCTCTGTGACCACATGGGCGTCAGTTGATTCGTGGTAGTTACCTAGGTAGCTCGCACCCGCAATCGGAAGCACACTGATTATTCTACGTTAGCGACCTGCCTATATCACGCATATATTTGCAGATGCTGGTAGCATCGACCGGGGTGTTCACCGAACACGGTAGGTAAGATTTCACGCCACAAAATTAAGAGTCAGCTTGGTGCCTGCTTGTTCCACGGTTCTCCTGCGCCCTACTCGGGAACCGCATTTTTCAGCTATTGGTTCGGTAAATTTGGTAGCATCCGTCACCATGGAAGTCAACGGGAATAAGCGATCATCTGTAGATCGAACTCCTCTCTAGGAACTAGGTGGAAGCACGTAGGAGCGTAATAACTTACAGTGATTTGGATGTCAACGCCCGGTTCCCGGACTTCCAGGGCCATATCTCACAATATTACTAGTAATAGTCAAAGTGTTCACAGTGTAATTCAATGTTCGCCAAGATTCATATATCTGGTAAATCATTTCTGGATTCTATGTCAATTTGTAAACAATGCCACAGAGTAGTTAAAGATTTGGGGCAAAGTTGAGACCCCGACACATCTTTCATTGATTCGTAATTACGTATAGTGCCACGCTTATAGGGGTAAGAATATTTGTTTGACACGTAGGTCAGCTCCCCAACAATCCCATTGCGTTATCGGGGGTCCACATCCATTCTATCTTCAGCCTCATCAGCGTCCTGTTCATCTAGGACCATCTTATCACTTTCACCTTTGGTGTCGCGCTCTCGGCCCCCGCCACGGAAAGCGGGGTCAGAAACATTCACACCAGCCGCTCTTCCTTGGGTTCCGTAAACATCCCCATTGTGATAGGAATGGTGACCGTAACTTTGCTGCTTCTCGACAGCAAAATAGCTTTTGTATACATCAGCAGAATGGTCCCCGATCATACTGCGATTACCATTTATAGTTATGTCGTCAAAGTTCCCTCCGGGTGCGCGCGAGCTACCAACGAGACTCGAGTCTCCTGTGACTTTGATTTTCGTGAAATTTCCTCCCATCGTTCCATACATTGTGTTAGGCTGCTGAGCGCAGTGCCCTGCCGGATTAGGTTCTTCTGCGTAAACCGTTTCGCGACTGGCAACGAGACGAAGATTCGGTGATAGTGTCATCTGCTTCCCCGGCTGTATAGTCTACTGCGTTAGGCTAAGTCCTATGAGAGATAGGTCTTGTTAACTTCTAAACACTCACACTTCTGCAAACTTGTGTAGCTACGTTAATGGGTTCGGCGGCGCTGAAGAATCGATCAGAGTTCACTGAGGACTTATCAGTAACGAGAATGAATGAGAGCGGCGAATATGGCCTGAGAGAAAGATTTTCAGGGAAAATTGACAAGCCCTAGGAGGCGCGGGTGTATCTTGCTTACTGTCTTCTGTGGAAATTTGGGGTGGGTCCTTTGCGTGGGATTTGTGGTGGTTGTTAAAGTTGCGGTTGGACATTATTTCGTCTGGTGAAGGCGAATCTTCGATTGAGCTCTGTTTAGCAGGTATCAATTGAATTGCTAATAGGAGCGTTGTCTTATAATGCTCTAAAGACTGAAGGTGCTCAACTATGCGAGGCTCGACTGCATGGGCCGAGAGAGTCTTCAGAATTTTTATAATAAGGCTTGCTTCCGACCGGGGTGTATACTTCTTGCAGAGTCGCATGAGGCTCTCAATCTTCGGGTACATGGCTTCCAACACTCGACCAACCTGGCAGCTTTGGATCCCAGCATTATGCTGGATGCGAGTTATTGTCTCTCCCAGAAGATCGAGCTCGACGGACCATCTTTGGTATCGCCCAGGCACGTGCTTGATAATGTCTTGTAGTTGAGCGATTGAATCTAGTAGACTCATCGCTAGTCCAACAAGTTGAGCTGTGGCCGCAACTGTCCCGACAACCTCCATGCTTCACAGATTTCCTCAATCCCCTAGCACTTCTAGGCAGCAATATTTAATAGACCTTCGGTCTCACTAGCGTTAAGCAGAAGGCTAGGTATTAATCGGCTGGTCTGTGAATCCGGTAAGTGCTGCTGCTAAAAAAAGATCACTTTTAAAGGTTTGATTTGAATTACTTTACCTAAAGCGTCCAGGCAACAAAGTCAACTCAGCCTAATGGGCTGCCCGGGGAGTAAGATTCATGCAAGAATGTTCGCCTTTTGCAGCCTTGTCGCGAACATGAATATGCAGCGGTATGTCGGTACCCTACAGGAATACCAATACAGTCCTGGCTACTTAAGAGGGACAGCAAATGGTGCGCGCCTCTTATAATCTAATGGGTACCATTATCCGGTCTGCTGTAGCCTTCCAGGGCCCTTATTGCTTGTGACATGCATATTAGTATATTTGGTTGACATGCAAAGCGACAAATTACCATCATGACAGGGATAATATACCAATTAAATTCTTAAGATTCTAAGTCGGTGTGCAAATATTTCGAACAGCCTTTGCAGGCTTTGGAATTATTACTGCATTTTTAGCCCTCTTAACTAATTGGTGGCTTAAAACTTTTTCTTTTTCTTTCTCCAGGGGACTTGGCCCTGAAAAGTCTCACGAGCCGACTTTCGCTACAAATATTATCTCTTCGAAGATAGCTATATATATACTTCGTAGCATAAAGGCTTCTCTTCACGCAGTCTATGCTCTGTACCTGTGGTGTCACTTCTGTTAGCTGGGGCAGTGCGGGTCAATAGCCCCGGTGAATTTTTTTCAGGCCGATTTTCGTGACAGTGAAAGGGACGTCAAACATGTCTCGTTAGAGCAAGTTGACTCAACAAAGACTCACAAGGTATACTAAAGGAGGCAAGTGGATGGGTATTAGAACGCCGCCAAGCTCCCAGATAACGACCCCTAACGCTATCCTACGTTACGATTGTATAATGTCGAAAAGCGTTGCCGATCTTGTGCACGTTGCGGAGATCGAGAGTAAAGGCTTGAAGAACAATCTGTGTATGCGCCATGTGTCCGTACAGCCACAATGCAGCCTGCCGTCGAACGGCTGTAAGCCGGCCAATATGCCTTTGTTCTGCTGCGCGAGGGCTGCATCATAGCTGAAAATTCAAACGCCGAATCTTCAGCATTGGAGGCCAAAACCTCCGCTTTCCTTGTGTATACCGCACACTACTTAGGCAGTCCAACTCCGACTTGGTATATGATCTCAGGAGTACATACCTGGCTTTCCTGGTCACGTGAGCCTTTCGTTGCGTTGACCTTCTAAGCATCAGAATATAACTACTAAACCAGCGAAGAAATCTGCAGCTGGCTCAGGATATGCCGCAGTTATAGCCGCTTTTGCCCAATTTGTAATCATCGAGAAAGTCTGTCCAGGGCTCGACTATTCGCCGATCCATGCATCTAGTTACCCGTCAGCTTCTTACACTAATAATGAGAGCCCGAGAGCCGTATGTATTGTTCCCAATTGGACATGAATCCAGGCACAGGCGGGCGAAAGCGTAAGCAAGGATTTGGCTTTACTAACACCTCGTGCATTGCATATCTGGTCAATTTCAAAGGCCCGTGAGCTTGGGTTCATCTATCGCCCGCTTCGTTCGCATTACGCCTAGCAACAGTTTCGTTTCGGTTAGCCAGGATCGATGTAAGAGAAGCCAGAGTCGCTATGTAAGGGGTAGTAGGCAAACCAGGTAGCAAGTAGAACCTAAAAGCTCCCGCGTTGATAGGCACATGAGCAAGTATACTTCGTAATACACATTGTCAGACACTTTGCACGCTAAGACCGGTAGCCATTCACTACCTTAATACCATTGAGATCGTGTCAGGTGTATCTGTCCCGGAGTGAATGGAATAGCCCTACAGTCACTTAGCAGGTAGGTAAAGGGGTCAGTAGCCATGAAGGTGTATTGGTCAATGGCCCCTACCACTTTCAACTGGTAATTATTTGGGAGGGATAGCCTGTATATATAGACGAAGCCTGCTAGTATACACCTGGGTGTCACCAAGCCATCTGACAGATTGGTATAGATGGGTCAGTACGCACAGTCCATTCACGATCTAAGTTCTTATGTTGAAGTTCTGTAGGGCATAGATGTCTAAAAGTTGAGCCAACACTTGTTCATACTAACAGTGTTTTAGTTAGCGGGACACATATGATGCAGTATGCAGATACTCGATGAGAAAGACATCTCCGAATGCTGAAGGCTCGCCTAGGTTAAGCACTACTATCTTTCTCATGCATATTCAGTTCGTGAGGTCGCAAAAACCGACCCTGCGGAAGGCTGAGCAGCAGAATCCGCTTTCATGGCTGTCTAAGCAAAACCCAATCGTCTGCCGATTAACCTGAGGATCAAGCTCCTTCGGTAACCATTCAGATTAGGCTAACTCTTGTGGAACTCGGATGAAGAAACACATGTAATTCAAATAGCGTATCAACTCATACGCCATGCAAGTGGTTAGTGTTACGACAGCCACCGAGATCGGGAATGCCAAGCATCATGAAATGTCAGATTACACCACTCTGGCATATGCGGGCGAAAAAGAATCTATCAGGCTATGGGGGGCTACCATAACGTGAATGGGAATGAGATAGTGGGAAATCGTCCTCTTATGACCAGGGCTGCTACAATGAACGATCTTGTAAAACGCACATGTTGCATTAAAAACACGGGTAGCGCAGAGCTATTGGGAGAAATCATGTTCAAACGATATCTGTGCCAGGACTCTGATAGATGTGACACGCAGTATCCCGTAGATGCCACCTATGCGAGGCCCCACGAACTGCATGATCCTTCGTATTCGTATTATCATATCATAAGCACGAAGCCGAATTGCAAGATGTCTCGGATAGTAGATAAATGAAGCTATCCAGACTCCGGGACGCGCAGTGAAACCTTCATGAGGAGGCTAGAGGCCGTAGGAGTCCTATATGGAGAGACCAGTTGACCCTCCAAGGGACTGAGAGTCTTTTGAATGGTCAAGGGTCAATGCGCTCATAGAATGTCATTTTCATATCGAGTCATCTTCAAGCTCTGTCTTCAGCTCTTGTAAAATCCAAATGTTTTTCTTCGTTTTCAATTTTTCATTCTTTTGGGCACTTAGCGCTGAATAGCCTTTCGAGCCGATTTTCATCGGAATACTACTTCTCTCGAAGAGAGCTACATGTACACTCTACAGCATAATTGCGTCTCTCAACGCAGCCAATGCTCCCTTCCGATGATTTCACTTCTGTTAGCAGAGGTGGTATGTATCAATAACCCCAGTCATTTTTATCAGAGCACTTTTCGTGGCGGTCAAAGTGATGATGGCGTCTCCACGTGATAGGTCGCAAATTGAAAGACAAATAGATTCAAGCGCGTTATCTATTCAAGAATGTGCTCAGGCCAACAGCTAGGAAGGGGCTGGGCTTTGCATATCCAGATAGGGATGGGAAAAACCCCCTTCCTTATAACATTTGGGTCGCAGTATAAGAACGGCAAAATGACTTTTCAAATGGAAACCAAGAATGTTGCATCGGTAAAATTCTTTTCAACATGGGCGCTAATCGCCGGAGTTAGAAGATGGATGCAGGCGAAGGCCAAATCACAAAGATATATTCACCAGTGTTGTCGTGCGGCAGCAGATTGAACAGCATGTTACAGTTATTGTCTGTGCTACACCTTTTCTCATCCACGGTCAGAAAGTCTAGCAATACAATGGACTATTGAATAAATAAATAATCAAAGCATCGGACCGTTCGTAGGAGCATATTAATTACACAAAATATCAACTATAAGAGATAATACAAACCTTACATATGAACAAAACATTAGTAAATGGCTTCACCATTGAGTAAGAGCCCTCGCCTGACTTATGCATAGGACGCAAAACCAACTGCACACTTATCCTCTTGAACCACTTCTGCTTTAAAATTCTGCGTTGTTAATACCCCAGTACCCGAAGCCACCCGATGAGTCAGGCCACTGCGTGTTAGGATCGTTTTCAATAAATGCATAGTCGTTGCTTAAATCCCAGTGATCATCCTGCGGGATTTCTGGGAACCCATTGTGATTGAAAGAGGTAGTCCCCGCCTGGGACGAGGCAAGCTGTGGTTGAGCCGAGGACTGGAGCAAGTCTAACCCAATGTCTCGGATTGGAAGCCCGGCTATTCTCTGTGCCATTTCCTCGAGCGGTTGGGTGGGCTCAGGTAAGAGACTGAGGAAGCCTGGATTTTCAGGCTCTATTCTTGGATAATATCGAGTCGACGGCTGAAGAATAGCACTTGTCGAAGAAGGCTCTGTCACCCCATCTGCTTCGAAGGTATTTCGGATGCCAAACTGCATAGACGACCTTAGCTCCTCATGATTGAATGTTGGAACTATATGGTTAGTAGAAAAAGGAGTATGAGCTGCTAGATGGTTTTCCTTTTCAACGGTGGCAATCTCTGTTTCTCTTGGAAGTGGCTGAATCGGAGAGATGTTACTGTTGGACGAAGGCGTTGGATATTGATCATTGGAGCTTCCACATCTGACCAAGCTCTCTATCTCTTCGAAAATTGAGGATTTCACTTTCTCGTGAGAGGGACCAAGGCCAAGTGCATCAAGTCGTTGCGCGATCTGTGACTGAGTGCGTTTGTAGTTGTAGACGAGATCATGATCTTAAACAACTGGCTCAAAGTCTGGCTACGCATTAGCATATGGCATATGGGATGAAATGGAATTCGAAGTTGTGTGATGACAGACCTGAACATGGCACAGGATCGGTCGGGAAAAGTGTTTCCCATAGGGTTCTCCAGTTACTTATCTGCTCATTCGACTTTCGGGATTTCAGAAGATTGTCCATTTTAATATCGATGCCATCTTCAGGGTCGGTGTATTGAATAGGAGGTCGATTCGGTGGTGGGTATGGACATTGTTTCATGTGTTCCCCTAGAGCAATTAAATCTTTATAGTTCCGATTGCATCGTACGCAGACACATGCTTCCTTCTTGAAATGAGACATGGCGATATGTTTCCTGAGCAATATTAGTAGCTGCACTCTCGCTGTATTCGGATAGTGAGATGACTGCGTAATGCTGACTGAAGATCCAACGGCGACACAAAACCAGTACAAACTGCTTAGAAAAATGTCCTCTTTTCTCTACAGAATTCTAATAAAAAGAGTCATAATAGTAAAGGGGGTTGGTAGAGTAATTGTCTCGTTGAGAAGAGGATTTTAATGAGAGCCAGCTAATAGCTTCATCTGTACCAACAAAATTGAGATGGTTACAGCTGGCGTCTGTACTCAGGGAATGAAACACCAATAGGGGAATAATGAAAAAGGATAAATATTACTTAATGGCAGAGATGTTCTCGTATGACCTGTTCGCACACTCTGGGTGATCGCGCACATTGAACCGGCGAGGATTTCGTTTCCTAAAGGGACAGCTAAGATCCCCTTCAATGCGGCGCTTCTTGTGTCGTCTTCTTTTAGCCAAGATACCTGGTCCCGTCAAACCGTCCGACTCCGCTGTATGATGGTGAGGTCTTTTCGTCCCAGGCGAGGCCAAAGAACTGCTAGGGATGGAGTAGGATCGGTCGCGCTGCCGCCGTCATGATACGTATCACCTCCGTCATTTGGCTCGGATTGACTATCCTCACTACAGGCAGACCCAATGAACCGATGCCCCTCATCTTTCAGTACATCAACACACTGATCTCTGGCTTGTTGGAAAGCGCAGATGATGCGATCTGGGCGCCGAAGTCTGTCAAGACTGATACCAAACTTTTCCGAAAGGAAATTGTCGGCAAATTGCTTGAGATCAAGATCTCCATCATCGCTGGAATCGTCTGTACAAGTGAAGGTTCCGCTACCTTCGATAGCCAAATCATGGCTTTGATCAAACATTCCACCAACTGTGTGCAACGCTAAGAAATCCTGACTCTTGGTGGATATTGACCTTTCTGGTACTGAGCAGTCACTCTTCTCGGGTGTGTTCATCACTTCTGTCCCATCGTGTTTCGGAATAGTTAAATCGTGCTGCGAGACTTCCGTATGGCCAAAATTGACGGCCGCTGACTGGCCACGCCCGGCGACGTTCAAAAGGCTGCTAGTCAAAATGGCCGATTGAGGTTTTGGGTGGAAGGGAAGAGATTGGACTGGATTGTGATCGCGAGATTGGGGAGGAAATGGATCAGGGTAACCTGCAAGATCTGTCTGCTCTTGCGTGATGTCCGTCGAAGCGGTTTCCACGTTCGAGTTAAATGAGGGTTGCATGGAAGACTTGTCGTCTGAGAAAGAATGATGATGAGCCATGTTGACACAAGACTCTTCTATTCAATTAGTACAAGGCTTATAGATAGGAGTAACCACGATCACGGCAACAGGATGTTGGGTTCGGTAAGATGGAAGGGTGAAACTCAGGCAGTTGTTGTGTAATGAGACATTAGGTGGCTAACCACATCATTGGGGCGCGAACACATCGTAGATGATAATGTGACAGAATTTCACCACATTTATGATTCAGATGCTAACACCTTCTATCATTGCATAAATACAACGGGATTTGGTAGGCCGGCCAGACTCCAAGATTGTGATTGGTTCAGTAAGATAAGCCTGGGGCATGTTGTACCTCAACCAATACAGTAGCATTTCAACCCTCATACCCATGTCAAATTATGTCTATCTGCAACATTTTCGGGTTTATACACTTGTCTCAAGGATCTTTCTAGTTGAACCCATCGACAGGGCCTATGTACCCGGCCAATAGCTCCCTTGACTTCTTTCGATTCATAGCACGACCTAACTGCAGCTGCAGCACCAAAGAGTCTCCTGGTTGGTTCAGGCCGGATTAACCAGAGCCAAAGTACTCTCAGCTCACATTGCATTCAGCTTAGAGAAACTCGAGTACAACTCTCGGGAAATGGAGATTGGAAGAATACAAAATTTCCACATTACCTTCAGCGTAGTGTATCGGCCTTCGCCGCCCCTACATCATCCTACCCTACTATACCCCTTCACTCTTCCTGTCCCCTTCTCCAAATCCTCGGAGGAGAGTCTACAGCGGTCGAGTACCCTTTTCCCCTTTCTCCCCCTCTTCTTCCTCCTCCCCCTTCTTCCACTTTCTCCCAGTCCTGTCCCCATTTCCCCACACTTCCGCCATTCGTTAACGATGCCACGTTTTCCTTTTCCTACCATTGGCTAACATGAGTTCTTCGTTATCAAATACACAAAATGGTTACACAAGATCATATGCATCATACCAAGGTATACCCTAGACACAATGCAGGTTCGATAGCGATGGTCCAGAGATGCATTTTTCTGAGCCATTAGCCGCTTCATTTCAGAATACATTGAAAATACACATAGAATGTCAAGCCGAATGAGAGGATGCTTAAACTCAATTACCTTCAGTCAAATTAACCTGAGATGAGGAAGCACCTTGATATACTTATATAGACTCTCACTGTAGAATCAACGTATATAATCGTGTGTGGTGTTTGTGTTCTTCAATCTATTAAATGGCGTTTCGTAGTCGCTCCGCATGCTTTACAATGACCGGATTATTTTCAGGTTGCTACAGATTGCGAACAAATTCTAGCTAAGAGCCAGACCTCGCAGATCAAAACGCGGACTCTGCCCACAAAGTACCCTATTACATCGGCTACAGTGATTACACGCCGTTATTTTCACTATGGGTTCGAATAGGCAAGCATGCAGCAGTCGAAGTGGCGGCGAAAACAAACACAAATCGTAAGATACCTTCAAGATAAATATCAACAACGTTTGACTAATTGAAGTGGCTAGGGTCGCCGATGCTTCCAATAAGGAGATGCTAGATCGCTGCATGGGTGACACCGAATCTCTTCAGGACCGTCTCCTCCAAGGAGGGACAAGCGAACAACGAAGCGAGAACCGGTTTAGACGAACTGAACAGATAATCCATCAGGTTCGGGATTGCGGTCAACAATTTGGTCTCACCGACGATACACTAAACAAAAGTGCGAGTAAAGGTGGCAATAAATGAGATGCCGTTGGGGTTTGGAGTTACAGATCAATGTGCTTGGATATTCGAAGTATTCATGAGTCAACGAAGTTCTCTCTCTGCCACTATACGAATAAGCTTCTATTGGATCATACACTGTACATTATAGCTACGACATTACACCTTTCGTTACATAAGGCCATTTCCAAACTTTACTCATACTCATCTCATGTATCCAAGGTTCAGTTTAGCGTGATATCTATTTATTTTTGTCATCAAACTCTATCGACAATCTCTGACCTGTCTACTGAGTACTGAACAGAGTTTTCAATTACTAAACCAACTACGTAGCCAAATCATCAACAAGTGATCCCTCTTCAGTCCTCTTCCCACAACAAATCCCACATCAAAACCTCTCCATACCACATCGATCTGGCCGTCTTCGCCATTCCATATAGCAACTACAATCTACGTTATAACTCAATATCCTAGGCGGAAGGGTGTTTGCACTATATCATGGATGCGAATAATGTACCCACAGCGGAACCGCTAGGATCCGACATTGAACATAGCGGAATTGACGACGAGCATGTGGCGCGAGATATCGAGGCTATTGACAAGCTCGATTCTACCATCTCTTCATTACTTCCCTGTCGTAGAAAATAAGAGCTGCGCGCTCTGCTAGTATAAGCAGGATATGCTGACTTCACCTATATCCTAGTTACGTTAGCCGTCAAATCGACTCGCTTAGCCTCATCAACCGAAAAGAGCTGGGGCCGATTTGCAGCTTTCCAGAGTGCGCGTCAGGTGCACTACGGATGTGCAGGGAGGAATTTCGGGACGAGATCGTGGGGGAGCCTGCTATCCACGCTGCCAAAGCCCTATTGAAGCTTCTCGAAGGATCTGAGGCGCTACTTGATCACCTCAATCGTTCCGTACGTAATGTCGCCCCAAACTTAGTCGAGGTTGTTGGGCCGAAGACCGCTGCGCGGTTCATTGCAAAGGCAAGAATTATAACTCCATTGTAGTGGTTTCATATCTAACGGCAGAGAGAATAGGCTGGCTCACTAAAAGCGCTCGGCATCTACGCTGCAGATTCTCGGTTCAGAGGGGGCGTTCGTGCGGGCCAAAAGAACCGGCTCAAATACACCAAAACTTGGAAAAATAATAGTATGTTTGTTCCAACTTCTCTCAAAGTTACCAATAAATTTGAGCTTTCAATATCGCCATATATATCGCTGGTGACGGGGCGGCGTTTCAGCCTTTTCAGATACTAATCCAGGTCGTCTAGTATTCCAGTGAAGTCATCCAGCTCACTCCTGGAAAATACCGAGGGAAGATTGCGAGAATCTTGGCGAACAAGTGCGCCTTAGCTGCCCGGTGCGATTTCTTCAGCGAGAATACGTCAGGGGCTTTCGGTCGTTCTCTACGCCACGACGTCGACAGAGAACTCACCCAGCTGGAGGAAGTCGAAAAACGGCAAGAAAACAAAAAACTTCTGAGAGAATTGCCGATTTTAGCTGTTGAATAAGGCTACACTACCGAAGTATGTGGTTGGTAACAACACCAAACCAAAACCTGACACGTTGCTGTCAGTGCGGGTGTAACCACAAAGGACAAGATCAACTCAACAGGAAAACAGAGTATAGGGTACCAAGGAAAGGGGTAGCAGAATTAGATACGAAGTCGAAGATGAGAGAAAATAAAAAGTATGCTATCAGATTGGGAGCCTTAGACCTCCTTAATAGTGAAACCGAACATTCCCACTGCCACACTATCTAAACTTGAGGTCCTCGTGTGAGCAATGCGCCATCTGAATCCTTTAGTTTTTTTCTTCCTTTTCTTCGAGCGCCGCTTATCCTTTTCAATGTGTGTGACACTTGCGGAGATTTGGTAACATATTGCTATCACGAAACTCATGCTTGGTGAACAAAGACTACGATTAACTGGAGTTCACATAACCTAAGGGAACACGGACAAGTTATGATAATTGGGAAGTCGTTCTTCGTCTAGTCTTGGGATCCCCTTGTGCTACTCCTTGACACACCTGAAAAATTGTCTTCATATTACTCAAGAGCAATCACAGAAGGCCATGTGGAAGCAAAGAATTGTGGGTATGGTTACCATGACCTGAGGTCCCTGGCCTTTCTTCTCGTAGGACACAACTGGCTGGGTACGAGACATTTTATTTATGAAGTCAGCCATGAACAAATGTGTTTGAAACATGATTCGACCAATTCCTTCTGCTCATCTAAATCTCTGAATTACCAGCGTACATATACAAGAATGAATTTTCTCAACAATATCTAGTTGTCAATCACAATAGTCTCACATAATGAAGGTCATTTGTACCTCATGTTCATTTCATTCTGCATACCCAGCAGTTTAAGCACGAGCCACTACTTGGGGCACGTGCCTGGCGCTAGTAACATACGTATCCCCTATTGACCCTCGAAGTACCACCTGAAAATTGAGGAATGAGCATTGTGAATGTTTGTTCTCTGCCTTTGGCGCCTTTCTGTACGGTTTGCTGTATGGCGCGGGGTGGTCGACCACTCAGTGTTCCCTTTGCTTCCTCTACCTGCTCGTTTTCGGTTCTTCTCTCTTTTCCACTCTCTCTTTCCCAGACTCTACCACTTCCCTCATGCAGCCTCCCACACATACTGCACCTCTTTCTTCCCCAATATTCCCTTCTAATTGTCCTTATCATCTCCTTGCTACACTCGTATAGTGTTGACTTCTTCTGACATCTTACTACTACTGCCTCTTTCATATCCCGGTGGCCTTGTCTCCTAGAAACCTCGGTCTCTGTAGTCAGGGTCGACCTGACGGCTCCGAATCTCTCAAGATGAGCTCCTTGACAGAGTTCCATTACTATCCCAAACTTCCCCGTGAGATTCAGTATATGATTTGGGAAATGTACAGCGAGTCACTGCCAACCGCACGCCACCAGTTCCTCTGTGAAAACTACGAGAACGGATTTGAATTCTATAGCTATCGACTTCATTCTCAAGAGGGCAAAGCGACAATGCAATTCCGTGATAAGCGAGACGAATTTTCGTTGGCCCAGTACGTTCTTTCTGCTACCCCAATGTCTTTCTTACTTCCTAACAATCCCTCAACTACCTGTCGAATCACAAGGTCCCTTTACAGCAGAAACCAGATCCACTAATTCAACTATGATTGTAGCGGTGTCCTTACCGTACCTAAACATATCACTTTCCTCGATACCTGTACTGGTGAGATTCAGCCCAGTTCTAACAGCCACAATTCAACCTATATTGCTGCGAACTACGAGAAGGACATATTCTCGTTTGATATAGCCAGCCGTCGCACCTCATGTGGAGGAGCGATAGCGAAATTCTTTGGTGTCGACTCCAAGACCATCTTGGACAAGGATGGCAAACCGTCCCTGCTCATAAAGGCTGGTAAAGAACACTCTGTCATTGACGAGGCATATCAGAGTATCTTTTCAGCCCGCCGAATAGCTTTCCGTAGTCGATCTATTCGAAAGGATGGAATTTTCGAAACCTTCAACGAGTATGACTTACAAATGCTAGCACGATTCAAGAGACTCAAGCAAATCATCTTTATCGTTCTAAGGCTTGAAGACATCCCTGATTCTGTCGTCCACAGAGCCAGCGCACCAAAGTCACTAGCAGATATCAACGGCCGCTACCACATGATTGGAACTCTCGATTCTGCGTACGCCTCCGATATTTTTTTCTTTTACTTTCTTCCTAATTGGCGCGACCATTGTTGACTGACATCACTTGCAGTGAGAGTGAACAGCTCTTGAAAGGGTATCATACAGGAGTCGAAGTCGCTTATGCTCAGGACTACGCCATAGTCAGCACTATTCCTTGTCCTTTGATGGGTCCGGAAGGCGAGGTCGTCCCGGAACTCGGAGCGCGCCGGGAGCAGAGCGGATTTTCAAGGGGTGAATTAATCGCGACTGTGTTGCGCCACACTATGATGCTGTCTCAGCCATTCATGTAGAGTTCTAGCTACAATAGAGAGGTTCCCCTATGGGACAAACTTGGGCTGTTACCAAAATGGGGGCTGTAGTGAAGCAAGAGAAAGATAAAGGGGGGAAATGGGAGAAAGAAAATGAGGATGTAAGTCTCCATGCGTATGTATCTATTCGACTTGCTAATAACTGCATTCAGAGTAATATCACATAGCTTTCGTATTCAGGTTTTTCCTTTATTCAAGTTTATCAAATGCCAATGAATTTTTCGAAGGGAAGACCGCTGTCCACTGCACAGTTCTAGTGAAGTGGACACAGTATGCTACAGGAGTTCATCATTGTAGTGTTCCTCCTGCTTGTAAGTCGCCGTTCGGCCTCACATCTATTGTACCTCTAAATGAATATTCTATCTGAGTCGCCGACTGACAATCAGACTTAGGGAGGCGGTCCCCCCTGACGATCCTGCGTGGATCATCTATTTTGATGTTTGCTTCCATTTTTTGGATGCTTCGCTGCCTACTCAGGCCGTAGACAGCTAGTAACACCCAGCACTACAATGGTCTATAATTGCTTCCAATGCTTTTGTTCTGCTTGAGCAAGAAATTTTCTTCCTGCCTTCCATCTCGATCAAGTTTCTCTCGCTAGTCTCAGTCAATCTGCGAATTCTTTTCTTTTTGCAAAGGATTTCATACAACACTTGATCTCCTAGAGTCGGTAAGTGAACCATGTAAGCCGCTGAGATCACTTACTAAAAGCTTTTCCACACTGAAGTATAGTGCTGCAACCTGCTACGATGAGTCTCAATGGTATTCCCTGGACCTGGGACCAACCCCCACCGCCTGTGACGGGCCCGAGCCGTCCAAGAATACTTCACCAGTTTTATCCCTCTCACATTTTCTACGATCTCTGGTGGCAGACCGCACATTATAGGGAACCACCCCCGCCTCCGGGTCAGGCATATTTCTATGGTTAGTCTACTCCAGTCCTTTCTATCTCCTTTTGATGTGTCTCGAGGAGCACTACCTGCCCAGAGAAGAAAATTCTACCCCTATTATCCAGCTCAAACTCACGAACTTTTTTTCACTATTTAATAAACTACAGTGAACCTAACCTCAGTCTGTTGTATATAGTCGTCATCATGAAGGTTGAATTGAACGATGCCGAGGGTAGGCGAATGAATTGCAATCCGGCACTTCCCGTGGAGATCTCTGCCACCTATGAAGCCTCCTTCGCCCGATTTTCCAGCCCTTACGTGGCAAACGAATGGGCAATGATCGAGTTTTACGTGCTCACAGCCACTCACCGCCCGTTCATCGATATTTCAAGGTTTTCCTCGCAAATGATGTACGGCGGAATCTCTTTGACGGCGATGTTTAATCGGAACTGTTTCTATAATGTTCGTGTCGTCAGACGACTCGTATTCGTACCACAAGCCCGACTGACCGAGTGGTACTGGCCTAACTTGATGAGTGGACGATGAAGGCGTGGTATCGAGAATAATACTGCATCACCGTCATTTATCTCCTATCCAATTTGCTTCTTGTCACCGCAATGCTTCTCGATTTGTCTACTGAAGAGGCGTAGGTAGTGTGGATGAAGCTGGTAAAGGGGATTTATCAATTAAGTGGCGGAGCAGGCCTATGAGCGGAGATGAAAGGGGTAACAGGCATCAGTGAAGAAAACGGAACAGACATAGCAATTGCACAGACCTTTCTTAATTGAATTTTAATGCGTTCTCTTTGATCACTTAGTTCCCGTTTGATTTGAATCGGTTCATTCTATGAAGGATCCAAGATGTCTAGGCTAAGTCCTTGAGTGTTTGCCTGTTCGGTACAGAACCCGTTGGGCTTCTTTCAACACTAGGCTAGTCTTCACTTCGTAGCTAGATTCAGCTCAAGGATACATTTTTACCTGCGTGAGCTCGCTTCATACGGATATCGATAGTAAAAGTTTCTTCAGTTTGAGAAACAACGCATCAGATTACTTTGAAATTTGACCCCCTAGTTGAAGAACAAGAAAGTAAAACGCTTGTTGAAAGGCTTCCTGGTTTATGAATGGACTGTCACGCCGTGCGAAGAGATATATATGACGAGTTAAAGAAACCTTTGTGAAGTAGGGGGTGTGGACCGCGAAGAGGCGTTTGGGGCCTTCGCACAACAGCAAATTGTCTACTGCCGGGCCTGCGAAATGCAGGATTCCTGACTCAGATATGAGTTTTGGAATCTATAGCCTACGAGTAGGATTCAAATAAAACTCGACTCCCTTCAACATATAATACAACACCATAACAGCAACTTAATAGCAGAGTGATTAGAGATGAGAATTAGGACATCAATATCAGATAAAATACTGGAGGTGAAAGCAGGACATAAGGGGGTGTGAGTGGAGGAGCGAGGCTATTTAGAAGGAGTCTAGCCTCTTGGTGACTGAATGAGATATTGGGGACATAGGGAATTGAAAGCATAAAGAAAAGAGAGGTCATGCGAGTTATCACCAATCTGTCTACGAATAATTGATTTAAATACCAGTCTTAATGCCACAGCGAGTGTAGTTTTAGCCTGCTTTCAGGCTTAAGCCCTGTCAGGCTCGGAGCCCATGAGACTCACTTCAATATGTACATATTCATGTATGATATTTATACACAGGCCACCATTGATTCGAAACTACCTACTACATATACCTAGATACGTAAGAGGTTCAATGTTTACTCAGGGGTACCTGGGTACATAGCTGTTCTGATTCCTGTTTCACCACTATATTTCAAGTTGGTATTTATCGGAAGGAAGTTACAGTAAGACCAGGTTTCCTACCTGCCTGTTTATGATATACAAAGCTGCTTACCTATTGCCAAGTTCTCACCTCGGTATACATGCACATGCATCCAACCCTGAAGTCTCAGTGCTACTACCACTTGGGTTGTTTTTGTCCTCTTTGCACGGCTCAGAATTTATAGTGTCTTCAGTCCTTGCTGAGTCGCTCGCTTTGGACGCCGTCAGGAAGCTAAACAAATCCTCGCCGCATCCTCAAGTTTGCTACCAGGTGACGCTGTCGCCGATTCAACATCTTCCTTCTCCTCCCCTCGACTGTAGTCTTTACTTCTTGGTCCATCGCGCCATCTGCTGTATCCCACAGCTTGGTATCGCCACAGCATCTCAAGACAGAAAGACAGCACCGCCCTAAACACCCCACACGAAATCAAAGTTGCCGGACATCATCTCGCCCAGAGTCGTTGCCTATAACCATTGACGGGCTTAAGAGATCAATAGTGAGTGCATGAAGGTGGAAGTACCTTTTTTTTTTTTTTTTCTAATTTTACCAGTGGACCCGCAACATACGCTCACGAGATGGCCCTGGGAGGAAGAAGACCAAGGGCAACACATTAACAATAGTTCCCAATTCTCTTTCCCACCCTCGGATTACCAGCTCATGACAGACTCGTCGCCATTCAACAATACTTCGGTTATAGCTAGCACCCCGATGGCATCATTCTATGCTAGCGACTACGGCACCCCATACCATGGACTCCCTGCGCCATCCCAACTTTCCCCATTGACGGTAGACAATTACATGTTTCACCCACGAGCGGCTCTCCCGCCAACTTCTCAATATACTACCACTGTCGCACCTGTTGACAACGCTCCGCACGTGCAAGCTCTAAGCAAGAAAGCTCTAAACAAGAAACAGCTTCAACGTCTACGTGAGCTCAAAGATGAAGTCTACCCACTGAAGCTTATTCGAGCGCTCGACCGAATCTCCGAGGACGAAGCGCCTCTTGGCAGTAACAGAAAGTCTGTTTTTCAAGTGGTCCATATCAAGAACTCGACGGCCAGCAACCCATCTGTCGAACATGTTGGTATCTACTCCACTGTCCAGGCTGCCAATGACCGAGCGCTGGATTTTTGGGCTCAAACGTACGGCGCGGTGATGTTCACGGATGGCTATTCGAATCGCAAGTCTTACGCAATGTCTACCAAGAATTCCCAGCACATTAAGAGATCAGCAGGACATGCCTATCACTACTCATCCCAGAAGAAGATGGCTCCCACCTCGGCGGGCGGTATACCTGCGAACAGTAGCCATTGGGCAATCAACAATAAGTGCCTCTCATTGAGTCATAAGCATGATAAGAGAGAAAAGAGAGTTTATGTCGCGATTTCACAGGTGCGGGATCAAGGCATTCATGTGTAAAAAGGCGGGATGTGGTTTTCCATGACCAATCAAGGCGATAATGGTGGTCGTCGTGTTAAAATTGCGTCAAGTTATCAGGTCACCTGCTCAGGCTAGAGTTGAAAGAAGTATTTTGATGAAGATATGTGATCCTATGGTCGCTGGTGATTGTTTCGAAAATTGAACGGCATTCAGGTAGTGTTTCGTGGCTGATGATGGAACTTAGAATGATAAAGGTGATGATGTACATACAGGCTTGAGATGAAGTCAAAAGGAAGAGTCGTATTTGCCGAGCTTTTACCGTCCAGCCATTGCTTGGCACCAATCAAGAGACGTCATCCCTCATTGTCGCATTCATTTGCCTACTCTACAAGTGATATATCTATTCACCCTCTAAGATCTTTTTTAATGCTTTTATAATTGAAGGATGGATCAACCCAAAGGCGGATTGCCTCTTAGGGGCCACTCAAGAAATCCGTCAGCCACGAAAGGTAAGTGCATTGTTGCTTCTTGCTGTGACCCGCGACGGCCTTGCAGCGGCTGCTTTGGGCTGTCATGCACCAAACCATTTACAGTGATACTTGAAACAAGGCAAGCAGAGTCGGAAGGAGGCAACAAGTTGCTTTAAAGCTGCGCTTTCTTATTTCCGGGCACTATCAATCCATCTCTGCTCTGCCTGCCTCAGGCTGCTTTCTATCTGAGCTACCTACAGTATCGATCATTTCATGAACATGGATCCCTGAGTCTCTAGCATGAGAGCTCTATACTGATACCCTGTATATCAATCAACCCACACCGACCTCAACATGCGATTCACTAACATTTTCCGCGCGATAGCTACCCGGCCTAGATCATCAACGAAGGGGCCTCTAGATGTAGATGAGTATGCTGCTGCTCTCGGGTCCAAAGACACCGGACATAAATCAAGAAACAAGTCAGGAGAACTAAAGCAACTAGCAGCAATCCCCTGGCTTCACCCACCGGCATAACGTCGCCTGCGGTTAAACGCCTCAGCGGCGGCGCAAGTCAGAATGCGAGTCCACGAACCAGCCTCTCGCAGACGCGGTCTCCAATACGGACCTCCGCGCCGCCGGCGGCCCCGAGACGGGACTTCTCATTCCTCCTGAAGCCCGAGATCTACCACCAGATCTCGCCGCTCACCATCCCGCCTCCCTTCCGGGACCCGGCCAGACAGCCCGCCGCCGACACGCCCATACCGGACCTACTAGCGGCAGGCCACTTCCGCCCCGCCGCCATCGCTGCCGCGCAGGAACTCACGGGCACGAATAGTAGTAGTAGTGGTGGTTCCGCAACGCCTATCTCGCCCTCAGACCACGCGCGCATCTTCGACCTCCTCTACGTCCGTCTGTCGTGTCTGTGTCTCATCGACGCCGTCCCGCTCGCGGCGCAGGAGGCCAAGGCCCTGGAAGACCTTAACTCGGCCTTCTACGCCGACGCGGACTCCGGCACGCACCTGGCGCCCTGGGCGCTGCGTATCCTCGTCGTGCGGCTGCAGACCAGTAAGTTGATTCTTGTGAATTTTCCCAAGTTCCTTTTTCTTTTTTTTCCCCGCCCTATCCATTACGTCGAATTTTGATCTAATCGGTCTATCTTGGATGTATTCTCTACTGATTCATGTGCTTTTCGCGTTGCTATCTAGTCGGTTTCGGCGACCCCCGACGCGCCGTCATGAGCTACTACGAGCTGGCTCGCGAGGCGCGCGCCGAGATCGCCAATGCTGGGCGCGCGCACGATCATTCGGCCGCCGAGATCTGGAAGCGCAGGCTCGTCGATCTCGGTATCCGCGTTGCCGGCGCGCTCGTCGAGATGGACGATTTAGCCGGCGCCGTGGCGCATCTGGCTTCGCTGGCCGAGGCCGACGGGGACGGTGTGGGTGGTGATAGGAGTCGCCTCGCTGTTAGTCGGGCGTTATTATGGCTACACCTTGGCGATGTTGGCGCTGCGCGACGCTGCGTTGCTGGTGTGGGCAATGAGATGAGCGAGCGCGTAATCGATGCCCTGGCTGATATGGCCGATGGCGAGTACGGCGTTGCGTTGGACAAGTGGCGGGACCTGCGCGATGATATGAGCGAGAATGGGGTCGAGGACGAGATGGTTGGCGTCAATCTTGCTGTGTGCTTGTTGTATACTGGTCGGATGCCAGAGGTATGTTTTCGACTCTTATATTTCCTTGTTTCGTCCTGTCGTCCTTAATCAGCGTCATTGGTGCGAAAAGATCACATTACTAACATTAAGCATAGGGTCGAGATCTCCTAGAGGAGCTTGTCAATGCCGGCCAGACTTCGCATACACTGTTGTTCAACCTCACGACTATGTACGAGCTCTGCAGTGATCGGGCGAAGAGCCTCAAGATGCGTCTCGCGGAGCGCGTCGCGAGTATAGAACCCGGGTCTGGGGGAGGCGGCTGGGAGAAGGCTAATGCGGACTTCAAGCTGTAGTCTTGCAGAGACATGTGCCTTTTCTTGGTGGGAGTCTGGGACGGAGTTATACATCACATTGGCATGATAAAGGATCGAGCTGTTCTTCTAGTCACTGGAGGGCACTTTGGATTTTGAGTCGTGACATTCATTGCAGAAGCTGAGAACTCCGTAAACACGGGAATACGGGTCCTGGTGTCTATCCCGCAGCTGTAGTAATGATAATATGCGTTCCGTTATTTTAACGTAGACGGGTCAAAAGTCAGATTGGGTATCTCTTAAACTAGAATGCCGACTCCTCTACGCTATCCTGAGTGTACCTTGCCATCCCAACTCCCGCTATTCCTGCGTGATCCTACACTAAATAATACAAAGAGCTCAAGCAAATGACCGTCATATTGCTCCGGCGCCTACACCACCACAGGCATAGTATAAGCCCACGCTCCCAGAAAGCTCGAGTGTACAGAGCTCGGAGTGAAAATCGGGATGGTACTGCCCTAGCTGCCGGGCGAGGCGGGTATTACCGATCAATTCGAAGAAACCATTTCGCAGTCCTCCCCAATTCCATCTTCAGCGAGATACCCACTATGAGCAGTCTTCTCCTCACCGGAACCAGTGCGCTTAGTAGCCGCCTGGCGTTCCTGATGCGCAGCGTACCGCTGCTGGTTTATCCTCCACGCAACACTCAAGACTTCAGGCCACATGTCCACGACCCAGGCGCGGACGGCGTTTTCATTAAATAGCCCATCCCGGTCTTTGAGAGTCGGCGGCGCCATGATACCGTCGAAGGTAGCGTCTGCGTTGAGGACGATCTTCTTGAGCGCCCCCGTGCAGCAGCTCCTCTTTTCTCGGTCGATTTCGGTTGGCACGGAGGGTTTTATGACGTCTTTCCAGAGCGTTTCGCGCTGGCGCTTGATGCGCCATTCTACGAGGCGCGCGGCGTAGATCGGCCGCACGCCGGGGAAGTACGCGAATGCTTGCTGCCGGACTTCGTCGCGGACTTCATCGCGCGTCAGAGTGGTTGAGGGGAAGCGCCCTGAGGCGCGGCATGCGGGGATGAACTCTTCGATCCATTTCCGGAAGAGCGGCCGTTGGCTCATACGGCGTCGGTCGTTGGACTTTAGCTTGCTCTTGTCTGCGATTACTTCGTCACCGCTTTTAGCCTCATCGGCATCCGCAAACATCTCGTTGAGCTTGGCCGGGAATAGACGGCACGTTGTTGCATATTCGTAGATGTCATTGTCAGAAGCGAATGGCTCTTCCCACTGGTTATTGTCGAATCTCAGGCCCAGGAAGTGTAAGACCTCCTCGGGGTCTGTAGATAACAAGACCTTGGACACTTTTTTATCGATCTCTTCAATCTCTGGGATCCGGAGGTAAAGGCCTACTTCATCGATCGTGAGCCCAAACGGTCGGATCGTGGACCCCAGTACGTTCCACAGGTCGCCATGTGCATGCTTGAATAGCATCCACTGGAGGTGGTCGAGCGTCTCACAAACGTGGACGTCGACTTGGATGCCCACCAACGTACTGTGTTCTCCACGTTTCTCTTCGGCCGTAGACTTATTATGCCCCTGGGGTATGAAGCTGATTTTGAGTTCCGTGTCCGGAGGCGGAAAATCCTTGGGCCATGGGATTGCCATATTTACCGCCTCTGCGTTCTCGCTTTTGTGACGGAAGGCACCGAGAGCCCGATAGATGGCTTCTTTGCGTTCTTCGAGAGATGTGCCAAAGGAGGCAGACTTTGAGGATGGAAAGATTTCATGTCTGTTCCATGCGACGAATAGGTCGACTTAGACATCCAGAGTCAGTACATATTCATCGATTTGCTGATGGAAGGCTTTTCTTTTTCTGAGAATACACCCCCCGAAACACACGTCTGGATCAAACATATGATCTATATTTGACCACAATAAGGACACCAAAGCATATTTCATGCCAACTTACTATCTCCAAAGCTAGCCTTTGCAGGCCCTTCGATTGGTGTTGCAACGACCACGAACAGCTTTTGTAAGATTTCTTGGCAGCGGTCGCGAACAGCACGATAGACACCAGGGCTCATCCGAGGTGTAAACACCGGATTGGGACCTGATGCAAAGGCGAGGCCACCCATACCGCCGCCAGTTCGAAATACCTAGCATACGTTAGTTCCCACTTTCCAAGTTGGTCTGGGTTGCACAGAGACATACTGTCTTCGAATGATACCCTCAGTGAGCTATCAGATGGTACCAGGATTAAAAGGTGTGAGAGAAGGAATCTCATTAATCGCTGTTCCTTTGTGATTCAGAGAACGAAGAAGAGTTAATTAACAACCGAGGTCACTTGTTGCCATGGACGCACGTACAAGGAGTGTAGCCATGATGAGAGGGAAGCCGTTCACTATAAATGGTGAGCAACAGGTGATGGCTTGCAATACCAAGCTACATTGCGCCACCTCCATGTGAGTCAACTCAGCCGATATTATACGGGTGTGTGCAGCTTGGTCACAGCTTGAGTAGCAGTCAATGGGAGGGAGAGCGCTGTACTCATCCTAGAATTGGGGTTTAATAGGCGCTGGTGTGCGCTGTTGCCTGCAGGTGCCTCTTGAGCCCCTAATAGCTAGGCCAGTGTTAGCGGCAGTCACGCTAAAGATCCAACGGGTTGCACATCTGCTCATGTAACTTCAAGTTAACTTCTTTTTGCTGGATCTTTTTTGCACAACCTAAGCATCTTTCTCCCTGATACCCAAAGGGACGGTTACTGACATGCGTCATTTCAATTCCGACCTACATATACCTCGGCAGTGCAAACCGATGCCCTTCGAGAACCTCTTGAATCAGCCAGCAATCCTCAACAAAATGTTATTCAGCTACACTCACCAAGGTTAACCCCGAATAACACACAGAGAAACAATCCATGAAGCATGAGGATTAAGATTAACTGATATCAATAGATACTGATCCATCCGTCTCGGTGTACTTGTTCAGGCTTTAGCAGAGTGATGGTGATCTCGGCTCACAAGCCAGGAGAGCTTGAAAAAAATATATGTAAGACAGCAGAGCAAAGGATCAAGAATAGCGAACATAAATGTCAGATATGATTAAAACCAGCAACTTGAGTATTTTTCACTTCCTCGTCATTATCTGCTCTGCATGATATCGTGCGTTTCCAGCACCCTTCATTTTCTCTTACAGTCAGCCATCACGCCTTAAGCTGCCGTTGTGCCACATTCCGCCGGTAGGTCATGTTCCTCTCCCACTTGCGTATATGTTTTTCGATTCTACCCTACAAGGTATATCTCACATGTTCCCGACAATAGATTGACGAGCACACAAGAATTAACTATAAAAACTAAGAGCGAAAAGATATCAAAGTGAGAGTATCTGTGTAGTTTCAACAGCTTAAATCATGGCTCTGAATGTCACGGCGAACAAACACAATACACAATCATGTAAAGTTCGTTGATATAACTGAGAGTCTATCATCACTGAGATGTAGGCTCAGAGTAGTGAGTGACCATAGACAAATTTCGGGGCCTATTAAATAGTTCAGACTTCCCCCAAATTAGCATCAGCACCTCAACTGCTACCTAAGGAAAACCCGCAAGTGAGTAAGCAGGACCGTTACCTGTTGAAACGGCTAGCTACACTCAGTTGCACCAACTCAAAGGCGACTCACAGAAGGCCTACGAAAAGCCAAGACAATAGCAACCTTTTCACGAACAGACACGCAACAATAGCAAGATCCGTCATACGGCATAAGTAACCAAGTCTTCAAAAGAAGGGACATACATTAATTAGCATGTGCAAGTGACGGTCACCCGTGAAATGAATGGTTAACATCTGACTTCTAAGCGCTTCCAACTTTTCACATGGCATTACACAAACACACAGAGCAAGGTGAAAACAAAAGTATAACGCTGTACTTGGCCGCGATGAAAGTCTGCGCGTGACGCCTCATTTAGAGACTAATCATGCTACACATTGAATGTCTGTCCAACCATACATCTCCCGAAGCTAGAGGATAGATAGATAAATATGTAGGTAGGTAGATATAGATATAGATATATCCATCAACATATTCCCCATACATCCCACACGAATCGCAGACTCGCAGCAAGGCCGAGCAAGAACATAAGAGGACAGAGCATACAATAGCAAAGAATAGCAAAGCAAGGCAGTACAGGGAAGAGCAGAGCAGAGCAGAGAAAGGCAGACAGACCAGTAACCATGTTGCATTTATAGCATGTATTAGGGGGCAACGATGCACCATGTATCCGAGCACCTAAATAATCCGTCCTAAATTCCCGATTCCTAAACGCCATGCCAGACAGACCTTAATACATACATGCAAGAAAAGAACAAATCCATCACAACGACGATAACTAAGAGAAGAAGTTTTCTATCCCGGCCACGGCCACGGCCAAATAGCGTACAAGTGCATGGGGTTGACGCAGTATGTAGCACAATGGGAGCCGGGGGTAGATAGCAGCTAGGTAGTTGGTAGAGACAAGCTCAAGCAGAGCCGAGCAATGCTACTCGACTCAATCTCACTCAAGCTCAAACCGCATGGACAAGCCCGCCCTCGCTCTCGCCGGCAGTGCTCTCGACATCCGTCCAGCTAGTAGGCGTGTGCACACCATCATCCTCCTCCTCATCGCTCAGCACGTCGAACTCGGACCGAGCCGAGCGCACCTCGTCAGCAACATCAACGCCCGACCCCGCCAGCGACGCCGAGTCCGTCGGCGTCAGCTCGCCCTCGCTGATAAGCTCCGCCTCGGACGCCGGCGCCGCAGGCGACTCGGGCAGCGGCGAGTAGAAGCTCGCGTCGTGCTGCTGCGAGGTGGAGGAGAAGGAGGCGTGCTGCGCCCATGCCTGGATCGCGTCGTATGCGTCTTCTTGGGTGCGGTCGTCTTGCCCTGCTGTCATGTACTCGTCTGCGCCGAGTTCTTCTTCTGCATCCGTGGCTGGTGGGGATTGATGTGATGTAGCAGTAGTATCATTAGTAGCAGTAGCAGTAGTAGTGGTGGTGGTAGTAGTGGCATTGGTAGTGGTTTCTGGTTGCTCGTTGGGTGTGATTTCAACAAGCGGAGCGGGGGCGCTAGATTCTGGGGATAGAGTTCGCGAGGGCGGCTGGTCCTGGAACCGGCCGAGGTCGGTGGCGCTGTAGATGTCGGATTCCATCTCATCTTTACCGGGCTCCATGAGGCTGTTTTCAAAGGCGATGTCGTCTTCGATGCCGTGTTCGTCGGCGAACGGGTTTGTGTAGACGGAGTAGTTCAACCCCCGCGAGCCCTCGTTATTGTTGTGTCGGCGTCGGATCACCCCATCGAATTGCTCGTGTGGTTCGCAGCCTGTCTGGTAGACATACGTGCCCTTCTCGGCGTTCTCGTCTTGCCTTAGGAAGTCGTCGAAGCTCGAGGCCCCCGTCGACGCCCTGGCGCGGTACTTTCTCTTCTCGTCCTCACGTTTCTCCGTCTCCTTGGACTCGCGCATAGCGTTCCAGTACATCAGTTCCTCACGCTGGCGGCGGAGGGTCTCGGCGTCGGCTTCGACGCCCGGGAGGCTCCCGGGTCCCAGGCCGCGCGACCGCAGGAACCCTTCGGCATCTTCGGGACGGTTGAAGAGGTTCTCGCGCTCTTGTGGCGTGATGCTGTCGCCGAAGGCGTGCAGAGCTATGGCGATGCGGCGGCGGAGGTCGTGGGTGAAACGCTGCAGCTCCGGGGATTCGTAGATGGCTACCGCGGCGGCAGCGACGACCGAGACGGCAATTATGCCCGCTGTGGCAGCTGGGTTAATAGGTGGCATGGTGAATATGGTCTGTGAATATGGCAGTGGTGGCGAAATATGTGCAGTTCTCGAATAGAAATACAATGATGGGTGAATGCAACTTCCAAAGCCAAAATGGAAAGCAAAGGGAATGAGGTTTAGTGTATAACTGCAATCATGCAAGATGGTAAGATCCCATCGTAGAAGAAGATGATGAAGTCTGAAAAGTAACACGACAGGAAGCAAACGGATTGAAGGACAGGAAAATACCGAGCTTGCGTGGTGCTTGAGCTCGTTTTGCCACTCGAGCTTCTAGGCAGTCACTTTCGATTCGTAGTGGATTGGCGGTTTAACGTGGGGTCAAAGGGGGCAAGGAACAGCATAATTCGAGCAACACAATTCCAATTCGTCACTTACCCTTGGCAGCTAAGGGCACGGGCATTTTTAGTGATGCTTCAGCCGCGATGCACCTTCGCTAAGTTCTTTTTCTCTTTGAGGCGATTGAATTATCGCAGTCGTGCTGTCGGACAATAATAAGATTTTCGATCAATGAGGGGGGGTAAAAGAAGAGAGAGAGAGATCTGTTTGGTAGTAGTAGAGGGGAGAATTGGGAGAGCGGCGGAGGAATCGGAGGATTGGAGAGAAAGTGAAAGCTGCGGTCTTGCTTTACTTCTCTACTCCGACTTTCTAGATAGGTCTAGCCATAGACATGCGCATGTAGTTTTAAGCTTTTCTCAAAAAAAGTGAAATATTGTGAAGGACACTTGGGTAGAGCATCTCACGGATAGCTTCGTAGGAAAACTCTAAATTACCTCAAGCTCCGAAGGCAGATAAATGTAATGACGGTGAAAGTATGTATGCAAATTCAGCTTAGGCTTAGAGAGCATCGACCTTATTGTACAGTAAGAAGGCGGCTAGGGCCTGGTTGGTTACGTATACTGGCACTCAGCCCCTCATATTCCTACCCCCCAAGGCAGACATCTATTTGGCAGGAGGATTGGGGTCCGCGAGTGGTTCCGTGGATGCATGATTAAGTTGTTGCCAGAGCTGAGGATTATTTTATCCGTAAATCTATAGCCGCCGCCAACAAAAACAATTTAGATGTCACTTACTTCACAGTCGGCCGTAAGGCCTTATAGAGAGAGCAAGACCTACATTACCGTATTGTCGGATCGTCGACCGACATCTTTCATGGTTGAATTAGCAGGCGTTGGATGCGGGGTTACAATAATGGCGGGGAAATTCACCTAAAACCCCAGCTTTTTACGGATGGATGGTGATCATATTTGTGATGGCCCATGCATTTGATGGCCACAGTGACCGTTGAACTTCACTAGTGAGACACCGTTTGAATCGTTGTGGCGTTCTTCAGACCACTACAAAGTTTCAGATGCATGGCACAGAGATGAGACCTTTGATGGACCCATAACGCTTCATGGAACTAGGAAAGGCAAACGTCGAATTACGGGATGCTTAATTGGATTGTATGCTCATACATACATGCATGCCTACATACTCCGTTGTAGTAGAAGGGTTTGGGACGTTTCCAACGCCATAATTCATCGCGACTTACTTCAATCAAAACGCCTTGTGATTTCATATCATCGAACCCTCAGTCTTGTTCGCCTCCTGGCCCCAAGACGCAGATTATACCCATGTGCTTTGTGTGCACAAACTCCACTGTAAATGCATAGATGAAAAAGCTTGTAAAAGGAAAAAAACAAGTCGATGCTGCACCCATCTCATCCCATCCGAGCTCACGGACCCGGGTTAGAAGTAGGGTACGGTGGGGATATATTCATGAGGCACCCTCCCTCTTCTGGTAGACGCCGCAGTGGTGGGTTGCACGACACATGCGATATGCTTTGTCGGACCCCTGTGGAACCAGCGACTGGCTGGTTACAGACTCGCGTCATTGGATGGGAAACCAAAAGGTTGCGTGCGAAATCCCTGGCCCATGCTTAAGCGGGTGAGATGGGTGATACAGCGGACTCTTGTTATATCTAGTGCGAGCTTGAGGAGCCAGCGGATGAAGCTGACGACGTAGAGAGGCCGGAGTCCGTGCGGGCGATGCTCGGTGTAGGTGATGACGTTGATGCAGCCCTGATGCGCTCACTGTATGGACTGGTTAGAGATTTCGGGTTTCTTCGCAGCGCGTTTCGAACTTGAAGAGCAAGGAACCGAGAATATGGGCGCCAAGCAATGCCAAGACGTGGTCGAATAACAAACTACACTTACTATGCGGCTCTGTTGGAGTGAATTTGGCATTTCCATTGACCACCACTGGTCTTGATATTGAAGGTGAGGGGCTTGTTAGCCAGGACTTCCTCGAGGTTTGCTGAAGGCATTTTGAAGATGATGTGTTTGGGTTTGTTGTTATTTGGTTTCCAGGCGTGTGTGTGCTTGTGCTGGTGCGGTGTGCTATGAGTGTCGAAGTGATCTCGATGCTGTAAAGAGATAATTGGTACCGAGACACGCTGTTGGTGAGTGGGCTGTATGACTGAAGCTAAAATCAAAGGATCAAGAAAAGAGAGGTGAGGATGGGCCGAGGGAAGCGCGATTTATAGGAATTCCACGAGGAGTGTTGCGTCTACTAAGTGCTGAGGTTAGAGGATGGGCGGCCGAGACAAGAAAGGGTTTGTGGTGCACGGTACGACAGACCCTGGATTCGCGTTTACGAGTGCAGCGTAAAGTGCTAGCTGTGGTTTGCCTATCCCACCCGCGCGCGACAGTGAGGCATTTTGTTCGAAGGCTAAAAGCAGCCCCATCGACCGGTACCAGTAGCAACTTTTCGCTTCTACTGTACATGCCTCTGTACGATGCAGCACGTAGGTGGTATGTGGGTATTATGGACCGGCACCGGGACCTGCCTCAGGTACATGTGGACCTCCCACTCGTACTCGCACGAAAGCGCCGGGAATGCGCAAGTCACGATGTTATTCGCTGTCGGTGGTGGGCGGGGAATCCTTTACCAGCAACGCCGAAGGTATCCACGAAGTACTTGGCACCTTTGTCGGGGTGCGTGGGATACCTTGCGTGTTCAACCCCCGATTTTTTGCTTCACTTTCTGACCTGTCCCAACAAGCTAGTGTGCATATAATAGTATCGCGCCGCGCAAAATACATCATTGTGGATGACCCTGCTTAGTACATGTAGGAGAGAGTGTGGTTGACTGTCCCGAGTAGCTGGTCTAACCTTTCGTCTACTACTCGCACAACAGCTATTTCGGAGCCATTGTCTGACGGAACGGGTTTGCCTTTCACCAGCTCTGCTAGTGTAAGTAAGTATGTTCGCTTCTCGGTCAAATGATAATTCGCGAGCGTGGCAAACCGTCATTTGTCTTGGCTACCCAGTACGACTGTACAATACGTCTCCTACAGTCCTACTGATCCATCTAGGGCTACCGTACCTACTTCTTCCAACGATCAATACCAAAGAATGAATGGTTGAGATGCGCGTCCCCCACGCCTGCAACATGTTTGTCTGTCAGAAAAGTTCCAAGTTGTGTCGGTGAGAGCCTGAACATACATAATCTGGCAGTAAACGTCAGCACAGCATTAACGGTATCCTCCCTAGACAAATCCGATTTGTGCGATGCAAGCGACTCGGCTGGCTCGCTCATGTAGCAGCGTAGCACTGTAGCAGCGTAGCACTGTAGCAATGTAGCACTGTAGCAATGTAGCAATAGTCCTCGTGACAACCAGCCATGCAGGAATCGGCACACCTATAGCAGGGCCTATAGGATACTTAGCCTAGTCTGGAAGACTTGAACGTCTTCTAGAAGGTTTTCCTATGCATACTGCTCTGCATGTTAAAGGGTGGTCAGGGAGTATGGACTGCTGTGCTACTGGACCAGTGGCCGGGCGATCCTTGAGGGAATTATGGCTCCGATTTGTAGTGGACCATACTCCGTACAGTGGACAAGCCCCCAAAATGCTTGTTTTCTGCCACTCCTTTCCACCACAACCCTTACAGTATTGTGCCTTGACCTATCTAAGTTAGCTCAATTACCTAGCTAGCTAAACGGCCTCATTGGCCTTCCAAAAACAGTCCAATAGAAGGGCGTTCATTAGCCAGTGCCGGTGTGGAATTCCCCAGGCAAAAACCCCGGCTCCCTGGTTCCTGCTCTGGTGCGCCACATCTGATCCATAACAAGACCATGGAATCCATCCACTTCTGTAGCCCTCAGGTTACATTGTATGCTATGTTAGTTACCTGCAAGCCTTGAGCCAGTAGCAGAGCTGATGGGCTACTCGCTCACCGGAGTTCTCAGTCTTCGTAATTCCCGACATGAACGGACCTGCATTGCATGGATATCTGGTACGGGACCGAGCATCCTCTATTCTTGTTGGCGCTTGCTCAGGACTACGAGGCTGGAAGTCGATCTCGAGACCACAACCAAAATGCGAAGAACTGCAGCCTGGGACGCCGTCTTGAGCCATTCCCTCTTCTCCTTTTCGCCCGTCTGTTTCCGCAATTAACAATGGGTCAGTTCTTTCTTGAGCTTAGTTGAAGATGTCAATCCGCTCAGAATCAATGATCAGTCTACCACGTTTCCCCAAACCGTTGGTGCAAGACAAGTCTTAGTACAGCATGCAATTACTTTGTCTGGGAAGCCGTCCACTCAGCCGCATGCTTAGCCCATACTTACTGAGTACGAACAGACGATCACGGAAACCGAGTTCGGATCTTAACCTGCTACTAGCCCCAGCGTGCCTTGGAGAAATTCGAGCGGCGTCCGTTGGGTCCCCAGTCCTACTTTAGTGTAGATGCAAAAAGTACGCCTCGAGAGGCGAACGTTCGACAAGATCAAGCTGTTTTTGGACACAGAGCGCTGAGATCAACGTTTCCCGCGACCTCCCTCCATCAGACTCCTTTCATCGCGCTCCATACCGGCCAGATTCATTCGCATAGACACAATGCACCACCTAAATAAAACCCACCGCACTTCGCCAATCTTGTTTGCTGCCATCGAACTGAACCGTCCACCGGAATAGTAAGGATTTCAGATACGTGCGACGGACCAATGATTTCTCCACGCGTCTGAACATCCGTATGAACGCGCGTAAATGCTTATCTTATGCTAATCAGTACTGGTTGGTGGTGGTCTCCTCACAGAATCAGAATCAGAATCAGTTGTGAGGGTGGCACACTCCCCCCGCCCAACCGGACACCCCATCTTCATGATACCTGGACCTCTCTTAGTGGCTCACTATCAAGATCATGGAAATTCCTTGTTGCCACTGTCATGTCAAGCATGGTCTCGGACGTGTGAACGGCAGTCACCCTCCCCTTACCCGCGCGATAACCTTCAAAGGCTGGGAAAATGCCCAACCCACTGCTCCACTGCCAGACGTCATGCCGCGGGCCCATTATGCTCTTTAAATTTGGCAGCGGTTGGTCTTGGCACTCCGTCGCCCCCAATCATCCGGGCCCGTGTTAGTCCGTCTTGATTTCGTAGGCTATGCAGGTGTTGGTACCTGAAGGGCTCCGAACCATGTTCGGTTGCATTGAACGGTCTTTCTCATTACCGGCATTCCGATCAATGTCCGCTACTACTATCTACGACATAAAAGGAACGCAGCGGAAGTGGTGATGGGTCACATCGCCGACCTCTCACCATCGATACATTCTACGTGTCGATGAATGCAGCGATCTCGACTTCAAATGCTTTAGGCCTCTATACTTATGCATGAAGGGAGAATCACCCCACCTTTTTTCTCCGAGTCACGAATGTGATTCTTTTAGTAATCTCGGAAAACGAAGGAAATCCCAAAGTTTCTCTTTGTTTACAATACCACATCTCCATCTGTCACAACGCCCTGGGTTTCATCCATCACGATTTTGCTCCAGTGGCGGGGTGTGCAATCTACTTGATTTCAACGGACGAGACCGGGTGAAACAGAGGTTATCGGCCTTTTTATTCATTCCCCCACTGACTGCATCGTCACTCTCAGACTGACTACCTCCCCAATTAGGGTGTATCGGACTAATCTCTGAAGGAATAATCGCCATACCCGAGGAAAATACGCAATACTGCTCCTACCGCAAGCCGCGGTGTTTTAGACCTGACAATACGCAGCGCGAATAAACCCCTGTGTACCTGAAGGCAAGGAGGTTAGGTTTTCCAATACCCGGTGCTGGAGAAAATACAGAGAAACAAATGTTCATCCGCCAGAGACACCTTACGAACATCCACCATTTCTGGCGAGACGCAGCCCGATGGGTTTGAACACATTTGCTCCAGCGGTTCCTTGTCACCTTTAGAGCCCAAGTGTATGTGACTTTCAATGCAATCAAGTTACTGAATAACCTGACGAAGAATCTTTCCCGGTGGTGGCTCGGGTGACTCTGATGACTCTGGTGATCAAGGCACAGCCAGGTCACTTTGAAGATCAAATTTGAGTATGCCCTGACTAATCAAGTCATGTCTGACTGCTTAGATTTTTTTATCCTTCATTTTCTGATCATGCGCATGGGTCTCGGTCGTGCAAACCCGCCGAATTCTTACTATGAAGCGAGGTAGAACCGGGAAGTCTATCACGAGCTCAGATCGAGGTAACAAATACCTGCGCCTAACTCTCTGATTGGCTACAAGTAGTTTCGGGATGTGCATCCCGACAATCGAAGTAACACCCGAGGAAACTCCTTTCCATGGTGACAACGTAGGAATTCCGGAATCTCGATCAACTCTTGCGTTTGCGAAAACCTGTGAATATCACACCGGCGGTGTCTATGGCATCTTTGGAGGTACGTCTTTCGCACGTTGTCAGGATTTTGAAGTGGGAGCCACCTCACCCGCTCATTCGTCGTACTGGTCTCCTCCATTTCATAAGGTTCAGTGCCATATCTCACATATTACTAAGATAATACGTAATCTACGGGCCTTGAAGTTTTTACCATGTACCGCAAGTTCGTGCTACGAGAGGTTCGTCGGCAGCGAGGACCACACAAGGTTACATCTGGTCGGTTAATATTTTGATCGGTTGCTCCTCGTTGGGCACATTGGTGATGAACGGCAACACGAACTTCGTGCCCCTATTCTATACACTAACTAGAGCGTAGATGTGTACGCGAACTATGTCGATGGATACAACCCGATGAATTGCTCACTAGCTTAGCCCTTGCAGGGTTACTCGCTTCGACGTGCCATCTGATATTATCACTGTCCAGAAGATATACACTACTAAGTGGGAGCGAACATTCTAAATAAGAAATGATAAAATCTCCAATAACTTCGAAGGGTCTCGCTATCTCAATATGCAGGATCCAGACTAACGATAATGACAATCGTAATACCTCGGGTCTGTATGTTGCTCCTTATGTTCTGCCGCTTCCTAAGCGTACCGATGACGAAAATACGGATGCTAGGAACAATGCTGAGGGCATTAAGAACAATGGGCATCGAGGTGGAGTTCACTCGGGGACGAGACCTCAATTCTCGATTAACTGTCCTCCATTCTCAATCTGGGCTAACTTGCCGAACCTGCGTCATCTCTCAGGTGTCATGAACGCTGCTGTGCTGAGCACTGTTTGCTAGCCTCGGTCGGTATCTTTGTTTCTATTGTCCTTAGAAAGTTCAACGTTACTCTTGTCCACAAGCGGAAAGTTGAGTATGAAGGATCCAAGGTATGTGTACGAAAGCTTCATGCATAGTACAATATGCCACACAGGAAATATGACCGCCACAATCCACTCGCCGTTTATCGAAGAAAAGTTATGAAACGTCGGCCCATCCGCATCGTGTCTTGTGATTATCCTGCTTCTCCAATTTTTCACTGGGATGGGTATTTCCTGACTCGACGTCAACGGCGGTTTGATATGCTGGATAACGCGCAGAAGAACTTTACCATACTAAATCTAGAGTCAAAAGATCGGTCTGAGAACAGGGGTTCTTAATTGTAAGACTAACAAGTTAACGAGGTCAGAGGAAACGGGAAGGGCTATTTATTTAAAGTGCGAAAGGCCAAATAGGTCCCGGGAATGCGGTGCAGATGAGGCCATAGGATATCGAGATGACAAGGGGGTGGAGTATTAGGGAGACTCACGTCTCGGACTCGGGAGAGATTCTATTGACAATCTCATCGCATTTGGAAGGTCGCCAACTCTATGTTACTTTAACTTTAGCATGATACTATAGCCGTCTCGAGTTGACTTGGAAATATGAGTGTAGAGGGCGCGTCTTAATAGACGCGTAGGATAGATGGGAAGAATAGAACCCATCCCCTGGAGAGGCTACGGTGTTAGAAGTTTATGACAATATACGCGGTTTTCCAACGTGTAATTTTTACGTACTTTAATCCACGACGGCAAAACATATGTGGGATGATATGAGTTTCTTCATTAAGTTGCTCAGTGATGGGTTGTGATCACAAGGCTCTTGAGGTGCTTATCAGAATTGTAGCTTCATCAGGTCACAGGTTATTTCGCCTTGCTTTGACATTCTCTTCCCTTCAATGTGGGATACTATATAGCTAGTTGAATGTATAAGGCTGTCATTCCAACCGCTCCTGGTGAGTCGGTGCTTTTCGTTACTATACCAGACGACGACGCGAGTGCATCTTTGGATCGTTGTTGCTACGAAAAGCTGAGTAGAACAGTCGTGAATGTGTAGTCACTTAGTCTCTACCCCCGCGGTGAGAAGCTTCTTGTGTGCTGCAACGAAGAACGCAATAAGCCGAGCACTTTTCCTAATGTGTGGCCTCCCTTTTCGTCGAATCTCAGCAAAGCGTCTGCCCGGTAGTGCAGGCTGTGTATAGATACTGACATGATATGTCGCTTAAAAGCGACTTTGTCCCTGTGTGAGGAAGGAAATTGAGCTGTCACAAGTTCCTCGAAGGTGGTTCAGGGTGCAACCGCATTGTGTAGAACCCCAATGTGCACCACGAATCCCGTGTTCGCGCGCAATTTCTTTGATAACATGTCTTCAGGTATACGCCAGACGCGGAATTTCTTACTGAACTTTTTAATCCAACCTTCAAAAATCTCTGGGTCACGCAGTTGCTGCGCAACGATACAGAGAGTTGGGTTCGTGGTCTCGTTGCTTTCCCCAGTATTTTCCTCGTTGCGCAGTCGCAGGCTGCAGGCATCAGCGCAAGTCTGGACGAGAGGCTCAATGAGCGTGTCGTTGTAGATACAGTCGCAGGCAATGACTACATCGAAACTGGCAACATCCGGTGACCCCGTGAGAGAGGTTGTCACTTCGTCGAGTTCCCAGTCCAGGGGCGTGAAGCGCAGGTTGATCTGATTAGACGTTGAAGTCAATTTGCCCCTGCGTTTCTGGGACGATGATCTCTGGGTAACTAGGTTTTCCTCCAGGTTCTTCTCGACGAGCCGGGCTACATAGGCTTGATCTGTGAGGACGTAGCGCGATACAAAAGGGGATAGAGCCAGGCCGACAAGTCCAGAGATCCCAGATCCCAGCTCAAGTACGGTACTCGAGGATGAGAGAGCACCTGTTTTCCATAACTGATTGTCCGATGAGCTTAGCCACGAAGCCACTAATGGGGTGATTTTCCACTGCCCCAGGTGTAAGTTAGTAGAGAGCAGGCGTAAGTACTTGACCAATCACCAGAGTAGCCCAGCAACACAACTTGAAGTAATATTTAGGAATCTTTCGAGAACGGAGATCGTTTTTCGTAAGAGGCGACTACGTCTCGAAAGCAAGTAGAATGAAGCAACAACGAGAACTCACAAGAACAGCGCCGGTAGTGCTACCGGGACGATTCAAGATAGTGGGAGATTGATGGATAGTGTAATCTTTACCACCTATGGTTAGATCTATGGTTGTAGCCTGAGAGTCGACAAAGCCGAGATTTTGAGAGGGAATCTCTTGAGAGAAGAGTAGAAAGGTTTCTGGTGGGTACTAGTCAGCTTGTGCCTGGCTGTACTTACTGAATGAACCCTTTACATGCCTTCTTCTGGATCTTGGATTTCAGGCCCGAGGAGGCCGAACAGATCCTTGAGGGCCATAGGTAATAGCCCGTAAAAGCGGGAATATCGATTGAGTGGTTCGGCAGAATCTGCTTCGTAGTACTCCGTAGCCGTAATAAGCTTATCGGAAATATTTAAGATGACGCGATATGTCGCGCTAAATAAAGTGACGTGGATCCGACAGTCATCTCCCGGAACAGCGTCTTGCGTTACTGCGAAACTATCCTGTAGTGTGGTTGAGCCAGCCAAAGACCAAATAGGTCGCCTCTGATTAGGAGTTGAAATGAAGCTGCAGCAGCATGCGTCTGATCTAGGTAGACTTATTGTTTAGGATTGGTCCTCCGTGATCAGTAGATCGGCGATTACGGCAGACCTGCCAGGTGATGTTCTTGCTTGTTGCCTCTTGTTATCATTGAAACCAAATAGTCAACCCTCAAGGTCCAGTTTCAGATATAGAAGCTTAAGGGACGAAGACAAATGCTCAGCCAATGAAAACACTGGACTATGATCTACCCGGTACGCCTCTGCTATGGCATCTCCGGCCTTTCTGCAAGTCAAGCTCTGGGATCACTTGATTGAATACCTAGACTGAATTGAGAGCGCAGAGAACATTCAAAGCAGGAGATGAAGATATCTGGAGGTACCTAGTGAAGCCCTTTCGATTTACGTATCAGATATTGTACAGAGACTGGGTAGGCGGGGCCATGGTATCTTAATGTAGGTATGTCATTGGCTAGAAATAAGTCAAGCGCTGGTATCGGAACTCGGGATGCTGTGAGTTGGCGTTTGTGGCATTTTTTAGAGCAACGCCGTGATGTAGCCCCTTTGGTGGCGGCTTATAAGCCGTAGCAGTTATGTCATGGAAGGTTGTTTATGTACAGTATATGTTGGTCAGGGGCATCGGGAGAGAGCAATGATATCTGCAGTACTATTGGAGACATATATTAGAGTAGGCAGTGCTGAGTGCATGTTCAAGTTGTTGATTGTCAGGCGGAGTTGGGGAGTGCTCGGGAAGTGCCCATGAAAGATACATATTTGATGACGCTCTTTTCTTCTTCCAGGTCAAGGTTTGGTGGGTAGACAGACCCTGGCTCTTCGTGGCTTAGCGTGGACCAGACCCTGTACCCACTGTACTAAACACGGCAAGGGGCCTCCCTACCCCGCCGGGATATGCAATCAATCGGTATAAACTTAAGGCTTTGCCGCAGTAAGTGGCACGTTGAGCTGTAGGGTTTCGTCATGGGTCAGATATGATAGCTCATCGGCAGGGGTATTGGAGGCAAGCTCGGCCCAGCACTCTGTACACTACCTCGACTACCTACTTACTGACGATTGTACCTGCCTCCCCTAGCGCCAGCAACCCGCCAACCAGACCCCGACAACAGTGACGACTACGTACCTACAAGGTAAGCATACCTATATCTTGTCCAGCTGGACACCTGCTGAGACACCTACGTCCTGTAGAAGCACTCCGGGTTCCGACCGCGCACCTCTCTCCCTCCCTCCGTCTGCCACCTATTCACCTACACTACATAGGTATCGTCGAAGTAATCATCAATAACCTGACGATGTGATATAGCATAGCACGCCAGCTATCCTCTGTTAATCTCGTCGTCCACCCCGCATACCCAAGCGTCCACGAAGCCTTGTAATCCGTATGTGTCTTGTTCTTCCCACGCAGCTCACATTTCCGTCAGCTCCATGCTTCATCAGTGGTTGACACTGGCTGACATTGATCTCCCTGACAGTGTAACTCCCTAATCACCATCAAGACAGCCATAGCCTGAGGCTCTTACCCTCCAACCGTCTCCAATCCATCATCGCACACCACATCACATCAACATCATGCCACAACACGAGTGGCAAGAGTCCAAGTACCGGGACGCAGCCCTGCAGCCCAAGAAGTCGGCTCGCGGCCCCTTCTCTATCGAATCTCCCGGGGCTCCCGAAGTGAAAGGCGAGACGAAGCCGCGACGGCATCCTTTGGCCAAGGATGGCTTGATCACAAAACCCGCCGAGAACATTTCTACCGCCTACGAACTCATGCGCGTCAGCGTCGCCAAGTATGGCAATGCGAAGTGCATGGGCTCGCGGCGCCTCGTCCGTACACACCAAGAAAGCAAGAAGGTCAAGAAGATAGTCGATGGTAAGGAGCAGGAAGTTGACAAGGCTTGGACCTACTTTGAGCTCAGTCCCTACGAGTACGTCACCTTCAACGACTACGAGGCACTGACCCTCAACATGGGCTCCGGTCTGAGAAAGCTTGGTATGGTAAAGGGTGATAGGGTGCATATTTTTGCTGCCACCAGTGCCAACTGGCTGGCTATGTTCCACGCCGCTGCCTCTCAAGCCATGGCAGTTGTAACTGCCTATGACACGCTTGGCGAGGAGGGCTTGCGGCATTCCATGGTGGCCACCGCAGCCAAGGCCGTCTTCCTCGATCCTCATCTTATCCCGACCCTGGGCAACGTGCTCAAGGAGGCGAAGGAGGTGCGCTATGTCATATGGAACAGCCAGAACCAGGTTAAGCAAGAACACATCAACAATCTCAAGAGCGCCTACAGCCACATTACCGTCATGAGTTCCAAGGAACTTGAGAAACTTGGAAGAGATAATCCTTCAGAGCCAACTCCACCATCTCCAGAAGATCTCTGTTGTATCATGTACACCTCTGGGTCCACGGGTACGCCCAAGGGCGTGCCCCTGAAGCACAAGGCCCTCGTTGCTGCCGGTAGGTTGACTTATTGTAATTCAGGCGTTCCGTACTGACTTCTATCTTCTAGTTGCTGGTGTCAGTGTAGTTGTGCAGCCTTACATCGGACCCGGCGATGGCCTTCTCACGTACCTTCCCTTGGCTCATATTCTAGAGTTGGTATTCGAAAACGCATGCTTGTATTGGGGAGCAACCATGGGCTATGGAAACCCGAAGACACTTTCCGACAATTCTGTTCGCAACTGTGCCGGTGATATCCGTGAATTCAAGCCCTCCGTGCTCGTCGGCGTGCCAGCAGTCTTCGAAACAGTGAAGAAAGGAATCACTGCGAAAGTCAATGCTGGCGGCCCCGTCGTCCAGAATATGTTCTGGGGCGCTCTTGCTTTGAAGAGCAGACTCATGTCCATGGGTCTTCCGGGCTCTGGCTTGCTTGATTCTGTTGTTTTCAAGAAAATCAAGGAGGCCACAGGAGGTCGCCTAAAACTCTGCATGAACGGTGGCGGCCCTGTTTCCAAGGAGACACAGCGTTTCATTTCTATGGCCATTGCGCCCATGATCATTGGTTATGGTCTCACCGAAACCACTGCTATGGGTACCCTAATGGACCCCTGGGAGTGGTCTTCTGAAAGCATCGGTGCTATGCCTGGATCTATCGAAATCAAGCTCGTGGACTTTCCTGATGCCGGATACTACGCCACGAACAAGCCCAATCCCCAAGGCGAGATCTGGATTCGCGGTCCCAGTGTTCTAGAAGAGTACTACCAGAATGAGAAAGAAACGAAAGAAAATATACAGGATGGCTGGTTCAAGACTGGTGATATCGGCGAGTGGGACGCTGAGGGTCACTTGAAAATCATTGACCGCAAGAAGAATTTGATCAAGACTCTGAACGGCGAGTATATTGCGCTGGAAAAGCTCGAATCGGTCTATCGATCCGCCATCGTTGTTAGTAATATCTGTGTTTACGCGGATCAGAACAAGGCGAAGCCCATTGCCATCATCGTGCCAGCTGAACCGGCGCTGAAGAAGCTCGCAGCGGACAATGGCATTGAAGGCAATAGCTTGGAGGAGTTGGTACACAACAAGAAGCTGAAGAGCCTTGTACTCAGGGAGCTGCAGAACACAGGACGGGCTGGCGGCTTGTCTGGTATCGAGATTATTGAGGGCGTTGCGTTATCTGACGAAGAATGGACCCCACAGAACGTAAGTCTCGCCACGATCTTTTGGCATATTACATGTTTAAAACGAGAATTACTAACTAACTCTAAATTATAGGGCCTTGTGACGGCTGCCCAAAAGCTCAACCGCAAGGGCATTCTTAATAAGTACAAGGACCAGGTGGATGAGGCCTACAGTTCTTCTAGCTAGACTCAGAGGGCTGACTCAACCACTGATAACGCAACATTCGCAACATTGATTCGGAACTGGTTGCTATGGGTATTATGATTCTAAATGACTTGGTAGGCATGAATGTATAATTTTGAAGTTCTTTTCGTTCTATTACAGCTCGGAGCAGTTGATGAGTGACAAGGATCACCGATTGGAACAAAGTAGATGTCGTTGAAGACGAGGGTAGGAGCCCACTGTTTCGTGTACACTTACGGCCTCTTTCTATTATTAATTATTATGACCTTGCGTATTTGCCTACTATAGGAATGTCTATCACCCGTTTCTCAAATATTAGGCTTATGGCTAAAAATAGGGTTGATCCCGCTAAAGCTAGGGAACGATAAAGTTTAAGGCTAAGCGAGGATTTCCATATGCATACTCTCTAGATCGATCAATTTCGCGTGCAGCATGAACATCCGAGATCGATGGTTAACCAAGAGGTTGGTTTAAGTTTAGGTTTAGGTTTCTGCAAGGAACGTGCCGGCAATTCCACGTTGCTATTCTGCTCGGTAACACGTGCTAAACATACCCTGCATATAAGGGATATGAGAGCCGGGTGACGGAATAGCCCAATATTATTAGAATGCGAAAAGGCAGGCTAAGTAGTTTCGCTTTTGAGATCAAATACTTCTTGTAGTGCCAGGGTAGCTTATTTAGCTTAAATAACACTAGATAACTCAGGCTTCTTATATACTATCTACCACCTACCTCGGTAATATGTAGAGTGTATTCTTAAATGTTAGATTTGTATATACGCATGTGATTATAATAATTGACAGATGGAAGACGCCTGAAAAAATGGAACGCGATGCGGTGTGATGTGTATGTACGCTTTAGGCAACAAATATATATACACTTACATACCCTCAACTTGAAGTTAGAAACGTAAGTCCCTTCACGGACATTAATCTTAAACTCACACCTATACATATGCTAAGATATAAGTATTCTCACATATACTTATTCTACACGTGCAAGAAGTCAGCTACAATATCTAACCTTACACGTTTCCATGTCTATATATCAACATACAGACATATGTATGAACACCATGCTCACCTACAGACATAGATAGACATACTGCACTTGCACTTGCACTCGCACTTGCACTCGCACTTGCACACACATACACACACACAGACTTAAAAAATGCAATACTTCTTCCTCAATCATTCAATACTAACTAATGACGTCCCACTATCTACCTTAACCCCCCAAGTTACAACAGCTAAATACGAAAGCCCCAAGTAGGCGTTGGTGCCCTGGTGGGGTGGTGTGTGGGGAGCCGCCATGTTATTCCACTTTGATCTCGCCTCATACATGCATACAGACAGAGATACAGTAGATACAAGGTAACATAATGACAAACCCGGAAAAATAATGAGTTAAGGTCGCAATCTTTCTCTCTTCTTCTTCTTTTCTTGATTAATCACATAGACAGTCCACATACCGCATGCACACACTTAGACGTTTTGACCAATGGCAGACTGCGTAGGTTCCCAAGTAGGTAGGTAAGGGGGCTATGCTAGCAAGGCGCAGCACTGGGGAGCTTGCCTCGTGCCCATGGTCATCGGGCGGAAACGGTGGCTTGTTTGTTGTTCGCGGCAGGCAGCTGTAAGCGAGCCCGTAGAGGACGGAGTGAGTGAGTGAGTTAGAAAGAGAGCCGTGAAACTAGTCTGTTTAGTTAGGCTACGTTGTAATTCACTTCCTGAGTACGGCGGCAGGGGAATGGTTAGTGATTGGAACGGCGAGTCCAGCATTGAGACTTTGTCATTCCCCCACGACATACAAAAACGCCTGCGGGAAGACAGGAGAAAAAGATAGAGAAAGAGGAAAAACCTAAGAAAAAGGATCACGGTTTGCTGTCACCGGCCCTCGCGGGAACAAAACCCCGTCTCCATCTATGGATCATCAGTAGTCCCTTCCCACCCTGCTTGAGCCATTCACACGTGCTCACGGCGTGTGTCTCTTGCCAAAATTGGTACCCCAACTGGGCTAGTCGCGGATTACACCAGGCCGTCATACAGCGATAGGGCTGACACGATCGTCTCATCACGCTTGCTTCCCTCCTTGAATTCGTCCATATCCAAACTCCCGTTCTCATCTTTATCCATCATGCGGAAAATCTTTTTGACACGCTTCTCTGGGGTATCTTCGTCTTCTGGTAACTTCACCATGGAACCGACCTGCATGTCATAGAGGGCGTATCAGCATCTGTTGAATAGACCCCTGTCATTCTGTGACTGAAACGTACCATTTTATATATTGCCTCCACAATCTTGAGCATTTCGTCGTAGCTGATCTTGCCATCCCCATCAATGTCGTATAATTGGAAGGCCCAATCAAGTTTGTCTTCCATCCTGCCACGGCTCGTAACGCTCAGCGCACAGATAAACTCCTTGAAGTCGATGGATCCGGATTTGTCGGAATCGAATACATTGAATACATAATCGGCGAAGGAGGATGGGTCTCCGAAGGGGAAGAATTGGCGGTAGATCTTTTGGAATTCTTCTTTCGTGAGCATCCCTGAGGGGCAGTCCTTGAGAAAGCCTAGTTACAAGAGTGAGCGCGATCGCGCAGAAGGCGACAGATGGCGCTTTGTCGACTTTTGGTTTTGCTTACCCTTATACCATTGTTGTAGTTCCTTCTTGTCAAAGTGAGTGGACTTCTGGAGTTCGGCAAGCTGCTCCTGGGAGAGCTTGGATTGACTGGCAAGAGATACGTAAGTCTAGAACCTCACATTGCCAGATTATGCGAAGAGCCAAGTTCGCTTCGTCTTGGGCTTCAGTATAGAAAGGAACAGAGAGGGAGAGGGGCTTTAGTATGTTGACCGGAGGGATTTTCGCAAAGTTTGGATGGCGTAGGCGGCAAGCATGTTTGGGACAGTCTAGTTGTTGCGGGGAAAAGACCGACGGAGCGACAGACAGAGAGACAGTTATACTTACGATTTGCCCATGTTCTAATTCAGGGTAGTAGACTAAGAAAACAAGGAGGTCGGAAAACGCTTAGAAGCCGCTAGGAGGATATACGTGGGACGTGTCTAAGATTCCGGTGATTTGCAGATGTATGGATGTACAGATGAGGCGAGAATGTCGTAGGCAATCGGTAATGGGGTGTGGATGGTGATGCTGGAACTCCCAGTGGTGCGGCGCGCGGCAAGAGTAGGCGACAAAGCAGGTAGGCAGAGGTAGGTAAACAAGATTGTTGACAGACAGGTACCGCAAAGTACGTCAGTATAGGTGATGTAGGTAGGTAAGTAGGTAGCAGGCAATAGGTAGTTGCGTAGAGATGGGCAGGTAAGACCGCAGGCACGGCTACGTAAGTGCGTGGTGAGTAGTGAGTACCTTAGTAGGCAGGTAATGGCAAGGTGGGGTTGTCGCAACAGTCCCCGTAACAGATTTATGGTTAGTCCAGGCTGCTTGCGCGAGTCTCGCTGTACTCTAGTGTAAGGAACAGAGCCGCATGAGTCGGGGACGGGCGTCGGATGTTGGGGGGCCGATGGGTTTAAATCGATAAATTCGATAACAAGAAAGCGGAAAAGGAGTTATTGTCTTGTCGCATCGAAGCATAGACCCGAAAGATGAAACGTAAAGTCGGAATTCTAGTAGAATGGATGGATGGATGGATGGATTGAGAGGCGCCACACAGTTGTGCTTCTCTGTCTGCTCTGGTAACTAATGTTGGGCTGATTGGTTCGTTGGATTAGCAATGGCTCCCCTTACAAAGAATGTGAGCGTAGCGAATGGCTGCGGCAGATGTAGACAGGGCTGTCTAAGTCGTGGCTAGCATGTACATTTATCCCGACCAAAAGGCCGAGAACGAACGAGTTTACAAGTGAGATTGATTGACAGATATCGACTGAGAGCGCTTCGTTGATGTTGATGCCGATGCATGGATGGCCGAGTTTGTAAACTTACCAGCCTTAGTCGTGTGCGCTGTGTTACCACCTTCCTCTGATTCAGGGTCATAGGTCATATCGATACAATAAACGCACGAAAGACGAGTCAAGAGATCGATCTGCCATCCACTTGCTTACTTATACGCATATGGAGACCGTTCTGGGCGCTGACGGGCGAAACCGAGAGCTTGGGTACTGCCCTGGCGCTACTACCTACGCATAGCACTCACTGGCTGACGAGCTGCGAAAAGCGCCGTAGTGCACTGTAGGTACCAAGGTATGTAGACGGTTGAGTAGGCCACCATACGTAGACACATCCCGCTTGTCTGATTGTCCCGTTCCCACGCCTTGTATGCGTATTTGTCCTCGAGGGTCCTGGAGGATTGGCCGATGACAGGGGTGCGCGGGTTGTCAAGGATAGGGAGGGGTAGAGAGAGAGAGAGAGGTTACTCGAAATGTGGTGGATGGTGCACGCAAGCGAGATAGAGATGGAATGCTCACATTAGGTATAGCCTGGCAAGTTCGATGGTTGTGTAGTCTATGTCTGCTTTTAGTTTTGTATGTTGATATGTTCGTAGTATTCCGATGCACTTCAATGAGGTATGCTATTAGTGCTTGTGGTTGGATCCCTACCAACCAAGTTGCCGAGGCTGTTAAACGAAGATACGGAGACTTGCTAGAGTGTGTCCATACGATTACTATAGGATTCGTGGAAAAGATACCGTTGACCTAAGGATAGGTAGAGACAAAGAAAGGGATAGACAGAGAGGAGAGACAATAGGAATGGCAGCTAAAGGAAACAGCTGGCGCAGAATATATTAATGATGCGCGTCAGTTGGATGCGACATCCTCGATATTGTTGGACAGAGCTCGCTCAGCTGCACATGAAATCGAAGGGGAAAGCGGGGCGTTACTTCTCTTTGTGGGCATTTGGAACGTTTGTAATGGTGGGGTACGCTAGGACAAAACAAGCAACTGCTGGCAGCAGATGCGCTTCACTTCTTAAGTGCAGTATCAGACCCCCGGACCTCAGCTAGATATTTTTACTTAAGGGAAGGAGGCACTGAGATGAGTTACACAGCTAAGAGCTAGAGGTGTTACGACCTGTGCCTAATCAAGGGTTAATTAAAGTCGCAGGATATCTATCCCATTGCCAACCCACGAGATAGAGGTATGTAGGTAATCATCTGTAAGCATGCCTACCTATCAGCCTGAATTACCTGAGATTACCTAGACTTACCTTCAATCCTAGAAAGAACGCAGAATTAGGAAAACACTTTACTAGTAGCAAGTAGCTGACGTAAATCCCCAACTAAACCTTGACCTTGTGTAACCCACCCTCGACAGGCGGTATTGCAATACTGGTGTCTCATTGGCGGATAGGGAAGTCCTTGGTGTCACCAAGCTGCACGGACTATTGCCTGAGGCTGGGAGGGCAGATGAGTTGCTTCGTCCCCTAAGTGATAGAATACATTATGATGAAGAATGAAGCATGCACGTATATTCTCGCAAATAATATCTGACATCGAATGGACCTTGTCTGGATCCAGCTCGACCAACTGCCCAGCTACAAAGTGATGGCTCCCTTGCCGATGCCGTCTTGTAAACTATTCGAATCGTCAAACCATTATCGTCGTTCCAGTTTCCGCTATGTGGATTATGATATGACAGCCAACCCCCCTCAACAACTCCCAAGCAAAGGTGGATTCTGCACTTGTGCTGCAGACAATGCAATGCGGTTTCGCCATAAACACCAAACGTCGCTCAACGCCTGACAATAAAATGAATGCCATCACCCCTTGATCGTCATCACCTCAGCAAGTTCCTCGTCTATCCAACCACCGCTTTCATGCTGAGACTCTCTAGGAAACCAGTAAGATCCTCTTTTCGTACTTCCACCACACAGTGCTCGAAGCTGTCGATTCGCACGCGAGCGTTTGTTTCGCTAACTACGTCTTGGAAGGCGCTTCCAAATTTGTTCAGGCCGTAGCCACGGTCTTTGCGTTGTTCTAGTTCGTCCTCCGCATCCGAGTCCGAGTCTGAGTCCGATTCGCTAGCTTCCGATTCCGTATCATCTTCCTCGTGTTCCTCGTCGCCTGCAGCAGCTCGAGCGGCGCGCTTTTCTTCTTTTATTTTCTCTTTGTTACGGCGCCTTAGCTCTCGTTCTTGGGCCTTGGCTGCTTTAGCTGCCTGCTTCTCTTTTGCGGTCTCACGGTCTAGAAATGTAAGGTCTGGACCACCACCTCCTCCGGTGCCGACTACGAGATAAACACCGCGCTTCTCATTCAAGCTGGCTACTACAAGCGGTGTGCCTCGTCCGCCGTGGGCGAGTTTGCCATTGGCATCCTTTTCTTGCTCTGCAAGAGCCTCGCCAATCCATAGAGCCAGCTTGGTTAAGGCAGCCGGATGAGTGAAGAGCGGAACATCTGGTCCATCCTTGATAACGCACATCCGGAAAGCGTGCAAGTGTTTGATCTGCCGCTTGCCAATGAGTGATGTGCCTGTACGAAAGATAGCACGATGGAGATACTGTGCGGTGGGGAGACCGGCTTTGAGAGCGTCGATGCTGAACATGGTTAGCTTTCTCTTTAACACGGACAAGACGGTGACTTACTTCTCGAGAGCGTCGTATGCTTCCCAAAACCGGCCAACCCATTCTTGCGCTTCGGCAGCGCCTCCATCGTCGTCATAATCTTGGGTTTGGCTTGCGCGTATGCGGCCGTCTACGTCTGCAATAGCGCTATGCCTGCTGACTTCAAGCAACGCACCAATCACGACCCCAACGTCCTGTGCGCTGAGCGTTGCTCGCCAGCCCCAGCTGCGAACGAAGCCCCAGCCATCCTTAGCCCCTGCTCTATCCCTGCCATCCGTCTCTGCAGCAGGTACCATGTCGTCTAAATTATATAGCGAAGCGTATTTTAAGAGTTTTGTGCGTAGTTCCTTTTTAACCTTCATATCCATATGAGTGTAGCTCTGCTTGCATTGGACGAGGCTCACCCCCATCTTTGCTAAAAGCTTGTGTAATCGCTTCAAGCCACTTTCGCTCCATATACGTAATCGTGAGAAAAGATAAGGGGAATGGAGCATGCTGTCATACAAGCTCCAGTGTCTTATAAGCAAAAATTTGGGTTCAGGTGAAAGCCGTATACTCGTATCTTCCGGACTACGAGCTGTTGTTGGAATGATCCCCACGCTTTCCGCAGTAACCCTAGCGTCTTTGGAGCCAAGCTCTGGCGGGTTAAGACGTCGTACCTCATCTCTTAAAAGCTGCCGTATCCGTGCTCCTCGAACACCCATCCAGCCATTGGTTGGCCTCGAGTCGGAATTGCGAACTGTAACAGCCAGTCCCGCAGACGAGCGGCCATACAGCTCCATGGAAGTCACACCAACGATAGTAAGCCATAGAAGATCATTATCCTCCCTGCCTAGCTCGGATGCTAGGGAGTAGACCATGGCAGATATCGGCTCAGAATAAGAAGCTCCCATTCGGTAGTATTTTCGAAGAACATCCTCATTTTCGCGCCTCATTCTCAGCAGCCGCCTTCTCAGTGTGCGAGTTGACGGAGCTTTAGGAGGTTGTGCAGCGGACGGCGGGTCCTCTGCATCGTCGGAAAAGACTGTAGGATTCTGCATCGACACCAGTCCACGCTGTGCTGGTCGGCGTGGCGAGTCGGGGATCGGGGTCGACTATGTTATCCGTCAATACCAATGATACAAAACAAGCGTTATATGACCTTACCGAATTACTTCGCCTCCTTTGTCGTGGCCGATCGTCGTCCTCATCACTGCTCTCATCGCGATCTGACCAGGATTTTCGCTTCTGCCCGGGTCGTGCTGCCGCCTCTTCCTCTGCCTCTTGCTCGCTCTCGGAATCGCCATCATCGTATGCTTCGCCGTTATCCTCGACATCGGGCATATCCACTAGGCTGAGGTAGGCATCTCGTTCAGCATCCAGGCCTTCCTGGATATCACCATCATCAAAGACCACAATGCCACCTTTTCCGGGCTTATAAGAGCGTTCTATACGGCCCGAGACGACACCACTAGGAGCGCGCGATTGATAAGTCGCAGCAGTATCCGAATCTGCCTCCAGAGGGAATCCTCCAAAGACGTTGCCAAGATTCCAGGGCCTGTGAGAGTCAATTACCCACACCTCGACACCGTTGAAGCTCGATTGTTCGCCTTCAACCTCGAGGCCTAATATCGTGCCCATGTCGACCATTCCACCTACGCCGAGACAGATGACGACACCTCCGCTTCCACCACGTGTCTCCATCATGGGAGCGACAAGCTCCCGGCCAGCACGCTCCAGATCGCCATAGCCTGCCACCGGGTGTATCTTATGCGGTATGTAATCATGCTTTAGAAGCCGGGTGAGGATCCGACATGCGCAAAGAGCATCGGGTTCGAGGGCGACGAGGATCAGAACTGGTGGTGACAGCGGGTGTCGCGTACTTTGAAGGTGGGTGTAGAGTTTGGAAATAAGGTCGCGAGGCAGATACATTATTAAAAAAAAGTATCTAGACTCGCATTCGATATTCTACGGCGGATTCATGAGGTCAACTCGCTGCAAGGTACTTCAAGTTCACACCTGGGGGTATAGCTTTCACAGCGAGTCGACCAACACGTCGATTGAGCCAGACGTGGGGGGTCAGCAAGCTGCTTTAATAAACTGGGAGGTATAGTGGCCAATTGGAAAAAAAAGAATTGAACTATGAATGTTCTCGAGCTAGAATTCAGGTAAATAATGTAGTCACTAATAGACTTTTTATTTCGGTGAGTCGAAGATTGTAGGTGGTGGTAATGATTTGGCGTGACACAGGAGAGCGTGGTGGGAGGTAGGTACTTTAGTGGTTTTCGTGTAAGTGTTGATTGAGCGAGACGCGGTTAGAGCTGCAGACGCGACGTGTGGTATTTTGTGCCGGGACTGCCCGCTGCTAGCTCAGGCCCACTATGACATAGGCTATACGAGTTATTATGTTTAGATGCATAGAGCGCTCTTCAGTCTATGAGAGGTATTACCTCTGTAAGTAAACACAGCGTCTTTTTGGTGATGAGAAAGTCAAATGGGCTGTCACTTCATGTTATAAGAAATATAACTTTATAATCAGGATATAGAGCTATACGGCTGCTGAAGATCTGATTTGAAGAAGTGCTGCCCAGGCAGTGATGACGCGTTGAGTCGGGTTTCTCTAATGAGCGATTATGCAAATATCCCATCCAAAACCATACACATCTTCAATAAGACCAGGCCAACTCCTTCAGCACACCCCTCCTCAACAATCCTAGATCAGGCACACGAAAGATATATATTTCGATGACGACATTAGCACGGAGAAACGAACTTCTAAAACGTTGCGTAGAGGCGGCATCCACGATTTATGACGAGTGTGCTGAAATACTCTCTGCACAGGACTACCATAATGAAGTCACCACCACGAGAACGTCTCTGGAGGGTTGTGGCCCTGCCCTCATCGATTTGCTGTCGCGTCAAGCGAATATAGTGCGCAATCTATATCTAGACCAATCTTCCACTGCTACTATTGATACTACTACTACCATAGGAGAGCAAAAGCCATGCTCTCTAAAGAAATATGACCTTGCTCTCAAGCGATCAGAAGACATCGCATCCATCTCTTACTCGAAATTCTACGCCTATCTCTTCAAAGATCTCCCAGTTTGCTGGAGACAGTTATATACCGATGCTCGAATACTGAAGTTCTGTCTCCTATTTCTGAAATCCCCGTATGCTGTCTCAGATGAGTCGGATGGGCACTCTTCTACCAATGCTTACGACTGCTTAGACGAGCTTGTTAAAACGCTAGACCTTGCCCTGATTCTCGCAGGAGCAGCAGGAGAGCAGAGGGGGAGAAGCTGGATTGATAAAGCCTTGGAACTTCTTCACCTGATATGGCTAGCGGGAAATAAAGATCAGGATAGCAATGGTGACTCTGCAGCCACCAATAATCGACCGGCAAAGCGAGCAAAGCTTGCTGGGACGTCAGGCATAAATAGGGGCCACACTACAAAAGCGACATTCTCAACACATGAGCCCTTCACATCACCCGTAAGCCACCCCGTTAGAAAAGTAGAGGCTCTACTTATCGACGAGTTTCAAACATATATAGACCGGCCTCGTGATCCTACTCTCGGCCCTGAACCTCTTATCCTCCGCAATGCGCTCCGAGAATGGCCCGCTCTGAGTACACACCCATGGAACCAGCCTTCTTACCTTCTATCGCAGACCTTTGACGGTCGACGTCTAGTGCCGGTGGAGATAGGCCGCAGCTACGTAGATGAGGGCTGGGGGCAGAAACTCATCACATTCGGGGAGTTTCTGCACGAGTACATTGACCCGACGTCTGTCTCGGGTAGTAAGGATCACCAACTCACAGACACCAGCGGTAAAAGGGAGGACAAGAATAGTGAAAACCCAACAGATCCAGAAAGCAGCAAAGACACATCACCGCCACCAAAACCAACAGCCTACCTAGCCCAACACCAGCTCTTCACCCAACTCCCCGCCCTGCGCAACGACATCCTGATCCCGGACTACTGCTACACCACCCCGCCTCCGCACCCGACCGACGCGCGCCTCAACCAGCCGGAGCTCGACGAGCCGCTGCTGAACGCGTGGTTCGGGCCGCCAGGGACCATCTCGCCCCTGCACAACGACCCGTACCACAACGTGCTCGCGCAGGTCGTCGGCCGCAAGTACGTGCGGCTGTACTCGCCCCTCGAGACGGCGCGGCTGGCCGCGCGGGGCAAGGAGAACGGCGTCGAGATGGGCAACACGAGCATGCTCGACGTCGGGGTTTTGGAGGGCTGGGATGACGCTCCCAGTGATGATGAGGATGACGAAGAGGGCTCGGATAATGCAGTAGGGAGTAAAGGGGACATGGACGCGTTCAGGGCTGTCCCTTTCGTCGACTGTATCCTTGAACCGGGGGATGCGCTATATATACCCATCGGCTGGTGGCATTACGTCAGGGGTCTGAGCGTGAGCTTCAGCGTGAGTTTCTGGTGGAATTGAAGGTGTATGTTTACGTCGGGGGTCTATACCAAACTACATGGCTTGTACATAATATCTAGATCGGGCCTGGGAGTAGCTCCATGGTGGGAAACAGGGACACCCATCACTCTACCCCCGTCTCTAGCAGTGACAAGAAATCTTGACCTACCAGAGTTGACTCATGTAAGAGACCAGTGGGATTTACGATATTCTCGTGCTTTGATTGAAATTCTCAGCACGTACTCTCCACGGGGACAAACCTATTAATCCACTACCGACATTTACCCAATACTCCTATTTATAGTAATCGGTCTGCTCAATATTACGCCGCTTGCCCATTAGCGAGGAAAGGGGTTCTGCTAGAAGACGCACAACGAGCGACTTCACGCGCCATCTCATGAGCTCTAACAATATCCAAATTATGTACAACGTACAGCATATGAGTCGACAAAGAATCCAAATGGTAAAATGCCGGCGAAATCATATGTGAATTATTCGACGCGGGGCGCCAATTGAACTGTCCCAGTTAGTATCTATATACAACTGCCAGAATCTCAACGGACAGTAACCTTCCTATGATATGCCAAAAGTACGTCCCAACAGTTCTAACCCCAAGTTCCTCCACCACCACCGCCCCTTCCACCTCTTCTCTGGGCACTGAGTCTCCAGTCGTCTTCAGTGGCATATTTATTGTACAAAGGCTGTATCCGCTCCGCCTTCTTGCGTTTGCTGAGCTTATCCGTTGGCGCGACCTTGAAGAAGGTCGGCGCAGCCTCTACGAGCCATTTCGGCTCTATGCTCGTGGTGAAGTGCATATACTCTTTAACAGTGAGGACAAGAGTAGAGTATATCACCCACTCGGCTTGTTTTCCGAAAAGGGCTGAGCTTGGGTGCAAGTAAACAGGTGTTCCCTCGACTAGAGTCTTATAGCCTTCTTGCGGGTCCTTCCTGGCCGCATTGCGGAAGAAGCCGGAGCATAACGCGCGACGCACTTTCTGTGTGTCGCGACCACACGATATTACAGGATGTCGATACCTCTGCATAATCTTCAACAGTTGATCCCTAACGTCTTTGGCTCGCTTCATCGAGCGGAATTGAATGAAATTTTCGAAGCACCATGGCGAGGAATACCCGCTCTGCTTCCAGCCGTTATAGACGTTGAGGAAAGTGAGATGATCACCGTGAGGATCATGAAACTTGGCCTTTTTCTGATCTGCTTGTGTTTGCTTCTCCTTGGGCCGATAGAATATGGTAGGCATACTGACCATGGCGACAATAGTCATGATTTCTTCGGAACAGCCCAAATCCACAGAGGAAATAAGCACTTTGGATAGGGAGGGGTCCATGGGAAAATCAGCCATTTTACGACCAAGCCTGGTCAACAGTCCTTCATCGTCCAGTGCAGACAAAGCATAGAGGGTTTCTAAGGCTTCAAGCATAGTATTTGTTGGCGGCGGATCCATAAAGTCGAAATGAAGAAGATCGTTAATTCCCATTGCTTTCAACATGAGAATAACGTGAGCTAAATTCTGCCTCTGGATTTCGGGTGGTGTGGTCGGTAGCAGCTCTGAGTTATATGCCGCTTCGGTATAGAGTCGGAAACACTTTCCAGGCCCAGTACGGCCAGCACGGCCAGCACGTTGATTCGCCTGAGCCTGAGATATCGGGACTACTATCAAGGAGTCCATTCCCAGTTTGGGATCGTAGCTGTTTTGCTTGACGAATCCCGGGTCGACGACGTAGTAAATACCATCAATTGTGATAGATGTTTCAGCAATATTTGTGGCAATAACGACTTTCCGAGCGCCAGGAGGAGCAGGCTCAAAGACTCGAGATTGAACTTCGGTCGGAAGGCTAAGATTGAATTAGTAAGAGTGAGGCTAAACTGTACGAAGAATTGCCACCCAACTTACCTGCTATAGATAGGGCAAATAATCAGTTCAGGGACCTTAGGTCCCAGGGCTTTCATACGCTCGTACAGGATTTCGCAGCTTGTATCAATCTCTTCTTGCCCTGTGAGAAACAGAAGTATGTCACCACTCGGTTCTGTGAGATGAATTTGCATGATTGTAACAAGCGCGGCACTAAAGTATGTTAGCAATGGTGATTCTAAAACTTCAAAGGCAGTGCGGTTAAACGGCAGGGTATCGGATCTGTAAGTGACTTACTCTAAGTAATCCGACTCCGGTTCACGGGAATAAAGGATCTCGACGGGGAAAGTACGACCAGGAATCGTAAAGATAGGACATTGATTGAAATATTCAGAGAACTTGTCAGCGTCAAGAGTGGCTGAGGTGACTATAATTTTGAGGTCTGGTCGACGTTTCACAGTCTTTTTCAGTAAGGCGAATAGAACGTCTATTGAGGGGTTAGCGCCGTAATTTCCAAAGAAGGCTATTAAAGGGCGTTGTTATAGCATACCTGTTGAAATAGTGCGTTCATGCGCCTCATCTAACATGATGACTGAATATCTTCTTATATCTGGGTCCATGAGAATTTCGCGTTCCAGCATACCGTCCGTCATATATTTTATGCGGGTCGACGGACTTGTCTTATCCTCGAATCGAATTGTGTAGCCGACTTCTTGACCAAGTTCACATCCCACTTCTTCAGCAACGCGCTTGGCAACGGACATGGCTGCAACCCGACGCGGCTGTGTGCACCCAATCATCCCATTGTTGGAGAAGCCAGCTTCATCAAGATACTGTGTTAACTGAGTCGTCTTGCCTGATCCAGTCTCTCCGACGACAATTAGAATCTGGTTTTCTCGAACAGCCTTGATAAGCTGGTCTCTGAACGCGAAGACCGGGAGACTTTCCTTTTGCTCCTTCATTGACATGTTCGTACGCTTGCCGAATGATTGATCTTTAGGTACAACAGCGCGTCTCCATTCAGGAACAGCGTCAGATTTCCCGGCGTTGGCCTTTGAGTTACGTAGATCGCTGGCAAATTGTCTGGAATCTGGGGTCGCCATTGGATCATGCCATTGCGATGATAGATCGACTTTGGATTCCTGCTCCGCTGCCTCAGCCTCCTGGTGTCGTAATTCTTTCCTTTCCCTAGCCAGTGTAGCACCAGACATGGCCGCTCGATTGAGAGAGCCATCTGGAGCTTTCACCACTCTAATGGGCGATAGTTCCAATGACTGTTTGGTTTGGCCCGCTAAGAACGGCGGCTCTTCCTCTCGAATTTCAATGTCTATATCTTCTTCAAGCTCCATCCCACCATCACCGTTAAGCGCCGCATTGTAGTCCTCCTCAAGATCAGGGTAGTCTGAGGCTTTAGCGACACCCGAAGCAATTAGTTGACGTATTTCCCACCGTTCAGGAGAGGTCATCCGCTTCCTGTACTTTGGTCTGGACCCTGCATATTCCGAAAGGGCGGCAGTGTTATCAATCGGTAGAGGAGCGACCCCGTTTCGACTACCGAGACTCTCCATATTGGCGCCTGACTGAATCCGTGCCGCAGGTGCAAGATCCATGCCCGTCTCCTGGTCAGCGTCCTTCATAGAGAGTCCTATACGGTTGCCCTCGATTTTGATGACCTTGACTTTAATATTCTGCCCTTTCGCAAGCAGGTCAGAGGGGTGATTCACCCTTTGGCCGTGTACGAGATTCGATATGTGAACCATGCCATCGACTTTGCCTCTTACGCCATGTAAATTTACAAATGCGCCAAAATCCTTGATACCGGTGACATGGCCATCATAAACCTTATACAGCACTGGCGAGTCGTCAAGCTCTGGCTCGGGCGGGCGCCGTAGTACGTCGTCATCTTCGTCGTCATCATCATCGTATTTTCGTTCTCGTCGACTCCTCCCATCCCTTCGCCCGCGACGATAATCGTCGTAGTCGTCGCCGTAGTCATCATCTCTGCTTTTGCGATCCCGTGACCGTCTCCTCTCTTTCCTCCTATGTCTCCCATCCTCGTCCTGGGGGCTTCTGGAACGTTTTCTTGACGACGCATCACGAGCTGGCTTGGGTGCTAAGCCTTCTAGAAGTGCTAGAGTATCGTCGATCTCGTCCGCGTCCTCGGTCGCTTGGACCTCCTTGTCCGGTATGCTCAGACCTTTGAATAGAGTCTCTTTCTCTTGTAACGACCGTTTCGGTTGACCGTCGTCTTCGTGGGTGTCTGCCGTGCCGTTGGTTTTCTTGAACTTAGGGTGCATGGTCCGCACCAAGCGATCTATACTGTCGAACAAACTGTCTGGCCAGCTTGCGCCGCCCATGCCGGCCAACTTCTCCCGAAATTCCGAAAGTTTGGTGCATTGTAATCTCTGTGCGATGATGAACTCGGCAAGTGTCTTTTCGTTTATCCCCAAATGGTTCTGTAATTCGGACGTGACTTTCGAAACCAGCGATAGCAGCTCGAGCTCTTCAAGATCGTCCATGGTTGAATAAAGGCAGCCGCCCTCGGTGTAGCCTATTTATGAAGCGTACGGCTAACCTCGACCCGATATATCCGCACGCGCAGCGGTACGATGTCCCACTTTCTTTTGACAAGGCGAAAGGTTGAAGTCTAAGTACTTGCCCAGGTGGAATTCAAGCTTCGCGACTGTTGCTCTCGAAATCGCAATCGATAAGAAGAGGCAAAGCGTCCATGCTCTATGTAGCTAAGTGTGAATCCATCTATCGGGGCTTAATGCTTCCACGATTGGTATTACCTAATAGGGATAAATCAGTCAAGCATGTACAGCTACTTACCCATTTCAGTTAAGAACCTGCAAGTGATGCCCATTTTCGCGCGCTAGTACTGCGCCGCATCTACAGTAGGTTAAACGCCTGCCTAAACTTCGCCCCGTAAGTGGCACTTGGTAGTGGCGTGATCCACATCTCCGTCATTGCGACCCTCCACTTAACCAACCAGTCAAGGTGCCTACTCCAAACCATGAGCAGACAACAACTCATTCAATCTACTACACAACTCTCTTCTTAAGGCTCTCCGTACAACTAGAATTAGAGCACCAACGATAGGCGACACAAGGTCAACAGTCATCCAAGATGTGCGGCCCTGATCTGTTTCTCGGCGTGATAGCCATCTTATTCCCACCTCTGGCCGGTACGTCATCATACTTTCCCCCCGAGTGCGATAAAGAGGAACAAGTGGATATGTTTCTACCATGGTTGCTGTTGTTTAACGACCAACGAATGCGGCTCTGATGAATACGACGACGTTCGATGAAACCTAGAATGGGCTCTAATACTGTAGAATATGACATGGGATCCTGAAGCGCAAACGCTAATGCCTCCATCTCTTTCCAGTCTGGGTGAAATGCGGTCTCTGCTCCGCCGACAGCATCATCAACCTCCTCCTTTGCTGCTTAGGCTACGTAAGTATCTAAATCTAATCACATAGCCATCACAATCTATCAGACCAGAGTGATCGTAACAAAAAATGACCCACGAACCCCCAACTCTATCTGCGTGGGTGGGTCGGTTTTTGTTACGAGCATTTTGATCAAACCATCAACTAACATCAATCACATACGCTCTAGATCCCCGGGCTCCTCCACGCCTGGTACATAATCGCCAAATTCCCAGACGCAGATGACTACGAGCGGGTACCGCAAGACTACGAGCACGGCTACAGCAACAGTAGCGCCGGCGGCGAGCGCATAACATACGTCATCGTGCCCGCGCCGCAACTACATCCCAGCAACGCCCAACCGCACCAGCAACAGGCGAAACACGGCCAACAACCCGCGAACTACGGCACCGCCTCTTCGTCGCGGCCTTCACACCAAGACGAAGCCGCCGGCGGCAGCAGCGGTGACCGCGGCGACGACAACCATGACCGCGCACCGCCCACGTATGCCGAGGCCGTGAAAGGCGATAACAAGATCCAGTCGGATGAGTAAATAGATCATAGATCCAGACGACACAATTCATTGCAGCTATCTATCGACTTTCGACAGTGTGGGGGCTCAAAGCTGTAGGCGTTATCCAGCCGGTGTTTCATATCGGCATCCATGATGGAAATAAAGGCGGGGAACCGATTGCACGCATGCGCGTGGACTTCACGGGCTCTAGTATAAAGGACAGTGTATGAGTATAAACTATAGCAGGCCAAGCAGCATCATGATGACATTTGTTACGACTATCAGCTTCTTACTCCCTATGTACGTAAATGTTCAACGGGATGAATTCACGACACACGATATCTATAAACGTATGCGCCAAATGATTCCTCCACGATATATAAATTTATTCACATCGTCACTCTCAGCACATGTACTTACTTTACTACCCTCCCATTCTGGATCTATCTTCCTATCAAGTAGCGTTACTAGTCGTCCCGAACTGCATGACCCCGGTAGCATTCAAAACTCAGACATTGTCACTCTCGTCATCCCACGCCTCAATGTCTGATGTGTGTAGTAGGTACGTAGGTAGGTACGTAGACGAAGACACCCAGCCCATCATCCATTACATCACATCACTTCCTTCCACACATCTCCCATCCGCACAGTCCTCATTATCAACGACTATGTCACAGATACCCTATGGCATACACCTCCTGCTGCTCTCCTTTCCCCCCTTCAGCGTCATCATCTTCTTCTTCTCCATCCCGTCGTCTACCATCCGGCGACCCCCCACGAGACGGGCTCCCGACCCGGCTCTTCGCGCGCCCGTGGTAGACGCAGACGCCCGTACCGCCCGACTTGTGCCGCTTGTTGGCGGGACACATGGGGCTCGAGGGCAGGTGTTCGGGCACGTCGAGCTTGAACGGCATGCGCTGGTCGATCTCCGCGTACGACGTCGGCACGGACACCTCCCACCACTCTTTGCAGGCGTGGCGCTGATCTTTCTTCGCTCGTCTTGGGGACGAGCTCGGCGTCCCTACGTCGTTACTGCCGTTCTTGTTTTCTGGTCCGGGCGTTTGCGGTTCTTTGCTATTGCTATCCCTGACCACGCTGCCGGTGCTGCTATCGTGATGCAGGCGCGGCGGCGTAGACGGGTTGCTGGAGTCGCCGGGGGTGAAGGATGTCGACAGAGTCGTCTTTTTGAGGTTCGTCCGGCCTTCTTGGCGGGAGAGGGGCCGGCGAGGCGTTGACGGGGGTGATAGGTCCTGGAAGAAGGAGTGTGGGAATTGCTCTGTGCGTGGCGTCTGTACTCTTATGGCTTCCTAGGAGATGTTTAGTAAGAACTTAGGCGGTGCTTGTATGGGTGTATCCGGGCGCGCCGTGGAGTGAGAAACTTACACCACCGGGATATTCTGAAGCCCAAGCATTCGCCGTCACTACGGGCATGTCAGCACAAGGTGTTCAAATCCAGTAAACACATAGTCCGCCTAGCCATATGTCTGCCTAATTCAGAGCTTCGATTAAGACAGCAAAAGGAGGTTTACGTACCGGTAGGCTCCCCCTTCTCGGAGCTAGGTGGAGTTGGGGATTGGCTGTTGGCCGAACTTCGACGAGAACTCGATGTGCTTGCAGCAGAGGAGTTTGAAATCTTAGGGGGCCAGCGAGCTTTCCTGAAGAATGTTTTTGAGAAGCCCTTAAGCGACTTCCGGCTCTTGTCGCTCATGTTGGAGGCCTTTCTCAATGGGCTTGCTCTTGTGCCCTGAGGTCGCAATGGCTGCATGTGGGCTGCATCGCCACTAGTATTTTCATTACTCGAAGCTTGAGATCTTCTCAGTCTCTGATTTTCTCATATCAGCACCTTTCAAACAGCATTTCTCCACGTTTATGGCGAGAGATGTATTCCACACACCTGTCGATGTTCGGAAAGCATCCGCCACTTGATGAAAGACTTTTTAGGCTTAACCTCTTGGCCAGCAACAATGACAGCAGCACTTGGAGCTAGAAGTTCCGTGTTACTCGAATTCGACGAGGCAACAGTTGCGGGTTGCGCTCTGACAGTTGACGGCGAAATCCTGTCTTGTTCTAGTTCGTCTTCAACTTGCGAGAGGTGCAAAGGAGAAGGAGAAAGGCCTGGTCGCGATCTGAACATAGAATTACCACTTGTGCTGCTCCTCCTCGCGGCGGCATCTAGCGACGGCCATTGGAGCGACTGTACATGCGCCTCCTCTGTCAGATACGGGCTAGGAAGAGGAGCGTCGGGCAAACGGCTCAAGGGAAAGAAAGATCCGCCGCTTTCGCTGCTTGTAGTTGTGCGAGTTAGAAATCGCCCACTCGTGGAATGTTCCAACGAAGTCTCCACCTTCTCAGCAAGGGGGATGTGAGGTTGGTACATGGGAGAACCCGAGCTGGATTTTGCGGAACGCTTGCGCCATCCGAATCCCTTGGTCGAGTCTTTGGGTGGTGGCGTCTGGACAATCTCGCGCTCCGCCCAGTAACCCGCCGGAAACCACACCCATTCGTAGCCCTCCTTCGCTGGCCGCGGCGGATCTATGCTGATGGCGGAGAGAGGGCTCACACTGGAGAAGATCTCCTTGAGACTCGGGCGAGGTGCCGAGGAGAAAGACGTGCCAGAGCCATGGTTGGCGGTGGAGGCAACGGACGTCGAAGGAAACCTGCTGCTGGGGCCGTCCATGGCAGAGATGCTGCGAGGCCGCTATCGACTGCTGGCTCTCTGCTGGAGAGACCCGTCGCTGCTCGATAGGCTAAGCTGCTCGCCACCCTCGTCGTCCATGGTGGGCGCTGAGGGATCGGAGAAGTGAATGGTGGAATGTCGCCGTATCTCTGATAGGTTCATCGAATTTCTCAGGTTTGCAAGACCGCATGAATGGAAGGCAAAGGCTCGTTGTGTAAAGTAGGAATCCTTTTAGCAATCAATAGGCAAATAATGAATACATCTCTTTAGGTAAAATAGGACTGTCTTTCAGTTAAAACTCTTTTGTTATGAGACCATTTCTAAGACGGCAGTGAATCCTGATAAAGGCGAGGTAGGAAAACGCTGCGCGCATAGAGTTGGCAAGAACTCTCTCGTAGCTAGGTACCCAAGCAGGCATTGTCGCGTCTTTGGTGTGGGCTTGCATCAGGAAAGCACAGATTGAAGTCGAAGGCTCCACCTGGTATATTCCTGCATACATTCAAGTTGTCGGTGGTTAGGTGCCTAAAATATATCTCCTTACGTAGATATACATGAATACCTACCTAGTAGGTACCTAGGTAGTATTTGTTCGCGACGTGGGAGGTGTCTAATGTACAACATTTTGGTAGCTGGCAATAGTTACAATACTGACCCAGTATCTAGCCTACCCTTCATGAACCAGCTATAACCCCAACGCCATTGATGCTGGAAATTGATACAATGCAGATGTCGAAAATATATGAACCCGGCGTTTGGCCTGATTATCATGCCTAATTACCAGACTTCCGTTGGTGTCGCGTGATCTCCTGAAGCTGTGATGGATCCTCATATAACGGCTCTTCGTGTCCTTCCTCATTCCACTCCCCCACGGTTTCACGTCCCGGAGACTCCTCTTCGGCAGCCTCGGCCAACAATCGCTCCTCCTTGCGTCGTTGAGCACGAGCCGCCTTACGGATGGCATCATGTCTCTTCTTCCTCTTCTCATCCGACTGGCTTATTCCAGAGAGGTACTGGTTGATTTTAACTTCAGTCAGCTCCTTGACATGGAAAGCTAGATGCTGGCTCTTAAACACGCCAGAGAATCGATAGGATAACCAGAGATACAACGTGATAGATTTGTGCAGGGCCTCCAATCTACGCAGGAATTCTGCCGGTCCTTCAGTCCAATCTTCCAGTGTCATATCAAGCAATTCTAGCTCGATCTCAGGCAAGTCAACGAGATTGCCGCCTTCCATTCTAGAAACACATTTTGCATAAGCCTGAAGGACAGCAGGGCCGTTGTGGTCTCGCAATGCGACGGGTGCATTTAAGAACACACAGCGATCGTAGATCGACATGGGAAATGCCTGTATCAAATCCGCGATCTGTAGCATTTCTTTGAGACTACAGAGATGATACCTCGAAGACAGTTTGGCAATATCACGTAGTTGTACGAGGATAAAGCTGAGCGGGGTATTCGGGGGGAAATACGTCGACATGCGCTCAATTGCAGATGTCGGTACTTGGAGACCTGCCGTTTTCATAGGTTGTGCTTCTGATTGGAACGCTTGGATAATATACGCAAGATCTTCATCCTCGAGAGCCGTGACCAGACCTGGACGTCTGCGTTCGGGTTCACGAGGTTGACCGTCTGAATTACCAGCTCGGATGGCATGGTTGGCTGATCTGTAGCGGCCTGCCCGGCCACCGATCTGTTTCACCTCGGAAACGGATATCTGCCGGTAAACATCGCCCATCCGCTTGTGCGTGGCCTCGAAAACAACACGCCTGATCTCGAGGTTTAGGCCCATGCCGATTGCATCGCTGGCAACGAGATAGTCGTAGTCATTGTCGGGGTCGTTGAACAATGTGGCCTGCTGGGCACGTGTTTCTGGAGGTAGGGATCCGTAAATTATAGCGCAACGTCTGCCCGTCACCTCCTCAATCCGCTTTTTCAGGGAATGAATGGCGATACGGTTGAAGGCGATAACGGCGTCACCCTTCTCGAGATTCCGCAGGTCACCACGTAAGCTTTCGTGCATTGTTTCGAGCTGACTCAGGCGCTCATAACGATGAACTACGCACTTGTCGCCAAGTGTGGTGCAGAGAGACTGGATCAGCTGAACAGCACGTTCCTCTCCGCAAAGATGCAGCTCTTTTGCTTGGACGCCAAGGAAAGCTTGTGTCCAAGCCCAGCCTCTTTCAGCATCGCCTATCATCTGTATCTCGTCAATGACAGCAACATCTACGGGATAGTTCAGAGGCGTCATCTCGACTGTGCAGCTTATGAAATATGTATTGACGTCTTTGGGTACTCGCTGCTCCTCTCCCGTCACCAAAGCACAGCTCTTTTGCTTGGCCAGAAAGCGGGTGTAGACCTCGTGCGCCAACAAGCGTAGAGGCCCCGCGTAGATGCCCGATTTGGCATTCCCGAGCGCTTGTAGAGCATTGTAGGTCTTGCCAGAGTTTGTCGGGCCGACGTGGAGGTGGACAGTACGCTGGAGAGCTCGAGTGGCGGGAAACCACTCGTAGGGGAAGCGCAGATCGGCGATCTTCCGGTGGGTTTCGAGGATGCTTTGGGGGAATTTGGAGCGCATCAGAAAGCTTTGAAAAGCGAACTTGAGCTCTGCGGTCAGGCCATGGGCGTCCCCGGTGACGAAGGCGTTGCGCAAAGACCAGAAGAGAGGATTCTCCTTCCGCCCGATGGCCTTGTTGGCGAAGTCGCAAGCCTTAGTGATCGAGTTTCTAAACAGCAGGACCTCACGCTCAAAGTCCAGCCTCGAGGCAATACCGAAAGCGGCCCATTGGCTCTGTTTCGCGGACCACTCGTCCGACTTGATCCAAGCATCGAAGCGCGCGAGTGCAACCTTTCGGAAGATTTCATAAGTCTTTTTCGCCTCGCGATTGTCGGCCTTCGATGGCCGCTTGGACGCCTCTATCTTGCTGACATGCTGCAATCTGGCTGACGCGGACCTTGTCAGCGACTCTTGAGAATGCGAGATGCGGCCCGCTGATCGCGCCGATTGTCGGGTAGACTGTTCTCGGGAAGTCTGCCGGACGACGGCGCTGAAGAAGGCATACTGTGAGAATGAGGGAGATACACGGCTCGTCCTAGCCAAGCGACTGCTGTTGTTGAAAAGAAAGCGCATGACAGGAAAACCACGAAGACGTCGGCACCATATTACTGCGAGACTTGGCTTCTATTCTGAAGGGCGCCCGGCACTCTCAAGGACTTGTGTTTCCCATTGGGATGATGATGCAGGCTCAGTTAAAGAATGGTAATTATTTTGCCCCCCCTAAGCGACATCCCTCCCAGGGAGCCTTATCTCTTATCTTTGCTGATACATCCTGTACGTACCTACTCTATAAAACCGCGGGCCCACTGGAGCCTGTTACCAAAATTACCTGGTAACACGATATGCATGTGTGTATGTAGGTACTCAGGTACTAGTGTACTTTGCCCTTCAAGTTATCATTAATATACAAGGTGTCGCATAAAGTATATGAGCAAGCAAACCCACTCAGACCAAGCGCATTCAGTTTCTAACCGCTTCGTTCTAACGAAATGTTACTCTAAAAACCACACAATTGTCCACATTTTCTTCTTCTCGGGTGGAAACCTACGCTACTTCTATTGTGCGGAAGGTGATGTCTTACACCAGTCTCTGCGTAGGTAATAGACCCCGTAGACATCGACTTGCTAGGCCGGATTGATCACTTCTACGGCTCTTCGGCATCATTCGATCTCGATTGTATATGAGGAGTAAAGATACGAATGCTTACTTAGTTTGCTAGGCATATGTTATCTTCGATCAAGTAGCACTGCGCAGGAATCTGTGCCACGATACGGATCATATGTGTGTACGGTAGTTCAAGTGCTCCGTGACAAGAGATGGACTACTGTATTCAATAAAGGCACTCTGCTCTGAGATTTGTCTTCGCTTTCAGCTTTAACGTCTAGACTAAATAATTGTCTCATATCCTAGTCTTGTAGGGCCTTGTTTAGTCGAGCCATGTCCTGAACCGGGCTGCTTATTCAATAGTAACTTGAATGTTGGTGGCCCAACTTCTATAATTTGGATAGAGTCAAGGACGTGATACTTTGTATTGAGTGGTGTCGTACCTGACATACTACCGGTTACTCATCAACGCCCTATCCTCTATGTGCGCATCACCGATCTTGCGGCTGTGGGCAATGTTATGATGAGGTAGGTCTCGGTTGATGTTTTTGCAATGATGGCTACTATCGAACATGTCCCTTATCACGAATGACGCAGGGGATGATTAGGCCGAGCTACTTGTATTGCGTGTTTACCTGACGGAGTCTTGGTTCCTCGCTCGACCTACAACATTGCAGGACGGGACCGTTGATAGCTTTAAATAGTAGTCAGTAATGGATAAGAAGAAGAAACATAACCGTTAGAGTGACAATAAGCTAAGAGAAAGAAATATGTTTCTTATGAAAGCATTCCATATCGGCGAGTGATGGAGACAAACAAGACATCGACTGTAAGTATAAGAGAATTATCAAACGGGCAGCTGCACACATACCAGTACTAAAAGTAGAACTTTATGCACGCAGGAAGGACCAGACCTGTACTACCACATAGGTATGGAACTATAAAAAGAAAATTCCACGGTCACGCGCGTTGAATAGTATGCGCGTACTATGAGACATGCGTCGTAGTCGTGTAAATATCTATCCCTATCCCATGGCATTATCGATTGGTGGTCTGGGGAGCGAGACATCTCACAGGTCGCACTGCCAAACTATCATCCGAATGTGCTAGTGTAAAGGCAATAAAATTGTATATAAACTTTTGATAGGCCGTGATATGAACTGGTGTATTTTGCCAACCTCGACCTGCTTCGTCTCGTTGGAATATACTCGTGCAACTAGCCCAAGTAGCCTCTAAACACACTACCGCCACGATGACCCCCTTCCAACTCGTTATCGCAGGCTATGTGCTAGCCTTCATCAGGTTCGCAATTCCATATTTCATCAGTAACCCTGCCGTAAAAGCCTTAAATCTAATCCATCTCAGCACCACGGCAGCAACAGGGACACAATCCAATAGCGTGCTTAACTACGCCGTCACGCCGTCGCCGACGACCTCCCAGTCCTCATCGCATACCCTGCCGGGCTCATGCTACAAGACGTTCGACGACATCGGTCACCTCCGGACAACCGTTTTGACACACAGGTGCTACACGCGCACGAGTTCAGTCCCTGCAGGTGAGGAGCCCCCTTTCTGCTCGCCACTCCCTCCTCTCCACTCTCCGTGCTTGACATCAGACTTCCGTATACTGTGAAAAAAAAACAAATTAGACTCGAGAAAACTAACAACTACCAGCGCCATGCCCGACGCTCTCCTGTCCACCAATTCCTTCAGACCAGATCTGCCCCCTCTACATTAAGGTGTCGAGCTTGACAGTTCCATGCGCAACAGATGTAAGTAATCATTCACTCAGATTGCTGTCCATTTCTCCGGAGGAGGAAATTCGAATATCACTATTTCATAAAATCAAGCAAAAAGAAAGCGCATTGGGGTGGATCACCAACCTAAGAGATGTCGTTAATCATCTGTAACCATAATAGTGCTGCCCAACCACGAGCACCGTCTACAAGCCGGATTACTCGGCGCCGTGTCCGACCTGCGACCCGTGCCGCATCCCCACTGAGTGGATCACCTACACGACGGGGTGCCCGGGCACGCCTACGATTACCGAGGTCAGCTACGTCACGCCGACATACCCGCCGGCATACCCAGTATGAGTTGATAAAGAAAGGAAAGGGAGGGACAGAAAAAAGAGCAGAGGAATTGGCAGAGAGAGTGGAGGGACAAGGAGCCAGATCGAAAGAATTATGTGTTAGTTATTAGACAGTCGTCAGAAGCGCATCGGAATGAAAAGAAAGGAGGAATGGCAACGGGACAGATGGCGAGAGAGGCAGACACCTTTTGTGGCCCTTGTATACAGCTCTATTCAGTTCTAGTATAGGCCTATATGCTCGCACAAGCGGTCTCTTCTATCTTTACTATATTCTTTTTTTCTCATCGCACAGTTGCTCCCTTGAGGGTCTTGACAGTACATGTTCCGCCATTCGCGGTAGTCAGCTTGCCGATCTCGGCCTTCCCTGCAGCCTCGACCGCGCTTCCATCGAAGGCGACCTCGAGGTTATCCGTCGTCGTGAAGCCCGGCTGGAAAGTCTCCCAGATCTTCTTCTTGGGGTTCAGGATGCCCTCAGGCTCGCCCCGCCAGCCGTCAAAGCACACACGGTCACCGGCCTTCGAGTCGGCGGGAGGCGTGACGAGCTCGACGGGTCCCTTGTGGTCATCAACCTCACCCTCCTTCAAACGCGACGATGCAGCTAGTACCATAGCGCATGATTTGATGCCGCGCATCTTGACCGGTTTCAGATTCGCAACAACAACGACCTTGCGTCCCTGCATCTCCTCCAGAGGCACCAGGCCGTTGAGACCGGAGCAAACCGTTCGGCAAATCTGTCCCTCGTACTCCTCCGTGTCCTCCGTCCCGGGCTTATCTCCCATGGCGATGGTGGAGACGTACAAGCTGTCAGCTTCGGGGTGCTTGATAGCCTTAAGGATGTGTCCGACTCGGAGATCAATCAGATGAGGCGCCGGGGGCGTGGCGGCAGCAGGTGCCTTCTGGGGTTTCGGCGCTTTCTCCTTCTTCTCTTTCTTCGGCTTGGCTTCGCCGACTCCGGCTGCCGCAGCTACGGCATCCTTCACCTCGACAGCCTTCTCCACTACAGTCTGGGCGGCGGCTATCGTACGGTCGACCAACGTGGTCTCGCCACCAACGGCGGCGGCAGCAGCAGCAGCAGCCTTCTCCTTCTTCAGGCGCTCCTTCTCGGCCTTGGCATCCGTCGGCGGCTTGACGTAGAGGACCTCCTCTGGGTCGACCTTGATCTTATCCTCATCGCTGACCTGAAGACCGAAAATGCCCGAGTTCTGTACGAAGTCAAGGTGTCGGACGATGTGGGGGTGACCTTGCTGGCCGGTGCGCTGCTCGGGAGACCACGACTTGACAGCAGGAGCCAGGGATTGGTAGATGGCGACGTCAGCCTTGGAGGGCTTGGTCCCCAGAAGAGTGGTGCGGGAGGTCAGGTGGGTGTTAAGCTTGTCGAGGATTGAGGTGTCAGCAGGAGAGCTCTTGAGGCGCTCAGACGTGGTGATCCATTGCTGCACCTCGGTCTCCTCGTTAGGAGACAATTTCTGAGCATCGAGCGCAGCCATGGTTAGATATCGTATATTTGCAACACCTCTTGAAAGAGGGCGAATGGCGCGGTAGAGAGACAGTTTGACGGCTGGTGTTCTGGATGGTATGTTTGAATTGGGGAATGTCAACTTGAAGGAGGGGTCCAATTGAATTTTTGAAGAGTACTAAAATGCCCCTCCATTAGATGATTAGACTGAGTCACTACTAAGTATGTAGATAGCACCTGCCGGGTAACTTCTCCCAAAAATGTAGTCCCATGTAGCTATATACCTACACAGGTATTACGCGCGCACTGCCACATATTAACCTAGCCACAGCCAAGCTGTCATGCAAGATGTGGCTGAACGCCGAGTTGTAGACCTGTAAACCGAACCTCCGTGTCGAGAGCTCACTCAATGAAGCTTCCCAGAAAAGCGCAGCCTAATCAAAACCTACGACATCGACCGCTCACGACGGAGCTCGCATCGAGACGACTTGACGTGCATACCCTGCTATCCTTCGCTTCCCTTGCCGTCTCGACACGCGAATAGACTATCGAAATGGGTGGCTATGGCTACAACTCGTATGGCGTGGGAGGTCTCACGTCCTTCCTAACCGTCGTGGGATTATGTATGTGCATTGCCGTACAACGATTATCGCGATGATGGATGATGGATGATGGCCAATAACGACCTGTTTTCTGATGATGCATCTTCTAGATATGTTATTTACCGGCAGCGGTGAAGCTTTCAATGTGCGCAACCACAACACCTCCAACAACTCCGACTCAATGCATCCTCGTTCTGACTGACATGTATAAACAACATAGGTCGGAGCTTTCCTCGAATCAGTATCGCCCTACGCGTGGGCTAGTACAGGAATCGCCCTGTGTATAGGTCTTTCTGTTGTCGGTGCAGCATGGTACGGCTCCCACTTTACAAGTGCACCCTCAGCCCCTTCACCATCGACGTCATCTACTCGGTCTGACACTTTGCTATTTCAGGGGTATCTTCATCACGGGCTCATCGATCCTCGGCGCCGGCGTCAAAGCCCCTCGAATCCGAACGAAGAACTTAATCTCTATCATCTTCTGCGAGGTCGTCGCCATCTACGGTGTCATTATGGCCATCGTCTTCTCTTCCAAGGTCGGCTACACGACCGGCGATAACCTCTACGACGGGAACAGCTACTATACCGGTTTCGCTCTCTTTTGGGCCGGCTTGACTGTCGGAGGCTGCAACCTTGTCTGTGGTGTTGCCGTGGGTATCAATGGTAGCGGTGCCGCTCTCGCCGATGCCGCGGACGCTTCACTGTATGGCCTCACAAGATGTCAATCAACCCCATTACTTAGCTAACCTCGGAGTTCAGTTTCGTCAAGATCCTCGTTATTGAAATCTTCAGCTCGGTCCTGGGTCTTTTTGGTCTCATCATCGGCCTGTTAGTCCAAGGCAAGGCCCTGGAATTCGGAACCGTACAATAGAAAGCACATTTCGCGATGAACTCTTGCGGTTTCGGCCTGGTCGGTTTTGGTCTTGTCTTAGTACGGGGATATTTCGCTGTTCGAATTATAACGGAAGAGGGAGTAATGCATTCACAATCCCGCTTAATATTGCTCGGGGTTGGATCGGCGTTCGGAAGAATGGGCTTTCATATCCACCACGTCATTAGAAGGTCCAAAGTGCATGATGCGTCCAAATTTATGCGACTACATAGTGTATTATACAACGACGAGCTCAGCTTTACTGAAAGCTGTCCAACGCACTTTGATTCGAAATAAATAAAAGAACTGGTACAATGGCTGGGATGACGTGTCAGCGGTGATATGTACTCTTGGCGCGACTGGATCTGGACATGTATATCCATCAACTTACCAACTTTGTGAATAAACCAGCTGAGATAGAATAGAGACTTGACCCTCGCTGCCTTGTGTCACGATCCAACCCCAGAACTATTGGAATATATTTCTCTACAATAGCGACTCGAGGGCGGGGATTCGGAGAGCCGTAGGCTCTGCTTACGACAACACGAACGCTCAAATACATAACCCTACGCTCAGCTTATAACACTCTAACTCCGCGTACTAGTGCCACCCTCTCACAGGTGGTATAATAGGTCATGAGCGCCTTCTCATTTGAAATCCCATATATCGGAAGCAGCTCAATATGCTAACCTAGCAGGATAGAAATCTATACTCCATTCCACCATCTCTTCTTCTTTCCGTCCTTGTTCTTGTCCTTCTTTAGAGAACGGAACGTCTTAGTTTGAAACCCGAATGTTTGAGTTGTTTGCAAATGCTAGGGTCTCGCAAGTCAGCTAGAGAGTATCTATGAAATTTCGCAAGAGCCCAGCTCTCTCGGCAATACTGGTTCTTGATTATACGCATTGGATGTATATTATCCTCAGTCCTGTTTGAATATCGAGATATCCACGGTCTATATATTGATGTGAACCTCCTGAGCCACCGTCCACTCAGTAGGGGTCCCAGCCTTCAAGAGACAGGCCAACCCTACATTTCTTGGAGGCTTCATCGGGTTTCACTCAGTTATTATTGGTGAACCTCATGGTCCTGAGGAGGTCGATCGATTCATTTACAAATTGAAGTAATGCTGAGCTTCCTGCCTATTCTTTTTCCCTGAGTGACCTGCCTGACTCTTCTCCTTCAATTCTCTGACTTAGCCATAAGCGGCTTTTCTTCATCCACCCGTTCGGCCTACACACGCCACTTTAATATCAACACCTCTTGTTACTCTCGTAGTCTGATTTACAGAACGTTGTTTCAACACCACGGTGAGGTTTAAGAAAACAGAGCAAAACATGTAGCTCGAATCGCGGGCACTCGATGACTGCTGCAAAGCAAAATTCCATCCATCCCTCGTCTTGGGTCTACGAAGTCGGACGTTCACAAAAATGCCTACTGTTTGCTTTCACTGTTCCAGGGGAATAAGGGCTTGAAGACAACTTCATGATCTATGTTTAGAAGATATCTTACGATTCTGGACAGCACCAGAGCCTATACACGGCTTTTATAGTTGTAAGTTAGTTCCTAGTTGGGAACACTATGGTATTGGGCTTCTTCAAGTATTTCGTTACGTTCTAAAAGTGGTAGAGACGGATATTCGCCGTGAGACGAAGCGATAGTTATCTCAACAGAAGTTTGCTTGACTAAATCATTATACACCCATATTAATGACAAGTAGTCTTACTAGCACGATTGTTATTCATCACTCGTTATTATTATTCTTCTCTTCTAGAACAATGTTGCCTTGCTCCGTTTCATATCTTCTTGGGCTTAGCCAGGCCACTGCTCCTAGCGAGCAGTTCAGCTGCATCTACAATGCGAAATATAGGTCGTACCTAAACTCCTAAGGGGTGCACATGTATTATAGTAACCACCTAAGTAGATACCTACCTCAGATATCCACCCAGGTACTCACCATCCATCTCACCATTCACTCGCTCACTGCATTGATATGTACAGAGTATTATGTACAATAGCAGGTAAACTTAGCTGATACTAACATCGAAAAATCACCTCGTATATCTACCCACCCACACTCCCATGGACATCCATGTCCAGAACATCATTCCGGATAGGGGGCAATAAGACGAGACAAGGTCGTATTTTCAGTACCTTATTCTCTCCACCTACCTAGAAATATCTATGAGAGTACGAACCTTGGTGGGATATCCTTTCTGAAGCAATTGTTTCTGGGGACCCTTCGAGCTTCGGCGCCACATCGGTCTAGAAACATGTAGAAAACAGAGAATGGGAGGCGAAGAGGAGGAGTATAGCGAGGCGAGTAGAAGAGATAGGGTAGAGAGTAAGCGTAGGCAGCTTAGCATGACGTGTTGATGGGGGAGAGAGGGACGAGAGAGATTATGCTATTGAGAAATAGAACCTGCTACAACATAGACCGCTTCTTCTCCTCGGTTCGGGCTACATAGCTACATACCTGCTTGCCTGCCTGCCTGTATATCATTGTCCTCCCTTAGCTTTAGACTACTTGCCCTCCTGAGTTAGTTACGAATAGTATGGGAAGAGGCGGGAAGGGTGGCCAGGGGAAGGAGAGAGCAGGAGAAAGGACACGAATTCGCTCAAGTAATCTTCCACACAGCTACCTCAGTCACACATCATCCGACACGTATTCAAATTTACTCCACAGACGCGGGAATGACCCTGGCTTCTAGAGTCTGTCTTGTCTATCCGTCTATTTGTATGCCTCTTCCACGTACGATTCTTCTTCACGCTGCTCCCATCTTCTAGATGCCCCTGAGTAACGTAACATTGAGGGAGATCCCGTAGTAATTTCCACTTGGCCGTTCCTAGGGCTCTGCTTACTGCTGTGGCAAAGATAAGTATCATGCGCCGTGGGGGAGAGTTCCGTGCATAAGTGATATTCCCGCAGGTAGGATGGGACAGCAATACAATCCTTGTTGCAGCTCGACTGCGTGCTGGGCTTCGACTCAGGGGATACCACGTCTTCGAGTCGAGGAGGTCTCTACACCGCTTCCTTGCTATCATGAGGGTCCTCTGCATAGTTGATGATCCTGGCGGCTGCTTTGTTGTGTCTAAGGTTGCGATCTCAAGACCCGCGGGTTGAGGGTCTAGTCTTCCAGGCTCACCTCCTTTCCTCTGCGTGTGAACCTAGCGAATAAGATAGAGCCATACAACATTCCGCAGTGGCGAGCCCCTCATCAACTAGGATACTGTCATGATCTGAATGGGGTATGTCTCCGGTATCAACCTCAGTCAACCACCCACCCAGGGGATAGACAGGCTTGTAATCCCCCAATGTGCGCCAAAATGGATCCTTCTCACGTATGATAGCAAATAGCGTGAGCCACAGGCAGATGGACTCGAGAATCCTATAGCAATTGCATTAGCCCTACTCTGAGAGGACCATGATAGGGGTCGATGGAAGGACTCATGATTTAAATTAACTATCTGGCGGTCTGCTAGGGATAAACAGGCCATCGTAGACATCATTGGCAGGCGGATGGCCCGCCACATTAACAGTGACGAAGTGAGACCAAATTTGGCCGCCGCATGGGTATAGTATACTCATAGATGCTCGTTGCCTGTTGTGGCGACAATATTGACCTGTCCATGTCATAGAACGTCGTTCAAGTTCGAATCGGATCCTTTGGAAGTCTGAATATGTCTGTTGCCTATCCTTGCGTGATGTTCTGACCTTAATCTGTTCCCGGTACGGAAGTTAGTGACCGAGGTAAGACCACTTGGCCCTTATCTCCATCTAATTCTGGATAGGTTGACCCATGATGTTACGGGAGCCATGGAAGACCTGCGCCTCGAATTGCCACCGTAGTTATCGTATCTTACTTCAAGCCGGATGCTGATACTAAAGCCGCAAGTTGGAGTGAGACATCGCGGTCGATCGTGTGGCCACATCCACATGTGTGTACATAGACTGCGTTGAGCCTGGCTTCTTGCACCCTATATCAGCGCTTCAATTACTTCGCAGTATATATTCCAGGGGCGAATATGTCATCCGAGTATCCGAAAACAGTTGATGTATGTTCTACTAGAGCTCCGCTGTTGACTTTGAAACCTCGGTTTATACATCTTGGTTGGCCCCATACATCCAGTATCGAGAATTCACCAAAGCCTTTAGAGACTTGAAGAGGACCTGCTGTGCCCTACTTATTTTCTGTGCCTCATGCATGATGCCCAGCAAAGTAATAGTTGAAGGAACCTTCTGTGAGCTGCTATTGGCTCATGTCATGCTGTCAGCATCTCTTTCGCAATTAATAGTACAATCGTGCTCTAGGCTTACCGCATTATGTGTGACTGTTATCCACGGGAGATGATGTCTACCCTACCAGAGCTGGCGAGAGGCTTAGAATATAGAGAGATAGGTAAGTGCTGAATGCGATTAGGAGCCCAATATATATACAGAGAGCACACAAGCACAGACCTGTGATGGTTGTGCTCGGGTTATGTCTGCTAGATAAGTTGATATCGTATAACCCGAAGTGATTGACGGAATAGGCGTGAAAAGTTGTGTGCGTCTCCGCCATCCGCCCGGGGGGGCAGATACTTGGCCCATCGCCTACTCCGACCGATGCTGCATGAACCGAATGCGACTGCGAGCATAACACGCAAGAGGCCAGTTAGGAAGGATTCCAAATGCAAACTGCATGCGGTCCACTTCTCTTCGGGGAGCCATTTCATCCATAAAAGACTCGACCAAGTTTCAGCGTGCTATCGGCCTTTGATCTCGGAATCAGGTAAAGAAAGCCGCGATATCGCGATTCGGGCGAGATTCGACCAGCGAGTGCCATGAATGCCAGGGCTTCATCCGGGGCTTCTAGAAAGGTATAACGGTGCATCGAACAATATCAAAAGTGGTGTCATGTGGTATCTTGATGGGGCCTGGCAAAGAGCGCACCAATGAACACCAAAGTCAGTATGCATGCGACGGTGCAAGCAAATGCAGAAGCAAATGGGTCCCAATGCCGTGGTATTTTGAGTCACCGTAGTGCCTTAACTACTCTTTATCCCTGCTCACTGATTAAAGCGAATGTCACTTACCAATGCCGTATCCTACGCAATGCGTGTAGCTGAACGCATGGGTCTTTGGGGCTTGATGCAACCGCCAGTTCAGCTCCAAATATGACGTCGAGTCTCAGATATCGCATCAACTTAATACGTAAACCTAGTGAAGATACTTTCAAGTTCAATTCATATTGCGTTTCGCTTTCTGATTGTCTGTGTTTCTTTATATTTTATATACTCTTTCCCTTTCTTTAGATCAGTGCGCATGTCTAGCATGCTTCTTATTAGGGTTGAGTTGGTGTACGAACAATACCTGGTTTTCAACTTTTGGCTCCTCAAGCCCTATCCGAGAACATCAAGCTTTCCACGATTCTGACCTCGGCATCGAAGCTTGAATTCTCAACTGCCCATTGACGTAGCCTGTCTAGGACGACGTCCTGGATTGGTCGCATTGTCGGTACGAGGTGGTTCAAGCGTGCCGAGTTCTCCGCTAACCAAAGAATTATAAGGGTAGACATGCAGTTCAGGGAGAACGTCCACAAATATGGTGACCTTCTGTCAATCATCTCCACTGCATTGTGAAGGTATTTCACACACGAATCGATACAGGTCTCGCACCTTTCCATGGCAACGGGTACTGGCAGATTGAAAGGATCTGACTCGGGCATGGGAGACAATGGTGATGATCGACCTTCCTGCTGCCTTGCGACGGTTTGTAATAGGAACGGGCGATATATTAAGTGTCTTGCCATGTAGTATCGTATTCGCAGGACACGCGACCGGTCATTCGGGAGAGGATCCGTGCCTTTTGGGAACCTAAGGTACTCCGGAATAGAGCGATACCATTGTTCTAACTGCCGATTTAGCTCGGCACTGAGTGACAATAATTTCGGAAGCCCCAATCTCTGCCAAATACCAACTGGGTCTGGCGGGAGAGTCGAGTATCGATGAGTACTGTCTGGGTTGTAAAGAGCGCTTAAAATGCGGTTGAGAAGTCGCCTAATTGCATGCTCAGCGATGGAATAAATATGGTTTCTGTCGTCGGACGACTCTAGACTTTGAGGTAAAGGCATTGTATCTCCCAATGGTTCAATCCCGCTACGAGATGCATCAATTTCAGCAACCCCGTCGCTTAAAAAAACGTGGTTAGTTGCTAGTCCGAATGTATCATAAAACAACCGAAGTAATTTACCATTCAACCATAAAGCATTGCCAGTATACTCGCACTCCTTCATCATCGAACTCCGCATGCGTGAGATGGGTTTGTCGGCTGTTTCCCATATCAGCTCTGTCTCGTTAGCATGAGGTAAAAGATTTGGCCAGCCATACCTCTCGGAGATGTTGAGGAATATGCGTGACGCAAAATGTCCCATTCTCAAACTGTGGACTGAGAAGATAAACAGTCAGCAAGTAATTACATAAAGAATGGTACAGGGTGTTTAAGATGCTATTACCAGCAGTGCCTTGGCTAGAAAGAAATCAGACTTGAAAATGACTTACGCGGTCGTCCCAGGTGAGCAAAGTACGAGGATGCTAGCAATAACGCCTGACACATGGATATGCTGGGGCGAAACTCCCAGAGCACATCACGAATTATCATTTTCAGGGCTGGTTGGAAGTATTCGAGCCCAAGCGTCTCGGGAGCTTTCTGATGACCGCTCTGAGGCGATGACAGGGCCCCTAGAGCATAAACACAGAGACATATGGAGGTCGTATTATCATCAAGATCTTGATCCAGCAATCTCGTCTGCCATGCCCTAAACGTGCCCGGGGTGAAAAGTGGCTGATGTGGATGAACATTTTGAAAATAGCTTGCAGCTAGAATGTCCACTAAAGTGTATATATTAGTTTAGTAGTTCCCCTTTTAGGAAGTGCATGCAAGGTTGTTGGCAGGAAATGTGGGGTCCTTCAGGCAAAAGTCTAGCCGAAACGGGAGACTCCCATATGTATACTTACTTGTTGCAGCATCAAGCAACGGCCATGTTAATGGCCCGTCGTGGATTCTGTCGAGTACCCCAGGCAACGGCAGTTGCTCTTCAATCTGGAAGAAATAGTCTCGTGGATATTCGCCGATGACATCACGGACTTGGGGGCAGGCTAGCAGCGTGGTTGCTATAGCTGCATGATTTTTGGGTATAAGAAAAGGCGAGGTCTCCAGCGATGTTTCCAAGTCAGTGGGCAACCGCATGAAAAAATCCGTCTGTCTCTCTGATTGATGGTCGGATTGACTTGGAGGATACGGACTCTGGCTCGGTCGCACATTCAGCTGGTATATCTGTTGGCTCTGCTGCTCCAGAAGAGCTTCGATCCTACTAAGTCGGTCTATGACAGCAGCTGGGCCGCTCTCTTCAATCCTATAAAATAAAATTTAGTCGTTATTGGCAAACACCTCCCGAAGGGAGATACACCGAGAGATCAGCACACCTGTCAGAGGGGAGCTCTTGATAGACACAATCAGCGTTGGAATCTTTACATGTGAAGCAAGGTTTCTTCCCATCACATTTTCGTTTACGGTGCCTTCATTTGTTAATGATGTTAGCAGGTTCTCGCCTATCACATGTGCTAAATAGGAGGCGTAGACGATATGACCAACCGGCAAAAGTCGCAAGCAAGAAGAGCACCTATGACAACTATCAGTAAATGTTGACAGCCATAACCAACAGGTTGCGGAGATCATACGCTTCCTTGTGTAATTCATGCTGGAGAATCCAAATCTATATGAGAAGTAGGACAAGAAATGACTGAGAGGGTATCACTTGCTTCCCAGGTAACGCCAGAAAAATGCAGAACTCGAAAAGGTGGCAGTTGGTTTATATCTTATATAGATTGCTAGCCGATCTACAACGCTCTTTGAGGTAGTCCAGTGACAGTACGGTTTCTCGAACCTCTTCGTCTGGGACCTAGGTACCTTATACAAGTCTGTCGCTGTGGGTCGCATCTTGCTTAGAGTGGTCGTCGAATTAGATCGACGATGCAACATAGGCTCAACTCGGGGGTGGTCGAGGTGTGGTCCTTCTTGAACGGGTCCTACCGAGGCGTCGCTAAATGTTGACTTCCATAACCCCTGCAGCTTCTATCGAACCAGTTATAAGTGGGATATGCTTTGTCTGTTTTTCTTTTTCCTTCTTTCCCTCACCCTTAGTATTTTGTATAGCAGCAGGCGGGTGTCTGGCCATGACCAAGCCCGAGGTGAAGAAACAATTCCCCGGATCTTCGATACATTTCTGAATGTTACTAAGTCTCCCGGGCGACTCTACACTGACGTAGATCTGCGCATAGATGATAGAGCGGATAGAGCGTTTAGGTAGGGCTGAAATAACTAGCGGCGATGACATAGTAGCCGGACTCGCGTGGTTTTTTCGGTATGGTGGGATTGTCTAGTAGGCGATGCGGGTATCTTATGCTAGGGCCGACTCCATATAGCTTACCTGGAGCTAGGAGAGTCCCCAGTCTCAGTCATGCTGTCTAAGCGCCCCTCATCCCTTCCACGCAGGTCTAGTGCGCTTACCTGTGCAGATATTTTACCGTTGCAACGGTTAATTATGGGCTTTTCTTCGGTAGCATAGTCCACGTGTAGATAGCGCACTTACCTCTTCTGCCACAGTCTACGCAAGTATCTGCAGGCATCTTTAGCTGTAGGTACTTTAGTCTATATATAAGCTTACATTAGCATATGTACATCAGCATATACCTAAACAAATCAGTTGACAAATTGCGGGCTGTTAGCGGGCTGAAAACCACTAGCTTCTTTGGGTAGCAGTTCGCCAGCCTTATCTACGCTGCCGCCTAGCGAGTCCGACCGTGACAAACAACATCGACCGCGGTTTCGGCGTCGCCTTTGAAACGGACTCGATAATTACCACAGTTACCACACCTTGCATTCGAGATATAGCTTCACTGCCTCTCTCCAGCCCTTTCCACTGAAACATCACCTTGTAATCATTGCCCCAGGGCCGTAGCACAATGGCAAATGCTGCACTCTCAGACTAAGCTACCTAGTAGGTACAGGTACCACACCGGTAGGTTACATCGTGGCGGTAAGCAGTTCCCATCTTCCCGACGTCTGCTGTCAGTAAATGGGTAAGGTACGCACACAACGATATAACGTGTGTCGACAGCTGCTCACTGGCAGTTTTGCCACAAACACGGACGCAGCTTACGGAGAGTGGTTCCTCACCCACAAGCGGGACTTTGTATACGTGTCAACCTCTGCCGCCGAATTATGCTGGGATTATCTAGGGGATCACCGAGACCGAGGCGCGATGTGCTCTCCAGACGATCGATCCCGCATTTCACCTTCAGACTTGGGACACTCTATGTTCAGTCTGCGTCTCCCGGCGCTATGGATGTGCCATGTCGGCGGCCCACCTTCACCTGGTCTGAAGACCCGGCTCCATGCTGCATCTGTGCTAGTCTGCTAGGTCTACACTAGTATACAGTAGCTTGATGTGTCAAAGTGATACTAATCTGTGTACATAAGCAGCGAAGAGCCATCAATAAGCCCAGGCAGCATGTTACGATATGATATGCCTGAATATCATAAGCGGTGAACTCGGTCGTTGTCCCCGTTGAGGCAAAGTCACCGTTGCACTGGATATACGACTTCCTTGCCACGGTTTCAGACCCGGAATATGATGCTACTAGGTTGGCTGCGGCTGTGCGGGTTGCAACACAGTTCCAACCTTATCCTTGGGCGTCCCCGGCCGAAGTTTAGGGCTATGAAACGGCAAGCAGCCACCTTCCGAGTTATCCTGATCCTCCGCGTCTGACATTGCCACTTAGACGGGGAGGCCAATGGTATGTCTCACATATCATGCCCCTAAGTGGCAAATTGCGGCTCATTTAGGCCTCTGATTACAATACAGCCCCATGAGGCAAGTCGAACCATCTGTGCCAACTCCTAGCATACAAATTTCAGATCATGGTGGTGTTTCTGCGTTGTTATTTGTCGGTCATCGTTGGATGAGGTCTACGAGACCTCATTCAATCGAATAAAGGGGGCCCGTATTGTTCATCGAGACTTACCTTTCTCGGGGAAAGAAAGGGGCCGTGTCTTTGAAAATGACGCTACCTACGAAGCTTGCTTATAACATAGCAGTAGTGAATTCCTATCCGTGACGCTCTCTGCTAAGATGAAGATATTGTTCTTTCATGTCTGAAGTATTTGCGGGTTAGCGCTATTGCTGTGCTCAAGGTAGGTGAGTGAGCATATAAGTGAATCAGCAAGCCAAGGCAGCATGTCTGTCACCGGCCCCTATGGAGGTCTGATCCAAGTCGAAGTGTTCTACCCGGCTCCCACCCTCCTAAAATCATCTATTACGGCCTTATACCAAAGCCTAGCATGTTCTATACATCTTATTGCGGCGATACATATGAATATGTTAGGGGTGACTGGGTGAGTTTTGTGGCTTGCTTGCCTCTAAATATGCGTCTCGAAGTTAACAAAAACACATTAGCTACGTAAGCGCACGTCACGCTTTGAGGTGTCACTCTCCCCGCTTCAAGTTCCAAACCGTCGGGTTTCTATTCCCCGCGTTTAGTATGCCATCGGGACTGATTTACCGACAGCTAAGGTCGGGTACCTTACTTGCCTGATGCAGAATCCATGCAGACGCGATACCGTGATACCGTGATTATACCATCCAGCGCGCTGGGTCAGGTAGGGCTGCCTACCCTGGTCTAGGACGTTTCTCTTGCCAAACCCCTCATCTTCTATTTCTCCACGCTGAATCATAGTATACTCGTCCGGCTTGACAAGCGGGTAATAAACGAATCCATGAGTCATTGTTTCCGCTCGCGCTCTCTTCTGCGCCTTACTGTCCGCTTCGTCTGAGTACCTCCTAGGGCATTTACAGGAAGGTAGAAGGGACAGACAGGTGTGACTTTACAGAAAACTCTGAAGCAGCTTGTTGGCTCTGTCTATTCTGGCGAGGATATTAGTACTGCAGCTAACGAATTGCTTAACATGTGTCTAATTACAACAGCTAACATCAGTGGTTGCTGTTTTATTGTCTTCTCTGATTGTTCCAAAGGCACAGAAGACCTGCGCCAGATCATTGATGCTATGACGCGTCTTACTAGTGCTCACTGGTTTTTGCCCTTCTTATTTACTGGGAGAAAAAAAGTCATGACGGAAAGGAAAGAAAAGAGGAGAAGAAAGGGAGAAGAAAGAAAATAGCTAGACCAAAAAGATCTAGGATCATACCTGTCCGGACTGCTTTCCAATTCTAAGTACCCATTTGAAGTTAGCCAAGTTGAACGGAACCGTCGGATCCTGGGACTGTTCGGGGAAAAGGATTACGAAGGCCAGAAATGGACGCTGAGTAAGGACCACTCGCTCCCTCAGCCTACGATAGCGCGAATATATACTTCAACACAGTACCAACAGAAGACGATAGCACTCAACGCGCCAACTTCGTTCACAAGCGCGAATTGTTAAGTGGCATATCGAAAAACTTTTTTTATTTTATCTGACCTTCGCTATTTTCTCCTCTCCTTTGTCTGCCTTCAATTTGTTCGGGGGTTTTTTGGTCACACAGTCAATATACAAGGGCGATGAGCAACTCATCGTGCCCTTGAAAACAATAGCACCTCGATATTTCCACCCCCCACGACCCATAGGTTCGCCCTTCAGACTAGATACATTGTGCTGTCGCAGGGGAAGACTAGACAAATGCCACTGGAGAAAATGGCAGGGTATCTAAGGCACCGATTTTTACAAAAATAAGGCTGCGCCCATGAGCACTGCCAACCCAGCACTGGAGAAGGCAATGACGTGACCGGAGCCTGTAACCGGCGGGGGCGACGGCTTGCCGGGGTGGGTGCCATTACCGTTGCCGCCCTTGGGCGGAGCAGTTGGCGCGCCGGTGGGCCAGGAAACGGATGTTGTGTGGCTGGGCTCGCCAGTGGGCTCGGGAGCCTCTCCTTGGCCAGGAGCGGTGTCGTTGCAGCAAGGAGGTGAGAGAGCAACCCCGACTGCGACGAAGCGAGTATCAGTCTCCTCGATCTCCTTGTTGGCGTGGTCTTGGCTATCAGCGGGGAACTTCTCCTTCGTGGCGGAGAAGAACTTGTTGCTCACAGCGCCTGGCAGACATGTTAGTGAAACGGAGGTCTGGAATACGTCTGATGAAGCTTGCAGAACGACTTACCCAGGTGCGCGGCGAAGTTGCGGACGTGACCGCAGTGTCCACCGGCTTGGAATTTGGGAGCAGCGTCGGCGAGATCTTGGAGGAACTTGGCACCAACGTCTGACAACTCTTGGGAGAGGGGGGCAATGGTGACGACATCCTCGGGAGTGAGAGGCTCCATGTTCTCAGCAGTCTCGATGCCCTGGCCGATGACACTGATGAGGCTCTCGCTAGCTTGGCGAAGAGCTGAGACGTCCTTTCCGTCGAACTGGAGAACATGGTTGTCTGCGTTGGTCATCGCACCAAAGACGGACTCCAAAAGACCTGTGATGGTCGTGGCATTACGACGCCCAAGGTGCGAGTTGGCGGTAGTGCCAATGGCCAGAAGGCTGGTAGCAGCGGCGATCTTCATGATTACTATTACGTGAACGAATGTGTTAAGGGGGAACAGAAAGGATTTTTCTGATCGGTGATTGAGGATTAAGCGAGTATTGGTTAAGGTAAAGTGAGAAGACCAGATCAAGCTGTACTCCGCCCGAGATGCCTCGTTGATTTATACACCATCAGCAGGGAGAACGATTATCACACGTACGCTGACCCATTTAGCTACATCGGGTCAGTCAGAACAATCGGCTCCTGTCTAAGCATTTAACTCGGGGGATGTCGCGAACTTATGTATCATTACGCTTCTTTTCATTACTAGCAACGAATCGCCCGACATCTACACTAAGCGTGCGCGAAGATGGCGATACGAAGACAGCACAAACGGCTTACAAGGAACGAACCTAAACCTTCTGGCGACAGCCGACGGCAGCATTAGGATAAGGGAGAAGCCGAATGTGAGGTGGAAAATGGTGCTAAAGAAAGTAGTACGTGCACCCGAAAGCCTTGTTAAGAAACTTGACTCATCTCCATGCCCGGTATACGAGAAGCTAGAGAGTACTTCGGCAGGTTGCCTCCTGAGCAGCTAGCAATACCTACATAAGCTATTCCAAGGTGTAGCGAACTCTATGTCACCCTCAGGTTCAGCCTATTCGGTATGAAATTACCCAGCTACGTTCCTTACGTTGTGCGTCGTGGCAGGTATCACTGCTTCAAACGCCAAGCAGCTAGATGGTTTGTATCAAATTTTTCGAAGGAGAATTCATTTCAAATTCGCTCATCCCTCTGTTGGTTAAGTCCGATCTCAATGTGCAAAGTGTCGCGCAGTGCGCGGGGTACTTCTGACGGGAGTAAGAACCGGTACAATTGAGCCAAACACAGTTCGGCCATGCAGAATTCATCCACCACTCAGCACTACTGTCCAAGTGAATACTAAGTACCTAATAAGTAGAAGGATCTAGATGTTCGCTGTTACGTACAACCTGTTGTATACTAGCTATGCCTTTTGGGCGCAATAAGGTGTCATCGGCTGTAGTGATTAGGGAGCAATGACGAGTTGAAGCTTAGAGCGCACGTTGACGATGTTATCGTGGATTAACTAATCGGCGGTCGACATTATGTCATCCAATCGTTCAGGCCGTTTCGAAGCACGAGGCTCTGTTTGTAAGCGATCTACGAGGTGCTGTTCCTGGCGATCCTTTGGTCTTGGCTCATGCAGACTACTGTAAAGCTACGCAGTACATCTGTAGGCACTTACGCTACCCATTGAACTGCCGCTAGACGTACCCCTGGGATCTTCTGCCGGGGATTAGTGTAGGCAGGCAGCTCGCAACCTCCGACAAGCACCGCCGAGACAACGCGCGCTGTCGAAACTGCCTACATGTAGGTTTTAATTTGATTTCGATTTGTCGTAGATACCTATCTTCGTCGTAAGTTTGAAGCCTCATGATGCATTTGCCTGTCAATCCTTCTTTTGTCTTCTTTTTCTTCTAACCTTTTGCACGAAATTCCCCCCCTGTAAGTACTGAAATGATAAACGTCCTATTGGTGCAAGTATACCTGGTGTATATCAGAAGCCTGGTATAGTTGCGCTGGCACGAATTAGGTACCTGCGTTAAATCCCGGTTTTCACCTTAGCCATGCTAAGATACCGCATAATTAATGTACAATCTGTACGCTAGAAATTTCCATGCCCAAAAGCTTTTCGACGCTGAATGGAACGTTTGATCAAGGCTAAGATATTTCTTTTTCACTTTTGCTTGGGTTGGGCCGTCGTTTTCATAGTGAAACTATCTTAAATGTTGGGAGAGAGTCTTGAGCGACAGATGGCTCAACGTTTCTTGAATTGTGTCTGGTGAATTACCTCACACACTTCCTACTTCTCACAAACCCGGATGACATACAAGTCACCGGGTATCTACCTATAGCATATGTATATGTATACACAATAGAGATCTATGCGAAGTTATCAGCTCGACCGAGGCACGAACGAGTGAGTGCAGCCGGAGCTTTCTCATACCTTTTAGGTATAAATATGGCATTGAATCAAATGTAGGTAGCAAGAATCATTCTATGAATTAGGAACTCAAGCCTATATGTTTTATTACTTAAGTAATGACAATGCAAGTAGACCTAGTGTAAAAATTAATCGCCATTTGTGCTAGGTGATAAAGATTCAATGCTCCCCAATCAATCAGTTGGCCATCGATATCAGTTGGTTTCATGAACGCTTGGCGCGTTATGTGGTATCCTCTTTAGCCCTCTAACTGCCGTCCTTACTGGTCCTCCCCTGAGAGCAAACCCCGGTCAGCCAAGCCTACATTTACCCGTTTCAGTTGGTAAGCGACCGTGGTTGGTCTCGGTTGGTCACCTTTTTCCACGACCGGTGGGCCTTACCTGCAGCGCTTGCAGCTGCGACAAAATTAAGGACAGGCAGCCCTGGAGTTAGAGTGCTCCTGTTGTGACAGATTCATCCTACAACGCATCGAAACTCCGCAGGCTGTGCCGGGGGTTGCGATGAAAAGATCTGCGTGCTGATCTCTCTTTACTTTTCACTCCATAGATCTTCAATCGACTCTCCTTCCTCTTGGATGGGATTTCCCTCTCGTTCTCGCTCTTTACGAATCCATTCGTTTCTTTTCTTGTTCGCTGCTAATATTTGTCGCTCTTTTAGCCGGGGATACGCGGGCATATGATCATTCGTTCGGCGCGCTGACATCAATTATCACCGTGATCGCTCGGTTCGATATACTTGACTAATTACCTATTTCATCGTCACGGACTTCGTCATCTTCTAAGAATCCAATATGATTCGTTCCGCAGCATACGCTGTTTTGGTTGTGGGTCTCGCCAGCCGGATCTTGGCTGAGACCTATGAACCATATCAACCGTCGCTCGCTCGCATGTCTACTAGAAACATCATCGGTCTTCATCGCAGGGCGTTAGACGGATACGCGCCTACGGAGGAAATTTGTGGCGACGGCCACACGTGCGCAGAGGCGTGTGGAAAGGGCTTCCAGCAATGTCATTCCAAAGACGACTTAACACACTGTTACAACCCAATAAAGAAACAGACTTGCTGTCCGAATGGGAGTGGTGGTGAGCAACACAACTAGCATTGATTTTTGTTTTAATGGAGACACTAACTGTTGTATAGACGCCTGTGATGACGGATACTTCTGCACTGCGGATGATGATGCGAAGACATGGTGCTGTCCTGACGGCATGAGCTTGAAGGAATGTGCTCAGAAATACAATATACCTGGACCTCTCACTTCTCAGATCCTGTCCACCTCGACGACGACGACAACAACAACGAAAGCGACTACAACGAAGCATACATCCAGTGAAGCTCCACATACTTCACAAACAGAGGAAGTTACTACGACGAAACATGCGTCAACTAAGGAATCATCCAAAGAATCAACCACTACCAGTCCCAAGACCAAGAAGCCTGAGAGTACAACCGTTTCTAAAACCGCACACGACGAGTCCACCTCAGAGTCCGCAGTGAAGGAAACGAGTACGACGACCAGCTCCCTGGCTTCAATGACTACTTCGATTGACGGCACTGGTGTTTTTATTTCCACCGAGGCGATAACGACTACTTCGGATTCTGTACCTACGTCAACGCCACCTGCTTCGTCCACGAGCAGTGTAAGCCAGGGCGGGAGCGGTAGCCATGGACCTGTCAACAGCTTGGTTCTTTTCGTTGCTGGTGCTTTGGCTGCCTTTGTTTGAGGCAGAAGGCCGTGGCGCTTTTAAACGAACCCCCGAAATACCCCAAAGGCGCGCTCAACACATTTTGCTAGAGCACCTACTTTCTGCTATTGCACGCCCATGACTTCCAGCAGCGCCTCGACATTTATAGCCTTAATACTCTCACGTTCATAATCTCTGGCTCGGTCAGGCGCCTAATCTTTTGCAACATGCAAAAATATACCCTTCTGACCACACCGCGAGTCGCGCGCAAGGCGTATGCGGTTAATTACCTATACATAGGGACGACCTCGTGCTTATTTCACTACCAACATAACGGGCTTATACATGAGACTGTCTTAGTACTTCTCCACTTGAAGTCATGTCAGCCTCACTTGAATAGATTTCAGCACAGTATTGCTCCTTGGCTTAGACAGCTGTTGCTGGGTATATATAGTTCTGGGCAAAAGAAATACATAATGAATGATACCCCTGTGCAGTTTTGCGTCAATTGACCAACCATCTACCATTTACGCATATTAGCGCTGGCGAATTTTCTTTTTAAATCGTTGATTGAGAAGCATTATTCTTTACAATACCGTTTCTTTTGATCTGAATCTTCAAGCAAGCAGGCAAAACGTGTACTCCGACAGGTCTAGTAACATGTAGAGAGCTGTGTCACACATTCAGAGTAGGTGCCGATATACTATTGGTTAGTAAGAGAAGGACACAGTACATCAAGGCGGTTGCGATTACTGTGTTTTAGGACCGCGCTATGGGAGAGTGCAGCGTAAAGTGCTAACAGGAACTAGTGGGCCGGATCTGCATGCACGCTCCCGACAATGGAATTGTACTGTGCAAAGATTCGACCGGAGAGAACCCTTGTGTTCCCGGTGCTGTCTTCACAAGGTAAAACTCGTCGTGGTTTGTAAGAGCGAGCGCGTGCTTGCGTGCGACATTCGATTCAAGTCGACCGGATTTATCTATCCTTAGATGGCATGCTTTTTTTTTTTTTAGCATTTTCTTTCCTACAGTGGTAGCCGTCTCCCTTTTAGAATAGAATCTACGTCCATACTCCGATGCGACAGCTCTCTCAGTCCAATTATCAGACGGATCTCGGTCGTGAAGCGAGAGGGTGCTGGCTGGTTGTTTCGTGTTGCTCGACGGCTGCTCCGCTGGTGCGAATCGGCGCTGAATGAGGCGCTCCCTCTTCGCTCCTCGAGCCCTCCACAGCGTTTCGTCCTCTGTTGTACGGACAAACCCAGGCCCCCTTGCATCGGCAATAAGGTGTCCTCGCCGCCGCTCTCCTCATTTTGTTGCATCTCGCCATCGAATTGGTTGCTTCACCACCACTGCATTCCCCCGATCCCAGGAAGTTGCCGCCATCGCCACCGCAACCATGAGCGCAGGGAGCCCTACATCGAGGTCGAAGCGGAAGGCAGCTTCGCCTGCCGATGACCGACCTCTCAAGCAGTTCCGGCATGGTCTAAATGGCAAGAACTCTCCCGGCGACAATACGCCCGACGTCGAGCTTACAGGCTTCATGTCCAAGAGCGAACACGAAGACGACGACGTACCGGTATTTTATCAGCCACAGACAGCCGACACCGCCGAGTGGCAGGCCACCATTGAGAATGTCGTGCGATGCGTCGTCTCCATCCGCTTCTGCCAAACCTGCTCCTTCGATACCGATGCAGCCTGTGCCAGCGAGGCAACTGGCTTCGTCGTAGACGCCGAGAAAGGGTAAGGAAGCGAGCTAGCCGAGAAATTCCGCCCGCGCTTTCGCCATGCTAAACCCGAGCACAGATTAATCATCACGAATCGACACGTCGTTGGCGCCGGCCCCTTCACGGGCTACGTGGTTTTCGACAACCATGAAGAAGTCGATGCATATCCGGTCTATCGCGACCCCGTACACGACTTCGGTATCCTTCGCTTCGATCCTAACGCTATCAAATATATGCCGGTATCTGCTTTGCCTCTCCGACCGGATCTCGCAAAGGGTATGTCGCCACTCTATTTCTCTTATAAAATTTATGTACTGCCATAATGCTGATTTTTTGGACTAGTGGGTGTTGAGATCCGAGTAGTTGGAAACGATGCCGGCGAAAAGCTCAGCATTCTTTCAGGTGTTATTAGCCGTCTTGACCGAAATGCTCCCGAGTATGGCGAAGGCTACAGCGATTTCAATACCTGCTACTATCAAGCAAATGCTGCTGCGAGTGGCGGTAGCTCCGGAAGTCCTGTCGTCAACATCGACGGCTATGCCATCGCTCTACAGGCTGGTGGCAGATCTGATGGCGCGTCAACGGATTATTTCCTTCCCTTGGATCGTCCTCTTCGAGCTTTGCGCTGCATTCAAGAAAGCAGGCCTGTCGAACGTGGAACGATCCAATGCCAGTTCCTCCTGAAACCCTTTGATGAGTGTCGTAGGCTCGGTCTCACTCAGGAGTGGGAAGCAGCAGCTAGGGAAGCATTTCCTAAAGCTACTAACATGCTAGTAGCTGAAATTGTTTTGCCTGAAGGGCCTTCCCACCACAAGGTTGAAGAAGGTGATGTTCTACTGAAGGTTAATGGCGAGATGGTCACGCAGTTCATACGCTTAGACGATATCTTGGACTCTAGCGTTGGAAAGACTGTTCGATTAACGCTGCAACGAGGAGGCGAAGATGTTGAAGTGGATGTTGAAGTCGGAAATTTGCACGATATAACCCCAGACCGTTTCGTCACCGTTGCTGGAGGCAGCTTCCACGATCTTTCGTACCAACAAGCACGTCTCTATGGCGTTGCATGCAAAGGAGGAGGCGTTTTCGTTTGTGAATCCACTGGCGCTTTCCGTGTGGATTCTGCTGATAGTGGTTGGATGATCCAAAGTGTGGATCATAAGAAAACACCTGATTTGAAGACTTTTATTGAAGTCATGAAACAGATTCCTGATAAAGCCCGTGTTGTCATCACATACAAGCACCTGCGCGATTTACACACTCTAAATACGACAATTGTAAACGTTGACAGGCATTGGTCTACTAAGATGCGGCTCGCGGTGCGAAATGATACAACAGGTTTATGGGATTTCGAAGATATAGCTGATCCCCTACCGCCAGAGCCACCAGTGCGCACAAAAGCGGCCTTCATTCAGCTGGAGCACACTTCTCATCCGGCCGTCGCCGACTTGGTCCGCAGCTTTGTTCGCGTTACGTGCGTTCTGCCCCTTAAGCTAGACGGATTTCCGCGAAATCGCAAATGGGGAATGGGATTGGTGATCGATGCTGAGAAGGGCCTCGTGGTAATCTCAAGAGCCGTCGTACCTTATGACCTGTGTGATATATGGATCACTATCGCCGATTCCGTCTTAGTACAGGGCAAAGTTGTCTTCTTACACCCCCTTCAAAATTATGCAATCGTTCAATACGATGCCAGCCTCGTTGATGCGCCGATTCTGAGCGCAAAACTAAGCACAGACAATATCACGCAAGGCGCATCTACTACCTTCATTGGTTTTAACCGAAGCGGGCGTATTGTGCATGCTGCTACCACGGTGACAGAGGTCACCGCCGTCTCCATCCCCGCTAACTCCGGTGCACCAAGATACCGTGCTACTAACGTTGATGCGATTACCGTCGACACTAGCCTTAGCCAGCAATGTGGCAGTGGCGTCCTGGTTGATAGTCAAGGCACCGTTCAGGCTTTATGGCTCACGTACCTCGGGGAAAGGGTACATGGAGCTAGGGATGAAGAGTACCACCTCGGTCTGGCCACGCCAACATTACTACCTGTGCTCTCGCTCATTCAAAGGGGAGAGATACCTAAATTGCGGATGTTGTCAATGGAATTTCGAGCCATATCCATGTCCCAAGCGCGTATTATGGGCGTATCAGAAGACTGGATTCAGCGAGTCTCAGAAGTGAGCAAGCATAGTCACCATTTTTTCATGGTTTCAAAACTCACGTTCGAGCGGGGAAACCACCAGCCTGTCCTGCTCGAAGGCGACATCATTTTAACTCTTAATGGAAAGATGATGACCCGTGTATCAGAGCTGGACATCATGTATACACATGAAGTCCTCGACGCCGTCATCCTCCGGGAGTCACAGGAAATGCGTCTTCAAGTACCTACAGTAACGCTCGACGACGTCGAGACCGACCACGCCATTTCGTTCTGTGGTGCTATACTGCACGTCCCACATCTCGCCGTCAGACAGCAAATTAGTCAGTTACACAGCGAGGTCTATGTATCGGCTAGAAGTCGTGGATCACCATCGTATCAGTATGGACTCGCGCCTACCAACTTTATTACCCACGTCAACGGCAAACCAACACCGGATTTGAAGACATTCCTCGAGACTGTTGTCAAGATTCCGGATAATACATGTAGGTTGATCTATATTTTCTTGTCTCGCCAGTGATCATGTAGGAAATATCTAACCCGGCTGTAGATTTCCGCATTCGAGCAATGACCTTTGACAATGTTCCGTGGGTTGTCACCATGAAAAAGAACGAACACTACTTCCCTACGATGGAATGGATTAAAGATGACTCGGAACCGACTGGTTGGAAACGCGTAGCGTACAAGAGCAGTGGTAAGGCTATTGAAGGCGAACCTGCCGAGGGCATGGTTCCCCTCACAAGGGATGAGACCGGCGATGATGACGGTGACATGTGCGCGGATGATCCGTACAATGTCGACTAATGTTCACTCGCCTTCTTTTGAGCAATACAGGAACTCATATTCATTTAATACCTTTTGTAACACAAGATAGATTGTGCATTGGGTTCATAAGGGTGATGGAAACCTTTCGGCAGCCCATGCATACACAATTTAAGCCGTGCCATTGATATGGACTATGATATACCATATTGCCGTGATCTAATGTCTGTTATACATCTTCCTCTGCGAGTAGGACTTCCCTCTGACAACATGTAAATTTCGTTAGACGTCTCCAAGGTTGCATTATCATACATATATGTTCTACGATTACCCATCAATTCTCTATTTTAACTAAACTGCACAGCCCTCGCTCGCGATTTATGCGTGGATAGCATATCTCGTCTCTCAGTATATCATTATATATGTCTTATAAACTACGGCGAGGGCTCTACCTTCATATCAAAGACAGAGGTATTACATTTCTATAGGAGTGCAAGATAGTTTGCCTTGAGTCAGTAATATCCCCTTCGGTACCTAAGTAAACATACCTGGTATCTACTTGTATATAGGTATATGCAGGTAGTACTTAAGTCACGAGGTACTATAAACAACTGTCACGCGGGAGACGAGGTGTATCCTAGACACCGGTTGGTTGCCCTGGGTTGTCTTGGGCTGGGCTGCTGTGTTGATACTTGCCTGCACTCAGCAACCACTGGCGCTCCTTCCTTTCCATATATTGAATTCATATATGAGATTATATTCTGAAGTCCGGTTCCCTGCTGCCTGGTTCTCATACAAAGCTCCTCTCAATCTTTGTCCTGCTACTGAATCTTCTCCCTCCTTCACTATCTACTCCCTCTTCTTCCCCAACCATTGCCTCGTCTCCCCCAACTTCTGCTCTTCTCAACATCGACTCCTCTTCTCTACTTCAAACATACCACAGCTCTCGTATCAACAGTCACCAGCGCAGCATCCTCTGCAAGCACGCATATACCGTCTCACGATCCGGATCATATCTTTGGTTGAGTATACAAGACTTTACACTTGTCAGGTAAGTGTGTATCAACATATATATTTCATGGCAGCATGACTAAGGTTACTTGGTGCCCTTGTCTCCCAACTTGCATGTACTTACCTTCTTCCTTCCTTCCGTCATCTCCAAAGATTCTCGGATCATCAGGAAAGTTGGAACATCTACCAATTCAAATATTTCCCTACACCTGCCAACCATACCAACCCCAACACCACACAATACATACATACCTGCAACCTAATTCCTCTTTCCCAGACATTCCACTTCTCTCCAAGGTACTCATTGATCTCCTCTTTTTTCAGTTCTTGCCCCATTCTTACTTCACTTTACTCCTGCACACCTCACCCAACCAAGTCCCCAGTTCTACAACGAAATTTCACGACATTTCTTGCACTTTATCCACGTCGCATCTATCTCACTTCTGTCGTGCCTGTCTGCTACCGCATATCTTCTTAAATCTCATTGGTCTGACACTGGAAATACGTTACAGTAGCATATCAATCACCACTCGATACAATGGCCGACCAGAAAGAGGGTATTCAGAAGTGGACTGAGGCCGAGAAGGTAGGCAAGCTATATTCTAACCAGCCATCCAGATGCTTTCTTCATCATCGCATTCCCGCAACACTTCATCTTCACCTCCCACTTTCCAGCTTCAGCTTCTCTCATTCAATAACATACACAGTAACTGATAAACGCAGATTCATTTCCTCATGGAGGCCATCGCCCAGATGCAAGCTTCTGGTGCCTCGCTGAACTTCCAGAAATTCACCCTCCCTGGACGCACCCCAAAGGCTCTCATGCACTTCTGGACTAAGGTCCGTAAGGAGAATGCAGCCTACGTTGCGCAGTTGGGTAATCACGACGGTGCGTCTGCTGCCAACGGTGAGGCTAAGACTCCCAAGAGTGGCGCGTCGAGTAAATATTCTCTCTAATTATCTTCCTTGCCTTCATTCACATTGAGTCGACTCTTGGTTTTCCCTTTTCATCTTCCTAGAGCCTCGTATATAGAACTGCTTTGAGACTCAAGATATGGCAACACACAAGGTATTATCGTTTGCCCTACGTACTAACCACGACACATAACCATAGCCCCGGCCAACCATAAGCGTACTGCAAAGACTGCCGGCCTCACCAATGGTGACGGTGACGGCGATTCTCCCGGTGAGTCCTCCGCTGCTCTCACTTTTCCTCTCACTCTGTTCCTTACCCAACAACAACAAAACTCCATATACTAACAGCTCCATTTCAGCCACTCCAACCCCTACTCCTACCAAGCGCGCCCGCAACACACCTTCTAAGCCAAGAGGCAAAGCTAAGTCTGCACCGGCTGCTCAGGCCAATGCTGCTGAGGAGGCCCATGAGGAAACCAAAGACGAGGCCAAAGATGAGGCTAAGCAGGAGGATGTTGAGTTCGACATGCACAAATTTGACAACGAATTCTTCTATGGCCCTGGCCATGTCTGAGCAGGTTGATGGCTATGCACCAGATCATCCGATCGTTCTTGGCGACTGATTTGCCGTGGCATCTTGATTACTAGTGTCTAAGGTACGATTGGTATCATTGGCATTGAGGCTTCGACGAAAACACAAAAAGTAGAAAAAAAAAATTGGAACACACAAGTGAGCAGAAAACATCTATCTGGATGATGCCTGTGAATCTCTATTGGCAGCACTGTCGATATTTGCAAAGGTACGTCTTCTATATCCAACACAATTCCTACCAGCAGATCCATCGCCGTCGAACCATTCACAACCATCATCTCTTCCATCCTTATCCTCATCCTCAGCCCAATTCTATTCCAACTCGAACCTCGCACGCGATTCAGCATGTATAATTTTACCGAGCACAAATACATCTTACCATATCATACTAACCTTACCACCTAAGTTAGTCTCTGAGCTCGATTTCCGCTTCTTGCCGTATTTCCACACCGCCTAGATAGCAGGGTATCTACCATACACAGCATCATCCCCGACACAGTTTCGCATTCATCGCGACATGTCATTTGGCAATACGTACCATCCAGTCCATTTCATACGTCTTCATGTCCCAAAGAGATAAAATAGCACGTATAGGAAAGATGGATCGTTACGCGGGAGATACTACATGGATTTGGTGACAATCAAAGTAGTTGATTGATTTGATTTGACGAATGGAACTGATGGATGGCTTTTCACTTGCAACTAGGGTAGCTTTCATGCCTAGGTACACGGACTTGACAATGCAAAATCATGCGATACTTTTCTCTTAAGATACTTATCTGTTTGGCGTTTTCACGCATAATAGTTTCCTTGTATTAAGTCGTGATAGCACTACATTATCCTCTGTCATGACCGACACGAAGCTAGAGTAAAAGCTAGTCTCCCGAGCTGGTGTTTGTGTACATGGGACTTATTATCATCGTCGTTGATCAACATCTTTCAAACACTCTGTACAGGCCCTTCAGGTTAGCTAATTCCAACACCCCACCCTTCATAAACGACTTAGTCGCCACAAGCCTCGCCTTAAAAGCAGGGAAGAAGACATGCTCTACAGCTCGACGAACGTGTGCTCTTCTGGCCTTGATCTCATCCGGCACGTCCTCCTCCACCTGGTCATTCCCAGGGAACGGCGGTAGCTGTTCAGGGACGTAATATGTAGCAAGTTCTTTCAGGAATGATTCGAAGCATAGTTTCTCGTCGGTCCAATTGACGTAGGGGCCTAGACGGAGTAGGAATTGCGGCAGCTTGGCCATGGACGGCGCATAGCCCTTCACAAGCAGCGGGATACTGAGGAGCTCACCCGCAGGACTGATTTCAAGACTGAAGTACTCGAGCAACATCTCCCGCCTCTCAATCAGCTGGTCAGCTACCTTCTCCACGACCTCCGCGACGTCGAAGTCGTCATCATCGTCCGCCTGCGTGCTGCATTCTCCCTCGGCTATCTTCTCTTGTTCGGCCGCGATGTTCAAGACCTCGCGAAGATCGAGCGCCGGCTGAAATTTGATGACGCCGAAGTTACCAAAATCCGTTAAACCGACTTGGTAGAAATACTCGAAACAGGCGCGGCCGTAGTCGATGAGGAAGAGTTTGACGCCGCCTTGGATGGCGGCCAGCCGGCGTTTTTCGTCCACGATCCCGACGAATGTGTGGTTAGCAATAATCTCTGTTAGCTCGTGGTGCATGTCATCTCGTACGGCTGTGCGGAGGTCCCGCACACTGGTCAGGCGACAGTACGTCGACTCGCGGTCTACGACTTCGTATTCCAGCTCAGGATTTGCACTTGTAGTGCCACCCTCGGCTGTTGTGCCAGAGCCGGAGGCCTTGTCCGCAGTGGGAAACATGCTAGTGATTTTCCGAAGTGATGCATCTGTCCGTACGAGATTGTTCTCATAGGGACGGGCTGGAGTCTTTCGAGAAGTTGTTGGAGTCTTAGATGAAGATTCATCAGTATCCTGAGAAGTCCCGCTTGGAAGAAGAGTTCCCGGGAGTAGAGTCTGGGTCATAAAGGTTCGGCTTGTGTCCACCGCTGCTAGCTTCTCCCGTATTGTTTCACAAACGCATTGTATAATTTCATCTTCGTTAAGGAAGTTCACCTCTCGTTTGGTTGGGTGGACGTTGACGTCAACTCTCTGAGGGTCAATCTCTAGACTCAGGTAAATGAATGGGTGTCCGCTCTTGGGTAGAAAAGCCGAATACGTTTGCTCTAGGGCCTTCTTTATATTCGACGACTCCACGCTGCGGTTATTGATGAATAGCAAGAGGGTCGTCTTCTTTATATGGTAATTTGCATTGGTAGCCCATCCAGACGCCTTGAACCCCCATCGGTCATCCGAAGCGGAAAATTGAATCAGCTCGTTAGCCACATTACCGCCGTGGATCTGACGAATCCTGTCCAGGGTCGAAGCTTGGGATTGTACAGAGATGGAGGTTCCGGAGTCGCCATGTTTCTTACAGGAAAAGGCTACCCCAGCGCAGTGAATAGAATATCGCCCTACCATGTCAATGATTTTGTTGTACTCGTCAGACGTAGATCGAAAGGCCTTGCGTCGAGTCGGTACGTTGTAGAAGAGATCTTCGACCGATATTTGTGTGCCGCCGCGTCCTGCGGTTGGTTTAGGATCTGGCGATTGGCCGGGTTTGGCAGGCGAAAGTTTTCCGCCATCATAGTGAGCACGCCAAGCACAATTGGACTCCTTGGTCTTTGTTGTGACTGTAAGGTGGGCAATATGGCTAATGCTTGCTAGAGCCTCGCCTCGAAACCCATAAGTGCAGATACTGCTCAAATCTTCAAATTTCTTGAGCTTAGAGGTGGTGAATCGCTCACAGAGTATTGGGAGATCCTCTTTCTGGGAGCAAATATTAGCATGGAATGAGTAGCAGCAGAAGTAGACAGACAAACATACATCAATGCCATGGCCATTATCTGTAATCTGGAGTAGTTTCAGTCCACCATCCTTGACGAGAACCTCAAGTGACGTAGCGCCCGCGTCGACAGCATTCTCAATCAGTTCTTTTAAAGCATGGACCGGTGCTACGATGATTTCGCCAGCGGCGATCTTGTTGACGACATCTGGATCCAAAGCCTAAAGGAGCGGTGGTTGTTAGCTCCATGCGCTTCATGGTATGGAGAGGGAAGACTTGCCTGGATGCGGCGCGGAATATTGTCGTCTATTGATGACGGAGGGTCTTTCCGCTTGGTGCCCCTTGGCTCATCAACATCCATGTGCTCCGCCATGACGAGTTGCGAAAAACGGGGCTGGTGAAGGGTTCAAATGTTCAGGGTCTACTCGGTCATCCCAATATTCCTAAGAGTCTTGCCTGGCATTTGTTGACTGATCAAGACCCATTGATTGAGTGATTGATCGATTGATTGATCTAAGTAATTGATACTGGGAACTTGGCGAATGGGGTGCGGTCATTAGGACATAGGAGCAGGTTATCTGCTTCGAATCATGGATGGTACACAGTAGTACGGCGCATCAGACCCTCTCAAGTGGTTTTCATATCAGTTTCAGAACGCCATTATTAAACAGGGGCAGCTTTTGGTGAGTGCTATTGCGAATGCAATGTAGCTGCTCGACGAGATAGAGATAGATGATGGAGACTGCCCTCTGGAGGTCGGCTGCATATTAGTAGAACGACCTAAGTAGATCTTGATTGGGTTAGGCGCTGAGGCTCTATATCCGATAGGCACCTAGGCGCCTGTAAAATACACCTAGGTGCCGAGGGGTCTGTGGGTACTGTATGCAAACACAGTGTTTCACCGAATCTCCTACTATCTAAGCCAATGCGTAATCTGTGCGTTACTGTGAATGAGAGTCGTTACTCCTTCCATAAACGAAAGTATTTTCGTCGAGAATACCGATCCCAAGATTGAATGGCGTCAAGCGAGACACTTGATTTTCCCGATCCATTGATATGAAGAGGATATGCTACGTTCTTCATGCAAGGTTATTCTTGATGATACTAGTGTTCGTTGCGGCCGTCGCCACATGTTGGCCACATGTTGGGGGCCTCACCTCTCACTCTGTCAGCGAGGTCTCCCATTTCCCTCAAGTAAAAATGTAAAAATAAACCAGGCGGGCAATGGAAGACATGGCGCTCTTTTTAAACGATTATTTCTGGAAGGATTCTTCACTAACTGCCATCTAACTCCTTCGGCTGTCAGCCACGCTTAGTCTCCAGCAGAGACCAGGAACATGGCGGCTGTGTATGGTCGCGTGTGTGCTACGAGAGACCCGGCCGGTTTCGAATTTGGGGGCTGTTTTTGTGTTGGCCGGTTTTATAGACCCCAAAATAGGCGAACCTTCACTGCGCTACCCTACCTGCATATTGACGATCTCCCATACTTGGATCGAATAACTACTGTAATAGCGCGCTTAGAACCCTGCGATTGATCTGGAACATCCATCCACTGCTAATATTAGGTCGGTCGTCTCCGAACACCTTACTTATACCACCAGCACTAAGTACGTTGCCTGTGTTACACGCGCTGTTCGGGGAGTCGTTCACATTGTAAAGTAGACCAGGCATCAGTATTTTCACCTTACCTAGTTGGTATTTCCGCTTGGTCTAAGAATGGGTCTGTGACAAGGCCGGCTAGATGGCTTCTGACGAAGTGCAAAAACAGCCTTGTTATTGTGGCTTCCCGTCAAATAACCCTGGCTCCTTGCTCTTCGATCTTCGAACATACGGTCCGGGCTCCTCAGCCTGTCTTAACCGTACACTCTCTGTTTCCTCCTTCTGTGATTATACAGTCGCACAGCCTCTTGTCCTGACCATGTCGCCCAACCTCCACAAGTTTTACACCTACTACTACACTGCTTTACATGGAAGGCCTTGCTCCCCAAGGCAAAATGAAAATTTGCGAGTCCGCTCTCCTCAGACTTGAGCTGCTCGGGGAAGGAGGCGCAGCTACCCCTCTGGTATCTCTGATACTTGGAGATCGGTTGAGATGTATGTCGATTCTTTTTCTATCTCTCTGGCCTCCATGTGATACCATCATAACAGAGGTCGGCCGTGTTTGCAGGTAATGTGATCGGGCTGCCTCTTGAGTGATGGCATATAGATATCGCCCAAACCCTTCACCATGGCTCACTTACAATCCGTCTCCATACAAACAAACCCTTAAGGTTGTTCATTGCCCGGAAAAATGTGTCAACAACCAAGCTCCCAAACTCGAGACGCTATGACGTCGTCGCAAGTCAGTCGAGAGGATGAAGATAATTATTCGAACAAGGCTACCAGCGGTTCGTCGTAGGTTTCTTTACCTCTCTCCTCGGGGGTACATACTAACGTGTCCCTTAGAGACCCAGGCTCCGACGACCTAGAACTGTTGCCCACTCACTCGGGTCCTTCTGAACCTGCAGTCGAACGACCCTTGACAAGACGGTTCGCACAACACCTACAGGCTGCCCAGACGGACCATGCCAACACAACAGAGGCAGCTCCCGCAACATCGACAATAGGCGGCAACTCGCTCATGGGATTAACGCTTTCCCCACTGCCTTCCGCAATGTTGCCAAGCAGGAAGCGATCTCTAGGTGAAGTGCTAGGTGATGAAACGCCCCCGGGGAAGGACAAGCTGTCTGCCGAAATTGATCATCTGGCGAGCGTTCAACGGAAGAAAAGCAGAGCTGATGGCGACCCACCAACTCCTCGAGCACTACTCATTGTTACGAGGGATCCGACGACACACCCAGACGCGAGTGAGAATATACGACCGGAAAGACAACCGGAAAGACGCTCGGGGCGTATTCGCGACACCTCTCGCCGTGGAAACCCAGCAGCCTCAGGCTGACGCTATCGGTTCGGTCGATCGATCGCTGGCGTAGTTCATTCATTTCATTCACCTCAGTCGTTCAAAAAGTAGCATTATACCCGATAGAATAGACAGTCTTTTCCTTTGACCGTGTCCACTAAGCAGATGCTAAGTGAAAACTAATGCGAAAACGGCTGCCTCTTAGTGGCTAAATAACCGCGTCTTGGGAGCTTGTTAGGTTACTTCCCGCATTCCTTTGGTGGTGCATAGCCAAGCGCCCTGTATTGGTAACGGCTTACTTAGTAGGTACAACCATTTCTAGTATTTTGGTTACTCGCTTGCATGGACTTGGTATGTATTACTTAGTAGAATGTGTAGAGATCGACAGGTTTTTGGCTCGACTCCTTGAGCAATGTTCGTATTCATCGACACCAACTACATGTGCGCAAAAACAGGGCAGCCGACAGATGCTAGCGCTAATAAGGATCCTTCCATTATCTGTAGGCTCGATGGTATCCACAGCTACTGCTTAGGACACACAACAGGGCGAGGGCGGGGAACGGTAAGGCTTAAAGGCCCCCATTTCTAGGCGTGTGGAATCCTTCTAAATTAGGAAGGAATCTAAAGATAACGGGATTTATAACCCATGACAGAGATGACACTTAGGTATTCTGTTTATAATAAAAGGAGGAAAAGAAAAGAAAAGAATGAAATGAGAAAGAAACAATAAGAAAACAGAAAGAAGGAAAAATAACGTTGTAGTGTCCCAGTCTGTCGATGATTCGCAAATGCAACATGAACGCTATATGGATGATGTGCGGCCGTCAGGGGTGTCTAGCTCCCGCCTCTTTACCAGGGGGTACCTAGCATACTTCTGGGTAGCAAGGTAGGCGGTGTACTAGGTATGTAGGTTAGTGGCACGCAAAGCGGCAAATCCTGCCCTCCAAATGATTGCAAATGCTGAGCTGAGCTGAACAACCAAATACTCAACAATGCATGTACCATACAATCTGCAGAAGATGTGACACAAACCGCTTGACTGAGATGCTAACACCAGCCGATACCAGCAGTACATTCCCTAAATATTCCTCCTTCTTTACTAGGTATGGAAAATGCTGTCTTTGCACTGGGCTGTATCTACCCACCGTCATGCGCTGCACTTCAAAGGCGGGTCAATGGTTGCAGCAATAGGACGACCTAGCCGACTGCAATACGACGGCGGTTCGGACAATTTATAGATTGCTACCCACCTGCTTGGTACTACTGCACTGCTGCTGCAGGGAAGGATGGGAGACAGAAATCTTGTCTATCTGCTCAGCTTGTCTTACCCGTCTACCTCCAGCGTATGCTACCTAAGGCTCGGTAGTTGAATACCCAGCTAGCCCAACCGAGCCAACCCGAGCCATCAAACCCCTTCTCCCGCTTCTTCAGTTGATCAATCGTTGCACACTTGTCGCTTCGACCAGGGGCCAGGTGGTATGCGTAGTAGGTATCTACCAGAAAGCGTGCAGAAACACCCAAGCCCGCGCTGCCTCATGTATTCCAAATGGCTGGTTGGCTACCCATTGGCCGTGTCTCGCTGATCGTCTCTCGGATGTTGCGGTGTGCGGTAATGCAGCTATCCCTCGCCCAACCGCAACATCATACATACAACTTGCGGAGATTTCTGTCTCCCCTGCATGCATTCGATATGAACTACAGATGCGAGCCTAGTGCATGACAGACATAACTCCAGTTGGTCTAGTGAGCATGGAATCAGGCTTTGGAATTTAGAGCCAAGATCTGCTGTACAGTACTAGTAGTAGGCCTGCCCCTCATCGGTCTGGGTGATAGGTAGGCATACCTTGATCAAGTTGCCGAGCCGGACAGAGGAACAGGATGATCCCAGGTCTGCCAGTCAATGTCCAAGCGCTTACCGCACGCAACACAAGGCGACTCACATGGCATGACGTCTTAGGAGGTTTGCAAAGATTGGACGGATGCAACACTGAATGGTCGGGTAAAAGGTAGAGTATCCAATTAGTAGCAGGTATAGAGGACGCACCGGACGTGGATATAAAATCAAGAGAATTGCCTACTACTACCTGCTGTTTCCTACCTGCCTAACTCAGCTTCTGACAGTGAATCTCGATGCAGGAAGGTTGATGGAAAAAAGAAAAAGTAAAAGCAGGGAAAGAAGGAGAAGGCAGGCATTTGAATGGTAAGGAAGCCGCTGACCGTATGAAGCAGAATGCGCTTCTACGGCGTCAGATGCAAGGGGAGGAGCGAGGGGTCCCTTCGTGTCTTCTCCTTGCTTCTCCTTCCCGTTCTCCTGCTCCTCCTCTTTCCTGTCTTTCTATTCTATTCTCCTCTCATCCGCCATCTCGTTCGCTCCCGCTACTTCTCCGGCTTCCTAGCTACACATCACCTACATGCCATGCCAATCTCGCAAACACCCCTTTACGAGTCCTGCTCACATAAAGTCATCTAGAACCTTATATGTCCTGTAAACCGATATTTGGTGCATACCATACTCCATCCCAACCTGGAGGCACTTCTGGGTCATAATTGTTTCCGCCGCAATATTTCGAATCGTAATTGAAGATGCTCTCCTGGTTAAATCACCACCGACCAACAATTCGCAAATAACAATTGTAAAGGCACGACAGCCACGGTAAATATTGTGCCTTAGGTCCACCACGATTGACATCCACATCAAGTCGATCTCCGATATTTAGGTTCTCAGTTCGAGTCATTTACCTAAGCCGCCCCTATCTAGTGAACACACTATTCTTCGTCATCTACGTAAGTACTTATTAAGGAGGTTTTCTAGAGGCGGTCAGATAAGATACCAATTTCAAATCTTCTGCTCACAAATGCAAAATATCTTTCGGACTACAACTTTACTATTCCCACTCAAATACAGGAGGTAGTAGACTTACCACTGCATCAGCAGAGAGGGCTTATCTGCCGGCGACAACTTCGCCAATCATACAGCAATGGACAGCATTGGCACGTACACGAGATCTATTCTCCGACATATCGACTGACCTAATAGCCTACAAGTAACGAACAGCGAGCCTGGTCTGTCCTCAGAGTCCGAGAGTTTACATTCCATCGCCGGTAACGGAGATCCACGATTCGGGCCCCCCAAGCCTGCTCATATCACTGCCAGCCCCCTGGTCACCATTACCATGCACACTACGACCTACAACAGCTGAGCACGTACCCTTAGAGTTACGTCGGTAGGCTCGCAGTTATACGGTTCGAATCCTACTTGGTATGAGCGCTAAGCCAAAGATGGCTTGGCTTCTTCTCACCATCTCGAGCCAACATATGGCTACTACGACGATAGAAGATCGCCTTGGACTACTCCTCTGATAAGTCAACTGGTTTCGTTGCCGCAAACGATCGAACGAAAGAACGACAGCGTGAGCGGGCCATTACCCGCTACCTTGTATCATCAAAGTTCGTTCATCAGCGCCACCAATCATTTTACCAACTCCGCTATTAACGCTAGCGGTAGGGAATAACAAGGGCCGAAGGATATAAGTATACAAGTAACCGCGACTATACGCCGGCTACGGGGCGTACCACACATCTTCCTTGCGTATTTCCCTAGCTGTATCCCTTTTCTACCTTATCTGTCTTGTTTATCTTCTCTACCGTGTTATGTCTTGTATCGTTTTGAGCAGGGCGGAAGAAACAGCGTGGGATGTGTGAGTTCCCGCCAGCAACCGCCAGTTTTCCCGAAGACTTAATGGGTATGAATTATAAATCCACAGCTCAACATAGGAAGAAGTGTATTTTCTTTGTGTGTTGGGATTAAGGAGGTATGGCTTCCTAACTGTATATTCTATCTTCCCCACCTCCTGTGTTTCGACTTTCACCCCGTCTTGTTTGGTTTCACCCGCCCCGCCGTCTTGACTCCCCCGCCCAGCCTGGTGAGGTAACCCATCATGAACCTACAGTTTCACCGGAGGACCAGACCTTCCCTTTGTTTCTTTCTTTCCTTTTCTTCATTTTTTCTATATTTCTTCAAGAATGGTTGTATGTATTGTTCCTCTTGAGCACTTTCGATTCTGTTTGCATAGCATCATGCTTCTTTTATTTCTTCCTTATCCTATCATACAGCTTACCGCCCATCCATCCTGAAGCTCCCCCCCTATCTGGCTCTCGATCGTATATCTTTCAGTTTTATGGGTCCCCTAGTAGATCATCACTAGGTAGCAGACCCATACATCGTTCGCTGCCTTCATAGGCGGAGTGGTAGAGAAAGCGAGTGGCCGTTCACCCTAATGTCGGCTGAGCCCTCGAGATATGACGCCTAAGCGGCCAGCGCCACTAGGGCTGGAGTGAGTAATGATACACAAAGAGAGAAAGACAGACTACCTCCACCGATCCCTCGCAACCAGTCGCTCGGGAATTCCCGGTCTCATGTCCCATGTAAGATACCATATACTCTAGCTTCTGCTCAATATTCTTATCGCCACCAGACGTTACACGACCGACCGACCGACCGACCTCTGGAAATGCCGCACGTGCCTGCCAGCCAGCAGGGACTTTTCAACACTCCTGATGAATGGTTACTCCTAACATACCGGAACACAAATGGCCGCTCCAGAAAACAGCCTCCTACTAAGTCCGGGGATAAAAACAAGCCTGGTAATACACGCTAAACGCCCATAACATGATGCCGCACGAGAAAACCGCGAGATCCAAGAGGAACCAGCCCAGAGCGATGCAATATCAGCACAGGTATGCAGTATGTTGTACAGTGGTATCTCCAGCGCGATGGACAATACAGTTCGTTGGGTATGTTTTCAAAAAGACAGAACGCCGGCATGAAAACGCTTGCAAAGAAAACGCTTGACAGCCCGTATTTAGGTAGTGTATACCAAAGGGGCTCAAAGAAAGCACATGTACCGCCAAGTTTCACGACGATGGAAATAGATTTCATGGTTTTCGGCGCGGTGACGTCCCCGGCTTCTCAATCAAGCCACCGATATCCACACGGCCGGGACGATCATCTCGCTGCCGAGTAGTCTCTCCTGGTTGGCCAGGCTGTTGCTGCTGGCTTCGGATTGGGGGTAGCTGATATTCAGGCTGCTGGGTCGGTCGGGTGAGCGGAAGCTCGCTTCTAGGAATTTGGCGTACTGATGCTCCAGGATGCTCACTTCTTGCCACCGATGCTGATGCCGAATATGATGGGACATTGGGACTCATACCGGGACTGAGAGCAGAGACAAGCTGAGCGGGTGTTTCAGGCTGTCTTGGTGTGAAGCTGCCCTCTCGTGGTGGATCTGTCAGCCGCGCTCGACCGGGATCGAAGGAAGCTGAGACAGGTGTTAATTGTGTGAAGGGTTGGGGCTGGTATGAATAAGTGATGTCTCGAGACCGAGGCGATGGAGATGGGTGGTGAAATGTTCGGCCATGCAAGGTTAACAAGAGCACTACAAAATAGATCGAATCACTCTTGGCCAACCCCACACGAACTTGGTGCGGTCGGGGTTGACCATCAGCCGCCACAAAAGTGAAGAACTCTTGGCGATCTAGCTGATATCTGGATACCGATTCCGGACCAAAAGGCTGTGATTTGATCACTCTCTCTTCCTCGTCTCTCGGGTATATTGGTGGTAAGTAATTCGGTTCCTTAGTAAACTGCTCATTCTGAAGGGATTTGCAAAGCGCAGTTACACGGTCACGTTCAGGGGGCGTGATCATATCCACCAACTTTCGGCCGATGATTGGTTGGGACCGATATCCTAACATCGATTGAGCGTTCGACATGGTTGCGTCAATAAAGGTGCTTGAAGCTTTTACCACTTCTAGATCTCCTATCGTTAAGAAAGCGACTGGTTCGGGGGCTTGCGGTGGAATGGACAGTGGAGTTGGGAAGACATTGGCCTCGATCCCACGCTCCAGAAACCTAGGCGCAACAGGTTCACTAGGTTGCGATTTCAGTACTCGATATGATTGCGATTGGCTTCTTCGCAGAGGATCTTCGAATGGAGCAGAGGGAGCACTGGGCGCTGTGTACAGCGAGAGCGGTCGCTGAATTGCCGGGTCCGGCGGATGCGCAAAACGTCCGGTATCGAAACGAGGTTCTCTATCATCGCGTAATCGTGGTCTCCCGCGTTTCTTGTGCTGGATATCAATACAGGCGTCTTCTTTCCCGTTGCTCACACAACGTGAGCATGGTCTTTGAGCTGTTGAAGATTCATCGTCAGCTTCTGGCCACAGCGAATGATCAAAGTTCGAGCAACACCGCTTTAAAAGTGTGGTGTTTGAAATGGTTTCGATAAGCCATTTTAAAGCACTTGCTTTTGTAAGCCCCTTGCTCCAAAATTTCACACACAGAAGTTCTATGCCCCTTACTACCCAGTCGACAAACCCCACTGCTATGCTCGCTTCAGATATGTTACTGCTCTTCCGAGACAGCTTTCCAAGTGCTAAGACCAAGTTCTGGCCGTTTCTCCGGAAGAGATGCTTGGACGCATAGACTGCCAAAGATAACTCGCGATGTCATGGATACTCCACACACAGATCATATACTTGGAGACCGTACATGATGACACCCAATCCCCCCCTTGTCGGAGGCTTTGTGATGTCCATAGTGTGGCAACCCTTACTGGGTGCAGACTTTAGAGGCCGCTGGCCTCGTTATGGGAGCATCATGCCGAACATTAAATAAGAAAGGAGAAAGGTATACGTACCATCACATCTACGGGAAGTCAGTGCTTATACTAAAGAAAGGGTCATATAAAAAGCTTACCGTAAATGAGCTCTTTTACAAGGAACACAAGCAGACGCAACATGACCTTTTGTCTTTCTTTGAGACTTCGGAGAGGTGAACGGTGGGTTGTCTGAACTTGGAGGGTTGGCAGGCATCGAATATGGAGCAGGACCGAGACCAGGCCCACCTACCGGGGGTAGTGAATACTGTGATTGTGATATCATTTGCCCCGGTGGTGGAGGATACGGTATTGGCCGTCCTATCGAGTCTTCCGGACGCCGATATGGATATGGGATTCGATCAGGCGTTTCTAAGGGGAAATGTCGAGCTGCAGTCAAAGGAGGAGGCGGCGGTAGAGGTTGAGGAGGCCCTGTCCGATACTCGACCCCCGAAACAGCTGGACCTGCGCGATACGCATCGTGAGATGGAGCCTGGAAGCCCCCTTGACCTCGCTCAGCGGCCTCTTGGTTTGGCTTCGGCGGGCGCGGAGGACAACCTGACATAGGCGGAGAAGGATACGCCCTTGTGCCGCGCAGAGCACACTCCTTCTCCTCTGCTCGGGCCCAAGTTCGGTCTAGAGCGCTAGCCACGTAGTCAGATCTGCCTCTACGCTGGCCAGTAGGGATGAACAACTGCTCAATACCACGGCTAAGGGTTTGCATGGATGCTGTCCAACGCGACTGCGTGGTGCTCCGATGTCTTTCTCCTCAGATAGCCGCCACAATCTTTATTTGGGATGGCAGGGTCTTCCTCAGAAGTACGGGCCTCCTTCAGAAGCACGATGCGGCAAAGCTGGGAAAAGCGCATGCTAGGACGTGGTGGTCTCGACAGAACGGTATATTCCTTCCGGTGCCCCCTTTCCATCCACTTTATCTCCGACGCCCACTAGTCAGTCAGAAGAAGTGTTATACAAACTGGGGAGTATGCGCTCCCAAAGTTGCTGCTGTTCAACAGATGGTGGCTATCAATCACGACACTCGAGATTCTCTCGGTGCCTTCGTGGGGTAGATAGATATAGCAGCGGGGCGGTGGAAGGCGAATAATACTCTAGTGAATACGCTGATGGACAGACAGCGGCAATCTCAGGGTCTCCGTCGGACGAAAGAGTCGATGGTGGCACTGGGTCAGTCGAAGTTGGAAGATCCAGTAGCACGGCGCGCGGTTGTGCAGTGGAAACCTGAGAGGACGGCGAAAGGCGGAGAGCTGCAGCATGTACACAAAGCCTCTCCTGTAGCACGGCGCAGAGGTCTCCTGGGTCTTGGAGGCCTGGGAAGCAACGTGCTACTGGTGGCTATGGCGCGCAGAGGTTAATATCGCCGGACGGTCGAGTCGACGGTTGAAAAGCTCAACAATCTTAGTTATGTCGCTACGATCGTGGGAGGTTTTTGTGCGACTTTAATATTAGAATTAGATATGGGACAATTCGGACGACAGGGGAGGGGTGTATATTGTAGACTAGCATGTACAGATTACAGCACTACGCCACAGTGTACCGTGCCCGTCGCTGCGGGACCTGCTTGGCGGTCCTTTTCTCGCTACCTGATAACCCGGGTGGCATTGACGTTAAGCTAGCACGGGCACACGACAATGGGGGACTCATCCATGACAGGGCCGTGGCAAGGCGTGGTGGGCTACATTGGGGGGGTGTGTGTTGTGCGTGCAAGCAGGTCATCACTAAAAAGGGGGGCGAAGAAAATGCCGTTGAGGAATGGTCGAAATTACCAGCAAGGCAGGCGAACATGGCACGATGGTGTTGCGTCTTGTCTTAGAGACATTGGCAAATTGGCGCCTCGAAGGAGGAAAATGAACTTTTTGACTAACCGTTACAGGTCTCCTCTTCGCAGTTGTAGTAGTAGCGTACACTATTCCACAGCAACGCTACATCGTGCCAGAATGGTGGGAATCCTAGTCAGTCTAGGGCTCTGTGGATATGCCAGGGTTATCCTTGTCAAAACTCTGTGAAGCATGCGCTGCTAATCATTGCTCAGGGATTCAAGCCATGCAGCGCGACGCCAGTACCTACCTACTGGCCTAGCCGGTGGGTAACAGGAGATAGCTTGAACGGGTAGATGGTGAAAGGATGCTCATAGCTAATTAGATGGAGTCGTGAAGCTGTAAGACATTTTGTCACAGATTGACGCAACTAGAGTGTGGAGGTAGTTTTGGGCCAGGCCCATTCTTCATCTCCTTCTCCGTCTATCTGAACCTCGATGGTATCTTGCCTAAAGGACTTCGAGTATTTTCCTCTGCTTACTCAACTATTCCGACCCGCAAATGACTGTTTATATGGGAGAGCAGCTATACAATGCTATCGATCTATCTGATCCAGGTAAAAAGAATCCATGATCACCAACCAACAATCTGAGCTTCAGGGCCGATCAGCCGTTAAAATTCTCCGTGCAAGAAAGAAGGCATTGCGCTACTAATAGCACGATGTCTCATGATTAATTTACTGAGATACGCCAACCAGCGACGATGAGACATCTCTCTCTCCAGTCTAAAAAAAGGGCTGGCCCAACTCTTTTTTCTGATTTTCATCTCAGGCTTTGCGAGAATGAATTGAATAATCTCATTGGATGAAATTTGTCGAGACGCTACGTTCTCCCGAGATTTTCGAGGGGAAGGGGAGGGGGAGGGGTGGCAATCACGAAGAGAGAGAACATTGGACGAAAAAGGAATTCACTTATTCTCTGTTAGAGAGTGCGTATGGTCTTGTGTTGCCCTTCAACGGTCCTCCGCGGGGCATGCAGCTTGCATTGTCTGATAGTCCGGAGGATCGGTGCCCAGCCCATGGTCTAGTCTGAACTCTCGTCCTCTCACCCCCTTCGCAGGGTAAGGGTAGTGTAGACGAGAGAGAGGGAAAAAGAAAATGATGCAATGCCGGTAGTGGACGATGGAGGGTGGTGTATGGGAGCTGGGTAGGTAGCTAGGTAGCTAGGTACATCATAGACCTGTGGAGGTATGGATGGAAGGGGATGGCGAGAGAAGGATACACACGTACAGAGTGAGCGAAAGAAAGACACAGAGGGTCGTGCTACCTGAGATAATTCTATCAATGTGTACTGAGGCACAGTTCTGTGCGATGGTCGTTAATTGGTTTAGTCCCGAGATGTCGAAACGGCCTGTGGCAGGCGAAGTTTTAGAAGAGCCGAACCCGACAGACAGAGAGAAGAGAGAAAGAAGGAAGCAAGGAAGAAATCGCCCGAGTCTGTACACCGGTCTAGCTCGCATAAGAGTTTCAAGAGACGGGACGGAATGCCCTCGTCGCGCTACGACGCAGAATCTATCGTTGCACCATTCTCGACAGGGCGGGTATGTATGTGCATGTATGTGTATGCGTGTGTGTGAGAGTGTAAGTGTGAGAGATTCATCACCAAGGTAAAGCGAGATGGGCTAATCGATAGTATAGCAGCGAAGTGAGCGCTCGGCAACGATCCTCTCCACTCCCACTGTCACCCTTCAAGGGAGGAAATGAAGGGGGGCAAAAAATGATGGGATGAAAAAAACAACATCGCGGGGGGTAAGAGGTCGTACCAAGAATCGCCGTGAGCGGCTTCCGGCGCCATAAACCCCAGAGACGAGACTTGAGGTGGGTGTCTAGGTATGGGATGTGATGAATTGGTTGGACGAACTGAATCTGGTCTACATACATCCATACACTTACACTACATTGACCTGCCTACCTAAGTAGCTACCTAACCTAGCTACCCAGACGCATATACGTATCTATGTATGGTACGTATAAATGTATGTATGTATGCTACACTACTACCGGGTCTGCCGTCGATATGGGGAAAATGAGGACCGACATGTCGAACGCAAAACGTGTGAGAGAGAGCACTACGCTGCGGGCGGGCGATAAAAAAAAAGGACCAACCGGCCTCCCTGACGGCAGCGAAACCGATAGGGCCAAGGATCGTCGGATTAAGGAGGAACCGTTGGAGAAAAATGGAAGAAGATTGAGTCGAGAGGTGAGAATGAATGAATTGAGTGAGAATTGTATTACTCCAAAATTACTTAAACCGTTTTGGGATCACCAGAGATGCGCGGATCTCTTATGCCATTCAATCAATTCATCCCATCATTTCAGTCAATCACCTATCTACCAATATACCATGCCCTCTTATATCTCAATTCATATCACCCGACTGATTTGCAGTTGTGATATTTATAGTTCAGACACGGAAACTTTTAGAGATGGCATTATACACTACCTTGGAGATAGATAGGTTGGCAAAGCTCGAACGTTCGAACAAAAAGGGTACATGCTAATAATACTTAGGAAAAGAGAGATATTATACTAGGTATACGACTTAAGATGTCACACTACCAAGAAAAAGGTCTAGGCTCGAAGGGACCCCCGTTGACACGTTGACAGATCTCAGCTAAACCCAGGTACGGGTATACTAGAGGCAGGTACCTAACCCTCAGACCACACTACACTATACATCCTAGTATAGTATACCAATATTTTGGTATATGTCTATGATAATGCTATATACTACGTTGCCCTGCTTATTAAGTCCGCCCACCGGGAACACAGAGAGGTTGCATCCGATACTTTCATTTCGATGGTGGGAGAGAGCGAGGGGAAGGGGATGCGATGGGGTGGGATGGCACCGTAACGGCGTAATAGGCAAAATTGTCTTACCAGAGAATCCGAAAGCTTGTTCCCAACAGCCGTACTGGACTGAGCCAATCTCTGGGTCGACCCAAGACGGGCTGCGAGAAGGTTGTCACCGCTCAATTGGCGTTTCTGGTATATCTGGTATACCTGGTATAGGAATGGGGGTGCCGCAGTATAGGTATCGCCTTTCTAGTTTAAGCCACATGATCTATTTGCGTTGGAATACTTGGTAGGTAACGTCGTTGCTGTCGGCCGCTCTCCGTAAATAGGTGGGTGGCTGAGTGGTTCATCATAGCGACATCACTTATATATATTCCCCCATACCGAAGTGCTTGAATACTACTTGATATACGGGCAGTTCCGAATATCGCATCTCAAGACTAATACATCCGCACATATATACATATGGATGAGTGTGTGTGCCTACACCGTCCATACTAACGAGCTGCATGGATACGTCGTGCTCTATCCCCGTATCGCTTATTTCCCCTTCATAATTATGATGATAGTGTTAGGTATTGAAGGTCAAGGTAGACTCAGACTGCTTATCCCGAGTTCATCACCAACGTAACCTTCACCTATACTAAACATATACCTTACTTTTTATTCGTCCAAGATGCAGAAAATTCCCCGAACCCCCCTTACCTATTTAGGTCCTTTTCTTTTATTATATTCTATTACCTAGGTGTATACGAGATGTGCACCACGGACCGAGTTGCTATCCGAGCGCTAAATTGAAACCCCTTTGCCGGGGTTGCGCAGTCAACTGACTACTCTACAACTACTACTAAACTAAGCTAAGCTATCTCGCATATTCTACCTATACTTTCATCGAGCACGGGTTTTAGCTATTAGTTAGAGTGTCGCAAGTGTTCCCTATTACCAATACGTGCTGCGTACTACTACCTATTACAGTCGTCTCTATCTGGTAGTAATGGAGATGGAGTCTTTCGCAGTGTACTAGTAGGCTCTTTTATTTTTGCATGCTTTGAATTAAACTCTGCGCGCTTGGCATGTGCGATCCTTCGCCCCAAGTATGTTTCCCGTCTTGGCGCCCTGGGGGTTTGGTGGTTCACAAACTACTACTACTACTACTACACTGCAGATTGTTCAATGCGCGGCCTGGTTGCTAGCTGCTAGCTTGCTGTTCACAGCGTCGTATTTGTTAATCTTCAATGGTGCTGCTCCAAATAGGAACAATCCGTACCGTGGGACTAGGCCCCGCTGTGTAAGTTTATTCTCCTTTTTGGGAATGGGTGTCGTATCATGACGAAAGATTCCCCACGCCCCAAGGCATGACATTATTGATTACTTAAGGTCACGGTGAAGGTGATGATTTTCATTCAATTTCCAATGCATGATGACTTCTCTCGCCTTGTATGTAGTGCCGCGTGTTATAGTGTACCGGAACTATCCGAAGAGCCGAGGCTCGCAAGGCCATGTCAAGGCTGGCGTTCATATCTCCAAGATTGATAAAGCCAGAGATCCTAGACTGACAATCATGGTGACGATGATGATGATGATGCCGTTGTGATACCTGTCCAGCCAATGCGAGATCCATGAAATACAAGATGCAAACGAAGCGGCTCCAAAAATAGCAGCGTCGCTCAGTGCAGCAGATCTATCATTAACGATATGTTCGAGCTCGCAGTATGCCCAATCACTTCGCGGGGAACGCTCGACTGGACAACATAGAGATAGATGGTCGAAAGGGTTTATGCAGAGGATCAGATGAACCTGTCACATCGCGTATGTAGCCTAGGCTTGCCCAGGCGTTACAAGATCGTGTATCAGTGTCAGATTTAGTGCTACGAGGAATATCGAGGCGCCTGCCTGCCTGCCCGCCTGCCGCTGGTTGCATATTTCCCGACTTTCCGGCTACATTAGCTTTGCAGGCGAGCTTGGATAATAATATCGTCGAGGTCGCTTGCGGCTAAGTCCATAGCCCATAGGCCCCCCCCCCCCCTCGTCGTTGTACTGGTAGTCGGCCTGCTCGGCGGACGCGCATAACGGCGTCGTATACGTGAGGTTGATCATGGTTCGATCGTTGCCCTCGGTGTGCGTGAAACCTGGAGCCGCGAGGTGTGTGTGTGCTTTTATGATCACCACCCGCGCGATGTGGCGGCGCCATTCCACTTGCTCATCACAGCCGCCGTGGGGGAAATAGCGAATACTCATTTATTATTATGCAGATGTTGATGCGGAAAGTAATATCGACTCTGTGCCTTAGGACTTAGATTAATGGTTCGTTCCTTGCGTGGGAAAGAAAAAGACTTATTAATTTCTATAACTATACTTTTTTCTTTTTTTTCTTTTCATGCAACCGACTTCGAGCCCTATACAACTACAGCCCCCTCCCCGCCACCCCAAAAGCGCCTCACCCCAATGCTACGATGCGGTGACACCTGCTATGTACTCAACCCTGAGGCTCTGTTAAGGTGCGGCGTGATTTCCGAGTGCCATTCCCTGCCTCTTAATATCCTTATTTATCCCGCCCTATAGGCCGGAGGGTGTTAAGACGTCTATCTCCAGGGTATACTAAATCGCGCCCTACGGCTTTAGCCGCACGCATGCATAGCGGCGCCTCAGGTCCTCTCTACCTAGTAAGTAGGTAAAATGAGAGGTATAGAGTTTTATTAGCGACGTTATTGACACCCTGCGACAGGGCCTCTAGACAAGGGGGACCGGGGTAACTTAATTCGTTCATGTGAAGATCAAGTCAAGAAAGACATAGATATCAACACGCGTCGTGCTAAGCGCCCTCTATAGCTCATCATACGTGGCCGTCCGGGGTATTATCCACCGTTGAGTGTATTGTGGTGTACCTATGTATACGTAGGCTCCCCAAGGCCAAAAAGAAAAGCTCCTGCGTATACACTCACAACAACGGACGCGCGCATGAGCGAGCCCATGGCTGGCACTGGTCATGTATGCCGACATGCAAGGTCCCGTCGTGTCCCTGATCCCCCAGACTTAGGTGGCACTGTAACACTCCGACTTTTGGAGACAAGCATCTTGGACTGGGATAGGACGAGATACCTATTTGAAAAAGGCTTCCATTTGGGCGAATTGTCTTGGTTGTAAGCCCCATGACCAGTACCATGACCATATATAATATGCAATACAAATCGCATCTTCTTCCTCTTCCTCTTTTAGAGGCGGGGAAGCTAATGAAATCTCCCTATTCGTTAGCGAAAATACAGATATACGTCATTCTGCTTTATTTTTACTTTTATGGTGGAATAGTTGGTATACTATTAGAGGACTTGCGTAGTATAGGTATGGTCTAAAATCACAATTCTCATCAACTTACTACCTCGCTATACATTACTGATGTATGTGAGTCCGCCATGTTGTTGTTACACCTTGTGATTCTTTCCACTAACGCTTCAAGGCATCTTTTCGTCTAAAGTTTAGTGTTGGAAGGTGTATATGGAGCAACGCTGCACTGGATAAGGCAGTGTGAGTGTAGTAAAAGTCATTTTACCACAACTTGGAAGAACCCTGATCCCGGCTCACTACACCACTTAGCACAGTAGGCATCCGGGGTCAACTTGAGCCCCAATGCAGCAGATTGGGTTGGCCTAGGCCGTTCGGTACACAGTACACATACAAATAGGCAGACGGCCCACTACCATCGCCGTTATCGCTACCAAGACAACCTCCTTCGCCGTTGAAAACAGCCGATTAGTGAACAAGGCGAAGACGTCCTGGACGATATGGGATATCCCCTATGTGGGTTCCAACGGTCGCGATGGATACAGCTACTAGTGTAGTCGTGACTCGTTACGATCTTTCTACAATATGTGAGATATCATTCCACGCTATACAATATCAATATGCGTTAGCAAGTATATGTTAGATGTGTACTAACCTGATCACACATACAATAGCTCGATCTCGGTACTGCATCCCTACAGTGATGAAAGACAGTTGTGTATACACTCGGGTCCATGGAAGCTTTGACTCTTCAGAAAACACACTCAGTTCCATAGGCGGGCAACGAAAGAAACCAAGGCTTTTAGAACTCGTAAGACTGTGTCGTTACACCCTGATGTCTAATCGCCTCGACCCGCAATCCTGCTCGAACCCGCTCGTAATTTCAACTCATCTAATGGTGCTGCAGATAACCAATGTTCTTTCTGGCTCCATTCCAGCCATTCCACCCCCCCAGCTGAGAGGCGTCATGACGCGACAGTCAGGGGACAGCTTCGTAAATTCTACTGTACTACTAACTATATTTCGACACATAAGTAGGCCGCCAAGTTCTAGGCACAGGGCTTTAATATTGTGAATCGGGAGAGATACAGCCGTCGCGCGACCGTTGTTGTGCTACCTATGCCGCATTTTCCTGCAAGCAGACTGGAGGTATCTCGTGGCACTCGAGAGCCGACATATCCTTAAGTGGAAGAGGAGGCTTGCTTCTGCAAGATGCGCCACCGAGATCTTTTTTCTTCGTTGAATCCCGCACAATGACGTCCCAGACGGAATACGGCATGGTCATTTTCCAGTGCCTAGGCACGAACGACCTGGTTTTGTTAAGCTTACCCTCACAGTATGATTAAGTGGTGCTGACCCAATCAACTTACACGATCAACGAAATGTGGCTCGACCACCACGTGTGAAAGTCTAGGCAACTGGTACAGTAGATAAAGAATGCCAATCCGATTGTAGCATTAGCGCTAACAGGATTCAAAGCCTACACCAGAAATATCCTCACTAGTTCACAACTCCACATCCGTAGTGTGTTCCTTAATATGGTATTAGATGGGTTCGTCGCCAGGTTAGTAGTGTTGGCGTTACCCTTAGCATTTCTACCCCGGCGCTTCAATTACCGTCTTACCGGAGCCCGCGAAGCCTGGCTATATACTCCGTAATTCGGACATTTTATTGCCGTAATGAGCGCGACTAGTGTATCAGTATGAGCAGGAGATAATCCGGTCTAAGTGGTCAAGTGGTCTTAGAGTTATTCATAGTGAGAGGAAGCTGGTAACATCTATCCTACTATGCAGATAACACCACGACTCTTACAGTAGGTAAAGCGAGAAAGATTGGGATGATATCTTACATACCACCTCTCCTTTGAGCTAACTACTGTAATAGGTATTCCACACAGACTATCTTTCTCCGAATGCGGCCCGAAGCTAACACGTGCGAGCTATCAATATCAAATACAGTAATCTATCAAACGAGGTAACGAAATTAATCTGCAGGGGAATATCAGAGCGACCTCGCAATATACAGTAGTACCTACTTCTGATCTCCTACCTGTGCATAAAAGTCTCGCGCATGCTAGCGAGGGATAATATACCTGCTAGTCTGGGCACTGAGATTAGTGTAACTACAACCCCGACAAAAGTAACAATAACAGCACCTGGCTAATCCTCCGGAAGATAAAATTCCGACTGCCAACCTTTACATATATCAAATCACGTCCCACAGCGTAGCGTAGGAAATCCGAGTAGATATCTATTAAGCAAAAAGGGTAGGTTGACAAGACCAAAATGCTTGCGATAGCCAAGAGGTTCCTGTCACATCGCCTAACCTAACCGGAGAATATCGACCCGGCTTGGATTATGTCTATGTAAGGCGCTTCGGTATCCATCACTAGATACATCACAATTGTGAGCTGTTACAATGGTGTAGCCGACATGATATACGCTCTAACGATGAATCTAACGGCCGCGTCGGAGTTGATTCAGTGCTGATTTATCAAGCGCCGACACCTTGGAATCCTCGGCCTATGGGAATGGACTCTGTGGTCCGGTGTGGAATACACGTGGGGGTCGATTGTCCTAAATGTACACCCTACTAAGAGCCTAGACTGGGAACAGCATACGATTCCTTGGGAAGAGCTCTGATGAAAGAGAACACCAAGATGAAGATCGGTCTCTCCTATATCCTTACCCGCTTGCCTTGAATGAATCTCCTCTTACTAAGTATAGTACCTAGAACCTAGTTTTCGCTAAATCCCAGCTCAATGTCACTCACCGCAATTCGCCAGACTTGCTAAAGGCAAAGCTTGAGTGATCCCAGTATGACGAAGACGTTCAAGGTTCGTAGGACACTAGACAGTCGTGCTATTATCCGAAACCCAGGAAAAAAGCGACCTGGCTAATCTATCTACCCAGTCTAGCGCAGGGTCCCATGGAAAAAAACCGTTGAAGATGAACAGCTAAGAGGACCAATTAGTACAACAGGACCCAGCTAAGTCAGCGACCCCAGTCCGAGTAACAGCGGTCACTAGGCAAAAAAAGGCTCGTGATCGCTCTCTTTTTTTCTTCATGCCGCCGGGTTATTTATTAGCGTTGGCAGTTCGTTTGCGCGCTAGGTTTCAAGAGTGCGCCGAATGTAACGCTGCAGCTATCTAAAGGCGGGCTGAGAACCGATCCATGTTCAAACTCGGGTAGCCATGTGGCTACCCCCCTCCCCCTACGGTCCTCTTCAGATCCGGGATTGGCTTCTCGATGAGGAATCTGGTTGAAGTGTGAACGCGTCGGCGTAAACGAGAGCGTTGAGTAGTACCTAGCGAGATGACGACAGACCAGCACACCGTTTTTGATACTATTCTTTTCCTTCATTTACGCCAACGCACATGGAGGTCAGTGTACCGTACAGACGTCACACTATTTTCGTTCCTCGAAGACCTCGCATACTAGGCCCTATAGAAGAATAACACAGCAAGCCAGTATAAGTGGGAGACAAGCTAATGATGAAATCATGGTATCTATTAACGCTAGTATTAGGAATCGAACTTAACTCTCTACAGTATGTAGCTCACCAGGCGTAACTAAGCTTCCTGGTACACTACCCTAGATATGACTAGCGCCCAGTCTCCTGGCATCTTAAGAACATGGCACTGTTCCCGATACTGCTAAACCCGAAGACGGTGAGATATTCCCCAGTCCAAGTCGCCACTTGTTACGCATATTAGTACTTAGTACGTGCAATGGAAACCTCCGTGAAGCGACATGTTGATGTGCAGCACGGCGGATCTACCTTCTGGAATGATTATAGCTCCAAGGGCGATTATGGTCGTCTCCGGAATCACTAGCCCGAAGTGATTGGCTCTGGGTCTAGCCAAGGCTAGGATAGCAGGTGTCATTGTCCATTGCTACGGTCAGCAGTGTATTGTACTTGGTAGTGAGTCGTACTACGAAGAGCGATGGATCTATCACGGCAGGGTTTGTTTGCATGGTGTAAGCCGTGCCATCCTATTCGTGTTTTTTTTTTTTTTTTGCATAGGTGTTACACGGTATAACGGCGACCTTCAAAGCAACCGGCTGCAGCGGTCCCCGATGTCCGCCTGTTGAGACGACGTTGTGCCACATTGGGTAGACTAGCCTCCCTAACATATCCTATGTAGGTGAGTAGTCAGAGAAGTAAATGACATAGCCCTATTCCGAGCATGAAGAGAACTGGGTTTTCCTCTATTGAAGACTCACGCTCATTACATTCAGATAGACTCAGGCTGCGAAGTCTGCAGCCCGTCTAGACCTCGAGTGATCGTGGAGATGGACATGGCAGCGCCGCCTCGTCAGCTCTTGCTGGTAGTATTTATGCTTTGCCCAGTGAGCATCGAGCTGCCATATGATATGCGGTATAGCATATACCACGGAGAAAGAGGCCATTATTCCGGCCGGCCGCCTCCATGCGCGCGGGAGGTTTATCGGGATATTAAGCATGAGATATGTACGGGTGGGTAGCGGCAAGACTATATCGTCTCTCACCTATATAGCACTAAATCCGCATTATATGAGATCCAGATCTAGATGCAAATCGAAGAGAAGGAGGCCGTCGCCAATCAGCAGTCAGGGCATTAAGGGAGCTCCCAGACTCTCTTCGTTCAGGATCAGCCTTGAGAGCTCTCTTTTGAACATGGTGACTCGTTACCACCAAGATGCTTAATCCTCTTTTTCTCCTGCCGAGAGGCTACTATTTTCCCCTAGTCGCGACCCGCCCGGGTCGAGACCATTAAAGCATCCCGCTTGTCTAACGCACGTACTATAGCAATGCTACCTACTGCCTGTTTACATGAGCGCGGACGAATGGCAAGCCAATCAGCCGCATGCTCCGCCGTATTTTCCTCAGTTAGAGGGAAAACTATCCGGATCAGCAGCGCCGACTGTCGACTCGCCCATCCATCAAAGACATGGATCAAGTTACAGATGGCGGTTCCCTAACTAGCATCGTATTCTGCCATCCGCATGGTGAAATGCGGCTAACAGCGGTAGCTAGCTGCCTGACCACAAATCATGCCACCATCATCGGATCCGGCAACGAAGCGATTGGGGGCAGAAGGCATACGCGGCCAACTCTGTGAACTTGGCATGAAGTAGAAATGACGACCCCGTCCAGCTCTCTGGTTTCTCGTATATCAATACTCTCGGGTGTCCATAGTGAGGCGAAGTGTACCACGACTACGACTAACACCGCCACTACTGTATTCAAGGCAACGAGACCTTCTCGGGAGCTAATGTACCCTTTAACGTGGACTACGTCAGTCAACCCCTTTTCTTTTAACGCTTCCCTCCACCACCATTTCGCTCGAGGATAAGTCTTAGCCTGAGCAATGGATGGCCGGCAAATTATCGTAGAGACCGTTTCCCGTGCTGCCCGAATCTCCCATCGCATCCCAAGCGAGCTGCATAGGATACCAGATACACAAGCTTGGCACCCTACGAGCAACCAAACTAGAATAAGCGCGTACGACGCTTGTTGCCCGCCGGGAAATGTAGTCTATCGTTGCCAATCGTGACACGAGGCCGTTTTCTGGAGCTTGACGTGGTATCGGTAATTTCACATACAACGGCAGCACTTTGGACTCTTAGATCGTTGGCTTCGTTTAATCGCGGGCTGGAAGGTCAGGATACTAATCCTATCCATTTCTTGTGATACACATTATGTTCTTCGTTTTGCTTTTCGCTGTACATTACTCTCCTATAATTTCTTCCCCGAGATAAACTGGGCCCGGCATTGTGGTACAATAAAGGTAATGGTGCAAAAGAATAAGCCATCCCCTTCAGTTATCGATGACATTGCCTACTATATGAATGTAGACACCAGCTAATTTCTCCAAGGCAACCGAATAAGTATTCTTGGGAAAAATTAAACGCTGGTCACGATTGACTAAATTGTAGAGGGCTGGGATTTCCTGACCACAGCCCAACTTTCGATATCGTTGGGTTGGTTTGGCACTTTAATACTGATTATACGCGCGTAATACTTTGAGTAATCATATGATCGTCAGCTGTCATATACTCTTATGCAAGGGATGCAGTGGCTACCTATATAAAGACAACAATCCATATACATTATCTCAGCTGAAACCAAACCATGTCATCAGAGGTCTATAGTAGTCACACTTTTTCAGATACTAAGCTAAACAGTTGAAGCGATCTGCCCTGTAATTTTCGCCCACAGAAAAGGGGTCAGCAGTGATCACAACACTCCCTCACACTACGAACTTGAAGATGGAGTCGAGACACATCCGTGACCCGTCCAAAAGCGATACCACAACACAGGCAAGTGGAAGTAGTAACCCTATCTCTTACAGAGCTGCAGGTACCCATCCTATCGATGAACCACTTCCGCCACACAAGTACAGGATGAGCAATGCTCTTAATTTGCTATCTCGCTTGGTCGAGAGCCGAAATTTCATGAACCAGGAAAGGAGGTCCCTTCACGTGAGGAGTAATGTTATAGTAGGCCTCGAAGGATAATGCAATTATCTACGCTTTTTATCATCCTTTTCTTCTTCCTTGGTATCGCTCTTTTGCACCCACTTCATCCTCTGTCATCGATCATGTGAGTATCTAACCCTCAATTCTCATCTCTCCTCTACGTTGCCCATCCCGATCAATTAACAATACATTTCCACCACCCTTTCCCAGTCTTTGATTTATACTCACTGGGATGGAAGAGACAGTTGGACCTATGAACGACTGCGTGTTTGAGCTATCAGGTACCGACAGGTTGTACACAGTTTGAGGTAACATATCTTTGCGAATCCTTTCCAACTGTACCTTCCCCCATCTTCCCTTCCTTGTGTCCTGCGAACCAACAAGTTGGCACCTGGCACAAAATTCTTTAAATCTCCCGTAGCGAGACAACGCAGGTCTCTTTTCTATCTGTGTGACAAACATCCCGCTTCCCTCCGCCCCTGTTTCACCCTTCTCTCCCCCGACTTTCTGTGTATGTGTACTTGTATTCCCCTTTTTAACCATCATGCTTACTCTCGTCCTCGTACCTGAGCTAATGATATCCTCTCTCTCTATCTGGCGTTACCCAAGATCTATAGCTTTATCGACAGATCTATGCTCTTTTGCAACGTTACCGCTGTGACGTCTTATCTCCTTGCTTGTCCGTTATATCTCATCAAGTCGAGATTAGCACAAGGCACAAAAGGGGGACAAAGCACAGCATCTCGACTCCATCCCGCTTTCAAATACCTTCTTGAGGTTAACAGAGCTCCCACGACAATGGACTACGTACGCACAGACTGAGTACACGTAGTCTTACATACATACCGGGGCCAGGGGTAGCTTACAATGCATGTATCCACCCGGGTTGCCTACCTGCCTAGCCGTCCGCTTCCAGCATTTTAAATCCCGTCGGAGAGCCAGACAGAGAATGGATACTCGCTTTCCCTTTACATGTCCCGTGTTTGTGTCCGCCGCAGGGTCGCTAAGTAGCTGCGGGGACGACGCAGTGCATCGTCGTCTTAGTGTTCTACTCGCCAAAGGTCGCAAACGAGCAGGTAGCGTACTGATCATGCTTTGTGAAAATGAGTTACTGAAAGACATTCCCTAGAGTTGCCAAAAAAATTCTATTAACCCATACAATAATTAGCCAGTAGTAGATTATGACCAACTTTCGCTGGCGGGAAGCTTCCAAATCATTGAATCTAATTTGCCACCAATCTCAACTCGCCTGTCGTGCAACTAGATCCCATAAAGAGAAACGTACTCTTCTTCGTGGACCAGAATTATAGGTTTGACCAACATGTTAGCTCTAATAGCAGAATAAATATACATACTGGAGTAGTAGCAACATTGGTAACAATAGCGAGTATCTACCTGTACGTTGTCCTTGTATATTATGAATTGGCATTAAATTAAACTGTCCGTGTTAAGAGAAAAGTTATACGACAATAACTATGTAATTTTAAATCACTGTTTACCCCAATAGTCTTACGTTATTCCAAGTAAACTGTTAATACCTCGGATACACTCTCAAGAACTCCGTATATATTACCAATGAACTTGAACACGCAATTATTGGAGATAAAATCTTATACTCCTAACTTGAAACTGTGCGAGGTACAATCGATTACTGATGGCGTCTGTATGCTATGTATGTCGTACAATCTTTATGAGATGCACAAAATGAGCCGAAGACGATCTAGTGTACATAAGCGTTAGAAGATGACGGACAACGCCGCTCGGCGATGAGCGAATGGTACAATATTACTTATACTCGGTGTTTGTAAACGAGGCTACGGGCACTTGCAAACTTCAGCTTAAGATTGTCTTACCTATGTTTGAATACCAGAATTTGTTTCAATTGATAGACACTCGAGATAGACTACGTAACTCGGAAGCCGGGTGAGAAGAGAGCATCTGTCTGTTTAATATGTCGTTATGAGCGGGCAATGCCCAAGCTAGATGAATGGAGCCTCTATTGTAGATATAATTCTAGGGAAATATCATATGCATGAACTCTTTTGACTGTAGCGGTATAGATCCAAATCGTCTTTCGACGCTGTGTCACGTATCAGGCAACGGGTAACACAGCCCAGCTCTAACGTCCGCAAGTTTCCAGTTGGCCGGTAAGCCGCGGAAGCTTGTGGGTAGACGCTTAAACAAGTAGGTCTCCGTCTATCGATCTATCTGAAGCATGATCGATTGTAACCCTGAAAATCCCCCGTTGTGTATAGTTTACAAATTATATCATCTACCTTTGTACAGGAAGCGCAAGCAGTGAGGTGAAAGCAAATAGATACCTATAAATGAATGGGCTTCTATGCACCCCCCTGATAAGAGTAACCTTAACCTTGACACGATGATAAGCATATGGTGGCTCAAAGAATTACGGCCGTTGCTAGGCATGGCTTCTTTATAGGATAAGCTTTCTTAGAGATCACAGCTCGAACACAAGTGATTTGAGAATACACGACAGATTTTGTATCCAGGGTACACCCGCCTTTCTCCCCCCGGTACGTAGGGTGCCACTAACGCCGATTGCAAGCTACCATGATACTGCAGAATAGGGTACAGATGGCGATGTGGAATATAATCATGACTATACAAGGCAAGGATTTGGATAGTCGGGGTATTGTGCTCCAACAAATCTAAACAATAAATGTAAAAGAAGCTTGAACATCTGATCGTAGTCGAGCAATCGAACTAAGCAAATCCCGTACAGCTGTTACACCAATTTTCCGCGTAGTGAAGAAAGATCTCGCTCCCCTTTCGTGCACAACTGGTATCCCCCATTTGCCCACCTATTTAGCTTCAATGGGTAAGTAGTAACCTACCTAGTCCTGTGTCTCTGTACTGCCTCGGAAGATTCTCGTAGACCTTTCAGCCATGAGGGCAAAATTAGGCGAGCATGTCTCGGGGCCTCACCTCACCTGACCTGATCTGATGCAGGCGAAGGGCAAAGGAACAATACAACACAAAATGAGACAAGATTAAAGGCCACCCCTTCCTTGCCCTACCTACTTTGTTCCAGAGTGACCTGACATTGTAATCCTTCATATACTCATTTACCCCCCTCGTATACTTACTCCGCTCAGCGCCTACGCTCTGAATCAACAGGTCGGAATTATGGACGTAAGTATCCAAATAAGTAGAGTAATACGAGACCCAAGCACAAGCAAAAACCCAAACCCACAAGGACAGAAAAAGTCCCTACCCACTCTCCCCATATACCCCTTTCGCTGTCTCCGAGCTACACATACACATACACAGGCACCTACATCGAAGAAGAATGCACACAGGGGTCTGTATCTCTCGTCTGTTCAGCCTATCGCGAATTTTGCAACGCGGAAAAAAGGGTCAGCTGACTGACTGACTTCTTTCCCTGACCTATCAAGCATGTCCGTACATGTATTCATACGTACATACGGAGTCTTACGTGATCCGACAGCATCGGCAGTATGGCAGACACCATCTACATACGCATGCTCATGCGCCTATACTACGTCTCTGCGTAAGTTACATGGATGGCGTTCAACTACGTACTTAGCAGTCACCAGTCACCATGTTGGCTAGATGAATATTACGTGGCCTACAAGACCCTTCTCACTTGTATTCCCCTTGTCAACGATGTAGCCATCGATCCAACTCTCTGTATATGTAGGGTAGCATCTACTAAGCACCTTCATGCCTTCAGTCATATTACTGTCCAGCGTTCTTCACTCAGAAGTCTCGAGACTAATGACATTACTACTTTCCACACGGAAAAGAATCAAGGAAAAAGCAAGTAACGGAGTAACCTATAGAGAATGGGATGGTCGCTCCCCTATGACCCCGTACGTCGAAATCCGTGTAGGTAAACTCTGACACTACTTTTTGCAATGAGAGTCTTAGAAATCACTTTGTGGTTCTCCTAGTGATTCGTAGTCACAGTATGTATCTGGTGAAGATAGTGTTAAAGCTTAATGTTCTCAGCTCATCATAGCGAGATACTCCCCACTATGCATCTGCTTAGAAGAAGCGGACTCCGGCATAAAATAAAACTCGGACAAGTTCTAGAATATGCAATTTAATTTTCTATTCTGTACAATGTAGTCTGTTGTGCACTGCTACGCTTGGAAAGGGTAGAGCAACTATATCCAACAAGTACCCTTTCCCTCAAAACGGGCAAGGTATATGACCCGACAAGCAATTAAACATATACGCCGTGCAATGTACAAAATACGCTTGTGCAGATACATATGATATAAGATGCCTTCGAGGCTGAGTGAGAAAATAGGCTCGTGCCATCCATTACAGGCGGGCTTGGACTGGAGACAAGTTGGTCTCATTGGGCCATTGCGCATCAGGCCATACGTGACGAATAGCCTCCCAGATGTGGCTAGTAGAACGCCAGGGTTAGCTTGGATGAAGTCCTAGATACGGCATGATATAGCCGGCATGAATATGGGTTATGGTAACATACCTGACATAAATGATCTTGAGACCATCTCTTACTTCAGCGGGTACTTCTCGAGCGTCTTTTTCATTCTGTGCCGGGAGGAGAACCGTTTTCACACCGGCTCGATAGGCTCCGATAAGCTTCTCCTTAATTCCTCCAACTCTCTTGACATGTCCAGATAGTTGAAACTCGCCCTATGTTCAACGTTAGCATGGTTAGTCAGTAGATAATTCGGAGTCATCTGAGACATACAGTCATTGCCATTGTGGGCGGGACGGGTCGCCCCGAGAATAGCGAGATGAGCGCAATGGCTTGGGCCATACCACTTGAGGGCCCATCTTTGGGTATGGCTCCAGAAGGACAGTGTACGTGTAGACTGCGATTCTTCATGATGTTTTCAGTTGGTTCGCGAGTGAGCCCTAATTCGTAAGCATGGTTCCGTACCCAGCTCCTCGCAACCTTGACGCTCTCCATGAGTACTTTGCCCAAATTGCCTGTGAGTTCCACACTTCCATCACCAGGCATATCAAGGACCTCTATGAATAGGATACCTCCGTTACCGCCGGAACTATAGGCTACTAAGCCCGTAACGATACCCGGCTGACTGGTTTTCTCCGCGATCTCATCCTCAAACCTTTCTATTCCTAGTATAGCCTCAAGATCTTCAACGGTTAGATCGGCTCGGTATGTCTCAGGCCTACCCTGGTCGTTCGCTTCTACAAACTGAACAGCCTTGGCACGGCAAACGGATCCAATCTCTCGCTCTAGATTTCGGACCCCTGACTCACGAGTGTAGGACTCTATGATCTTGGACACCACCTCGTCGCTAAACTTGACCTGATCTTCTTGAAGTCCATTGACTCGGATTTGTTTGGGGATAAGGTGGCGTAGAGCAATGTGGCGCTTCTCGAGAGTGGTGTAGCCAGAAAACTCAAGGGTTTCCATTCGGTCTAGTAACGGACCCGGTATTGTATCTAGAGTGTTTGCTGTGGCAATGAATAGGACCTTACTAAGATCGATGGGGGTGTTCACATAGTGATCTGTGAATGTGTGATTCTGCTCAGGATCAAGGACCTCAAGCATGGCAGCTGATGGGTCACCATTGTGGTTTGCCATACCCAACTTGTCGATTTCGTCCAACAGGAAAACAGGGTTGGCAACTCCGACTTTCCTGAGACCCTGCACAATCAAACCAGGCATCGCAGCGACATATGTCCTACGATGACCCCTGATTTCTGCCTCATCCCTGACACCACCCAATGAGATGCGGTGGAACTTACGCCCGAGAGCTGTGGCAATGGACCGGGCTATGCTCGTTTTGCCTACACCTGGAGGGCCGACAAGCAGTAAGATTGGTGCCCTCTCAGTTCTCCGCTTGCTTTGGAGCATCTGGACTCTGAGACCGCTCGCTTTGATCTTCTCTTCCAGCTCCAATTCCAGAGATTTGTTGTCCTTTGCGGCCGTCTTATTGGATTCGAGAGCAGCAGTTTCTTGCTCGGCTTCCTTTACTTGTCGACCAACGGCCTCGTTGGCGGACTGCATCAACCTTACGATGGTAAGATATGAGAGTAACCGCTTCTTCACCTTCTCAATACCGTAATGATCGTTATCGAGTTGCTTTCGAGCAGCTTCAAGAGTGCCAGTGCCAATGGGGTCGTCAGTCACAATAGACCAGGGAATTTCTGCCAAGGTCTCGAGATATGTCCTCACAACTTGGTACTCGGCCTGAGCGGGCATCATCTGCTTGAGGCGTTTGAACTCTCGCTCAGCGACCTTGGCGGCGTCGGGGGGTAGCTTGGCATCCTCTATTTTCTTCTCGAGCTCTTGCAACTCGTCCGGATCTTGCTGTTCATTTTGTCCAGCCCCAGCCCCAGGCATGCCATTGAAGTTGAAGCCTGCCGGCGGGCCTCCAAGTCCGGGAATTTGGATCTTCCTTATGTTTCGCTTGTTCATCTTTTCCATATCTTCCTGGTCTATGCGGATCGGAATGGTGGTGCTTGTTACCGTAGTGACATTGATGTTGCCTTTTATATCGTCGATCTGGCGCTCCATCAACTCAATTACCTTTTGCATTCGCTTCTGAACATCGACGGCGGCTAGCACCTGCAATTTATCTTCGTACGAAGCATCTACCACGTTCATCATGAAATCGGCGAGGGATCCACCCTCAGCCGGCTGTTTTCTCGTTATAAACTGCTCTAACCGTCGCGAGAGAAGTGGATTTAGGCCAGCGGAGCCGCTTGATAAAAGGAACGCCGACACCCTTAGGTATGATACAAGCTCCCGCGAGAGGCGCTTGAGAGTTCCGAATAGCTCCTCGTACTCGCCAGTGTTGAGTTCTCGGCCAACAGCATCGGCGTGGGAGTTGACCTTGGCTTCGAAGAAAGGTTGGTCCTGGGTCACCTTGTCGACCGAGACGCGCGATATGCCCTGGACCAGCAGGATAAACTCGGCGCCATTCTGGCCCTGAATGCCCGTGATCTTGGCCGTGACACCATAACCATACAGCCGGTCCTTTTTCAAGTTCCTGTTGTCGGGCTCCAGCAAGTCGTTGTATTTCTCGGGCTCTTTCTCCCGCAGCAATTGGCCGCGGTCCTTGTCTAGCAGCAGCTGGCCGCGCCGGCTCAGCAGGGGGGAGGTGAGAGGTACGCAGGCCACGGCAACTTGGTCAACCCGCCTCGAACCCTTCGAAGCGCGCGTGTATACGTTGGAAATGAGGGCGGGTATGTCGGAGCGGCTCGGAGGCACAGGGATGCGCAAGACGGAGCCGGGAAACAGCACGGTGCCCTGAGCTAACGGGACCACGGGCACGACTGCCGATTGAGACACGTGCGCCATCTTTCACCTCTTACCCTTGATGTACACGATATGAGTCGAGGTGGCAAAGGGTGCTGGCTGATGGAACCGAAGTCGTGTGCTTGTTTATATGTACTGGCGTGATGGACTGGTTGGTTGAGTGGATGGGATGGAGGGATGGAGGGATGGAAAATCGGGGCGCGTGGGAAGTCAGAATTATTATTACAAGGTCTAATAGGTTCGATGGAAAAGATTGGGAAAGTAAGACAAGCGGTGATGGGAGAGTCGTGGTAGTAGTGGTGGCGGCGGCGGCGTCAGAGCCTCCTTGGATGATGATGGTCTGGGAATGGGGTTACGGTCATGTACAAGCTCAGTCTACTAGCCGGCCTGTACTAGGGCAGTACTGGGACTCACGTTCGTCACTGCCCGTTACAGTGCTGGCGTACCGATAGCGCAAGGGACTTACCGAGGTTTGATGACCTACCTAGGTACGCTAGGTTCACTTAAAGAGGGCCATTCCCGGGGACTGCACGCTGCCTACCTTCAGTAAACTATATTAGGTACCGACCTACTGTAAAGCCGAGATCGATAGGTACCATGTGATAATCTCTCTCGCCATTCTCATTTTTGGCACCTTGATACAAGGCATTATGAACCCTTCATGTATCGATCGATATGAGGCTTAGAAAAAATTTCTTCAATATTTGTTATCGATTCAATCTGACTAATAATGTGTCGAGCTGACGGACGTTTAGCTACCAATGTACAGAGTAAATACCTGCTGAAATACAGTGGATTCAGCGGTCTGACAGTGGTGGGTGCTCTGCTATCGATACCCTTAAGTGGGTGACCCTGAGTGCGCCTCGAGTGCATCCCTTACCTTGCCTACCGCTAACGGACAGGCGTTACAGGCCCACGACTTAGGTACAAGCAATTGGGAAAATCAATTAACGCCCTTTCAGTCATCGAGGCGCGTCTCAACTTCTCCATCACGCGTCTCCTACCCACCCACTGCCGTCACAACTCTGCCAGAAGTCAAAACTCAAGCACCGCATCAGACAAAAAAGGGAAAGAAGAGAATATGAGCGGTTCGTAATGTGTTTCAGACATCACACAGAGCTTTTAATACTGACAAGATACTATGATCGCCAGCATACGGCGGGTACCAGACAACATCGTACGGTGCCACGGGGGGTGACGATGGCGGTGGTTTCATGTGGGGTTCTCAAGGCGGCAGCCAGTCCGCAGTGAAGGTATTTATATATGCCCTTATATGTCTTTTTACAGTTACTCATATCTCGACGCAAAATGGCAAAAATGTTGAAAGACTTATAATAACTGATAATACAACCCCCCCACAGCCAATCAACGACGAATCCCTGCGCCCCGTAACGATCAAGCAGATAATCGACGCGGAGCCCTCGTACGCCGGCGATGCCTCGTTCCGGATCGACGGGCTGGACGTGAAGCAGGTGACGATCGTGGGCATGGTGCGCGTGATCAACCAGCAGACGACCAACATCACGTACCGCATCGACGACGGCACGGGCGTCATCGAGGTGAAGCTCTGGCTCGACGCCGACAAGCAGCAGGACCCGTCGACGTCCGCCGCGTCGTTTTCCGAGGGCGACTACGTGCGCGTCTGGGGCCGGCTGAAATCTTTCAGCAACAAGCGCCACATCGGCGCCCACGTCATCAAGCCCGTGCGCGACTTCAACGAGGTCAACTACCATCTCCTCGAGGTCACGTACGTGCACCTGTTCTTTACGCGGGGTGGGCCCCCGCAGCAAGACGGCGGTGGTGGTGGTGCGGGAATGGGGGGTGGTATGGGTGGCGGTGGTGGTGATAATCACGATAGTATGTTCGTTGATGATGGGAACGACGCGAGGTATAGAGGGTACTCGAACAAGGCGAAGAAGATGTACGATTACCTCACGCGCAGCGGTAATCCTAGCGAGGGCATACACATGCAGGTCATCGCGCGCGAGGCCGGCATGACGATCCAGGACGTCATGGCCGGAGCCGAGGAATTGCTGAGTCACGGTACGATATACACAACGATGGACGACGAGACTTTCGCCATTTTGGACCGTTAGTAGGTGGACTAGTCGCATACGAACGGGGCCGGGAGGTAGATCCTATGGTCGAATCAACCAAATACGGTAATGGAAACATAATCGCGATCGCGTCTGTCCCGCTGCTCTAATCGTGGGATGAAAGAGCATTATGCTATGAGAAATGGCAAGGGCGTTTGGCTCGGTATTTACGACATGGACTACTTGTTGGGACTCGAGGGCACTTCATGGCTAAGGATAGACGGAGACATGCCGGATTTACGGTCTCTTCTTTTCTTTTTATCACATTCATCTGGAGAGACAAAAGAAGTAAAAGAATGAATGTTCTGTGTTTATAAGGTTACCAGGCTAAACTAAGCTACCTTTACAAGAGGAGAAAGTATTATAGCCAGCAGAGAAAATGTAAATGATACCTCGAATCTAAACTATAAGCCCCAAATTTGACAGACACCCGTTGTTGAAACATCTTGCTTCTTCTTTTTCAATCTCCTGTCACCCTTTCCCCAGCTCCTTTCTCTCATTCTGCGCCATCCTCCTCCCTGTCATTATGAGTGTTGAACTATATGAGAAAAAGACAAGCAGCCCTGGTGTAATTAAGTGAGCGAGCGACTAACGGTGAGTGCGCATGTATGCATGTGCGGCGGAAAGGAGGCAACGCAAACTAAACAGCAGAAAAGCAAAAAGGGCAAACGCGCGAAAACCAAGGCACCGCGATTTAAGATGCAGCAGTAATATCAATCAAATCAATCAAACGACCTGTCCCAACCGTTAATTGCCTCATGACCGTGACCAATAACAAAATCAGTCATCGTCGCCATCATCAATCAGACACTTTATGCGAGCACGAGAGCGCAAGATGCATACCGAAGACGTTGAAACCGATGGGGAGAGCAATGAAGATCTGGAGCGGAAAGAGCGAAAGAGCGAAAGAAATGCGATAGACCGATAAACGGACGGTTGGCCGAAAAGGGGGGACCAGAGAGAGAAAGCAAAAGCAAAGAGTGAGAGGAAAAGAACGTGTCCTGAGCGCCTGTCTGCCTGTATGTCATGTCATCAATGTCAAATGTCATCAGCAACATACGTCAATCGTCATCCAGTTCATCACTCTTTTTCTTACGATCTGTCAGTTGTCTCCCGTCCCCCGTTTCTACTCTACCCCACCGTCTTTCTCTCGCTTCAATACGCTCCTTTGTGAGAGAAGCCGCTGTGAAGCTTGATGGGGATCGAGTGGGCGAGAGTCAGCTTGCGGGGCTCGCGCACCATGATGGTAAGGCGCACTGGAGCGTGAGACCCGGATTTACTACTGGTAGCCGTCATGTCAGCACCTAGGTAGATATCGCGCTTGATCTCGAACCCGAACTTCTGATAGTACCCGTTGTTTTTCTCCGAGCTAGACTCAAGATACATGGCACGGCCCTCGGCGTCAGCCTATAATGCTATAGTTAGCCTCTGGAGCTTCGTCTCATGTTTCATTCTAAGTGACGAGTTTTGCTCGCAGAAAAATGCAGCTTAGAGTTGAATGAAGTTGTTTAAAGAACCAAATTGTTAAGGTTCATCAATTGTAATGCGAATGGGGGTTAATAGGGGTAGTAGGGTAACAATGTGAAAAGATAAGGATTATATAAACCATTCGTGTAAGGGACGATAAATGGAGACGCAATAACACGATAAGACGTACCTTGGCAGCCATGTGGTCGATGAGCTTTCTTGCGTAGCCGCGGCGCTGACCGCTGGGTTTAGTACCTAGGTACACTAGATAGTAGCAGTCGTTATCCCTATCTCCCATCACCTCCTGCTTCGTGTGGTGAAGAAGGGGCAGTAGCTCGCTGTAGTAGCGTCTCCGACCCTCGGCCGACAGTTGATAGTAGAGTCTCCACATACCACTGCGCAGGATAGTCAGCCAGTCATCTGAATCCTTGCCGGGCGGCATCCTGTGTTACCGACGGTTAGCAGGTTGGTCTAAACAACAAGAGCAACGAGTGCAGTTCACGATTGTGTGTTAACTTACCAGAGCGCTACTGCCTCGTAGTCGGGCCCGATGGTCGTCACGACACCCTTGTAGCAGTGGGCCGCAACAATGTAGTTGAAGATGTCAACATGCAGCCTCCACTTAGCCTCATCGTTGTCCTTGGCATCTTCGGCATCGAGGATATACTGTGCTAGCTCGTCAGTAGCAAAGGCTTGCGCAAGCGATAGCGCTGCTTCCTTGTACTCCGAGATGCCAATAGTGCGGACTTGATCCTCCCAGTTGATGGGCACAAGAGAACGTTTCTTTGTCTCAACGAGGGTGACGTTACTGCTTACGTGCGCCATGTTGATTTGTGTTGAAAGTCTCTTGTTGACGTCTTAATCAACTACAAGATAGAGCGACTCCAAGTTAGCGAGAGGAAGTGATTGGCTGAATTGCATTTTTTGATATTCTTGTTCAACCACTCACTTTACGTAAATGTTTAAGAATTAATATTCTGTATACTATCACCAGTATGAACTCTTGAGAGTTGACTTCTGGTGATAGGCATAAATCTATTGGGATGCGATAGGCAATTGAGGCTCGTTCGTAGGTCCACAGACATCAATGTAGATGTGTCCGTAAATGACTCTAAAAGACTGAAGGGTTCTATTCTGGATGGATCTCACGTCGTCACAGATGAAGTTGTGAGGACGAGGGACAACAACCACAAGTGAGAATAGAGAGAAGCCTGAATTGGAGCGGCTTAAGGTGTAAGTTGCGTTATTGAGGGATTTGTGTATTGACACCGAAAAAGAGAGATCGTTTCTTTAAGAGACAATAGCTCTAGCACAAACAAGCGACGACGACGTGGTCCGTCTGAAGTGGCTAGACCCTATAGCAAGGCGGTGAGCCCTGTGCTATTTGTAAGAGCAATGAGCTCCGACTCTGGTATGGGTTTCTGGGATTGCCTTATGACTGAAAGAGGTTGGGTTCGTTAGTTGTTCTTGAGACACAGTTTCTGACTTCAGAGAAGAGGCGTAGAGAGAGAAAGGGAGGAAACTGGGCACTGCGGGTCTCACGGGTTCTTAAGAGTGGCAAGACAGAAAAGAAAGGAAGAGTGCTGTACACATAGCACAGTGTAAAGAGGCCGGCGCAGAGCTGGGACGTGGGATGCATGCAGATACTCTGACGAGCAAGCCGTCAGCTTGAGCCGCAACTGCGCGTACTGGGGACAATGACGAGCAATAACAGCGCGGCCACCCACTGCAGAGACGCCCTCTGCGGACTGGGCATCTGCTAGGCACCTCATGGCGGCGCGAGCTATTGGTCAATGTCGCCCACGGAGCGAACGGCAATGGCCGCCTAGGCCGAGTATTACACTCGCATGCGTGCCACGGTCACAGTGCGGCAGACCCAGCTTATCGGAACCTAAGCAAACGCGGAGACGGAGAAGTCACCAGAGCTCGTACACGGCGAGATATGCAGGTCGGTGGACGGGATTGGCGGAACTGATTAGAGTGACAAGGTTTGGCTGTGTGTGTGTGCGAACGGATATGGGACACTAGCAGCAAAAGGCTTCTGGCATATGCGAGTGCAACTAGCATTACCTACTCTGTCAGACAATCCTCGTTCTCTCCCTCTCCCTCTCCCTCTCCCCCCGGCGTGGCCAAGGTGGGGTTGTTCTGGCCAACTGGCTAGCCCATCTCGCACTCATTCTTGTGCTTAGCGAACTCGTGATCATATTATTGATCACATATGGTAAGTATCGGGTAACGATATACCTCAGGCGAGTTCCAACTTCCAAGACACTAAGGCAACCTTCCCCTTGCAACCGCGCTTGGAATACTCAATCCCTGTGTCCTGCTCTTGTGGTTGTTGTTGGGTTTGGTTGTTGCTGCTGGATACCAACTGTATCCGTCTACAAGGTAAATCCCTCGCGGTATTGCCGCTCTTATCTGGATAAGATGACTCAAATCAAATAACATATAGCGGCCCACCTCATCACATAATGTCGTCACACTCTCTATGCGTATACCCAGGGACACAGGCCACGGGGGTTCAAGGATTGGTAAGGATTGGGTTGGAATTGTATGAATCACTGTGGGATGGGTGACTTCCACAATCCCTTGCCTCGCATCGCACGTATGGAAGTCTTGTCTGATTGGTTTGGCATGTCGCAGCCACCCAACATGTCTCTCGTTCGTTTATCTGAATACTTTGTGTGCGATCATTTGGCCTCTTCATCGGCGAAACAATAAAAAACAACCCGGCTTCGGAGAACCGGCAAGGGTTGGGGATATCTAGCAAAATGTTGGTCAACCGCAACCAGGACACCATCCTTAGCCGCCCTAGTAGTGGCTGGACCGATCTATATCTTTCGTGGCCCAATTTCGAAGCGTCTTTGACTTCTTGGTTGTATCTTTAATTTTTGGGTTTTTTCTTCTTCTTTCCTTTCCATAATCTTTCCTCACGTCTCTACGACCAATCGTAGAGTTATCTACATGCGTCTAATTTCTTGTTCGTTGGTGTATTTCTCGAGACCAGAGTCAAGATGACTCCACCATTCAAAGAGCATTGATTCGCAAATGAGTTTGAACCAAGGCGTGAATTTCAATGTGGGGTCTTTGAATAGAGCCTTGAGCTCGTCTTGGGTAACGTACTTGGCGTCGCGCACTTCATTGGGGTTAAGTTCGAGGTCAACATTGGCCTTAATGAAAAGGATATAGTCGACTATTTCGATTGTAAGTACTAAAGTCTAGGTTAACTCTTCCTAATAAAAGGGTAGACTGACTCTCGTGCTCGCCCCATTTGCCGTCGCTCGGAGCGAGATAGTGGATGCGCGTCAGGAAGCGGAAGTCCTCGAACGGAACCTGCTCCTTCTTGATGCCAAGTTCATGGTCAAGCTTGCGCTGGGCGGCGCGCTTGACGCCGTCAACCGAGTCGGGCAGATTCGAGCCAGTCTCGCCGGGAATGCCAAGCGGGTGAGAGCAACATGTGTTGGTCCACATGTCCGGGAATGTGATCTTTTCGGTGGCTCGCTGCTGGAGGAGCAATCGGTTCTGGTCGTCGAAGAGGAAACATGAGAAAGCGCGGTGAAGAAGACCCTTTTCTATGTTGGTCATGAGGTGGCCTGCCCAGATTCCCATGTTAGCGTTAGGACCGTGGGCTCGCATAGCCATGCTTGGGTGGTTTGGAACCCACAAAGCTTCTTGCTCGCAGTGCCTATCGGGTTGTCGTCGTTGTCTAGGACAATGCACACCTCGTCCATCAGGCGTATTTGCTCGGCATCGTGACCTTCGAGTTCAGCAGAGCTCGTGTCAATGTCCGGGAATAACCTCAGAATTGCCTCCGCCGAGGGAGCGGCCTGCGTGACTGTCCTTGTGGAAGACGACATTTTCACCCTGTCTGTTTGCACCGCTCGTTGTTGTTCGTTGAAATGGGAGTCCGAGAGGGAATGAGAAAGAGAGAGGGGCAAAAGGGACAGACTAGGCTTTATCGCCAACGGACGGTACAAGCAATTATACTTCGGAGGCGCAGGGGTTCAAAATATATCTATTTACATTAATTTAGGACATAGTAGTGCACAGAGGGTACCCGACTGCTGTAGTGTAGGTAGGTTAGGGGCATTTGGTACGGCGGCGAGTTGTGCTTACCTCAACTTTTATTAGACCACCCTACATTTTAGCGCATCTTTGGATGATGCACAGTAGCAGAATTTGTATACCGTTCTTTTTACAGTAACAGTTGGATGGAGCCTATACCTTGTTTGGATATAGTGCGGGATTCAACAGTACAAGTCGGGAGTTTCCCAAGTTAGATGCCCGACGCCCGACACCCGACTGCACCTATTACGCATATATAGTCATTTTATATAGCTCCTGCGTACCTAAGATAACCGAGTCTAGATACGCGGGGATTTATATTGTACTGTTGGTACAGTACGAAGATAACCAGACGATGGATTATTTTGGACGCTACCGGCCAGATCCGAATAGCCTGTCATAGGGGGCTTGACTCAGCCGAGAACAGACCCTACCCAGGTGCAACAATGATCGAAGCTGCATCCAAAACATTTCCTTATTTTGTTCAAGACGGATATGACTACGCAGACTGTGTACCATGTTTGGTGACTTGAACAGAGAAATAACGTCGAGCCGCGCCGGATTCAAAGGAACAAATTACGCTCAGCTCCGGTAATGACTTGCACTGCTTGCTTGAGCAGTTCGAGCTGAATTTCAAAACCGCGATCCTAACCGCAAGGATTTGTAAGTCAGATGAAACAACACCACGTAAGTGTTTAGGACTATAGCACTTGTCTTTCGACCCTTCCAAAGTTTCAGCTACCTTGTACAAAAGATGGTAGTAATGCCGGGAGTCGGGAGTCACGGATTTACCGGGGCGTCATATCGGCCAACAAAACCAGACGTAATCCTTCTTTTGGAGACACCGAGACGCATGCTGTGCACCTAATGCTCGCCCTGAGACGAGGCGCAACTGTTGGATCGCGCTGCCCAAGCATCTTGATCAGTATTATCAGAAGCTTGTGAACCCCGAGCGCAATGAGACATCACCCCGCAGTCCAGTCTCACGGTGTCTCACGGTGTCCATCTTCGCAGAACGGCCCTCGGACATATAGATACCGATATTCGACCACGATGTCCCCGTGAAGGAAACTGGAACCTTCATGTTGGAAAACTTTGAGAGAAATGGCCCAATTCATCAATTTGCACGCCCAATCCGACTGTGATTCCGTGTCACAATGCCATCAACTTGCATAGGGAGTGAATCAGGGAACGAAGGCGAGGTGAGAGTTACACTCAATGACGTAAGGAGAAGCACCAGAAGGTTTGTGTAGCCCTCAAGTCTGTCTGCCAAGTTCTTCCTCGTTACCTCACAGCATGTTATGTTAGAAGAAGGCTAGGGGCCGGCAATCGTTGCGCGTGGTCGACAATTCTGAGATACGAAAACGGCTTATCGCGCGTATTCTATACTTTCTATTGCAAGAAGTAGCGGTCAACATAAGGTATTCAAAGCCTGTACAACCTTTTCCAATAATGCGCAACAATCAAAGTCGAACCTAGAGTTCCAGAACCCAACGTACGGGGTTTTACTGATTCAATGTGGCATAGACTAAGTCTATATCAGGGACTGTCTCTCAAGAGCTTCCCTGATCTTTACTTTCACGGCGTTTAGAGTAGATTCACATGCATTGCTACTGATAGTAGCTGTAAGCTATCACCCGGTGTAACCTTACAACGATATCGTTCATCATCACACCATCTTGAGGACCTTTTCTCTTTTTCTTCTATTTTTTTCCTATCCTCTTTTGGGCTTTTCCCCAGAGTGCTCACACCAGTACTGCTCACACCTCCCACCCTCTACCTAATGACCACCGCACAGTACACCGGAGAAGGACCTCCAGGCTTAGGTAATAGCGATGCGCGTTTATTCAAAGGCCATCCAATCGCGGTTTAAACCAGACCTACCAACTCTTACATACAGCCTCATTCCAAGCAAATATAACCACTCATCTACTTTTAGTCACTCATCTAGTCTTAGTCCACCACCCCTAACCCCTACAACTGGGAGGGTAACAGGGAACTTCCCCAGATAGAACAAGGTCGATGCTGATAACTACCGGACTAGTACGCCAATCATCGGACAGTACAGTACTGATCGAAAGTTGCTATGCATCTGATGTCTACACTAGCTTATGCCGCTAACCCCACTAACAAGCGAAGCTTCTGTGGGTCTCAGTTATCCTAAGACATACTATTGCAACACTGCATACCACCTATCTACGCTTTGATAGGCTGGTTCGCAAGCCATCGTTTTACTTATACACCATTCTTTATATGTACCTATTATTGTTGAAGGAAAAGAAAGCAGCGATATCGCCCCTATATATACGCTCTTTAATCATAGAATCCCTTCGAGAAAAGAGGAAGACAAGTCACGTGGGCCGTCCGCGCAAATGCGAACAAAATGCAATCCTCCGAGATAGACGTGGAGGACGAATCTGGAAGATGGTCATGTCTCGGCCCGTTCTCCTGCGCGCCAGTCGAAATAGAGAACTTCGGGCCCAGCTTCACGGGCCGGAACACGTTTCTGGCGTGGCCACTGTTCGGCCCGTTGATTTTCGACAATGAGAGCAGCGACGCTCGAGATCATTGCGCGAACGAGCGAAGTGCGTATCGATCTCACCCTCACTCACATGCTAAATCCGTGATATATGATATCTGGTAACCCCAACTGACAAGCATGCAGCATTCCTCGCCTCGCTCAAGCTAAGCATCATGATGTCCGTGGTGGCCGTGGCCATCGCGGTGTCCTTCCACCTGCGCTCGGCGCCGTCGGCGCTGGAGCAGCGCATCGCGCGGCCGCTGGGCTTGGTCTTCTGGCTGCTCTCCGTGGCCTGTCTGGCGGCGGGTCTGGGGAACTACATCAAGACCGTCAACAAGTATAGCCGGAAGGTGGCTATCGTGCAGAGTGGGTGGCGGACGCAGGTATGCTTTATCTCTTAATATTTCCTTAACTGGGCGTTTTTCACTCCCACAATCACACACACAGAGCTGTATGTAGAGATGTATGTTTATGTCTACGTATCTATTCCTCTTGATTCACTATGATGTATCTCATTCCAGAATCCTTTATCCCAACATATCATGGGGAACCCGAGAGGTAGCCACTCATTCAAATATGAAACCCCAGCAAAGGCACATAAAAGAAAGAAATAAGCACGACTTTATGAGCGCCAGTAGTCTTACTAACCACATCACTATAATAGTCCCTCATATCCTTCATAGCCTTCTCCATCTTCGGGACCTGCGTGACCTTGATAATTGTCGACCGAGTACAGGCTACTAGATGAGTCTGTATGTACCGAAGACACCACTACAACAGGCCACAGAAAAGACAACGCAAGGGAAGAAATGATAGGGTGGTAACTAATTCTTTAATGCGAAGAGAGACTCCTGAAAGATGCGATACGATGCTAATGCCGTGCTTATGTACATGGATGGTCTCATGATGTCGCGCGCATGCGCAAGGCAAATCCCAAAATTGTTCAAATGTGCTAGCATTCACGCCGAATATCCCGATCCCGCGGCACTCGAAATTCGGCCACTTGCGATTATGCGCAGACCTTTAGCATCCGGCTCACTCGACTTAGCCTGCAAACTTACGGCAGATTACAGAATAAATCCTGCGTCGACGCCGCCTCAGCCGCCTTCTGCCCCTTTCCAGTTTCGGAGTCGCAGCCGCCTACAGTCTTCTTGAACATGAGCTCGAAATCATTTGCGCGGATGCGGAAGTTCTGTGGATCCAGCTCAGTGCCTTCCCAAGTCGCGATCGGCAAAGCTGTAAGGGGCCAGAGATACCCGTTATTCGGGAGTGTGTCGAGCAAAGACAGCGAAGACAGCTGAGTCTCAGGCGCTGACCGGACTCTTTGTCTGATTCTTTCGGTTTCTTCATAGCCCGCGTATTCCTCGGGCGTAATATACATTTCACCATGGACCGTCGCCAGATGCTCCACCACTTCTTTCCCAGGGTACAAGAACCAGTAACCCCTGACTCGAGCCAGCCTCAAGGCGTGCTCCATCCAAGACGAGTATCGCTTACTGATGACCTTTTCTGAAATCATTGTCGGCGTATTATCAAGGATTTCTTTGGCGCGCATTGTCCTCGAGACGAAGTCGTGGAGTTCCATCCATTTATCGCCAAGGAAAAGTACTGCGTTACTAGTTGGTGCTTGCCATAGGAAAGGGTTTGGTGTACCTCTAGTTTGCCCACTGATATCCTCGGGGTTTCGGAATAGGGGAGGATTGAAAGGCTGTTCGCCATCTAGAGTAACTGAAGGCTGCTCTAGACTGATTCCGAAAAGATGCCGCCCCCAATTGTGGAATTCAGAAGCTGCGGAATACCGATACTCCAGAAGAGTGTATTTCAGGTCTATCAATAGACAATTAAGGTCATTTCCAAATTTCATTGGGGACCAGAGACTTACAATTGTAGAATTGAGGTGCAACTTCAGCATGCGGGGATAGTACCAGGAGATGCGACTGATGCGGCTGCGCGGGCCAGAAAGACTCGAGAAATCGCGTCGAAGTTTCCTCCTCCGTGAATTTCCGTGGAGATATTCGGTGCCTAAGGGAAAGATGACGCCCATTGGTCGGATTGGGGCTGGAGAAGGGCGGCCACTGGAACGAATCCAGGAACCTCTTCGTCGATATGTCAATGTGATGAGGAAGCTCAATGGTTATGTGCGGGATGGCACTCGAGGTATAGTCAGCTGCGCTGAGAGACCGTAGCAGCCTGATCAGACTTCCCGAAGACTTAGGAGTAGCTTGAATCAAGATGTCAATTTTGATATTGTTCCACACTGCAATGTGTCAGTAAGCAAACTATCAGCTTGTTAGTAAACTCAATTCGTCTTACTTCGCAGTGCTGCACTGTCCAGTCTTGTTATCCAATCGAGAGACTTTATCGCGAGCCGAGGAAATTCAATCAAGGTAGTCCTAGTGACCTTTACGTGTTGTCTTACACCTCGCGTAAAGAAAGCCTCTTCTTGATCTGACCCATCTATAATGATGGCTTGCGGATGCATATATGCATTAATGTGGTCTAAGCAGAGTCAGTATTCCCGCTGGGAGGTAGCTGGGTATGGTAACGGCCTTTACATACGGAACCCGCGAAAGACAGACTTCTCTAGTCTTCGGTCCGCCGAAACTCCAGCATAATCCGGCCGGGCGTCTTCCATACAGTCAGCTCGGCGATATACTTTGAAGAGGGCAGATACTACAGAGATGCCATACCATGGAATATGACGGCACAAGATTTGTCGATACCATTGATCTCCCATAACTCCTCCATGCTTATGCTGCTTCGGCCGAGCAGTGCAAAGTGCACGAAGTTCTTCAAGTCGGCTCCCATCTGACACGCCATCGGCAGCAGAGTTGCAGCGCTTTTGAGACTGGCGGCTGCGAACAGGACATTTCTGTTATTGGCCTGGCTTCCCCGCGTGTGCGAAATGGCTTGCAGTGAGACGGCCAGATCGAGAAACCTGATGGGGCCATTGAAATTCCTCTCCACGGTATTCAGCGCCGCCTGCGTTTGCGCTTGCACGGCGGGATCGGGGGGATGCATGGTGCCCTCGGACGGCGGACGATTAGGACGCGAGGGGTGGTGACCTGGAGAATGCGGGTATTCGGGGCGGCGCATACGGTCGTTGGGGCCGAGGACGGGAATGTTGTGGACGAAGAGGTAGAGCAGTACGGCTACGGCGCAGAGCAAGCCGATGCGCTTGAGCGAGCGTCGTGGCGGGCCTCGAGCGGGCTGCCAGGAAGATGACCGTCGCGGCCCAGCGCTGGCAGCGAACCTGTGGTCGTCATCCTTCTTGCCTAGCTCCTCGTCGCTCATGAAGAAGCTCCGCATCTTCCTCCATCCAAGCATGAGGACTCCTCCGTAACGGAAACGACAGCGGAAGACAGGGAGGATATGGCGGATACTATCTGGTAATTAACGACTTCGAGGGGTTCACAGGCGGCGGCATTTCACATGTTGCAGCCCGGGCGCCGGGGGAATAAACGCATCAACGACAGGATGAAGCTCGCTTGCTTGTGGTGATTTGATGGGCAGCGATTGAGGTAAGTGGCGTCTTTTATTTCCCGGCGATCCCCAGACAGCTCTGGCTGAGCCCGGACAGGCCAAATCTGCTCATTCACTATACTACACGCGCGGCCAACCAATGTCTGGTAACTACTAGTGAGCCCGGCCGAGGTAGGTAGTAGCGGAAGAGGCGTGTCAGATTGCCGTAGTGCTTCTCATGAACTGCAGTAACGAAGACACCGAGTAAAAGTTATGAGACGGGTAGGCAGTGGGGCTCTCGGATGCCTATGCCGCTCACTTTCCGCTGAGCTAGCGACCTGTTTAGCTGGTGCAGGTGTCTACGCAAGATGCCGGCGGATACCACGCTTGTCGCCCCACCACAGCTCCTGCAGCTCGTCGACCTCCCAAAGAAAAAAAACCAAAACCACCGTGCCGTGGGGCAGCAGGTGAACAGAAGGGGTGGTCCTGGTAGCGGGGCATCACGGAAACCTGGAAATTTTTCCAGCTTCGAATACCTATATTCAGTTGCCTATATCGCCTCGCGGCATCGTCTTCTTTCTTAGCTTCAGCGTAGTCGGGCACAATTCAGTCCGAGTTCGATTCGTTTGTACACTTTACGAGTTGCTCGGGGTTGTGATTGACTGGACCATAGCATAGCTTCAAGATGGCCAAGTCTAGGCGAAATAGAGGCAAAGCCGGCCAGCGGTCCGACCCCATCGCGAAGCCCGTGAAACCCCCCGCGGACCCGGAGCTGGCTGCGATTCGAGAGAAGAGCATCCTGCCTGTTCTCAAGGACTTGCAGAGCCCCGATCCCAAGAGCCGTACAGCTGCTGCCAGTGCCATCGCCAACATAGTGCAGGACACCAAATGTCGAAAGCTACTTTTAAGGGAGCAGATTGTTCATATTCTTCTTACAGAGACACTGACCGATGCAAGCTTGGAAAGCAGGGCTGCCGGTTGGGAAATCCTGCGCGTTCTGACCGCCGAGGAAGAGGCCGATTTCTGTGTACACTTATACCGGATAGACGTTCTCACTGCTGTTCAACATGCCTCTACAAAGGTGGGGAATATCTAAACTCATCCTTTTCGGCTATTCATTGACTGATTTTGGAATAGATCACAGAAGCGCTTGTGTCGCCAAAAGGAGCTTTCAGCAAGAGATCGAAAGCCGAGCAGGGCTTTATCTGGTGTATTGCTGAAGCGCTCACCGAAATTATAGCAGCCCTAGCCGCAGCTCAAGATGAGGCACTGGATGCTTCCAGCCAGAGCCAAGAGATTCTGCGGTTCCTCTTCACTTTGATATCAACCGACTCTACCACAGCGTCAGTATTGAAGAGCGCGCTTTCATGCATGATCACTCTATCAGAGGAGAATCGTCAGTTCGTTGAAGCCGTCCTTGGCGACAGCACGCATCAATGCTACAAGCACTTGACGGCTTTTAAAAATGGCGACGGCTTCAAAGCGGTCCTTGCGTGTGGTGTGCTTCACAACGTATTCTCTGTGATGGACTGGAATGATCAAAACCCTGGTAGAGATGGTGCCTGTGATGCTACTCTGGTCCCTGCGTTATCCCAGACCCTGGAGCGTACTAGCTTGAAGGACACTATGGCAAACGGACATAGCTCGACGAGCCCGGCCGATATCTTACAAATAGCACTCGAAGTCCTGGCATCGATTGGAACGGCACTCCAAGATTCTCTTGGCAAGGGTACTCGAGCGAAGGAGGAAGCTTGGGAAGGACTGGACAAAAACGACGCTATGGATGCCGACGATAACGACGACGATGTATCTGATGGTGATAACCCAGCAGACGAAGATGATGAGATGGGCGAAGACGAAATACAAGCGGATATGGAAATGGTAACGGGAGCCAACGACGATGCAGATGCGCACTCGGGTATCGATGATTTGCCAACATTAAGAGAACTGATACAGAAGGCGATCCCACAAGTGGTGAAACTCTTCCAGAGCATCCCGGGGGAGGATGAGTTGTCGACGTTAATCCGCACCCACGCCCTGACCGCACTTAGTAATGTTGCATGGACAGTGAGCTGCATCGACTTCAGTGAAGGCGCAAATGCCCCTATATTGCAAGCATGGATACCTGCGGCGAAGCTCATCTGGAACGATTCAGTAGCACGGGTGCTAGCTAGCAACACATCCGATGTTAGCTTAGCCACTGTTGTGACCAGTCTTGCATGGGCCCTTGCTCGAACCTTGCATGAGCAATCATTTCTGAACGGAGACGAACAAAAGAAGTTCATATCACTTTATCATGCATCTAAAAACCTGGATGCAGCCCCAGAAGATCCTTTCCAAGGTCTAGGGGTAAAGTGCATCGGGGTTCTCGGCCAGCTAGCTCTCGACCCAGCCCCAGTTAGCCTGAACCGCGAGATAGGTGTGTTCCTGGTTACAGTGGTTGCTGCGCTGCCCGAAACCCCAGCTGCCGAAGCCGTCGAAGCACTCAACCAGCTATTTGATATTTATGGCGACGAGAAGAGCGCAAACGACAGAGAGGTGTTTTGGAAAGACAATTTCTTGCAGCACATCGAGGCGACAGTACCGAAGGTGAAAGCCATGGTCAAGACGATAGACAAGCGAAAGTCAACTGAACTGCGAGCCCGTGCGGAGGAGGCTAGCCTGAATCTTTCAAGATTCATTCAGTATAAGCAAAAACATCGGCCACAGGATAATCAATAATCCCAGGCTAAACTTGTTCAAACTCATTACCAACTAATAGGGACGGAAAGCTGTGTGCGCCGATACCGGCCGAAATGATGAATGAGAGCATGTCACCTTAAGCAAGACCAGTAAGAGACAAATGGCATGCTGGAGCAACGCCATCATCACCGGAGCCTTCTATGATGGACCGGGCCTACGCACCATGTTCGGAGTGATCATTCAAACATACCTCCTCAGTCAGTCCACTGCAGCGTGAACTAGTCGTCACGGAATGGTGGCGAGCGGTTATGAATGGAAGATGCGACAAGGCGCGGGACGAAGCGTCAAGCAAACTAGGGGAGTTAGGTTCGTAGAAAGAGATACGGTCTATCAATAGAACTCACTTCTCAACCAGTATAGAGAATGCCTGCCACATTTGTTGTTTGTCTGTTTGTTTGTTTGTGTGTTCGTTTGTTCCTTTGCCCTCATCATCATCGCCGTCATGACATGATAATTATAGTCCTGTAAGTCCTTCTTTTGCTTAGTCCTTCAATTTCAGCCAATCGGCTTGAGCTTCTTCTTCTTCTTCTTGCTGCCGCCCTCGTCGCCGCCACCGCTGCTCGACTTGCCCTTCTGGAACTGCCGCCAGCTGTCTATGCGCTGGTCGCGCGTGGCCTCCCAGTCCTGCTCGTGCTGCCGCTTGCGCTTGCGGGCCTCGAGCTCGTCGTCGGCCCGGCGCTGCTCGCGCCCTTCCTCCTGCATCTGCGCCTTCATCTGGCGCTTGCGGCGCACCTCGTTCTCGATGAGGACCTCGCGCGTCTTGTCGCGCCACTTCTTGGCGAAGGCCTCCGTCTTGAGCTCCGGGCTGTCGACGGTCCACTTGTTCTCGCGGATCAGCAGCATGCGGGCGTCGGCGATGGCCTCGTCGAGCCGCTCCCGGTGCTTCTCGTCCATCAGCTCCGTCTGCGCCTTCTTCAGCCGGTCAAAGGCCTCCGGGGCTTGTGGATTCTTGGTCTTGTCCGGGTGGATTAGCAGTGACTTCTTGCGGTACGTGATCTTGATGTCGGACTCGGGTACGCCCGGTTGTAGGTCGAGGACGGCGTAGCTGTATGCGGCTTGTTAGCGATACGCGGGACAGCGTCGAGTTTCTAGTTCGATTGAAGAGGCTTACGCATCTAGTCGAAACGCCTTGAGTATACGATCTATCTCGGCATCCTGTCACTAGGTTAGTCCTGTTGTTGCATAAACGCAGTACAAATCGATGAATCAACTTGCCTTGTCAAACTCCTTGGCTTCGGACTCTAGTAGATCAAGCGCATCCTTATCATCCTTCGCAATCTCCTGCTCCTTCGAAGACATATTAACTCTCCGTCCTGGGTCGAATATCAAACAGCCTCTTTGTGGGTTTGGGAAAGTAGAGTATCGAAAATCTCAGAGAAGAGAGCAGCAACGGAGAGACAAAGGCAGATGTGTCTAAGTAGATGGAGCGACGTTTATCGGAGATAGAACGCGCATGCATTGGAATGCGATGCCAGTAACGCCAACGTCAAGTGGGGCCGGGATCTTATCAGCTGTTCTAGCGCTTGCTGATAACCAAAAAAGTTATCCAGCTGCGGCCCCCATGTCCTCTTACATCCCCATCGGTAGCGAGCCGTTTACATATATAAATACATGTAACCTCAAATTACAGCATCTCTCACGATTAATCACGAATGATTCTTCTCGATATTCGGCACATATAAGGCCATCTTGATCAAGATGCCTCGCGCCGCATCTCCTGCGCTTTCAGAAAATGAAGTCGACATTCTAGGGTCTTTGGTCACCGATGAAAATGAGACATCTCATATGAAGACAAAACACGCCGAGGCGCAAGATGGCTATGGTTTCGACGTTGCAGATCTACTTGACGGAGATGACGGTGGGAATGATGAAGACGACGAAGCTTTCATCGCATTGAAGCAAGCTGCTGCGTTCAGGAAGAACACAAATCTCAAGGGAACGACATTAAAAAAGGGCGGAGGCTTTCAGTCCATGGGTTTAAATGGAAACCTTCTTAAAGCAATTACGAGAGTGGGCTTCAAAGTTCCCACACCCATTCAACGGAAGACTATACCGTTGATACTACAGCGAAAAGATCTTCTAGCTATGGCTAGGACGGGATCTGGAAAGACGGCTGCTTTCTTAATCCCTATGGTTCAGACCTTGAAGGCTCACTCGCCGAACATGGGCGCACGGGCCCTGATATTGAGTCCTAGTCGTGAGCTTGCTATTCAGACTCTGAGTGTGACAAAAAACTTCACACGTGGAACGGATCTTAAGACCATGCTGTGCGTTGGAGGCGACTCGCTAAACGAACAATTCGCGAACATGACGGCCAATCCAGATATAATAATTGCGACACCAGGTCGATTTCTGCATCTCTTAGTCGAAATGAACTTGAACGTCACAGGGTTAGCGAAGATGCAATATGTCGTCTTTGATGAAGCAGATCGTCTATTCGAAATGGGTTTTGCAGCGCAACTCGAGGAGATTCTTCATTCTTTACCGCCTACTCGCCAGACGTTACTATTCTCAGCTACGCTTCCTTCTTCTGTTACAGAGTTTGTCAGGGCCGGCTGTCAAGATCCCACTCTAGTGCGGTTAGACGCCGATACAAAGATCAGCCCAGATCTCGAGGCAGCTGTCTTCAGTGTTAAGGGATCTGAGAAGCTCGGTACTCTCCTGCATATCTTGCATGATGTTATCAAGATCCCCACAGGCTTGCCAGAAGGAGTTACAGACTTGTCCGAGAAGCCCTCTAAAAAGAGGAAAAGAGGTCCCGATGAACCTCATGGCAAGCAGAAACCCTCACCTCACGCCACGATCGTTTTTACATCCACTTCACACCACGTTGAGTTCCTTCAGACGATGCTCACCCAGGCCGGTTTTGCCGTGTCATACGTTTATGGTTCTCTAGACCAGACGGCAAGGAAAAACCAAGTTGACAATTTTCGAAGAGGACATACCAACATATTGGTAGTCACTGATGTCGCGGCCAGGGGGATCGATATACCTCTGTAAGTCTAATAACTGTTAATTTCCTGGCAGGTGCCGAAATACAATCTTCTGGCTAGTGGCTAGCCTCAAGGAGATACTAGCAACGCCGTCTTACATTTGACACTTCAGCGTAATTTGCTAACGCCTAGTGTTCAAGTCTTTACAATGCCATCAATTACAGCTTTCCCGCGACGCCGAAGCTATACAGTACGTCACGCCAATTGATCTCCTTTTAGCACTGCATGAAGTGAATAGAACTTCATACTCGACTATTCCACGTCTTTAAAACTCAGCATGCTCCTGATTGCCTTGCATATCTTTTTTAGATCGGAAGTTTGCTAACTCCTTGATCCCGACAGTCCACAGAGTTGGCCGTGTTGCCCGAGCAGGCATGCGAGGCTGGGCCTACAGCCTTGTAAAGGATACAGACGTGCCATATATCCTCGATCTCCAGCTATTTCTGGGGCAGAAACTAGTTCTAGGGAAGGAGGGCAAAGGAACGCCAAATTATACCTCAGACATGGTTGTTGGTGCTCCCCTCCGAAGCAAGGTCGATAATTACACAGAATGGCTCAACAAGCTTTTGGCCGATGACACCAATCTTGCCATGCTTCAGCGTGTCTCGGATAAAGCTGAAAAGCTCTACCTAAAGACTCGTAATAGTGCGTCCAGTCAAAGCGCACGTCGGTCGCGTGAAGTATTTTCTTCCAAAGGCTTCTCGCAAGTTCACCCTCTCTATGGGGACGATGTTAGCGTCGTAGAAGATGATCGTGCCGAAATGCTAGCCAAGATCAGCGGCTTCAAGCCACAAGAAACGATCTTTGAGATCCGGAGAGGCGCCAAAGGCGGAAGGAGCAAGGAGGCGGAAGTGATGAAGTCGATCCGAGAGCGCTTCGGGCCCCGAAGAACAGCAAATGACGAGGAAGACAACGAACCAGAATCAAACGAATTCTCAGATGATGACGGTGGCCTAGCGATAGATAACGCAGAAGACGCCGACGGCTTCGATGTAGAAGATGGCGAAGAGGGCGAAGAAGCATCAGACGACGAGCAGGAGGAAGAAGAAGACGAAGATGAAGATATGGAAATAGAGGAGCCTATAGACTCCGACTCCGAAATGGAAGTGACAATATCCAATCACACCGACACACACCCCAGCAAATCCTCCCGCAAAGCCGCCAAGTCCTCCTCCGCCCCAGACGACCCGGTCTCCTTTCGGGACCCCGAATTCATGGCCTACGAGCCACGCACCGTGAGCGCCGCCGAAACCCGCGGCTACGGCGTGCACTCAGGCGGGCAGTCGAATTCAAGCGCGAATTTTTTCGAGGCAGCACGCAGCGCGACCTTCGACCTAACCAACGACGAAGGCGCGAAGTCCTTCGGCGCGCCGACACGCGCGGGCATGCGCTGGGACAAGAAGAACTCGAAGTACGTCTCGCGCGCGAACGACGAGGACGGCAGCCGCGCCCAGGTCGGCAAGAAAGGTAAAGGCAGCAGCGGCGGGGTGAAGATGGTGCGCGGCGAATCCGGCGTGAAGATCGCCTCGACGTTCCAGAGCGGGCGCTTCGAGAGGTGGAAGAAGGAGCAGCGCATGGGGCGTCTGCCGCGCATAGGCGAGGCGGAGCGTCGCGGGCCCGGAAGCACCAACACCAACACCAATATTGCCGGAAACAATAGCACACCCAGGCGTAACAACACGGTACTAGGCGGCGGGCCGCGGTACAAGCATAAGCAGGAGAAGGCACCCAAGGCCGCCGATAAATACCGCGATGACTACCACGTGCGCAAGAAGCGCGTGGCCGAGGCCAAGGAGAAGCGTGTCGGCCGCTTCCGCGACGGCGACGGGAATAAGAAGGAACTCAAGAGCGCCGATGACGTGCGCAAGGAGAGGAAATTGAAGGAGCTGCGCAGGCAGAAGAACGCGAGGCCTTCGAGGAAATAGACCAAGTTTCAAACAAAATGAACGGAAATGTAAGCCTACCTACCTCTCGGGATGCCTAAGTTATACAGATAAGGACGTAGTCATAATATCAAAAGGTCAAGTAGGTTAATGAATAGCAAAAGGACATTTAGCATCACTTGTATGGTCTATATTCTTTCACCACCTAGCAAAGCATGCGTTCGCCGTGCCTAGTGGGCGTATTACTCAGTTTCATCTTAATAATACATTCATCATCGTTGTCTCGGCCCAATGACGCCCATACGGAAAAATCATTGTAAGGCCGTAGACATAGTCAGCTATTTTATCTGGTCACCCGTGTAGAAACTAGAGCCACTATTTTCCATCTTCCCAATCCGGATTCTATATAATAGGTTAGTTGAGATTCCACGCATCAGGGCTCAGAAGTCATGCTGCTTACCTTTCGAAGGATGACAAGCCCTTCTAAAGTACTGCTGAGGCTGATATATTCCTCGTCCTCCAACTCTGCTCGCTCACCATACGCCAAGAGTACGGGTGTGCTCTGTGTCTGCCATCCCGTGATGGTCTTGGGCCGACCCGCCTGACCAACGACATCGACTGCTTGACCCACACGTACATTGACTGTCAGGGGTTTCAAGTTCTCGTCAAGGGTGACTAGGAACCGGGGGTGCATGGCCGTGACCAAGAAGTAGAGGAGATAGTGGGAGGTAGAGGTGATGAATTGCTTGGCGTCAATCATAGCGACGAGAACGGCCAACAAACCGGCTGTAGAGACGCGCGAAAGAATTTGGCGGTCTGTGTGGAAGGGGTTCAAGGTCATTGTACCCTTACCCATGTGCAGGAGGCCTTGCGCTATGCGTACCATAAATAATGACTCCTGTTCTCGGTGATAATAGCTTGCAAGCTGTCGTAAAAGTTGAGCCAATCTAGCGTTGTTTGTACCGGCACCCAAGAGACCCATAGCGAAAATTGCGTTGATAGCAACATCGTTGTCGTTATCGTGGCTGTATCGAGACAGCGTATCGTACACCTTCATCTGAGGGTTGCTAGGGCTAATCAAACCCAGAGCGAGCGGGACAGCGCGCCGAATGTTGGCCTCTCCATAATGCATGAGATGGCCAAAGTGACGCAGAACCATTTCTTGACCCACATCCTCACCCATTGCAACCAAAGCAATACCGAGAACGGCATATACCTGCTCCAGCTCATCACCCTTTTTCTCGTCCGACTCTTCGAAGTGCTCGTTGCAGATGTGCAGCAAGTCTTGGATTTTGAGCACCGCACCAGTACCAGCCCAGGCACATATCTCAGTAAGAACATACGTAGGTCGAGCCATTGGGTGATCCGCCGCCTTGAGCGTCTCAAGAACAACATCGACTTCTTCTTGGCATCCAAAGAATAAGAGACCAAGGCCAAGGCTGAGGAATCGACTCCACTTATCCGATAACTTTGCCCTGTGTTCATCATCCATCAAGAGCGTCACAAAAGCCTCGCTGATCTCAGGATTAGCTGAACCAATAAAGATGAGACCTAGCGACAGAGCAGCCATAGCGGAGATCTGCATGTCTTGACTCGAATTCGTCACAATAGGTAAGAGGTATTCCACAAGGTCCTCTTTTTGTGATCCAGCATACGCGAGACCCAGACCCATTATAGAGGCAGTCCGTACAAGAGGATTCTTGTGCTCGAGTTTATCCGTGTCACCCAACAAAGCTAGAGCCGGTTCGCTGTCTATCCGTGTGCCAGAGCTCATAATACCAATAGCCAACATCGCACCCGCTAATATCTGGGGCTCTGAGGCATACGTGTATTTGTCGGTTTTGTCAAGACCCATTTCGACATCCCACATGAGCAAAGTTCCGAGGGAAGCGACCGTCGACATCATACCCTCGTCTTTAGTCTTCCAAACCCACGTATCCTTCTCATCGTCATTTAACATCATTTTGTCGTTGCCGAAACCCGCGTTGACGAAGGCATTGACGAAACCAGCCGCCAGGTTGTGACGAGCAGAGTCCAAGTTGGTCATACCAGCTACACGACTGCTTTCTAGATGACTCTTGTAGATATCCTCTGTGGTCTTGGGTTCTAAGATATTGAGCTCCTTGCCCAGTGTTTTAAAGTATTCGGAAAGCCTAACATTGCCGAGAGCCTCCTCGATTTCTTCGCTGGCATCACCATTTTCCAGATTCAAAACAATCTTTTGGCGACCGACCATGAACGCTAGTTGCTTCTTGAGGGCTGGGTCATCCGTGGCCACAAAGTCGCGAAGGATTAGATCGTGATTGTTCAGCCGTATCGCAATGACCATGGCCTGGGTGTGTTGACCATACGTTCTATAGATGTCGTGAGCAACGTGGAGGAACAGCTCATTTTCCGGGAAAGTCAGAAGATTGACCATGCTAACAAGGTACAAGCAGACCCGGGAATACGTGTTTTCGTCGACAAATGATGGTAGTTGCTCAATTATCTCCAGTTCGCTCATCAAGTCAACTGCGTCAGCCTCTGCATTGCTCTTTAGGAAAAGTGGGACGAGAATGAGGGCAAGGTCTACGAGGTCGCGCACAGGCTCATCCGCGGCAACCCGTTTTGCGTAGACCTCGCCGATCTCCAGGGCTAGATGCCTTGTATATTCATGACCCCACGACCCGATGTCTTGAGAGGGCGACAGTAGTCTGTACTTCAGGGTATCTTGGCGGTCCTCATCTGAAAACGTCATGCCGATGACGGAGAGAACATCAGCTAGAGATGCCTTATTTTCACCCTCGGGCCAGTCGTCGTACAGCTTCGTCAACGACTCATAGTGTGGTCTTAGGAACTTGAGGGGTTTCGGAACGGCAGTCATCGAGGAGGTCGAGGTCTTGATGGAGGTTTTCATAGCTTCTAAAGCCGGCTTATACAGGGAGGCGTCTGGTTCCTGAGCATATAGTCAGTCGCCGCGCCAGTTCATCGTACGCTATAGTGGCGGAAGAAATGCTCACAGTGAGTCGCTCTACAAGCATGTCAAGCTCGCTCTTGAGCTGTTGATCCTCTTCACTCAGTTCTTCTGTGGCTACGAGGAGTTAGCCAAGCTCGAGGAGGGAACATCAGGAAGATACGGCAGCCTACCATCGACCTTATCTTCGTCCTTCTTGCCATTGGGTTGTGTTTGCGCATCCTTGCCCTTCTTCGTCTCATCAGCCTTGCCCTCGGTGGCCTTCCCTTTTCCCTTGTTGGTTACTTTGGATGCGTCATTGTTAGGCGCCATGGTCGCCGAGACAGCAGCGGAAGAGGCCGGGTATAGAGGGGGAGGAACTCGATGAGAAGCAAGGTACTTGAGGACAACAACTCGGGTGTGGGTCTTATGATGAGTGCACTTAAAAAGAGAAAGATGCAACAGATGTTGGTTTGCTGTTTTACAGTTTAAAGGTCGTAGAGACGTGGAGTGTGGTGTTGTGGTGTTGTGGTGGCAGCGTTAGAATTGGGTTTGGATTGGTGAGCTCCTCGCTTTCGTAGCCGGAGAGTTATGCTACGCTAGCAACCTGGTAAGCTTCCGGAGTTCTAGCTTAGCAAGGCGGAAAGATTTAGGCATTACGCGACCCTCTGCCGCCTAGATAGTGAGTGGTCCATGCTGTCCGAAGCCTTGCCTGGCTGACCAATCACATTGATCGTAGTTTCGCCCCATGCTGACATAATGACTAGCACAGTTCACCTATACAGTATATATATATATATATATATATATATTAGATTGACTGTGAAGACGCCATGCGTACCCTTATCTGTCTCTCTCCTGAAGTAAAATCTCGGTATACATCTCACGTGTAGATATTTCACTGCAACCCATACACGCAAACTGCCTTCAAAAGAAGCCGCGAATGCAGAACAAAGCTCTCTCCGTGGGTTTTGGAAATACTTCACACTTATTATTCCTTCTCCCAAACTTAAGGTAGGCGTAGAAAAGTGGGTATAAAAAACGGAATGCTTTGGGGCACCTTACGAAGTAACGTGCATCAAATCACCCCTCTATATATTTTATCGATAAGTGGGAGAGCTTGGAATTATTTTGGCGGGGTACGAAATGTACCCACCGTTCAACGTCAAGCCATCGGAACCAACTACTGTGCCTTGTTAATTTGAATATTCTCCGATCTCAGTCTCTTTGGGCGGATGAGATTCTGAAGTGATGTATGAGATAGTCTGTCCTGGAGGGGGGAACATGACCGCCGAATAATTATAATACCAACAACCACTCACTAACTGTCACTCCAGAGCAGCTAAACGCTGTCCGGGCTTCCTCATCAGTGGACAGAAACCAACACATCTTTCACAGTCTTTCACAGCCTTTCACGAAAAGTCAAGACCTCGCAGAGGTAAAAGACACAATGAAACTCGATAGCAAGGCAATGCGCCACCTCACGGCAGAGGACTGGCGCGTCCTAACAGCTGTATGCGCCCTCCCCTCCTTTACACCCTCATCCAACCAACTAAGCCCCTATCCCAGGTCGAAATCGGCAGCAAAAACCACGAAGTCGTCCCAACGCCCCTAATAGAAAGCATAGCCAAGCTGCGCGGCGGGCCCGGTCGCGTGCACCACTCGATCAGCGCCCTCGCAAAAGTAGGCCTGATCGCGCGCCTCAAGGAAGCGCGCTACGACGGCTACCGCCTGACGTACGGCGGGCTGGACTACCTAGCGCTGCACACGTACGCGAGCCAGCGCGCCGTGTACAGCGTGGGCAACCAGATCGGCGTGGGCAAGGAGAGCGACATCCTCGTCGTGGCCGACGAGGCCGGGACGCAGCGCATCCTCAAGATCCACCGGCTCGGCCGCATCTCGTTCCGCACCGTCAAGGCGAACCGCGACTACCTGCGCCGGCGCCACGGCGGGTCCTGGATGTACCTGTCGCGGCTGGCCGCGGAGAAGGAGTACGCCTTCATGCGCGCGCTCAAGGAGGAAGGGTTTTTGGTCCCGGAGCCGCTGTCGCAGAGCCGCCACACCATCCTCATGTCACTCGTAGACGCTTTCCCCCTGCGCCAGATCGCGAGCGTGCCCGATCCCGCGGTCCTGTACGCCGAGCTCATCGCGCTGATCCTGCGGCTCGCCAAGCACGGCCTGATCCACGGCGACTTCAACGAGTTCAACATTCTAATCAAGGAAGAGCCCATCGAATCGACTACGAAAGATACCACAGACTCTAAAGAGCAGAATAAACCCTCTAGAAAGGGCAAAGAGATCGAACAGCCACCCCCCATAGATCCAACATCCAACGACAACGACAACAACCCCCAAACAACCCCTACAGATACCTCATCACCGAAGGAATCAATCAAAATAACCCCCGTCCTCATCGACTTCCCGCAGATGGTATCCATGGACCATACCAACGCCGAGATGTACTTCGACCGCGACGTCGCCTGCGTGAAGCGCTTCTTCGAGCGTCGCTTCCATTTCGTGAGCACCCAGCCGGGCCCATTCTTCCGCGACGCTAAGAAGACCGTCGGGAGAGATGGTGCCCGCCGCCTCGACGCCGCCGTCGAGGCTTCCGGCTTCTCGAAGAAGGCGCTCAAGGACCTCGAAGCTGCTATTCGCGAACAGCAGGACGCTAGAGGCTCCGAAGGCGAGCAGGACTCTGCTTCAGATGATGAGGACTATGATGAAGAAGAAGACGATGATAACGATGATGACGATGATGCTCACGTTAGTGCCGGAGAGAATAGCAAGAGGAATGGTCGAGAAGTAGGCCTCGGCGAACACTCTGAAAGGGGGAATGAAATCAGTAGAGATGACTCATCAAAGCTAAGCATGTCTAGATTAGCCATCGCAGATGATACATAGTACAAGATATTAATCGCAATTCAAGAAAACGAAGCTCCTCAACTTGGTCGATAGAAGAAAAAATTTAGCAACAAATCCGACAATGCTTCCAGACATGATACGTAATTAAGCACGGTCCAATCATGAGTATTGGCTTGATGCTGGAAAGTCAAAAATTACAGATGTGTGGATCTATCGATACTGCCTATAGACTAAACTACAAAGTCCCCCCTCTGGCAGTACAAGATGGAATACCGTGTCGGGCGAAGATAAACACACAATTTCAGTCGACTGAAAACCCTAGAATCGCATTACCACACACATACTTGAGTCATCTTTATCGACTCAAAGAGTCAAGTTAGTTGCACTGTTGCAAAAAAAGCCAGAACAATGTAACCATGCGACCAACAGGAATTACTCTTGCCAGAACAAGACATGGCAAGCAAAAATGCGCCAAGTTGATGGTAGATCATACCGATGGAAAACCAGACAAAATTATTTGATGCCATGCGCATACACAAGACCAGGAAAGGGTACGCCTACTCCTTCACCGGCTTCACAGGTGAAGATCGAGAGCTACCGTTTGCAACCAGGGGAGAGTCGACATGAACCGTAACCCCTTCGTCGCCCGATCCGTCCTCCGAAGCCGCCGCCGCATTGCCAGAAACAGCATTGCCGGGCCTGTTCAGAAAAACGGTTAGCACGACGCAAGGTGATTATACCAAAAGACTGCATTGCTGGGCCGCTCAGCGTACTCGCTTTGACCCCCACCAGCTAGACCGCGTCCCTGTCCACGATTGGTGATACCAAATGGAAGAGTGCGGGAGGTGTAGCTCGAATTACTAGATGGGTTACGATGTTAACGGATGCCATACGGTTAGGGAGACGAAGAAAACAGGAACAAGAACATACGATGGAGCATTGAGGGCACGGCGATAACCACCAGGTTGGTTATACATGGTAGGACCCATGCCAACCATAGTAGTTCCATAAGCGCCAACATTGTATTCATTAGTGCGGAACTGGCGTCGCTCGGAAGTGATACGCTTCAGTTCCTTCTGGGCTGGGGTGTCAGCATAACGAATCTGCATGGGTAGGCCATCGGGACCAAGCTTGAGGTTCAGGAACTCTGCAATGACTCTGTCACAAATATCGCGAGACTCGAATCTTCAATCATATTAGCCAATACACTTCGAGCTAAAGTAGATTCCGCGTAGCTCACCGTGCAAAGCCAACACCACGGCTGTTGCCCATGCCGTCTCGAAGAATCTTGCTGGAAAGGATCGTATAACCGAGAAATACGGTACCAAGTTCCTGTGAAAGTCAGATATGCGCAATACATATATCTGGATCAAACTTACCGCCTCGGTAAAGTGTCTTGGGAGATTGGAGATGTAGAGGTTGGTAGATTCATCATCTCCTTCGGCCTTCAGGCGGGAGTTAAAAGACTCCTGACGCGGGCACAGGTTAGTACCAAACAGGTTAAGAACTGGCGCGTTCGGCATTGCCATCATGGCGTGTTTGTGGCAACAGAACTTTCTAGAGAGCCGTGGAGTGCTGTGGTCACAAGGCTCGAAAATGCTGTTGTAGAATAGGATGGTGACTGGGGTTTTTACCCGTGCAAAGCCCACTTCGTAACCCAGACGGAAAAAGCCCCGAATGCATGCCTCCGAATCGTGAACGTCGAAGAATTTGGCAAAGCCAAAGCTAAAAGGATCATTAGCAGCAGCCATATGGTGTAGATAGAAAAGGCACATACCCCTTGCAAGCTCCGGTGGTAGTATCAATGATCGCTTTCGAGGTTTCAACTTTCCCGAAGCGCTCGGCGTATCGCAGCAAAAGATCGTCGTCAGTGGTGGGATGAAGTCCACGGATGTAGACATTGCGGTTACCCGGGATGTTGTTGACGAGGCTCTGCTCGAGAGTCTTCATGCTCTTACGCGGAGTGAAGACCGCCGGAACAGCAGTAGGAATCGGTGGGTCGCGTCGCAACAAGGCATCGAGGTCCCGGTCAGCCGCAAGAGGATAGGTGTAGAGACCCTTTGGATTCTGGGCGACGTTAGGCGCACCTGCGAGGAATTGCTGCGGAGAGGGCGTCGTGTACGACGATCGGTCAAAGACTGCGACTCGAGAAGCCGCGTCACGAGAAGCCATGCTACCAGCAAAAAAGGGGGTGGCAGGAGTAGACTCATTAGTCGAGTACGACGATCTGCGATTCTCAAGGCCAGGGACCTCCTTGGTGGCGGCATCAGAGCGCTCCGACATAATACCGGCACGGCCAGGGGTATAGGGAACGTAGGGGTACGGCACATAAGCAGGAAAGCCACCTTGTGCCAAGTATGGTGTGGTGAAGCCAGAGTTGGCAGCATCAGGAGCTTGCCCGTAGCCATAAGTAGGAATGCCGGCAGGAGCATAGCTAGCAGGGTACAGAAGCTGGCCATCAGCCGTGGTGACGTAGGAGTTCATGACCGGGGGCACCGCTCCATTGGGACCAACCGTGGCTCCGTTGATGCCGAGACCGCCAAGCTGATTGGCAATAGTATTCATACCGACGTCGATGGAGCCCTGGCCGGCGAAGTTCGTCAAGTTAGCAGTAGCCATGGGACCCTGAGCGGCTCTATGCGCAGCGCCTCGCTTGGCTCCAAAGTTATTATCAGCGGTCATGGTGCTAGTAGGATATGGCATAGTCATCTAAAATGTTATCAATATGTCAGTAATGAATCACAATACGTTAGGGGTTAGAAAGGGGTAGAGAGTAGAGTCATCAAATGGAAAACAGAAGAACAGTGGTATATCAGAGGCAATAAGAAATGGCCTGATAACACGGCTGTGACTCGCCAATAACCAAAATTTTCTCAGACGACATAGAAATAAAGGGTGAGTAAGTGTTGAACAGATATGGTGCATGGATTTGAGTAATTAGAGTCCAATCGCTGGGTACATATTGGCCACGGGTGTGGTTTAGTATATGCAAAGCCAGGCTAAGTCCATTGATGGGTGATATGAGTAAACAGTGTGAGGTTCGGGTTGAATAAGTAGATAAGGGTATCAAGATATCGAAAGCGCTGGCGTAGGGATCGAGAAGACGAGGTGGCTAAATACCTGGTACAAAAGTAGAGGTTGATCTTGAGTGGCTCTGGCTTGATCTGAACAGAATGAGACCTAGGAAGAGACATGTTAGAGCAGAGTCAAAAGCAATAGTGGCTTAACAAGCTAATTTGCATGGAAAATGGATGTGTCCAAATCGCTAAATATCTAGAAGAATAAAGAAACAAAAGTTGTTTGGGCGGAAGGGCTGTTAAGGGGGAGGGAAAGGTTAAAGGTGAGGTAGGTGATGTGAACATGGTTGGAGGAGCACTAAATGTTAACTGCAACGCAGGAACATCAATAAGGACGGCACAGATGTGAGTGGGTTAGGCAGAAAATAGAACAGAAAGGAATCTGAAGGTCTTATAGTCATAACAGGCTGGCAGAAGGGGAAAGGTACTGGTGTACCTATACAGTTATTTGTGTTCAATGTACACAAGGCAGAAGACAATCGGCAGGACGATGCCCCAGTGACAGAAATTTTCAAATAGCCTGCCTGCCTGTTGTGGTGATAAACACTGGTCGGCGGGCCGACCAGAATTCAAAAAGCAACATAGGGGTTTGGATTGGACGCGCGGGTCGGCTGTAGAGAAATGTGGTATTATAAGACGGTGAGGGCTGAAAACATAGCTGAAATAATTAGGTATAAGAAGAGTGGAAGTGTGTAGGTGAAGCCATCGTGACAATTGTCTCCAGTACTATGGATGGGAACTCACCTTTTCTGTATGTGTTTGGCAATGGCAATGCTGTTGCTACCAAGACGGGTCAGAAGAAAGCGAGTGGTAACAAGTAAAATAGTACAGCTAGCGAGCAAGATGAGAATCGAAAGTGATTGTGGAGATGCGGGTGCTGGATGAGTCGATGTTATGCTGGAGAACCAAGTTGAAAAAGCGGAGGGGGGGAGAAGAGGAAGAAAAGAGTGGAGGTTGAGGTAGGGAAGAAAATACCCAGCTCGACGACAGGAAGGTTACAAGAATCACAGGCCCAGGATTGGGTTGGGTTTGACGTAGGTACCTACTAGGTAGGCAGGAAGAAAGGGGAAGGGCAAGGCACAGCTGGGGCTGCAGGTATTAGTGCTGTAACAGGCGCGCTGGGAGAGGCCGGACTTACCTAGAGTAAAACGTAGCGATGGAAGGCAGTATGTATATCTAACATAAGTAAGTGCAGGTAGGCCTCAGCAAAGCGTTGAGGAAGCTGCATGCAACGTAATCGATTAAAGGTGTAGATGATACACAGATATCATAGTAAAACAAGCCCGCAGTGCCAAGAGAAGCGTGTTGCAAATTAGGCACTAATAGACATGTAAAGCGTGAAGAGATAAATAAGAAGAGAGGAGAGGATGTAGATGATGTAGATGGAGTTGTGTTGGGGTGAAAGCAGAGTGCTGGTGTTGGCACCAAGAAGAACTCGGAAGTCTCCCGAAGTACAGTACAGGAAGAACAGCAGGAGTAGGAGGTGTTGAGTGTGAAGAAGCAGAAGCGACCTTGGGTGCAGGTAGATGCTTAAGTATTCTTTCCTGCACCTGATTCCCGTTGCTGTAGTCGGCGCCGTAACTTAGGTAATCGAGCAGGTTTCGCCGTACTTTGGGTGATACAATGGGCAGAGGTACCAAAATGAATGGCCTAGCAGAAGCCTGGAGAGGGACCGAGGGCTCGCCGAAGGAAGGTACGTTAGCTGAAGAGGACCAGCAATGCGGTGGCCGTTGGCGTGAACACGTGAGGGTGGGTGAATGTATGGTACCTAGGTACCAGTCACCGGCTCCCGCCTGGTGTGTTTTGCTTAAAACAACAATGGACAGTGGCAGTCGCTTGTGACATCCACTGCATGACCCCTCAACTGTTGCTCGGATACCCTCTTCAGACCAGACGCTAACTCCCCTCTGCTTCCAATACTACCTGGGTATGTAGGTAACAATGATAGTCTGGGGCCTGTAGTGAACAGCGTCAGCCAGGAACACTTGTGAGTTCGACAGAGAAAATCAAATCTACAGAGAGGTGAGATGGAGTCTTCCAAAAGCTATGGCTATGAGGTAGAGCCTGATGAACAATCCTCGAGTCCTGAGTCCTCATCAACACGGGAAATTCTATGCCAACTCTTACCCACAAGCCTGGACTCTCCCTGTTCAACTCAGCACATCAACCCCAAGTAAAATCTGTGGACATGAACCTGCTGAGCTAGTGAAGGAAATCCTATAGTGACCTTCTTCGTAGTCCCTGATGATACCGATGAAAAGTCTTGTAACGTGAAGGCTACCTTGCTTAGAGATTCTCCCAAGTCTATTGCCCTCTTGACCCTGAATCCTAATAGTGAAGTCGTGTGATGCTACGTCACTCCTTGTTCTATTGTGCACATATCAGCAATGAACCCTGTTATATGATAATATGAAAAGTTATAGCTACAGTGTAGAAGATAATAGAGGAACAAGTTATGATAAGCTGGTCTGCTTCTTAAGCATAGTCGATTAAAGGGTCCAGTTCTTGTGAGATGAGATCTTGGTGGCAAAACTGTGCAAACAGATAACGCTCCTTACATCGCATTCATATTGCCTTTCATTCCCATAATCAACATAGGTAAGGAGTGCCGGATCTGATTAACTGAGTTAAACCTACATGATAAATTTGAATAACGCTGATTTTTGAACATATCTGCAATGTCTATATCGGGAACTTCGTGAAAGGTCCAGAAAGGAGAAGTTCTAGCGTGGAATATCCGGGATGATAACAATAATAAAAGGAGCTAGAATAAGAATACTGGGGACTGGTCGGAGTGATATATCTTGGCAGAAAAGGCCAACATCCGAGGCCAAAATATAATAAAGGGTCGGTTGGGCCTTTTATTGTGGCCACAGCTTGAGAACAAACCCGGGATCCCAAAACAGGACCAGCCAATCCAAGACGAAGCGGTTACCCGTGGCTAGGGCAGAGTGCGAGTAAAACACATTCTAGGGTCGATGGATGAGTTGGCCAAGACAGATTACATGGCGCCAGAGGTTGGATCGTCGCCACTTGTTGCGCCTCCCGGTGAGACATTCTAGACTATATCGTGGGGAACATGTGGTCCGGCTTATAACTCGATCTAGGAAACGACAGGTGGCTACTACGTAGTTCTCTCAACCGAAACACGTGAGATTCCTTAGGAAACTGTGTAGAGGCTTTACCTGGTAACCAGGCTGTCTCCTTGAGCAGCTTCTTCTAGCAACCTCCAGGGCCTAAGATGTGAGATTCATACACGACCATCTCTCCTCTTAAGCGCATTCTGCGCCTAGAATGTGACTTTACGGCTCATGTGCGCTATGAGACAGTTAGCGTTGCCCAGCCAGATGTCTTAACTCATCGATATGTCTCGAGCGAGAGAACTGGCAACCCTGTCTCCTTCGCTACCACTATCCGTCTCCAGTAGCCTACTCCATCTCAACTGATAGAACACTCAGCATGATATTCAAGGGCAGCACAAAGGGACACACAGTTTACCGTAGCATAGATACAGCAGTCGCTAGTCGGAAGCTACCCATGGTCTATCCACGCCACCGGCCGCGGGGGCCAGCTGGCCTTGTCACTGAATCATCCCAGTATGACAATGAGACTAGACCGAAACATGGTAGATCGTCTCATTTCAACTGGTATAAAAAGCAACAAGTATTGGCGTGCGCTGATTGGATCTCGACCCCATTGGGTCTCGGAACGGGCTGAGTGTAACGGTCTTGTTGGTTCAATATGCAAAACCACCTAACCTCCGATCTGGGTACTCTTTCACGTGCTCCTCGTGGTAAGAGGCTGATTCACCCAAAGTTCATTTCGAACTGGAAGACTAACACCCTATAAGGGGCAAAATACACCACTATGTGAGTAATCATGTTTACATCCACTGGACTAGGCATGCTTTATATCATTTGCTTGGACCAATAAGTGGTAATCCCGCTGCAGTTGCTAGAAGCCTATCGCTAACAGCGTAAGCCAAATAAATACTCTTCCGATTATCCGGAGATCGCCTATGGTCCTCGTGGCTTAGTACATCAAGAAAACGTATGAGCAGCTGCAAAGTATAAACGCATCACATCTTATCACAAGACTGGGACCACATTATTCAGGCTATCTGTATTGATATGTGCGATTTATTTGAAGTAAACATGAGTCTATGAATGAGATCATTACCTTAGATAGTCACTTATGTATGTGTTCGCGATACTCGCGCTAAACCTCTATTGAATGATGGCCTGCCAAATCCACCCCGGCCGCGTTGCGTGGGAATTCGAGGCGTCTTAGAAAGCCCATGCCTCTAAACTCGCCCAAAAGGTCTACGCCAAATAAACACCTCTCATGCGATTTAAAATCAAATGCTCACGTCGCTGCAAGGTATGCTTATATTTTTCTTTCATGACCAGACATCCTCCTGTTAGATTGTTAGCAATTACTCTTAGAACGTCTTGAAAACCATCACTCGGACGTACCTGATATTGGTTGGCGGCTCTCATATTCTTCACAATTTCCTCACCCTTTGATTCGGGCACGCCCCGCTGTTCGGCGATAATCTGGCCCAAAACAGTGTTGACTTCTCGAGCCATATTGGCCGCATCACCACAAACGTAGATGTATGCTTTATTTTGAAGAAGCTCATTGATTTCCTTGGCCCTTTCCTTTAGGCGATGTTGAACGTAGACTTTCTTCGACCCCTCTCGAGAGAAGGCAGTAACCAGCTCAAATTTATCGCCTAGAACCTTTTTGTATTCCTGTGATTGTTAGCATAGCATAGGTGCAGGTCATAGAAGTCTTAACACTTACCTCCCACTCGGACTCGTATAGGAAATCCTCTGAGCGCTTTCGGCACCCGAAGAAAAGAATAGCTTTTCCGACGTTCTCACCAGACTCGGCCATTTTGGCACGTTCTTGCACAAAGCCACGCATAGGGGCCACGCCGGTACCAGGACCAATCAAAATGACCGGCTTGGAGGGGTCTGAAGGAAGCTTGAAGTTCGAATGCCGCACATGGACGGGAACATGAATCCCATCGTACTTGTTTCGTGGGCCCATAAGTTCGTACGTGAGACCGAAGGGCTCAGGATTTGGTTCACCATTTTGCTTCTGCTTGAGAGCAAGCAAGTAGTTAGTGGCAACTCCCTTGAAGGGGTCAGCGCGACCGGGAATCAGCTGATTCTCAACCACAGCCGTGACGGAAATCTTCTTAGGTTGAACAAGAGAAGATGACGAAATAGAGTAGTAACGCGGCTGTAACTTGTTGAGACCCTCAATGAAAGCAGAGAAAGGAATATTAGACCACTTCTTCCCGCCACTAACAACGCCGAGGGTTCGAGCGATGTTGTAGTGGTTTTTGCTAATCTTGTCCTGGAAGTAGTCCTTGTCGCTACCAAGTTTGACCATTTCAGCCTTAATATCTTCGTCAGGAGCGAAGGCAGCCAATGTGCCAAGGAACTGACGGGATACAGGAGCACAGATTTCCAGATGGTACCGAATAATGGCATCGAAGGTCGTAGGCGTAGGGAAGGGAACTTTGGCAGTGGGCTCAAGAGCCTTAACACTGATAACAGTATTTCTCTTGTCCGTCAAATCTAAGATGTTCAACATCTCATCAACTTCTTGACCGGGATTAGTAGGCCAGATTGCAATGTGGTCGCCTGTCTGGTATGTCAGGTTGGAGCCACTGATATCGACTTCCAAGTGAAGGCAATTCCGGTCTTTGACATGGAACAGTTCCCTGGATTCGACAATGGGCGCGATATACGGGTTGTGCGCATTGAAAGGGCCCTTGGCGCTTCCTTCGAGATGCATTTTGTTAGGTTCTCCTAGATATACCTCGGGCGAATCCTTGGTCAAGTTGTCACGTTCGACAATGCCAAAGATGGGTTCGTAGACAGCCTCGCGCTCTTCCAAGCCCATCTTCTCAGCTAGTGCCGCCCACATGGGATCTTTCCAGGCCAAGAAGTCCTCTTCCATTGTACCGGCGCCGTCGTCGCCCTCACCAGCTTCACCCACTCTGTGGGCACCGAGCTTCTCTAGAGCCTTGTTGACATTGCGAACCATTGAGTTGTAGTGTTCATACGTGTTATTGCCGAGACCGAACGCGACATAGGTGAGATTACCAAGAGGAGGGTCGTTCGAGTTGGAAAAGGATGGATCGTCCGAGGTGATGAACTCATAGAAGTCAACGGCGTTGTCGGTGGGTTCGCCTTCGCCATAAGTCGCAAGAACAAACATGGCGACCTTGTCTTCAGGGAAGGTGTCTAGGTTATCGTAGTCATACTCCTCCAAATCAGCGACCATGGTTTCGAGACCGAACCGGCTCTTGCCCTCTTTGGCCAATCTCGAGGCGTAGTCCTCGGCGGTACCAGTCTGCGAGCCATAAAAGATGACACAGTTTTTGCCACTCTCCTCCATCTTCTCTACGATATTCCTTGTCTTGCCAGCCTTGGCGGCGCCATTGGCGTTGGCAAAGGACGAGGCATACGGGTCTTTAGTTATGCCCCAGAGCTTGCCTTTTGTGAAGTAAGCAGCCGTACCCAGGAGGATGACGGCGAGGACAACAATGTCCAAGGTGTCGAGTTGCGCCATATTGGCAGTACTTCACAGTAACGTCGTGGTGATGAACGGTGTAACGGTTTGCGACAGACGAAACGAATGCGGACCCGACCCAAAATTCAACAACGGATGATTCGGATGAGGGTGCAGCTTTCACTACTGGAAGGTGGATTAGCATTGTTGTGCAACCAGTTCGTTGCAGGCATATTGATGTACGGACATAGACAGTAGTGCACGCGCGCGCTCAGGATGGGGCAGGCGGGCGGGTGACACTACACGATAGACTTACAGAAACAATGTGTTAATGTTCCAATCTTAGTCCAGTCAAGTCCGGTCGAAGAAAATCCCCCGAGATGTCTTCCAAGTGGATTTACCGAGCGGACTGTGTTGTCTTCTACGCGGGCTCGATTTAAAAGTTCTACCTGCCTACCGACTATGGGACAGAGAGGGGCATGTGAAAGGAGTAAAAAGATGCGCTGAGCAGTGCTGGCTCGAAAAGACGCACGCAAAAGGAAGGATAAAGAAAAAACAAAGATGTCGGCGGAAGAGTGCTAAATGCCTCGGGCCCGGGTGAAATCGATGTCTCGAGTCACGGGTCGGTGGGTTTGGCAAGGCCGGGACGGGGGGAAGAAGAGAATGGGACGTGGAAGTTTTGGGGGGAATGAGATGGTGGTATCGGTGAGTTTTCTACTATTTACATGCGCCAACAGTGCCGCCAGAAAAACGCACGATAAGGGTACATAAGCGGTCTACGCTACTGTAACTGTACGGTAGGTACACCCTCGCCGACGCCGAATAGCCCCACTATGATAATCTAGGGTGCTAAGGCTACCTAATCTCAGCGCTGGAGTCTGTTCGTTGTTTAACTTGGAAAAGGTAATGCAGTGTGCTGTGCAGGATGTGTAGACTATACCTAGATAGGTACTTTACCTACCCAGCTGGCGGGTAGCCATTATACTCATAATTCCTGTTGGAGAGATTGGCCACATGTATTGGGGAGGCAAATAGGCTGATACATACATGTGAAAGGTTACCATCTGGTAACTCAGCATATAATTCCAGAGGTATGTATGCCAGGCTTCTTCCCTTTGCCAAACTTGCTGCCCTCGAAAACTGGCAAGGAAGTTCATATGTGCTGGCATCTGTCGGCAACGAGATTGTGGCTCATGAAGGGTCGATTACTGCAATCTGTCCTTACGTATAATACGCTACCGGTACTTAAATAGCAGCAATGTGGTGCCACTGTCTACATTGGCCCCCCTTTTCGCAAATCAGAAAGAGATCCTTCTTTTTCTCAGCCACTCATCTGCTGAGCTTGAAAACGCATATCTTACTCATCATGCGGCTAACGCAGTATCACTCGGCTTCCCCTTGTATACTATTTCTCGAATCAGAATACAAACAGGTCTACCATAATTGATTACCTACTCAGTTGTTTGGCATCACTGTCTGAGTCGTCAACGAATTTACCGGTATTTTGGGCCGTCATATTCTTACTACGGGCTGCGACCTGCGGCAACTCGTGACAGACCGTCCAGTCCGGTTTCGAGGCTGGTTTGCCCCCCCCCGAACCTCCGACGACCTAGGCATGAGACTGAGCGCTCGGGAGAACTGGGCCAATAGCAGACACAGTACCTAGTCCCCAGTGTTTCCTCCGGCAGTTCCTGATCTGCATCAATCCTCTTTTCCGCGAGGAGCATAGCTTCTATTGATGAGTCGATTTTGGATGCTAGCGAGTTGGAGATCGAGACTGAGTGATCATTGACCGCAACAGTGCATTCATTAATGGACGAGGTTATTATGTGCAGTGCTAGGTAACCTGTTTATATACATTAGGTGGCGAAGAGCCGGCAACACGGATGGCTCGGTTCCCAAGAGATCAAGTGGGCGCATCATGTACCGATGTCGTAGCGCCGAAAGTGATATTGCGCCGGTTTGCATATATAGGGCCACACGGCATCTTTTTGGACGATTCAGTTATGCATCTGATAAGGATTGCCGTCGTTCGACGTCGGACTCTGCGCTGTAAAGAGAATACAGCCCCGCTCCGTCGAACCTATCTCGTGTTCGTGTTTGCCGCCGGCATTCGGATCACTTACAATAAGCCGGATGCCGTCAGTCACTACGCGGCTTTGACGAATACAGCTTTTGCGCAGTCACAAGGCAATTCGCAATCTTGACTGCAAACAGAACTTGGAAAATTCCCCTTGGATTGTAGTGTGTACTGCCCGATCCAATCCTCCCTGATAAAGGGTGTAGGGTACATGAACCTGCAGGCCAGCAATCTAATAGGATTAGGTAAGTACTTCTATTTTGAGTTGGGGCGAGTTGACAGAATGAATAAACTCCGACTAAGAGACGCCAAGGTTGTGTCCGGGGCCGATCCCTCGGTATTACCACCTTTGACCAGACTATACTAAGTTAATTTAACCTTGTCTACCCGAGTTGTGTATCTCTATCTACCTACGCATACACGAGAGCTGTATCCTGACAACCTGCCAGAAACTTGTCAGAGGCTTAGGTAGGTGTACGCAAACAAAGCCGATGCATGCGCGCAGATTTCTACTTTATATTCTTGTAGTAGACATCAGCGATCGATGTCACTGTTTTGGGGGCTCATACGAGGTTACAGGCTATTGAGGAAAAGCACCTACATGTGGTTGTTTCGTATTATTGGTTGAGCTACTAGATATAGTTTGACACCTGGCTATGGACCCTTATTGCCCTCCCTTTACTACATGCTTGATGTCGGCACTGTGAATGTACATACAGATGTCCGATCCCGAATCGAAACCTCTTAGCCTCTACTAGTCGATATTGACTTACTATATGTGGCGAGCTGGGATGATGAGTAAGTGCCATCTATGTATAGTAGTATGCTTACCTAACCCAAGTTGTCGCTTGTATTCAATAATCAGGTAGAACTTTAATGCGTACTTATAGAATGGTTCTACGGTACGATTGCCGTCTAAGATCTAGAGTTCGTGGTTGGGTTGAAGGATATTACAACTTTTAGACCTTAACACGTATGCGCTGGGTAAATCCTGTGCAGATGCTAATTAGCGAGACCCCTTTCTTTTTGACTTAAAAAGGAAAACGCCGCCGGGACGCTTCACTGCGACATTCAATTGTAAAGTGATCTTTTTAATAGCTAGTTCTCTCTACTAAACTGGCGAGAACTGGCTACTTATGTAGGTAGGTAATTTAGCTGTTTGACCGCGGAGGGTATGTACCGATGCAAGCATCTGCGTTCGGAGATCCACTTCGTCGCTGTCCTGGGCAGGTCGCTCCAATAAAGAACCCATCTGCCATATGCCCTCATACCAAAATCTACTACTTTAAGGAAACAATGAAACCCATTAATAAAATCAGAAAAATAATCACGTGTTAAGAATAAATCCGTTAAATATTCATTTAATTCAAATCCCTCATTTATTCTGTTTTTTCTGTACTGTCTGGCCGGCGCTTGAAGTAGTAGTGCTTCTGGTGCTGTATATGGGATGGGTCGTTTCTTGTTGGACCGACCTGTCCTGGAGTGTCCTCTGATCGAAGTTTGTCGAAGCGACTGGGTATCTATAACACGAGCTGAACCTTCTTTAAAATGATAGTTGTCTGTAGTAACCAGATTACTTGCAACATCTCGCTGCTACTTACTCATCGTGTACTTACGGGCCGGGAAGGTTCTGGCTGGGCTGAAGCTAGCATAACCGACACGGCGGGCTCCACTGGCCTAGTTACTACAGGTTATGGGGTAAGCACTCCGAGCGTATTTTTGAAAAGACGCCTAACAGGGAACATCCAGATGTAGTACAGCATCTACCAAAGTATTCATCGCCAACTGAGTAACTCTGGACTATTGGGGGAGTCTTACAGGTCCGTTAAGATGAGGTGATACTTGGAGCCCATTGCATCGCACTCCATTAGATTAATACGACTATATATTATAGCTGGAGATATCTGCCGGACTTTGTGACACCATCTACTTACCTACAGTAGGTACTTAGTACTAACTGTTGATGTTACTCATGTGAAAGGTCTCATCATGCACAAGCCACCTTTGATTTGATGTTCAGCTCAGCTCAGCCAAAAGGAAACAAAGAAAGTTCGAGCAGCAAGGGGCAATAGGAATCTTGACTCTGACTATACCAACTTAGTGCTAGGCCCGTCTTCATTAACCTGCCAGTAGAGGGTCCCTACCTGCAGCTATGGTGCATGGCCCGTGATATCGAGAGATTCTGTCTATCCAACCATCTATCTCTCCGCCTACCTACCGATCCATCGGTATAGCCTTGTCAAAAGGGGGTTCGAAACGGCCTCGTCTACGACGAACAAGTTCGGCTATATACCTGGACCTGCATCAGCGGAACACGGACGCAAAACTTGTATGTTTTGCGCCAGCAAGACAGCCCAGCCAGCTTGCAGCGGACATATAATGGGCGTCGTTTGATAATCATGGGTAAGTTGGTTTCGCGTGTGATTCACTTTGCCGGTCTTGGCTGGTGTAGTGCAGCGGTTGTTGGTGGTAGAAGCAAGGCGGCGGTACTATGACGGATCCTGCTTCGACACTTTTGCATTAGGTCGACCTTTGTGGTTGGCCGCACCGATGCATGCTCTTGTGGGATGAGTCGGGTTGGGATGCGGCATGCTTAAGTACATACTTACCTGCAGTTGGGAAGGTATTGCCATTGTTGCTGCCGTCACCACACCAAGCACTTAGCACCAAAACACCGACGCCTCCTGCCAGTTCCATTAGCTAGGTATTTACAGTACCTACCTTCCCCATTAACCCCCCCGTCCAACCCACTCCGGGCTGCCGCATGTCTGCCTGTCTGCCTCCTTACGTAGTCCACGTCGCGCGACCTTCTTTTCGCACGTTCCCCATCCTATCGTATCCGCTGCTGTGTTGCCGAGACTGCTGCTGCTGTCGTGCCCCTCCACCGCCGTCCTGTTTCACAAGAGAGGGGATGCTCCTTGTGTCCCCGTGTCCCTGCGCCCGAGCACGCAAGCCCCATGCCGCCGTCTCCTTTGCTGACTCCCTCGTCGCATGATGTAGCTCCGTCCCAAAAGACGCTGCCAGAATTTCCTCCCCGCTCAGCCTCGCGCCTGAACGCCTACGACGACGAGAACGATGCTTGGGAAAACACCTTGAAGCCTCTGCCCCAGCCCTTGCCCCATGATTCTGCCGTGAGCCGTGCCATCGCCCATTCGCGCGAATCGTCCCTCGAGAAGCTCCAGGCCGGCGGACTTGCTGGTATTCCCGAATCGCCCCGATCTGCCGTGTCTTCCGCTGTCACCCAGGGCGCTCGCGCTGCGACCTCGCGTGCGGGTATTGGCACCATCCTCGAGCGTGTCGTAGATCCGAAAGCAACGGCGTATGGACATCATCGCCAGACCTCTATTGTACATGGGATCCAGCATTCGCGGAATGGCAGTCTTAGCTCTTCTTCGAGTCCTCTTAGTCCCCAGATGATAGCCGCTGCCGGGGCTGGCTTCTTACCAGAGCGAGGAACAGATATGCCTGTTGTTGCGCGGCAAGAGGTCGATGCATCGGTTGGTTCCCGCCCGCCTACTGCCCTCTCGGGGTCTACGGCTATGTCTTCGACACACTTGCTTGAGAAAACGGTATCTGCCTCCGACATGAACAACGGCCCCTCCACGCACGCCGTGGCTCAGAAGAAGGTTGAGCGTATGCATAGCAAAACTCGCCGTGACCATGGGCATCATCATTCGCATTCATCGAGACACCCTCGAGACGAACAGCAGAAAACTGTGGGGGAGTATGCCCTGCATGTTTTATTCACCTCCGTTTGTTCTTATGCCAATCCATTGATGCCCGAGTATCAAAATGCTAACTAAGGTGCAGTTCATTGCGCACGCCGAAGAGAAGCTTAATGAGTGCATGGCGATTCCCTTCGACCCTGAACCCAGGATCGAAAATATCTGTGGTCCTGGCGCTGATCCGGCTTTTGACCAATTTATTGTCGCCCTCGGTCATATTGCACGGCCGAAGCCCAAAGCACTAATTGACGCAATCATGCTGTGGAGAAAAACTAAGAGTGAGGCCGCCAGTGACGCGCGCAATAAACTACAGCAACTGAAATCCAGTCAACCTACTCCCAGCCTGATAAGACGTAATACTGAGCCAGTGCAAGCCTCGATGGTCACTGGTGTATCAGATATTGGAGCCTCGGGCCTACCGTCTTTAGCAGCAAGGCAGGAATATGTGGCCCAGGCCGAGCGACGCTCCATCGTATCCATCTACATCTTGTGCCGAGTCCTCCTAGAAGTCATATCACACAGTAGCCTGAGCTCTATAATGCCTGAAATGGAAGATAAGCTGGAAGGTATCATTTTTGGCCAACTTAAAATTGCTGAAGTTGAACAGCTTGAAGCTTCGCCTCTCAAGATGGCCAACTGGAACCTATTCACTCAACTTCTGGGTGCTATGAGCAACATTAACTTTACCAGTGTTGCTGACCGGTTTATACGTGATCTTCGTGGCTCCTTGCAGGATATCGCCGCGCGAACTTCAACACCCCAGACTAAAGATCCTGAAGGCCAAGTAGAATTGGTTCTTGGCGGTATGACGCATCTGCGCATCAAGATAGAAACGGACGAGGATTGGGATCAAGCTTGCGGGTTCTTAGCGTCACTAGGCCGACTGTTCGCTCAGTCGCATGGCCAGAGGATAAAGACCGCTTTTTGTCGCATTCTAGATACTCTTCTTCTCCCCATTGCAGCGAAGGGTACTAACCAGCACTTCACGCACCCGAAGTGGCAAGAAGTTCTCAGCAATATCGGCCCACGACTGGCCTCAATGTTTGTCAAACCACGATACTGGTCAGTTTCATTCCCGTTGACCTCGACAATGGTTTGCGTATCACCCCCTGAATCTGCCAGCCCCCAGTGGCTCCAACTGGTCCGTTCGCTGCAGACTCGGTTGAAAGACAAGGCGTTAAGGCCACATTGTCTACTTGCGGTTTCTCGGTTGCTCTGGACCTATCTCTTTAGAATAAACGACACAGGTGGTGCCGTTGCCCGCAAATTAGATGAAGTTATGGGACTTGTTTTACCCCCAACTAAACGCGCCTTCTCGACCGCTGACACTGCCTCAAATGGTTCCCTTATTCAGATAATCAGAATGATAGGGTATAGATATACGGAGTACTGTTGCAAAAACATTATCTTCCCCTTGATAAACGCCGAATTGTTCAACTCAAATAAAGAGTTGAAAGTTGAGCAGCTCGAGCCTGATAGGATGGTCATTGGGATTAGAGCGTTTTTGACGATCATGTCCGATCTTGAACAGGGGGAACAGGGTCGGCCACCCTTCCCACAAGAATTCCCGCCACCACCAAATCTAGACCGGCTGCCTCCTGATTCACCAGGGTCCATATCTAGCCCTGGGATACTCTCTCCTAATTCACTGCTGTCTACCACTAACGAAGCTCTGTCCCGTCCCGTTCAACTGAAATCACTAAGCGATGGCGTGCGCGAATATTACAAGAAATTTGCACAGATTCTGGGTAAAATCACCATTATATGTGATAATACCTTTGGAGGGCAAGCTGTGCTCGATGAGAAATTCAGCAGTCCTGGACCCAAGACGCCCATCACTGAGTCATTTAATTTTGCAAGGCGTGACGATTATCAGAGTCCGGCTGAGCAGAAGCAAGCATTTTATGGACTACTTCATGTTGCTGTACAAGCTTTGCCTCGGTGTTTTACCCCCGACATACCATTCAACCCTCTCATCAACCTTTTATGTACAGGCACTGCTCATGTTCAAGATAACATTGCGTATTCATCAGCCCAATCGCTCAAATCTATCGCCAAACAATCTCACGCCCATCAAGTCACAATGGGGTTCGCTCGGTTCATATTCAATTTTGACGACCGTTATGCGACAATGTCGGACGGTGGTATGTTAGGACCTGGTCATATCGAAAATACTCTTCGACTCTATGTTGAACTGTTACAAATTTGGAGGGACGAGATCAAACAAAAGACGCGAGATGCCACTTCTGAACCTGTCGAAATCACGGCCAATGAGAAGCGTGGGTTGAAACTGGATCTGTCTAGTATATGGGCAGAAGTCGACCATGTTGAAGCTCGCGGTTTGTTCTTCTTGTGCTCACAGTCCCGAAGAGTGAGGCATTTTGCGATTACGGTGCTGCGGCTTATAACTGAGTTTGATGCGGCACTAGGCAAAGACGGAGCGCAGGAGAAGGATAACGTCCGTCTAATTGACATTCTAGAGAATGATTCCATTCAAGTTATGAACTTCAAAGACGAACTGTTATCGGTTGCCGAAAGAAGCAGGCTTCAGCGGGGAATGCAGAATACAAACAATAAAGGAGCCCTGATCGAGCTCTGTACAAGCGATGTTTCGTACGACACCACACTATGGTTCAAAATCTTCCCGAATTTGATACGAATCGCATATGACCGGTGCCCCTTTACCTTGACCATTGGGCGAGATTTGATCTGCAACCGTATACTGCAAATGTACAAGACCATATATACTATATCAGAGCCAAGCAGGGCGTTATATCACGATCCGACCAGCGCTCGCCAGACGGCCCGGACACCAACGACGCAACCAGAAGTTCTCATTGAGCAGTGGAAGTTATATCTCACTTTTGCCTGCACTACCTTGACCGATACAGGAAGCACATTCAACGGCTCGTCACAAAGCAATCAGCATCAGAGAAAAGGATCTAAAGCAAATGACCGTATTGTGTCGGCGAGGACCTTGTTCAAATATCTGATACCGCTTTTGTCTGTTTCTTCCGCTCTTGTTCGTGAAGCTGTTGTCCTCTCAATGGGCTCAATTAATCTTCACATTTATCGAACTTTATTAGACGAATTACAAAGCCACGTAACGCGATGCAGCGAGGAAGCCCGAGCACGGTTACACCAGAGGACCAACAGCGGACCGCGGCGCAACCGCAGAATGGATCTCCTATGGACTGAGCTTACACACATTTACAAGCTCACGTCTCACTTCCTCAAGAATCCCGAGGTGTATCAGAATGAATGGATATTGAATAACCTATGCACCTATGCTCGGGACTTGAAACTCTTCTTAATGGATGGAGAGGTGCAGAACGATTGGGAGTTCCAGAAACTTCGACGACATTACTGCGGCCTGATGGAAGAGCTATTCGAAGGAATAAATCGAACGCAAGACCCTTCTCGTTGGATGACTTTCGAATCCCGGAAATCTGCTTTCACTTTGATGGAGGACTGGTGTGGATTCTCCCCGAACCAGGAACAAATTCGCGACAGGGAAAAGAACATGCGCAAATCAGTAATTGACCAGCAGGCTGTCAGTGAGCGAGGCCCGATCACGGCTGCCATCGAAATTGAGAAAAGAAATTTAAGGACCGCTGCACTAAGTGCCATGGCCGCTCTATGTGCTGGACCGGTCAGTGTCACAACTGAAGGTGGCGCTGTCCTCCGATTTGATCTTCGACGTATGGTTGCGTGGATAGACGCAATATTCAACTCTGGAAGTGATCGGGTTATCGCCATTGGAAGGAGAGCTTTGAAAAACCTGATCGTCTACAACCAGACGAACCCGTATCTATCGGAGCACTGCGTAGCGCGCTGCTATTTGACAGAGACTCCAAAGGTGCAGCAAAGTTACTTTTCCGTGATCACCGAAGTCCTATTAGAACACCCCGACTATTCAACGCCCCTTGGGAAATTGCTGGGTTTATGCCTATTCATGCTTGGCAATGATGTTAGTGAGACACGTTCCAAATCCGCACGGGTCTTGAGGGCACTTGAAGAGCGACAACAATCTGGACGCAGCTCCAAAATCCAAGATTTTGACATTAGCATCTCCGACAAGACAAAGGCCGTTTACAAACTGGCCCAATTTGAGATATCGAAGCGGCTCGCAAAACAACATCCAGAGTTGGCGTTTCATATCTTCTCCGAATTCACATACTATTTCAAAAATCTGCAGCAGGGAAACCAACGGAACGTTGTGGCGGTTCTTCTTCCGTGGATTCAGACTATTGAGCTCAAAGTTGACCCGAATGGTGGACCTATAGCTCAATCCTATGTCCTTCTTGCTAACTTGCTCGAAATTACAATCAAATCGAGTGCTGCATTGCATAACGAGGTTCAAGCTCTATGGCAAGCTCTTGCAACGGGCCCTTATCCCGGGAACGTACGGCTTGTGCTAGATTTCATCATCTCCCTTTGCTTGGAGCGTCGAGAACAGAACTTTGTGGAATACGCTAAACAGATCGTGGTGTTCCTCTCGAGCACTTCGACAACACCAGGCAGCAAGGTTGTCGAGTTTCTATTAACGCAAATTAGTCCCAAAGCCATGGTGCCGAATGAGAAAAAAGAAGTCGTCCCACCACCTCCCGATATCAATATGTTACCCTACTGCGCTGATTTGGCCGAGGCATTACCAATTGGTACAAAACAGGCCGGGCTCTCACTAGGCCAGCTATCTCTTATCCTCCTAGTCGACCTAATGGTGGCTCCGGCCCAGCTCACGGCGGAAAGTCTCCCGCTCCTGCTGCAAGTTGTGACTGTCTTATGGGATCACTACACACCTCTTGTCCAAGAGCAAGCACGCGAGATGCTGGTGCACTTGATTCACGAATTGGTGATATCGAGGATGGATGACGCTACATCACCCGAAATCAAAGGCTCTATTGAGGAACTCATTGAAGCAATACGTCAACATGACCGGTCGGTTGTATGGAGTTACGAGGATAGTAACGGCAAAGTCGATGAACGTGACAACAAAGTCCCACAAAGTATGGAGCATCTCACGACCGAGGTTGTGAAAACCTTCGAGATCACATTCCCAGGTATTAAGAAACAATGGAGTCGCTTATCATTGACTTGGGCGACTTCATGCCCCGTGCGTCACTTGGCTTGCCGTTCGTTTCAAATATTTCGATGCATCTTAACCTCTGTTGATCAAACCATGCTAGGCGACATGCTTGCACGTCTATCGAACACAATTGCAGACGAAGACTCTGAGATTCAGACATTTTCTATGGAGATCCTGACTACATTGAAAACCCTGATAGTGAAACTCGAGCCCGAGAAGCTTCTGTCCTATCCGCAGCTGTTCTGGACTACTTGTGCCTGTTTAGAGTCCATTAATGAGCTTGAGTTTCTTGAGGCCGTCGAGATGCTTGATGAATATGTCGAGAAGCTGGACTTTAGCTCCTTGAGTGTACGACGGGTCCTGCTAGAAGGTCAACCTCCTCGTTGGGATGGTGTTTTCGAAGGCATCCAGCCATTGTTATACAAGGGTTTGAGGTCGTCCATATGTCTTCAACCTACCCTCAATCTCATGGATAAGCTTGTGCAGTTACCGAGTGATGCGCTCATTGGTAACGATAACCGACTTTTCTTCTCCATTATTGCAAATTTTCCTCGTTTTCTGCAGGCCATGGAAAATGGAAATATTGACGAGGGAACAAGACAGACAGCAGAGATACTGTTCGCCGTCGCGGAGGCGCAAGAACTTACGCCTATATGTGATGCCTTGGGGATACTTATCGATCCTGGTTTACATTCAAGTCAGGATATGATAGTGCAGCTGTTCGCTGCCATACGGGAATTCTTCCTTCCGCAACTTGACCTGAAGATGCTTACGATGCTCATTGGTTTTCTGACAAATAGCATACCATCAGTGAAGTTGATGACAATGAGGATTCTCTGTGTCGTTATACCGGACATTGAGATGCGGAAACCGGAACTTGCTGCGCATGGCCCCGACCTGATCTCCCCTCTTCTTCGTTTACTCCAAACAGAGTATTGCATGGAAGCCTTGGCTGTTTTGGACAACGTAGTTGCGGTATCGGGATCGTCAATGGAAAAACACCACCTTCGAATGAGCATGACTCGTTCGTCATCCCGAGCCATTAAGAAGGAATATGAACGAACGCAAAGCTTGTTTGGAATTCCCGAGGAATCTGGCTGGGCTATCCCTGCTCCAGCGAAAAAGACTGACGCGACTAGAGGCAACATACACGCCGCGTTCTACATGTGCCAGGGAGAGGTAACAGATGGCGTGCTAGCAGAACCGACTCCGACACCGGATGTTGAATTCCACGAGGATGACTATCGATATGGATATTTTGAAATGCCCGAAAGGACAGACACCATGATGTCGGACGATATGCGCGGTGAGGGACAGATGGGCGATCTAGTTACCAAGCTAGATAGCTTAGATGACTTTTTCGATGATATTTCAGAAACATCACCTAGTGAAAGTCGTTCTTCCAGGACGGTCACAGAATTCACGCCCGATATCTATGAATCAGGGGCGAGATTGTACGATGATGTACTGCCTATTCTGCATCAGGCTTCTAACAATACGTCGTTCCATAATGGATTCGTGGACCGGTTACCTCCACCTAAAGAGAACACAACCGTCATGACTTCCGCAGCATTCAATAACACCGTTGCCGCTCCATTGGCTGGGAGACCGGCGCTTCACTCACGTTCAGTCACCTCGCCATCAATGCCTGCTTCGTATCAGTCACAGCTCGCGGAGTTTACCTCTGACGATGAGCTTACCGAAGACATCTTCTCAGACGGCGAGGACGAACGCCAAAAAGCGGCAGCAAATGTTCCGACCGAGAACTCATCCTTTCTAGAGAATATGATCAACCCTATTAAGCAGACGACAAGGACGCACATGCGTCGTCTGACAGGCGGCCGCTCCCGCGAAACGGATCGTCAGCGCGAGCTCTTCCGTGCCGCGCAGCAGGTCTCACCCGTGCCGAAAGTGCCGAGCACGTTTCTACAGCACAAGCCCAATCCATCCGGAGATATGGTATGAGGACGGGCATTCCCGGCCACATAGCCGAGGCCACGGTATATGAGAGATGATACTTGCTTTAATCTGTTATTATTCTGTTGGAAAATCGATAAAGGGTGATATCACTCAAGCAACTATTGGAAACATTTCATGCCATATATTGCAAAACGGTTAGAGAATTAATCTCTGGTCGGCATACGTATATTCAAGGGATCTACTTGTTCATGTACTTCTACCTAGCGTAGTTCAATAGCGTCGTAAAGCATAATAAGGACCGGGCTGAGAAAGCTTTTGACGACTAGCTAATTGGTGGTTGAACCATCAAGACATTAAGGTAATTTCAACTCGCGTACTGCTTCATACCTAGTAAGAGGGTCCACCTTGAATATCTACGCAGCTCGTTGGATCGCTTATGATTGAACTCACAGTCGCGTAGTGGTTTATCTACACATTCAAATAGGGGTCTTGATCTGTTATGATGGCTTCTATTCTAACACGTCATGTACGATTAATATAATCTTGATAGTAGGTACTCTTATTGACCTTTATCGACCTAGAACAAAAAATTCGGCAGTAACAGAAACAACCACAGGTGCCTTTGAGGAAAACTAGAACTAACCAACAGAACCAGTGTACTTGCTGGCTGTATCACAACTACGCGGGTCATATTATGATGGATTTCGGATGGAACGAGTCTCGATGACATGGTCAATTTACAGGAACAGGAGGGAATAAGCGTACCTGGGAAATAAAAAGGGGCACATCACTTATATATCTTTGAGACAGGGGCATTAGCATCTTCGATTAGGTGAAGTAGATATTCATTGATTGTGAGACCAACCCTATTAATCATATCGCGTAAAGAACACCAACCGGCGGCTCTATCACCCTGCATCTTCTTCGTCCATTTGATATTTTGTTGAATGGCATGGTTCAACGGCTCGCTAGCTGATTCCTATGCCTCTAGTCGTGATTGCGAACTAGCAGGTTGGAGCAATGAAACGGGACCACCTCGGCACGACGAGCAATCGGAAGCTATGCGGCGACCCGATGACGGAGACTGCGCATAAAAGATGGCGAAGCCCCTTTGCGACAGTCAAATGTCGCCTCTTAATCATCAAGCAAACAAAATCTAGTATCGGTAACGCGTAGAGTAGTCCTTAGGGCTCACGACGAGACCACGGCCCTTTTTGGCACCGCGATAGACGGTCTCGATAATATCGATGAGCTCTTGTTTGTCCTCAAGGACGAAATTAAGCTTGTTGTTGTTACCGGAGCCCAGATCCACCATGATCAACTTGTTGCGAAAGAAGAACATGATGGTCATCGGATCGTAAAGCTCATACCTTGAAAGTCAAACGTTAGTAACTTCTCTTCACATAGATTTCGGAAGATGTTTTGACAGTATCCTGGCTTTTAGGTGCAAGGCTAACTAGAGAAGCGAGTATTCACCGCGAATGACGAATTAAGGGTATTGCCTACATAACATTGAAATCCGGGACTTGTTCGTTGTCACATAGATATATCTAGAATGAGACAAAATGGTTAGTGGACTCGCACCCGAGTAAGTGTTCGGAAAGGCGGGAAGAGGCTTATACGAAAAGCTTACCACTGCGAAATTCTTGACCTTATCTGCAATGCGGTACAGTACCTCATCCTGGCGCATGCAGTCTGGATCACTGTCCTGTAAAAGAAAATAAGTTAGTAATGAGCCGAGAAGCACCCGCAGGTCGTCGGGGCCTTGCGGGCCCGAAACGCTATCAGAAGCATAGTATGAAATGGCTGAGGGAAGCGGACGCACTTTGCCAAATCGTAAGACTAGATTCCAGAAAGTCAGTATTCGTCCAATTCAAAAGAGATCAAACACTGTGTGCTGCTCGAATAAGACATACCGACGACGCGCTCTTCCTCGGATACTGCCGAAATTGAAGTTAGTTCATGCTGTCCAGTAGTCGCAAGGGAGTGAGCGACACATACGGATTGCCTGGTCTACATGCCATCCGGTGGGGAGGTGTGGTAGTACAAACGACATGTTTCAGACTGTACTGATCTATCGTATCACGTAGAGAGGCCTTGATTTCGATCGAAGTCGGCAATATTGTGACGTTGGTTGGTGTTTGCAGTCACAGGTATAGACGATTTACTTGAAGAAACGTCAGGATATACGTAGAACGTCATCTGTCTTATGAGGTAAGCGCGGCTTGGGCTTGATCCACCCTAGGTAGGTACTTTGATGTGGGGGAGCAGATCCACACTCGAGCATTAGAGTGCCGCCTATCTGCAGCGCTACTCCGAAAGGGGATGGTGGGGAGGGCGGTCTGGTTTGGCAATTTGGACTTTTTCTGAAGCACAACCGAGAAAGTACTACTTGCAATTATGTACCAGTAGCTCAATGCAACATAGGATGAATGCTCACGTTATACTGTAGCTTAGTTCGGTGTCAATTGATCTATGGAACAGTCCAATGGCGTAAAATTAATCTAAACGGACCTACGAGACCTTCGGGAAAAAGCCCCTAGAACATGCCGCGGGAATACCAATCGCATTCGACAACGATACGGCATGGCGAAACGCAAGTCTCGTGGAGGTGACGGCGTCCATGCCGGGAAGAAACAGAAAACAAACCATGTCCACGAGGCGCCCACCTCGGAGGAGGTCTACACCGGGCGACAGCTTCGGCAGCTCCTCACCTTCGAACAGGACCTTCACAAAGCTAGGCATGGTAAGCTAAAGGTGGCAAGCCGTCCCGTTTCGCGCTCAGCGCTAACCTTTGCGCGCGTTGTGTCTTCCTAGGTCTGCAGTCCTTCAAGAACGTCCTCGACAGCATTGTGAACCATGACGAGAAGGAGTCGGAGCACATGCAGATTCTGCTCGACTTCCTTGACTCTACGAAACCCAGAGAAGTCGAAGACGAAGTGCCTGTCTACCTGCCTGATGTCATGGAAACTTGGAGCATGGCTTCTCAGATGAACAACGAGAATGTAATGTCCGCCGTACCTGTGGTGCTAGCGCTGTTACTCAAAATCCTTTCCGGCAACGTAGACCGGGTATCGTACGGATTAGGGGTTTGTCGCACTCTACTTCAGAAGCGACAGCAAGAGTTGATAGCCAGGAATCTCTCGGCCGAAAAGGGGAAAGACTTCATAATATCACCTACGCTGAGGCTTCTTAGAGAGGCAATCTGTCTAGATGGCGGCGCTCTAGCTGCTCCGATATTTAGAGCACGAACCAACACATTCAAGTCTCTGGCCCGCAACTTGGGTCTTCGCTACGTCGGCAGTGGCCAGGAAGACCCTAAAAGAGCCTCCGTGAGAACAAATGCTACGCGGCTGCTTCTGAGCTGTCTGAAACTTCTGCATAACGAAGCAAAGAGGGATCTTCTTTTGCAAAGAGACATCGTAGCGGCGCTCATGAGACGTCTACGAGACGATCCGCCCTTCTTGATCGCCGAGATATTGGATGTTTTGAAAAAATCGGTTGTGCAAGACAAGAGACTGGCTAAAGAAGTTAAAATAAAGATACTCAATGCCTATTCACTCACTCAAATCGCGACATTGTATGGCTATTCGAAAGAGCCGACAAAGCTTGAAGATGGTGTTGAGGATGGTGTCGAGAACAGACGAACTTCGGTGGAAGACGAAGCTCACGAGATTCTATTGGCAGCATGCACAGATTCTGCAGTGGGCATCTGTCGGTCGCAGCAAGGTTACTACCCAGAAGGAGTTGCCCCAGACGCCTTTATGCCTAATACCGAGGGCACTGGTGTTCTGGACTTTGGTCTCGATAGTATACCTTGGATGAACAAGTTCGTCGACGAAATTCCAGTGCGAAATATGCTCCTGGGGGAATTTATCGAATCACTGAGACCATGGTCCAGCACAAAACAAAGCGAACTGCTCCTTGCGATTTTCGAAGCTTCGCCAGAGCTGATCGCCCGTTATTTCATACATAAAAAAACCTTCACCTTCGATCCTAAGCTATCTGCTACTTGGATAGGTTATGCATCGCTTTTATACAGCGTAGTAAAGCTGCCTATACCACCTTTCTTTGGTCGGCCCAATGACTACGCAGCGGTTCCTCCACCGACATCAGTGGTCCTCGACAATATTATTCCGCCCCCTATGACACTGAAGGCCATGACTAGGTGTTTGACGAATAAGTCCAAGTTGATCTCGTTCTATACAATACGCCTGCTCGTATTAGCATTAGAGAAGCTAGGCAGGGCGCTGGAGATGCACAGAGAAGCGTCCACCTCACCTAACTCGATCTGGCAGGAAGCTGCTCGTCGTCTTGTTGATGATTTTCAACAGCGGATACCGGACATCAAAGAAATTATCAACTATTACCGCATATTAGCGAATGAAGACTACCTCCAAAGGGAGGCAACGAGTCGGTTGGTTTTACTTTATTACGAAATCATACCGCAGCTTGCTCTGAAAGCAAAGTTCGACGTCTCCCCCATTCTTCTCGCTACAATCCAGAAGGTCGAGGCATCCGACGGGCCTGGTGAAGACATGGCTATCTCATTATTAGAGTTGGAACATCTCTGTGCGGTAGCTAAATACTCTCCAAGCATGCGATGGTTTGCACGGACAGCTGAAATGCCAACCTCCCCCTTCACTACCCTCCTCCGACTATACACCGAGAGGACGACTGCATTGTCCGGAGACACACTAAGCCAAATTCTCTCCTATGTTGCCAACGAGTACCAGCTTGTGGAGAGTCGTTCAGAACTATCAGGCTTGGATCCACTCATCATAGCCTTGAAGAACGCGGGTAGTATTGACTCGGCCATCTGGTCATTCATAGACAACTGTGCTGAGCGATGCTCTAGAACGCCTACCAAATATTTGGAGATGATTGAGCAACAACTGACAAAGGTAGATCCGGAAGCACAAACTAATATGCGGACTTGTCCTTTACTTATGTCAATTGCTGAACAACTACCGTTCTTGGTCTCGACCTCACCTGCTAGGGAGACTCTTAAGCAACTGTCAGTCTTTCTCCGAGAATATATACGTTGTTCCCTCGAGTCTGGGGTTAGCCGGGTCTTTTTGGATTCTGTCAGAGGTCTGTTAGTCACCGCCCTGGGCGACAAGAAACTTGTTTCAAAAATCACGTTGCCGAAACGGACCAGTGCTGTGGACGGGGATGCAGAGATGGTGGACGCCGAACCCGAATCTACGTTACAGCCAACAGATGAGGCGAGGAGTGATCCCACAACAAGAATGAGCCCTGAAGAACTCGAGGATAGGCTTGCAGTGCCAATTTTAACGGGAAAAGAGAATTCATTACTCAAATGGTCCAGCAAGCCACCCGAAGAGCTGGTAGAAGAGGGCCATGCAGCTTCCTTAATCCTGCTGCTCTCTTCTGAACACGCAAGTATACGCAAGGAAGCGCTCACAAACGTCATAAAAATGGCCACAAAGATTAAGGAGTCAACGTATGAGGAGAATGAACAGATATGGCTGCTATTGATGGAGTTTGCAGAGTCCGCTAGGAATCTGATTGCTGACGGACCACTCCCAAGCATTTTAGTCATCTTTGCGTGCAGGGCGCTTGATATTCTAAAGAATCCACTGCATTGTCTTTACGAGAAAGTCAACTTGTTCCTCACAAGCCGCCCGGTGTGGCAGCCGAATAATATACCGCTTATGAAGGCTATCCTGGAAGAAGGTCCAACGCTGGATGGATCTTACTATACAGAAATCAGCTGGCTACTTGGTTTCCTCGTCGCCAGCTTGCGGACACCGCAAGATGTGGCTCTTTTCCACCAGCGCAAAGTATACGAACGATTGTTTAGTCTGGTGGTTAATCCTTATATGGGCATAAATCTCCGTACGCAGGTGCTAAGGATCCTATACCGGACCACGTGCATTGCAGGCGGAAGCGATACAGTAATTACGAGATTCGGTGCTGTGAGCTGGCTGGTAGCTCAGAAGGCGGCGGCAGCAGACGAGATGGAGGAGAGGCTCTACCAGACCATGGTCAGGAGATTATGGGAAACTTGCGACCAGAAGCGTATTGCGACATGGAGCAAGGGCGGCATTGAGAATCTCGTTTAATATATAACAATAAAAAACTGTATACTCAGATCGGCTTCAAATAATCGGTACTTGTAGCAGTTGATTGAAGACTACCTACATAGGTAGGTATTACAGCGCAATGCCCACCCTCACAGAAGACCATAAAAACTGATCCATGTCACTACGCGTATTTGTTTAAATGTCTTGGGGATATGCAAATGTCTATTGGCCGGTAAGTTATACTTATATACGATTTACACATTTGCAGCGTTGAGATAAGAATGTCCACAAAGAGGCGGAAGCATCAGCGCAGCCCGAAAAAAAACAAAACAAAAAAAGCTCTGGGCCTGTGTTGCCAATAGCCGGCAAAATTATAGGTACCTATTTAGGTAGCTTAAGGCAGACAATGGTGCGACCCGCTCAAGGCTTCAAAGCTGAGCCTGACGAGGCGCTATATCATAGGTAGGTCATCTATAAAGCTGTGGGTACCTGCCTACAAAGTCGGTTGTAACTAGATAAGTACCTAGATAGGCAAATAGTGGTAAGAACTGTACAGTATCTATCAGGCTTACGCAAGTACCTACCTGCAGGTACCTAAATGTGTTAGGAAGCCAACTGGTTAACTCATCCCCCAAAAGAAATGCCACCACCACCACCATCATCATCCATCCATATCCATCCCGATCCATATTCCATCATCCCAACAACGCAGACCTCACTTTTTAAGTTCACAACCATCATCTCTCAACCTATCTCCTCAACCCGCTGAATAATCCTGCCAAGCATCTCCCAACTCTTTTTCCTGTAAAGGAAAAGTTTATATTTTTGTTGTTCTTTTTGTGGCTAATCACACCCGGTTTGCGGTAGCTCACGCCTGGACTTTTATAAACACCTGCAGCCCTTGAAGCTGCTATTGAGGCTCTTCTTGGCCGTCTATCGGGCCCGTGTCGCCCACGACAGCGCCAGCGCCAGCGCGGGATCGTCTCTGGTCCAACGCCAAAGCCCTTGAAGCTTGCGACACGCAGCCTCGTCGCTGCTTGTTCGTCTCCTCATTCCCCAAGCCTATATCGAGCGCTGTACATTTAGTCGCCGAATTCTTCTATCCTACTATACATTACGTTGGACACCCCGCACGCACGCGCGCGACAAGCACCACCGCCACGCCCAGATCGCATCACGATCTGTTTCCTGCGCTTATTCTCGCATTCTGACTGCCGCTGCGACCCCCGTCTCAATATTCCTTTGGCTCTGAATCAGCCTCGACTCGCCTCGACAAAAAATAACAAGAAAGAAAGAACAGCTTCATATCACAAACGCCCTCACGTCACTTTTACAGCGACGACCAATTGCGGGCCGTCATCTCGCCGCTTACATTTCCTATGCGTAGGCAATCGCGCCCTACATTGTAAATAATATATGCTGTCAGCCAGCTTCCGATGCTATGGCAATACGATATACATCGGAAGTGTTGATTCGCCTCAGAGAGTCTCCGCTATGTGTCAAGCCCGCCAGCCTTCCGCCCGCTGAGGAATGGATGGGGTAAGTAGGGCAACTATCGTGGATGGCGACAATGCTACTGTTGCTAATCGGCATCGCCAACAGACCACCCCCTGATAATTTCCGAAATAGTCAAGGAACTAAAACCAGCACTGATAGATCCCGCCATAATGATGGCACCCTTCTCGAGCAAACAAACCGGCGAGCCGGGGGCGACAGGCATGTGTCGCGAAATAGCGCCAGTACGTTTCACTGAGTCTTGACGCCTTCTGTTCTTTCAATGCGCTGATTCGGGTTTAGATGCCGATGACATAGTTCTTGGACCGCCACGGACAATGTTCAACTCCGCTACGCAATCACGGAACCAGAAACCATTTGACAGTGATAAGGCCGGTAAGGACGGCGACATTCGAGATCGTTTTCCATTCCGTCCCCGCAATGGCGAAACTGACGCCAATGAGCGCTTCCGTGACCGTGACCGTGACAACAGAAACAATCCACGCCGCCGAGCAGACGGCGATCAGGACAGTGATGGCTGGAGCACTGTGAAGCCGCGCAAGAGCTTCGGCAACGAAGGCGCCGAACGCTTTCACGGACGCATGGGCGAACGTACCGATCGTTTCGGTGGAGATCGCCGACCGCGCGAAGGGGAAGATCGTGATAACAACACTGAGCGTCCCCGTCGCAACTTTGGCGAATTCATGCGAGAGAAGGAAGGAGATGACAGTGATAAGCTTCGCAGAAATGGACCGAACAGGAACCGCACAGAGAATCCATGGAACAGAGAGAACAACGAAGCTCCGCAGCCACGAGAGCGCTTCGATAGGTCGAAGAGTTGGAGAGATCGTGCTGATGATCAGCCCGACACGCAGCATGATAAACCTCGAGAACGGCAATATGAACGTCGCTGGGACCGAGACAGAGACCAGCGTCAAGAGCGCGAACCTGAATGGCTCGATGAACCTGCTGAAGAGCCGCCCCAAGCGCACACGCAAGAGGAGTTCAAGAAGTTCATGGAGTCAATGAAAGCCAAAACTTCATCCAAGGCGGACTCCGCCCCTGCATTGGCACAGGATGTTCTCAAACCACAAGAGCAAGTTGATGTCGACACCACAAAGTCAAAGTCGGTGAGAATTACTCATACTGTCGAATTGGGTCCTGACAAGTTCTTTGCTGCCTTTGGGCAAAAGTCTACACTGGAAGGGAGCAGTGGTGATATAGTTAAGGAGAATGCGGCTCCAGCGTCAAAGCCCAAAGGGTCGAGGTTCCAAAACTTCTTTTCATCTCAAGAACAAGCCCGTCTTCAGCCAGAACTTCCTAGCGCAAGTTCTGCTCCTCCCGCCATCGAAATCAATCCACTTCTGGCTTTGGCAGGTTCTCCAAAAGCCAGCACACAGTCAGATGCCGCTGAAAAGGTCGCTTTTCAAGCTTTACTGCAGAAGCTTCAGAAACAGACACGCCAAGCTTCGACACCGCCATCAGGTGGGTTCGCGGAACCTCCAAGTCACGATTTTGTTTCCAAGAATGTTATGGCGTCCCCGGGTTCTTTCCAACAATTCGGCCAAGATCACCGTGAAGAGGCCATGCCTCGTGTTCTACCCCTTGGACAGGAAATTCCTCCGCCTCAGCCCCACCAGAATACGCAGTTCATGGGAATGCGCCCAGAGCAACAGATGTTGCATGAGCTCATTGGCCAACGTCATCCAGCCCAGAGCCTAGGTGGTAGCCGGGCAGAGCAGCCGTCGAGCAGGAACAGCAACCCTAACTCGGAGTTTCTTGTGTCGCTGATGCAGGGTGGTCGCAATATACCAGAACCGCAAAGAAATGAGCAGCTAATCATGAGAATGCCTCAGCCTTCACGACCTGCTCACATTCCCCCAACCCCAGACCGCGAGCCTGATCTGCAACATGAGCGAGGTTCTTCACAGCATCAGGCTAACGTTCGACCCACCGGTCCACCAAGTTTCTTTGATGAACAACCTCTACACCGCCAGGAACGAGAGGCTCGTCCCCAACCCACGCACATTCTACAACGCCCAGGTCAAGCGCCTCCGGGCTTAGATCAAATGCCTCCAACCAACTGGATGCAAACAGGCGGACAGCAGCTGCCTAACCCCGGGCGACCCATGATCCCCCCTCCTGGCCTTCCCGGCTCTCAACGTCCGGCTCCCCTACCTGGTAACTACCCCAACTTCCCTATGAGCGGCTTCCCTCATCCAGAGGGAATGGTCGGTCCCCCTCCTCGCAATATGGCACCTCCTCCAGGATTCTTTGCTGGTGGCCCTCCTGGTTTCATGCCACATCCCGGCATGGCTGGATTCCAAGGTCCTGAATCGCTTGGATTTGGCTTCGATGGACGTGGGATGCCTCCCCCTGGCGCCGGCGCTCCATTCCGTCGAAATTAGTGAGCTCATCGGTTCCAACACAGTTCTACCTTGTGTGCGTGTTTCGTGCTGAAAGTTCGTATCTTGGTCTCTGGTGTGTTATAGTGGGTAGTGGAGCGGTCAAGTAAATGAAACTAGTTTCAGAGGATTGAGCCGGGTTTTTCCTCTCTCTTATAACGAAGGACCCTACTACTGTAGACGTATTTACGTGAACAGTTAGCCCCGCTCACGATGCGACGGATCAACACCAAGTGATCGATTCTTTGCTGGACGGAATACAGAAGGGGATGGCGGAAGACAGACTTTGGGGATAAAAACAACTTCTATGAAAATCGAGAGCAAAAGGTTTGGACGTGTCAGTCAATTAATCAATCATCGGCGAGAAACAGAGTATGCTATCTTCGTAGCTAGTAGCTGTATCGTATCAATGTAATATCCATTCCTTAGCTCAACAAAGTCTAGCTACGAGTTTTGTGATAACACTATGCGAGAGTCTCTGATCGATGATCCTGTTACTATAAAGTGATGAAGTAAATGTAAAGCAAGGAAAGATTTTAATGATTTCGATGTGTTCTTGGTTAATTCAACGCTATGAACGAAATCGTCGGGATAGACAGGATTGAACACTTCCTCCTACTTACTTTATATATAGATACATAATGCATACAATACACGCGATGAACACGTCGCCCCGAATACATCAATTATGCATCTCATACAATGTACTACTACACTTCGTCACTCGCACTAGGTACTTCTACTGTCATGTTCGAGTATGTCTCTCCTACCTAACTATCGGCAACGTGCACTCTTAGCAAAGGCAACGAGACACCGCATATCACAAAGTTACAAATGCAGGATTCTAAAAACAGCTCAGGAATATAGTGGTATCATCGCAACGCAGATCGCTCACCGCGCCATCTATCTATTTATCTTGTTTGCCCTAGGTAGGTAGGTAGGTAGATAGACAACCTCTCAACAACATCATTATCATCATTATCGCCACCGTTATCCACATCTACCTCCCCAGACTGCTCGATAGGCAAGCACCAGGCATGCGTGTTTTTGTGTGTGAGGGGCCCCTAAATATGTTAAATCCTCATCACTGACAAAAAGCCTTGACGTATACGCTTTTACGTCTTAATCGCTCGATATCACCTTGACTCGTACTTCGACGGGACAAAGTGAAGCGGACGGGACCGAAGTACCTTACCATTTTGATCCTCATCTCGCGATTTCATCGCGCACAAGATATCTGTCTTGCCAAGCCGGTTTGCGTAATGGTGTACTGGCCCAATTCCTTTATGACTTTTTGATACCCAAGAAATTGCGTTTCTTCTTCTCCTTTTCCAGTTTATGCGGCTTATCACTGCTTGAGGAAGGCCGAGGTTCAGCGCTGCCGTTGGAAGGTCTCGAGCTCAAGTTCATGTTTGCCATCTGTTGTATCGGAGGGGCCGGCGCCCCGCCTACTCTAGGACCGCTCGGTAGGCCGCCTTGTGGTGGCGGGGGCCGTCCTGGTACTCGCTGACCTCCTGGAGGTGGTCGTGGCCCACCGCCTTGGGATGGGCTCGGTGATGCACCCATAGGAGGAGCAGGGCGTTCGAACAAGTGAGCTGGGGCCGTTTGTGTGGGACGCTCCAGGGGAATATCCAATTTCCTCTTATCCACGCTCAAATCGCCTACCTGCCTGATGAAAAGCTGAGGGGTGAGCATGTGACTTGTTGCCATGTAAATATCGCGGTTCATAGCTGCTCCAACCTCGTAGCAAGCGCGCGACTCGGAGAACGTGGCACCTCCGGCCATGAAAACTATAATACGCTGCCTGTTTTCGGCCACCCTTCGACCAGCACCAGCCCAACTCGGTTTCGCAGCACGCAACGAGCCTTGGCCAATCATCGCGTCTTCGTTTGGATCGAGTGGGGGTTTTACATAGGGAAAGGAGGTTTGATCTAATGCACCACGACACAGATTCTCCAGCATGTGTTTCACAGCGGGATTGAACCGTGACATGTAGCTGTCTTCGGGTATGGGTGTCTTTGTATCTATGGGGAAGAGAGGCGGATCCTCCCTCTTCGGTTCTTTGAGCCCGCCACGGGTTGTTCGACCGCCGAGGTGCTCCATATTTGAGATGATCTCACCATCCTGTTGCGGTAAGGATGCATGTGCCAAAAGCCTCTTGATGTCTTCAAGAATTACTCCATCTCGGTAGAGGAGATACATGATGATGAGACGCAGTCGATCTGACTGTGATACGGCATCGTCATCAAGCAGTCGTACAACTGAATCCAAGACATGCTTAGGTTTGCGGTTGTCCTCGTCTAATCCTGTCGCCATGCTTTGTTCGATAAGTGACATATCTGCCAATTTGTGATGTTGAAAGATATTCATGCATTCCTGGGCCATAGTGATGTGAAGAGAATATGCCTCTTTCATCTCCGTGAACTGTGGCAAACCCACCATCATATCCTTGATCGCATTTATACTTGTAGTGTCGCTGTTTGTATTCGTGAAATGAGGATGCTGGTTGAGGAATCTCTGAAAATCGCCCATCAATTTATCAATAGTATCTTTCATATGCTTGTGTCGATTTTCCACCCAAACTTTATCGTTGTCGGTGAGTTCAATATCCTTTTCTTCGGCTTCTGGGGTTCCCTCATTAAATTTCATGTGAAAGGTAGTTTTATCCCCATCCTTGATAGGTAGGAGGTCGTGAGCCATAGCCTGGTAAGTAAACTCATGGATTAAAGGGGCCATCAGATCCATAGATCGATCTGTTACTATTAGTACGCCCTGAGGCCGTGAGCTCGGCGGTGGGAAATTCGGATTCCACTGAGCATATTCATCCAGCTCGTCAGAGATGAAGCGGGCCAGATGAGAGCATAATACGCTGGCTTCATGTATAGGGTTCTTTGGGCGGTAATATCGCACTTTTGGATATTCTCCCAGCGACACACATAAACTAGTAATCTAGAATTTGGCCTCATGTCAACATAATCCGCACATGGCCCCAACGCTGCCTGCCATACCTTTTGCGCCAAGTCTTCCATATGTTTTTTCACGAGCCCGTTGCAGGCAGGATGGTACAGTACCGGGAAACTCCACGGGTCTCGAAATGTAACGAGATGAGATTCGCGGGGAAAGTAATCAATCGAGAGTGTTTCGAAGCCAGCTATCTGTTGTTTGGCTAGGGGAGATGCGTCTATTCGCCTCCGGAGAGGAGGGTCAAGGACGGATGTCCACACGAGAAAGCATCGCTTGTATCGGCGGCGTTCGATGTCGGCAAGTAGGCAGTCGACGATGTGTGGTTGCGGCGAGAGAAGGTATATAGCGTCCATGGTGGGATTCATGTCCCTACGCTCCTCGATCCGCTCGATGTCTGTGGTGGCTTCATCAGCTAAGGCGATCAGAGCAGGTGCTCGACACTCGACTAACTGGCGATGTTGTGGTTGAGAATGTCATCTTCCTTGACGACATTGTCGATGATCTTCTTGGATGTCGCATCGATGACCAAAACTTTCCACTGTACAGCCAGATTAGAATGCGACGTTCGCGGCTTGTTCGACCCGTGTACCGTGACCACCTACATCGCCGGCCGTTATAGTTTTGATTATCTGTACAATAACTGTTTAAAGCGGAACAAGCAGAAGTCAGCAACAAAAATTGCTATGTTAAATAGTGTAGCACTCTCGAACAACAAGAGCAGTTGTAAAGAACACAAGGGAGTCTTCTCACTGTCACGCTGCTCTTGAATAATAGAGACCCCCATCTTGGCACTATTGTTTCGTCGCGAAGGCACAGCGGCCTCGACCACACGCGATAGCTACCACAAGCTTTCGACGATGTCAGCTGTACGTCGAATTGGGTCGTGGCTCTTGAGGCGTTGCCGCGGGCGCTTAAGTAGGATATCGGTGGATGCGGAGGCGTATGCAAGGCCGTCTATATATTGTGTGCTAGCAGTATACGAGCGTCGTGGGCTTGTAGATTGGTGGTATAAGTAGAGAAGGTACTTATGTAGCTATCTCAACGAATGTGTAGGCAATGAATGTCGTATCGACAAGAGTAGATCTTCTTGGTAGATACACGCGGCGGAACTGGCAAGAAACTGTCGAAAGAAGAGGTTGGCTGGCTGCCGACCTCTGTATGTAACCTACAGGCCAGGTAGGAAGGGAGAGGGAGTGTTGCCAAGGGATGTGGTACGTAGGTAACAGTTAAGCTACGGTTATTTAGTTTGCTGTCTTTGGCCGTGGCGGGGTTTCAGGGTTTCAGACTTTGGAGACTGTCTGGCACATGCTCAATGCGACAACCCCAAGGCCTGCTGGCCAGTGGTTCCCCACCTGCCTACTGTAGCACTATGCGGCTACACAAGGTCCGCCCACCGATCGATCTATTACCTGAAACTCACTAGCCTCACGAATCAATAGTACTACCTAGGTAACCTAATACATCCTGTATAAAACGGACTGGCAGCACTGGGTCTCATACGGCTCCCATCAAGCGATGCAAACACCAGCTTTATGTTGATATGGTCTTTGAAACTGAGAATCAGTCCTCTTCAGCTAGACAGAAGAGCATTTCTATATCGGAGGAGCCATGAAAATTGGAAAAGGGTATCTATGCGGTACTTGGCCTGATCCATCCCTCTATCTATCACCTTGGCATGAAACCGCGTCTTTGTTAAACATTTCTCGTCGACTCATTATTACAGATCATTCAATATCGCCTCTCTAGTCGAGTCCCAGATATTTTTCCACCTCGGAATTCCCGTAGAACTGACGCCTGAGTCTTTCGAGATGCTTCTTATCTTCGGCCGCCTTCTTGCGTACCCTTTTAGCATCTAGCATCTGGGGCTTCTCTTTTTTCTTGGCCGCTATATCCTTCGGAATCTCGACTCCGAGGCCGAATGTGTCGTACTTGGGTTTCGCCTTGATCGGGAACGAAATGCCCTGGCTCGAAGCACCCAACCCAGTCCGTGCATCCGGATCCCAGCCTTGGGCTTGCAAGACGCCTAGTCCCATGCGTGAACGGTCGAGGGACGATGGTGGATGTGAATGGGTCATACAAAATTGGTGAGCTATTGACGCTTGGTGAGGCCGATGCGGTGATTTTTTTTCTTCATCTGAAGGCTCGTTCACTGGAAGCTTGCAGACGTCGCAGATGTTCAGTCCAGCGGCGCTTGTCTCACCTGTACCAGCATCCTCGGTCTCCTTTGGCAGGACTATGCTGAGGTATATGTCTGAGACGGATTTTGAAGGCTCTGGTGGTTTACTTTCGTCGACAGAGTTGAGCGTACCTGAGGACGCAGGAACGAAAATCACCTGTTTCCGCTTGAGTCCTGAGCCAAAAGGACGTTTGTGATGTAGGGGAACTTCTTCTGCGTCATCATTTTCAGACCACTCTTCAGATACCATCACTGGCGTGATAAGCAGTCAGAAGTACGTGAATTGATGAGAGTATGTTTTAGGACTGTGTTTTCCAGATTCTGGCCGAGTTGAATGAGTATGTATGAACGAGGATGTTGAAAGTTCGAATGCTGTGAGAGGCGACCAAGTCAGCTATATTTCCTTAGATAACTAAAAAGTGGGTCACAGTGTCAGGGAATCCGCCCTAAATTCGCCCCAGCTCGGGTACCTGGTCTAGCAAAGGAGGTAGCATTAACTCTACGTAATCTGCACAACCGAATTTAAATCAACTGGCACAGCCGGCACCATGGAATGCTTTCTGCTCCGATAGGCATTAGGGTTTATGCTCGTTGCTCATAATGCCATACAACCCAAGCAGACCTCAATAGATCTTTTTCATTTCCCCCCTCTTTCACAACGCCCCTCCGCCGTCTTCATCACCATGCCGCTGCCTTTTTTGTACGAGACAATCGTCAACGGCGCGCCGGCATGGGTGCCCAGCTGGGCGAGGGACCCCTTCACATTGGTCAAGGTTGTCGCCGCGGTAGTTTTCTTTTACCTGGTCAAAATCTACAGCAGCGGCGCGACAAACCAGGCAGAGAAGAAGATGCATGGCAGGGTCGTCATGGTCACAGGGGGCACGTCCGGAATAGGAGCGGCCGTCGTCCGAGAGCTTGCCCGACGCGGCGCGCAAATCGTACTCCTCACCCACTTGCCTCCCTCGAACCCCTTCCTAGCCGACCAGATAGGGGAGCTCCGCGAGCAGACCATGAACCAGATGATCTACGCCGAACAGGTCGACCTCAGCTCACTCCACAGCATCCGAAAGTTTGCCACGAAATGGATCGATAACGCGCCCCCGCGGCGGTTAGACATGCTCATCCTCTGTGCGAACACCCTGACGCCCCCCGGCGGAAAGCGAACCGAGACGGACGAAGGAATCGAGGAGATGTGGATGGTCAACTACCTAGCCAATTTCCATCTCCTCGGTATCCTAAGCCCGGCCCTCCGAGCGCAGCCTGGCGATCGCGATGTGCGAATCATAATCCCTACATGCTCCTCCTACATAGCATCCCCGGATCTCGGCGATGCCTTGTCGAAGAAGAAATGGTCGCCGAAAACAGCCTACGCAAGGAGTAAGCTGGCTATGATGGTGTTTGGCCAAGCTTTCCAGAAACACCTGGACGCATACAAGAGACCCGACCAAATGCCAATGAATGCCCGAGTAATCTTCGTAGACCCGGGTTTCACACGCACACCTGGCATGCGACGATGGCTCACGCGGGGCTCGGTCTTGGGACTGGTTCTATATGTTATTGGCTACTTCTTACCATGGCTGTTCCTCAAAAGCGCAGAGATGGGCGCTCAGTCGATCCTACATGTAGCAATGGATTCCAGGTACAGCAGGGGCCAGGGCGGGAAGCTGATCAAAGAGTGCATGGAGGTGGACTTTGCCAGAAACGATGTCAAGAATGAAGATATCGCCAAAGCGCTCTGGGAAGCCAGCGACAAGCTGATCGAGCAGACGGAGAAAGAACAAGCGACCCTACGAGCGTTGGAGAAGAAAAAGCAGGAGGCGCGGGAGCAGGAGAAGAAAGAGGCTGAGCAGACTCAGGAAATCGACGCTCTGGTGGACACCATTAAGAAGGGAAAGGAGGCGGGAAAGAAGCCCTCGAGACGTCAGCGCAAGAAGGCAAATGCCGAGAAGACAGAGTCAACGAGTTCATGATTTATTTATTCATCTAGACTGGGACTGGGCATATAGAGGTTTCGAATTGGATTATAGAATGTAGATAATGCTATTATTTCAGGGGCAGTAAAAGTCAATCAGAGCAGATTTCGACACCAGAGGTCTTGATGGGTGATAATAGACAAACGAACATGTGAAAATGATGCCAGACCTCTTCGGGATGGGAGATACCTAGGTAATGGGCGCCGAGCTGAGCTGCGCCGCTTTTAGCCTGGGACTAGCCCAGCCGAGGTGTCTGAGTTCGTGGATTGTACTTTTCGGACTTCCTGGGAAGTCGGGGCTCCGGTGTCAACGGAAAGGGATCGGTTGGCTTAGACACATACATTCAACGTATCATTGATATCTTTGCATTCCACTAAAGGTAGATCAACCATCATATATATAGATTAATATAAACAAGTTTAGCAATTGGATTTAAAACGTCTGTAAGGCAAGGTTCACTCGCGACATCCTACTACTACTTACCCAGTGTGGAGTCGGTCCGGCACGGGGCCCCAACGGCCGTGCTAGTCTTCCTTCCGAGATCGTCGGATGTCGCCCTACGCACGTAATTCAGCGTTATATTCATGCTTATTGTACATAGTACCATGCCTAATCCACCCGTAATGCTTTGGGAGACTTGGACCCGGGCAGGTTTTTATTTTGGGCGACAACGGCATATCCATGCCTCGTTTCCTCGAGCTTTTAAAAACGACTGTAGACATAGATCACTTGGACGGATTGCTAAACTTCCTCCTTCACTAATGTGAATTTATATATTTTCATTACCGTTTTGAATTAAATAAAGTATTCATTTACAATACAGGCCGTAACCTACCTCGAGAAAAAGCCTAAATATTTCGAAAATTGCGTTGCCGACGAAATTCGACAACATCGCTCGTGCAACAGCAGCGATCGCGCTAAACCTAATTTGTACACGACAACTAGAAGTGACCTCACTCCCGAGGTTCATCTGGAGATCTCAACTCATCACTTTATCTCAATCTACGACCTGTGAGCAATTCTAGTTCTAGACTTCAAGTCGTCCACATGTGAACTAGAAGACCAGAAATTCAAAACTCGTGTTCTAGGCCATCCATCTATATTGATGGTCATCAGTCAATCAACCAACCAACCAACCAACCTCCACTACCAATCTCCATATCTCATCTTCATCAACATCCATCGCAGCAATCGAACATGTCAACTCTCCAAGCCCCAAACTTCCACGCAGTATGGGACCGCCACCATCACCACCATCCCCCGTCCTCCTCCTCATCATCTTCCTCACCTCCAACCTTCCAAACCCCAATTCCCCAGCAATTAAGAGACGTATCGAGCCTGCATCCCGTCTTCTTCACAGGCCGTCTGCAGAGGTCGCCCTTGATTCCTAATGCTGTCGCCCCTGCTCCCCCGTCGAGCTTATTACATCCCGTGGCGCACGGCTACGTGTACCGCGATGAGCGGCTTGTGAGACGGCCTGGTGGCCCGATGTTGTGAGGGAGTGAGGGAGGGGCCGCTGACGGTGGGACGAGCTCGAATGTTGAATGTTTCGTGACGGAGTGATTGCAGGAGCACATCTATCTACGGATTTCTTTGGATATCACATACGGTTATAATCTTCATGATTTATGTGCACAAATCAAGCGCTCATCGACGTTCGCACAGATACATCACTACAAGTCAACGATTGTGAATGAGTCGTCTGAGAGCACGGCTCTCTCAGGATTAGGGGTAGCGTGTTTCTTATATTCAGACAGGGTGGTAGTACACCTAAGAACCTCAACTCGGCTTTGCTAGGCAAGGGTATCATACGCAACGATAACAAATGAAAGGGGATTGAAGGTCCTATGATCGTTTTGATGTTGCATCGCAACTGCTGCCCATAACCCTGCCGTGATGCCCAGATTGAAACCCGATCCGTTTGCGCCCATAGGAGAAAAAGAAAAAGAAAAATTAAAACGAGTCCCTTCCCAATTATACATATGATGCTCTTCAAGAAGACAAAAGCTTGGAGTCTGCGCATCCAGTTTGCTGTCCACTATCCCCTTCCCTCCCCTATTCCTACAATCACGAGTTCTTGACCGCAAGGACAATAGCCAGGATGATCAATACGACCACGACGAGCAATAGCCCCATGAGCTTGACGTTCCTCCACCACATCTGCCTCTTGAGGCCACGGCTGCGCACGCGGAACTCCCGGGCGCTGCCGCCGAGACGATCGGTCTTGTCGACAAGGAGGTCGATGCGCTCGCCGCGCTCAAGCAAACTCTCGATGTTGCGTGTCATCACCCCGCGGACGTCGTCCATCTCGCGCTGGACGTTGGTGATGGCGTCGTCGCGGCCGCCAGCGGTGGTGCCGTACTCGACCATGAGGTTCTTGAGGGTGGCGTTGAAGCTCGCGGCGCCGTAGTTGGGCAGGTCGGCGAAGTCGGTGGCGTGGTTGCCCTCCCCGTCGAACTCGCGCAGGAAGCGCGTGCGGATCTCGAAGAGGAAGCCGAAGGGCACGCGGCGGCCCAGCGACGAGTCCGACACCACCAGGAAGGTCAGGCCGCCGGCCGAGGCGTTCTCGGGCCGCGACGACGGCGCCTCGGAGATGTAGTGGATGTGGTGCGAGCCGTGCGTGTACGTCAGCTTCTGCGGCGTGTCGTGGGTGATCTTGGGCAGGATCAGCGAGGCGAGCGAGGACGTCTGCGACGACGCCGAGGTCGTGCACTCGGCGAGGATGGTCGTGTTGTGCGCTATGCACGCGCTGGACAGAGATGTGTCAGTTGATGCCGATGACGAAAGCAGGTAATGCTACGAGAGTAAGGAATAGAGTGCGACTGACTAGAGGAGGGGTGTTTGGGTTGAAGAGGACGCCATTGTTGCAAACCGTAGGTAAGCTGATCGTCAGATACCCAGGCGTTGGATTGTCTAATGTGTTAATCTATTTCAGCGGGACGCTCACTGATGCGATCTATGCGCATCCGGGAAGAAGGATGTCGTAAAGGTAACTAGGCAGAATCACAGGTCGGCTTCGGGAGGTTTAGAGGTTATTGCACTAGTTTGGTTAGGAGTCCGCACGGGTGCCGGGAGCATGGTTCATCGGCGTCAAGCAGGATGACGATGCAGGCTGAGTGCAGTCAAATATGGGTCTACTAGTAAGCCTGGAACTTTACCCCTGCAGACCCACTGTTCCGCTCCACATCATGCATGCAGCAATTAAGGTTTTGAGATATGCAATTAAGCCAAAATGAATAGCGATATAACGGAGCCTCACCTTTGACCCCAGTGATCGTCTCCTACAGTACAATTCAAGCCAAGGGAAAACAAGACAACAGAGCTGGAATTCACGTAAGGATGTCTTGATTTTATCATATTTCCTTCTGATACTTTTGAGAGTGAGACGAAAGCATGACCCTTTAACCGCTATAATTCTGGCTTGTTCTAGCACGTATAGCTCGTATTTAGCTACGATGGTCATCACCTCGCGTTTTTTGCACAGGGCGCAGATGAAACTGATCGGAGCTCTCCCTATATGGGAGCGGTAATGGCAGCCCGTAACGGCCTTGATAGCTTCAATTGCTTCGAAGCGTGGCAGAAGAGTATGTTGCACGCGTAGTGATGAAGAACGAGAGTCGATAATACCATAGACTATATATGCTCGCCCATGAACCCGAAGCCTCGGTCAATGGTTGCTGCGGCACCTCATGAGTATGTCTAGAGCCCAAGAGCATAACGAGACACATAGGGGTCGGTGCGATGAACGAAAGTGATAGCGACCAGGAACAAGGACGTCATCTCGTTGGGTAGGGGGAACACGAGCGTATGTGGAAACTTGTTTCCTCAGAAATCGGCCCAGAGATATGGACCATGAGCGTCTTTTCATCAAGCCAAATGTCTGGCCGAAGGGTAAACTAGACAGAGGACGACAACAGGCCCATTCATGTTAGTTACGATTGAACGGTGGCCTGTGCGTGATCGTATGGCTGGCGTGGTGACGCGATTTTTATTGACTCGCTCTGGTTCGTAAGACAGCAAATCTCATCATGCGGACTCGGACTTAAGTGTTCTCACATAAGAGAACTTGGAAATACATGATCTGCGAGTGACTTGTCGGACAATGCCCAAAATCCTTAAATTCGTCGCTAACCACCACGAGCTGGCTTTTACCTTATTCCCATGATCTTTGAAGGTTCTAGGTCGATTATATCAGCACTCTCAAATCATAATTATCCGATCTTCGAATCATGAAGTCAAAGGCTGTAGCTCCCCAAACCACAGCTGCCCAACTACATCAGCAAACTGCGTGGCGGCAATAACTAATTACTATACTAACCACTCGGGGCTCTTAATGCCTAGCTGAACATATGACAAAGGTACAAGTCATGTTTTCCTGTGGGCTTAACATTTCGGCGTCTGGTAGGATCTATGATCCGTATCAATGGCTGTTTACAACTCTCATCGGCCCCTCTGGAATAATAAGACAACCCCGGCAGCTTGAGTGCTTCTGGGACACAAGATTGAATAGATATATGGATATTAGAGAAACATATGTTGGGCGTTGGGCAACTGGTGTAAATCATTCCATGAAGGAAGGTGGCTTGTTGTGGCTAATTCGAAGGCGTACAGAAAGCACTAAACAATTAAATTAGATAAGAGAAGGGCTTCATCCTGAGACTAGCGCCACACTCATGGGGCGAGACGTGTTGGGAACGTACGAGAAGTAATTACTAAGCTCATCTGTATACAGATGTAGTACATGGCAACGATGGCGGCGAAGCCACGTTTAAGGAGTTGCCCATTAAGTATATGGTGCAGAGCTAGGGGAAGAGAAAGAGCATAGTCAGCAGCCACAAATGCAAAGACCGCCAGACAATCCTCACTAAACAATTACTCGTACGGTCAATCTGTACCGCATCAGGTGAAGCAAACTGGGAACCCGAAGCAAATTTGTAGGTGTGTATCGATCCCGCGAAAAGCAAGAAGCTTTGAATCGATATGTTATAGCTCCTTTCTCTCTTGATCATAATGCCTGGGCCTTTATACTACTACATGTGACTGAGACCCATGTACGACTTCACCCACTAGGCACCGTAATATTTCGTGATTTTTTAGCTATACAGCATAGAAAAAAGGTGTATTGGTCCATTATGTCTAACAAAGCACAGCTATCGGCATCTCTCGAGGCCCAGACGCAGTACTTCATCTCTCATGGGATCAGCATACTAGAAAGACCTTCCATCATTACCTTCATCCCATCATGCCGTGGAGGTCCAGATCTATCAGCGGAGCCGCATTTTGCTTCGCAAGAAAGATTCTTCAGTCGTCTTCTCAACAATGCAACAGCAATCCCACGTCTCGTAGGTTTCTACGAGAACCCATTTCACAATTCCACCTCTACATCCCCTGTCCTGCCATCAATCGTCGAATCGATGTCCTTCATCCTAGAGCTTAATGACGGACTGCGCGGACACAATGAAACGGTGCAGGGCGGGATGATATGCTCGATACTAGACGAAGCAATGACTGAATTCCTAATTCACGGCTTATTTCTGAACAGACAAGCGAAGGCGAACGGCCTAATTCCTAAGGATGCGGAGGAGTTCAGAGGAGGTGCCACAGCAGGTTTAAACGTCAAATTCCTCAAGCCGCTGTTAACTCCAGCAGTGGTGCTCGTTAAGGCTACCCTGGAACGAAAGGAAGGAAGAAAAACGAGCCCGTGTGCGGTTATCGCAGACCCATATGGCAAGGAATACGCAACGTGTACCTCATTGGTTATAGAACTCATAAAACCGGTACTTTAAGCCCCCGTTTGCGAGAAATGGCAGCATGACGACACGGATTTCTAGTTAGAAAGGGCGAGGTCTGGAGAGGAAGATTTTCAGATTGACCCAGAACCCTCGATTCAGGCAATGGAGGGTAGACTAGTACCCATCCGTATGTTTTGACGCAGAAACGTGACCTGGCATAGGACCTACAAGCCCACCCTATCACAGTTTTCTCGTATGAATACGAACACGTTTTCTCCAAGCTACTCAATTCACTCAATGCGCATGTCATTGATAAATTGTCTGAAGGTACATATATCTTTAAGGTTGTTACCGACCTCGAAACTCACTTGTACTAATTTTCCTGTAATATATGCCATATTGTCTGGCTTACTGGAGGCGAGCCGCAACAAGAGAGATAATGGGTCACGCAAGTCAAGACAGTGATAGTGATAGGAGCTCAAAAATGAATCTTATCAAAGATTCTCTTTTTCCATTTTGGTCTTCTCATGGATCTATACAATGGCTCAAAAGGTCCCGTACCGGCGCCTCTAAGCGGAGTGCTCCTTGTTTTAAACACAGATTTTGGACTGCCTGCCGTAAATATACATCTAGATAGTAATGATGTTACATTGTCTCGTAGGCAACGTTTCCCCCTCCCACTCCGCCTCATCGAAGCCCATAATACACAATAAATCCCCAACGCCGTTAAATGCAGTCGCTGATGACCATTTGTAATCGCATAGCCGTGAATACCTATATACAACGCCGCATTCTACGCTATGAGATGCTTTTGCCTCACTTTATGAGAAGAAATATTTGCTGCTCTTCAATTCTTGCACGTCGAAATCGCCCTGAGAGAAATAGCAGTGTTAGCTGCTGTCGCTCTCAAGAATAGAAAGGAAAGTTACCTACCTTTTTCGGGATAGCTGGGAAACTGAGAGGGAGCCAGATGTTGATATAATCAATACCGGCCCCGTGGCTTCTGCCCATTTTTTTCAAAGTGGCTTCAAAGTGCGTGACTTTCATCAGTCCCTGGAGCCTTTCTTGCATTCCTTCCTTTTCTTCTGAGTTTTGTTCACTTTCACTAAGCTCTTCGATTTCAGACCCTGATGAGCCGATGTCGCCCAAACCAACTTCATGCATTTCATCATTAGATGGTAAGGGTTCTTGGGAGGACATGCTTTCGTAAATACTGGCAGGAGTAACTATATCCATCCCTCTTTGTTTTTCTTCAGGATCAGAAGAGTTCAGAAGCCTCTGTCGTTCCCTTTCTTGAAGCAGCTCTTCTTCCATGCTTTGTCGATTGCCGCTTCGGAATGCAGCGATCGCTCTCTCGGTTTCCGTGTTTCGCGCAACCTTGGCGAGGTATATAGACCCGCTATATCTGGCTTCGAATTCAGATGCTAAACGACCAATGACGTCCTCACTGTGAATTCTGATGAATGCATCCCGGAGCACCCTATTCATCGTATCGACGTCGGCCGCGTGCGTCCAAAAGGAATCATGTACAGCAGCAAAGGAGAGGCCCATGGCATCGCATTCCAATGCGGACAAGAGCATGTGGCTCGCATCGAGCGAGTGAATGAAGTTCGGGGGGAATGCTTGCAATTGCTTTCGTCGGTTGACCGGGTCGGACCGCTCAGGAACCTGCAAACTTAGGTCCTGCAAGCATGTAGAGATAATCCGGTTGCCACTCTTGCGATATGGTTGAACAATAGGCATACGTAGAGGTGTAGTCCATACAATTGTAGATCTGAATTGACTGAGGAGTTCTTCCATAGCTGCATTCGAAGTCCGTTTTGGAGCCGATTTATCGGTGTCTGCGCTTGACCTTTTTGTTTTCTTTACCTTTGGCGAGGTTTTTGCGTTCTCGGCTATGCGATCGAGCTGCTCTGGAGTCAGCGCACGACAGACTCGGCCAGCGCATTCTCCAAGCCAATACTGAATGTCATGTGCTCCACGGAACATGCTAGACAGGGCTTTGAAAATCTTGGTGGTAATGTATGACGCAATGACCACAGAAGGAACGTTGCTCTCGAGTTCGATATTAGGGTACGCAGCGTCAATTTGTTTGAGGACTTGAGCTTTTGCGCCCATGAATGTAACACCGTATACATTCGTCATGACAGTTTGTTTCACGACTTTACGCGTGATCTTGCCATCGACTGCTTTGGCTATGAAACTTCCGGCTCCTAGGTCTTCCTTAATGGCGGCCTTGACAAGTTCTGCCACGGCTGAATACACATCGGCGGGACGATCACCTGGCCGCAAATTTACCTGTTCGGCTCCCCATCGATCACCACCCAAGGCTGCATAATGTTGCAATCCATTGCATGTACCGTCTTGATGGACGGGGAGGTGGGACACGTATTTTGTAGGATCTGGAGACTCAAGCGCTGCCTTCAGCTCGAAGCAAGCTGCTAGGCATTGCCATGGATCCTCGGCTTTGAGCCACCACCGTTGTCCTGTAAGCGGACTCGTAGCCGAATCAAGTATATCTTTGACATGGTCGGTAGCAAAAGCTTCCCGCTCATCGAGGCTGGCCTTGTCGAAACCGAAAACATTCGCCAGTTGAACCTTCAGCCAACGAAGTCCATTTTCGCCAAGTTCTCTTCCGGCGGCAAATTGCAGGAGACCTCGAACGTGATCGGCACCCATATGATTTAAATAGGCAGGAATAGGATAGGCACGCCCTCTGAAATCCATGTTGTGAGGAAAGTAGAAATTCTGGTCTTTAAAAGCTCTGGCAATATCGAGCTGGAAATTCATAAAACATCGTTCTGAATGCAAGCCTGATTTTTCATTCTCTGCAGCTCTTATAGCCTTGAAATAATGTCTCCGAGCCAACGGGTCTGCCGACGAGTCTGGTTCCTCGGGGACGGGAATATTTGGGTTCAGTGGTGGAATATTGGCTATCTTCTCCCCAGTATTCCATGCCTCTAGCAGGACCTTGAAAACGGGCTTGTTGATTTGCCAAGCCGTCCGACCCAGAACATCCAGTCCCTTGCTTACCTGGTCAAGATCTCCTCTTTCGAAGGCGGCTTCTGTATAAATCCTCTGGTCTCTCTCGCCGTTCTTGACGCGGACAATCTGAGAAGGATATTGGAGAAAGCCTCCTTGGTCGAATTTAGTCCAGGGTCGAGGCTCAACTAACATTGGCAAGTGCCTCGCAAGATAATCACCTCGAGGCTCTTGCTTCATCAAGTCTACTAGAACTCTGTTCGGCATAATGATCCCGATCTTCTTGCCTTTGCGATGAACCGTTGTACGCGCGAAAGCGGGCTGCATCTGGCTGACAAGTTGCTTCGTTTCCGGATGTTCACGAACTACCCTGACTTTCGCGGAGTCGAGTAAGGCAGACAATAACTGGGCTCCAAGTTTCGCCTTGATGAGAGCTGGCCATGACTTGTTATCATATGTAGGCACTTCAAGAACTTGCGACTCATTCGTGACAGCGGCTTCCTCATTGGGCTGTGAAGTGTTGCTCTTCACAGGCTCGCTGGTGTTGTTGGTTCGCTGAGCACGTGCTTGTCGGAACTTGGCCCTACGCTCCACGGCTACTTTCTGCCGTTTTTGAAATCTGACATCTTCCTCTACAATCTTGGCGAGGTTGGTGAGAAGGGTAGACAACGGTACGCCCTTATCGGCGCCATGGTGCGTTATGCAGTTGAGAACAGCCATTATGGTTATTGCTGCTAGTCGGCTTGGGGTTGACTGTTTCATAAACGGAGCGTAAATACAACGATCAACATCCTCCACGGTTTTCTTCTCTCGAGTTTCCGAGTCGTCGGCTAGGGCGAATTCCGTCCGTAATCTTGTTTCTAATCTGCTCTGCCAATCGTATAGCTGGGAGTTCAGAGTGGGTTTATGCAGTGAGCTCATTCGCCCCATCTTGGCTAATGCTTGATTTTCGTCTCTCCAGCGCTGGATAGCAGCCTCCACACAGTCTTGCTCTAATCGTGCCTGGATCTCGCGGCGTTGGTCGATTGTGAGTTTGCTCAAGTCCTGGCCTTCGATTTGATCAAAGAAAGACAAAACACCACGCAACGTTTTCAGTCCTAAGCCTTTTTGGGGTACTGCTAGAACTTCGGGAAGAGAGGTAGAATCGCTCTCCAAAGCTTCAGCTGGAACGGATGATGCCTCTTCGGCTTGACTCTCTGCTACGATGGAATCTAACTCATCCATCATGATATCTGAGGTTGATGAATATATGCTGGCAATAGTCCCGAAATCTTGTTGATTCAGGATCCCGGCATCCAATATCGATAATATAGACTCCTCGGGTAGCATGTCCAAGTAACGGGTCACAAGTTGAGCAAGCTCTGGTCCATGAGCAGACAGGAGTGATATCTTCAGCATGCAAGCGATGGTTTCGGGGGTATGGGGGATGTCCTTTCCGCGAATCTGCACTTCAAACCACTGATGAAGTGACTGAGCCCATTGCGACTCTGGCTGGTCGAGGGCGCGATCGATCCCGGCGCGCAAATATTGGTTGTGTAGAGTAATCAAGTCAGCATAAGGCAGACCACCCAGACTACCAAAGCGCTCGAGTACCATGGCGGCCCGTTCTAGCTTGTTGACGTCTAGGCAAGCATCGAAGACAGATACCATCTCGTCGACGCCACCAGGGATGCCGGTCCGCGACAGCCGAATGCGTGGCGTGACATCTTCCTGAACCTTGACGTGGATTGTGGCAGTAGGGTCGAAGGCTCGAAGATGGTAGAGCGGGAGAGGCGAAGGCGATTGCATATAGTCACCGACAGCGGTGGCCAAGGGTCGATAGGCAGCGACAGAATCAAGAGGCATCGGTGTAGTCGGCGTGGTTTTGGGCCGCCATGGTGTAAGCTTGTGTCGCGTTACTAAAAGTCTGCGACCCGATGTGCATGTGTCGGCGGCGGAGTGGACTGAGGTGTATCTGGACGGCAAGTGTGGACGGCGAAGCGTCTGGATGTGCGGCTGCGAGAGGCTCCTCGAAGCCAGACGGTGGCGGGGGAGCATCGTGCCAGATGTGTTGTTTAAAAGAAAAAAGATCAGAGACTCGAGTGACGATGTCTCTGCAGACCAGACGCTGCCCAGGGACGGGAGGAGGGGCCTTTATTATAACATCTAAATAGACGTGGGGTATATTATAGGATTATGAAGAAGACGAGGATAATACAACAGTAGAAAGAAGAGATTTGCGACCCGAGAATACGCCGTCGAATATGTTCAGATGATAGGTAGGTTGGCAGAAAGTCGAAGTAGGTGAATATAACAGAAGATAGAGGTAGTGATAGGATAAGTGATAAGTGAAGTTAGTCGGAGGCAAAACTTGGAGGGTCCAATACCAAATTTTTTGCCATTGGGCATTGGCAGGGGCAAGCATAATCTAAGCTTGATGATTGGCTCGAGGCTTTTAGTATCCCCACTTATTATATATCAGAGCCAATCGGATCTCCGAGCAGCTGGCTCCAGAAAATTCCCATATCGCGGGTCGTAGGATAAGCTAGTGTGTTCCTCTTTCTTTCTCAGGTTGTCTCGCGCGTGCATGCTCACAGGCAAACAGGAAATCCCCCAACCCATGATCGAAACAGCTCTCACGGCCGGCCGAGGTAGTTCGCCACGTGTACCACTACCAGTCGTTATGAGTAATTGATTGGCCCTGTTTTCCGCATGTAGAAATTTCTGGCTGTATATCTGACTAGTGCCTACTACTCTGTCTTCGACATGCTTCCAACATTGTCGTGTATCTGATTTATTTCAATTGTTCCTCGAGCCCCTCGAGAACCACCAGCACGTCATGGCTGTTGTTCGACCCGCCTTGTCCGCGGCCGGCTGCTCGCAATGCCGTTTCCTCGTGCTTAATCTCTTCACCAGCGGCATCCTACGATCGGCGCCTGTCGCCCGACCCTCCTTGCCGCCTGCTCGTGCGCATACGGTTGGCACCCTGCCCGTCCGACACTTCTCCTCCTTGTCCAGACCGGACAGTAATGGACAGAGTGGCCGCGTGCCAGAAGAGAACCTCGAGAAGGACCGACCGGACGAGGGCGAGGGCGAGGACGAGGCTGCGGCCAACAAGCCCAATGAGTCCAAGCTTGCCAATGTCCCCTGGTACCTCCAGGTTGAGCCTCCCACGCACATAGCTCCCATGGAACCGCCGCCACTACCAGAGATCCCCGCCGACTCACCTCCCTTGATCAGCTCTCTCCTAGAGTACGCGTCAGAGGAGATGGGTCTGGATGCGTTGAGCCTCCTAGATCTGCGGAAGCTTGATCCGCCGCCGGCTCTCGGCCCGAATCTCTTCATGCTATTTGGTACGGCACGCAGTGAACGTCACCTCAACGTCTCTGCTGGCCGGCTTGTGCGGTGGCTGCGTGCGAAGCATCGTGTTCATGCTGACGCTGACGGCTTACTTGGCCCGAATGAGCGGAAGACAAAACTACGTCGAAAAGCCCGACGCGCCAAGTTACTCGGAACCATGGGTACCGATGATGCCGACGATGGCATCCGCACTGGTTGGATATGTGTAAACCTTGGCACGATAGATCGCAGTACCGCAGAGTCTACCGTGTTCGCCGAGGATGGACGGGTTTCGGGCTTTGGTGTCTCTCATGCTGGTTCGACCATCATTTTCCAAATCATGACTGAAGGACGGAGAGCTGAGATGGGGTTGGAGACGTTGTGGACGCAGGCTCTAGAGGGCAGTCTACCTACAGCCCCGGCGTCAGGCTCTACCCATGTTGACAAGAAATCTACACCCAAAATAAAGCCCCAAGACAAGCTGGGCCCTGTAGAACAAGCCATCTTGGGTAATTTGCATCGCCCTTCTGCATTCTCGGGCGGCCGCAGGGGGCAACTTTCTGGGGGTTCTTCGTTAAATCAAGCTCACTTTTATTCTACTCAACGTTCCTTAGGACCATCTGCTACAGAAATTGACCTCCTTAGTACGTCCTCTCCCACCGAATTAGCACGTGTCCTGACATACGATGCTCATCAGAAGCAGCGTCTCTTGGATCTGCTGCGAGCTCACTTAGAAGAGATGGACGCAACTACTGCTCGCGCAGTCTTGAAAAGGAACGCCGACGGGTCTGAACCCACTCCCTTCTTCGAGCTATTGAACCTAGCGATGGAAACGCTTCCTCCAACGCGAACTTGGGAATATCGTCTCGCTGTTGAATATAAGGCATGCATGTCAAGGATGCCAAGCGCCATTAGTTCATTGAAGAATGTGGGCCTACTCGTTGAAGAAATGCGCATCTATGCTATTGAAGCAACAAGGCATCAATACCTCCAGCTCCTTACTTGTATATTCTGCATCGAAAAAGAGCACTCGACGATTGTTAACCTTGGGCTCGATGTCATAAAAACTATGCACCAACGAAGAGAACCGATCCTGGCGAGCGACGTGATGATGTCTATCATCGAAAGTGCCTCGATAAGCAAGCATGCGGCCAGCAATAATACAACCTGGGGTAGAGAGCTCATAGCACGGCTTGAGAAACTACTTTTTCAACTTCACACTCCAGACATGGACATGGACGAGCAATTAATTATGCGGCTCATGACTGCGCATGCTCGTCAACATAATTGGGATGGCGTTTGGAATGCCTGGGGGATTCCACCGAGGCATTTACGTTCCCGATCCGCAGACATGTATATTCACATGTTCCGATTAGCCTTCGCCTCTGGTTCAGTGACACTCTGCGAACAAGCTCTCCGTCGTTGTATCCCCGAAGCTGCTAGCGAAGATCCACCCGTTCTAGCAAACGAGAGCCTTAGACAGGCCGCCTTGAAATGTATCTCGATTGCAGACCCTCGCGCAGAAGAGTTCGTCAAATTGCCATTGGGGGATGGGGGGCAATCGTCCCGGCTTGCTCGAAGAGAGTTTGTCCAACTCCTGCGACTACTAAGGCCAAAACCTTGAGTGATGCTATGTAACTCAGTGGGCCTTATACTCAAATGAGACCTTCCGCAGTCGCTTTCAAATTAGACGAAGGATGTATCGAAGTTGGATGAGATAGTTAGCTTGAAGAAAACCGAATGTATCCTACACTGTGATAAAAAGACACTCTATATACAATATTTTTCACTATCGTTTAGTTACCCGCAGCGCATATTAAGCGTAAACCAATATGGGCTGAAGTGCTCACTATTCCCGTTCTATTTCTAGTTTTTCTTTCTTTGCTCTGTTTGATAAGCCAGGTTATGTAGATGGCCTTCCCGTTCCAGAAGCTGTTACGCCAAGCCGGACTGCCGAAGATGAATGGCTAGCGACTCTCGGCGGATAACGAGCGAACCAGCGGACGGGATACATTCCGCATTGATACACAATTAACCCCATCGACCAATCAAGGCGGCCAATTACTTGCAAGTTGTCATCGTAGGTATATCCTCTCCAAACCACCCCAAAAAGGAACGTGCCACTAATGATTGGCCGCCCATCTCGACTGAAGATAAGGTGTGGTATACTTGGCGGCGTATGGTCCCAACGAAGACGCAGGCTTATGTAGGCTGAGAGATCTACTACAGCTGCATATATACTAACTCAACTTTATGTGGCATATGACAGCCCCCTAAATCCATTATCCCGGTCCTCGAAAGAAAAACCCCATTCACAATCCTTTTTCCTCTTTACCAACTTCCGTATTCTGCTATTGGCGCCGTTTGCGGTGTCGTTTTGTGCATTGGCTGGGCCCCGCAAAAGCCAATGATAAGCTTTTCTTGCTGCACGATGGACCGGGGGAAGTATAAACGTGCAGCGACAGCTCGTGCGCTGAACGAACGAGTCGACGAATGAGCGAGTGAGCAGACGACGTTGAAGAACATACGCAGTATGTTGGAGCACGCTTCCCGGCCGTTTGGCCTGATATGTGTGTGCGTGTGTTACGCACACACTAGATAGATAGAGTACGTTCTATGTGGTATTTACCTCCCTATTGTAGTTAAGCCAAGATCTACACGTCGTACCTCATATGGGTATGGATAACATTTGAGGTCTCCGCCAGCATAGATAGTAAATAGTCGTATATGTAGGCGTATAAGTATATATACCTACACCTCAAACCTCTCTTGTTCTCTTGCTCTTGGCGATTTCAATTTCCCCGAAGCAGGTGGCCCCAAATAACCATAGCCTGGTATAAGGTATATCTCGGCATCGTATATACCCCCCAGGATACAACCCCCAATGGCACGTCAACCAACTACCAAAGCCCTCGCTCTGCTCGCAGCAGCAGCAGCAGCAGCGCTGCCCGCAGTGCATGCCTGGGGCGCCATGGGCCACGAGACGATCGCGTACATCGCCAGCAACTTCGTCTCGTCGGCGACGAAGTCGTACTTCCAGACCCTGCTGGGGGACACATCGGCCGACTACCTGGCGAGCGTGGCCTCGTGGGCCGACAGCTACCGGTACACGACCGCGGGCGAGTTCTCGGCGCCCTTCCACTACATCGACGCGAACGATAACCCGCCGTCCTCGTGCGGCGTTGATTACGCTCGTGACTGCGGCGCCGAGGGCTGCGTTGTTAGCGCGCTGACGAATTATACGACTATCTTGCTTGATGGGCGGTATTCGGCTGCTAATCATCAGATTGCTGCTAAGGTATGGATGACCAATTATTCAGAAGGGAGACGGTGGGAGAAAAGAAAAATAAAATAAAATAAAAAAAAGAGAGAGGGAGAGAGTTGGGTTCTGCTTGGAGATAATTTAGAACCGGAAACGCTAATGAATCGTATAGTTCATTATTCACGTATGTGAAGACCACCCAACGACGCTCCCTAAATGAAGCTAGGGAAGCGGGAGTGGAAGAGAAAAGAGTCTGTTGGCTCTTGGGGTTTAACGAAGACTAACACACCAGCACACCTAGTTCGCTGGCGACATCGGCCAACCGCTACACTGCGAGAACCTCGAGGTCGGCGGTAACGACATCGACGTTTTGTACGACGGGGATGACACGAACCTGCACGCGATATGGGACAGCGACATCCCCGAGTCCATCTCAGGCGGCTCATCTATGGCCTCTGCCAAGTCGTGGGCCACTACCTTGACAACAGGTGAGTAAATCACTAACTCAAGCACTTAACTGAACCCTATCCACTCCACCCCCTCCCCCTTTTTTTTGCTATGCGCCTCCTTTTTATATGAAGCAACACAACTTAACCGAGCTAACACAACTTCACCTCCCTCTTTTACAGCGATAAACTCAGGCGAATACAAGTCCCAAGCAGCAGGCTGGGTCTCGGGCCTCAGCGTCTCGACGACTGCGACCCGCCAGACGACGGCCCTGACGTGGGCCCAGGAGGCCAACGCGTATGTGTGCTCGACGGTTCTCAAGGGCGGGATCAGCGCGGTCGAGAATAAGGAGCTTAGCGGCGCGTACACGACTACCGCTGATCCTGTCGTCAAGTTGCAGATTGCTAAGCAGGGATACCGGTTGGCGAAGTATTTAGATGCTATTGTTGCTGCTATGTGAGATTTATGGGGTTTCGGTTCAAGAGAGAAAAGAGAGAAGGTGTTGGTGGTATGCACAGGTAGGTAAAAATGGGCGTGAATTAGGATCATCATGAGAGTAGGTAATGAAATCGTTAAAACCGATCCAGGGGGGCCATCGCTGAAAAAGTGAATTTGTGTATATTCCCCTCGCCTCTAGCCAATAAAGTCCTTCGAGATAGAAAATTGTTCGCTACAGAGCGAGTACTTGTCTGTCTCTGCCCTTCCTGCCCCTATCTTGAATAAGTGTACAGTTACGGTAGAGCTAAGACAGAGGATGAATATACTTAGCATTCAGGGGATACAATACCAAAGGGCCAAATCCTATGCTATCAACTACGCGAGTCTTACCCTGGGTATATGTAACACGATCTCATACGACGAGGTAATCATTATATTTCACCCCGTTGCACAACTCAACTGCCATCAGACACCTCCTTGAGCGCATCCCTTAGCATAGGCGCAATCTGCTTCCGACTATACTCCACCGCATTCTGCGCCCAGCACCGTCGCCACTCACCCTGTCCATCACCAACCTCATCCAGCGCACCACCTTCCCAAGTCTCCAACCGCAACGTATCCCTACACCTCTCCTCAAAAATCTTCGCAGCACGCACTCCAGCCTCGCTCCTCGCCCAGACAAGAAGCTCTCTGCGGAATTTCCCGTCTTCATCCTGGAACCCCGTGAGGACCATGACAATATCCATCTTCCCTGCTGCGTCTTTCTCGCCACCCCACTTCCTCAACGCCTCGATGAACTTGCCAGTGTCACCCTGCGCTTTCTCCTCCACGAGATACCTGAAACTCCGCGGCACAGAGGACGTCGCGAGGTTGAGGCCCCCAACGCTCCATTCCTTATAATCCTTGCGAAAGACGTCGCGGAACGACATCTCAGAAAGATCCTCCTTTAAACCCGATAGCCGCGCGAAGAACGCATCGCGATCATACCGCTTCACATCTACCTCCCTAACACCACTCCCATTCACACCACCACCTTCGCGCTCCTCCGCAGCTGCGATCTTCGCCTCCGCAAGCGCTACGGCCTGCGTGTCATGCTCGGTCGTCTTGTTCTTGTCCCCTAGGTTCGTGGTATCGATAAGTATAGGCGCGAGCGCAAGCCGCGCGATCTGCACATCTATCTGCGCATCTTCTCCCCCATCCCCTTTCCCCTCTCCCTTTCCATTACGCGCACTAAGCGCCGCCCACACATCCTTACACTGCGCAAGTACCAGACTAGCGCAACTCCCGCTCTTCTCGATAACCCGGAGCTCAGCATCACGTGGTATCGTGCCCTCGTCAGCATGATGATCGACGCATCCAACGACGCGAGCTCCAAAGACCTTGGCCAGGGCCCCTGTCATGGCGTTGTGGTCGACGAGGAGCCAGCGGGTGTCCTCTGGACGAAGAAAGGGGGTTTCGTCCCTTTTCGGCTTCGTTGAGTTTTGCGTTTCCTTCTGCTGTGATGGCAGTACGTCTTCTAGGGTGAATACATCCTCACCCTTGATGCCTGCGTCTCGCAGCACGGCGGTGAATTCGGGTCGCAGCGCGAGGTCCGCGCGCTCGAGGTGGCAGATTGGGATGTGCAGTGTGCTGCTTGCGTCCCCTGCTGATGAGCGGTGCTTGGGTGGTGCGTATGTCCGGAAGTAGGCGAGTAGAAGTGCAGAGCAGAGGGAATCGAGGTCTTTAGATTTGATTAGTGGTTTGTTATTCTTTCATGCTCGACTCATATCTTTCACGCCGCAATTACTCAGACTTGACAACTCCAAGAAGGGAAAGATCCCAATGCATTCTAAGCGAAAAAAAATTACATAGAGGTTATGGAGGAGGAGTATCATAAACGAAAAGGGAGGTGAAACGACATCTTATACATAGGGAACGATGAGAATACTAGAAGCAGAACTGGATGCAGCATTCGACTTACCCGCCGACTCATTACCCACAACGAATGTAAGAGGCGTGCTCCGCTTCGGCGACTGCGTCGTGAGCGCCGCACGTGCCGTAGCCAAAAACGTCTTCAGTGAGGCCCGCGACGGCATCTTATGAAGGAATGACGAGAGACGAATGAGGGATACAGCAACTCTATCGTGATCACAACATGTGAATAGTGACTTAATTAAAGAACGGGATATGTCAAACAGTCTGACTGAAATTAAAATCCCGAGGTTAGTTATCAAGGCTATTCGACCGTCATGCTGTTGTATTCAAGCTGAATATACACATACGCGCCTAGATTTTGGATGTATTTTTCATGTATAAAATGAAAAAGGTCTTATCAGATCGAATGACGTCGATTTTGGTGGCGGGGAGGGATGAAAGCCCCGCTCATTACCGGCTGCTTGGCACTCCTACTCGAATGGAATTCAAATGTATACGAGCACTTCATGAAAGGCGACGGACCATAGCAACTATAGTAACATCGTAGATGGAAACCAGCAACAGAACCATCATCTAATCATTTCTTCATAATGCGCCATCTGCACCATTTATCCGTGTAATAACATGCCTACTAAACTCCAAGGATATCTTATCTAATAGAATGCCGGGCCGAAAACACACGCTCTCGCAAATGAAATAAAAATGAAGCCCACTATACATGTATGCCGCTATAGTCCCTTCTATGCTACCTTGTGTCCCATTCCTACTGAAAGACAAAGATGACGCCGGACCGGTCCACGCTCACCGTCATCGTGTATGGCATCTCAAGCACAGCAACATCGAGGATCGAGTCCAGGTGACTTCTAAGCAACTGGGCTTGCTCGTTGGAGATGACTGCATGGCGGGGCGGTTTCTCTCTGTTACTGGCGCTAGACTTTCCACCTTTGCTTGAAATGCTGCTTGCCTTCGAGTCCGTGCCTCGGTCGCTTTTTTGTAACCGCTCTACATTGAGGCTTAGACCTGGCTGGCTGGGCGTGCTGAGGGTTGCAAAGACGGGGCGGGCATCATCGCTCTGTAGACCGCTAAAAACACATGAATTCTCAATGCGAATGAGATCCCAAAACCGAAGTTTCTTGTCAGAGCCGCCAGTAAGGATGTAGCCGTATCGCACGTCTCGCTGGTCTTCCATGACGCCGGCGCCGACTACCATTGCTCTTACCCCATGGTCCGAATTGCTGGCAGTAGGCTCGACGTTAGTTGCAAAATGGCCGAGTACACATGAAGATTTGTCGTCGTCGACGTCCCAAGGCTCATACACTTTGGGCCCGTCCTTAGCACTTCCGGCGCGATATATCTCTCGGCACTGTGTCTTCTCTAAATCCCAGACGGTGATCTCACCAAGCCCTGTACCACCAGCCACGCAAACCCACTTCCCACGGCCCTTAACAGGATGCAGGCTGAGACGATATATTGCTGATTTACCGTGTAAGCCCCAGCTCTTTAAGCGCACTTTAAAACGCAGGTCCCAGAGACATAATATGCCGTGTGAGGTGCCGAGAAGAAGCCAATTTCGCTTACGGTCAATGCAGAAGCATGTCGGCGTTCCATGGTGAACTGGATTATCTAGTATATACATGAGAGACATTGTACGCAAGTCCATGGCTAGGATACGAGAGCGATTCGTAGCAAGAACCAGAACGGAACTGAGATCCTGTTTAAAATGCTCGCACCACACAGCGTGCTCATCAGCTGGAAGTTGGTATTCACGAAGCAGACGCAAGCGGATATACTTAGTTGATCCGTTTGACACTGCTGTGTCGACTTTGACCAGATGGACCCGTCCATCAGTAGCACAGCTGATAAACGTGTGCGTATTCTCAACAAAACATAGCGCAACCACTTTAGCGCCCGGTGCATGCTTGTGGGTCTGACGGGCGCGATGTGTGACGTTTCGTTCAAGCCGTGATGAGTCCCATACTTTAACGCATCCATCGTCACCACCCGTAATGAAGAATTGGTGGTCAGGTGAGGGGACGACGCGGTTGATGGCGCCGCGATGTTCCGAGAACGTCGCCACCAGCCTACCAGTTGGTTTCCATGCCTCTTCGCTAAGTTGACCCGCAGCTTTACTAGCTTTTCTCCTTGCGACAGGCGAAACCAGGGGACCGTACTCGATAATATCATGCGGATAGTTTTCGATATACATGTTGTCAAGCATCCGAAGAATGTTCGGATCGTTTCCTTCGTATGTGTGCGCTGCACGCTGCCTGGTTTCTTTCTTGTTCCCTGGCCCGCCGTCAACACTGGGGATGGCTAGACGAGCAGGTGGGCCTTGTGTGAAGGGGCCTCCTACTTGGCCAAAAACATTGGCTTCGGTTGTTCCGGTCTCTGCAATCGACCTACCACTATCTTTTCTGTTGAGCAGATCAAGAGCACTCGATTGGTTTCTAATAGCCCTCCTGGACGAATAAGGGGCGTCTGAAACTGACGTATCATCATCGTTGATTCGCCGAGCAATGGAGTCTTGTGGTGATCCAGCAACAGGTGAAGAGGCTAGGCTGTGGGATGGGGATGCCGCCCTATCTTCTCGAGTCCTCGGCGAGACTGCGCCTCCCTGACTGCTCATCCGTGATCGGTGAGTGTTAGCCGCAGCCCGGCGCCTTCGACTGACAGGCTCGTCAATCGTCATAGAGGCATCTAGAAGGGCATCGGCAATGGTGTATGGACCTCTAGGAAGTTCATGCCCCTCCTGCTGCTGCCGCTGCTCCTCATTCTGCCACATTTGCTCATCAATACCAGCCGATTCGTCAAACATGATGTTTTGCATCTTAACATTCAAATTTCTCAGCTTGAGAATGTTGTTCAAGTCCTTAGCGATATTATCCTGGGTGACAAGGTCCCGGTTCTTCATTTGACTCAAACGCCATATGAATTCTTTGAGCACAAGTAGCTTGAACTCGTCTTCCTGAGACATGCCTATATTTCGCAACCGAGTCAACCAATGTTCGTCCTCTTCGTTACGCGGCACCTTGTTGAGCGACCGAGGTTGCAAGTCTCGAGATGATCGGATAGACAGTGCGGTTGACGCAACTGTGAATGATGATTGTTTTTGTTGCCCGATTGTCTTCCAAAACAGACCTCTATCAGTTTTCTGTGCCCATGATAACGCCAGATCAAAGACGATCCTGGACATAGGCTTTTTCAGTGCGTCAAGAAGACTGATCTCGGAGAATGTTGGTATGATCGATGGCTTTAAGAAAGGCTTAACCAGAGGAAGAACGATACATCTGATGTCTGCAGGGGAAAGCAATTTCGTGGCACTTGAGATATACTCTGCTGCGGATTCTCGGATCCAGATATTAGGATGCATGGTGAAACGACCGACGACATCAATCAATTCCCATGTCTTTGCCTTTGATAGCAGACCAAGTTTTGCTAGTTCCGCTAATGAGTGTAGAGCAGCTTGCACAACATGTTCTTCAGGGTCAGTAACAGCTTGGATCATGAGGGGAAGACTAAACTCCTCTAAACTTGTGCTGCCTAAGAACGCAGCAATGCCAACAATGGTGTCGAAGAATGCGCATTTCAGCATCCAATCTCGGTCATTCAGGTAGGTATTTAGGTGTGTTAAAAGGATATCATTCGATTCAGCGCTGCCAAAGAACACGCATAGTTCAGGAACTGAAGTTAAAAAGGCACGACGAACGGATGGATCGGTGTCCTCCACTAGAGCTTTTGCATGGTTCTCGAACAGCTCGACAAGTTCGGCTTGTGTGTTATCAAATAATCCATCAAATGCGGCATCCGGGTCGCTTCCGGCTTCTACCTCTGGGTCTGCAGCGCTGATGGAACCCTCAGCTCTTAAAATAGCTGTGAGCTCTAAGAATTTGGACGCAGTCGTGGCTAGACTACCTAGGCAAGACGCATAAGTCGCACGGACCAAGGCGTTGGGTTCTCTGCGTTCTCTGCCCATGATCGGCTGTCTCGATGCGCCTGATAAGAACACTTGCATTCGAGGCATGATATACTCGGGGAATACATGCGCATTAACTGGAGTCACGACAGTCACCAGAGCTAAAAGCTGTGTGATTGATCGAAGAGCAGCGATTGCAACGAGATCGACATCGTCGTTTAACAATGTCATCAGATAGGGTAGCACCCGGTCCAGCTTTGCTTCGTCAGTCAGCTTTTCCGAGAAAGCTAACAGCAAGTCGCACGCCCGTATCTTGGAGGTCGCCCGGGCAGTATTTCTCAAAGACCCGGCTACTAAAGTGAGGAAGATGAGAGTACCATCATCAGCCAGGGGCTGTGTCCCTATGGACGCGAAGTGATCATTATTTGGTATGCTCAATCGTACCGGGAATAGACCGAGACCGAGTCTAGGCGTGAAACGTGACAGCTGATTTCCATTCTTCGGTTCTTGGTATCCCAGAAAGTAAGCGATCTTATCGAAATCATAAAACACGCGGTCTATCCGATCATCTGCCTCGCCAAGGTTCTTGAAAGCCCCGGTGACTGGTGCTCTCCCAGAGGTAGGATCAGTGACCAGTTCCATGTACTGGTGAAGGAAACTGTAAAAGTATTCGGGGAATACTTTGCCTTTATAAAATTGTAGATACTGCTCAGCAGAGTAGCGTTTCTCAGGGTCTCGCTGAACCATACTTGACAGCATCTCTCGCAGTCCCTGATCGGGGATTCTACTCAAATGGGAAATGACAGGATCATACTCGCCACGGCGGTACTTGAACATTTGGCTTAGGCTGAAGATGGGTGCTTCCAGAAATACTTCGGCGATGACACACCCAGCGCTGAATATGTCCATGGACCACGTGAGATTGTGTCCTTCGAGCTCTTGGGGATTCTGGATCTGCTCGACGAATCGTTCGGGTGCGATATAGCACGTTCTCCGGCCCGACAAGTCGAAGAAATAAGAGTAGGTCGCAGGGTTGTTGTCGGGCAGCTTGGCCGGTTTGAAAGAACCGGTGAAGTCTGTAAGATACAGCCAGTTCCAGGACGTGACCATGACATTTTCCGTCTTGATGTCGCCGTGATATATATCTCGAGCGTGGCAGTCGCGCAAGGCGCAAAGCAGCTGAAAGGCCAGCCATTTCTTTTCTATGTCCTCGAGAAACGGCCGCGTAGACATTCGGTCGTAGAGGGAACTGTAGATATACTGGCGGACCAGATACGCATTCGTTTGTGTTTCGAAGGCACGCTCGAAACCCAAGGCGTTGGGGACATGGCGTAGCTTTTCACGTTCCTCTTTTTCCGGGCTGTTAGTAGGAGCGCACGCACAGCATAGACGCATAAGGGAAAGGCGGCGACTCTCTCACCAAGTATCTTGTCGCCATACTCTTTCAGGGAACAGTCGCTGTAAGGCTTCACAGCAACCTTTGCGAGAGCGACGCCATCCCGATGACGGGCGCGGATGCTCTTCATGAACCGGGCATTTCCTATGGATCGCTCATGGACCAAATCAGACAGCTCCGGGATATCGATTCCGGCAGAGCCGGCATATGGCGTAGAAAGAGAATAGCTATTCCCCATCGTATGAGTATGCGATGAAGCTACCTAGGCGGTAATCCAGTAGACAGGTCGGTCATTTTTGGAGTTCGCGTGGGATGGTATTGCTTTGTTGCCTGTTTGACGCGGCCGGACGGCTTTTGAAGCGCGAGAGAAACGATCGTGACTGTCGGTGGGAATATCGCGATGGCGACGGTTGGTGGTGCTTCGATGTTTCTTTTCCAGATATCACGATGCTAAGGTACTCACAGAGCTGCGTGACCTGAAGCGGGTGGACATCGAAGCGAGCATATGACATAGTAGCCTGTGTTTTAGTGCTACAAGTGGATACCTCAGGCTCCTACAGGTACCCTGCTGGCCCCAACTGCTATAAGTAAGGTTAACTGATTGGGCCTAGCGCAGTTACAGTAGCTTGTAGATAAAGTTTAGTAGGCAGCTAAGCTTATCCTAATTGTACCTCAGTCCCATTGTCAGTTAAGATTCCTCTGTTGTAAATAGCTGTCTATATTTAAATAATACATTAAAGTAAATATCCATCACTAAATGGTTCTACGGCTTCAAAAAGTGATCGTTTACAAAGCAATATATCCCAGCAACCGCAAATTGTATTCTTAATATGTCGCTTGTCAACGCAAAGGTCATTGAGAACGTGCCCCCTCCGTTTGACCCGATTCCTATACAGGGACTGCTTTTCCTCATAACCCAGGATGGTATGCTAGGTTTACTTTTCCTTTACGCTTTGACAAAAGGGTTTATTATTAAGTATTGGAACTTACTTATAATACGACAAGGCCCCCGGGGACTTGACTGTCACAATTCACCCCAGGATGGATTGGGCACAATACTGGGGATTGCCCCCCTCGTTAACGGCTAGAATCCTAGTAATTGCAAGGGTTATGCCAACTTAATGAAATCTCCCTCCCTTCTCCGCGGTACGATAGCATTGGCCCTGACGACTACCGCTGTTGGGGCTCAGATTCGTCAGCAAAGATTAGATAATCCACAGGTAAGAGCCGCTGCAGCTGCAGTTGTCACAGTTTCTACTGCTATTTGTTCTAACAACAATGCAATTGTTCAAGGAAGCCGTATATCTCTACGGGTACAGTTTGCACTGATAGTTTGGCCCAATGCTGATGAGACTTGAGCTTAGCCGCCGTGTTGATCGTTCGTGGATCAAAGGTACCTACCTAACTCTGCCCTGGATTATTTTCCCCGCTGTCTCCCACGTATTGTCCCCTTCAAGGATCGAGTGGCCAGGGTCTACCCCATGCAAACGGATATGCTGTTGGTAGTAGGCTGCATGAGGCGCAGTATCCCAAGGTGCGCTGAAAACAGGGTGATTTCGACCAGCAGTGTCGCGTTTGAGAGCAGTAGGCAGAATCGGTCTTCAAGACTCGCTCCAAGTTTGGCGCATAATTGAAGAAGCTCCTATGGGTAAATACTACTATTTCTGATCGCAACAAGCCCCTTAATTCATCATTCCTCGCTCATTGCAACAGGCTGACACCACAGAACATTCCACAGCGAAAGAATAGCAGACTGGTGTGGCTTAGGACGGAAGGGAAACTTGCAAGGGGCTTCGGATCCCATGGGGGGCAACTCTCTGCAACTTGCAGGGTTGTGTTTCCCAAAACCAACAGGTACATGTGATATGAGGCGGCCTGGGGCTGTGAGTGCGGATATAAAGATTGTAAAAGCCGTGTAGAAACGCGGACTCATAGAGGAAGGCGCTTAGATCGTTCTTTTCTCTCAGAATTTACTGCGTATCGTGGGACTACTTTAACGCGCAGCTTTAGATCATGCTTTTATAGATTATATCATAAGACTGCACAGTCAGACTTCGGTCAAATGGCAAGTCCCTTCGATGACACCCCTCTCAACTCAGTCGCCGAGGCGCGACAACTTCTAGACGAGATTAGAGATGACATGGGGCTCATCGCTGAAGAAATCCTCAATAAAATCGGGCCCCGGGGTAATCACGCTCGTCACAAAGTCGAGAGCGCATTGTCGAAAGCGCATCAAATCATAGGACGGGACGTTCTAACGTGTGTTTAACCCTTCTTCTGCTTACAGTTCTCTAGTACTATCAGCAGCTAATGATAGTGATCACATATCAGCTTAGCGAAGAATCTCTACACATCTAGTGCGAGATTTGTATTCGAGTTGCTCCAGAACGCCGAGGACAACAAATTCACCAGAGCTAAGGCTCGCGGAGAACAGCCTTATGTCTCGTTCCAAATCTTGACTGATAAGATTATTCTCGAATGTAACGAAGATGGCTTCACGCCAAAGAATTTACGGGCTATTTGTGCTGTAGGTGCAAGCTCTAAAGTCGGTGTTCAACCATACATAGGAGAGAAGGGTATTGGCTTCAAGTCAGTCTTTATGGCGGCCTGGAAAGTTCACATTCAGTCTAATGCTTTATCCTTCACTCTCACGTACCGGATCGGGGACTTGGGAATCGGAATGATCTCACCAGTGTGGCAAGAGTCGGCAGAAACATTGGATGGATCTTTTACACGCATTACCTTGTTTCTACATCAGTACGACGATAAATCTATACAGGAGCAACGATACAACGAAATAGTCAGCCAGTTTAACGAGTTGCGGGGCACTGTGCTTCTGTTTCTGCAAAATCTTCAAGAAATCCGGATCACTGTCTATGAAGGCACCGGTATTCTGGCATCCCGAACCCAATACACTAAATTCGGGACTAACCCCGTCGTTATCCGGAAGACATCACAGCTAGGCAATGATCCTAAGGTTGATGAGTACAGGTGGTATCACATTACTAAACGCATGGTCAGCAATGTGCCGGCCAGGGAGAATAGGACCTATGCAGATGGTGAATCCTCGGCCGACGCCACTACAGAAATTGTACTTGCCTTTCCTTTAATGGGGGCCCCGACACCACTCGTCGAAGACCAAGACGTGTTCGCCTTTCTACCCATGAGACCAATGGGTTTCAAAGTGAGTCTCTTTGGCCTAATTGTTCTCTTATGTAGAGAATCCAGTTGACACTGAGTTCTTCAGTTTATCATACATGCAGATTTCGTGACAGAGGCTAGCCGGCAGGATATTGTAACCACCTCCCGTCGAAATCAAAGTCTTCGGACTGGCATCGCACAATGTTTTCTTGATGCCATACGACAGTTATGCGAGCATCCGAATCTACAATTCCAGTGGATGAGATGGTTGCCACAGCGTCATGCCTACCCTTGGAATAATTTCTGGAAAGAAGTACTCGTTTACATCGAGAATGGTGTCAGAGATTTAGATATCTTCCGTTGCGAGATTAGTGGCCGGACTTCAACAATAAGCTCAGTACGCCCACTTGAGCATAGCCACCTCGACAAGGCTGGAAAACCACTGTTCAACGACTTGTTGGAGGTACAATACATTTCTCAGAAGTATGATAAAAAGGATTTGAACTTGTTGAAGCCATATGGATTGAAGAGCCTATCGGTAACTGACATCGTCGACATCATTTCGTCTGATCTTAAGAAAGGATCCAATCTATTTGGACCTGGATATTCCCACATGAGAATAGAAACTGACGACGACTGGCATAGCCGTGCCGCAAGGCTAATTCTCCTATGTTTAAAAGAAGGGAACATCCAAGAACGGCAGAGGATTTCCCTCTTCAAGATCGTTCCATTAAGCACTGGAACATGGGTTTCTGCACAAGGAAACTCTTTATATTACCCCCTTTGTGAAGGGGGATTTGAGATTCCTAACAGCCTTGACATTAAACTAGTTAGTTCTCTCGCAGCGGATAACCCTGACCGACGTACACTATTCGATGAGCTCGGTGTGTCAACAGCTTCTATTAACTTTATCCAACGGGCGATCGTTCTATACCAAATTCAACCACAAGAACCAACAAGGCAGGCGGATATTGTTTCGCTGAAGATAGCGGTCAGCCATTTGGTGTTCATGTATTTGACTCACTCTCGAAAATGGACGGAACCAGATCTCTTCTCGCGGTATGAAATATATAATGACTGCATGCAAAGGCGAAATACGCATAAACACACGACTTACTTGCAAACTCCTGACCAACATGGGCCGTTTGAAGTCCTAAAGGATGCAGTCAAAGGGTGGTTTATTCATAGCGCCTACTTCAAGAACCCTCCCGCAACGCCACCAGGCACCACGCTCCCGTGGGCGGATTGGATCTGCAAGTACCTAGGCGTACGAAGGCATATTCGACTGATCCGGAGTATAGCGGATAACCAGGAGCTAGATCTTTCAGCTGAGCTTCTATACGTGTTGGAAAAGCATCCAATGAGGTTTATGGGTGTTTTGCAAAGATCCTGGGGCTTGGATGGGAGCTCTATTTCCAAATACCCTGCTCTCATCGACAAGATAAGGGCTCTCAGAGTAACTTGCAAAGGCGGGACTGAACTGCCACTTCAGAACACTTATCTGCCGTTACCCGAACTCGAAAGATCTTTCTCTTGTTACGCAGAGGGCGAGACGTTCCCATTTCTTGAACTACCCGAGCCACTTACAACGGGATCTTATCAGAAGAAATGGGGGTTTCTTATTGACATTTTCGGGGTCGGATACACGGCTGATCTCAATTTTTATCTTCAAGCTCTTCAAGCCATTTCAAAGGACAAGGACAGTCAAGAAGCCATTGTTCAGCGTGAGTCGAGGTTCTTGGAGCTGTACCAGAGTATACAAGGCTCTAGTCAGACAGTTAGGGATCGGTTGGAGGCACGGAGAATGATTAGGCAAGTCATTTCGCCATCTTTGTCAAAGAAATTAGTATCTTTTCTGACAAGGCGTAAACAGAGAGCTCAACAGAGAAAAAAAACTCATACTAATCCCTAGCTATGGAGCTCGTAAGATACACTCGATGGCTAGCCCAGGGCAATGTGTGTGGGCTGGCCAGGGACGAATGCAGTCACTGTATCCCCTGGAGTATATCTACGAAACAAGTTTCAATCTTGACTCGGCCAACCTATACTCTATAAAGCAATATTTTCGAGTAATCCTCAAGATCCCTGACTGCGGCTGGGAACACTATACTGACGAGATCCGTTATCTTAAACGTACCCAAAAGAACGACTTTGACTGGATCAACGCTCTTTATACTCTTATTCACCAGATTCAAGCGAGTGATGAGAATGTAGATGCGGAAAAGTTGAGGTTAGTGCCAGATTCTATCAATATTTTATCCTAGTTCGCATTCCGATAGCTAACGACATCACCAGAGAAGTCTTTAGAAGTGAGCCTCTGATCTACGCTCCGGCGGACGGCTCGGACTGTTGGCATACCGTGAGCCAATGCATATGGTCCAGTGCTACGCAAATCCAGGGTCGCGTACCCCTCAATGAAGTCTACCCTGACCTTGAGGAATTTTTCACCGATTTTCTTGGTGTAGCCCGTCTGACGCTCAAGATGGCATATGACGAGCTCAAGTCGAAGGGAGAGAGAAATCCTGCGCCATCTCTTCGAGAGATAAAGGACACTATTTTCGTGCTTAACTCGTTGCTACAGGCACCTTCAGATTCTGGAGATGATCTAGACCCCAGTGGACTCCTTGAATGCAAGATTTTCCCCGTGCGCTATCCAACGGCAGATCACCAAACTGATGTTAGGCTAACGACCGGGCGAGCCGAATTTGCTATTATAGACCGTCAGCTCTTCTACGAGGCATTTGAGTCTCAGGTCAAGTTTCTCGACTTCACTCTTGATGAGATACGCAGGCTTGAGCCCTTCATCAGCTGGCTGGATTTCAGCAGAAGGTATCTCTCTGTTGCTGTCAAGGAGATATCGATAGTTAGATCCGAGAATCGCGCATCCACGCTAATACGAAATTCTGATAGAGGTCTTATGAAAAGAGCTCACAGTCTTCTCAGAGTTGCGACGCACTATGATAGTCCACGGACTAAATCCTTGTCAGAGAGAATGGAGCTGTACAGAATGCTCAGGGAAGCGAAAGTGTATGAGACAGATGGCATCTCATCTGAGCTTCACCTCTCCCAGGACGGTCGTGATTTCAAGTTCGTTAAAAACATGAGTGAACTCCATATTCGTGAGACAAAAGACGGAATATTAGAGATATATGTGCCCAGGGACCCAGATCGCCAGGACTTGTGTTATTTTGAAACCCTTCCCCCGCGTTTATTGGATTGGCTTATGACGGATCCAACCACGAATTTGAAACCATCATGCTTTCACACACGGGGTCTCGACGTTATGACCTCAGTTCTTAATGCGAGGATAGGGAGCATGACAAGGCTCCTACTTCATAGGGGAATTATAGATGTTGATGTTCCAGAAGGTGACGATACGGGCGAATACGATGAGAGATTGCCTACTCTAGAAGAACAGGAGGTATCACAGCCTAGGCAGCAGCCAGATAGTCAAGGGGCAGAAGAAGAAAGTGAGGGAGAAACTGTAGTAGAGGAAACAATCTCCGTCACCACTGTCTCGAGCCGACGCGCTTACACAGACTTCCCTAGGTCTCAGAGCCAGGCTCACGATTCTAACCCCGACTTAGCAGTAGCGGCGGCAATTCGCTATTCAAGCAGCAGTAATCAGACGGATTATGTGAGTCTTCTAAGTCACGTCATCTCCAGCGCTCGTTCAACTATGATTCCTCATCAAGGCGCTTTCGACATGTCCGAGCTAGGAGCCGCACTCCCAGCAGAAGAAGGGGAAGACGGTACCGTGGGCGAATGGAGAAGACGGTTCCATTCGCGCGTGCCTCTCGAGAGAGATATGAAAATTGGTGCAGCCGGCGAGCTTTTCGTAAGACTCCCTTTCCTCTTTCGCGTCCCACTCATGTTCTTGAAATCGACTCCCATGTCTTATCACATTAAAGACAACAGCTGCTGACATAGGAATCTATGTTCATGTGAACAGGTCTTTGAACTACTATGTCGGATGAACCCACGTCTCCCTAACTTCAGCCGGGCTAATTGGCAGAGCACGATCCGCAAATTCGCTACAGCGCACCCTTCCTACACCGACATGGAGCCGTGGAGCGGACGCGAGACAGCGGATATTGTGTACCCAGATCAAACAGGAGCATTCACAGAGCTTCTGCTTGATAGGGGCTACCTCGATGGCGCTGCTGGAGCGTGGGAAGGAAAGACACCGACATATTTGATTGAAGTCAAAACGACAACTCGGTCTGCCAATGTGCCCTTTTTCGTGAGTAGGAGACAGTTTCAGCGGGTATGTATCGCCTCTTTCCATACTTTGCCCCGACTGTCTCGTGCAGGCATGGCAGTGTGTGTAAGCTAACTGGTCGCTAGATGAGAGAGCATGTGAACCCTATCGATTCGTCTACGGATGCTCCAACTATCTACATCATCTTCCGCGTATTCAACGTCGATAAGGATAGCATCGGAGTAAAACTATATCTAGACCCTGAGAAATTGCGACGCAATGGCCTACTCGTGTTCAAAGAGCAGGTGTATACTGTGACACCTGGAGTTGGGAAATAGAAAGTAACTGAAGTCTCAACCCTCACCGCTCCCCTTTGTCCTTCAATATCTCATCAGAGGAAAACCCTCTATTCAGTTCTGTAATATAGGCCTCAAACTTGCTCGTCTCCTTAATTACCCGTTCGAGATGCTTGTAGTTCATCGGCTCCTTTTTGTACATGGCGAGCTGTCTCGCCGTCGAAATCGCATTGCGAATCTCTCGTCCGTTGAGGTTGCGCTCAGCAAGTTCGGGAATATGCGCCCTGATGTCCCTGAAATCAAACCCGTAACCAGAGATGCCCCGCGTCGGTGAAGTCGAAGATGCAAGTGCGGCTTTTGAACTTTCTAATGTTTCAAGTCGCCGGACAAAATTCTCCCAGATCTTGTACCGTTGATTCTGATTGAGGTTTTCATATCGCAAGGTGAGCTGAATTCGAGACCGAAATGCTTCATCAAATGTTCCGACTCTGTTACTCGTCAAGATGAGTATACCATCGTAATATTCAAGAACTCGAAGGAATACTACAAGAATAATGCGTTAGCGTTGATGGGTTCAATCCGCCATGAAGAATACGTACCTGAGACTAGGGCGTTGCGCTCGAGATTAGAGAGAGACCGCTGCTCCAGGAATACATCCGCTTCATCTAAGAGAACGACGCAGCCCCACGTTTTCCCGAGGAGAAGGACAACTTCGAGATACTTTTCGACTTCTTCTGCTTTCGTGCCGATGTCACCACACGTCACCTTGTATAATGGCTTTCGGGCAATTTCGGCGACACTAGGGGAAGTCAGTAGCGTTTCGCATGTCCTCATGCGATAATGAATTGAATACCTTTCAGCCGTCAATGTTTTTCCTGTTCCAGGACCGCTAAATAACGTATTACTATGTGAGTCCAGGGAAGGTCTTCCGATTGCGATCCTACCCGTGTAGCAATATAAACAGGCCATTGCCTTTTCCGCGAATCATGTCGGCGTAGTCTTCGGCTTGCAGCTGATTCGTGACTACAGCTTGAATGAGTTCCTTGGTGCTCTCGTCGATTACTAGTAGCTTGAACGCTTCTTCATTCCATGTGACGTCTTCGATAAAGCCCACGCGAAGAGTAACTGGCCTGATTAGCACACGTCTAAATCGGGTCCGATGGTAATTCTGGCATTCTAACCCCATTCTTTCTTTTGCATATTGAACCCAGATAGAGTTGTGGGGAGACACATGAAGAAACTATCGGAGAGACCAGGATCGTCTTGTGACATTATTTCTGGCCCAAGGTCGTCGCGATTGGAGACCTGCCTTTCCCCTTCGTTTGGCGGGTGCATCTGTTTGAAGGTCGCGGTATCGATCATGAAGCGAGGGTCTGACTAGCCAAAGAGTTAGCATCGCTGACCATCTAGGCAAGGTGGCTGACGTAGTCAAAATAATACCATGCTATGAGCTCCATCGAGTCCAGCATCTTTGTAACAGACGTAGTTGCGACGGCGACACTTCCAGAACATTTTCCCTCGCTGTCGAAGGGCCGTTATATCATCTTTGTCTGCAAATCGAGCAGGATACATTGATAGCTTTCGGATCGGAAACTTCTTTATAAGTGAAGGAGGGTGTTCAAGCACGAATCGCATATGCTTCTTCTCAAAATTCCCATCAAAAGTCCACTTCGTCCCCGGGATACTCCTACTTGATAAATCTAGCCAATCTGTAGCGGTGAAAGCTTCAAGCAATGATGTAGATCCGTCTTGAGTGTTCGAGATACATATTTCTTGTGGAACCTAGTAACTGTAAGTATAGGATATCTAGAGCATGATACACTAGTAGCACATACAAATAGATAATGGATCAGGTTGGCCGTAATGTAGCGACTCGATAGTAACATGTCTACGGTAGCCCATTCTTCACGTAGGCATGTGCTGAGGTAACGCTGGAAGATGTCGAGATGTAATCGTGAGTCAGGGCTAAGCACCGCTCCTTGTTCTTCTATGCTCGAACGAGCGTGGTACCACCAAAGGTACGGGTGATGGATCTGGTCAACAGCTTCATTTATAAAATCTGGGTGAGGTGCTTCTCCCAGCACCAACTCACAGAGCTCTACGAGAGCCATGCGAAACTTATCGGAGATGTTCGTCACGTACTCTTTGACGAGTAGATCTTTCGCTTGAAAGTCGGGTTTTCTGGAGCTGAAGTTCATGGATCGTTGGCCGCAGCATTCAAACTCTCGAAAAACAAGGAACGTCATTTCTTTATTTCGCTCAAGGTGCAGTTCGAAGTTATGAATTTTATTGCTTCCTCTCAAGTGCATTTCATATGGCCCACTATTGACAACCCAGGGCACATCTAGATATAATTCGTCGTCATCGGATTGCTGGCATCTGACTCGGTTGATGACCTGAAAATCTGGCGCTTTGGGCGGAGCTAACTGTCTGGAACTGAGTCGTCGTAACTCGACCAGCTCTGTCAACACCGTGTCAAGCTCGTCGAGAATTGCAGTATCAGTCAGCTCGCTCGGGCGATTTAGAAATCGACAGATCTCTTCACGCCAGTCAATGGTCATGGTGGGTTGATGTCTAGCTCGTGATCGCTTATGGGGTGGACTTGGGTCTCCTCATCGTCAGCAACGTGGTGTATCTGTGGTGTCTTAGATAACTAATGAGGCGCTCACCGGACTCCCATTCGCTGTCCGAGCTACTCAGTGTCGGTAGTCCCGGCCGTTTGCTAGAAGTCATTGTGTAAAATGAATGGTTATTGAGGACGACGCTATCATGTCTGATACCCAGGGCATCGTTATACTAGGTGACAAGATCTAGTCTGAGATGTCCGGATAGCCTTATACACTTCCCCTCGTGTCCTAACGTAGCAATGTCAGCATAGACCACATCCAATCGGACGCGACCGGTCGGATTTTGGCCGACCAGCTGAGATGTTCACTAGTAATGCATCACACCCCTACGCCCAGGGGCGTCCAGCTCCCCTTCACCTTCAAAGAAATCTACTACGATCATCATCAACTATCATATAGTGATCTTGGCGTAGATGTAACGGTGCTATGGAAAATGACATATAGGAACTTGTGTCATGACTTGTGTGTGGAGTTGCTGGTCGAAATTCTCGTTGGCCAAACTTCCAGGAAGGCCTTCAAACAAGCAGCAGCCGTAACCGCTGCATAATCCTGCCACTTCTTGTTCTTGTGGCTGTCGGCATAGTCACAGACGCCTTTGATGATAATACAAGGAAATATTTCCCATACCCCTGCACCCTCCATCTCAAACCCGATAACTTCTTCTCTGTTGGCTATCTCATCTCGATGCTCGCCCGATTTCATCACTCGATCTCCAGATGCGTATGCGCCGAAATGAATCATAGGCAGCCAGGTTTTGGCGCCACTTGTAATAAGGGTATGACGCTGGCGGCCGACGAGTTTCTGTAAGTCGCATCCGAGTACATCGCATGTCAAGATACGAGCTATGTCACATACCGAGCCGTTAAGGGGCTCGGAGGAAGCACAATGGGCGCATCCAGATGGCCTTTGATGTCTGTGTCGATAAGATGGCTCGAAGAGTCTGTCCTCGTTCACCCCGGGATATGGTGGATAGCCACTCTTTATTAGAGCTTCGAGATGCAGTCCGGTCCTGTTATGGAGTATAGTTTGACGCATTCGCACTTTAATCTTCGATAGGAAGTTTCTAATTTCCTCTGGTGGCTTCCTTGCACTGTCGTGCGTCTCCTTCTTTCGTATGAACCTGTCAGGGAACTGCCTACCGAAATCATAGACGACCAATCTGTCGCTGATTATCACATCCCCCAACACAACTTCTCCGGAATGACGGTCGAATGGTACTGCGCCACATATCCCAACCACGAGAGCCAGACTAATGCCTGGGAAGCTGGTGCGGCAACTCGTGGCCACTGTCGCAGCAGGTGTTCTCCCCATACCCGGCATGTGAACGAGCACCACGTTGTGGCAGCCAATTCTGCCGACTGAGTAAGCGTTCTTATCTCCTTCCGTATTACCAAAAGATTGAATATCCCAATGATGGTCGAATACAGCAAGTACAGCGTCAGCTTCCAGTGGCAACGCACAGATGATGGCAATTAAAATTTCATTCCTATGAGGCGGTGCAGGCAGGGTTGTGCCGGTCACGATGCGGTTGAACAAGTCTCTCGGCGCCTCGTCGTTCCCTTGTCGACTGGAACTAGATGCTTGTAACATACCCGTATCGTGTAGGCTATCACATCTAATCCAATAGAATACGGTTAGTCAATGGAGCACCAGCCCTTGAGTGACCTTGGGATGTATTACCTTGCTGAACTTGTTGAGATAAGACCAGGGCTAATGTGCTCTTCTCTAAAAGCTGGAGTTGGGTCGCGCTCAGCCTGATCGCTATCCCTATCAATAGTTGACAATAGCGTCGAGATATACTTAGTTGAAGGGGATGCAACTGATAAATTTCGAGACTCTGGTTGTGGCATCTGTCGCGATTGATCTGTCACTGGGATAACCGGTACATGAGGAACCCCGTATATGAGCGGCCGGCTTGACAGTAGCATCACGGCCAACTTTGATGGGGAATTGCTACTTAACTGCGAGACCAGAGCCTGAAAATCGTTCAGCCAGTTCTTTGCATGACTGATTCTCGCTCCCAAGATGTTGAGGTCTAATACCACGTAGGCTTTGGGTATAAATTGAAAGATAATATTAAGAATGCGAAACCAGTCGTCGCTGGTGGCACACTCCTTGAAGAGGATAAGACTTCCGATGATAAAACTGCCTCTGAAGTCTGAGATCTGTCGTATAGCTTGTATAGCTAGTTGTCGCAAGATTGAGGCCTCGTCCTTTCTAGAGAGGAATTCTCGAGATGAAGGCTCACTTAGCATCCACATAGTAGGGTATACCTCCCCAAGCTGACGAGAGATCTCACAACTAAATTCTTCCAAACATCTAACTGTTTGTGAGGTTCCCTGAATAACTATCACAGATGACTTCTGGCTAGTCACCCACGATCGTAAGCTTTCGGCTTGCCATATACCTTCTGTGGAGCTACCATCGAGCCCACCTCTCCTCCGAACGCTCTGCGCATCTCTGCAACGGGCTTGTTGATATCCAGGGTTGATAATTGGAGATGAAGAGTTGCTGAACGCTAGGAGTTTCCAGAGACACTTTTGGCAATTTGGTGGAACAGCGATATCTTCCCACTCCGTTTTATCGCTTTGGCCTATAAAGGTTCGACACGCTTTAGCCGACTAAAGGCGTCAAGAGTTAATAAAGTAACATACACAAGGCTTTGCACCAATTCTTGAGTTCAAGGTAGTCATTAAGATTGTGATTTTCAAAAAGTCGCGTTCCAGCTATGTGATCCAGCCCAAACTGGCTTTTCTGTGACAAGTCCGATGCAAGAGCAATCTGCCGCTCAACTTCCGAGAGCAGGACATCAAGGTTTCTCAGTGGCATATTGGTGGTGAATGAAGATCAATGCTCGAGCTTATCGAGCTCGAATGGTACATAAAATGATTGCAGCTCACTGTTGGGGGAGCTATCTAGAGCTGAGTTGTCGCCAGGGCCCTGGAAGGACTCAGCCACACTCTGCTCGGAGATGCTCACCCAATAGCGATGAGACATGTAGTGATTGGCTTTCCGCTTCGCTGACGCGATGTGCGAGGAACCCCACAATGTAGAGAGAACATCCTTTGCAACAGAGATGTAGACATCGACTTCCTAGCGCAAACTAAACTAACTGACCCTTATTCCGTATATACCAGTGGCCTCGTCGAGTCTCGCCCCTCTTGCTGTAGCAGTTTCCTGTTTCGGCATGCGGAGCGATGGCAAACGTGATCGGACTGGCCAAGAAACTGAAAACCGGCAAAGTTCCTCGCGTTGCATATGTTGAAGATGCGGACGACGATGGGAACATTCTTTCCGGAGTTGACCCCATTTATTCTCAAAATGAGATTGACGAGGTCCCAGCGGATTCCCAGAATGCTGAAAGGGCGTCCGGGTATCATCCACAGGTTTTTTCACATGGTCCAAATCCTTTACGGAGGCCTGCGAGGTATCCAACCGACTTTAGAAACCTGGAATACAAGACGATATCAAGGGACAACACTGCAGACGAAAATTCCCGAAGGGCTGCTTCTTTTGCATACTTGGGGTCTAAATTGACGAGTTGCCATGATAGAGGCCTCAAGTTGAAGTCCATGCGACCATCATTACCTATACACAAGAATGAAATTCCAACAACAAAGACAGCATATACGTACCCAAAGCATCCCTTGCGGGCGAAACATTTCTTGTGCACATATAAAGGATGCGAGCGATCTATTGAAGGGAATGGCTTTCCACGACAATGGAATTTGCGAGACCATCTGCGCCGTGTTCACGGTGAACAGAGTCGCCCAGAAGCTTATGCACGGGTACCGCCTGAGTCGTTTGTTCAAGAGATAAATAAACCGGACTCGGAGCGGGCAGATCGTTTTTCTGGGATAAAATTTTCGAAATATTCTTGGGAGAATTCTCGAGAGGACCTGGGGAGGATGGAAGACTCCATACCCTTTCCTAACACCAACAAGTTACCAGAACCCGATGAGTTCTTTCAGCCAGAATTCACCACCACCACTTTTCGTAACAGCCATTTTAACCTATCATTCGGAACAAGCCCTAGGCCACCCGGAGGAGCTGACCTTGATTCGTTGCCCAACCCGCGTTCAGCGCCCCTTTCGACCCCATCTACAATCCGGTCAAGGACCCCCGGATTGCACCCGGAATATCTGGAATCCCTGAAGAAAAAAAACCGGGCGCTAACGTTGTCTAGCAATAGAGCAACGGTGGATCGTCACAAGCCGAGAAGTTACAATCAGCTCAACTTGGGTGTTAAACCGCCGCGATCTCGCCGAACTTCTCCGGCTAGCTCAGATCAATGAAGCGCTGGCCCGTCCATATTTAAAAGACGAAAACGTTACTTATGTGCCGAGCCGTGTTGTGTGGCTCAAGCCGGCGCGGCGTTGGACTTTCAAAGAGGGGTCTGCAAAACACGTTATTTCGTTTATCGCGTCGTCACATTCCCACAGTGGTTTAGAATCAAGGCCCGAAGCCCGCTATTTATTCCGGCCACCAGTCATAGCACAGCACATAATCACATCGAAGGACTCTTTACTGAAGTCGACGCTTTGCTGTCTCGATTTCCCGTTCTAACGCGGCGGGGCGCTCGTACAAGCCGTTAATTGGATCACCAATTGACCTATTTCCCGGCGATCCTGATTCCTTGGGTATGTTGTTCGTAGTCTTTCAACAATATTGGTGCACGACAGAAGCCTACCTCAACAGGTTGGGATCCCACTAGTCGTGATACTTATTCCTGGGAACTAGGCTGGAAGAAGTTGGAGAGCATCGCTTGACATGGGTATCATTTAGTATGTTAAACACCTATAATGGGCTTTCTCTTGAAAGTGTTGAAGAGATTACCTAAGCATGAAGAAATACTAAAGTTGTTTACTCGATTAGCACCCCTCTTTAATCGCATATTTAAGACATTATATGATTTTATCCGAGCACTTCCATTCTGATAGATGCATATGCCCGATAAGCGCCGAATAGATTAATGTTTAATTGACACTGAATTGATAGATGATGTCATCGCCTAGGCTTAGCTTTCGAAGCTCTTGCATTCTCGAATGTTGTCTACCCACTATGCAATTTCATGTTCGACTGCACTGTGCCCGCGAGCAGATCTCAGCGCGACAATGAGTCTCTGAGTGAGACAGAGAGGACGGGACCATGAGGACTTTTCACGGGTCTCACTTGGATCATGCGTGGGGGAGGAGATTGCTGATCTCTGCTCGTGGCAGATCAAGCCACCTGCAACTGGCCAATCGCCGCTTTCCTCGCGGTTCCTTCAGCTCGGCCAGAAGCCGAGAACGACGTAAAACCGGTATAGGATCCTTAATCACGCCTGCGTTGTTGTTCCTGGGTGGCCTGCTTATATACACCTTCTACCCAGGCGACGAACTGCGCCGAGCCCGGCAGACGAGAGAGTCGACGCAGCAATTGCGAGACAGCGAGGTGTCTTCGCAAGATGACGGGAAGACTGAGAATGAGGCGACAGCCTGGGGCATCTTTACTAAGCGCTTCGAGGACTTCTCTAACGCAACAGACATCGAATGGTCGTCGCTGTCGGACAAGATCGTGGGTTACATATTACCTGAATGGTCCAGGGCAATCCCACGACAAATTAGGAAACTCCAGAGGGAATTGTCCATGTCCCCTGGGTCACTGGCGGATGAGATATGGAGGGAAGCACATGATCCCTCCGTGAACCCCGAAATTCAGTACTCGGCCTCCGTCCGCGTATCAGATGACCTATGCGAAGAGGAGAAAGAGTTCCTCTCCCGTCGGAAGAAAATTGCTGTTGCAGCTCTAGCACGTTATCTTGACTTGGACGAGCAAGAAATAAACCCCGCCGATGTGCCAACCATTGCCATGTGTGGCTCGGGTGGCGGATTGCGTGCATTAGTCGCCGGCACGGGTTCGATGTTAGCCGCTCAAGAAGACGGGCTCTTCGACTGTGTCACCTATACTTCCGGCGTCAGCGGATCCTGCTGGCTACAGTCCCTCTTTCATTCTTCCATCACGGAAGGTCGCTTAGACCGCATCGTGGATCATCTAAAGGCTAGATTGGGTGTTCATATTGCCTTCCCTCCAGCTGCGTTTGCCTCTGTCACGTCGTCGCCCACGAACAAGCTACTCCTCAGTAGTATTGTCGAGAAGCTCAGAGGCGACCCCAATGCAGACTTTGGGTTGGTAGATATATACGGTATATTGTTAAGCGCAAGGCTACTAGTTCCTAAGGGCGAACTTGGTGTAAACGTTAAAGATTTCAAGATCTCCAATCAGCGGGAATACATTAAGTATGGTCAGAACCCGTTGCCTATATATACAGCAGTCAGACATGAAATACCCGATATAGACGGAGCCGTAACGGATTCACGAGATTCGCCGTCGGAGACGGCGAAAGAAATTGCCAAGCAAGAGGGATGGTTCCAGTGGTTTGAACTTACACCATATGAGTTCTTTTGTGAGGAATTCAATGCAGGTGTCCCAACATGGGCAATCGGACGGCGTTTCAATAACGGCAGAGACGTGACGCCTGAAAGTGGTGTGCATCTTCCAGAGCTAAGAACGCCTATATGGTTTGGCATTTTTGGCTCTGCATTTTGCGCCACCCTCAGCCATTATTATCGTGAAATCCGACCCTTGGTAAGAAGTATCACCGGCTTCGGGACAATCGACGAAATGATTCACGGCTACAGCGAGGACTTGGAAAAGGTACATCCATGTAAGTAATAGAAACAGTCCATCCCCCTTCTCTTTGAACCCAATATCAGCGGCCATTTTCTTTCGACTTCCTAAGGTAGTTCACGTCGAGGCCAATAGACTAACTTGTCCTGCAGTTGATCCGGCATCAATCCCCAATTTTGTATACGGGATGGACTCAAACAAATTACGTTTCACAACACCTACAAATATACACAAAAAGGAATACATACAGCTCATGGACGCTGGAATGTCGAATAACTTACCTATTTACCCCTTGTTACGGCCCGGCCGCGGTATCGACATCATCGTGGCCTTTGACGCTTCTGCAGACACCAGAACAGACAATTGGCTATCAGTAGCAGATGGTTATGCCCGCCAACGTGGCATCAAGGGTTGGCCAATAGGTATTGGCTGGCCCAAAGCTACAGACTCACCCGAAAAGATAGAGCAACAGCTCGATAAAGCGCAAGCCGACACTGTGGCCGACGCAGACACAAAGCTGGCGCGCGCACAACGAGAACAAGCAGCCGAGCACACCTCCTCACCTCCTGAACCCTCTTCAAACAAAGCAAATGACAAGGCCAAGGCACAACACGACCAGTCGCATCCCAAGGATTCAGACCTAGGATACTGCACGGTATGGGTAGGCACGACAGAAGAGCGATCTTCCTCGCCGCCCCCGCCATCCAAAGCGCTCACAAACGACACGAGATGGAAGCTTATGGAGCCGCACGCCGGCCTCGCAGTCGTGTACCTGCCGTTTCTCGCCAACCCAGACAAAGTAGAGGGCGTGGACCCAGCAAAGAGCGACTACATGAGCACCTGGAACTTCCTGTACACGCCGGAACAGGTCGATAAAGTTGTCGCGCTCGCCCGCGCCAACTACGACGAGGGGAAGGATCAGATCAAGCGCTGCGTGCGCGCCGTGTACGAGCGCAAGAAGAAGATGCGCGAGCAAGCCGAGGAGGAGGCCCGCGTCGAACGGCGCAGGAGGCTTATGAGGCGGGGGACTGTTGGTAAGCTTGGGGAGGGGGATCACTTTAGTTGAAATGATTCGTCCGTCTGGTCGTGAAAGTATACCGTAAGGGGTACTCTTCGCATACTATATCTTAAGAGCGAGATGCTTAACAGCACTTAAAAGTACATGGCTTTCTGGAAGGGGAATCGCGGGTTCTAGAATAGATAGATGGCCCGTGACTAGAGCGATGGATACCCCTTATATGTATATGTACACCTGTAATTTGAATATAAGCGACTTCAGTCTATTCAGCCCAAGAGGGATTATGAGCTTTGCGGGAACCGATGGCCTTGATACCATCATTATCCACTTGACTTCTTGCACAACCGCTACTTATCTAAGTGAGCGAGAACATGACCGCGAGGGACAAAAACCTCCCGCAGCCAGGAACGCCCGCTCCGGACCCTTAAGGACAGTTTCGATACCGCTGCCATAAGCATTCAGCAATAAGCAACAAGCCGCGCGACGACATTCGAGCGACAAATATCTTGTATATACACTTTATTAAAGAGGTAGGTGTATGCGGCTATTCTCAACCCGTCGTTTTGCCGACGAGTGATGCTTGTATATATTTCTACTTTTAGTTGGCCTTTCCACCCCCTCTTTCCAATAGGATATGATACACGGGTGTTGCCTGATGATCGATGTGCGTACACCAGACTACCATGATAGATGATGAGCTCAAGTCGGGGTGATTCAGCCCCTATATTTCGCCATCTCATTTCCAACTTGTTCGAGCTCTCAGTCGCATAGAGCGCATTCAATATCTACATATCTCGTACTAGTACGTCGTCATCTTTCCCACTACTAAAGTGGCGCCTCTGTGTGTGGCAATAAAATAACATCTACGATATTATCTCGCCCATGTCGACATAGGCTGGTTTCCAGGGTGCGGCGTCTTCTGCTAAAGTATCGCTCGGCAAGCCAACCTCGCCGGGGCTGTATAGATACCACGACTTGAGCGCGTTGATGCAGGCGGCGACCTTGGCGGCCTCTAAGCTCGCGCCCGCGGCCTCGCCGAGCATGTCGTAACCGCTGTAGATACCGACGACGTAAACGGGGGTTCTGCTGGCACGACCCGTCTCGCTCAGCAGCCGCGCAACGGGCTCGTCGAAGTTTTCGCGGGCGCACAGGCGTATGAGTTCCAGTTGGGGGAGCCGAAATTGGAACAAGTTGGACAGATCCAATTGTCTGGAGAGCACGTGTGACTTGATGAACATCTTGGCAGTCTCGCTGCCACAGTTCAGATATATGGCGCCGATGACAGCGCGGACAAAGTTGGCGTGCGCGTTCTGCTCGGGATCCCGTACTAATATGTCCTTCATGTTGTTTTGCGCATCACTGGCTTCGGGAGCTGCAGTCTCTTTTGGGACCATGTCGCCGAATGGGTCGTCATACATGACCCTACTGCTTAAGCCGCGGCGCCACTTGTATTTAGCTATCTCCTTTGCCTCAGCACGAGCGTAGCCCCATCTGTGCATCGCCACTGTCGGCTTGTCGTTGGCAAACTGTAAGTAGCCCGGGTCGACTTCCTCGCCAGGGGCTGCTGCACTTTCTACACCCCAGGCTCGGGCGATCCGATATAAGGCAGGTTCGCCACCGTATCCCTTCATGGCGGCAAAGAGGATACTCATGGGCAGACGCGGATACCTCGTGATCAGCCACTCAGAGGTGTGATACTGGAGCAAGGAAGCACCAACGAAGGCCAGGTTGGCATTGTTGAAGCGGGGATGAGCGTCGGCGGAGGGGTCGACAAGGGCGCGTGCGAGGACTTGGTGAGGGATTTTGGAGGAGAGAGAGAGTCGTGCATGGAGGGCGGCAAGCTTAGCAGAGCGTAAGGCCCTGTCCGGATGTGGTGACGGTAAGGACCGCCGAGGAGAGTCGGCCTCGTGGGGACTCGTGCTCTCTTCCGCAGGCTCCCGGGCTGCTTCCTCTGCTTCGTCGAAGATAGTGTCGGGCGTTATTGTGGTGGATTGACATCTTATCTGGGCGTGCAAGGCGGCGGGTGCTGCTGCTGCTGGTCGTGATAGCGGACATGCTCGTGACGAGGTTGTCGCAGACCGGCCTGTCGTCGTAGCCAGCCACTGGCGCGAGAATTGATGAATCCTTATCCTTTTCATGTTCGATAACCCCAATCCCTCATCCCAATGCGGTGTTGTTCGTGCAGTTTGGCGAGACACGAGGCCGGGCCGCTCGGGTATCTCGAAGAAGGGCGCTTGAAGGTTGTCTCGTGTCTGGCCCAGAAAAAGTTTCTGAGACGGGACTGGCCAATCTGATAGCGCAGTTCAGTGCAACTTCGACGTTCAATCGGGGACCCACTGGCAGTTGCGCTAGACCGTGCACGGTAGAACCACCCAGAGCACCCCGACAGACAGCACAAATGGGCGGACTAACTATTGGCCACTTCCCGGCCAGAGCGGGTCCATCTCGGGTCGAGCTGCTGGTGTCGATAGCTCATTTGAATTATGGGTGACGACAGTTTCAAGTAACCCTCATCCTCGCAATTGATATCAATTGAGCTGCAGAGATCCTATTCATCGCAAGAATTCAAGATGGTAGGAAAACATAATCACTCATTGCTACGGACTTTCAACTGACACAAACTAGGGTGGTGGTCCTCGAGTTCCGTAAGCCAAATCGAAAATGCCGTCCGCGTGTTCCATTTGAACGTCGAACACAGTTCCCTAATAGCTGAGTACAGGTATCCCAAGCACGTCTGGTCGCCGTCGGGTGGCTGGTACACGCAACCGGCCAATTGGAAAGCCAACACTGCCATCTTCATGGGAGTCATCCTCGGCATCACGGCCCTGACATGGAACCTGAGCGCCGAGCGAGAATACCGACATAAGATGCCCGAGCCCGGCCGATTCTACCCTAGCCGATAGTACGTCACCTATTTGTTTCGGGGATATGCCCCATTTTCGTTGTCATGTTACTGCCATCGATCGATGCTAACAACAGTCCCACAGCTGGAGCAGGCAAATCAGGGAGCACGAGGCGGCACAGAAGAAAGAAAGTAGCGATTCCTAGGCGTCATCATCATCGCAGTGTACATATATATCCTTCGATACAGGAAATAGAGGGCTTCTACAAAGCAGAACAGCCTGGACTTCGGTGCGGAGGGGAAAGTGACTTCGAGTATTCAATCGGCCAATGACGCCACGCAGTTATAGCTGTTTATCCCAATTGCTATCATCAACCTCGAAACCCGCGCACAAGTGGCAGGCAACGTGGGTTCGCGATGAAACTGCCGAGCTGCAGTCAAAGGGCCGGCTGATGATGCGTGTAGCATATTTTCCATTGTTCAATCTAGGACTGCAGCTGTCACGCGTTACAGAGAGATGTAAGATTTCTCTCTCGCAATAGACATCAGTGCCTGAAGAAGGCGAAGCGTGATTAGTCGGGACTCTACGCGTCTAAACTCGATTGCTGTTCTACTATCCCAAGATACTATGACTTATGCGTATGATACAACCACCGCAAGCTTTGAATTACTGGCCATACGGTCACAGTGAAGATGATAATATGTCGACAACCGGTTTTCTATTGATGTCTCAAAGTGCCGGGACCGAGTATATAAGCCACCAAACTCACCACATTCAAACTAACCACATTTATATGTAACAAAAGCACCACTGAGCATGTAGGTTGCTGGATAGCTTGAGGCGAACCACACTATTTGTTTGATAATCGCCGCTCAAAAGTTTGCTGTGTAAGCACGGTCGCCTAATCGTAATTATATGCGAGTCTGCTATCGATCTTGTGTATGCTAATTACTCCATGGCCTTTTCGAATGTCCTGTCCTGAAACGAACGAAATGATTTACCGCCATGCCCTTGCTGCGTCGGCAAGACATCCAACCCTGGGTAATCTCATACGCATACACCTTATCTCCTGGCGCATAATCTGACAACGCGAGCGGGTGAGCAGCGCTTAGGTACTTTAGATTGCCTTATTACTTTTTCGACTATGATCCGAGGAAACGGGCTCAGCTGTACGTAGTGTTCTTATTTGTCGATGCACTCCCTTCCTAGAATTCGCAGCTGATCTACATGCACCGCACTGGCATTGCTTCGATGCTTGTATGGCCTTTCCATAGTGCATGGAGATAAGTGGCGCAGGCCGTTCGACGCGTAGCTACTTGAGTAGCTATAGCAGTAGAGTCACTACCAGAGTCACTACCTAGATACCCAAGTCATACCGCGTAGAAAAGGAGGTGGACAAGACGTTGTTGTACTCTCACGGCTTGCTGGTCTGTTGCTGTTGAATTTGCCGAGACACGGGCATGTGTGTCGCCTGGCGGACATTAACTCGGACATTCGTCTGACACAGAACTAAAATGATACTACCATGTGTTTCCCTCAGAAACGCCACGAGGAGTTTGACCATAAGCAAGCTACTGTGTGCTGCAGAGTGAAACAATGTACATGATTTACTGGCGAGCAGCATGCAATCCAGCCTAATTTTTTAGATACGTAGTGGGGAAATGAGCCCATAGGTAACTGAGTAGCGGAAAGGACGTTGCAAACATCGCGGGGTGCAGCATCTCGAACGGATGGCCGCGTCGATTAGGTAGGGGCTGTCCGACAGCACGGGATGGTAAGCTGACTATGCCAGACATAAGCTTATCATCATCGCCTGCACTGGCGGTAAGTCTGGGGTAATGCGACAAGAGGTTCCTTCGTCAATCCTTCGATGCGGAGATTAGCACCGGCGACGCTGAGGCCGCCTTTGATGGTTTGCATGTTCAATAGAGATCTAGATCTAAACTAGGATATGTAGACGATGCAGCTCTAGATTCAGCTTGCGCCGGCGAAGCAGTTCACGGTGTGGCTCAATGTGCAAACGCATGAACTTGGCGTTAGATCACCAGTTCGAACCCAAGTTTCTTGCCGGAGAAGCAACCACCACAGCCTACCTAGCCGTGAACAACTTAGAACTAGAACTGCCGAAACAGGAGCAGGCGCGTTTTTAGAAGACAGAACATGTCTTGTAAATCACTTAAGTTATGATACTTCGGTACGCTGAAGCCGGACATTTACAGATAAGTCCAACATCGGCCTACATCCATATCAGATGTCCAGCGTAAAATAAGTGAGCAGCCTAGTTCGTTTCCTGCAGGTCATCTTGACGAACGCACGCGGCAGATCCCAAGAATATGACTCTACCTACCTGCGAAAACGAGAATGTCATGCAGCAAACCACGAGGCAGTACACGAGGGACACCAGCATTCCCTGTTTTCTGCAGTCGTCGTTTGATCGAACCTCAGAGAGTTTGGCACACCCTGCTCAAGCGGGTTGCGGGGTGACCTCGGTATGGCATGCATACGGTACGATGCTGCTTGATGCGACAATGACAACACTCTCTCCATGCGGGGTTCCCGAACACAGAGACGCTGAATAGGTAGGTAGTTTTGCTCCCGTTCGCAGTTGGCCGCCCGACTAAGCCTTCGTCGATAGATAGGTGGCATTGAGTTCTTCTGTCTCGGGGCTGGGGTATAAGTGCTTGGAGGTCATAGTGAAGATTCGGCGAAGATGATGCGGGATGTGTGAAAGAGAATATGAAGAAGAAAGGAAAAAGGCGTTTGTGCATATCTCACCGTAAGCATGTCATCGCCCGTCGTTCAGTTTAGCGTTTGAACGTGGTTCTCTCGGTCGCCGAGCTGGGCAGACGGCAAGGCTATATTTGGCTTGGATTTATCACCATTACAGGTAGGCAGGTAACTTTTGTAAAAAAAAAAAAAAAAAAAAACTACCTAGGTAGCAAGCCGTCTAGGTGAAACAGCTTTTCCATTTGCAGTCTGATAACTTTCGGAAGCGCCTAAGGCTCTATGGGGAAAATAAGCAATGCTAGTTAGTGACTGGGTATCGTGAGCAGAAACTGAAACAGAGTAATTTCCCGAGAGAGACTGATGTGCTCCAGGGTACTTACGCTAATACTCAGGTAGATGTAGTGCGTTAATAGACGGAGGAAAAAAGTATTGTTATATTCAAGAACCTACATGTAAGTACGCTCATTGATGTTAAATGTCTTCTAAAAATCGGTATAAATTGTCTGGGAGAGGCGACATCGCAATCATTACGCTCAGTACCATTAGTGATACACTAATATCAATGTCAGTACCGTCATTATAGGCAGATAGGTTCATATGCAGGTCATGTTGCACGTATACACTGCATCATTGGCTTGTGCTACAGGCCAATTATTGCTTGCATCAGTGTTAGCACATTGGGCGTGTAAATTGGCTGGGAGCGACGTTATTTGACAAGACCACGAAAACAGTCGTGTTAAACACTACCTACCGCAGACCACTAATCTAGATGATAGTTTCGCTTACAAGGTTGAACCCTCCGTTGCTCTCGTACGAACACTGCATCAACAGTCACAGGCTCATCTCTCTGTTCATCATCTACAACATATAAATACGTACTGCTATGTTTTAAGCATTCGGCAGGAATTATAATATATAACAACAACTGCCGGCGATGCTACAGCGGTGTTGTCAACCTGGTTTTACAGTATCGGATCTAGCTGGATCTGACAAGAGTGTCCGAGCGAAAGGTCCGACATTTACTATGTCGTAGTTACCCGGAACTAGTCCCCGACTGTCTTACTGGTTCTGGAAATAGTCCCTATCCACGATTGGCTGACCCCTGTCTGGTAATCTTAATGCACATTGAAGCTTTACCATGTCTTACCTAGCTGCTCCCAGGCCATACCTTGAACAGACAAGGGTCCGGGGGCTCAAGTGTGCTATTAAAACGTCGCATTGATGGTTTCTTGGTCTTTCACGATAGAGGTTTATCAACACAGTACAGGACGGTCAAGAGGCAGATAGGTACCAGAGGTCTTATTACACGTCCCTATTCCATAGAAGAACAATACTTTTGTATGTATGCTCTATTTGGCCCTTACTGTTAATATGACAAAACAACTACTGTAGGTGGCATATTCAACTTTAGTAACTAGGCACTACTTTACGCGTAGTCGCTGTAATAGAACACAAAGCATTAGGTACCTGTAGACATCCCTGTGTTAGCGTGGGAACTTTGCCAGGACAACAGCGAAAGTCCTCCAGCTGCACCACTTAACATCATGTACTTGGCAGCAGCATACCGAGGCTAGTATCAAAGTGGACAGGCGTAATTCGTTCTCTCCTTTCCCGCGCACGTTTTCTTTTGTACGCTACAGCACAGAGCAGATTACTTCGCAGGAGCCAAGCACTGGGTGCAAGTGGGCAGCCAAAGCGCAAGACAGAGGCTCCTGGAGAGCTAAGGTACCCAGCTCCCTATTACCCAGCTAAGCTACACTAAAGGTACACAGCACTCGGGTCCTCGTCCAACCTCTTCAATTCAACCTCACGACACCCCATTTGAACCTCCCTCTCCTCCTCCAACACACTTGCACAACTCTCCGCTACGCACCTCAGCGGTTGCACGGTCCGCTGTCGTGACCTGCCTGCGTGCGCATTCCCTTCTTCCTCCTGCCCTCTGATTCTCTGTTCGTAGTAATATTCTTATTTACCATTCTCCGCGCCATCCCGAACCTCGCATCGCGCATCCGTCAACCCATTGCCAACTGGTACCCGTGTTTGCAAACAGCAGCTCGTCGCAGCTCCTCCGGTCTGTGTTCTGAGTGCATACTGCTGCCTCTAAGCACCACCGGCAAGAACAATCGGGACTAGATCCGTGGCCGGCCAATTCTTTCCTGAGCCTTCTTCGAGTCGACCTCGCCTTCTCCAACTGCAGACCCTCTTTCGTCACCCAGGAATCCTCAACATCATCAATACTAAACCTACCTACTCACTTGAGCGCGCCTAATAGTTACAGTTATCTTTTCGACCTCAACACTAAACACTCACTTTTCCTCACATTCGCTTTTTGTTATTTACGACTTGCTCGCAGAAGGATTTTCCTTCCCTGATTACCGTACCCAATTAATTCAGTCAACCCGCACAGTTACAAACAGTTTCAGGCCTTCTACTCTTTCCGAATACTCTTCACCTGCAATATCTAGTCAACTCCCATCTCCGCAGTTCTACGAACAAGTCTACCTCTCGTTAAGGCACTGGCTGGAATGAAGAATAACCGGTCCGGATTATGATGTTTTTATGAAACCAATACTTATCTTTCCTCAACGCCGGCCATTGATTACCAGCAGTTCATCAGGAGATTGCGGGTTTTCTCCCTCAACAAACAAATTCATAATGTCTTGCTGTCACTCGGCCACAGTTCGTACCTCGAAAAGCCGTAGATGGCGTGCTAGAGGCCTAGCGATGCTCATGGTAGCCGCAGCGCCTCTGACAACGGCACAAGAACAACCTGCCTGTATCCAGTTAACAGGCTCGACTACATGTCCAGCTTTCAGTTCCTCCTATGTGTCAACAAATAAGAACGTGACGGACTTATTGTAAGAACATTGTACCCCAGTTAACATTTGTGGAGGCTGTAATTCCCGAAGGCTGACATGTCGCGTTTTAGTTCTTTTCTCACGGTCGTCAACGACGTCGCCACATTTGATACGCAGCTGAATCAGTATATCACAGGCGAATGGCGGAAACGACAGTACCAGACGTTGCTCGGGTGTGGTGCCATCGACTTATCCGATAACGATTTTTATGCCCGTTTCAGCACATCCGTTCTGTGCAATGGGATTGTCCAGAACTCAATACCATTCTGCCAGATGTCGGACGATGCTAAGCGACCTCTGTGTGCCCCCGACTGTGCCGACTATGCCCAAAGTGAGGAGTACATTGTAGCTGACCCGGACCTCTGCCCAACACCGGGAAGCAATGCCCAAAATCAGATTCGATCAGACTTCGAGGTCTGTGCGCTGCCAGCAAACGCCTTGTCGCCCACCAATTGTGTACAAGCTTCCAACAACGAACCAGACAACTGTGGGTATGGGAATAGTACCTTTGGACTGTGCTCGTACTGTTCTTCCGGTGGCATCAATTCAACGGACACTTGCTGTTACAACTCGAATGCGGAGGAGAGATGCGCAGGTGTGGTGTTGCCGACGATAATGCCGCAGAATTTCACCTCGGCGACCCCAACAGCTACTAGCAGCCCGACAAGCACAGCCGTGCCTGGAGGATCAGCTGTAAGTCATGGACTTTCGGGCGGCGCAATCGCTGGTGCTGTTGTAGGATCGGTGGTAGGCGCTCTCCTCATAGCACTCTTGCTATTTTTCTGCATTCGCCATGCGCGCCGAAAGCAAGAAAATGAGAAAGCCAATATCTTCAACCAACCTTCCCCGACTAGGAAAGGACCAACCAGTCAGCCCGCGCCGACCACGCCACCTCAGGGATACGAAGTGCTTCCAGGGGGTAGAATTGCACGCATGTCCGCTCTAGAAGGTCACTCAGGTGTCTCGCCTTCAAGACGAGGTGACTCGCGACTTGGTAGCTCTACAGGAGCTGCTACTCTGGGTGCTGCCGCCGCCGGTGCCGCCGCCGGGTCCATTGGTGGAAGAAGAAGGGGTGATAATCAGTCTTCGTCTGACTCCTTCGCAGAGAGCTCTGGAGCGGAAAATCGTGCTATTGGTGTATTACGCCCGCCGCCTACCAACATACGTAGGCACGGCTCACTCTCCAGTAATTCCGTATTGGGGGGTGAAGATCCTCAATCTGCCACTAGTGCTGGAGGGATGTCTTCGCCGCCTGGTGTTAACAGCCAGCAGTCGGAACAGCTTCCTTTCTTCAAGGATTACTACTCAAGGGATGACATCCACCCAGGCGACCGGGTAGCCGTACTCTGGGCGTATCAACCTCGCGCAAATGACGAGTTCTCGCTGGAGCGGGGTGATATGTTGAAGGTGGTGGGCATCTGGGATGATGGCTGGGCTACTGGTATCATGCTGGATGAGCGAGCCGAAGACTGGGACGCGAAACGGCAAGCCCAGAGGGATAGTGGTGTCTCGAATGCCTCCGGCCGTGGGCGTGACACTTCACCTGCCGTGAGCGGCGAGATTAAAGCATTCCCTCTGGTCTGTGTATGTCTCCCAGACCACTGGCGGAAAACCATCGAGGGAGACGGATCCACTGAAACGGGATCAAGTGCACACCAAGGAAGTCATCATACATGAACAAGAACAATCTAGCTTGTTTCTCTCATTCCTGCTCACCTCAAAAGGAACTTTGGACTGCATTTCTTAGGCGTTTCGGGTCTCACATGAAGACATGTCTCCCTTAGCGTGGATCTCCGATGATAAGATACCATTCCCTTTTTCGCCGAAACAGGGACATCTTCGGCTGCCACTAATTCCCGGCCTTTGGGCAGCATCGCGGCAGCAGTCATCGGCATAGACGGAGCATCTCGCAATTTTGCGATAGACATATTTACCTCGTTCGGTCCTATGTGGACAGCATCGTTAGATCTCACAATCGACCGCCTACAGCCGAGGGTTGTATTGCCACGGTCTCTTGGGCATATAGCCTTTCCCTGCTAGGGCACAGCCACTCGATTGGTCCTTGGATCATTGTTGACATAGCTTTGCGATGTCTTTTCTCTTCGTTATTAGATTTATATACCCCGTTTGTTTGTTTGAGAAGGTGTTTAGGGGTACATATTGTTTGGGAAAAGCCATGAATGTATAATCTTTTTTATTCTATGAGGATGTCGAATTCAGCGGGGGAGTTTGCAGAACGTGTCAAGGGATGCTACGCACCCGTCTACGCAAGAGCTGTTGAAGATACAGAGGTTAGCCGACGCAAGTGCATGTTCATACGACGGACAAGAGAAGACGGATCAAACTCGTGGTGTACTGTGCTGTGTGGACCGTACTTTTGCGGCAGCTTCCGAGGCACCATTATGTCGAGTTGGGTGACCACCGACGCCAATTACCTACGTAGTAATTTACGAATGATTGACATGAAGATGACTCGTTCCACGGGTGCCTGCTAGGACTTTAGATAGCATGATTACTATGCTTGCATATCACAATTATCTAACTCAAGGTCTAGGCTAGTACATCTTGTGTCCGTTTATGCCGTCCTCTTTCATCGGCTTTATGAGGCGGCCTCTTTTAGGAAGATAATAGTGCTCTGAGAAATGCGTGCGTGATCTGGGCTGTCCATGATAGAAGAGCGGGACGTGTGTACAGCGATATTGTCCCATCGCTTGCTGGGAAAGACGAAATATCCTCCTATCTCGAATAGCTGTCTGATCAGAAGTACATTCATTAATGTCGCCAAGCCAGATCGTGAACAGTTTAGACGTACTGTTGCGTCTCTCAGCACCAGCGGCGCCTTAGGACCTCGTCAGGTAATACGGAGACTTCAAAAGCACATGGGTCCTTGGACTCCTCGATCTTGATCCCGGATAATATTGCGTGGCAATGCTGTTCGAGTTCAACGTCCATTTGGCTAGCGTCACCATTGTGATGCTCATACCATCGAAGTGCTGTCTCGAGGGTGTAGACGATGACAAGAGAACCAAAACTCTGGCACATGCTATGGCACACGCCGCTGGTGCCATACACGGCGATGCTATTCGCTAGTCGATGGCATTCCTCGAAAATCAATGCGGAGGGCGACAGCTCCGCCCCAGCGCCCCTCGCTTCCAAGCCGTTTATTAACAGTGACCGGAGATCGTCATCATCCGAGCCTTCGAGCAGTGGACTAAGAATTGAGCTATCGGATACTGTCATGTAAAGATTAAGTCGCAACGCCCAGTAATTATACATCATTCTTTGCCCGTAGAGCGCGTCATGCGTCCATCCACTATCTGAAGATAACTCTGTCGGGTAGCCGCGTGCTGTAGCACGATCTAGCCGGTGACGGCCGACTTGATCATCGTCAGGGAATTTCAAGGGGCCGCTGAAACCAAAGATATCGGAGTCCTGCATCCATCTCTTGAGTCGAGATATAAGATCAAGAATGTACCGAAGGACTCGCACCGGCTTCTCGGTCTCGGTACCATCAGGTCGTAATAGACCATCAGCTCGCTCTAATAATTCGCACGCCTCTGCTGCTAGGTCGTAGAACTGGTGGTACGTATTCTTCCGATGGTTCTTGAAAGGGCCGTATTTCCACATACGTGCACCGGCACAAACCGACCGTCGGCGATTGAGCCCTTGCATAATCTATGATTGACCATTAGATATCTCAGATCTAGATTCCGGATATAAATAATTAAGCCAAAACTTACAAATATTACGCGACAGAATGAGTAAATCTTTAGATATGGATCGACGGAGACCTTGTCTGGCCCAAGCTCTTGCAAGAAAGCGGCGACCCCTTTCATATGAGTGAGCCACCCCGGGTTCCCCTTGCTCCCAAACTGGCAGAGTTCGAATGCCATGAAAACTGTGGTGACCACGAGCGATTGCAGCGGCGAGTAGGCGCTCATGTCGTTCCGCAGCTGTCGGATGGCGGCGTTGTAAAGCTGCAGTGACTTGCCCGCGAGCTGTGGCTGCTTGTTGACGTGTCCGGCCCAGCCGAGGGCGAGCGCAGACATGGCGAGCGGCAGCGCATCGATATCTCGCTCCCGCTCTTTGATTTCGCCTAGCCATGCCAAGGGGGCCTCTTGCGTTTCTGAACGGGGCATGCATATTTCCAGAAACTGACCCGTGATACATTCGACAGCCAAGACTTGAGCATTCAGAGTGCGAGGTAGAGGCGCGGCTCCATCAAGCTGGGCCTGGGCACGCTTGAGCCTCGCGATGGCATAGGGATGAGTTCTCTCTTTGGTCTGTCTCTTTCGAGACACCAGCTGCTTGTCACTCGGAGTCTCATGGGCGCTTGCCCAGGCCATATCCTCCACGGACTGATTATTGAACCGAATTGCCTGTTGGCTTTCAGACTGGGGGAGAGCACCGACGAAGTCGCCAGTGAAAGAGTTGCGGAAGATGGTGGGCTGGTCGTATCCCTCACACTGTCTCGCGCCCTTTCGACATGGCCCACATCTTGGTCTTTGCTCATCACACTATAAAAAAGGATGAATATCATGAGTCAGTCGGGAGGCTATCATATGCATGAGGCTTGAGATTCTCTTACCTTGATCTTCTTCCTCCTGCAGGTCCTGCAACCTTTGGAACGGGGGATGCCGACCATGTTGTTGGTCGTTTAACCCGGGAAATAACAGGCGTATTGATCTCACTTGATTATTAATGGCCAGCGATTACCACCGGTTTAAGTACTTGTTATGAGCCTAGAGTTGCACCGAACTCGTGTTGATTGGCCTGAAAAGTGTGCGGGCTTCATTATATATTCTATCACCCTGCGGGCGATTGCATGCATCATGATGATGAGGTATGCTGTCAAGTATAGAGACCGTGGGACTTATATAAAGTGAAGCTGTATTGTATGGTTGGTAAGCTGCGGGTACACCAGAATACGCTAACTGCTTACAGTGCAACGCCGCCCAGTGCCGGCATATTCTAGAATTTAGCTCATAAACGTCGCCGGCTAGCTACGTCAAGCTTAACTCTTATTCCCACCTACCAGCCCCTTATCTAAGAGAACCTCAGCTTATATATTTGAGATCGCAAATTCCTAAAAGTATCAATAACGATGTATACAGCAGATAACACATAAATAGAATGACGATGGCTGTTGTAACGGGAGGTACTGCGACGCTTAGAACGCCAAATGAACGGTTGGACCTCAAATGCTGGAGCTTTTGACGGCTACGAGCGCCGATGTAGTGGCATCTATTAATTTAGAATTCTATCCCTATACACACAAAGCTTCGGAGAGACTATATAGGTCTGAGTGCAAAATGCTACTGTGATCCGAGTACACTCTCCAAGCCCTAACCCAGTCGTTGTCCTGGGTATAGCAAAATTAACCTGTAACGCCAGTCGTGAAAGTTTTCACGTTGTATTCCCTCCTCGCTTATGCAATTGGTTCACAAAACCGCCGCCATGCGCACATTAAACAATAGAAAGCCTTGTTAAAAAGTGTCGTGATCAAGTGCGTCGGCTGCAGCCGCAATCTTCGCCGTTATATCTTTGATCTGTATAAGCGTCAGCACATGATTACTGAATGCGACCTGTTTTATACATCATGATCAGTGATATGTAACTCACATACTGGTCCTCGAAAATATTGAAGTGATGGCCGTCGAGCTCTACAACCTCTTTAATCCAAGACGCGTCGTGATAATGATCCCAGCCAAGCAAGCGAAACTCCCGCGAATAGTCGACAAGAGCCCGGCGGTCTTCGTGGACCAACTCTTTCGCGCGCATTAGGATGGTCGGTGGTATCTCGGCTTCTCGTCCTGTCCAGTCGGGCATCTCCCAATGGGTGATCATCATTCGGGCATGCGTCATGTTCAAGTCGACCTTCTCACGCAGAGGCATTGCTTTGAGCTCTTCGGGTGATTTGACAATAGGTTGTGCCGTTCGCTCAGGCATGTCTCGCAGCTCGTATAATCTCTTCGTGTACACGCTATCGATGAAGATCATCCCCAAGACTTTGAATTTCGGCCGTTCTGACCCAGCCGGTCGGTTTGCTAGCTGCCATGCTACTTCAAGAGATAGAAGTCCTCCCAAGGACCAACCTTTACGTGACATTAGAGTTAGAGTTGTTCCGGACGGTTGTAGGAAGTCGGCGTTCTTTGGAATGATGACATTTTATGATTGACACTCTGCAGTTTCCGAAACAAGAGCTGAAGTGAAACAGGGCTGAATAAGAATGAAGATAAGACACGAAATTGGGCAACTCACCCCCTAATAAGATGTCACCTCCTTCGGGTAGGGCTTTTTCGATAAGCTCGATATAGTGACTGGCCATACCAGAGATGCCGCTTTCCCAATAGCCTCCCTCATCAAGCTTGGCATTCTGGATGCCGTAGAGAGTACGGCCGATGGGATACATGCAATGGTAGCTGAAAGTCGTGCCGCCACCATCATGTAATAGGATAAGCGGGGTGGGCTGTCTGTCAAGCCATGGCGTATTCGGGCCCTCGTAGATGAGGGCTGGATTCTCCAACATCTCCGGTCTTTGCCAACGGGACCGGGGAACAGGAAGAAAGAAAGAAATGTAAAATGGTAGGCTTAGTCGGTAGGCGATGTGGAGGTGAGTACCGACATGAGCGATGGGTGACAGATTTTTCTTCAATCTTCTTTTGCTTTCCTGAATTCCCGATGTCTAGCCAGGGCACTTAGCCGCCGCTCTCAAGATGTAGCGAAACAGCAAGGCGTCCGATAGCAAACCACTCAGTATTGTATGTGGTTTTGGCCTCATTCAGTAGTAAGCATGTGAATGTACCTAAAATAGCATCTTGCTTACATACTTGGGTACGTACCGAGTAGTCTCAATGAGCCGTTGAGGGACTGGGTGACGCTAAGGATAGGGCTAGACATTGGCCGACAATGGCGGGGTTTGACTTAGATTAGATTGAATCCTTAAGTCCGATTTACCGAAGTATCCGGATTATCTATTATACGGGGTTGGGACCTCGGTTTGTTGCATGTAACAATTCACCTAGGGCTTGTGAAAGTAGTGCTAGGTCGTCACTGTATGTAGAATTGATAGACAACCCTTCTTTGCCACGTGCCTCTTCGCCGGGTTCTGTATGTGAACTTAGGTGGCGTGGTCATGAAGTGACTAAGTCATCATGCGCGAAAATTTTAAGAGACAAAGGGGTTGCCAGATGACATATATACCAGCTGTGAAGCCTTTCACGGATTAAGTGAATCAAATTTCGGCTCTCCCTCGATCAAAAGCTTCCTATTAATTCCAACACCCAAAAGTCCTAGGAGGTATAGCTTTGGCCTATCTCCAAGTGATCAGAGCCTCTAGCAAGCGCCCGCCTACTTCAACAGACACCGCTGCAGTTAAGCGACTTCTGCAAGCAAAGAGAAGACAAACAGTCGAGTAATACCATACATGCGAGCGTCCAGTGCATAGTTAAATTTCGTGAAATAAGGCGTAGCATTTCATGGAAGTAGATATTAGGCACTTCTACCACAATACTAGTATTCGTTTATGATATTCTCTTTTGCTAAAGAATATCCTTTTTCTTCTGGTAGACTCGTCGACTCTTTGCCAACTTGGAAAAGCTGATCAGTGTCTTTCATTACCATCAATCTCCATATATGATCTTCTTGAAGATCAAGCATGAACAACCCAAGCTCCTGACAAGAAGTCATTAACTCTTCGACCGTAGCCTTCTCGCCTAACTATAACTCGGCAAACGAGATCGTATGTATATCTGCCACCAGTACATCTTTCAGATACTTGGGACCGGTAGCGGTGACGTCAACGAGTGTTCGCTTGACGAGTAAAGAGACGAGGGCGAAATTGAAAGGAGAGACCTGGACAAAGAACTTATCAAAATGACTACTAAAGAAGGCTTACTTTCCGAGAAGCCCTCCCACCTTGATTAGCACCCACCGATTTCCCATCCGAATTAAAGAGAACTGACTAACACTAGGCCGTCGATTCAAACAGTCATCATGGCGAACACTCCGGCCTCTTTGCGACTGGCGCAGTCGGCGTACAACTCTCCGTATTCGCGTGCAGGTGCTCCAACGCCCCATCCTAACTCTGACCCGTACTCTGCGCTGCGCTCCTCTGCCCTCTCCAACCTAGAAGCCATGGGTTACGACCCGAAAACTATGGTCGAGCACGGCGTCCTTTGGGCGGAAGATCATGACCTATATGCCCACGTTATGCATTGGGCGGGTTCCTGTCTCTATCGCATCATGGAAGGCTATGACGAGTGGCTCAGTAAGCAAGAATGCGATGACATGATTCAGGGCAAATCTATCATCATCGTGGTCAAGAAGTATGAGTTGGACATTCGCAGACAGGTCAGGTACCCGGATTCGGTCGGTATATCCCCTGCGAGCACGACGAATATATATCCCTTCCTAATCCATGGCTACAGATCATCGCTGCCTACCGTCAAGGTTTCATCGAGCCAACGCGTAATAATGGAACCGTCTCTCTCTACTCTTTGAAGCAGCAAGCAATTGTTGCCGATGTCAAGGGGTCGACCTCTTACGTAGACGTTAAGACGGGTCGCCCCGTGGATGTTCGCACACTTGGGGGTGGCTGGCCTACCTTGTACGAGGCGTATGTGAAGAAGTCGGAGGATGCGAAATATTTCAAGGAGAAATGGAATAATGCGCATCACTCAAAGAAACCCAACGTTGGTTCCAAGATCTAGGGGATGGACCAGGCTACTCATGTCATTGAAGCCGCCTAATTGACAAGATGCTATCACACTAGTCTGCATATATTGCACGACAATTTGCACATTGAATTGAGTTGAACTCGCACCTTTGCGAGTCCTGTGAATGCTTTATACCATAAATATTGCTAGAGACGCTCATGGGTTCAAACTTCCTAAGCATCCTAGCTATGGTGACCATTGAAGAGGAATAGCAATGTGAGATGCACAGCCTGAGCCATGCTCTTCCCGTGTAGACCAATCCTTAAAAACAGCAAAATTTTATTGAAAACAATTGGTAAAAATTATAAGCTAAGAATCGTAGATGATAACAAACAAAATATCGCTTGAACTTTAAAGGCAATGTAGGGACAATGGTAGTTTGCTGTCAGCCGGGTATAAAGGCTATCGGGTGCCAGCCAGTGGTCTACGCTCAAGTTTGGCTTTTAGGCTATGACCGCTTCGGTCTTAGTACATACTAGTAGACGAGGTACCTACCCTAGACCCCAGACATGCCGGGGCTGCCTCTGTTTTGGAGTCGACCGACCCCACCTGAATCGCAGTTTCCTCCACCTGCATTCGACGCGTCGCGCAGTTATTTTAGAGATCGACCGAGCTGCGGAGCTTCGATGTGCCATTGACACTTCAGATCCGCTGCCCTCCACCTAGTTGCACGCAGTTATTTCCCCATAACCCTGCATAATTAAGGCTTCCCGGTCTCAATCCGCCAATTCTTTGTTTTTCCAGCATGGCCCCATCCGATGAAGCTCTCGAGCAGTACCTCAAAGAGGCTACGCGCCAGCTCTACACTGCGGATCCCAGCACCGTGACGGTAAACTCAGTCCGTCAGCATGCCGAAGAGCAGAATGACCTTGAGAAAGGCTTTTTCGTGTCGCAAGACTGGAAGGTTCGCAGTAAGACATTGATTACTGAATTTGTCGTAAGTAGCCCTAAGCTCTCCCTGAATTTCGCTCGTACGGACTTCATTAACCAAGACGAGCACAGCAAGGACTGCTAGCGAATGATTCTCCTTCCTCCGTACAGGAGCCAAAGGCTGAGCAAGATGCCAAGCATGGCGTAAAGCGATCCTCAACCGACGAGCTATCATCATCCCCCACAGTCAAGCGCCGCAAGAAAGCCAATTCTACCGCAACGTCGCGGAAGTCTAATGCAAAGAAAGAGTCTTCTAGTTCGGCTCTCAGCGACCTGAGCGATCCTGATGTGCCATCTAAGAAGGACAACAAGAAGGCAAGGAAGAAACAGACAAAAAAGAAACAAGGATCGGATTCGGAACTAAGCGATCTTGACTTATCAGAAGAAGAAACGAAACCGAAGAAGAATGCGAAAAAGCCCGCCGCAACACGAAAGATAGAGGACTCTGACTCCGAGCTCAGCGACTTGAGTTCCTTCGAAGAAAAGCCGAAACCTACAAAGAAGCGCGGACGCAAGCCAAAAAAGGTGGATGACTCAGAAGATGACAAGAAAGACGAGAGTATTAAAGTCTCAGCATCACGATTGAAGCAGAAACAGCCTAAGACAGCGGCGAGGCGAACTGTGAAGCGCACAAAGGTTGAATCGGACAGCGAGGATGAGATTGACGTGAAAGATAAAGTGGAGAGCGACTCAGCTCAAGCGGATGTGAAGATTGATGAAGATGTCGCTGCGAAGGACGAAGATTCGGAGAAGGATACTAAGCCCGAGAAGGAAGAGAAAAAGAGATTGGTAGATGATTCGGATTCGTCCTTATCATCAGTAATTGATGACGAGCCGCCTCCAAAGAAGCGCAAGGGCAAGGGCGCCAAGCAAACCCCCAAAGTTAAGCAATCTGCGTCTAAAGAACCAACGGGAGATGACTCGGATTCGTCATTATCGTCAGTAATTGATGACGAGCCGCCTCCAAAGAAGCGCAGGGGCAAGGGTGCGAAGGAAAACTCTAAAGTCAAGCAATCCGCGTCTAAAGAACCAACAGGAGATGAAGCGGAGATCAAGAAGTTGCAAGGACAACTAGTCAAATGCGGCGTGCGCAAAATCTGGGGTATCGAACTGAAGAAGTACGGAGGTGACAGTAAAGCGAAGATAAGACATCTCAGGGACATGCTTCGTAACGTGGGAATGGATGGTCGCTTCTCAGAGGCTAAGGCCAGAGAGATTAAAGAGAAGCGAGAACTCATGGGCGAGTTGGAAGCTGTTAACGAGATGAACGAGCTTTGGGGACTCGAAGGTCGCAGTGGGCGTGCATCGCGCAGCAAAGCGGCCCGCAAATCACTGAAAGAGGAATCGGATCAAGACGATAACGACGACGACGAACAGAAGCCGGACGTCGGAGATGACAAAGGCATCAAGGGCAAGACTAATTCACGAGTATCTAAGCGGATGGCAGACCTTGCATTTCTTGGTAGTGATAGCGAGTCGGAGTGAAGAGCAAGGTATGGATGAGTTCTGGGCGTGATGAAATCGAGTTTCCTTTGCTTGTACGATGTTTCGAAGGATGCGACGGTCTATGTATACAATAGTGATGACACCCTTATATCATGTTATCGGGTAGCATTCATGCGCTGAGCTATTAAGCTGAAGACCGCAACTGACCCCATGAACAACACGGCGTTGTAAAACTGGGTGGTGTTAGTTTCTGAGGTTGACTCGTTTTGATGCCCTATGAGTGTTGAAGGGTGTAGGGAGCGATGCTTACAGCTCTTCGTGAGACTTCTCTTTCTTCATCATCCGATCGGGCTTCGATGAAGAGCCGTCGGAGATTTGGGAAGTTGGCCTATTGTCAGATGAGATGAGAAGAGGTTCACTAGTCCAGCCATACCCGTTTATCAGGCAACCATATCCAGAAAAAGACTTGCTTACCATGCGTGAGTGGTTGCAATACTTATATAGCGCGTTCTTCGCATAATTAAATAAACTCAGGCTGCCGCATCCATGGATCGAGAGTCATGAATTGTTTTTCTTGTGAGATGTAGATACTTCTACACTCACTATGATCTAGGAGTGAGACTGAGGCAAGATCGTTGGATGAGCCGTGTGGCTGGAGAACTTGTAGGGGTGAACTCTGACGGGACCCACTATAGCCTTTACTGTGGCTCATGGTTCATTAGGCTGCCCGCTAGAGCATCCCTGTAGCTGTCGTTGGACGGTGGGCTAGGTAGCAGAATCCACGTCGCTAAGTTGAATGTGAATGACTTATGACCACAATTACTCCCCCCTTTCATCGTACCTTTCCGTCGACAATTCACAGATCCCTTCGACTGCGACCTACCGACGAGAGTCTGGCATACCAAAACTTAACGCGCAACATCGAGCTTGGGAATAGAGACATTGGATGTTTTCACGCTAAGCCCTGAAAGGGGCCCTGATTCTCCTAGTCCGCCCATCTCCCTTCTGACTACAACGCCTTTCACCGAGCTCCAATAATCTAATCCGCTGTGCTGAGCGCCGGCAGTTTCTAAACCATGGCGGTCAACCGCATTCGAGGCGCCTTTGCGCCACCGAGGAAGGGAGAGACATTCGAACTACGAGCGGGACTAGTATCTCAATATGCCTGGGAACGGAAAGAGAGTATTCAGAAGACCATCATGGCCATGACCCTAGGCAAGGATGTGTCTCAGCTATTTCCCGATGTTTTGAAGAATATTGCGACGGGGGATTTGGACCAGAAAAAGCTCGTCTATCTATACCTGATGTGAGTTCCCTGGGTACTTCTAAACACGCCAAGGTGCCTCTGTTACTTCGTGGGCTAAAGTAGAGTTCTGTAGGAACTACGCGAAATCACATCCCGATTTGTGTATCCTTGCCGTAAATACATTCGTCCAAGACTCGGAAGATCCAAATCCTCTCATACGAGCGCTCGCCATCCGGACAATGGGCTGTATTAGGGTGGACAAAATGGTGGATTACATGGAGGAACCCTTGCGTAAGACGCTACGAGATGAGTCGCCCTACGTACGGAAGACAGCTGCGATCTGCGTCGCCAAACTTTTCGATCTGAATCCGAGCATGTGTATTGAGAACGGGTTTCTCGAGACCTTGCAAGAGCTGATTGGGGACTCTAATCCGATGGTGGTAGCAAATTCCGTACAAGCCCTTGCAGAGATAGCCGAGACGGCACCGGAGACAAGAGCGTTAGTGATAACACCCCAGACACTAAAAAAACTGTTGATGGCGTTGAATGAATGTACGGAATGGGGTCGTGTGACCATCCTCTCGACACTGGCCGACTACCCTCCCCAAGACGTCAAAGAATCCGAGCATATCTGCGAAAGAGTAGCACCGCAATTTCAACACGTTAATCCGAGCGTCGTGCTGGCTGCTGTTAAGGTGGTTTTTAGCCATATGAAGCTTATCAACCCTGATCTGGTGCGGCAGTATCTGAAGAAGATGGCACCGCCTTTAGGTAAGTCGAATCTACTAATTAAGTTGTGCAGTACTGAACCAAAACAGTCACACTTGTTGCTTCGGCTCCGGAAGTTCAATATGTCGCCCTTCGGAATATTGACCTGCTTCTGCAAGCCAAACCTGACATTCTCAGCAAAGAACTGCGAGTGTTCTTCTGCAAATACAACGACCCGCCTTATGTCAAGCTGGAAAAACTTGAGATTATGGTCAGGATAGCAAACGACAAGAATTATGAACAATTACTGGCTGAGTTGAAAGAGTATGCTTTGGAAGTTGATATGGACTTCGTGCGGAGAGCGGTTAAGGCTATTGGGCAAGTCGCTATTAAGATCGAGAGCGCGAGCGAGAAATGCGTCAACGCGTTGCTCGATCTCATATCCACTAAAGTCAACTACGTGGTGCAAGAGGTCATTGTCGTGATCAAAGATATCTTACGAAAATATCCTGGGTATGAAGGTGTCATACCAACCCTCTGCAATCACATTGATGAGCTGGATGAGCCAGATGCCAGAGGAGCTCTGATATGGATCGTTGGAGAATACGCAGAAAAGATCAACAATGCCGACGAGATCTTGGCAAGCTTTGTTGATGGCTTTATGGAAGAGTTCACACAAACACAGTTGCAAATATTGACCGCAGTCGTCAAGCTGTTCTTGAAGAAGCCAAGCAATAACCAGAGCTTGGTGCAAAAGGTCTTACAAGCAGCGACCTCTGATAACGACAACCCTGACGTCCGGGATCGAGCATATGTCTACTGGCGTCTCTTGTCTGGGGATTTAGATATTGCAAAGGTACGAAGCTTACATCACTTCCATTGTCTAGAAGCCGATACTGACAAATTGCAGAGTATCGTGTTATCACAAAAGCCGGCCATCTCAACAACCATGACAAGTTTGCCTCCAGCATTACTAGAACAACTACTCGCCGAGTTGTCTACCCTAGCATCAGTTTACCACAAACCTCCAGAGTCTTTTGTCGGCAAAGGTCGATTCGGTGCCGACGAAATTCAACGTGCAGCTATTCAGGAACAGCGACAGAATGCGGCCGAGAATCCGATCGCCGCCTCAGTGGCGGCCGCTCAGAATGGTGCACCAGCGCAAAGTAACATCGAGAACCTGTTGGATATTGACTTCGACGGCGCTGCGCCGGCTTCGCAAGAGCAGAACTCGGCGAGTGCTACTCCGGAGCGTGTGGCCAGCCCCGCTGCCGGTCAACCCAGTATGGCTGATATGATGGGCTTGTTCGATGCGCCGGCCCCAGCTCAGAATAATGCCATGGGCTCCGGCGGCGCGAACGATCTAATGAATGGATTCTCTGGGCTGGACTTGGGCGGATCCAGCCAACCTCCGCCGGCCTCCATGCAGCTTGGCCATGGCAATCAAGATCAAAAGAAGAACGCTAATGACGACCTGCTGGGTCTCTTTTAGATGACGACGAACCGGTCCTCGAAGGTGGACGAGAACTCATGGCGCCATGATCAAGATGTGTATAGAGATGATCTTTTGGATCCGTGAAGGAGAGGGTGGATAAGATGTTTGGAGCGAAGGCGAATTTTCCTTCAACAACGGATACGAAAAGGTCTAATTAACGTGAGGCATGGTTGTGAATTGCTGTATTGCTCTGGGGATTGATTGAAAAAGCCCGTTGAGGATGCAGATATCCCTAGTCCAACTATAGATACAAAAGTGTGGAATCAGAGTATGGTTCCATATCGAGCCGCCTACTCACCCCCCTTTGTGCTATCTGTAATTTCATATCCTTCGAAATGTGCGCCTTGGCGCTATGAAGTTTCCGAGATGAAATCGTATGTCTGTAAGACACTCTGATGGTTTATCTGATGCACAAGATGCGCCGATTCGTGCCCCTTTCTCCTCTGCTCTGCTAGTCCCTTGGCTCGGCCCTTATTCACTTGCTTGCTTGCCCACTAACGCTTTTGCTTCTGAATACCCTCGCATCTCTCTCACGTCCCGCACCCTTCCTTCAAGCATTCACCCCATCCACTTTACCACCCACGGTACCGTCTAACGGCGGATGCGGCTCGGTCTCGGTTCCTGACGTAGTAGATGTAGACGTAGATGTGGGTTGGGGGTTGGCGTGGGCCTCGGCGCGCGCCTTATCGTACTCCTCGGGCGTCTGGCACTTGGCGCTCCAAGCGTGGATGGCGGCGATCTCGTCGCGCAGCGCCGCGTTCACGGCGCGGTGCCGCTTTAGGCTGTTCTGGCCTGCGAAGACGGGGGATACGATCAGGGAGGTGAAGGATTGGCCGCAGCCGCCTGGTTTTCCGGGGTATATGTTAGTCAGTCGGAAAGCATGTAATTGCGGAATCGGTGGGTTCGTTAGTAGGAGAGAGTACGGCATGGGGCTGGGTTTGGGATAGAAGGAACAGGAGGAACAGGAGGGAGGGAGGGAGGGAGGGAGGGAGGGAGGGATGTATGAATGTGAGGGAAGTGGAAGAAAGAAAGAAGATGCGAACGACTTACCTGACATGTCTGTTACTTCGACGTGTGTGGCTTTTAGACGCTCTGCTAGGGCCGTCTTGAGGGAGTCTTCTGTTATGGATGTTGCGTTCGCCATATTTTTCTTTCGTTGTTTTCTTGTCGTCTCCTTTCTTCGTATTTGCCGTTATGGTGTGTACTTAGGTCGTAATGAAACTGAGTTGATCTGCTTTGTAATATGTGAGCTCAGCTTGCGCTGTCGCAACTAGACAATGCGCCCCACGATGACATGCAGTGATTGATTGATAACGGGATATGTAGCTGCTGTAAGCGGGGTAGCTATTGGTGGGGGTTAGCAAAGACAAGCTACAAAGAAGGTGCCTACCTAGCTTTTCCGTAAGTTAATGAAGCGCAGACCTGAAAATCAGAATTTATCAAGTTTAGTTTATAGACGCCATCTCTAATTGTATACACAGTAAATAAATTGAAATGATGGCTAGAATTTCTAAGTGCTCTCCCGAGCATAAATCCAGGTTTTCTGTTCCTTTGGATATTCCCTAAGAAGCTCGTTGAAGGAGGGAGCAATAGATATATCATATCAGGGAGTTCAAAGGACATTCTTTTCTTAGTACTTCTTCATGGTGCTAACTGAGCGCTGAGCAACAGGGCAGCTCATGATATGGTTGAAATTCTGATATGAAAGAAGGAAAACCCCCAAAATAATGTCCCCTTTAGTCCATCGTGAAGAGCCAATAGTTTATAAAGGCCCTACAGATTTCAGGATTTAGGTGCCTAATGCAACCAAAAGTCCAAATCAGATGTGGCTGAAGCTTGCTCTGTTGCTGTGGTTGCTGGGTCCACTTTTTGCGTCACTCCTTTTCTTCCGTTCTTAGCTTGGCTAAGGTGAGGAGCTCTATCTGAGGATTGATTGGGTTGGCTTGCTGGTGCATACACAATTCTATACAAGCTGCGCAGTGCAATGTTGATTTCGCGAAGACTTCTCCACTTGAGATTTGGACTATCTCTTCTTGCTCTGAAGCCAAAGCCTATTACTGTTACGTCTGCGACCATCTACAATACAGCTCTATCTCGTCTTGTGCGTCGACGCAGCACGGTGTGGTCTGAAACTCACATCCGTATCTCAAACACAACGAAGAAGACACTAAGTGCCGCGGCCTTTACTACGATGGCTGCAACCCCGTCTTTTAATGAAGCAGTAGTTCAGGTGATGAAAGATCTGTGAGCAAAGTGTGTTGTTTCAAAACTCCATTTGCTGACTGAGGCGAAGGTATCCCGAAGAGCTTGCCGACAAGTCATGGGATAACACAGGTTGTATGTCAACGCTCTCTCATCTTTGAGTAAGAAAAGTATTGGCCCGGAAAATTGGAACTGACGCGAAGCATAGTACTCCTAGACCAAGCTCCCTCTTTCCCGGAGCGAGTGGGCAACTCTAGGCCAACAGTGCTCCTCACAAACGATTTAACACAGACAGTCGTCGACGAGGCCCTGGAGAAGGGAGCAAACGTCATCGTCTGCTACCGTAAAGCCCCTCGTGACTATTTGCTATGCTGGGGTATTACTGACAATGGATCATAAGACCCCGTCATCTTTAGGCCGTTGAAATCCTTGACCACGAAGGACCCGATGCAAACCCAGCTTCTCCGATTGATAGCTGCAGGAATATCGGTATACTGCCCACATACAGCCGTTGATGCTGCCGTGGGTGGCTTGAATGACTGGCTATGTGATATCTTGATCGATGGCGATAAGGAAGTCAAGAGAACAGTTGCCGAACCCATCTCGCGGCCACTGCCTCAAAGCCTTGAGGGCCAAGACGTAGGGTATGGTCGTGCCTTCGAACTGAGCCAATCCATCACCCTTCAGACGCTACTAAAGCGCCTCTCTACTGGCATTGGTGGACAGAAATACTTGATGGTAGCCCTTCCTCCGGCATTGAACGATCTTACAAAGACCCAGGTCATCACGAAGATTGCAGTTTGTGCTGGATCCGGCGCGGACGTCCTCAAGAACACTGACGCTCAAGTCCTAGTGACTGGTGAAATGGCTCACCATTATGCACTCCGACACACACAACTGGGCCAGATTGTGGTCACGTGTTTCCACAGTAATTCCGAGAGGAAATTCTTGGAACAGAGGCTCAAGCCACAGCTTGAAGCGCGGCTTAGTGATGTCGGTTATGGAAATGCGCTTGTGCTCACAAGTAGCGCGGACCGGGATCCGTTTGATATCGTCGATGTCCGGGATTTGGCTTGATGATGCGGTAGGCTAGTTAATAGAGAGCCGTAATGCCTGCCCATGGTAGGGTGAGTGAGCCATGGTGTAAAAATGAAAAGCCCAACCCGATATTGCGTCTATCAGAAGAGCGTAGCCACTAAATTCAGCGTCAATGGGTCAATACGACGTGATCGTTATCAACGCCATGCATGAGCCATCGCTCAAGTGTCGTATCTTGCTTAAAGCGCCTGAATCGAGAAATGAGAGTGTTCTTGGACTCAGCTCGCATCAATCATGGGGCGTGCGAGATTCTCGCCAGTTTCCTTTACTCGGCTCCCCGCGGATTGCCGCGTCACCCTCTGCTATGCATTCGTCCACATCGCTGCCTCCGAGTCCCTGCTCTTTCCAGACCAACAGCAGCTTCCTGGGCATTTTCCAAGCTTCTCTCGCATCTTCTAACTGCCCTTCGGCCACGAGTCCACGTAGCTTATCAGGCATGTCCAGGACCTCAATAGCCAATTGTCGAGTCCGGAGTCTTCTTTGACGAGCTTCATCCTCAGCCTTGCTAGCTTCCGTCGGCTCTGGCACCGACTTCCGTAGAGAGTCCCGTATCTCGGAGGCTTGATTGTATATTTTCCCAATGGCAGGATCGAGAGTTGACGCCATTGGGTTTAGAGGGTCCATGTTGGTCCGCATCTGCCGCTAGTTAACATCATCAACCGGACGCAGGCAGTACGGATAACTTCAATATTGAAGCTCCAGGAGATCTCCTCAGCAGTATCACTAACCTTTCGTATAGTTTCAGTGGCAGCGATTAATTTACTGTAGTTATCGTACACCAGAGCTTTCTTCTCAGCGTCCAGCGCGCGTGTCTCGCCTAGTACACGAGTGTATAGGCGCAGTAGGTCTTGCATGCCATTCTCTGCTAGTGCTTTCTTGACAAATGCATCCGCATTGAATCCCTCCTTGTCCATTTCACTCGGGGGCACCTCCGAATGCTCATGAGGTCCCGTTCCGCCGGTGGCGTCTGTCACTTCGACCTGGGGTGGCGTAGCAGCCCCGGCGCCTTTTTTGATATTGTAGTATTCGCGCAGGGCAGCGCGATTCCGTCTGGGATTCGCATTAGGTGCAGATAGGGAGCCGTTGGGGTTTGGAGACGATACAGGCGAGCGTGCGCTATCGAGGCTGGGACGCGTGGACGAAGTTGGTGTCGTTAAAGAGTTGATACGCCGAGGCTCACGGGGGCTGGCGATGGTGGACATGGTGATACTATTCTTGGTAGAATACCGGTACGAGTGAGAAACAAAAGAGAGAGGGAAGCTCGATAATTCAGTCAATCAAAACACGCTTTGATGGCAATATAAGAAAAGTAAACGTAGGTAGCGACCTATGCCTGGTCTACATGTACCTACCTTAGCGTAGCTATGTCATCTTACCCCTGTTATGCGGTGGAATGCCCCCTGTGGGTACGGGTACCTATAAGCTATAGAACGCTAAGCCACTGTTGGCGTCACTTTCCTCACCCAAGCTTCATGAGCATTTGGGAGTGAGTTCCCTGTAGGTAGCCGAGGAAATCATGACCTGGCTTTTTGGTTGTCTACATATATAGCCTGGGCAGGTGCAGTCATGTAAATTTGTTCATCTGGAAGTCGTGCCCGTCTCAAAAGCAACGGATTGTTGCTGAGATATGAGTCTTCATCCTTCCCACGCTTTATTAAACAAGAAGCTCGCGACCTTACTCAACACGCTGAAGAGATATGGACTTGCCGGCCCAGATCCGTTCAGGCCTTCAGGGTCAGGGGCTACCTCCACCATCTATAACATGGATACAGACCGCCATGCCCAATCGAAACCCACTGCCGCCTTTGCCAGCTCTCATCGCAACAGTGAAAACCCGTTTCCTTGCGGCTGACTTGACCAATCCTGCTCTCTTTGACTCCCCCTCGCCCGCATTCCCCCCCAACCCCAGCAACCCAGAGGTCAAAGAAGTCAAGCTTACGTGGGATATACCCGTACAAGTACTGGACATCGAGAATCTGTCCAGGAGCAAGTGGGAGCAGGTTGAGGAGCTCGAGGCGATCGCGAGAGGGGAGCAAACTAGAGGCCGAGAGATCATACGTCTTCCTACTGGCAGCGAGGAAGACGAGTTTGCAGTTGATAGCCAAGCCACACAGTCAGCTATGAATGGTGTTGAGCGACCGGGATTTCCAACTAGGAACGGCCCTGCTGCCTCGGCCAATATTGCCAATGCCTCCTCAAGGAACGCCACCCATCGATTAGTGCTACAAGATTGCAAAGGGCAGAAGTTGTACGGGTTGGAACTAAAGCGCATTGACAGGATTGGCATTGGTAGTCTGAATATCGGCGAAAAGATAATCCTGAAAAGGGGTGCCATCCTTGCTCGAGGTACTCTACTTCTCGATCCCGCGACTTGTACAATCCTAGGGGGTAAGGTCGAGTCATGGCAGAAGGATTGGATAGAAGGCCGTCTAGCTAGACTCCGGGAAGCAGTTGGAGCCGACAACCGCAATGCGGAGTGAGGCATTTCTACATTGCCCTTATCAGTGCTTGTATACATCCTCCATCTGCCTTCCTCCCCAGCAGATGATGTGGGCGGCTTCTCCATCACTGAGAACATTACCGACTTGGGTCTGCGTCTTCGCAAAGTATCTTACGACATAACACGGTTCGCTGGTAGAGCACTACTGATGAAAAGTCTGGACTGCCATGGAAGAGTTCGATCCTGGCCATGACCTTCGCCTATTGATGAGTCCAGAACTCCTAGAAATGAGCGCGAACATGGGGTATGAGTTAGTGAGACGCCTTATTGTCATGAGAGTGGCGATCCGTGTCACCTGAGAATTCTTACGACTACTGGGAAGACGGACTAACCAGTGAAATCGAAGATCTAGCGTCTGCACTCCTGCTAGGGTCTCCGAAGCGGGTTAAGTGGCGACGAAATGATGATTCTGTCGCGAAGTCGTAATCCAATCACGGCACAATCGCCATCCACAGCCCAGTCGTTGCTTTTAAGAAGCTGTCCTTCGTCATATGTATGGCTTTTACTTCTATAAATCTTACAATTCGTTCCGTTCCTTGATAAATCTCCGGAGTGCTCAATCCTTGATTTTTTTTTTTTCATTCAAAATCAACTTTGCTTTGGCCGATTTCTATCATAATTGCTTGTCATTAAGACACCACTTCGGCCCTGGGAGCTTCTCGTGATTATCTCTCAGCTCAATACCTCATGGTCTTCCTCGATAAGGCACTGGAATTGACGAAATACTGTTCCAAAAGTCGTGCCGCGTAGCAAGCTGTGGGCGCAACCCCCTAGTACCCTATGTCAAATCCGGAAGAAGCTATGTCTATACTGAGGCCGCTCGGACTTTACTACATCATGAGAAACGGACTGACAGACGAGCAAGAGAGCCTCCTATCAATAGGTGAGTTCACGCTATGAGAATTTCCCTGTGACCTGCTCATGGCTAAAATAACACAATCTGTAGTGCGGGACTTGAGACACGACAGGCATAGATGGCAGCTTTCACGGTATTGACCCAACGCTCGTCTCTACATACTACAACTGAAGTAATGAGACCATGTTTATATTGCTTCACATTCAGCTGTCCTTGTACTGCACCGAGTATGGTAGCTCTACAGATGTCCTCGAAGCTCTTAGGATCAGGCTACGCAGACAAGCGTTCAAGATCTGCTCCCCGGTTGCCAATCGACGACCCCGCTTCAATGAATCTTAATCAATATTTCGTCCAACTTCGAGGTGGAATGCCAAATACATGCATTCCAGGACCCTTCATGTTTGGAATTGGATGGAGATTTCTGGGCAATTGAGCTGAAAAGAGCGAAGGCGAGCGAACTCCTCTGCGCTAGCAATATCTAACATTGACCTAGGTAAGTATCATCCTGCGCATTCACTCCATAATCTACTACGTGCAATGACTAACACGGCCAACCATTTAGCGAAATGAACTTTTAGGACTAGAACCTATTATCTATTAGTACTTGGATAATGCTAAGTACAGACGTGCATTCCACCAAGAAATATAGCAATTTGACCACATGTGGGCATGCATAAGCACCTACAGTTCGTTTTCAACCAACCACGAAGTCTCGAACGTAGCATCGGTCCAATACACTAAATCCTGAAACAGTCGAAATACCACCGAAGCCGTAAGAAGAGGGAAAAGCCCAGAAGCTCATTCTGTTCGGACGCGGCCTTGATGTCTTACTGGTCATACACATCGGGGAGTTCAAATTTTGCCATTGTCCTTAAATACGACCTGTCACCTTGACTATCCATACGATTCCAACCCAAGTATCACACCTTGCAGGATATACTAAGCTATACTCAGCCTTTATTCTGCATGGCCTAGCTTTACACGTTTCAGAGTCGACCTAAACGAGATGCTGCAGTCAAATGATCGCCGCTTTCAATTGCCAGTACAAAAATACAACTTGCATCATACGCGTTCATGCATGCGCTACCCAGCTTCGAGGCAATTTTTACGAACTGCCAAGAAAGGGGGCCACGGCTACCCTTGAAGATGGATGGCCATGCCTCGAGGGTCGCCCATAGGTCAACTCGAGATACGACTGGCCTGAGCCGAACGCATCGTTTTGTTTGCCTAAGCGGCCTAACTACTGGGTCGCATTGGAGCGTTAGAGCTTCCCCTCCCCCTCCCCTCTAGGAGATTTCACGCTCTTACAGTGCGCAGAAACGTGGAATACGTTCATAGTGGTTACTATGGACAGAGATGGGCCCCAGCGATTGTACTAAGCAACGCCACCAAAATATCTGATGATATGTCTGTATTATTTCGGTAATGATTTGCTAGAATCAGCCTAGCTCTTAGGCGCCCTAGCAAGGTAGCGTTCCGACGTCCTGGGTAGGCTTGTTGCACTATTCCCACACCTTGATCCAGATTCCCGCTCCGTCCGCTCGGCAGCACTCAGATACCCCTGACGTGTTTACCGCAGTTTTGGTCCCTCCCCCAAGTCGAGTACTGGGGCTAAGGCATCTTAGTTTGCAGTGTCGTACCTAGGTACCCTATGTCTCCTCACTCGAAGTAGTTTGAGCCCGTCTCATGTACCTAGCTTCGATGGTAATGATGAGTCCTAGCGGTCGATTGTCCGTCGTGCTAAGTTCGCGGGCAACTACTCTAGCGGTGTTGTGAGTGATTCAAGGAAGTGGTATATTATTATGGATCGTCAATTGCGGTCACTATTTAAATATGTATTTCCGCGTCCTCGACCTCTTGCTTTCTCACGTTTTACGAGCCCCCATCCCATGGTCCTCTCACAAGTCTCACTTGGTTCCTTGGTTCTCAACTAAGAATCAAGCGCTGTGCGTTTGTTTCTTGGAGTAAGCGCCCTGTTCTTTCTACTTGTCACTCGTTTGATCGTCCATTATACGCCGGGAATCCATCGTGCCACCAACCTGCACACGACACCTCGCTTGTCAACCAACACATACATACCTTTCGGTTACTCATTACAAATACATGAGTCTTTCCCGCTAGAAATCATCATGGCTAGCTTAAACTCGTCTATAAGCCTCAACAACGCTGCTTGCGCATCTGGACCGTATGTCACTCACGATCATATTCTCCCAGTTGCCTTGTAATAATTAGAGGTTCTTGTAGACACAGGCCGAGCGGTAGTACATCGGCAGAGCGGGCTTCGATGCAACAATACCGAATCGCGAGTGCCATACAACTAAGGGATGAAAATGTTGCAGACCGCTTGGTCCATCAGATGTCCCTGGAAGATCATGCAAAGAAGATCCAAACCCAGGTGGACCAGATTTCGGCTATTCTGCCTTCTTCCAAAGATAGCAAATAAAGGTTACGGACTTTCACACAAACGCGCAATCATAACAATTCAGACGAATAGCGTGTCAACAAAATCATCTGCAACAGGGGTCTTCACAGCCACTCGGCCTATTACCAGCAAGAGCATTTTTACGGCATAGAGAAACGGAAGCGTGGTGGGACGCAAAACTTGATATCTGGAGTCTTTTGATCCCAAGCCTGTATTATTTCAATACCGACCAAAGGCTACTAGGCTCAATTGAATGGACTTAGAGTTTGAGTGCTTGCATAGGATCGAAACAGACAAATTCTGATGACCCTCTTTTCATTATCATACGTACCACGATAAACGAATCATCCCGCTGTTTTCTTTCCCTTCCTTTGCTTTCTAGGTGCTTTGGGTGGATATGAAAAAGCTCCGCCCCAGAAAAACTGTTACAGTTTACAGGAATAGAGAAGATAACGACATATTTACTGCCCGTCATACTCTAGGACGCTCCCAGATATGCCTAATCAAGCGAACACTACGCTGCTTTACAGTACGATGAGGATTATTGTAAGATATACTATTCGGTACTAGTTCTTTGATTACAGTTACTCCACAGCTAGCCCTACAGGTACTACATTGCACAGCACTGTCCTTATCTGCCTTACTTACAGACGGGTGTCACATCCGGCCTCACACGCCGTCACACGTCATCTGAGTAGCAAGTGACTTCCCGCGTTCCACTGTACATGGAGAAGCTGCTCTGCTGCTTATATCATATCCTTTGCTACATACTAGGTACCTAGTATGTAGGAGTAAGGGACTATGTACTTATACTAGTATGGAGTTGCTAGGTTAACAGCTTGGCGCTGAGAGCCATGTCCAACCACAGAGACGACCTTGTTGAAACATTTGGAGCCCTTGACCCACTGGTGTCGCTAATGATGCTAAATCGATTCCACCACGGTCCATTATCCACGGCTCTAAACTTTAGGGCGCGCTAACTGTTGCTAAAGAAAGATTAAATCAACGACCAACGCATAGGTCGGTGAACAGTAGGACTTGTGACATCTTAATAAAGGATTATTAATTGACCTAGATTCGGCCATAGGGACAGAGGGGCACCATAGTCCTCAAAGATTCTAGCTAGGTACTTATACCCTATCCCACGAATGTATAGATGCCGCGAAGATCCAGTGTGCCATGTGGGGAGCAAGCAAGAATCGGCACAGGGGTCCTTGTACCGAGAGATGAATTGCTCGGGGTCTTGGCTGTAGGCGCTGATCAGCTCTACGACACTACCAACGGCTACCGCGGTATACAGTACAACACTATGCAACGGCGCTATACATGTTGACAGACACCACAGCAGCGAAAGCAGTTCTAAACTACCTTCCTGTCCGGGTGATAAGCTGTGTCAGGTGCCGTGTACACCACACCGCTTGCGGCGCATACAGTTACCTACCTCGTCGCGCGATTGCGTCGAACCTGACCGATGTCGTCCAGCTTCATGCCGCATATTGATGAATAGCCACCGCACTTCGAGGCTGCCTGAGAGAGTGCTCGGAATCTGTTGCCATTCAAAGTCGGTGAGGTCATGACGCCCGCGTTCGTTATTTGACCACCTAGTAGAAGAAGCCCACGAAAACAAAAGGACTTCTTGGCGCATAGTCCCTTCACAATATCTCACCGCCTTCATACTCTCCTACCGGAGAAAACGAGAGTCGTGATCGACAGTCTTTTGGTTAAGGAATGAGTGTGCAAGCCGTCGAATAAGCACTACAACTTCGTGGCGCAGACCCAAAACAAGAATAAACAACGTTTATAGCCCGAAGAAGAAGCCTAATATGACCACAGATTAGAGTAAGTACCTAGCGTACCATCATAGTAATGACGTTGCGTTACAGTAGCACGCTTTCCCCAAACTCCCTTATGGTAAGCTGTCGTAACATATACCCATTATTACCCCGGAATCGTGGCAAGAGTCGCCAAGAGCACCAATGCTTTCGCTTTCGATAAACTCCATTGCCACTACTCCCTGATTTACTGCCTGTTTCTCGTAAGTTTATCTTCGTTAGTCTAGTCTTCATAGACATGACATGACATGGAAAATGTAATATTCTTACCCAGTGTAATAGCCCCTCCCTGACACGAGGCACGGGATGATCTACGATTAGGATACTATACTACATTAGTACTTGTACCAAATAGCGAACTGTTATCCCTTGTTTTTGAGGGAACAATGGGGCACAGCCTGCTTCCAGCCTGCATGATCAGGGGGGCATATAACACCACACGTGGTAACCCTGTTCTTGAGAGCGGTCAGCATGTCATCCCATATTACAGCATCTCCACCAGTTACCATGGTCCATGGGGGCTCATAAAGGATAATTCCAGGTACACCACCCCATCCAAGCCTCGTCATCTGAAAGGTTGACAATGCAGGGCATTGTTGAGGCCTTGTCGATTTCCAATGGATCCCTTCTGCTCGAATAGTTAATAGTGGTTTGACTCATTTATCCAAGATCGTGAAATCATAATGCGACCCTACCCCAGCTGCACTCCAAATGACTTCTGCATACTTATTGTCGTCGTCCAAGTCCAACCTATTAATGTCCTCACTTCACTGTGCAATAATCAAGTAGTAATCAAGGCCTTCGTATGGAGTCGACCCGTAACTTCGAGTCTATGCAAAAGCGGCCGTGTGCTGACTTAGGTATAGGCAGACTAGTGGCAACCATTTCAATGCCGTTTCAAGATACGCATTGGGGTAATTTCAAAAGTGCAATCAAAAGACCTACATCAGATAGCATGATAATCCCTCACGGCTTACCGCCTTTTATTGTTCATAGGCACCCCTAGTGCTCAGCCTCTTGTGGTGGATAGCCACACTTACATAGTAACCATGTCACCCCTACCCCCGTCCCAGGCAACGGAGCGAACTATGCTAGACAATTAATCACGGAGTGGGTACAGATGGAAGTATGCGAACGGATTCACCGAATATTGCTTTGATATGGTCTCCTTTTTACGAACCAATGTGAAGTCCAGCGACGATCTCTGCTTTTTAAAATACCTACAATATCATAGGGTTTATAGCATCAGAGCTAGGGTAGAATGATACCTTAAGCGCCAGTGTATTGGTATTGTAGAGCAACCTTGCTTGAGTTGGCAATTATGGTTAATAGTCAGGTTTGTCTGTAGCTTCTACGTGTTCTACAAGTTTATTACCTCACCGTAATTCACTCATCATCAACAATCAGCATCTAAAATAGTGAGCAAGCCCTGGTCAACAGCAGGGAGACAGGCCTGGGCGGACACGTGGCTGCCCTGTCGCAAATCTACCTTTTCCCCAGTCGTAACCCAGCCACTGGGGCGATCAAGGACCCGCCCCAGACTAAATTATGGTTGCGCCGCAGGGAATAGGTAGCGCTACTGTAAAAGGGCCAAACGATTCCCGTTGTCGATAAATGATACCAAGGCATGCGATCCCTGCTCCGTCGACATACTCAGTAGGTTAGGTCGGCACGGATAAGCGGTATGGCTGGCCATTCCTGAAGTGACTTAGCAAGCCAGCTGATTTAGGAAACGGTTGACAAAATCGTGATACCTCCACGGGAAACGTATGGTACATACACCGGTATGGCTACGTATGTATTTTTTGGGTTGATACACTATTGAGTACAAATGCACTGGCGGGATCAGAGATAACTGTTGATAGATACTATGCACAATTGAGAGAAACAGGTCTCGAAGAGACTAGCAAGATAAGCCGGTGCCTGAGAGACTCATAGCACGTCAGAAACGAGGCCGTATTTTGAGGCCCAGCCTGCAGTTCAATCCCCAAACCACGGCGAACCCGAAATTACAAGAAGCTCGCTTCACATGTGGGAGGACTGCATAAGTACTGCGCATCATTAAGCGGAGTGTCCTATCCTCCGTAAGAGATACGGTAGGACTACCGCGTGCAGCGAGATTGTAGGCTAATTAAGATCGCCAGGGAAGATGTATGACATGCAGTGTATATTTTATTGTACAGACCTGGATAGTCGCTCATTTCGCGAGACCAAACGTGGTCTTATCAACCTTGAGTTTGCCCTGTATGGAAAGGCATAACACGCGTCAAAACAGGGCCGAACGTCCTCCTCCGTACCAAATATGGCACGGAGCTGGTTCTTAACACATGATTGATTGAACGATGCAACAGAACACTAACCTGACCTACCCAGTCATGTCTTGCATGTGTAAAAATCACCTGCTCGCTAGACCGTAACATGGTATAACTTCCCTGCGCCTCGTGGTGGGAGAAGGGACGCCAGGCAGCGAGCCAGGTTTTCCAGGATAGAAATGTAACTATGCAGACAAGTTCCACGCATACATAGTACAGGAGCCAGGATGAGTCGGATCCGGACGGAAATCGGCAGCCGATTCATGTCCTACCGATTGGCTGAACATCCCGCGCACGATAGTAGAACCCCCCATTCACACGTGTTTGCAAGGGAGAGCACACAATCTCTTGGGGTGCATGTAGATACGACGTTGTCTACTACAGTAGCTGTCTCCCTGACCGCTTGCTCACATGCTTCTGCATACGTCTGCAATACTATGGCGGTGAGGAACTCTACTGCATACGTAATATCTGCATAAAGCTGCAGAACCGAGATTGGAGATAGGTCCATCTGCACACAAGGGATAGAAGGGAACGTCCGCAGAAATATGCAAATCATGATTCAAGAAAATGCTTCATTTCGATACAGCACACCTCCACATATCTCTTGGCTACTGAATCCCACCCTGCATACTTAGCTGTTAAGCGGTAAGATTACCCCTGTTCATTTCCGACAACATACAGTAGTCGTAAACGTCGCCCCATCTTGATCGATGTTGCAATCAAGATTTCGACATGTGAACTGCGAGCGAGAACTCCAAATACAACATCAATTCCGCCGATCCCTTTGTTTGTGATTTTTCCCGCTATACCTAAGTACCTACCTCTATACCCCGGTCCGCCAATTAATGCATACATACATCTCGAACCTCGCTGACCCTGAATAGAGATCTGGAGTTAGCATGCAACTATGGTTGCCTTAACTTTTTATGAATCATGCAGAAAGGCTAGAAGTTTGCAAATTAAGTTAGTAAGTGCATGTAGCTGGGAGTAAAAGTTCAGACGCAATTCACACAACTACTCCGGTTAACTGGAATAATTAGCAACCTTACGGCAACGAGGGGTCGAGATGCTAACAAGGAGGAAGCGGCTCCTTCAATATTTGTCAGCCGGGACTCAATTATATCTCAACAGATTGTAGGAATAATCGACTTATCCCTCACGAAAAGAAGATGCTTTAGTAAATTAGGCCGGTAACTTTTTTTTATTAGTTTATAGCTATGATCTAGGCGAGATATGCGTGTATAAAGGTCCCGAGAGACTCAATATAGGCACGATACCCCTCGAATTATGAGCCTCTATCTTTCAAGACAATTAACGGGCCAACAAATTAGAAAGAGTGAAAACAAGGAAGAAGTGCTAAAATTGAAACGAGAATGTTTCTTGTTGATTAATCGTCACCCATATGGTTAGACTTACTTCTTTGCAGGAGAACTCCAAGAAGAGCTCTTAGAAGACTTAGACTGCCAAGCCGAGGGGTCAGACGTTGTTGTGGTTTTACTCATCTTGTCAGCGGATGTAGTACCTCTAGGTTCAACTGCTTTAGGCCTGACAGCTACAAAGCCCGAAGGAGTAGTCCCATTATGGGGCTCGTAGAACTGGGCGTCGTACATGATGTTGTTGTTGACTTTAAAAATGGCAGAAAAGTAAGCAAGAGGTGTGAAGTAGGATTCTATCCTGTTCGTACTGAGGTAGTGGTTTTGGCTGACTTTGCTGTTAGAAGTTTGGATGCTAGTAAGATGGGTAGAGACACTTGGAAGGAAGAAGAAGTGAGGTTTTGAGCTGGCTATTTGTACTCGGATTAGTTTATTCTGTCGCGAGCGTCATATCAAGGGATCGAAGAAGGTGCTTGCGTAACCTTTCACCTGCGCTTGTCCCTGACGGAGTTGTTCTTTGTACATGATGTAATCAAGGGTATCGTTCTACACATGTCAACTTGAATCGGCTTGTTATATGTACTCCCTTTTATCTTTGTATCCACGCAATAATCACATTGTTGCAGTATTGCTTGACAAGGGAAGAACACCGCTTGCTCATTGGTTGTGACATTGCCATTTCAGATATACCAAGGGGGAAGCTTTGTACCACAATAACACAAGGAATACAAGGGATGTTTATCCTGTCAAGGGAGGCTCTGCTCGCAGAAATGGGGTTCTTTTTAACACTATTGCTTATTGTTATCTATGAGATAATACAGACACGTAAGACTTCACGATTCGGAAAGCAGACTAAATCTACATCGATGCCCCTTGAAAGAGAAAAGAAACCACTCTGTATGGGACGCGAGCAGGAGGCAATCAGCACCGATGATGAATGGCCTTATAATCCTATAGTTCATCCCTAGGAAACATCCAAATGAGTCGGTAGTACTCGGTTGCGTAGATTGAATAATTGCCAATCATCTCTGGAAGATTCCTAACTTGATCAAAGAAACTTACTTCGTAGCTGCATGTAATAAGGACTGATGGAGCGGAAGAAACTGAAGCGGTTGGCCCTGACCAGAGGTATGACATCTCGTAGTGCGTATTCCGAAGGTCTTTAGCTACGTCCAACAGCCCTCAACGGCTGAACGACAAAAAAGGAGGAACAAGCAAGTGGCCTACGAGAGCCTACGAACCCGTCGAGTGCAAGTTCACCAGGTGACCCTGGCACCATCCCGTAGGAGTGGTTGCGATTACTTCCAGATTACTTAAACGACTATAGAAACCTTAAAACGGTTATGTACTGACGTAATAATCTGGTTAGGTAGATGGCAGGTGCGAACTGTCACGGCCTTACTGGCAGTATCCGAAGTCATGAACCCAAGTGGTTAAGGAAATAATGTCTATTAATGAGTACACGAGAGCTTCAGCTTCAAATTAAGACTTAGGAGCTTCCATTCTCGAGCCCTGAGCAGCATATTTTGTAACTCCAACCTACATTGCATGACCTCGGCGCATAATGTCAGCCACGTCATAGTTGTATTACTATTAAGACGCCTTCAATTGAAGCGACACGCATGTTGCCCAGATTACTTTCAGCGCCCTATTTCTCAGCGTCGAAAATGACCTTCTGTACCTTCATAGCGTCAAAGAGCTCGTAGCCTCCGACTGCTTGACTGAGCGGCATGACATTCTCCGTCATAAAACTACATATATCAGTCAATATCAGCCGTTCAAGAGTGAGGGAGTTTCGGGCTTACTCGAATATATGCTGTTTTTTCTCAAGCAGCTTGAGGGCGTCTGGGAAGATGCCTAAATATTATCAGCTACATGGTGCACTTTACGACGTCTTCGGCTTGTATAAGACTTCGAACGTGGATGCTTACTTCGGACTGGACATCTTCCCATCTGGATCTTCAGGTTCTTTCCATATGCCTGATTTCCTGACCACTAAAACCCTTTATATTAGCTGTTGATGTATTGAGTGTCGTCCCCGAGAAGTAATTAGTTTGACGTGAAAAGTGCCTTAGTGTTCTCCAAGCCGTGAAAAATGACAGCACTTCATAGAATAACTTACCGGAATGGCGCCGTTATGCACACCGACGCTAGATATCGTGCCCCAAGGACGCAGAAGTTGGAAAGCCGTATCCAGCGCTGCGCTGTTACCCACGACCTCAATCACAGCATCAGCTCCGCGACCTTCTGTCAGCTCCTTGACACGAGCGGCAAGCCCGTCTCCTTGTTCGAGATAGTTCCAGGGTTCAGCTCCGATACTCTTAGCCCTGTCCAAGCGAGAGGGTATCCCATCGACAGCCAGGATGGTCTTAGGCGCGTATTCCAACGCGGCAACCAGTGCACAGAGTCCCACGGGACCACATCCAATCAACACGACCACGCTATCACGTAAATCCTCAGGTGAGAGCTGTCCCAGGGCATTAGACGCCGCAAAATAGCCGGTGGGTAGAATGTCGGCCATGAGACAGAGTTTAAGCTCCTCGATACCACTGGGAGCCTTGACCACCGTTGAATCGGCGAGCGGGATCCTCACATACTCTGCTTGCCCGCCGTCGAGCAAGGGGCACCCGAAAAGCAGGCATTTTTCACAGCGCGAGGAGAACCCCCGCTTACAGTAGAAGCACTCGCCGCAGCTGACGGTGAACGGAGAGACGATTGAGTCCCCGGGCTGCACGGACTTGACGCTTGAGCCGACTTCGTGGACGGTTCCCGTGAACTCGTGGCCCATGATGAAGCCGGGCGCAGACGCCTGATGGCCTCTGAAGACGTGTAGTTCGCTGAGAAAGCTTGTTAGCAGATATCACTTCGACCATCTTCTGTCAGCTAGGTTGATGTATTCCAGTCCATAATGACCTGGGGATCAACGATGGCTCAGAATGCTTTACCTTCCGCATAATGCAGTATATCGCACCTTGACGATGATGTCTTTGGGGTCCTGAATTGTTGGAATCGGCCTCTCTTCAACCGCCACCTCCCTCACACCTTTCAAGACGACTGCGCGCATCGTGTTCTTCGCCATCGCTGAGGGGCCTAGGACTGACTGACTAGAGGCGGAATGCAGAGAGGTAGTTCCCGTTAGGCTGTAAGCATAGCACTTGTGTCAACTTTTGTGTGCAATATCTCTAAACCCCTTTGTTTTGAGGCTTTAATAGTGATTTGAATGACACTTCTGTATTACCGTAGGAGATCCCGACGAAGATCGCATGACGGTAATGATAACGCCACTATGACACATTGCTACCCGAGGCCTAAATGTCGGGTTAGATTGGGGTAGGTTGGCGATCTAGCGCCGGAATCATTGTATGGAGAATCTCGGCAACTCGGAGTGGCGTCGTTGTAGCACATAATTACTGCGACTCTCCTGTGCTGATATTGAATCGTCAAGTTCGTCGATCATGGACTAAAATAAAGTCTGCTCTAAGAATATCAAACAACATTATAACGTACTGTATTGATCTGAATAAAGTAGAATAACTACACGACGAGTTCGGCGGATAGTTTACAATCCTATATGCTTTGTGCCTGTCAATTGGGTATTTCCTTTTTACACTGCCGGGTGCTATCATGCCGGGAAAGGAAAAAAAGAAAAAGAAGCGAAAATTAAAATCCCACAAAGCCTCCAGAATCACAATCTCCTAAATCCAACTGGCTCCGAGTAGATACTAACCCCGCGCAACAGGCCTCAGCTTAATCCACAAAGGACCCTTCTCCCAAACCATGAACACCTTCTGATCCATCCAGTCCCCGTCCGTCGCATTCACAATATCAAAGTGCCAAATCAGCCGGGCCATGATCAGCTTCATCTCGGCATACGCCAGATTGCGACCGATGCAGTTCCTGGGTCCATACGAGAACGGCTGCGACGCCTCCCTCTTATCGTGCGCGAACCGCACAGCGTCCTCCCCGGTCCAGCGCTCGGGGATGAAAGATCCCGGCTCCGCGAAGTTGAGCGGGCTGTTGGCGATGGCGTAGATGGGGATGCTGACCGAGGTGCCCGCGGGTAGATACTCCCCGTTGACCGTGGCGCCGCCGGCGGGGATGATGCGGTGATGCGGCTGCGGCGAGGGCGGGTACACCCGGAGGGTCTCCTCTATGCAGCCCAGGAGATACTTGCATTCGTTGACGCCGGCGATGGTGATTTCGTCCGGATGCTGGAATCTCGTGCGGATTTCCCTCTTCAGCTTCTCGAGCACGCGGGGGTTCTTGAGGAGTAGCCACGTGAGACCTTCATACCGAGTAGGGAGATATTAGTGTCTCTCTGCGTTATTAGGCTGTTGATTTGGCTCGCGTTGAGGAACTCACCGGACAAAGTTGTTGCAGTAGTCTCGCTCCCGGCCGCAATTATAACTTCGGCGTTTCCCTTGAGTTGATCTGGTGATATTTTCCCCGAGTTGAACGCTTCTATCAGCTTGTCCATGAAATCAGGGACTGGGGGTTGGTTCTTGAGGCGATGACCTATTTTCTCCTTTGTTTAGGTTAGTCATACAATTCTCTCTCACCCACTTGTTCACTTTCATACACCCTGGTCGAATCTTAGATGACAAGTACATACCTCTTTAAGCGCTCGTAGCGTTTTCAAGTCCTCCTTGACCTTCTGAGGAATAAATCGATGTGCAAAAGGTCTCCGAAGGAGGTATGGCAGCCGAGTGCTCATCTGAGCAAATGAGAAAGACCGCGCCAAGCTGAAAAATATGCCTACCCACGTATGAAGGGTTCCGGTGGTGAGGCAGTTGAAGGAATCCCCGAAAGCTAAGTTTTCATTCCAACCATTAGTGTTCTGGTGACTCAAGTGCCGTACGATACAGTCTTCGTGACTTACTCAGATAACCGATGAAATCAAAGACCACAAACTGTATACTGTTAGACTGACTAGGCGTTGGTGGTGATATGGAGGGAAAGCTGACGTTATACCATGTCATTATGTCTAATGGCCGCTCGCCATTGCGGCATTCTTCATGGAGTTTGCGAATCATGGTGTCTATAAATTCCTTTAGGACAGACTCTTGGTCTCTCAGGGACGTTTCAGAGAAACCGTGAGCCAGTAGCTTGCGAACGTAAGCGTGATGCTCTTTATCGGCATTGATGATGGCGCTGTTGGGCTTCATTCCAGAATGGTATATGGGATCCTTGGAGAACTCTTTCTGACCGTGGGCCCTGAAGCCATATATCTCCCTCCACTGGATAGGATTGATGTAAGATAGTTCGTTGGGTCCCGTCCGCACAACTGGTCCATATTTCTCGTGTGCTTTCAGAAGGTCAGTCGGTGTTTTTCCGTGGAAGTATGAAAGCACCATCCACAATGGACTTGCTGCTGCCAAGCGAGGGCCGGGGTATTTCGAAAGCGGATGTAGCCAGATGTTGTATACTGAGATGGCCGCGTAATAACAAAAGACCTTGAAGAGACTGTCAGTAACCTTGATAATGATTGGACGATGTAGGTAACGAACTAGGATAGGGATTGAAACAATCGAGAGAACCCAGATAGAGGGTAGTTGGCCTAGAACGTCGGCGGATGCCTCTACGATCGCCATTTTTGCAAGCTGCGCTGTGTTTGCAGTGATCAATCTGAAGATATAATGTGAGCTAGGAGCAAACGTATACTCTTGATCCGGTATTTATAGATAATCTTATCATATTAACGCCTGTATCGTAGCGTGCACGAGCGCAGAATTGACCGTGAATGTAACGGGGTATCTCGGAGGGTCGGATGTTGCTGGCCTTAGCAATTTGAGGAGATCGACGATATTCCTTGTTGTCCACCAAGTTCCATCATCGGTTATACACTAGATCCGACATATTCAAGTGCCCATGCATAATTCAGTTAATGGTTTTTGTGTTTTTCAAGTTGTAGTCGTCTCCGCATTGCTTCTATATGCATCGATATTCAACTCTCACAGTTGGCACTTCCCCCCATCACCTAGACTCTCAACACCGACATTATATTCGGCTAAGTAACTACCGGTAACTGCGCATTGGTGACTCATTACTTGACAAGGGTGTGAGAAAGAAAAAGACTCTGTATTGAAGCTACGAAAACTTGGTGTCTTTAGGCACTCGCCTTATGAGGGTAGAAACTGCAATGCATTATCACCTGTTATGCAATCTTCACGATAGCAACGGGTTCGCGATTCACAAATATAACGCAACAAGGTACCCCGCACATTCGGGCGGAGATATCAAACCCGAATTATACCCTCGTAAACTATCATAAATCGCCCTCAATATAGACTTATTTTAATGATACCCTACGCGTCATTGGCCAAAGTGTGGAGAGGAATATTATAATCGGTGATGAGCGTCTCAGCTCTACCTTACATCTCTAGCGTAGTATCAAAGAGGCTGATTGGTCAAGTGGATACGAGGGAGAAATGTGTCAAGGTATTTTATCAAGCCCAATAGTCAAAGTGGTTGGCTGCTGGGAACTCCACGCACTGATTCACGTACTATATAGTATCTTGGTGGTTTCCGGTAAAGCGCTGCCCGACTAATTGATATAATAATTGCATAATGGCTTGTGTAATAAAGCCAGGTCTCCGGACTAGTTTCGCAACTCCCTGGCTCACCGAGCTATTACTTGCGTTTCCACTCATGTCATCCAAGAAAAAGAATCTCTGTTTCAAGGAATCTATATAACATCTAGAGTAAATTGGATGACTAAAGCATCCCAAGCCACGGCGGATAGAAGGATACTTGTTTTCATTAGAAACTCAAGTTTCAGGATTACATATACATCTTGATACGTCTCGAGAAACCGAGCGATTCACGTTTCCCCCCTAACATCCTCGCCTAAACCCATCGGGATCGTCAATAGTATTATCGGCATCTGCCTTGTAAGTCCTCCGTAGGGCTTACAGAGGGGTCTGAACATTTATCTTGTAGAATTCTATGCTTCCAACTGTAATCTTAATTTCTGCGCGAGTTACGTCGGCACGCGTCCATCCGCACCAGCCATAGCAGCCAGGTTGACTTGGCTCAGCTGTTCCGTGCCACCAAGGCCCACGCCAGCAAGAAGCGCCGCACGGTCGAGAACTTCTTCAGGTCCCAAGACATGCCATTTAGCAAAGGTAACCTTATTCTTGGCCCCGACCGAAACGGTGAAGACATGGTCGCTAACCAGTTTGGTACCGCTAAGACCGTTGAGTGCGCGGAACATATCTTCATCGGTGAAGTCATCGCCGCAACAAAACACGAACTCCAGGGCAGAATTCTCGTTCGCACCATCTTGTTGGGCGGCATTCTTTTCACCTGCTTTACTGGTAGACTCCGGGCTATAGTAATGCACAAGTCGTTTTGCAATCTCGCCCTTGTTGATAAATGTCGGCCGGACCTCCAGGTTTGCCTTACCCGTCATCACGTCAACATCCCATTTCTTGGCCACGGTAGAATTGAGTTCGTCATGAGCAGCATTGGAGGCGTGGAGGCCCAGCTGCGGGTCGGCTTGTCGGTAGTGCCAGGTAAGCGCACAGCGCTTGCGCTCGATAAACGAACCTAATCTCATCGTTAGTGGAAAGACAGGGCATTTTGTATCAAATGGGTCAAACGAACCTGGGACGCGATCTGTATACTTCTGGAAGACGTCCACCACTTCCGCTTGCCAAGACATGTCAAGTTTCTCGGCTAGATTCTCCCATGTCGTCGCACCAGGATACCGAATGAAGCTGCCATGTTCCGCACTAAACCCGAGGTTTTCAATATGACCTAGGTGTTGCTGTAAGAATTCCTGATCTCTTCCTGAGATGATCCAAACCGCGTTGCGAGGGTCCAAAGCCAGCGCCTTGAGCGTCTGAATGACACGCTCTGAAGGGATGGCTGCTTGAGGATCTCTGACTATGGGTGTGAGGGTTCCATCGTAATCAAACATGAAAAGACGCTTGCCAGCAGCTCGATATTGTTCTAGTAAAATAGTGCCATCTAAAACGGGTGTGGCATTCTCATTTCGATTGGCGGCGAGGGTACCGACAAGTTTGCGTAGGAACTTAGTAATCCAGCTCTGTACATTCTGTCTTGTGACATGAGCGTACAGGTTCGATTGCATAGACTGACGCTTTTCGCTGGACATTGTTAGAGCATAGTCAATTTGTCTCGCCACGTTGGTGAGATCCCAAGGGTTGATGTGGATTGCGTCACGGAGACTCCCCGCAGTCCCGCTGAATTCGGATAGGATTAGAGGACCATGGGTGTCACGCTGACACACCACGTATTCTAAACTGGTAGTATTCATACCGTCCCGCACGGATGTGATCAGTCCGATATCTGCCGCCCTCAGAAGTGCAAAATACTCATCTGGCGCCAAGTACTGCGGGTAATGTTGCACGGGGGAAAACCCCAAGCTGCCGTATGTACCATTGATTTTCATGACCAGCTCGTTGACCTTGCTGGCAATCTTGTTCTCCGAGTCTTCCTTGCCCTCTTTCATGCTGGTAGGAGACGTGACTTGTATTAGGACCACCTTTTCCCTCCACTCCGGGTATAGTTCCAGAAATCTTTCGAATGCCATGAGCTTCTGGGTCACGCCTCGAACACTATCAAGCCGGTCTCGACCAACAATGATCTTCTTCCCTCTGTACAACTCCGAGAGAGCGTTGCATTTCTCCGATACTTCTTTCGACCAGGCCAGATTCTCTACTCTTTTCGTATCAATACCAATAGGATACACCCCAACCTCGACACGAGCCCCAAAGGCGTCAACACCAGTCGCATCGGAAGGGAAGTCTAGAATACGGGTGCAGCAACTGGTGAAATGGCGTGAATAGCTATAGGACTGGAACCCGATCAGGTTTGATCCCATAAGACCCTCTAATAGCTCTTTTCGACGAGGTAAGCACCTCAAAAACTCGCTGCTCGGGAAGGGACAGTGCAGGAAGAAGGAGATGTACATGTTTGGCACCCGCTGGCGCAGCATGCTAGGGAGCAGCAGAAGGTAATAGTCATGTATCACGACAATATCGCCCGGCTTGTATATCTCAATGATCTTGTTGGCAAACTGCAGATTCGCTCGGTAATAATTGGCCCACTCTATGCGTTCTGCTCGCCCGTCGCTAGGCTCCTGTTGTTTATAATGGAAAAGGGGATACAATGATTGCTCAGCATAGCGTCTCCACCGCTCTTGGTCATTCAGCGTAATGCCTTCATCGTCTATCTCGTTGTCGTCGGATAGCCAGACCGGTATAGTCTTTAGTCGCTTATCCTGGGCTAGTCGTCGTTCCAGATCCTTCTGATGATCGCGTGATATCCATAATCCATCTGCATTGGGCGGGGTAGGTGGTAGATCACCATCTAGAGGTATGGGCGCAGAGAGGTGGCTCAATCCGGGTATCGTGGTGGTGGTATCTTGGGGAATGGTGGGAGACTCTGGAGTTTCAAAGGAACAGTCTATCTCGCCGGTCCAAGCGACCACAGAATGATTCCAGGGGGATTCGTCAGACGAGAGGTAAACGAAAGAGTCGAACAAAGCTGACAAGCCATGGCGAGTTCCTAGCTCCTGTTCTACTTTAGTTACATTACAACATCGAGGATCGGGGAGTGAAGGCGTACCCATTCACCGTTCCGGCGGTACTTGATGGTATGTGGAGTCGTGAAAGTAACTGATATGATGTTACCCGTGAGCGCCAGATCGGGGGCCGCAGATCGAATGTCGGTTATGGATTCACGACGATCTGTGACGGGCTGGCTCATTCGCCTCAACACCTCCTCGCCTGACATGGTTGCCCTGATCAGATCGCTCGGGGATGAAGGTGTATCAGTTTCACCGGAGGGTTGGACTTGGTAGCTAGATTTCGAGGGACGGTCGTGTTTTCTCGGGTCTTCAGTGAAATAGCCCCGGCTCTCTGACTCGTTGTACTGTTGTGGAGCGGGCGTTTCGTATGTAGCTCGATGAATGTCGGGGGTGACAGGAATATCTATATTGGCTTTCCGTTTGTGTGCGAGTTCGGGCGAGCTACGACCGCTGTCCTGTGGGCTCTCGTCGAGTCCAGTCTGCGGTGAGAGGGAGGTACCGTGAGCTTCCCGAATTTTGGGAAGCTGACCGGGCCCCTTAGAAGGGTGTTGTTGATTTCCTGCCATTGTTGTTTAGCGGCTCGAATCGGTCGACTCTTTAGAAAGAGGAAAAGAGCCCCAGGGTTGAAAGCAGCGAGGGCGAACTGAGAGAATAGGTTCAGAGAAGGGTGAGAACAGAGAATGCGGAATAGAGAGATGAGCCCCAGAGTAGAAAGACACAATTCAAGACGGTTATTGGGTGGTGTGACAGCAATGACCAGATTCAAATCTCTCAGTCTTTAACGTATTGATACTGGATAAATAGCTCTATCGGTCTGGGTGACTGACTAGAAGAGGGGCAAGGAGGGAAAAAAAATTAATAATGCGGAAGGTATCGCTAGATATCATGGGAAAAGGGACAGGAGGGTGATACAGTATTCACGCGTAGTCAGGTACCAGGGCATGGCATAGCATGGCATGGCATGTATGTCTAGTGAATCCAACTTTGGAAACATCTCGATCTCGTTGGTGACGTGCAATCAGATTGAAGGTGGGGCAGTCGTGGGGCGTGAACCAGTAGTCCCGACACATGTGCATGACAAGTAGCTCCAGAGGCTCCAGAACAGGAGCTTTTGTCCCTGGTGGACTGTAGTGGTATAGTGGTATAGTGCCCAGTGGTGTAGTACAGGCAGTACTGCGGTTAGGTAGGCATTTTTGAATTGATAGTGTGACATGTGCTGTAGGTATAGGTATCAACATCAGCGTGGCATGTGGCATGCGCCGGTCGCGCCCGCCAATGGCAAAGCCGCTAAATACCCCTCCGGGCTGCCATTTTTAGCCAGGAACCGCCAGTGTCGCGGGTTCCCCAATGCGACCTTGTCAACTTCATAAGTCATTGTCTTCTGCTGTTCGCATCATAACACTTGTAATTTGCATCTCGTTGTTCTGATAGTCGCTCTAAGACATTCAACTGTAGAGTGAAGTACGGCTTCGTATGGAACAATCGCCAATGAGCATTTCAGTTGTCGTATGGCACCGGGAAAGAGTATCAATTGCTGGGTGTTTTGGTAATCGAATCGTGGAGTTGTGGGAGTGAGGGGTTGGAATAATAAGCGGTGTCACGTACCTGAATAGATGACGTAGCGACAGGAAAAAAAACGACGGTGCGGATAGATTGGAATGAGATGCCAAGCGGATTTTTCCAGATTTTGCGACAAGGGCGGCTCGGCTCCACTGAGGAAGTGACTGAGAAATTTATTGGAGTGTTGAAGAGCCAATACGAGAAGGATGATATATACAATTCTCTCTGCGTCTTTTTCCCTTAAAGCGCACCGGTGGATTGTAGGAAAGAGAGAAAATAAAAAGCAGGCTTCAATGCGTCGCAGAGTGCATGTCTAGTACAGATATAGCTGTTCTACGAGTACTAAACACAGTCTAGTTGTACACTATTCCTCTAACGATGGAGTCGGCTGGGACCGTCGGTGGTTCGAGGCCCTCACTGCGTCATATTGTCGTTGTCCACTTACTACTACAAAGGGTAGGGCTTTACCCGAGGCGCGTAAAATGAAAAGAGAGCTGGCAGACCAGTTCTCCACCTCAAGTGCTTAACCATCATATCTCAATCTGCGAGAACATGTTCCTCCACGCCGAGTCGGTGTGTGTAAATCCCTCGGCATTGGATAGCCACATGTCTTAGCCGTGTGGATAGGATCTTGACCATTTTGATCCAAGCCTGATACGCATGTGATAAGGCAGCCTTCCTAAGCTTTGTGGTAGGAGTAGTTGTAATTTGCGTTGCGCCGGTTTGTCCCCTCCTGAAGACGCAGGATCAGAACACATTCGCTCTAAACAAACAAGATGAAGGCTCTTGGAGGGTATCAATGGTTAAACAGCCAGTGATGAATGTTGTCAACCCCGGTGGTTACGGTTCGGTACGGATTCGCCTCCTCAGTGTAGGGATATTCGATCATTATCACGAGGCACAACAGCCAGACGATAGACACAGGGCATTCAACCGACAACCTTGGGAAGCGCGGCTACATGGGGTTAGTATATAGACAAATTAGCAACAAGGCCAATGCTCATCGCCCTAGATTGTTCACGACACTGCCAATCATGACAGCTACCTCTCTGTCCCATCCGCCACCATTCCTCTCGGAGTCACCTTTAGATCCACGGCCTTTGGTCGGCGCCACCGTGCTAGGCGGTTGACTGCCTCGAATAACACATTCCCGGATCGCGTCGCCCACGGCATTTCGATTCGTCTTCAACGTCCTCGCGGATACACCACCGCGGTTGACTATTTCTTGCACTCTTGTGGCAAGGCTACCCGCCATAGCCCTCCAAAAGTACGAAGCCAGAGAACCGGTCTCGAGGTATGTGAGAAGGGGTTGCAGGAGATTGTTCTTGTCTGACGTAGATTTTTGCGCCGGGAAAAGTGGGTGCGGTGGCGCTTTCGCCGTGTCAAGTATGATTTCGAGCGCAACAATGTTTTGGCATCGCGCCGAGACCTCGGCCAAGGTGCGGTCGAGTGACGGTAGCGTTGCTAGCGATCTCGCGAGTGAGGCTACAGAGCTTTGTAAGGCATTACGTAGGTATACTTCGAGAGCTTGTACCAGAAACTGCGGGGTCCATTTGTCGGGTTTTACGCCGATGGTTGGTGAGATCAGATATAGAGTGAATGCGGCAGATATTGTTCGTGCTTTCGCTTCCTCACTCTGTGCAAACGTGGCTGTTCCGGAAGCGGAGCCGATGGAGAATTCGCGGATGATCTGTTCTGAGGTTGCCTTTAGAGACCGCTCAGCCGGGCCGACAACCTGGTTTTGTAGACCCTTGATCGCGTCAACCTTGTCCAACCCGCCCTCTTCGCCAGGACCACTCTTCTCGGTGATTTCCCTCAGGGAGAGGATCGTATGTGCACATCGCACAAGAGCCCTGTGGTCCTCCTTCTGACTGTTGCCGCCGGGTCCGTTACCGAGCTCGGCATGCTGGACCTCGAGCTGGCGGCCCAGTTGGAGGCACCGTCCAACGGATCGGCCGAGCTTCAGAGTCTCCCACAGCCTCGACGCCACGAATCGCACCTCGTCGGCCTCTGCATGCTTCTGAATGACTTCCTTCTCGAGCTGCTTGTAGCTCTCGTTCAAACTCTTGAATTGGCTGTCGAGCTCGGTCACTATGCGCTTGCTCGCATCTGTCTGCTCTTTGGTGTGGGTGAGCAATGGAACAGCGGAACGAGTGGTCAGGAGGTGGATGTGTGAGTCGAGCTCCTGGGCGTCGAACAGGACCTTGGAGAGCGGCGTGGATAGGTCGAGGGGAGTGTCGGTGGCGTTGTTGGTGGCGAGCACAAGACTATTGGCGAAGGAGGATGGTTTGAAGTTTGGATCGAGAAAGGCCTCGTAATTTATGTAGGATGCATCTTCCTCTTCTTCTTCGTTGGTCGACATGTTGAACCAGATAGAGCTAGAAGGCTACCGGTAGACAGGTGAATGGGAGTGCACAGTGACAGGAAAATCAATTAACAGTTGACCACATGCTACACAGCCACAGCACTACCTACAGGGCAGCAGCTCTAAGTGCTCGCTATGGTGGAGCATCCAGCCACTAGCTCAGCAGCCTGGTAGCGCAGTGTTGCCTACGAAGATACCTTTCAGCAAATTCATTGTAAAGCCTCTCTTAACTTTTGCTTCATATCAGTTTGTCTCTTGAGGCTACAATATAATCACGACCTAGAGCCAAATATCGAAATATGATATGAACAAGTTTCGTTCTATTATTTCGAAGGTAGTTATACAACAGATATCATGATCTCATGCCAGAACCATAACCCAAAACCGTCTCCCATCCCTATGTCCGAATATGAATTACACTATGCCTTTCCAAATTTCAATTGTCGACCCTTAGATTCCGTAGCTCTTGAATGAGCCGCCCTCCTGCTTGTTACCAGAGGCTCCGCCGGCGGCTCCGCCAACAGACTTGCCAACACCGCCGACGGTACCGCCGACTCCGTTGGCTACACCACCAACTGTGTTTCCGAGTCCTTCAGTCGTCTGTCCGACGGCACTGCCCAGACCCTTTCCTGTAGAGTCGAGGCCTTTGCCGAGACCTTGTGTAGTGTTGCCCAGAGCGCCTGTGACGCCGCCGAGGAGGCCACCTTGACCCTTGGCTTGCTCGCCACCCGTCAGGACGTTGTCAAGTCCTCCGGTAAGGCCACCGAGAAGTCCGCCGTTTTGGTTGTTGGACATTGTGGATTTATTTGTTTTGTTTTGAGGGTGTGTGTTTAAGAAGCTGACTCGAAGGTATGGGCGAAGCAAAGGATTGGTTCTTTGCTTAAATGCTCAGTGTGGTTTTGGTATGTTAGATGTGTTGGGTTGTTTTGTGATGATCTCTGAGAAATAACCGAACATTAATTCTCGAGCAGGGTCTCGACTTATATCTTCGTCGATGGCCTCAAGATCCTACCGATGTCACCGATGTTGTGAGCCACACCTATGACGTAAAGTGGCCATGATATCATCTACAGTGAGCGCCACATAGGTATCATCAGAAAGTGCATCCCACAAGGCAGAACAGGCAGGCAGGTAGTACGCATACCGAAATCTATTGGTTCCAGGCTGTCGGTAGGTGGTTGTGGCTAGAAACCTGTTTCAAGGACAACTTCCCGAGTGCCAGGATCACACCATACGTGGAACACAGGACCCCAGAGCCCTAGATCCTCGTGGATTAGGGGACCACTACGGCCGATTGGAGAATGGCCCGCTGTAACCGTTGAATTTACTAGGATTTAGATCGACGCTTGTAGATCTCCGACCCTCTTGGCCCATTGGGGACCCAAAGCCGTACTCCTCTCTAACGTCATTCTTTGGGGAACACGAATTGAACAAATGGTAGTATCAGGTTTCATCACTTCAAGGCATCCGCATATTAGTCAGTTATTATTTATTGCCTACAAGCAGCAATAGCACCATCTCAAGTGACATGAAAACCCGCCTACCAAATCTCGATGGGATCTCTTGAGATGCAAAGATAGAGTTTCTTCTTGAAGGTTGTGCCCGTCCCGAAATCTCAGACTAGGTTTTGCAAGTTATAATTCAAAAACACTAGCTTCACCATCATTTCACTAGGGAATCTTCAAGGATGATTAAACATGTTTACCGTGAGTATGGATATGAAATCCCGGTTGCCGGCATGATATCCATCTTTATGCTGTAATCGATCGATCAATGTACTGTACGCCATAGCAAGTAGAGTACCCCCAATAAGCAGGCATGTAAATTCTAATTGGCTATTTGTCTATGTTGGAATTAGTTCTCACTAGGGCTTGCTGTATCATGAGTTGATGTGGCATCAGATGCTGCTAAGTCTACTACAAGCACCCATATCTCAGCTACGGTGGCTGTCTGTAAATTTGTCCGAAATAATAGTATTGTCACGTCCCAGATAATAGATTAAGCACCTTCCTACCATCATAATAAATCTGGAGTATTTTTTACCTTCTTCACATAAGCCGCGCACGTTTTCGGAGTACGACTAGTTTACACGGCTTTCATGAATCGAGGAAGCCGGTATGGAGTGGTCAGGGATTGTGTGGCAGCCATTATGTACGATGACGATATAATCTTAGTTAAGCAAGGGGCTAACACCATGAAACAGCTCAAGACTGTTGCAGCCTCCGTCACGACGTCAGTGCTAGGAAGTGGAGAGCAGCTTATAAGTAACAAACCAATGGGGTATACCGATATTAAAGGCACTTAGTCATGTATCGCTCGACCCACGATAAAATACATGACTACGTATGAAACGCCGAGTTGAGACTTCGAGCATTCTAATATGGTCATTTACGTGGAAATAGCTAGCCGGCCCTTACTAGCGAGACGATAAATCAAACCCCTAGCGACAATTCTATCACCACTGTTTTGTATAAGCGCTTCCTACGAAAGAGAGACATGTCGAATCTTGCGGAGGGCTCGAATAGGATTTACCTATCGCCGTGCCTTATTTAATAATTGTGCTCGGATCGATTTCCGCGTGGTACCCCTGTTTGATATACTGTAACTCTTTCTCATTCGGAAAATTGACAGTTTACTCCTATTTCCCATTTCTAAGATTTATGTTTTTAAGCTATGACCCATAGCTAGATCACACGCTACACGATTCAAGCCGGAAGGATTAGGTCTTCTCCCCTTGATACCTCTCAACACCTCGATCAGACGGAAAAGGGGATATTTCTTATGTTTCAACATCATAAAAACACGACAGTTTATATTTTATCAAAGTTCTCATGACTCCGGAGCCCACATAGATTGGTAGGTTGTCCTGTACGGAGACATACGCCCCGAAATCTCGAGCTATATAGATTCGCCATTGTGCCCACACGCAGCTTTTATTATAGGAGAACATTTTTAAATACTCCGTCGGCCAATAAAAGCCATATCTGGCGATGTTCTGGCACTCGGTGAAGTGTATGTAATCCATGACGGAAGATGGAAATGGCCTTATGGAAGTTTTGTAAGCGAGGCGAACATTCCAACACTCCAAACCCCGAAATGACTATGGTCATGATTATCTTATAAGCTCAAAATTCACGTGAGTCCGACACCGAATACTAAATGTGGCACCTATGTTTGAGAAGATCACAATTATATGCATGAGGCCCTTTTAATGGTCCGTCCGCGCTCCTATATCGCAAAGGCCAGGGCAGCGACATAGGTACTTATAATATGGGCGTCAAAAGGTCGGTCCCACTGTGCGTTTAAAATCTCTTCAGGGGTAACCTCGACTTCCTACAGCGGCTGTTTAACAGCTGTTCAACGGTTAAGAGAGAGTTGGGGCAGTTCATGTCGAGAACTTGATTCAGGCGGACACCGCTAATGCGCTTCGTGACGAGGTATTGCGTGCCGTCTAGATTCTTTCCATGATCGATCAGTCGTGGCACGGAAATCTTTGACTTCGGTCGAGATGGAGGCCACGAATCCCAGGGCTTAGGTAAGAAAACGCGGTGGCGGTTAGGCGGGGTGGTCTCGAAAGACTCACTTGATCTCAATCCCCCTATTCGCTGGTAACTTAGCGCGCTAATCCGCCTGTTTTCCGCGAAATCGTGTATACACTAGGCTAGTCCCCGATGCAGCTCAGCCACGGGGAATTAAATCACTGATTCTAGAAATGTAGATAGGGGCATGAGAGTGCAACTCGTAGGGCCAATCGTACTACCTTGACGAAATCTGGGAGATATGAATCCCAATATAGGGGCCAAAACAAGGCTACGCCCAGGTTGGTTTCAACGTGTTCGCGACAACACTGTGCTGCACAGTTGCCATAGCCATCAAGCGCCAATTATTGGTTGAGTTCTAGGACAGGCTGCTTCGCCTTGCTGATATCAAATATCTAGATAATGGGTTGATCAGCCTGCCAGACCGCTGCTAATACGAATCCGGCCAGGGACCCCACACTTCGCGTCAAGCGGTCTCACCTGTTCCCAGTATTAATGTATTGCCACCTCCATCCAAGTCGCCTTACTCCTTGACTTCAGCTACATCTTCGTTATACATGGACACCAACACTCGCAACCAAGCCAACAACGGCCAGGCTTCCCGTCCCCCGAGTGGGAGGAAGGCGGTTCCGGTCCCCCCCGGTATGACGGAAGCAGCCCGACAAGCGCGCAACAGGCAATATTGGGAGGACAAGAACCTCGCCGACCAAACAGCCAAAAACACGGAGTTCAACAAGAATATCAAATGTAGGCAACAAGTCTTCGGTATCGTTGGCATCCTAATCCATGCTAATCAACGTACAGGGTCCGAGTTGCCACATCCCATTCAGCCATAATAGCCTGGTGCCAGGTAGAACAAGTAGAGGATTGTTAGGAGGAAGGAAGCAACGGTGGAAGATGACGCGGGGTTTTGGACGAAACTGCATGAGCCTTGTAGAACGTGTCTTGTAATAACTATAGTCACGCTTTCAATTACACTGACCGTCTGTCTCTACCGTATCAAGTCTATGAATGTTGTGTCCTAATTGTAGCGCGTAGGTCATCGATGGTAGTAGCAGGACATGGATATTCAGTGAAACCTACCTAGCCGGCCATAGCCACAAAGGCTGCACATAGCTACTTGCGCGGGAGTGCCTCAACATAAATAGGTAACGACTTTGCTTTAAGCAAAACACAAGGTCCGAAACGCAAGTTAACCGCGTATTTTTTTACATCAATAGCTATTTTATCTCGCAGTGCTCTAGCGCTTAAATGTTTTCAACAATCGAAAACCTACATCGCAGCCACGTTTACTTGATTATGAGAGTCAAGATCCGTCAATCGTGTCCTTTTTTCTGCTTCAAACCCCATTCTTAATCCACCTGACGGCAATCCTGAAGGTAGGCCGCCGCCAAGTTGTGTATTGGGGATTTAATTGATCAATCATCTATGTTGTATATAAATGAGTCTGTTCTCTAGGGTTCCTTGTTTCCATATAAATTTGATGTTATTCCAGCTCCCTACCCCTTATCGTTGGTCTAACCAAGCCAATATCCCGACCTTATTGAGACCCTTGTTCTGGCAATAATCAGTGCAATAGGCTAATGACAAGACTGTGAGGATATGTTGGTTAGCTGTTCCGTAATGTTTTACTCGCTTAAATGACGTACTGCACAACGGAAGGGATATGTCGTGCCTGATGACCGATTGAATGTGCAATGAATATCAGACCGCTGCATTTTTCTAGGGTTGTATTTCCCAGGTATAGGCATCCAAACGTTGCTTTATCACGCTATGCATAGGAATCAACGACCCCGTTAAGTCCCTGCCCACCAACTCCCGCACCGGGTCTCTAAACCCTCGTAGCTAGTAGCTAACATGGACGTATTGTCTAAGAACTCGGAGGTGAGGCACTGGATTGCGGGTCTACAACATTGGCTGATTTCTTTTAAAGTTGATAAAGCTTCCGATATAAAGATATAAATAATATAATAATTTTAATATTTAATTTTTTTTTAATTTTTTTATGTTTTCATATTATAAAAACTAAAGTAATAATATAAATACTTCTAATATAAGCGTTAAAAAGTCGGTTTTATTATATATTTAAATTTTTTTTAAAAGTAACCTCGACTTTTTTTTATAACGGTTGTTTAATAGCTGTTTAACGGTTAAAAGAGAGTTAGTGTTTATGATCGTTGTACTATTGAGTTCCTAGTATATACTTGTTTCGTTGAGATATATTAACACATACTGTGACCTTGTTTGCTAATCTCAATCTATGCAATATAATTCGAATGGTATATATAATTACAATAATCCAAGATTAACGTTATATCATGAGCTCAGGTCAATAAGGAGCATTTATGAACCTGGGTCGGAAGTATCCTCAATACATGCCATATATTAGGTGACATACAGAGAGAAAAGGGGGCAAAAGCCGTCATGCAGCCAACCTCCATCGAGCGCTATGTCAACTAGGTACTGCGGTCGAAATATATGAGCTACAAGAGAGGAGCCCGAAGAGTACGATCTTCTGCTAGGTATTTAATCACTTTCTAAGAGGGCGTAACGGGGTTATAAAGACCACGACGTTGTCAGAAAAGGTGTGGATGTTAGGTCATTCGGGATTGTACTTTCAGTTCTTTCTCACACTTTTGTTAACTGTATCTTCGTCCCACATGTATCATATTTGGCATTGGAGTTTTCATATCTAAGACTCCAATGCCGCGACATATTATAAGCCTCTCTAGAACGACCTGAGTCAACAACTGCGGGCTTTGCGGAGAGTGATTCTGTTGGCGCTAACATGTTTATATGCTTCAGTTCAATTTGGCGCTGCTATTAGGCACAGAATACGAACTTAGACTAGGTACAGACAGACAGAAATGACAGCGAGGAAGCACATGCAACTCTTCACATTCCATCCGCAAGCATAGCATCCACGATTTGTACATGTCTGTTCCCATTCGTCTCGCTCCACTCGGACTCATAGTTAAGCCCGTAAGGCCAAAAGTGGCCGCCGCCACAGTTGATCTTGGCCCCGGCACCATCCCAAGACTGCAGAAGCGGCGTTGCCGTAGACCAGTCGTTGGCGGCGCACTTCGCATCGAACGCAGCCGTCTGCCCTACCCCGAGCGTGTGCGCGATCTCATGCATCGCGGTGCGCTCCGTCATGTACGCGCGATCCGACCCGAACCGGAGGTCACCGTTGTAGTTGGCCTCGGCCGTCGGCACCCCGGGGCTGTAGTACACCCGCACGGTCTTCGAGGCGTCTGAGAACCGCGAGTAGCGCGCGGCCGCTAGCTTCATGGCCGCCTCGATGCGTTGGTACGCGTCTGACTGGTCGGCGGTGGGATTCGCGGCTTTTTGCAGGGACCAGGTGATCGCTGCTGAGGCAACAGAGGTGTATGCCACTGCAGCGGCGATAATTGAAGCACGCATTGCGGTGATAGGTGTTGGGATAGGAGTGCTGCTGATGAATGACCGATGTCCCTGATCCCGTAAACTACAATTTGGATTATCGTATCATGCTTCATGCGTACTGTACGAGATGCGACTTGTACGACGGGTTCAGCTACATGGCCGATTAAATATGCGCCGGGGCATTTCTGGTCTCTGCATCGCCTAATTGCCTTCTCATTATGTGTGTGCGCGAGACGGTTTCTATGTGCAGGGATAATCGTTGGCAATTAGCATGAAACGGACTATATATTGACGTAACGTCCGGTTCTTAATTAGCCTCCAATCATCTGCTGAGATGGCCATATCGAAAGTGAATAAACTCCAACAAGTATTGTGATAAATTAGTCCAAGAGTGTGCCAAGTCACAACATTGGAAGGACAGGCCTGGGTAAAACGCGTTAGTTGGAGGAGTCTCAACAGCCAAGAAATAGCTATCGTGATGCCAAGTTCAGTGTTATGGAAAAAAGTAGGCGACGGTTAATTTTTCTAAGACTATTTTAAAAGGGATCGGATGTATCACCAGCGTCGGCTACATCTGGGCTTGTGCAACTGAAAGAGATGAATGCTCTTCTTATCAATCACGGTTTGGGCGTCCAGTGTTCTTGAGCACGCTCAAATATCGCTCAAAAACATAGTCATTAGTACACAGATGCGATCATCATGACATGTCAATTCCCTTCCCTCTCCGCCCGTTCCTCTCAATTATATTAAATATGACAGAGCGCGATGAGGTATGGATACAGTATCGGCCTCAATGTCGGAGGGGTAGAAGGGGGGAGATGCGTGAGGTGGTGGAACATGGGGGCACTGCAAGATCGGTTGTGGACGCTCCCGTCTGCATGGCAAATTGAAGTTCGTTAAATAGAACTTCGTATCCCTTCATAAGAGTAAGAGGCGGTGTTATCCTGGTGCTTCGTCCCTGAGTCAAAGTATTCTCAACATAGTCAATGAGGCCTTTGACAAAAGTTGAAAAAAAAAAAAAAAAAAAAGAATACTTGTCCGACTTAAATCCATATGCTGTACACAGCTGACGAAAGAAGGAAAACGACGGAAAACGTTACTCGTTTCCAGAGTTAATGGTATCAAATGTCCTGGGCATAACGATTAGTACTTACGTATAAGTTACCGACGCATACGCTTGTGTCACTTGTAGGAATATATCGGGCTTAACCATCAATTGCCGGCATTCCTGGTGCCGAAAGCTTGGCGACGGTACCTAGCGGCGCATTTTCAACGGTTTGGTCGCTCGGCCCATACCAGCTGGATATCACCGACCTCATACCGGCGGATACGAGATGGGTTAGAACCACTATCATGAAGTTCAAAGCAAGAGCAAGCATTATACTCCGTATTCATCTACTCTGAAATATCAATGGACAACGCGTTGCACGCCGTCAGCTGACCACATACAAACTTGACTGGGGTATTTAACAGTAGGCCTGGCAGGGCTCGGCAGGTACAGTAGGCGGTCGCTTTGGGATCGTCGCGGGATCCAGAGACCCGGGATCCGATAGACTCAGGTCGCAGACAGCACACACCTTGCAACTCAAGGACACAGCAGACATGCATGCATGCAGGTGCCGTCTGTGTGTGACCTCCCGGATATCGTTACATTGAACACTACTGCTGTATGGAACGCTGGCACACCGCTCTCAAGCGTTACATCGTAAATGAACGGTGAAGAATCGACTTGTCTGTACCCGGACTTCTTGGGGTTACGTACGGTTCCTCAACAGCTGACGGGGTTAAAGTTAGTGGTAGGACTTCAAGTTAGGACTTATCCGAGGTCGGCAGGAAGTCTTTGGTGTGGGGGTGGGCGCCTGAAAGGGGTGAATGATCATCATATACCATGTGAACAGAATGTCGTGTGTGTCTTCCAACGAAGTAGTGAGCGAAGACGAGCTCATCAGTGGTCTCACGTACACAATCCGTGCAGTACCCGTGGGAATAGTGACCTACCTACGTTTAGTTAGACAGTGTATGAAACTGAGGCATAAGCAGCGCAAGCCAGGGTCTGCATAGCAGCTTCCAAGACCCCCAAAGTGTGGGGTTATTTCGTCTGGGCCTTGTAACCTGCTCCAACCTTTTCCTTCTTCACTCCTGGGAGTCTTTCTGCAAAGGGGAATGCTGCCGATACGACGCGGCGCATAAACCGGCAGATCGGAATCTAAAAGAGGAAAGCCAGAATCAAAAGCAGCAATGTAAGGATGCATCTACAACAAAAGTAATGGCACGAAATGACGTAAATGCGTCTCTTTCAGCGATAAAGCTCTGTTTTACATACAGTGTGCCTTCAGTTTCAAGAACTCGTTGGGTAAGCAGAAGCTTCTTGTTGGGTATCACTAAGACTATCATTCTTCACTACGATCCTCTATGCGAACAACTAAATTAAACATTACTGTCGAACCGCGGCGCCAATCGAGTGGAAATAGTTACATTTCGCTTGCATAGCGTCGTCAACAACCTCCATCTTGGTCTTCCCTCCCGTCTCAAACAACAAGCGGTCCTGTTTGCTGTTCTTCCACGTATCCCAATGCGCCGAACCGTTCAGTCTATATTTGTTCGGGTCGAATGAGCGGATGAAGCTCGTCCAGTACGCCTGGATGAGGGGGACGACGGCCGCGTTCACGCCGCCCGGGAAATAGCTCGCCGGCGCGCCTGGCACGTTGTCAGGCCCGAAGATGGCGTTCACCTCGACCGTGTGTGGCACCCCCAGCCCCTGCGCCACCTGGGTCGGGTCCTCTACGTTGTACCGATAGCTGTAGGACTTCGGCATGTTGAACTTGGGCATGACCGATGAGATGAAAAGCCCCGGACACGTGTACCGCATATCTCCATAGACGGCCGAGACCTGTTGCCAGTAACAGCCAGCGCTCGGACAGCTGGCGTTATCTTGATTCGGGTAGAGAGAGTTGATTTTGCCCAGTTGTTCGAGGGTCAAGTACGGGAATTGCGATTTGAGGAAGGAGTCGCTGGCTCCTATCGTCGACGCACTTTGCGGTGTGAAAACTAGAATCGCGGTGTTAGTCCTTATCGCGCATGTTCAAAAACTTCATCATGATCAAGAATTGGGTGATGTATGGGGGAAGCTGAGGAAGACGTAGGGACACATACTAGTGCCCTCATTCGTGTCGTCGCCCACGATGATGGGTATCTTGACGAAATTCCCATCCGCAAATGCATCGTACGTCAGGTTTTGCACGAAGTCGCCGTCTATCACGGGATTCCATGGGTATATGGGTGAGGATGGGGCACCGGGGTAAGGGCTCCCCTTGTTGACAGCTTGAAGCTCAGCTGCCGTCTTGGAACGCAAGCATGCGAGCGAGTCGGATCCGGCACACCCGGCCGCGAGAGCAAAATTATCGTATTGGTACTGAGATTCTTCGACAGTCAGTACCGTGGCGAAGGAGACTGACTCCGCAGCTGCAGCATGGAAGAGATTCGTGTCCTTCCCGCCATATGCGGCCATCTGAAGACTGACGCTGGCCGCGCCCGCCGAGTCACCGCCGATCACAACGTGGCCAGGGTCGCCGCCAAAGTATGAGATATACTTATGCACCCATTGAAGAGCCTTCCGCTGGTCAAGCAACCCGTTATTCGGCGTGATCTTGTCTCCGTTGGTGATAAACCCGTATGGTCCTACACGGTAGTTGAATGTTACAACGATGATATTATATCCGCTAGCCTTGATAAGACCATTTCCCTTATAGTTGGGATTGCTTAGTGAGTTGAATCCTCCTCCTTGTATGAAGAAGAACACGGGAAGTTTTGAGCGGCTTGTCACGTTGACTGGTGTATATATATCGAGGAATAAGCAGTCTTCGGAAGTACTGGTGTCGGTTGGGCTCCCATTCGTCGCGAGACAGAGCTTTCCGTGCTACCAAGCAAGCACTGTTAGTATCGTCTCTCTAGCTTCAGGATTGCGCGTGGACTGCGTCTCTCTTGTCGCTACTCACTGTGTTGTTTGGCAGCTGTAAGCCGTCAGAACAATCTGGGTCCGTCGGTGGCATGAATCTCAGGTCGCCGACCGGTGGTGCTGCAAAGCGAATACCCAACCATTGCGCAATACCGTCAGAAGCAACACCAGTGTATGTATTGCAACTCGTGGCTACGGTCAGACCTCCAGCCGTTGTAGGAGAGATGAGCTGAAAAAGAGCTGCTATAGCGAGCCATCGCGCTGCCCGCTTCGTCATGATGGCCAAGAGATCCTAGATTTTGAAGATATAGATGTTCTGTGTGATGATTGTCTGTCCTTCATCTCTAATTATTCCCATATTGATATGAAGATCTTCATATATACGAGGATAATATCATCGTGATTGAAGTGATTGAATCGCAATAACAAGAGACACGAAACAGGTGCCCACACGAACCTGGAACCTGATGATCACTTGCTTCACTACTCGGTATGTTTTCTCGCGACTATGTTTAAGACCCCTTTCCTCCTGCCGATGCTGCGTGATGAGTTCACCGGGCTTTCTTGTCCACCTAGCGTCCGCATGCGGCACGTCTTCATCTCCACTACGCATCGTATTTATCTCTCCAACACGTGTCAACGGAAGCATTGCCTTAAGCCGGTGCGACATTGCGTAGTGCACGTTTAATGTTTAATGTAAGGTACGTGACGAATGCCGATACTTTCGGCCACTGCATTATGCATTTGCTTCTTTGCTCCCACAGCCTAGGTTTGGACGGCTCATCTGTAGTGGGGGGTCGGAATGAATTATGATTCGGTGATGCGGTGGACCAGGCATCCTGGGACAAAACGGCCGGCAAGGGGCACATACCCCCCGTGCCCAGTTTCCTGGACAAGAAATGGGGGAATGTAACATCGAAAGCGGCCGCGCGTAGACATCGTGGGGAGAACACGGTGAGCACTGACCTCGATTCTCGATCATGACGCGTTGGTCAGATGACGATCTAAGAGAGAAATTGTTCAGGATCAATTGACCCTGTTGAACTATTGCCTTTACTGTGAATATGTCACTTCTTTGTAAGATGGAGTTTCTATCACGATGTTCTCCCCACAGGATTTCAAACCTTATCCGGCTGACGCGTATTAGGTCGGCGCTTAGAGGGCGCACGTCGCCTAACGTCTCATCCGCTTGACAATGTCGTCCATCACGGTTGATGCACCGGTAGATTTTTATCTCGCTTATTTTCCCCCAGCATGAGGGGAAATAAGGTTATTTGAGGGGCTCTCTCCCGTGAGCAGCACCAGAGTTTGTTGCGCTAAAGGCATGTAGGTCTGCTGTCGTGACCAACATGGTCAACTTAATCACGTGTAAGGGTATATGTTGCTATTTGTCAAGACTCATAATCTCGTCCTACCTCATAGAATTGCGCGCTTTTTGATTCTCTCTATTACTACCCCTCTGTTGTTCCTCATTAGGAACTCATTATTCACGTCATATGATTTGGAGTCATTCATAGACATCCAATTATGGTATTCGAAGCGCGCCATGGGAAGCTGTTCTTCACACCTGCGATCTCAATATACCACGGCAAAATATAAGAAAGTAACAAGTGTTTAAGTTTTTTGATATGAGAGTACGAGGCATTATCTCAGTTCTCTCGCAACACCTTAAATGGGACGATGGTCTGAGTAACTGATGCATTCACCGAAACGATGATTTTAGTGCTACATGTGCTACTCATCCGATAGAGCACGAGTACTGCGATGTAACTTCTGGGGCATATTGGGGTATGTTAATAAGCACTCACAGTTACACACTGTCGAGGTCTTGTCTTAGACTAAGTAGACTCCCCCTTTTCCCTCTCTCGTAACATGACACAGCTGGAATCGTGCTTTAGTGCCCAATGTGATAGGCTACTTATCTCATTGTTTTCAGCCACACACGTTGAAGCCGTTGAGGCTCTTGTCACTACCTCCACGAACTACTTAAGGCAATGTCACGGAGGATTTAATGATATTCATTACAGAATGAATCAAAATTGAGGCACTCCTCGTGTGAGTCACTCATGTCACACCTAAGTTCAGACTTACACACATAGTTGGAAGTAAAGCTATAAAAGAGAGCCCAAGAAGTCCCGATATCATACTTCGCATACTTTCTACGAATACCGAGCACTCCATGGTGTTCTAGTGTAAGCCACAGCCATATGTTGGAGTCAGCCGGAAGTGGCTTGGCCAAGGAGGGATAGAAAACGAGGATTCAGGGGAGTCTAAGAAGGAACATAGCAACAGCATCGTAAATAGTTTATACGCTTGATTTTCAATGGAATCAGCGTTCTTTTCTCGATATCACTCAATTCCCTCAAGCTATTTCGTGAGAATTCCATTCCTGAAGGCCTCAGGAAGTGTAGCTGCGGTCTACCTCCCGAAGGCTTGGGACCTGGTATGGGCACATGCCTGTAGGGTTCACTTCAATACTGAGAAATTCCATTCTCTAGGACAAATGAGCATGAAGGCAAGACGTGATTCAAGAAAGTATAGCAATCATCCAACTGTATATTCTAGTAGGAAGTCTAGCGCTGTATATTTTCTTTCCTCATACCCAAATTGCATCGTAATATCAATTCATCGCTCGTAAAAAACCATCAATCTCCCAAGTCGATCTGCTTACGAGAAAGAACCCTGGATGACGCAGAAGCTGGAGGTGATGTTCTTGTTCTTGGCCTTGACCTCCTGGTTGACGGGGTCCTCGTGGGCAAAGTAGTTGGCATCCCTAAGAGAAAGAATGAGCTTTTCTGTGTATGTGAGTTGTCAAGGGAAGACTTTGTAACTCACTCCTCGTTTTGGAAGGTGATGGAGGCGTAGACAGTCCAGTTGGCGCCACCGGAGGTGTCCTTGAGCACCTTTACCTTAGCGGCATGGACGGCAACGATGTAAGGAGCGCCGTTCTGTGAATGATAATCGTCAGTCTTCGTTCAAGTACATAGCCATTCTACAATGGTATGTCATGAAGCGGGGTAAGGTTTAAGATATGTCGAGGAACATACCTTGGTGCAGGTGCCCTTGAAGCCGTTGAAGGTGTTGACAGCGTTGTCCTGGGCAGCCTCGTCGGCGATGGCGAAAGTGAAGATGCGAGTGAGCGTCATTGTGAATGATGAGTTGGACTTGGTGAAGTAGTGCTGGTTGATGATGTGTGAAGAGTGATGAGCTTGTGAGATGGAGAGTGGTTTTTCCTTCAGGTTCTTGCCTGCTTGGATAACAGGTTTATATAGACCGACGTGTTGTACAGGAAGGATTGATCGTCATGCTATCGACACCGCCATTTGTCACGGCTGGCAACTATGCATGAAGTCCTCTAGGGTCGAACGAGTTGCACCTATGGGCTTATTCCAAAACAGCATCACATGCATGATGGTGTCCAAAACGCTGATGGTAAGTCAGCATCGATATGGAGACGAACCAAGGAATGCGGCTAGAGCCTAGTGTTGACAAGGGCATTTCCACATCTAGTATCTAGTGTAAGCTAGGTAGGAGACCCTTTGAAGGGTACCTACCTACCTAGATGTATTAGATCAACTGTTTCCCGTAACGCTGCTGCATTACTTCAAAACCGGTGTTCAATAGCAGTTAGCTTGACCTGGCAACTGTCCACTGTACATAATCCCGCCTTCTAATCAATAATAGTCTATTGAATAGAAGAAAGCATCCTCTTCTGGAACGTATTGTGTCATGTTGCTAGCCTTCTTCAATGCTTGAAATAGTATTTTTTAGTAATTGTGTCTGAATAGAGTTTCAGTAGGATCAAAAGTTGAACTGACAGCGTGTTTTGAGCAGTAGTAGTCTGCTATGTACCTATGTAAGATAATTCCTAACATTATCCAAAGGACACAGTGTGTAGTCAGCATACATCAAAACGAGTCCCTGGCAATCTACTATTCCCAAATCTATCATTAGCACGATACTACTGCGAAACACTCAAGATCCACAGCTGACAAAAGTGATGGGCCGATGAAGAGTGGGAGCGAGTCCAAGAGGGGTTGGTTTACGGCAACCCTTCGGGGCAAAGAGGGGTAGAAAAGACGATCCATAAGCGTGCAGTAAGCTTTGCCGGCCCAGAGACCCTTAACTTTGTAAAACGAAGGATCATGGTAAGATTAATGCGCCAGCGCATAAACAACCAAGGGGCGACTAAGGCTAACTTGGTAACTGAATATGCAGGGAACAACAGCCTTATGAAAGGTACACAGAAAGAATGACAACATCGAAGGCTATGAGCAGTCATTGTAGGATCAATGGCATTTTCCAATTTGTGTTATGCGTTGGTCAACTCTAGCCAAACGTATGCGCCCCTATGCGTACGTATTCCTGCATCTTACATTTGAAGATCCAGCGACCATCTCTTCGGGTGTGTTGTTCGTTATATCCCTGAACTAATCGGCGTTGAATCACGAGATCGGCAGTTTGGATGGGTCCGTTGGAAATTCGAATTCTAAAATTGGGTAAATCTCCATCGTCCCCGAATACACATGTAGCATTATCCAATTGCCCCAAATCCCTGTTTCAATCAAAGATTATTCATCTTGTTGATATTTATATCTCGTTTCATACACTCAAGGTCCTAGACCACACGACTATTAAGGTAGTGTGAGCAGTGTGAGAGAAGTGAAAAAGAGGCTAGCTTAGTCATGAGGTGGCCATGTCAGCACACATGCAGATAGAATGTGGGCTTATTACGAGATGCGGGGACTGGAGATAACAAAAAACCACTGCGATGATTTCTCAATTGAATCTCCTGCCTCTCTTTTGATCAAGAAGTTCCTCGGTGATAGTTTGACCGCCCAAACAATCTTCGAGGCCTAAGTTCCGCCAATCTCCTACGGCGAAGGACCCTTTGAGCGCGCTCCCAATGTTTGTGTTTCTCACTTTCTAACTTTTGCGTGGACATCTACTCAAACTTCTCATCACTGTACACTCAACTCGCTTCAATATGTTTCAATCATGCCGACCAATTTATTGAATAATTTCAGCTATCCCCACTGCATTCTGTTGACTCCGCCCTGCGTCGGTATTCCTGATACGGCATTTGACCATTCGGAAACTTTCTGAATACACAGAAGGTTCTTAATCTGTCCATCAGTGCTACTAGCTCGTTGAATGAAAAAGCGATGATGACGAAAGGTTCAATTGCTTCTTGAACGCCAGAAAACGAGGGCCCGGCATCTGATGAGAGGCCTGTCGAGTTCGGGGACGAGTACGCTGAGAGTTTGACGAGAGAGCGCAAGACGCTGGCCGATGAAAAGCAGAGGGTGTTTGACGGTATATGTTGGTATGTAGAGGTGGCGCTCGCTCTAGACGTAGAGATAAAGTTGAAGAAGTTTGGGAGCAAGGCGGGCAAGGGGATTGGCTTCTACTGGTGTACTGTTCGTCGCCTTGGCCGTGATTGGTATCAGGAAGCCATAATCCCACACTCTATTCTTCTAGGTCTCGGTGCATCCGAGTCAACTGTGAAACTAACAGCGTAGCCAGCGCAAGAACGAGGAGTTCGCCTATGAACACAGCCACGATTTTCTCCAATATGACGACAACCATTATCATGATTGGGGAATCAAAATTAAAAGGAAAGAACAGGGAAAACATTCCAAGTGGAAGCTGTCTGCGACTGGAAATCAAGGATAACTACAGACAATTGTAGCAGAATGCCGATATAATCAAAATAGTAGGAACGGGCAAAAGACACTCTAGAAGCCTGAACGGGGGGAAGTAACTTTATATCCGCCAGAGTAGAGTTCAACAACTGTCTTCCACCTGGATTTCGACAATTGATATCTGCTTTGCATCTATCTACCAATAGGAAAGGCTTTTCCCCTGATTGTAATCAACTTGAATCTCCCAATTTTGAGCCTTGAAATGGCCATTATCACAGCTTCAACACCGTTTCCCATCAACGAATCGTGAAATTTATCAGGCTTCCTTTTGACTCCTGCTGACCCTCGAAACTGCTGGGCCGACATGTTAGGGGATAGTGACATGAAGGATTGCGCTATAACTGAATTTTTATGTATTGCAGATTGACGCGACGCTCCATACCATACCTCAGAAATACCAACATTATGTTCATTTGGAGAGTTCATAACCTTATGTTCATGTGCAGCTACAGCCTCATTCAACCTTAATCACACCACACGCAAAGGTGCCAGGCGGTGTAAGGTTATAACTGTCACAGAGGTGGTCGTAGTGGTGGTAATCGGCTTGACAGTTAGTTTTTACACCACCTCGGGTGTCACGATAACTGATGAAATCGCAAAATTTTATAGCCTTAAACCAGCCTTTAGTTTTACCAAAATGATTCTTAAGTTCATATCCTTATCACGTTTACGTGCCGGTCGATGACTCGACTATTTTCACGGCGAAAACTCTCCAGAACCCGAAGGGCTCACCACTCGACGCTTTTGAGCTACACCCGTGTAAGCGCGATTTAGCAGCGGATTTATGAGTCTGGTGAGTACCAGGTCTAAGCTAATTAAAATTTAGCCGGTAAGAGTTCTAGAAAGGCGACCGAAGTTTCCAATGCATGTATGTTCATAGTATCAGCGCACACTATCGACGTCCGGAATGGTTTAACGGTAGTGTTTCCACAATGACCAATGGCATCAGCGGATATACCAAAGACTCATTTCAGTTTACCTTAACTAGTGGAAAGTGAGAGACTTATCTTCTCAACCTCGAAGATACCTTCAATGAGATGGAGCTGCGGGTATCCTGCGACATACCCGTCAGTTTATGTTGCTTTGGTAGCTTTGGTACCTTCTGTGGCCAGCCAGCTTTGGGGGAGGTCTGTGCTGTCGGCATTGGTTGTGGCTGAAACTCAGCATGTTGTGGCACAGTGTACCTAAGCTACAGTAGGTACCTAAGGTATGTCGGGTAGCCCGGCCACCTACCGCTAGGTAGGTACATGCTAAGCCTTCATCTTACAGGGCAACGTCATTTTATTCAAGTGCTCGTACGTGTTGCACTTTAATCATCCAACATACATTGTTCACAACAATGATCCTACAAAGATGATCCTTCATCACCTCTTCCGTTCCATTGTATTGCTCTCGTTCTGGGAAATTCTAGGCGTTGTAGGGATTCAGAGCGATGTGAAGCAGGTCGCCATCATTGGTTCGTATTTATTCATGTTTACGTTTCTCTTGTGCCAACATTCCTCCCATGCATACTTCCGCTCTGCGCTTCACTTAAGAATCTTCGCCTACCGGGTCATACGTGCCCTCCATTTTAAGGTCTTAATATGCTTTTTCATAATATTTCGAAGGGAATAAAAAACCTAGCTTCTCGATTGATGATAGCTGACCTGCAAGATAGGAGCCGGTGCTGCCGGGTCATCAGCCGCTTATCATCTTCGCAAGTTTGCCAATGAATCAGGAATCGCCATCAATGTGACCATCTTCGAGAAAACCGGTCGCATCGGCGGCCGCACTCTGACGGTCAATGTTTACGATGACCCAATTGAGCCTATTGAGCTAGGCGCCTCTATCTTCGTAGATGTCAACTATATCCTGTCCAATGCCACGCGGCACTTCGGGCTCACGGTGAAAGATCCCGGTAATGAAGAAGGCGGCCTTCTCGGTGTCTGGAATGGAGAGTCGTTCGTTTATACTCAAGACAGCAATTTCTGGGACTGGGTCAATCTCGCCCGCCTGTTCTGGAAATATGGCACCGCGCCGTATTATACTCACAAGCTAGTGCAGGGGACCGTTGCCACGTTCTTGAAGCTGTACGAAGAGCCTTTCTTTCCGTTTCGGTCGCTATCTACTCGAGCATTTCAACTCGGTCTCGTCAAGATCACCGGAATGACTGGTCGGCAGTTTTTGGCTGCTAATAACGTGAGTCGAGGCATTTGTCAGCACTTCCGGGGTCCGCGGTATACTGAAATCTTCGCAGCTCGATGGACCTTTTGCTCGCGATATCGTACAAGCCAGCACGCGTGTCAATTATGCGTCGAACCTAGAGTATATCCACGGATTGGGAGCTATGGTAGCCATGGCACCAGAAGGCGCCAAAGCCGTTGAGGGCGGTAATTGGCAGATCTTTGCGAACATGGTCAAAGCATCTGGGGCCGACTTACACTTGAACTCAACAGTAACAGGTATCGCGTTCAATTCTGATCAAAAATACAAGATTACGACATCGAAGGAATCGGGCGATGGGACTCCGATAGAAGCGATTTCATATCCCGTCGCTTTTGATGATGTGGTTATTGCAGCACCCTTCCAATTTGCCAACATCACTACCGACGGGAACCTCATTCAACACCCCATTGATACTATCCCGTATGCGACACTCCACGTGACATTGTTTGCATCACCTTACAAGTTTAGTCCTGCTTTTTTCAATATGCCACCAGCCTCTGATGTCCCGGTCTCTGTTCTCACGACTCTGGGTGCGGATGAAGAAGCAAAGCCCGGCAAATCTGGCGCAGGAAAGGCTGGGTTCTACTCTGTAACCTTACAGCGTATCGTCATGAATCCACGTACACATAACCCCGAGTATGTGTATAAGGTGTTCTCGCCAGAAGCGGTCACATCCAATTTCTTGTCTGAATTGCTTGGGGTCGATGTTCCAGAGACGTTTACACAAGAAGATAATGGCGACGACGGCAGTACAGCAAATGATTCCGTTGTGAAACCAATTTCATGGCTTCACGCTACTGTGTTCCATCCTTACCCGCAGAAATATCCGCGCGTCACCTTCCAGGATCCCATTTTAGGAAACGGACTATACTATACATCGGGCATCGAGAGCTTCATATCTACAATGGAGACCAGCGCTCTAATGGGTATGAATGTTGCACGATTGATCGTTGATGATCATGCCGGCATTCCCCGCGTCAAGGATGACATGGTGGCACCCATGCCTGTGACGCTACAGTACGAAGACGACCAGCATGACGATCTGGCCCAACAGCAACAGAAAACGGCTAAACACTACGGACGGCCCCTTGAAGATATAAACGAATTGTAACGTATAAGATAACCGATCATCTCCCACACCGAGAACACCGATACGATGGAAGTTCTTCTTGCGGAATGCTATGAATGAAGTGCCAGCCGGCTGTTGCTGATTTTTTGCGGGCAAATGAGACATTCATAGCAAGTCGAGAACCTGGAGATTATGGGAAGTCTGTAAAATCATTCTTATCATTTCACTGTTTTGCTGCGGAGTACACTGAGGTTTCTCCTTCGGACGACATTGAGCCTGCTGTCAAATTGCGGGTGTACGGGACAATCATTTCAGGAATCAAATGTTCAGCTTTCGGTGACTATGTTATGTCACAGGCTGGTAGGGCTAATAGACTGGTTTAAGAATAACTCACTGTCGAATATTCAAGGATTCGAGATCAATACAAGGAAATACAAGGAAATGATAACCGTGTCTAGCTCTCGAAGCGTGCTAATTAATACAGCAGTCCATAAGCCACTTAGACAGCACTTCCAGCCACACCGCGCACCGCCGCATTTACATTTTTCTGCCTCCTCCGTCTCGAGAAGGGGGGTAGCCCGGCCGGGTTCAATCTACGTAGTGGACTCCCGAACCTCGTCGACTCGCTTGATGAAGTGCTCGGGGTCCCTACCTCAGTCTGCGTCTCCTCGGTACGACTTGGCTTATCGCACTGTTCGAGCTTTTCACGCTTTTGGCGCTTAGCCTCGAATACCTTCTTGCGCTTATCCATCTTCATTTCATTCACTTTGGTACCCGTCTCCTTGAATATCTCCTCGCTATGCTTGCGCCCCAGGAAGTATGAGTATAACCCCGTCTTGGTCACAAACCCTATCGTGAGCCGCGAATACAAAGCCCAAGTCCACGCTCGTATCCATGCGCTGAATGCGAATAATAGGCTGATGAATACGACGCCGGCGGATATGGCGACTAATGCTCGAGAGCAAGAGGAGGTTATGGTCAGTCCGGAAGTCTATGCATAGGTTGAGGTGCTTTGGTCTTACAGATATAGAGGAGTTGATGCTTAAGCCTCCATTTGTTGTCGCCGAATTCCTGGTTGTTCATCCCGAAGACGCTTGTGAGGAATGACAGTGGTAGCTGTAAATGTATCTGTTAGATTCGGTTTGAAGGGTTTACAGAGAGTGCGAGAGTACTGACGAAAACGATGGTCGCGAGGGTGAACACCATGATTGATCGGCCTCTGCGAAGAACAGGTTAGCAATTTCTCATTTCTTCCAATGGAGGACTTGTCTCCTCTTTCTCTTTTTCTTTTTTCTTTTTTCCTTTTTTCCTGTCTCTGTTCGAAATCACTTACTGCTTGATGGTTTCATCTGACTGTCTAACAGCTTGCCAAGCTTGGACAACGCTCGCTTGTTGTTGTTTCATGGTGAGCAGATGCAAGACCTAAGATAATAACAGTTAGTCTATGCCTCCCGTTGGCCCCTGAGTGGTCTTGGAAGACATCATTACATCATCTGCAGTGTTTTTGGCACTTTTCCGCAAAACGTCGAGATCTTTGACATGGCTCTCCACTCGCTCCTGGATTTCTTCGGCTCGAAGTTTAAAGGATTGGTAGTTCGCTTGATCGTCTGGTATTTTGGACTCTTTCGAAGGTCGACAATCGAAATCGGTGGGAAACTTGTTGTTCGGATTCAGAATCTTCTCAGCTTGCGCGATGAAGCTCTTAACAATATCTTTGTGGATGTTGGTGATGTGCAGCATGATATCGAGCTCCTCGATGATATCTTCTATCTCTCGCTCCAATTTCCCTTCGGGATTAATGTCAAGTAGCGGTATGTGGAGGTCACTGGTGTCCGCATACTGTTTTGACCTGAATATCTTCCTGGCATCGTCGGTCCAGCGCCAGAGTCGTCTGAATGCTGTGGTCTGAGCATGCATCTATACTCACGTAGTCAGTAGCCAATCTAGGGTGTAGAGTGGGTGCGGCTATGCTCACAATATTGCCAATCGCTTTGGAGAACTCATCTATGACTTGTGGTTGCCGATCCAGCAACTTGGTGCGGTCAAAAAAGGTCTTGGTGCATTCGTCGAGAACAATAAGGGCGAGCTCGAAAACCGTCCGTGGTTGGTCAGAACCTAGACTCTCGAGAATGGTTCTTATCGACTTGTGAACTCCTGAGAAATCTTGTTTATTCGCGCCGTATCGCTTAGGGAAACATGTAATCAGTGTCTGGCTGTCTAAGATCCACATCCAAAGTTGATCAACCATGACAACTCGAGACACTTTTCTGATGTTTTCCTTGCAGATATCACAGGCTCTATTTTCTAGCCCTTTGTGATCGGGCCATTCTTTGCGTTCATGGTCATAGCGGTGGAGGTCGTCGTGGGTCACCGTTGTGCCTCGATAGACGACTTGATCTCTGTCTCTTTTCTTCGTCGAGTTAAGAGTCCAATAAAATGCTTGATCAAGAGTCCTGCGGGGGTGGATAGGGGGATCTTGAGGGAGATACTTGCGTAAAAGCATTCTATCTCTATAGGTTGTCATCCCTTCGTATAGGCGGGCAGCAGCAAGAAGGTAACGGCCCAAAGCATTGTCGCATTGAAAAGCACCATTCTTGGTCGAATTGTGCCTTTTTCGGCTGAACATTCTCTGGAATAGACTCTGCACTCCTCTGCACGCTTCTCCATTCGCTCGTTTGTTCCCGGTTCCATTCGCGTTTCGAGTTTCCTCGACAACATCTTCAAAGTCCTCCATTTGCTTTTCTAGTATCGTCTCCCTAGTTCGATGAATTGATTGTCGCCCATTTGGTGCGATGGTGAGCAACTTTTTCCTTTCGGCTCGCCGCTTCTCTTTTTCTTTAAGTTCTTCCTCTCTTGTATCCCTAGCTGTAAGCATGACGATCTTGTCAATCTCGTCGGAGAATTGCTGGCGTCTTATTGAAGTATCCCAGTGAAGATATGGCATCTGTAAGTAAGTGATTGGTCAGCTTGTAGTATAATATGCATGTTATTATGGTTAATATTTTGCACCTACGAAGAGCACGATATTGTCCCGCTTCAGATTAGATTTATCCAATGCTACGCAGCGCATCAGTCATTTGCCGTGAATTTGGTAGAATGTGCACAACTCACACGACGAGACCGTCTCGCACATTGGAGACATGTATCTGGCATGAGGTGGGGAGTTTGCGTCTCCGTGCAATTGTCCACGCCAGTAACGTTCTTGCAGAATCATGTAGGTACTGTTTCTTTGGGGTCGGGACATCTGCCTCTGAATCGCCTCCAAATCGGGCTTCTCGTTGCCGTAGTACTTCGCTATAGCTTCCTAGTACACGTTAGATGAGTTGCTAGCATATCATCCTAACTTACTTCGGCCCACTAACAGTAGTATCTGTCAGCTATTTATACCCTGAAAGCACAGAATTGCGTTTGAGGAATTGGCGTAGTACTCACTGTCATATTGTTTGATGGAATATGATAGTATCTAACCCTGTTGGGTTCTAATTCGGGCATCTGGTATCGTAAAAGTTCTTCAATGGTGGTTTTTTGGTTTGGGAATTTGCCACGGACATGTTCTTCAGCAGTATTATCGAACCCTACGTGGTCCTTGAGATGGATAACCGGTACAGAGATATCTTTCTCGGGGGTATAGGCTCCCTTGGAAGGATTGAACTCTCGCCCTGTCACAGAATTGATTTTGCCAAGCTCTCTGCGCCACTCTCTAACTTTGCCGATGTTCTCCTTGTATTGTATTGATACTTTCCACTTCTCGTAGCTCTCCTCTACGTCGTGGACAAGCTCCTTATCATGCTCATCATCAGACAGCGTGTGGCGTAAGAAAAGAATGCGTCTCATCTCTTTCTCGATGGTGGTTTGCCAGCTATTTTTCATGTTGTCAACAGTTTTCTTGGCCGCATCGTATTTGAGAAGCTTCTCTTGGTGCTTGAGCTCTTTTTGCCAAATGTCAGTGTTTCCATTGAGAAATTCTTCTCTTTTGTAGATCTCGATGCAACCAAGATAGTGAAGCAAAGGGTCTCTAATGTCATTTTCGTGGGGTTCGGCACTTAGACACGACTTTCGCGTGCGTCTTTCATACATCCTGACGAGAGTGAGTATAAAGAATGAAAGGTTTCGTAGAATGAATAGGATTAATACAGCTGTGGCTTTAGGTGAGCTGTGTTTTATACACCGGCCGCCGTTGGGGGCCATACAGCCTTATGCGCCGCTCACCATAATAGCACGCTCTAGCCTGGGTCCAGTTTTTCAGCTGAAGTTTTCTGTCCCTGCCACTGACGTCGGTGTGTTAGCCTAAGTAAGCTGTTCATACCAAGCCATCGGGTTGAAGCAGCAATGGCGTTCAATTGACCAGTAATACCGAGAATGCGGCATCAGGCTGGCAGCCAATTATATACTCGGGATGCGAAGTAAAGCATATCATTTTGCATGAACCAATTATTTCTACTGATTATACGCATGAGGGTCGTACTAGAACAGTAGGTGGTCGTGTATTCTCCTAGTGCCTGTCCTAAAACACTACCTACATCTTTCCGATAATGTTTAGTCCATGAGAGCAAAACTTTAGGCAGAGGTGTAAGATGGACTGTCTCTCATTTGTCTTTGAGTCTTTAGATTCTTTTCCAGAAATATGTGCATACCAGTAATAATAATATCCCTTTTCTTCTTTGAGAAGAGGCTAGGAGTAAACCCTTGTCTAATAATCGCTGGTCCTGTCAACTGGTACATTATAAGTTGCCTTTTGTGAGGGGCGCCATCTCTCCAGAGCCTTTTATTTGCTTTTTTCCCTTGTAGGCACGTCTAATTACCTCGGAAATCGTGATTCTACAAGGTAAATTAGTAGCACGACGGGTAATAAGTCGGTAGGTATAGATTCGCTCAACAAGGAAAATATCCAGTATGATAAACTGGCCATGGAAAGAACATATTCGGCCTAAGCAGGGACCACAAAGACGACACCGAAGTCCTGCTTATACATGTAATTTACAATCAAATCGTCCCCCTTGAGTGTTATTGGTCACCTTTCCAGATTATATGGTGCTTATGCGGCCGACCGTGACGACTCCAAATGCTGTGCGCACCTACTTGAACGCGAACCCATGGATCGGAATCAGGTATATTGAAGATCTAGGCGGGATGTGGTGGCGGTGTAGAGAACTCAGCTCTCTGTTGTTTCTTTGCCTGCATGGATTTGGAGAAGATGAGGCTCTAGCTAGCAGAATAAGGAGAGGGTTTTGCGGTATGTCCGTGTGGACTCCAACATCAGCTTCGTTTCCGCTTACGTGCGGACGCAAGGTGGAGTACAATTACATAGCTTATGTTAAATATTAAGCCCCAACAAGGATGCTGCTGACTGGCTTGCCAGCCAGCGTCTGAGCTGAGAATGCAACAAGGTTGTAACTGTAACGCACCCAGAGGTTTGCTTACACCGGATAGAAAGGTAGGACTGGTCTCATAATAGCATGTCAGTAATCTATGCATTTCACATGGCTATGCGCGGAGAGGTCGGTTTAACGCTTGTGTTGGGGGAGCATAAGCCTCTATGAGGCCTGATAGTGCGCCATACATATGCGATACATACGCGATATACGCGTCGAAAGGGCGTTCCTGGGCGTGGATGTGAACAGGTAGGGTGTCATTCTTGTAATACACTGAAGATATCTACATGTTCACATCGTCATTCCGCATGCTAGATCTGAATAAGACTCTAGGTAGCGTCGCCGGACTTTGAGTTATTGGTAGGCGCCCTATTGGGTCGTTGATATAAGCATTGATCTTTCGAACTTGCGACTCAAATGGACTTGGCGTTATAGACTAGCACGGCGGCAGTGAACCTCCAAACGTGAGGGACTGGCACGGTAAGTGCCACGCATATGCGATACGCAATGGAAGACATAACTGTACATCAGATGAGCTAGTAGCGAATAACCATATAGCCCTAGTAAGGATCGAGCTTCACCTCACTCATATGCCTCCTCTGGTCACAGTGCCATCTACATCTTGGATCATGCCTAGCTCTTATGTGCCGTTAGAATTCATTCCTAACTCACTAGTCTATATGGCTCATCCAGGTGGGCAGTCTGGAGTAATGATTAGACACGGGGTGCAGCGTCACAGGCCCCGAAGATAGACATTGGTATCAAGGTTATATAGTGACCTCGTATACCGCATCAATTTCTATCATTATGTACTTGGCCTTATAACAAATTCAACTCGTGGAGACAGTCTTCCTCCGAATGCGGAAAGGGAGGGCGCAAGTTGGTGGCAATGAACCAAAAGGGGCAAACTTCAGGTTTGGTCGCACCGCCGACGTGTTCGTCATCATTAGCTCTAGGTCGAATTTATCGAGAAGGAGTGCCGATGTAATGGTCATTTCTGTTTTGGCGTAATGCCGACCAGGACACATCCTATCACCGCCGCCAAAGGGGACCCAGACTCCTGCCAAGCCTTCCAAGGAGAATTGCTTGTCCCTAGAACCAACAGTCGCCTCCCGCATGACATTCGGCCGTTTCTCTTCGACCAACTCCACCCAGAGTGAATGGCCAGGTCCATCCAGGAACTTTTCCGCGTCAAATTGTTCCAATGCTGTGTTTGGAGCTCCATTGCGAGCCCGGGCCTCCTCACCGAGTGCTCCAGTTCGACTATAGGTAAGCACAAGCTCTTCCGCACCCAGCTGGTAACCGGAGAAAGGAACAGGTCCGGTTTCCCCATGTCGGAGTGTGAATATTGCAATATACAGCCAGCCGTAAGATATCGGCGTGCATAGACTGGGTGAGTGGCTGACCAGCCAGTTTTTCTAGAGCGATTTTACCAGTTACGGGCGAGATATTATTGGTCACATCGGCTTGAAGGCCGACCAGGAGGCTCAGTCTTCTCATTTCCTCGACGATGTACCCGAGAATGCAAGGGAGTACATTGGCGTTCGATCTGTTTTCAACGTATGAATTAAAGATGTGTACATAAATGACTAGGAGAAAGGAATAGACTTGGTGTTATCGACCGATTGCTTACCCAAACATTAAGCCTAGATCCTCATGCTCTTCGTATCTGTTGGTACGGGGTGCTATCGTAGTGGATGCCTTTCGCTTACCGTGACGATGTTTGTCAGGCGAGTCTATGATGTATTGTAAGATCTGTTGGTTAGATCCCTGCCGCCGTTGTCTGATTCAATGGTACTGGGTAGGTTAAGCGCCGTGAAACTCGGCCTTAGAATCCTAACTTCGTTTAGCAAATACACTGCGACTTTACGCGCTCGTTCCTCTAGTCGTTCCTACCGTTAGGTGTAGGCTTTTGCGCATAACGCTTACCGAAAGGTCAGGTTATACTGTTAGTTGAAGGGCATTTGCGCCTCACATGAAAGCAGGGGGAGTTGGGGGCTAGAACCCCTGGAAGTGGTTGCCTATTTTAGGTATAGATTAGAGCTACCTACCTAGGTATGTATCGATTTACATGTCACGTCGGCTCACACCGGGCAGGTTGTACCTGCGGCGATACTACCAACTGCCTCATCGATAGTCGTAGCAAATGGCAAGAAGGGACAGTATTCGCACTATGCGCTTGTTGGTACTGCGACTGCCCGATAAAGCATCAAGCCCCACGCTTGCTGGTTCGACACTGTCTTTCTTCCCAGCAGTTTGAGATTACAAGCTTCAGAGCATAAGTCAGCTCGCTAACTTCTCACCATTAAACGGCACATCTATCTCGCAAAATGCTTTCACTTTTTCTCATCGCGGGCGCGACTGTCCTGGCATCGTATCTCTACACCAGGCTGAGATACCTACGCTTCGCTCAATATGCGCACATCCCACAACTGCCGCCGAACCTCCTCTTGGGTCATCTGAAGGCTTTCGGTGAATTCACACAGCGCGGAATACCAGATCGGCACCCAGGTATGCTTCAAATCTTGTTTCGCAAACCAGCCGCTGACCTTCCGCAGACAAAATCTTCGAGGAGATGTGGGTGTCCATGGGTCGCCCTCCTCTCATGCTTGTAGACCTCAGACCAGTCACCGCACCTATGGTGCTTGTTCCTAGTCATGATATCGCTGAACAGATATCGAAGCCCACTCAACTTTATCCCTATAGCACTACAAAATCGCCAACCTGGACGCACATGATCCCTATCATAGGAGAGTCTTCGATCTTGGGCAAGGAGGTGAGCGTCAACTTCTCGGTGTTGCGAAACCGCACTGACAAGCACTGCCAGGGCTCTGACTGGAAGAACCTCCGCAAAAAATATAATCAAGGTTTCACAAGCCAACATCTCTTTCAACTCTTGCCCCTCATTCTGAAGAAGATGGGACCATTCTGCGATTATCTTGATAGATTCTCTGCTACGGGAGAGGAGTTCTCGTTGGAGAAGCTGATTTCTAACCTAACTTTTGACGTCATCGGTGCTGCCGTGATGGAAGTAGATCTACATGCTCAGAATATGGATGGTTCAAAACAAAGTGAGCTGGTTCGATTGTTCAGCGATCTTGTTCAGACATATAGTGACGACAACAACAACTTTCCGTGGTGGATCGTCCCCCTCACGACACTCAAGCGACATCGACTAGCTAAACGCATTGATAAGCTAATCAAGAAGGAAATCCAAATAAAATATGCAGAAGTCAAAGAAGAAGCCGAGGGCAATAGGTCATGGAGCATCCTTGCGCTTAGTTTTCAAGATACTCCATCGTTAACACCCCAGCTTCTATCAGAAACCTCCGACCAGGTCCGTACCTTCCTTTTCGCAGGACATGACACCAATACCAGCATGCTGCAGTGGGCCATCTACGAGCTCAGCCGTACCCCGCGTGCGCTCAAAGCTGTACGGAGCGAGCTCGATGAAGTCCTCGGGCATGACACGGATCCCGCAACGATATGTTCTATCCTCGCTGAGAGGGTCAACATCTCCTTCCATGAATGACTTACATCAACACTGTCATCAAGGAGACACTCCGCTTACATCCCCCAGCAAGTACCGCCCGTATGACTAAGCCCGGAAGCGGCTTTGTAGTCAAGGCATCAACGGGAGAAGAGTACCTGATGGACGGGCTTATTATGTACCCGTGCGCGAGCATAATTCAGCGAGACCCAGGTGTCTTCGGTGACACGGCGGATGACTGGATGCCTGAGCGTTGGCTCGGTGAGGCAGCCAACAGCATCCCTGCCAGTGCCTGGCGACCATTCGAACGGGGCCCGAGAAACTGCATTGGGCTGGAGCTTGCGAATCTTGAATCAAGAGTCATCATTGCTATCATCGCTCGTAAATACGACTTCACCAAAACAGGGTTAGGTGAGCCCGTGCTGGATACTAGCGGTCTACCTATCCTCAATAGCAAAGGACAGTATAAGGTCCGCTCGGAGTTATACAACGTCAGTTTATTTTGCTTTTTCTTAATAATCTTTGATTGTGCGCAAAATATTGACATACAGTATAATTTTTCTCGCTACAGACGCGCAAGATGACTTCAAAGCCAGTAGATGGCACAACTATGAAGGTTAAGCTAGCTGTCAATACCTAAGCTACTCTTTCGGCACCTGACTATATACGTCAAGTCTGAGCAGGGCGTTTTGCAAATAGTCGAGACAAGATAGTATACATTGTCACAGTTTCCCATACTCACCTACGCTGAACACTCATTGAGAGTCATCATCGTTTGGCTATATCCTACGTCGCGAAATATGATGAGAAGTCTTCACTGCTAGATACCTGCTATGTACCGGAAGAGGTCAGTGAGAGGGGTCTTTTCTTAGGCTGGAGCATGTTGAAGAAAATGAACAGAGTGAAGTTTTCCGAATTTCAGTATACGCCGGAAACAGTATAATATCCTATGTCCCTCGAGACAATAGGGTTGAACAAAGGAGTACAAAGAAGCCCCTGACCTGCTCCGAGCCAAGACTCGGCATATGGTGTTTATAAATATGTCTCTGCTATCCTTTGTTCGTTACGGTTAGTACTGGGCGTCTATTTTTTTTTTTTTTTTTCAAGGTCGTTTACGAAGCACAGATCCGATCCAACTGACTAGAGAGGTTCAGATTCAGACCATTTAGAATGGCAGGTCCTGGGGCAAGGGCTCGACTCTTAAACAATTATTTCCTGAACGAACACGCATTCCACGCAGAGAAATACGCCGCAGGCAATATAATATACAGGAGGGTCACTCTGCAAGATGCAATCGAACGAGTCGTTGTAAAACATATAAAGGTGGAGTTTCGGTGGCGCGATGAAGAGATAGATTTGGAGGAGGACATTCTACGGAAACTCTGGGGATCTGAACATATAATTCGGCTCTTGTCCGTTGTTCATAATCAGTACCATCGGGGATCGAAGTGGTCGGAGCCTAGAAAGAGAGCTCGTCAGAATCCTCCGCCGATTTTGCCTTGGAAATTACGATTCGACCCAAATGACTACGTCGGGGACGGCATCGACTTGGGTTTTCGATTTTTCGTGATGGAGTATCTCCCCCGAGGCGATGGGTAAGTAAGAGCGATTGTTGTACATTTTCTGGGAACTACATACTGGAAACAGTACTTACTCCGATTTGTCTTTGAGTTATCTCATGGCAACCTATATTCTAACTCTTAGTATCAGAAGGTTTCAATTAATCAGAAGATGTCGGGCACACAACATTGAAATGGTATCTGAGCAAGTGTTCTTTTACTCTTTCCTCTGTCGTAAGTCCTACTACTTCCCATTTACGCTGATAGACGGCTTAATAGAATTTAGTCACTCGCGGCTGTATCGGAATCGCTTACCCCCCAAACGTCGGGAACCGCAAACCAGCTGCGGTTGTGAGAGAGAAATATCCAGTTCGAACTAAACGCAAACATTCTAAGATCACCCACGGGGATCTTCATCTGGGAAATATCATGTTTGGAGATTATGATGATGATATTCGAAATAACCAGCCTCGGTGCCATGAGGCCACGCCCGTGTGTAAGCAGACGATTCATTCATCCTAAATGACCATCTAATAAACACACCCGAAGGAGAAACTGATTATGATGTGTCATAGTGAAAGTTAGTTACCAAAATGCTTAAGCCGAATGATATTTTACTAAGGGATCACAGATTATCGATTTTGGCATGGCTGATACTGGAGATACGTATGTGACCGGTGGCCGGAAGAAGTCAACTACCACATCACCTACCGCTGAACGCAAGCTAATTCGCGAATGATTAGTCCCTATGACTCTGAATGCCGTAATCTTTTTCAGGCAGCTGAGGTAAGCTGAATAACTTTAGGTCTGAGACGAAACGGCATTGCTAATGGATTAAATAAGTTGATTCACCAATTGGCACGACTTGAACAAGATCCGATCGTGGACTCGTACCAACGCGAAAGAAACATGGCCAGAAATATCACGGGATTCGCAGATTTCGATACCTACGCTAGCGAAGACTTTATCCAAGACGAGTCGTACAGCCAGGAGTTTAGAGATTTGGTCTGCATGTGTATGGCCGTAGAACCTGAGAACCGCCTCCGGTTGCAACCGCTCCTTAGGCGCTGCGAGCATCATCTAAGGCTAATAGAGGATTGGATGGAGCTGGCAGATGAAGTCACCATGATATTTGATGTAGTCCCGGTGGGGTATGTTGATAGCGACAGTGATGATAGCGACAATGATGTCGCCGAGGATGATGTCGCGAATGATGATATCGAGGATGATGATGCGGGGGATGATGCCGAGGAGGATGCTAGTCAGGACGATGATTCTGGCGATGAAGATTACATGCCGTAGTTGGACTCAGAAGATATTTTTAGAAGAATATCGTAACGCATAGACTGATCATAGACTGGGTTGAATATTTTATTATATTGTTATCTTCTAGGACGGTTACGGTTACGTCTGAGAAGAGATAAAGAGTACTTGATCTTTTTAGTCTGGGGCGAGTTTAGGACCCTGAAAGTAACCCCGTTATTCCGAGAGTAGAAACTCGCGTTGAAGGGATCCTTGATGTCAAATTGAGTTGATGTTGTATGTGTCGACAATATCCCTAGAGTAACAACGGACCCTCGCTTTCGTGAACTTGCCAGCTGCACTTATACCTCGTAACATCATACAAATCTTCCTTGTTAATACGCACTAAATCAGGTCCATACCCGACGACGTAGTATTATTTGCTTGAGTTCGTAAACGCATGTTTTAGTGTCTCCGAGATACTGGAAGACCTCCGGGTAGTAGGACTCTCTCCGGTTGGCGAGTCTATGCTTGAATTGCTCAGTCGGCTCCGTCTCCGCTCGACGAGATCGTAGACGTCTGGAACCATCGCCTGCTCGCGCGTGCCTAGAATAATCAATTCTGCGTCAGTAATTGGTGAATTTGGATATCGTGTTTTGTTAGTAGAGTGTAGGATATTGCCGTACGAATATTCCCTGCACCACCGATCCCGAATGACTTCCTTCTTTCCTTCTCTGTCACGGCCTTCTTTCTTTGCTTGAGGCTGGATAGAAGTGCCATCTTTTAGGGTACTAGGGACGATGTCTATTCATTCTCTTGATCATGTGTACATCTCTTGATGCAGAACGAAGAGGGTAAGAACAAATCGGGACGTTGGGGGATGACTGGAACAAATACTAGCAAAGAGCGTGAACATCTGCCCATGAATGGCGATAAGTCTGGGCACGTCCATTGGTCCCCATCTCGTGGTTGATATGGAAGAGTGTCGAGTCTGCGACACATGTAGCAGCTGTGTCGTCATCCGATAGAGTTAAATGCCGTTATAGCGTAGAGATGGGCGCCAGATGATAACGAATCACGGTTTCACTGGTCATTGGTTGGATCATGCATCGTAAATGGGATTGGAACAGGGGGCTAAACCTGGTCTGACAATTGCACTCGACCGTTGATTATCTATGTAGATAGAGATCATGACTGCCCTCTTCTTACAAATGGTTATCTTCAGTTGTAAATGACTTTGGGGAGCCAGTGTGCTATAAACTACATACTGCTTTGGGTTGTTACTAGTAGCCACCAAGAATTCTGGTTCACAAAAAGCAATTAAATAAACAGCTAAATTAAGAACATATAACCTAGACAGTAATACAAGAAATAGAAATTTAAAGAGATTGTACGATGAGATGATCTATGAATAATGTGTTGTAATTATTGGGGGTGGCAATTTAGACCGACCCCTCTCTGCACCTTAGGCGCATAGCGCTTATATATGCATATAGCATGCTTAAATTTAGACTTAGTTGCATGTCGGCTCATCGTTACCCTACCTAATCTGCTTAGGTGCCGAGGCAGCTTACTTCGTCATAGGCGTCGCCCGTCCCATGGTTCTTAAGCCATAGGTAATTGAATCGACGATGGCGACCAGCACTCTTGCCCGCACTCACTCGGTGGAGCCCGACATTCGGCTGGAGGATTATCTCGACGACAAACTTCAATCGACGGCGGATCTCGACAATCTCGACAGTTTAATCGCCAGCGTCGAGGTCCAGCGCAGCCAGCTCCAGACACAGCTCGACGATGCCGTGCGCGAGCTTGAAGACGCTCGTCGCGCCGCCCAGGACCGTCAGGGCGGCCTCGCGCAGTCAATTGCCGAGTTTCGCTCCCTCCAGGAGAGCATCGATGCCCGTCTCAAGATCGTCGCTCACTCGACTGCCCCGGACGAAGCCATCCAGCGCCTCGAGGGACCCATGAAGCAGCTCCATAAGGTCGAGCTGGCCTATCAGTATGTGTCGTTACTGCAAGATGTTGAGAATATGCGACTGGAAGCCCGATCCCACCTGCCCCATAGCCCCAAAGCCGCGCTCGAGCCGTATGCGGGCCTGAAGCAGCTCTGCCTGCGCCTCCGAGAGCTTCAAGAGCCCGCCGACGGCGCTGCTACCCATCTCATCGAACACGTCGAGAACACCACAGACGCTCTATGGAAGGAGATGAAGGGCATCATGTCCCAGGAGATGGAGGCTGTCTTGAAGAGTCGCAATTGGCCGCAAGGGGTCGATACGAACAGCGAGATGGATTCCGAGTGGCTTCAGTGTTTTGAAAAGCTGGTTGATCTGCAGGTCCCCGAAGTGCTATACTCTGAGACTATCGTCACTCTACTGCCGTTTGAAGTGATGGCAAGGCCGTTTGCGCAGTGGTTTAAGTTCCAGTTCATGGGGAGCAATGCGACGAGTACCCCGCAGGCATTCGGGACGTTTTGCATCCCACAGTTCATATCACTGATCGACAAGTGGGAAGGCTTCTTCCGAGAAAACGTTGGACATATATTGTTTTCGCGGTTTCGACATACTAGTGTTGGAGATATGTCTATATACGTGGACCCAGCTTCTGCCCTGGTCACGGCGCTATTACCAGTCATGAGAGAAAAGATCGAAAGCGTCGTACAGGAGGGGCTTCAGAATCCCCAGTTTCTTAGCAGCCTCATGGTACAAATAATGAATTTAGACGATGAGTTGCGATCTAGATTCAACTATGACGGCGGCAACCGGGAAGGGGGTTGGTCTGGTCTGGCATCCGAAGTCCTGGACAAGCACTTTGAGGTTTGGCTAAAAGCTGAAAAGGAATTTGCTCTTGAGCGCTTCCATGCCATACTAAACTCACCAGATGCCAGAAATATTGACTACGATTATAGCACGCCCGGCAAAATGAAACCCACATATGGAGCTGTACGTGTGACAGATTTGCTTAGGACTGTCAACTCTCAATATGAGCGCGTGCGTAGGTTCTCCCACAAACTACGGTTTCTCATCGACATCCAGCTTGAGATACTGGACGAATATCACGATCGTCTCAAAGACTCGTTGGACACGTATTCTGCCATCACCTCAACCATCGGTCGCACGTTACATGGTGTTACGCGGGAGCAAGCGGCAGCATTAGAGGGGACCGGTGCTTTTGAAACGCTGTGTAAAGTTCTAGGGAGCTCCGATCATATCGTCGCCACTCTCAAGGATTGGAGTAACGAGGAGGTGAGTGTCATCATGTTGTCCCTAAAACTTCAATTCCAAATGCATACTAACTTCTTGTCTTTTTAGTTTTTCGTTACGTTGTGGGAAGAGCTTCAAGCGCGAGCGCGCAAGAATAGTGACCAAGAGAACCTCGCAGGCGGAATGAGTCACGAAGCCGTGAAGGATCGCATTTCTTCGGCTGTCGGTACCGATGGAGACACGGGCATCCTGTTTGATGAGACTATTGCAGCGTACAGCTTTCGACGCAAGACTGCTGAAGAGTATTTAGTATTAGCGTTGATTGACTCCCACCAGAAGGCGTTCAGGCCTTACTTGAGTAAACCTCAATGGACTACCATAAGTAGCGATTTGAACAGTGAGTGGCTTTTCCTACCTGGGTACTTCGCTTTTAGACACATACTGACTGAGATAGTCGATCCATCACAACTCGCAATAACCCCAGAACTCGATGAGCCCTTAAAGGTTTGTCAACATGAAGATGTTGATTTGCATGATCTTTGCTAACAGAATGGTAGATCGTGAAACGAAACTTGACATTCTTGGCCAACGCGTTGAGCACGGCCGTGTATCGCCGCATTTGGCGAACGGCACTTGATAAACTTCAAGAGATGTTGTGGGGAGAGGTTCTTTTGAAACAGAACTTCACAACCCTGGGCGCTGCGCAGTTCGTACGAGACTTACAGGCATTATCCTCGCTGGTCGACCGGCATCTTCCAGATGGATCTCTGATCATGGGCACGGTGCAGGACGGTGCGCAGTTGTTGAATCTTCCCATCGAATCAATCAATGGTGGTATCACGTTACAGCAAGCTACCGACCGTGTATTCACGGATAATACGGAGGCCAAGAAGACGCTCGCGGAATTAGGTCTGGAATCGTTGACCCCCGCGAATGCGCGTAAGATATTACAGAGGAGGGTTGAGAATAGCGAATAGTGAATAGACATAGACGAGTATGAACGCTTCACATCGCATCTATGTGTATTGACCTTGCTCTATGACGTATATCCGTAATGAAGAAAAGGCTTATCTGCAGCCCGCTAATCTGCCTACCTGATCAAACGCCAGAAAATGTAATAACCCAATTATCAGACATGACACTTTCGTTGCATCACTCTCAGCTTATGGCCCGCATCGTCGCCTCGACTACAGCGAACGTTCCAGCACTGACAGGCATAGCACGCAGCAGCGTAGGTCCGATACCCTTCCAGAAGCCACGCATACCTTCGGCCCGCCACGTCTGCGCGAAGCAATCACGCATGCTCTTGTACCGCATGTCCGCCCCGAAGCCGTCCGTCTGCATCTTGCTCTTGACGACGTCGAAGGGATAACTTCCCAACCAGAGCGCCTCGCCCGCGAGCCCGCCGTACAGCGCGACCTTGTAAGCCGGGATCTCGTTGCGGGCGACGCCGTTGCGCGCCGCGTCGGCGTTCATCATCCACTCGAACGCGAGGAACCACATGCCGTAGGCTTGGGCCTCGCGGATCACGGTGACGGCCTCGCCGCGATACAGGCCCTTTAAAATCCCCCCGCCGGTGGATGTGCTGCTGAGCTTGCGCACGCAGTCGAGGGGACCCGAGTACAGGCGCGCGGCGCCGTGGGGCTGTGTCTGTAGACGGATGCGCACGTGCTCGATGGGGCCTGAGATGACTGAGTTGGCGACGCCCGCGAAGGCGCCTGCGGCGTAGTACTGTCCGTAGCTCAGGTCCTTCTTTTTGTTATTGCTGTTAGCGGCGGCCAATGCGTTCGCCGTCTCGAAGTACCGCTTCGCGTAGCCGAAGGCGCCGAACTGGATGGATACGCAGGCGCCGATGCCCAGGAGGGGCGTCAGCGTGCCCTTGTAGAAGGCCAGGGGGCCTTCTTTGGCGTAGATGGTCGTCGCGGCGTTGAGGGCGGAGCTGTATTGGGTTGTTGTCTGGAGACGCACTTTGACTATGTCGAAGGGTTGGCCTAGGAAGGCGTGCTTGTTAGCGGGGTATGCTTCGGGTTGTCCGTTTTATTGGTGATATGTCTTTAGTCTTGGTAGATCTTGGGAATCGTAGATACGGTCTTGTCGCTCTTGTATACCGCGACACTCATGGCAGTCATGATATTGAATATGACGGGGACGTTGGGCTTCGGCGTGGGCGTTCGCTTGGGGAGAAAAGGATTTTGTGACTCTCATCCACTGCAGAATATCAATTGGGCTTGTACTGACCGATCAAAACCTGCGCAATGCCTCCCACGGCGCCGGCAAACAGGTCCTTGGCCGTGTCGAGCGAACCCCCCTTCACATCGACTTCTTCCACCGCATCCGCCATTTTGCTGCCCCGCGCTCACTCGCTCGCGCACTCACTAACTCCTTCCGTAGCCCAACTGCCGAGGCCAAGTCTCTCGTGTGATCAAGCAAAAGCCAAGCTTTTGTGAGAGTCGTAGAAGGGGCGGAAGGTCAGTGAGCGCGTCAGCAATTGGCCGTCGAGAAAATCGATGCCGGAAAAGAGTCGATGTTTGCTGTGTCGCCGATATAGGAGGGAACAGGACCCGGGGTGCTGGGAAAGATAAGAAAGTTATTCTGGGTATGGACATGGGTGCGTTGTTTACACACCTACGGTACAATCTTATCGCCGTTATCTTGGAAGAACTTTCGGCCAATAGCGTGCTTCAAATAGGTAATATCAGTGGATCTTCGTAGTGGTAGGTACCTAGGTACATCAAATCCCAAGATGCCAGCCCTACATTCCAGTAAACTTGGGGCAGGCCTCAGGGACCTGCATCTGGAACCCAGATGGCATTTGGCTATTATCAAGAAACTAAGAGAATAGGGGTAATTGCTTTCTCGAGCATGTATTCTAAGGTAAATTCTTGTACTGCGGTGAGCCTACAATCCAGTATGCCGGAGGGGTAACCTACCTTAACTTCCCCCCTCAAGAAATTGACCCGGGGTCAACTCACCACTGTACTTTCTAACTGTCTTGTTCGTGTAAGACCTCATGATGCTTAAAACTGATAAAAATTGAACTAAGAGAACGTCTCTCTACAATTACGATTAGTCTTCCAAAATTCTCTCTGATATTGCCTTGACGCTTTTAACTCCGCATACAGGTGGCCCTTTAGTGACCAACTTTGGCCTGATAGACAGGATTTAGGTACTTGGTAAGTAATCTATCATACACTAATCGGAAGCGCTATCTACTGTAAGCGCGGGCCGCTCCCGTACGCACCTCACCCACCATAGCGTCCATAACTTGGTAAGCTATTTCGTGCATTAGGGGCTGATGCTAGCCTAATGGATACAGTTCTCACAGCGCGTCCAGGCCCCTCAATCTCACGATCACCCCGAAGACCAAGGTGAATGTAGAAGCGAATCCGACATCCACGTTCGATGCGGCTTACGAGCTCGTTAAGATCACTACGACAACTAAAGGCCCGAGGGTAAAGATTATTTAAAAAAGCTCTTGACTAAACGATAATTAAAGTGGTCGTCTGCTACATACTCTCTTACACGCCCTTGTATAAACAAAGAATTTTAGTATTACAATTGATGTCTGCCGCCAACCGCAAGATTATGCTAGTCAACGGTCTCAAAGTCTATCAACAATGACCGCCTACTGTCTCCAAACTCGAATCGAAATTTCCAGGACTGATTGTCAAGCGTTAATGGGTGACTTCAATAATCGGTCCTGTGTAAATCTTTCTTGCCCAGCCCGCATAATAGATCAAGCTAAACAAGAGCACGGCCCCAAAGACCAACACAGAATAGTTGAAAGTTGCAGCCGTAACTTCTCGAACGGATGGCCAGAAGCTGAAGAAGAATATGTAAAGGAGATAGGAGCAGGCGAAGATGTTATTGGCAATGCCCCACGCCCCACGAAGTCGCCATGGGCCCCAAGTCAATGTTGAGCCCATCGTATTAACGAGCACGTCGTCATCCTGTCGTACACGGATGCCTCCGGTAGTTCTACGGTAAAGGAGCAATGAAGCCGCAATAAAGTAGGAACCGAACAACCCGGCGATGGAGATCGAGATGACACCATTGAACGCAGTTGCATCTCCGATGTTGACCAAGGATAGAAGAATGGCAATAAAGGTTGTGACGAGCACGGCATATCGGGGAATGCCGGTCCTGGAACTAACTTTTTTCAGGAACTGCCAGCCGGGCAGCGCTCGATCACGCGAAAACGCCCAGTACAATCGCGATGTTGAAGCAATACAGTTCGTAGTGGCACTGAACGACATGACTACCACGATAGCAGCCATTACAGTTGCGCCGGCTGTAGATCCAACGGCGTGTTTGAAAATAGCCATGAAGGGATACTGGGGATTTTCAGCCAGCGCCTGGTCGATATCGCCAATTGAAAACAGAGTTGCAATCAACAGAGCGAAGCCTAATGTGCCGTTGATAGCGAGACCAGTCAGGAGGGAGCGTGGTATAACCATGGCAGCATTTCGAATTTCTTCGGACATCTAACAATAATCAATGATTAGCATACGCCAGGGCATTGAATTACGAAAACCCAGAGGAGCACTTACGTGAATGGCGCCGTCACCACCAAGAAATGCGAACACGTTCCCCATAATACCAATACTGAACGATAGGCCTTGTGTTTGCCAGCCACCCAGATTAAGGAAGGTATTGAATACGTCAGCGGCCGTGTTATGCTGGCTTAGCAGAGCCAACGGGAAAACGACAGCGAAGAAGCCAAGGACTAAACACTCAGTGTTAGTACCAAGTCATCACAATTACACTCGGCGGTTATTTTACACCGACGCGAAGCTTGTAGGGTAGGATCTTGGCCTGAAGAGAGCTATCTCGTCCTATGAATGCCGCCCAGTAAGTGAATGACTCTGGATCTTACTTACTATGAAGAACAAGCACAAACCCCTCGAACTTTGCGAGGAGAACTCCGATAGCTGCGTTAACGGTGTAACCGAACAGCACAACACCCCAAAACAGGAGTGTTCCATGCCAGTTCTGCATGTTCTCTGCATATTCCGGATGGGTGAGTAGTATAAGGCCTTGAATCATCGTGCCCGTGACGAAACCACCCGACGCGACTAGTGCCTGCCAACCTGTAAGGGTCAACCAACCCGTGAGATAACCCAGAATCTTCCGGCAGCTCGGCGGCGCAAGCATAGAAACCCAGTGATACTGTCCTCCAGAGGTGGGTGCCATGGAAGCCAATTCAGAGAGGGTGATGAATACGGATAGGGTACCAATCCAGACAACAAGAAACCCGTAGATGATGCCAGAGGGACCGCCACTAATGGGATATTGTCAGTGAACGATATACTATGAAGTGTGCGAAGAGGCGCATACTTCTGGAGTCCTGCGAGAAACGTACTGTTCGAATGTTAGCCACCTTGTTCGTTCGGCTTCTTCACAAGCGCCAACTTACATCAATGAGCCTTCCCAAGTAATGAGTACAGTACAGCTAAACCCAAGGATCGTCAAGAAGCCAAAGTTCCTCTTCAATACCGGCTTCTTTCCAAGACGAGCCAGCGCAACATCATCACGTGAGTCACGTCCTGAAGTGGCCGATGCCGTTACCCCATGTTGCATGCCCACTTTCTCATTGTCGGAATCCATCGTTGGTTGAGCACAAGTCGCGTGGGACGTATAAACACAGAGAGCCTTAATAATGAGAATGACGAAAGCGAATAGGACGATGGAAGGTCAGAGGAACGGGAGAAACCACGTGGTAAAAATGCTTTGAAGAACCCCGGGGTTCAATAGGGGTCTTCCAGGAGAAACCAACCACTGAAACTAACCCATGGTGGGCGAGGGTGTGTAGGAGGGCAGAATCGGAAAGCGAGGAATTATCTAACGAGCGCAGTATTGGGAGTATCAAATCGAGCCATGTCGTTTAACAAGCGACCACCGACCAAGACTTCGTGGGGTCTATCCGAACCAATTGAGACGTCGCACAGTTCAGCTCGAGTCAACGGAATACCACCCCCTCATCAATAGTCGTCATGCAACGTAAGACTACCACATACTGCAGTACATATGAGTAGTACTGGGTTGCATAACAATGCAGATTTCAAAGCTACCTCGTCCTTTTTTTTTTCTCCAGTACCAAGAAAACATCCACTCCAACCGATGAGTCCTGGCGATAACTGCGTTTGATTGCCTTCCCCTTGTACGCCCAGCGATGCCGCAGTCTAGACTCGGTCGGTTATGTCATGGAAATAGACACTTTCAATATCGCGTCACATGTCTTGTAACTATCTGCGCACCTATTCATAGTCACCCATATCGCGTGACGCCGTTACGCCACCACGATTAAGTATTAGTGTACACAGGGATTGGCCGTGGCTGCATTTCTTCTTCAGCCGTTATCCCCCCTCTTTACCTGCATAGAATAGAAGTGCCAGAGGGCAAAGAAAAGGTCTCGGAAGTGGGAGCTGAGATTTCAACGGCAGACAAGCGAACTATCCGATCTACCGCAGTCCTTGTCTCATAACGCACTCCGCACATCATTTGACTCCTGACATCCTGACTACTTTCCTCGCAGCTTCTCCAGGACAGCTGAAATTCAACGAGACTTATTTGTGACATTTTTTGTATCGGTATAATGACTACTGGCTTGACTTTTTCGCTGGCAAAAGGGGTATCTATGTCGCTAAAAAAAGAAAAAAGAATCTACTCATACATATGCTTAATAGCGAAAACAGGGTATTCGCGTCCGTCCTCTAGACATGGCAGTCTTAGACGGAGCTCTGCTGTACAACCATCCTCACCACAGGTATACTTGAGTTAAGATATACCCCTCCATCATTAGGCATTGTCATTTTGAAAAGGAAAAAGCAAAACGGTCGTGATAGCAAGCCTGAACTCATCCGTAGCCAAGTGTCAGCATCTGCTTGCGCGATAAGAGCATGCCGCGGAACTGTTCGTGATCCCCAGATCATATCCGCCCGATCCGTTCCTATTCCCTGAAAGCTCCTCTTCCGATCCGTGAATACTTTCCACTCGATTAACATTCGATTCGAGACTTTCCATAAAAGGTTTGAGGTATGGTGCGCATGCTGTAATAGTACTTATAACCAGGGTTGTCTGGTTTAGTATCACTGGTAACCATAGAGTATCCATCGGATCTGAATATGAGAATACTTCTAAGAATACCGTGAGCTGCGCTATAGAAATACCGACCACTCTGGTCCCAGTTAGCCGCTTCAATCAGCGAGGCGGGGATGCTACTTACAGCAGTCGGACGAGGAACATTGATAGAATGATGAGTCTTTTCGAACGAGGGATCTGTAAGTTTCCGATGATAAAGACGTAGAGTGCCACGGTGAGAAGATCGGTTACGATGTTCAAAATCGCGACATAGGTCCACCATGCTCTCTATGGCGGTGTTAGCATATTCGGCTAGGATCAAATTAAAGACAGTGAACCATACCCTATCAACACATCTTAGACCGTGGACATAATCCCACGGTGTCGGTAGTGAACATTGGAACAGACAGATTAACACGGAAGTGAGCACCCAAAGACCGATGAGAGCCTGAAGAGCCCAGTCGAGTCTTCTGTGTGTTGTACTTCGACTAAGTTGGCGAATGAAAGTAGATATTGACGCTTTGATGAGGGCCAATGCGATGATGAAGAAAACGATGCTTGCGTATTCCGCCTTTGCACATTCACCTGTTACCTTTTCGCGCACGTTCAGCTATGTATAGAAAGGACAATACCTTGAGAAAGTTATCGAGCGGCACGTTGCTCATCTCACTTGTAGGGTGTCCAAGATCATCCGCGATACCTATGGATATCGAGATGCATTGGGCCAGGTATGCAGTCTGTTTGAAGTCAGGTGTTGACCCCCGGTGCGCCATAGAAATCCTAAAAACGTACCTGTGCGGCTAGCATGATGTAGTCATCCCAGCCTAGCTTACGAGTCATAGCATATTTCGTCCCCAGGCGTGCTGCTACTGTCAACACGGACACGACGAAGATGAACCAGAGGAGAAGCTGTATCGTGCTACCCTGGCCCGTAGCGGCGACATCTCTTCCATTCATCTCGAGCTCGTCTTGAAGTATAGACCTAGCAATAGCGATTCCAAAGAAAAGGGCCAATTAGTATAGAAGTGGTGATGAAAAGAGGGCTAGCTTTCAAATTCTATGACCTGTATTATTATTCCCGGCGTGAGTCCACGAAAACGCCTACCAAGCCGGCTCAGAAGAGGCCGGATGCATTGGGGTTCATTGAGTTGGATAGTAGGTATAATGTGCGGTGAGCGGCTCCGTAATTGACATGTGCTCTGATTTTGCCTACCCGGAATCCGTGAAATCTGGGCGTATTAGGTGATGTCGCATCGATATGGGGGGAAACTGGACTATACTGCCATACTATACTATAAGCTGACCAGATCGGATGTGACATAATGCTAGAAATAACGCGCGACTGCATTAATCGGTCCAGCTCAGGCTTCAACTGGCCCATCACTCGTCACTTTTGGTATATTCACGTTACCGCGATACTACATGAGCCTGTGTTCGCATGCTGTACCATTCACCATGCGGAAAAGCGTTACTCTGGGTGGGCAGGTCTGATGTAGGATAGAGAAGAATCCCTGAGAGGAGCATGGCTTGGCCAATTGCCGAGATCTCGCTGACCGAGATGGGCCTCGTCTACCCCGATCCAGTAAGCTGTAAGCATGGTATGACGAATTGCCCGTTTTCTATGCAAAGCACATAGTACCATGCATGAGAGGACGGAGAAACGGCTGAGGTTGCGATGCCAAGTACTGCTGTATTGCTATAGGACCGAACTGGGGAGTGCTGTAATGCAGTGCTTCTTTGTTTGCCTTCTGTATCCCCTTCCGTGAGACTCCTGGTGAGACAGACCAACAGCACTTATCAGGTGGCCCCCATTTGTCTCATGCAGTGGCGTCTGCCGTGTAACGTGATTTCTGTTTCCCCCCCGCTTCTATTGCCCCTTTATCTCGAGGGATAGAAGGGTGGAATGTTCCGCGACCTTTCCCCCCTCCGTCAGCTGCAGGCCTTGCTTCGGCGCCTAGCTTCCCGAACCAATCACCCCGTCATAATCAACAACAGACCGTTGAGGCGATACACGCTGGGCGTCTAGTAGCTAGCTCAGATTCATTATCAGCATTTTTCTCTCGTTGCTCAGTCGGTTTGTTGGAACGAGGACTATCACTGGCCCATATCATCGACCTTCCTGTGTTCAAATTCTTCCTACCTTAGACATCCCACAGCCAAGACTTCATCCCCCACACAATTCTACAAGTCACAATTGCGAGTTATGGCGCTGGTTCTTAAAGAAATCGACCCAGAGAAGGACTTCCCGGCGCTAGCTAGGTGTCTCTTCGAGTCGTATGAAGACCCTCCCCAAAAGTTCTTTCACGTGTTCTTCCCGATTCACGGCACTGGAGATGAAGCCCGCGAAGAGGCCATCAAGGAAGCTGCCGACCGTTTGAAACTATGGCATACCCATGATCCTTCTAGCTACTGGCAGAAGGTGGTCGACGAAGAAACCGGGAAGATCGCAGGAGGCGCTCTATGGAATATCCATGAGCAGAATCCGTTCGCTAACCCCGCTCCTTCGGCACCCACATGGTTTCCGGACGATGGGTCACGAAGATTCGTCGAGAAAGCACTTGAAAATCATACTCGGCCCCGATCTAAGGTAGCCCAGAAGCCTCATCTCTGTAAGTCAAGCTCCTCCTCATAGAAAACTCGGCAATCGCTTACCTAAGTTGAGATCTCTTCATTATCTTCACTCACCCTGACTACCGCCGCAAGGGAGTTGGTCAACAGTTTATGGATTGGGGTATGAAGAAAGCCGATGACATGAAGGTAGACTTCTACCTAGATTCAACTCCTTACGGAAGGCCATTGTATGAAGCAAATGGGTTTACCTACATTGAGGAGAATGTAAACATACCGACAACCGAGGCACCAGATGAGAAATGGAAAGAGATCGAAAACAAAGTCGGTCCTTTCACTTTCTGGCTGATGTGGCGTCCTTATGGTGGTAATAAGCCCTCTGAGGCCGAATGAGAATGATTATTCGGTCAAGGCTGTCAAATTGGGGATAGTATAGATCGGCATTCTGTAATTTCTTAGCGCTTCAAACTTTTCACAAGTAGTGTTCTTCGGTAATATAGTCGTCACTCAGTGATAGATTGTTCCGAATGATGGATTTTATTTGCAAGTAAGAGTTGAACTCGCGCTTCTCCCATAAAGTAGCTTGAACCTCCAAGAACTATTGAGAGGAAGAAGGCCCGGTCCGGTGAGCCAATTTGAGATGCATAAAGAGAACCTATATGTCTGCTCGATAAAGCATAATATTACGACCTGTGTTCTCATTAAGGAGAGGATACAAGTAGACAGATGTCAAGCATTGCCTGTCCCCGAACATACACCGAAGGAGCACACCGCACACCCGCTCCCAAAATGAACAGTGGAGGCATCAGAGTATTATTGAGATTGAGAGAACTTGTGTATTTAGAGATTGCTTAATAAGCTAACAAGAGTGCTACGAAGTAAAGGGCTGCAGAGTCACACGCAGTGACTGCAACATGTAAGGTAATCCAATACTGATCAGCTCACCCCACGCATCATTCTCCAATCACCCCATCCCTGCGGTCGCAGTTAGCCAAGAGAGATAACTTGGTAGTGAGATATGCAGGACAGATTACCAATTCGTTCCCAACGTACTGCGGGTTAGAAGGGGATTCATGCGGGACCTTAGCCGACAGGAAGGATTCCGATTGGGAAAGCATTGGTGCGAACATCAACACCTCCCCCAACAGGAAGTATTCCAATGGGGAAAGCGTTTGTACGGACGTCAACGCCACCGACGGGAAGTATTCCCACAGGGAAAGCGTTGGTTCGAACATCAACGCCTCCTCCGACGGGGAGTATTCCAACAGGGAAGGCATTCGTGCGAACGTCGACGCCTCCGACAGGAAGTATGCCAACGGGGAACAGGTTGGCGCGGGCGTCCACTTTCGTCTCTCTAGTTTGTGGAAGGTTGACTTTAACCCATTCCTCTGAAGGAACAGGTGCTTCGGTGTTGACGCTGAGCTTCCATGGCTGGATTCTTTGGTCCTGAGCGGCTTCGCGGAGCTTGGCTTGGACGAGAGCTTCGTATTGGTTCGACATGTTCGAAGATGTATTTGACTGGTGATGAAATGTAAGACTAGAGATCGAAGTTGGTGAGATGTTGTTTCAGTCGCGAAGATGGGTCTGCCGACGCTTCATTCTTATAGAGTTTCTACAGTGTCTTAGGTAAATAACATTATAAGGATGAATATCTGGATTTTTCTCCCCGCACTATTCCAGACCCTCGAGATGTCTTGAACTTTTGCGCCCTTGCCACATCACGATGTCCGTAGGATGTGGTAGGATGACCGATGCTACCCCACGTAGTTACCCCTCGTCTGTTACACATGAAGCCTCCTATCATGAATTAGGGGTCTGCCTGTCACACCCTTTTCTGATATTCTTGTCCGAATATTCAGTATCATACGATGATCAGATAGATTATGCACCATCGTAGGAATTTTCTGGGCAGTATCTCAGCCGGTTAGACTATTCATCCGTCTATCACTTCGCAAAGCGAACAGCCAAGTCAAGTTTATAACTTCCTTCTCGAGATAAATAGTCTTCAGCTGATGCGCAGAACTCTATTTTGATCTCCTGTCTGAGGTGACATCAATGAGACCCAAATCCAACAGATGGAAAGTTGCAGAAATTCAGGGGTAAGGAATTCACTTACCATTCATAGTCAACCTTTGAAAATGGTGTGAGTGACATTTGAATCTGACTACATTGAACTAGCAAATGTAGATTTCCATCGATGAAATAACGCGTTCTGGTGGTATCACCGCCCACTATCGTCCTGGCGTCCGCCTTTCCTATGTCTACCCTTGACTATAGTCTTGTTATCATCCCAACCTTGACAAAGTTTTTTTGACAAGGTCTTGTTCATCAAGATTTCTGTTAGATCTTCCGCCAAGTTTTGCTACGATGGCCGAGACCGCCTTTGTCCGATTTCTTCAATGGAGCTCACTGTACGAGAAAGAACGCCCTTTTCAGATATTTACGGACCTTCTACCAGAATCCAAAGACCAAAGAACGACGAATTTAGCCTGGGACGAGAGACAAATTGATGTTTACGACTTCAGGGTCAATTCAAATCAGTTCCAGCTTGATAGTCATGGTTTTACTACACGTCGTCTTCCAGGATTCAGTGAACTTCTAGATAGGGAAGTTATCACAACGCAATACTTACCAGCTGTCAAGAATATGCTTCAATCCCAGCTTCAAGATGTCGGCACAGTGTTTGTGTACGATTGGCGAGTAAGACATAACTCCCCATCCGAACTCGGCTTCCTGATCTGCACTTACTTATTACTCAAAGATACGGAACAGTCGCCCCGATACAACGGATAAACAAATCAATTTCAGTGACCAGACACAACCGCTACTTCCAAGTAACTATGCCCATATAGATGCTGGGCCCGTTTCTATCTTCCAACGCATTCAAAATAGCTTTCCAGCAAGTGCGGATAATATCATACGTCAACGCATCAGAGCTGTCAAGTGAGTGCCTCCAACATGTACCTACTATAATGCTATTCTTGTTGACACAGTATGGTTTTCATTTAGTGTGTGGAAGCCACTATGCAATCCCGTTGAAGAATGGGCGCTTGCAGTTTGTGATGGCACCACAGTCAAGCCTGAGGATCTCGTAGAGACAGACTCGGTTCGGCAAGGTAGTGTTAGCACTAACTACTATGCTAAATACGCACCAGAGCAGATGTGGTACTATCTGAAGCATCAATCTCCTGATGAGGCGCTGATATTCAAGCACTTCGATTCTGAACCGGGTGTGCGGGCACCATGTAAGGAGGGTCTCACACTTCCACGCTAAATGGATAACTAACCAAGCCAATTAGATGCGTTGCATGCTAGTATCAGGCAGGACGTGCCGGTAAGCGCAAAGCCAAGACAAAGCATCGAGGTCCGGATGTTGATATTCTCCGACAACTTTGACTCTGAAGGGGAAGTCTAAGTGGGGGATTTGGGGGTGTGGTAGATCCGAAGACAGGAGGATCCATGCTGGCCGTACAGCTTCTATGTCCCGTCTGCTTTACGAAACAGACGTCTTATCAGGTCAGACTTAGTCGGCCCGTGATCGTAGGACGATGGGGAACTACCCGCAGAAGGAGTTTGACTTGAGTGAGACCAAAAAGGAATATACCCGAAACCATTCTCAAAGGACTATTTTTTTCGCAAGCGGTTCCTAGACGTGATGCCTAGACGTGACGCCTAACATTCATCTAAATATAGCACTTTTCTCTCACAAGCCAGATTATAGTAGCCAAGATGCGTCAACATTCAAGGCGGTGAGAACAGAATCGACCGCATTGGTCATTGTGATATCGGTGGTCATACTACCTTTCTTTGGTCATCGGTAGAGAACGGAAGCCTGCCGCCACAAAACGCCACACCCGAAGCTTAAAGTCTTGGCAGACTTCGTGCCCAGGAAATTTGTCGACCTACCTACTTAGGGAGGTATGTGACATGAATACAACTCTACCGCAGACAGTCGTAGGACATCTGCAATATATCTTACATCTCCAACCGATTAGTGTCAATACGGAGAGGGCGAGGTAGTATTGTGCTACATTGTATTAGGTCATCCATAAGACGCAGTAAAAGTTACACCGCGCCGATGATGTATGATTTGGCTGAAGGACAATGAAACCCACCTTGAGACGCAACTCGGAATCCAGACCTGCCTCACGCATCTGGACTGCACGTCCGTCACTCAGACTGCAACGTTGAATGCGCCACGATACTGTGAGAGGCAAGTGTAGGATAAGAGTGATTTCCATTTTTACACACAAAGTCCCCGTATCCAACAGGTCACATTGCATGGAAAAATGTAACCCCTTATCGACTATATCTGTAAATTTTCTAATGCTCACTCTTCATATACTTAGCTTATGATGAACTCAGGAAGATAGGGGGGTAGTATGGTCACTACGACACGTTGAACGTGTACCTGGCCTACCTAGTCATTCACAGGAGGGGTCGGTAGATCATCCAACCAGAGCCGCATGAGTCTGCCTTGGAGTACCATGCATAGATAGTACCGTACCTTAGTGGGTGCGCCATCTTTAGGCTACGTCAGGTATTCATCAAAGCCACAATTTAGGAGTGCCTATTCATGTTACTGCGATATCAAAGTATGCTGATCACAGACCTTGATTAGGCGGGGAACACAGGAGCACAGGGCACTTCTTTGTTCCCCTCACCGTATATCCCCCCCATCGTTTTATTCTCTTTGCCTACTCACCTCTCCCGGTGGTAGTTCCACGCCAAGCTTAAGGCTCACGATTAATCCAAGGGCCCTTCTTCTGTTCGTCTAGTACGAAGACATCAACATGGAAGCGTCACGGACGGAAACTGAGGCGCTCTCTCATACGAATCTCGAAAAGGGTTCGATGTCAGCAGGAATAGAATGTTTAGACGACGATGGATCACCGACAGAGCAGGTACGGTACTCTGCGTCCCAAACCACAGTCGGAGTGTCATCGAAACTAACTGATAATCTTAGAGTGTCTGGAGGGCACCCGACGATCCTCAGCGCCCTTTATATTGGCCTCGTCTGAGAAAATGGACGGCAACAATGATCATGTCGGCCTTCTCATTCCTTCAACCACTATCAGAAACGATGCTTGCGCCGGCTGAGAAGAAGATATCGGATGACCTACACATCACACAAGCGTATCAATGGTTGTTGGTGAATTCGTTGATCTTGGTTGGGGTTGGGTTGTCTCCGTTGCTTCTGGCACCCCTATCTGAAGTATACGGTCGCAAGCCAGTCCTCATTGCTGCTAGCACAGTCTTTGTCATTTGGAATGTAGCTTGTGGTGCATCCTCTACTCTTGGGCAGTAAGTCTTACTCCATATCCTTCTCTTCTCGTGTTTCGACGACCTGTGAACTATCATGACCCCTCTCGGAGGATTCACAAGTGACGCTCGGAGTCGCGATAACTGACTCTAAGTGTTAATATTAGAATTTTGGCTTTCCGACTTCTCTCTGGCTTTGGGGCCAGCGTGGCAGATGCGCTCGCCGGAGGCCTTATGAGTGACCTGTGGAGCGCCGAGGAAAGAGGGAGAGCCTTTGCCTTCTACATGGCCGCTCCCCTACTGGGACCTGCTCTAGGCCCCATTTTAGGCGCATTCATTTCCGAGGGCACCGATTGGCGGTGGATCTTCTGGGTCACATCTATTGCGTCCGCTGTCGTGATAGTTATCGCAGTTTTGTTCCTGCACGAAACATACGAACCTAGACTAGAGCAGCTGCGAAGAAAGGCGGCTCAAGGTTCGTCGAAGTCACCCATTTCAGCTCAGAGCGCAAAGACATTTTTCGACCTGATGAGCACAAACCTGCAGAGGCCATTTCGCATGTTGGGTACACAGATAATTATTCAACTTCTAGCTTCGTATATGGCACTTCTATACGGGACTATGTTCTTGTTCCTGTTTGTGTACCCTCTCCTTTGGACCGAGAAGTACGGAGAGAGTGTGAGCATTGGAAGCTTAAACTACATATCCTTCGCCGCCGGACTTATCCTCGGCGTGAACATTGCCGGTCATCTAAACGATTACATCTACCTCAGGCTCAAAGCCCGCAACAATGGAATTGGCCGTCCCGAGTTTCGTGTTCCTCCCATGATTATAGGGACCGCTCTTGTCCCGATAGGTCTCCTATGGTGGGGATGGACAGGGCAAGCAAAGCTGCACTGGATCTTACCGAATATTGGCAGCTTCATACTGGGAACTGGCGTGTACGTCTGCTCTGGATGTGTCTCGGTTTACACCATCGATGCTTATAACCGATATGCCGCGTCGGCTGTTTCCACCAATCTGGTAGCTCGAAGCCTAACTGCCGCCTTCTTCCCCTTATTCGCGCCATATCTATTTAATGCCTTAGATTTTGGGCTCGGTACTACGGTTCTCGCCGGTGCATTTGCGGTCCTCGGCTCGGCGGTTGTATTCACCTTGTGGTTCTTTGGTGAAAAGCTTCGGGCTCGCAGCCCCTATTGTGCTGCTGGCAACACTTAGGGATATTCTCCTGGGGAAAGCCGACGTCATTTTCATTATTCGTTTGCTTTAGATGAAAGAGAAAGATCTAGATATGGTGCAATGGTTCTTCTGCTCACTGTACTTCAATTCTGTGCTTCCCATAAACCACTTACGTACGCCCGAATCTTCGATAACATCTCCGTACAAGAACATAAACCAAATAAACTTGTTTCCAAAGCTATCGATCATATATCGTTGATATTGGTTAGAATGCGACTCACGCACAGATGTATCTGTTAAGAAGCGACATGAATGAGACTAGCCAGAATTCGGTGATTCCATCATGTTGGGTGCTATGAACCGTCACCGATGGAACAATACTCATATTCTAAACCTACGATCTGTGAGGTACTCGCAAGTGCTTATATCAAGCGTCTATGTCTTGTCTATCCAATTCTATGAATTGCCCGTGATCGCATTCATAATGATAGTTCGGTCAAAGTTCCCACCACAAAGCACAATGACACTAGTTTCACCCGTCAATGTTCGCGCAACCTTAGTGAAACCCGCAAGAGCAAGAGCAGCAGAACCTTCGACAATCATATTCTCCTTGTAAGCAAGTTCTTGCAAGGCTGCTTTGATATCTTCTTCATCACATTCTACGACGTGGTCTACAACCGACATCGCGAGCGGAAGTGTGATCGTATCTGCGTCTATACCACCCGCAACCGCATCGGCTAGGGTATTCAGGTGTTCCGTTTCAACCACACGACCTGCCGCCATGGATTCAGCAAGGGCCTTTGAGTTGGTTGCAGCCACACCATATATCTTCGTACGTGGACTAAAGGCTTTGATGACTGACCCAATTCCACTGATCAGCCCGCCACCACCCATCGCGATAAAAACACTATCCACTTGATCGCACTGCTCCAAGATTTCCAGACCGATCGTCCCTTGGCCGGCTACAATATCGGGGTCGTTGTAAGGGGAAATATAAGTATAATCTTGGGACTTGGCGAGTTGCTGCGCGTGCTGTTCTGCCAGACCTGTCTCACAACCATGTAGAATCACGTCTACCCCGTAAGACTTGATCTTTTCTAGTTTTTCAGGGACCACCGTTTCTGGCAGCACGATTGTGAGTTGTTTGGAGAGAACTTGGGACGCCAACGCAGCACCGATTCCATGATTGCCTGACGATGCCGTGATTAAGCGTCCATGATCGGGCTGGGCGGACAACTTGGACATTGCGCCTCTGATTTTGAACGACCCTGTTTTTTGAAAGTTCTCTAATTTGAAGAGGACCCTGTGACTGGGATTCCTGGTAGCTGTCCGTGATGGAACCAGGGGAGTCTGGTAAATATGGCTGCGGATGCGGCCCCTTGCTTGAACAGCATGAGCTGCCACTTTGAAATATGAATCTATTGAATTCGTGTCGGCCATGTTCGTTTATCGCGTTGTTCAAAAAAATGTATCGGATAAGGGCGACGAAGTAAGCATCGAGAAGGTTAGCCCCTCATTTTATCGCGTGCAGAGATAAAAGTAGCGTTTGCCAAGAGTGGAGCAATGAACTCCATGACATGTAAGCTTAGTTTATTATGCCATTCGTTGAAAACATTAACCACTAATCGTGCCACGCCCCACCTTTAGTTAGATTTGCTAGGGCTTACTAACTAAAGTTAATACTAACTAATAAATTAGTTACAATATTAAAATAATTATTTTTTTAACTTTTTATTATTAAAATTGTTTTAATAGTTTAAAATAGCTTTTTTTATTAAAAATAATTATAAAGTTTAGTTTTTTATTTATTTATTATTAATAGATTTTTTTTTATAACATTAATAATTTTTTAAGTTTTTATTTTTTAATTTTTAATATTTTAATGAATTATTTATTACTGATTTATAATAATTAATATTTTTTTTAATTTTAATAATATTAAAAAGAAATTTTTTAATAAATTATAAAGTTATAATAATAAAATTTAAATTTAAATTAATATTAATATTACTAATTTTATTAATATATTAAAATATTATAAAAATATATATAAATAAATTAAATAATAATTTTAATAACTTTAATAATATTAATAAAAAAATATAATAAATCTTTTTTTATTTTATTCTTTAATATAATTTTAATAATTATTAATTTAAAAATTTAGTTTTATATTTATTAAATATAATTAAAAATTTTTGATTTAATAATATTAATTATTTTATTTTAAATTATTATATTAATAGTTTTAATATAATAATATTTCAAAAATTAAAAAATAATTATATTTAAAAATTAAAAAATATATATTAAATATAATAATAATTATATTATATTAATAAATTATATATTATTAATTAATTAATATAAAAAGATTAAATATTATAAAATTTATAATATTAATAAATTTAATAATTATAATATTGTTTTTATTTTTTAATAAAATAAAATAATAAATATATTTGTATTTAATAATAATTAAAATAATATTTTTTTATATTATAATATTATTTAATTTTATATAATATTTAATAATAATTTTAATTAAATTTCTTTATAATTATTTTTATAATTAATTATTATAAACTAATAAAAAAGGTGGCTAGTTCGACGGGCCAGGCGTAAAAAGAAAAAGGTATTAAACTACATATAAAAAGAGAAAAAGCTATAATTAACAGAGGTTATATAATCTTAAGGGTAAACTAGTAAGCTTTAAATTATTAAATTATAATAATAAATTAATAAACATTAAATTATTAAATTATAATAATAAACTAATAAACCCTAGATTATTAAATTATAATAATAAACTAATAAACTTTAATTATTAATAAAAATAAGCTTTATTTTTTTATATTTTTTATATTTATATAATTTTATAATTCTTTTATATTTAATTATTTATTCAATTTAATTCTTTTATTATTAATTTTATTTTAAATTTAATTTTAAATTTTATTTTAAATTTTATTTTAATATTTATAAATTTATAAAAATAATTATTATATTTAATAATATTTAATATAATAATATAAATATTAATATATATTTTTTTATACATTATTTATTATTAATTTATTATTATTTATAAATTAAAAACCTTTATATTTATTTTATATATTTTTAAATATATAGAAAGTTTATAAGATTCTAATAATCTTTTAATTAATAAAACTTAATATAATATAAATATTAAGATAAAAGATTAATTAATAATTACTTTATAAGATAAATATATTAAAAGATATTATAAAGATATTTAATAAAATAATAAAATATAAATATATTTATAAATATTTTATTATAAATTAAGAAAAAAGATATTAAGCTAAATATAAAAAAAGAAAAAAAGTTATAATTAATATAAATTATATAGTTATAAAAATAAATTAATAAACTTAAAATTAGTAATAAAAATACACTTTTTCTTTTTATATTTTTTATATTTACATAACCTTATAACTCTTTAATATTTAATTATTTATTTAGTTTAACTTTTTAATTATTAATTTTATTTTAAAAAGAATCTTTTAAAAAATATTTATATTAATTAAAATAATAATTATAATAATATTATATAATTAAAAAATAATAATAATAATTATTTTATAAATACTTGTTTTTATAATATTTTAATTAATAAAATTAATATTAATTTAAACTTTAAATATATTAATTTTTAAACTAGTTAATAAAAATAAAGAAATAAAGAAACTAAGAAAATTAAAAAAACTAAAAGGATTAAAAAAACCAGAGAAACTAAAAAAGTTTAAAAAAAATAAGTTATTATTATTATTATGATTTTTAAAATAGATTATTATAATTAATTTATTAAAGATTAAAGGTTTTAAGTTTATATTTTTTAAGTTAAATAATAGATTTATAAATATAAAAATATTCTTTATATAAATAAAACTTTATTTAAAATAATATAAATTAATAAATAAAAGAATATATTAAAAAATAAAAATATTTTTTTAACAAAAAATTAAAAGAATATTTAAATAATTTTAATTAATATTAAAAAGTTATTTAAAATCTTTTATATTAAATAAAAACAAATAAAGAATTTAAAAGATTTTTTTATTTATAGAAATTTTAAAAAATAAATAAAAATATTATTTAAAAATATTAAAAAAATAAAATATATTAAGAAATAATTTTATTATTTAAAATAAACTAAAAATATAATAAATTATATTATAACGTTTAAATAATTAATAATAATTTTAAAATTATTAAAATAAATATTATTTTATTTATTTTATATAAAACTAAAAATATAAATTAAAAATGAATTTTATAAAATAAATAAACTTAAGAAAATTAATAAATATATTAATATAGTTATTATGATTAATTAATAATTATTTAATAAATATTTTTAAAAAATATAAATAAAAGTTTAAATAAATAAATAAAATTAAAAAATAATTATTTAAAAATATATTTTAAGTTAAATATTTTTATTATAAAAAAAAGAATTTTTAATTATTATATTATTTTAAAAAGAAAATAAAAGAAATTATTGAAAAAGAAGTATAAATAAAAAAAGTTTAAAAATATAAAGAAAATAAAAATTAATTAAAAAATATAAGATTATTATTTTAAATTAAATAAATAATTTTATATTTAATAAAATAAAATATTTAATTTATACAGAATTAAAAAAGAATATATATAAATATTATTTAAAATTAAATAATTTTTAAAATAAATTATAAAAGAATATATATATTATAAAGATAATTAAAATTATATAATATATAATTTTAAAAAAATAATTATTAATAATAAATTTAAATAATTATCAAAAGGTTTTTATAATTAAATTTAAAATATAATTTAAAAATAAGTTTTATTTTAAAAAATAAAATTATAAAGATAATTAATATTATTATAATATAATTATAAATAGTTTAAATAATTAATATTTTAATGAAGAAAAACAAAGAATAATTTATTAAATATTAAAAAAAAAAGAGAAATAAAAGAAAAATAGAGAAAACTATATTAAATAAATTTAAAA